>CM059418.1:42717500-44075000 GCA_030378225.1 Knoxia roxburghii
CATTGGAAACGTAGGGTTGATCATCAAAGGAATATCACAAGTATAATAATAGCATCTCCCAATGGCAGCCTGTGTTATCCACGAGAGATATTTTTATTTGGATGTCCACGGTACCTGCGTCCATCTTTATGATCTTTTCCAACTAATTCTATCTACAGTCTGTCTTCTTTCCTAATATGTCACACTCTTATAAAAAATGATTGACGTAAAAGTATTTATAACCATTATCTTTATTTTCATATACTAAATATAGGGGTGTAAACAAATCAAACCAAGCACGAGTTGAGAGTTGCTCGAACTCGGCTTGGCTATAGAGGAGTAGCTCGAATTTGAGCTCGGTCGAGTGGCTTTTCTGAGATCGATCTAGACTCGAAACTTCTAGGTCGAGCTCAAGCTCAACTCATGACTCGGCCGAGCTCATGAAGTCAAACTCGAGGTTAATAGAACATATCTTAAATTTTTTAAAAATATATAATTAAAATATATAATATATATTATATGACTAACTTGGTAGGCTCGCATACCTACCAAACCATAAATCCTACCACCGATCGAGCTCGGTTCAAATGGAAGGTGAGCCAGTTCGAGTTTGATCAACTCCAAACTCTAGTCAAACCTTACCTGAGTCGCTCACGAGCAGATTGTGCACTTCTTGGTTCATTTATCGCTCTAGTCTACTATCACGTCAGCATTAGCATACACCTTCATTGTTGATGCTCTAATATAATTGTACAAACCATCACTTAATAATATATTCGTGTGTAAAACCACCAATATTTCCTATTAATTGAAAGATTTTCTTTTCCTGTCATTTTTTAACCTCATTCAAATGTGACAATAGAATATCCGGTTAAGAATACATGTATGTCACCCTGTAGCTGTGGTTCGAAACTTTTAGTTTATGTACATTTTGCAGATGTATATACAACACCAGATGCGGCACCAATGAAACAAATATTGCACGCTCAAAATTGGCATCAGCTATTGACCTGAAGTGTTTATTCTCTTCTTTTTTTAACAGCTTTTTAGCTGTTTTTCTACAAGAATAATCCCCCTAATGCAACCAAGGCTTTGTAATAGTTATACAAGATTGCTAGAAATCTCAACATTCTTGCTTTTGCTCATCTTCTGCAATCGTCTCTTCTTCAATGTCTAGCTTCCCTGCGGAGTATGATAGAATCATGCGCCAGCTTTCGGTAACTTCGTACAAACAAATTTTCTTTGCGCCAACAAGTTTTAACAAAAGGGCACTCTGTATGAAGAAAATCTAGTAGCGAAAGCGTAAGCTTACCGAAGAATGACACCAAAGATGGTGGCTTTGAAGATGCAGTCGACCTCGTGTCGATGCCTGCAAAACAGCAACGGAACTTCAGAGTTGTAAATGGGAAGATAGGATATGAACAAAGAGAGAATTGGCCTTTTGCTCTTATATGCAAATACAGAAACGCACCGGGGGAATTTAGGACATCAGACTTCTTGAATGTAAAGCCGATAAAATTGGAATCTTTTGAAGTCAACATCTGCCAGATAAATGAAACATGTAAGATGCCAAAAACCAGAAATGGCTAAGGTTTTGATCAAGTTCATGATATCAACTACTTGAACTAGATTAAGTTATGGCAGAAATTACTGAACATAATCAGAACATAAATATATAAAGAGGGATAACCTTCCGCCAAGGTCCTACTGCTGGACCGGTGGATGTTGAATCTTCCACCTGATAATCAAAAAGAGCACAAAACTTGTCAATTTAATAGTGTTACGATACAAAAGAAGCCATTCTTCATGACACTTAGACCATAATATTACTCCCTCTGTTCTTTTACATACAATGTTTCGAAAGTGGGGGGAAATTTTGTAATTTAATGCAAATTTTGACCTTTTTAGTCATAAATTGCTCTATATAATGACAGTTTTGATAGGATAAAAAAAATTTTGAGAGAAAAGTTTATAAAAGAAGAGTAACGATAACATTATCTTTTAAATGGAACAGATTGTTTTGGAATTAAAAGGTGATTTTGAAACGTTCAGCACTGCAATTAACTGTTCTAGATCTAATACTGAAGCAACAGAAACAACTAAAAAACTCACTTCAGAGAACTTCTCGAAGTTCTGCGTGTCTAATTCTCCATTTACAATAGGCTTGTATGCAGCTTCCATCTCATACAGAAGCTCCCACTGAATGCCTCTGAACCATGGATGTGCCTGGAAAAACGTCGGTACTTGGTATAAAGACTTAAAACCACAAAGGGGTAAAAATAATGACTTACAATACTACATATCAACAGGTAGAACAAAGAGGGGACAAGTCTATATTAATCCAAATCATCTCTCACTACATTGCCTGGCACCCAAGAATTTGTATAAACTAGGAAATAAACTGCCTTGCTGTTGTGTGCACAAATATGGGTTGTTGTATCATCTAGAAAATTCATGCTTCAAGAAGTAATACCTTTATTTCTTCCACACCTCGAGTCCCTAGCCTTGAATCTACATCGCAGAGTAAATGACAGATCAGATCCTTTGCCTCATCTGATACTTTTGGTTCTTCAGGGAACTTCAAACACGTCTTCCAATTGATTATCTGATGAAGAAAAAAATATGAAGTCTATAGGAAAGCAGCATATAAAACTGAAAGAATTCACAGAACAAAAGGTTAAAAACATTTCTTGAGTTTGTTCCACTTCTTCCATAAATGGAAAATAATCAAAAGAAAACATCAGTATGCCAAATAAAAAACTACCCACAAAGAAGGCCAAGATCAGAAGATTGTCATGTATGGCGTAAACTAAGTTTCCTATTTCGTTTTACACCCCAGATGAAAACCTAAGTTTTCATAATCGTCACTCACACCCCTTTTCTAATCAAAATGAGATTTTGAATTACCTTGCGGCAAGCAATTCTTGGATCATCAGAGCAGAAAGGGGGATAGCCCACAAGCATCTCGTACATAATGGCCCCCAATGACCACCAATCACACTCCACTCCATATCCTTTTTTCAACAGCACCTCAGGTGCCATGTAATCCAGTGTTCCAACAGTAGAATAGGCCTGAAAATTTCATATTGCATTTGAGCTCCTAAATGCTTAGATAAAAATGGTAGATTGATAAACTAAACCAGAGGGACAAACCAATAAGTTTGACAATGCTACAGAAAAGACCGATAGTTATACCAAGGCACGGCGGTTACGCTTCCATTGTTGTAACTGTTCCTTCGCCATTGTCCAAGGAGCTCCATTAGTTTCTGAGTTGCCATCATATTCACTTGAAGACTCCAGGTCCTCTTCTTCCAAAAGGATTGAAGAATATTTGGTATGCAGGGGTTTACACAAACCAAAATCAGAAAGCTTCAAATGACCATTTTTGTCTAATATCAGGTTGTCCGGTTTTATGTCCCTATACAACAAAAATAACATCAGATTAGTATCATCCTGCATTCATATGAACATGTGAAAGATAAGAAATGGACAACATGACAATCATGGGTAAAAAATGGTTTGATAGCTTTACAAATTAAGCGGCCTTCAAGTGGCTCGTACTAAGCTCATTTGAGCTGTACAGATATGAACCAAATATGTTCTGCAGTAAAGAAGTACATGAATTCAGAAGCTACATCTGCAATCAGAAATGTACATACCTATGTACATAATTGTGTTGATGAATCGAATGAATAGCTAGAATGCTTTCAGCGATATAGAATCTCGCAACATCTTCAGAGAGAATATCCTCCCTCATCAGTAAAGTCATGATGTCACCTCCAGGCAAATACTCCATGATAAGGTACAAAAAGTTTGAATCTTGGAAAGAATAAAAAAGTTTCACTATGCACCGGCTATCAACCTCCACTAGTAAGTTCCTCTCAGAACGCACATGCTCGACCTGGAAGGAAGTGAGGCCATTAGGAAGTCAGAAGTTCGATTCATTCTTCTCAAATTAGCTTTGAATTGGTCCCTTGATAACCTTGTCTATTTGTTCGATTTTCGTAAATTTCAATTTCATCAACTTGACAAATCATCTACTCAAAGCATGAAATCTTGAGAAGTTTGGATATCAACACAAGAGCCATAACCACTATGCAGAAAAAAAAACGCCATTGATCTTATCCAAATAGCTAGTTCTCACCTGTCCACGACTCAACATATCTGATTTTCTCAGTTTCTTCATTGCATATATTTCTCCGGTGTTTTTAGCACGGCACAGCCTTACCTGCATAATCAACAACATGCGTATGAAATTTCAGAATGATGTCAAACAAGCAACGTTAACAGATTTTACATTTTTCTGCGTCCACACCTGAACTTTCTTTATAAAACAGATTAATAAACTGGTAATACTTCTTATGACAGAATGATCCAATGTATTTGTTGTAATCTCATAGAGCAATTCTAAACAAAGATTTTTTTTTCTTATTAAAGAGTTCGTATTTCCCTTTCAAGATCAATACCAAAAGTGAATAACAATAGCATCCATCTAGTAACAAGAAATACCAATTCTAACATATGACGAACAGATAGCTGATCTTCAAATATTAGAAATCTATTAATTCCTCAAACAAACACGCACACTTGGATAAGACATTCATTCCACAGGTAGAAAAGGAAAATCTTTAATCCATAAGAGGATCGGGATGAACTAAAAAGTACACATTATCTATGAAGTCAGCAAACTACTTTACAAAGATATATAGCATCATCTAACGACTACAATATCATTACTCCATAGAACAGACAGTAAGATAATTAGGCAAAAACTTATGAACAACAAAAAGCCGAAAGATGCATAGGCTGTGCTACATACCTCACCAAAAGCGCCTCTACCGATTATAGTCAACTGTTCAAAATCATCAATGCCGACTTTATGCCTCTGCAACCTCATATACTCCGTTTCCCTCCTCTCCAGATTCCTTAACATCTCTTGCTGCTCCTCGGTGGATACATTAGCCTCCTCCGCCCGCCTCTGCAACGCCCTCCTCCTGAAGACACAAACAAAAACAAATCCAAAGCCTCTCAACAAAATGCAAAAACCCATACTAAAAATGATTCTCAACGAACCCAAAAAAAGAAACCCACCTTTCCTTTCGATCTTGCAAGCCCTGTAAGTGATTCTTGTAATGATTCTCAATGAACTGCTTAGCCGCAGCGGATTTCTGGCGAGTAACCGGAGACGAAACAAACACGTCCTGCTCTAAATTGAAAGCCCGATCTAGTTCAGGCCTTGTATTGACATTTCCTAATCTCACCGTCCCTTCCCCAACACCGCCGGTCTCCATACTTCACCAGAGCAGCTCCGGGAGCCCTGAAGCCCTGATTGGCGTTATGCAACAGTAACTGACGAGGATGATGATACGCACGCAATCAGATCCAAGAAGAGGAGAATTATAATGTAATCAATGGGGGGGAAAAGGAGAAGTTTCCATGGGAGTTAAGTACAACTAAGTAACAGTGTACGGAATAATAATAATAATAATCATGGCAGTTAAAAAAAGAGGGAAAAAAATGATAACTTCGAGGCCCAGATTATAAAAAGAGAAAAAAGATTCAGGAGAAAAGAAAAGGGAAGAATTTGGGGGTTAAGTTTTGGGAGTTTGGGAAAAGTACAGCTCTGAATTTGCTGGCGGGGACTGTGTGAGTGTGTATAGTTGGGTACAGAAGAAAGGGTAGGTAATTGGGGGAGAAGGAAAGCTGTAGCTGCAGAGCTGTTTGTCTATATATTTCTTCCTTTTGTTTTTGTTTTTTATTTTTTGAGGATTTGTAGGGATTTTACTTTTATTACTGAGTCGTCGGTCGTCAGTCGTCGTAGACTAACGACCTGCGTGTTTCTGGGCTGGAAATTGAACGCACCATTAACGACCAAGACGAAGGACTAGGGGAGGGTACGGCCGGTCCACCAAATTTCGCCGGCGCAGCTAATATCTGTTTGGCACCACTTCAACTGAAACGCTATTTGTAGCTCAAAAACGCTATTTGTAGCTCATAAAAAGAGATAAAATGACTAAAGTAACCCCGAATTAAGAATAATAAATTTTTAACAGACAAATTTCGGAAAATTCACTCGACCCATGGATGTCGCGACATGAATTTAAGTAATAACCATGGTACAAACTTTAAAATGGGACGCAAATACCATGGTAGGAGAGACAAAACCATGCGCCCGGCCATGGTGCCGGGCGCATGGAGGACGCGTCCGACCATGGTGCCGGACGCATCATCCATGCGTCCGGCCATGGTGCCGGACGCATTAGTTGTGCGTCCGGCACCATGGCCGGACGCATGGATCATGCGTCCGGCCCATGGCCGGAGCGCAAAAAATGGGCGTCCCAATTTTTTTTAATAATTTTTTAATTATATTAATTTTAATTGATTAATAATTGTTGTTAATGTTAATTTTTAGGTACTTTTAATTATTTCAATTTGTATCGTAATAATTATGTGTGTAATGTGTATATTATTTATTTGTATAATTTATCAATGTTTGTTTTGGTTAATTTTAATTATTTAAATTAGCATTAACTTGTTTGAGTTAATTATTGAATTTATGTGCCTAATGTTAAAATTATTTATTTGCACATATGTTATTTGTTTTTTATGGCTAATTTGAATTATTTGAAATATTGTTTAACTTATTTCACTAATTTTATACCAATTTAATTTAATTATTGTTAACTTAATTTTTGAATTATTATTTGTTTTGTAGGCTCCGGATGCACCTGCACCACGACAGCGGCCTACTGCTTCGTATCGGAAGCAGAGAGCAAATAGGGGTAGCTCATCCCAGCATTGGATGGATGAGCAGCAATACGAAGGAGGTACGGATCATGACATACACGGGGAGGATTATATCATGCCCAGTTCGGATTACCTCACTGGTGGTGAGCAGTACATCCTAGGCGGGCATGATTTTTTCCTCGGCGGGGAGGAGGAGCACATAGGCGAGGAGGACGATCATAGAGGTGGAGGTGGGGAGGAGCAGATGGATAGTGAAGAGGATCAGGAGGATAGTGGAGCGAGTGGGGATGATCAGGGCGATGATGTGCATATCCGCGAGGAGAACGTCTCTCAGATTCGCAGCAAATCTGATGGGCGGTTTACAGCTAAAGGTACATGCTTAAAAATCTATAACTATTTAGCGTTAAAATTGAATTACTATATTGGAATTTGCATTCGTAATTTATGCATATTTACTTTTTATTTTACTAAGTGTCTTTCATATATGTGACTTGAGATATGTTTTTTCAACATTTACATATTTAAGTTTCTTCCACATGCCTTTCACGTCGGACCTCAATTTCTCATCGCGAATCTTTTTCCTCAGCATGGCATCAACATCGCGGTCTATGTGCCAGCTCGAACCGTAATTCCTTAGCTACTTCCTTGCAATGCTCAAAGGCCTTTTCTTCAGTAGCAAAGTATACAGGCGAGGAAAAAAGTGCGCTCAAATCTTGCGACAAATCGGGAATTTCAACTGGATCCTGCATAATTTATAACAATAACGTAAGTTCAATTTTTCAATAATAAAAAGTAAAAATACAAATGAATAATTACAATATTAACACTGACGAATACTACGAAATAATATATAATAAAATATTCTTTAAATATAGCAAACATGGTAGAAACGCCATTTTGGGCGTGTGTTCCATGGTATCACATGCCCAAAGTGGGCGTTTCTGCCATGGAACAAACGCCCAGCGTTTGTTCCATGGTTCAGACGCCCAGCGTTTGTTCCATGGTTCAGACGCCCACTTTGGGCGTTTCTGCCATGGACCAAACGCTAGGCGTTTGTTCCATGGTTCAAACGCCCAAAGTGGGCGTTTGAACCATGGAACAAACGCTGGGCGTTTGTTCCATGGCAGAAACGCCCACTTTGGGCGTTTGAACCATGGAACAAACGCCTAGCGTTTGGTCCATGGCATTCCCACACATCTTTCGGTCCATGGTGCACACGCCTACTTTTTCGGTCCCTTCCATGGTATCCACGACCACATTTTTATTCCTTACCATGGACGTCACTACTTCTTTGGGCGTTTGCACCATGGAAAATGCGCCCAAACTGGGCGTGTGTACCAAGGAATTCGCTAACAAATCGAACGACAAAAAAATACGTCAAACACGTACCATTTTCCCGAGAATCTTCGACCAATGCGTTCGCTTCAACGTAAATATACGACGATTGTGACGTTTTCTGCAATATTTCTCTTTTATTTAGGGTGTTTTTGGATTGTGAAATGAATTTATAATATGTTTTGAATGAAGGATAAAGTTGGAAATTTACAAAAAATTTTGAGCTACAAATAGCGTTTTTGAGCTACAAATAGTAACACCCCCAATTCAATCTGTCTCCGATCTATCTGTCCCATAATTTCTTCAGTTCCGTGCCACTCTGTACGAAATTATTTTTCCCACTAAAAAAAAATTAGTACAAGAATAGTCTTTATAATATAAATTAATAATAAATTTAATTATAAAAATTTGATAATCGATAATTTTAGTTAGAGATTTTATTATTCGTTATATATTTGACAGTTGTTTGAATTATAATTATGATAACCTATCCCATAATATACTTGTTAAATTTTAAATCACCTACATCAACACTTCAAATTTTAAATATATTTTTTATAAAAAAATTATTACTACAATTAAATGTCTTAAATAGTAGACTAATACAAGTTTAGAATTAAATTAGACTACTTTTGTATTTTTTTCTATTAAATATTCATATTTTTTAATTTGTTATTATTGCTTGGTTTACACGTTGAAGAATATTTAATACAAGAGGTTAATTGACGAAGTTTGTTAAACTTTGAAGTTATACATTGAACTGGTTTACTCTCCCTTAAATAAAATAAATTGAAGCTGAAAACTACCTTGTAACCGAACAAAAATTTTGAAGTTTCCTCCAAATTATTTATGCTCATTTTACGTATAGTCGTCTTTTTTTATTTCAATATTGTTTTTTATATTTTTTTTATATTTGTATTGAAGATATATAACCCAAAATAGTTCCTATACGAGATGTAGAATTAAAATATAACGTACAGTGAAAATATATTTATATAACAATCATTAAGAAATAAAATATAAATATAAAGACAAAATAAAAAATACTATTTCTCGATTCATCAATTACAATAAATTTTCGTTGATCATTACAATCACGTCATAATAATTTTTTTGTAATCGATTCTCATCAATTACAGTTGTTTTTCGTCAACTATGACAACTACATCATACATTATAGTGATTATCCGTTAATAATAGCAAATTTTTTTTTTTCTCACACTCACAAGCCTAGTCTAACATTAACTTTTTCTATTCTTATTTTGAATGAAACATCTAACTCTCATATCACAAATAAATATGTATTATATAAGTCTCAAAACTATATTTATGATTCGCCATCTTAATTTTATTCAAATATTATTTATTTTAAATTAAACAAAAATCAATATATTACTATTAAATATCAAATCTTATTATAATTAAATTAAATTTATATATATATATATTTTTTGGGGGTGGGAATTACGTAGATGACAAAAGAGTTTGAGTCCAGCCCGTATAGGAAGTGCATTTACCATCAAACGTAAGATCAAGATCCGGAGTTGTTGTCCTAGCTGGGCCATCTAACTGGAATCTGGTCCCACCTCTCGGCACGTGCGGTGAAAGCCGCTGTTGGCGTGAGTGAGGAACAACGTTTAGAAGAAATTTATGATATTAAACTCTATTTAATAAAATTTAATCTGATTCAAAAAATTAAAATTTAAAGTCTGAATTGGACACATTTAATAGTCAACCCCCGGTTTTTATACGGGTCGGGTTTGACAGCAATTGTTTGGTATGGGTACATGGGTTGTTTAGTGACTTATGGTCTTGCAAGCGAGGATCATAAATGGTTATGGATCCAGCTGCACCTTACTTTTATTCTTTATTTTTTTAGCTCAAATCCAATTCAATTTCATATCTTGGACAGTAGATCCAGGTGCACCGTATTATGATTTTTTATATTTATCCACCTCCAAAATAATTTATACACATTTCGTATCATAATAATAATAATAATAATAATAATCATATTTATTAAATTAAATAGACTTAACTGACCACCGGGTAGATATGCAGTGTGTGCAAAGATTGTCCTAGATCTACCTACCTCATTTGCTAGTTCACTTAGAAACAGTTAAATATATGTGGCATCAAATAAGATTAGACTTGAGGGGCAAGACTGAGACATTAATCACCTATTTCTTAGCTAAAACAGTTGATATGTAATATTGGGTTACTTTAATTATATAGACTTGTGAAAGAATTAAATATCAATTTTACAATACTGCATTTTATTTTTCGTGACCGTACTTAAAACTAATTTGATTATTATTATTATTTTTTTTTTGAGTTTTGCGATCTGTTTACGTGTGTTCTAGTAAATGGTACCCTTTTCGATGACTATGACTAACCAATCCACTGCTGAGGTGCAGTCAGATACAGAAATTTTTATTGTTTTATTTCCCTCCCCTCCCCTCCCCTCCCCTTCCCTTAATAAGGAACTCATGGGCTTACAAACTAACGAGCAGGAATGAAGCCCACCCTAGTATTGTCCACTATCTCATAGGGCAAGTGGCCCATAGTCCATTATGTCATAACCGGGGCCCCGGAAATCTCCATTTTATCCGAAATAAATCCAGCCCGCCAAACAAAACACCGTGGCTTCCTCACTACCCCTTTTTGTTTCTCTTTCACTCTGCTGCTTCACTGCTTGCTTTCCACTACCCAAATTACTCCTTCAATGGATGATCTTCAATCACAGCACCTGTAGTTCATCTGCAAGTTTTTTTTCTTTGGGCTTTTGGAGAAAATTTTTCTGAAGCTAGTATGATAATGGCGTCAGTTTCCCCCACAAATTTCACGCACTCTTGCATAGGCGATAGGACCCCTATCTCTCCCTTATCTTCTTGCTCTGTATCTTTCCAATTCTTCCCTCATAATTTTCAATTCCGAAGGTGTGGGGCGGTTAGAACTAGCTCAGAAGGACGGAGAAGCACGGAACCTTCCGGTGCCGAGCTGCGGAGGAAGCCGGTAATTTCGCCTGCGTTGGACGTGGACGTGGACGTGGACGAGGACGAGGATATTATTGAGAACAGTGGCAGCGAGGATGTGGAAACGTGGGTTGACTGGGAGGAGCAGATTTTGCGGGATACTGTTCCTCTTGTTAATTTTGTCCGGATGATTCTTCATTCTGGAAGGTAAGGTCTCTTGAATTTTGCTCCAAAGTTTCAATCTTGATGTTTACTTTCCTCTCCAAATGATTTGGAAATAGCTGTCAGTAAAAGAATACTTAAAGGGATTTAGTTGTTTTGTTTTGTTCTGCTAGCATACTCAGTGCCATTTTGCACAGAAATGGTAGTTTTTTATACGAAGAAAAGTGAAGGATAACCAATTTGTTCTCATTTAGAATGCTATTCTTATCATTTTATTATAATGACGGACAAGGTAGAATTGTCAAGAACATAACAAAACCCCATTTATTAGACCTCCACAAAAGCTTCCCGATGTACATTGAAGTTGGCCAATCTTGCGGTGACATTAGGTCCTCTCATCTTCCATTCGTTCGAGTACGTTTCCGTGATTGATTTCTATGGTAGGAGTTAAAAAGACACGGTCTTGATTGATACTGGAAATCAGAATGTTAAAAGTATGACCAAGCCATTGATAAGGCCAGAAGATATTATATCCCTCAACAGTTATTGAGATGAATTTGAACCGCTGTTTTCCGTGAATAATTCAATGTTACTCCAGACCTATTCTTCCTCATTTTTCAGTTTTAGTTAATTGTGAATTCGTTTTTCTGTACTTTTCTTTTTTCTAAGTTTAGGGAAAACAAGAATCATTATTGTGCCTGGGGAAATCTAATTACTATTCATAAGAGTCCCAATTGCATGGGCCTGCATATACAAACAATAATGCCATATGAAATGGCTATTTCCATGCCCCTTTACTGCTTTCCTATGGAAAATGTTGCTGAAATTTAAAATGGATGCTGTCATATTTGGGACTTAATATCATATTTGTAAATTTCGTTTTTGACTGCAGGTACCAAAGTGGGGATAGGCTAAGCCCTGACCATGAGAGAACAATCATAGACAGGTTGCTTCCTTATCATCCAGAATATGAACAAAAGATCGGAATTGGCGTAGATCATATAACGGTCTCTATCTTTCTGTCTTTTGGAAAACATGTTGAAAATACTTCTTTTCCTGTGATTGATCCTTGTGCTTAATGCTGCAATTTTCTATGTTCTGGTTGACAGGTTGGTTATCATCCAGATTTTGATATGTCTAGATGCTTATTCATAGTTCGAAAGAATGGAGATATGGTTGATTTTTCATATTGGAAATGTATAAAGGGCTTGATCAGAAAAAATTATCCATTATATGCAGACACGTTTATCTTTCGACATTTTAAAAAGCCCATGCGGAGGGACTGAAGGTTACATCAGGTTATCCGCTTCCAGGAACATACTGTATAAATACTTTCCTATTTTTAGGTATGTTTTTTCATCTGAAGATTTTTATGCTTGTTAGGGCTATTTGCAAATCCTTACATTACATTTAGTGGAAATTATTGCAGCTATTCTTTTTTTAGAACTTTTGAAACTGGGGAATACATCTATGGATAGAATTCGGTTTCAGTTCTCCCGTAGAGATCTTATCTGAGAACATTGTCTCTACATTCCCAGTTCTCTTGTATACCTTGAAGTACTCATCCATGACCCATGCAATGCAAAGAGAACAGAATCTCACTACTTGTACTCTTATCACTTCTTACTTTCTCTCACATTTACTCTTCAGTCAAGGGTTCCTCTCCAACACATTTACTCTTCAGCAAAAAATTGCATCTTCCTCCATTTCTCTCTTGCAAAGTTGAGCCTACAAAACATCAGTCCTAGGAAAACCTGCTGCCTACAAATCTCTGCACATCATTTTACAACTAATCTGGCCACTGTTTAAAGTGACTTTGGTTTCACTTCTATTTGGAAAGTGCCCCATTTGTTCTCTGTCTCTTCTTCAAATGGTAGAGATTTGATCTGGCAATTCACGGTTAATGTTTCTTATTGATCTAATAATTTCTTGTCAGTTTTTGATAAGATGGATTTGATGTATTAGTAGTGGGGAAAATGACCTCTTTTATTTCAGGATGAGACAGTTTACTAAGCCTTTTAAGGTTGATTGCAAAAATCTGGTGATATTCTCATACACTGTAATTTGTACACAATTCCTCCTACTGAAGTAAAAATGTACAAATCACACCACTAGGAGGAATAGAGGGCTTTACTACTCTGTATACCTTTTTTTTGTGAAAATTAAACTCATAATGGCGGAAGAGATCGGCTTTTCCTCTTTGAGACTGAGCTCATCTCAATGCTTTATTCTTAAGAGGGTAGAAGAATGAGCTGTTGTATATTTTATAGTTGATGATAGGAGACCTTTTTCACCTTTGGATTTGAGGTAGGTACAGAAAAGGGCCATTCTGGATGAATATTTCATTCGAATTCTTATTCTTGATTATTCTTTGCAAATGACGTTTAATTGCATTTGTTCTTTTACATATTATAGAACTAAAACTAGGATAATGATTTCATTTTGAGTAAAGTTTTTAAACGGCTGCCGGGAATAGCCCATAAAGGGCATATCTGTGGTGGATCCACCGCCGGAAACACCCAGCCAAGGTGGTTACATTACATCCCTGAGTGTTTTAACCCACTTTACACCATTTCCTCTTCTGCTCAAGTATCTCCCTTTGTTTACGTTATCTCTTCTGCTCCTCAAATGATTTGGGATGCTTGATATTTCATTATTATGGGCCAAAAATGACTTCTTTTTTTATTCTTTTTCCAGTCATCATTATTCTGGTCTCTCATAGTGCAAGTACCAAAAGCCACCTTCCCATTTTGGATTTGGGCCCTTCCAAATCTCCCTCTCTGAGCTTATAAACTTGTTCTTTGGACTTTTTCCAAATATGGATTGCAAATTTATTACGGCAAGCAAAATCATTATCGAATATGATGGAGATAGTCAGTAGTGTGAAGTGCTGACAAATGAGAATATATTGCCTGAGATCACTGTGTCCTAATTTCATTGGTTCTTGCCCTTTCTTCCATTTCTTTATCCAAAACTTCAATAATTCCAGATCATGATTTGGATAATCTCAGTTCAGAACTGAGGCTGAATGAAGGTGAGACTAAAGGGTGAAGTTTGGAGTATAATATTTTTTGGGATGTGTTGTGATTGATTGCTTCTATTTCCGCTCCTGGAAAATTCAGAGCCCAGAAGGACACTTGTCCTGCATTTGCTGGTTTATTTTTAGTAATTAAGTGAGGAGTGCTTCGTGAATGAACAACCACCGGTATGCTCCGGTCGGTGATCTCAAACGTATTGAACCGGGCCACGTAGTCTGCCTTCTCCACATGATAATAAAAAAAGACTCTTATTTTATTAGGATCTTATTAATTAGACGTGATTCATATTTTTAAATAATCGAGGGAAAATTAAAAAAAAAAATGAACTCCTAATTTTCGACCTAAATGATCATCTACTTGACGTGATTTACATTAAGATGATACTTGTAAACAATTGAGGGAAATAACCGAAAAAAAATAAAAAATATGAAGATTTATCTCCCTTCTTTCTCGACCTAAATGATCATCTATCAGAGTTGTTCCACATAAATTAAGATAATATTTATAAACAATTGACAAAAAATAAAAATAAAAAGTAAACATTTACCTTTCTTAATTATCCGCTTAAATGATTGTTTAGTTGACGTGATTCAAAGAAAAATAAAGATACATCCCTCATAATTATCGACAAGTAAAAGTACTCCATTTTAATGGTCCGCCTAAAAGATCATTTAGTACTGAGCTAATCAAAGTAGTTGACATGATTGTTTGATGTTTAGCATAACTATAAATAATAAATTAGTCAATTTGTTTTTGACGGGTAGTTTCTTGGGCCGTTGGTGGTTTGAGAGGAGCATAGCATGTCGACCACAGCCGGAAAATGCCTTATTATTTTTGGCAACTTGTGGACACATGGCGCTCTATGCGCCACGCCTTTGCCATATTAAAAAACTAAAATGGAAGTATTGCTAATTTTCTTTTCTTTGAGGGATGAGGCGAGTAATATATGATAAATATGAAACGTGTCCATTTAGGGTTAGGAGTAGGCTAGGGTTAGTGGATAGTCAAATACTTTGTTCCAATTTTCAAGTTAATGACCTAATTTAAGGGATTATCGAGTGGATATTGAATATTTTTTAGTGATACCAGTTGAAAAATATCAACAGTTAAATTACAACATGTTTCTTAAGGAAATTAGTTTGGATTATTCTTTATAACTTCAGAATATGAAGTTAGAATCGCTAATAATCGTGGATCAACATTTCACAGTCAATATATATCAGATATACTAATTGCCCATCACACCTTCAAAACATATTAGCATACATTTATTTCTTCATTCTTTTAAGGCCAATAAAGAGTAAAGATGAATTTTGAAATAAAAAATTATATAAATATAGGAAATTTTAAAAATTTATTTATATTTTGGAATAAATATGGGAGGTGACAGGATATGGGGACAACCCCCTGCTATAATTTTGTAGACTAGATAGAGAGGTGAGACTTGGACTTTTCTTTAATTTGTTTTTTTTATAATCAATTGAAGGACTGAGCCCTGTCCTTAGACATGATGATGACAGCATTCCTACCAACAAAATTTTTTTTATTTTAATTCATGCATTAAATAAATAAATATTTATTTGTACTATAATATTTTTATTTAATAAATATAACCATTTTCTTAACACATTGAGAGGATAAATTGTAATTACTCAAAATTGTCCACAACTTAGGCCATGTGCTTATAATTAAACTCGGTAATATTTCAATATTACATGTCTTTTATCATTTCTATTTGGTACTAATTTGGATCCGTCGAGTTTGGTATAAATAATTCAATTTTTAATTTTTTAACTAGTGATGAGAAAGGAGTGGGAGAAAATTTCGTTCGATTTGTACCTTTCTCATTTAATAATTTAATAAGTATTGTAACTTTTTTTTTTTTTTTTTTTTTGTGGAACGGAAGAAATATTTTGTAGACTTATTTTGGCACAATGAGCTTTCAATTCCTCTTATAAACTTTTTTCTTTTAAATTTCGAGGAAAATAAGTGTAAAATAGAAAAGTAAAGGAAACGTGGTGAGGAAAAAAAAAAAAAAAAAAAGGATAGTGGAAATGTGGAATTGCTTTTGTTGTTGATGAAATTGAATTTAGTGAAGGGTGGTAGGTGGATAAGGTTATGGTTTTTGTCGGAAATCGAATGAATCTAACATGTTTATACAAGGATGGTCACACTCATCACAGTTTTTTTTTTTATTATTATTATTATTAAAATCTTACTAAATTGATATTTCTAGTATAAAATAAGGCGAGTTTTTTGACAAAATTAGAGAGCGAATGAGATATTGTTCATAAAGTCAAAGAATAAAAAACGAGACAAGAGAAGTGTTATAAATAAATTTAAACTTACTTTTTCTTAGTTACAACAAAGGTTATATTCTTTTGGAATCAAAAGATCATGTGTTCAGTTTTAACAAATTTTTTCTTAGTGTTCAATTTCCAAATTTGATTAAGTCACTTATCCTGCGAGAAGCCCTCTTTCTTGTCGGACGTTTTCAAATATCTCATTTCATAATTTTAGGAAATTATTTCATGATTATCTTAGTTATCAATAGAAGTGATAATGTTATTAACTTATGTCTCTTAATCGTAGATGGTTGTAGCTATTTGATTATTAATCTATATCTTATTGAAATTTTGTGAATTTTTCATTTCATAATATTCTAACTCATGAAACGATTTAATTTACTAAAACAAATATAATATTTTTGAAAGACTCACCTGAAAAGTCGACATTTCTCTTGCAAACGATTATGAACGGTTTCCAAAAATATTGATGCAATGCCTCGTGTTCAATATATATATATATATATATACATCTAAAATTATCTATTTAAATATTAATGCATTAGTGTTTGAATATACAATTTTAGATGAAAAAAAAAAACCCCAAAGATTATTATACTTATTTATAATTATTCTGGTGCACTTTAAAATGATGACATTGTAATTATATAGAATAATTTTTCGACCATCACTCTTCACAATCATAAGTTGGGTGTCACATAATAATGCAATTCATATTTTTGTCTTTTTATTTATGTTTTTTTCCCTTTTTGGATGGTTTCGACAACCAATAATTTTTAAGGTTTTGTTTTTCTTTTTTGAGAAAAACAGAGCACCAAAGTAGGAAAATTTCCACAGTATAAAAGTAGGAAAAAGTGTAAATAACTTCATAATAATGGATAAAATATACTAAAAAAAGAAAAAGGTTTCAAATTTAAGATTTTTTTGTTTATATTTAAAATGCATAGATTAACTTTTTTTTTTTTAATAACATTCGATATCCGAATACTATGAATTAACTATTTCAGATTTAAGTAAAAAAATTAAATAATATTATTAGAAAGTCCGAGGATTAAATTGATGATTTAGAAGGAATGAAAATTTCTAAACTTGTACACGTAGTACAAAGAGAGGGTTTTTTTTTTTTCTATCGTTATTAGTTTCACATTCATCATGAAGGGAAAATTTTCATTTATTCAGGTGTGATTCATGAGTTAAACCTCCATATTATTAAGTGATCTCGATATAATCTATTTATGTGCGATTCGAAATTGTTAACATACATTTTTTTTTAAAATATAAAAAACGTGTAAGAAAAAATCGACTAAAAAAAGAGAGTTTCGTGTTAAAGGAGTTTAATTTTTTAATAAAAAATTAGAATTTATAATGGCTGATTTTTGTTCAAAAATTTGAATAAATAAAATGTAAAATCAAGTTCAGAAATTATAAAAGAACGTTAAATATTTTTTCAATAATAATTTTTCTTCTTTATACTCTAAAAATATAATAAAACATTTACATAATTCCTTAATAAATCGTCTTCTTCTCTTCACTATATCTCTAAATCGAAGCCCCCTCATCATTTTTTCTAAGCTGGACCCACTCTACACACGCTTGAAACCAAGCCCATCGCAACCGTCAATCTCAACCAAACGTGGACGGCTGAGATTCTCCCCACTTAGCACAAAATGATTCGCTCTCGCATCACACCAAACTTTTTCCTACCCGATCAACATTGGGCCACCTTTCACCCAATGGGCCCCCACCACTAATTTTTTCCCATTTTAAAATAGTAATCCAAAAAAATAATACACTTTTACTCCAACAGCCCATAAAAAGTCATCCCCCTCTTCTTTCTTACTGTAACTCTTACTATCATTTATTTCTCTTCTCTGCAAAAGAAATCCTAAGGGAGCACTTGTCTTCTTTTCAACCCATAGCAGCCAAGTTAGATAAAGATTACAAAAAAAAAAAAAAAGAGATAAGGAAGCGCACTCCCTCACACTACCCCCGTACAAAAAAATCCCAACAAAAAAAAAAAAAAAGGAAAAAAATAAAATTAAAAAAGAAAAGAAAAGAGAATCCCCCGAGTTGCAAAAATCCAGGTGAACAGACACACGACGTTTATTTCGGGAAAAACACTAAAAAAGTTTCTCTCTTTTCCCGTTTGTCTTTATGTCTTTAGTTAAATTCCTAATAAATCTTTTAGTCTGTTCGTCCTCTGTGTTTATGTCTTGATTAGTTTGTTTCTGTCCTGTGTGTATAATTTTTAGTCAACGATTGATTAGAGGGTGGTGGTGGTTTTTTTTTTTTTTTGGGAGGGCTTTATTTAATGTTAGAGCTTAGAGATGATGCAGAGTGGTTTTTCTTACTCCAAATTATTTCTGGGGTTGAATTCTTGGTGGGTTTGTTAAAAATCAGTGATTTATGAAGTGCATTTGCATTAGGGTTCTTGGTGTTGTAATGATTTGTAGTTGTGTTGTGTTTTGTTACGTAATAGGTTGTGGAATTTGAAGTTCAAGGAAGCATCTTTCTGAAAGTTGTTCTTGTTTGAACTTTGAAGGAATGTAGAATAATTTTGTGGAGAAAGAGTGATTTCCTAATATAGATTTAGCTCAAAGTTCGCTTCTTTTTTGCTTCAGAATTCAGAAGTCTGGTCCTATTTCAAGCAAGAATCCAACGCTTGGTTTGTGTACAGTGTAGAACTAAAAGATACATTTTAATCATCTTCGGGGGAATTGGCCGATAGAAGAGAAGGTTTTGATCCTGGTTAATTTTCGCGATTTGTAGAATACAGTGACCTTCGGACGCAAATCAGGTGCTATTACTAGGTACGGGAATCTTGTCTCAATGGGGAGCCATTTGAATTTCAAGAATTTTGGGAATGACCCAAATGATGGAACTGGTAGAAATGGAGGGAGACCGCCTGGAAACTTTCCGCTGGCACGTCAGTCATCTGTATATTCTTTGACTTTTGATGAGTTGCAGAGTACTATAGGTGGGAGTGGGAAAGATTTCGGGTCAATGAATATGGATGAGTTGTTAAAGAATATTTGGAGTGCTGAAGAGGTTCAGTCTATGGTATCTGTGAATGGTAATGCTCAAGATTTAGGTGGTTCAAGTGGGTACTTGCAGAGGCAGGGCTCATTAACACTACCTAGGACACTGAGTCAGAAAACTGTGGACGAGGTATGGAGGGATATGTCCAAAGAATTCACTTTTGGTGGCGGTGGCGGTGGTGGTGGGAAGGATAATAACGCTGTGGCCTTTTCAAATATAACTCAGAGGCAGCCCACTTTAGGGGAGATTACACTTGAGGAGTTTTTAGTTAAAGCTGGTGTTGTGAGGGAGGATGCTCAAGCTCAACTGTTTGGGAATAGTACTGGAATTCTTGGTGATTTCTCCCGTGCTGCTGCTGCTAATAATCAGGCTCTAGATTTTGCATTTCAGCAGCCGGGAACGAACACTGGATCATTAATGAATGGTAGGATACTGGAGAGTGGTAATCAAATTGGTTTGGAATCTTCTAATTTACCCTTGAATGTCAATGGGGTCAGATCTAACCAGCAGCATTTAGGGACGCCACAGAGAAATCAGACTCCACAATTGCCGCCACAACAACAGCAACAGCAGCAGCAAACTATTTTCCCCAAGCAACCGGTTATGGCTTATGGTGCTCCTCCAGTGCGTATACCAAGCACCGCTCATTTATCTAGCCCTGGAATTAGAGGTGGGATTGTTGGAGATCTACCAGCAGTTGGAAATATTGTTCAAAATGGTGTTGGGATGGTTGGTTTAGGGGCTGCTGGTGGTGTAACTGTTGCTGCAGTATCTCCAGCAGTTTCATCAGATGGGATTGGGAAGAGCAATGGAGATACTTCTTCTGTATCTCCAGTTCCTTATGTGTTCAATGGTGGATTGCGAGGTAGGAAAGGAAGTGCTTTGGAAAAGGTCGTTGAGAGGAGGCAAAGGAGAATGATCAAGAACAGGGAATCTGCAGCAAGATCACGGGCTCGTAAGCAGGTGTATATCTTGATACTACTGTATTTTCAACATTAGTTTGATCTGATATAATGAGAATTGTTTGTTTCTCTATGGAGAAACACTGATGAGTTTTCTTGATTACCACCGGAATCCGCTGCCTTTTATGCCTCTGATCTCAACCTCTTCGCTAGAAACTGGTTAAATTATTCTTCCATAGTTCCATGATATTCTCTGGTTGCCTATATGGGTTACAAAATCCTTGAACAGAACATAAAGTTATCTAGAACTCGAACAGGATTGAGAAGGGTAGGAGAATTATATAGAGATTTGTTATTAGATGACGTCAAAGGGTAATTTAAGTAGAGAAACAAAGGAAAAAGTTGTTCTTGAGAAACTCTATTCTATGAGGAGTGTTAAGGATTAGACAAAACTTAAATAAAAGAATACAGGTGGGAATAACTGAGTTATAGCAAAAAAAAAATAAAAATAAAAAATCTTCAAATTATTCATCAGAACCAATATACTGATGAAATTAGGGAGGTTTAGGTACCATATTGGTTTAAATTTCATGCATAAATGACCTTATTCTTGTTTCTTGGTGTTTTACAGGCATACACTATGGAGCTGGAAGCTGAAGTTGCCAAACTAAAAGAAGAAAACCAAGAATTGCAGAAGAAACAGGTGAAGCCATGTTTTTGTTCACTTACCCTTGTCCCCTCACAACATGGAGTTATAAGCTCTGATGTCTGCTTCCTTGTTTAACTGAGTTCTTGTTGATGCAGGCAGAGATTATTGAAATGCAGAAAAATCAGGTATACCTTTGACTCGACCCTTTCGGGCTTTTGGATGCTTTTATGTAGTACTTTAGATTAGCTGATTAGTCCAATTTTTCAAGAAGATTTAGATGGATTATATGCATTTACAAGCTCAAATAAGCAGATTCCTTCATACATGCACACAAAAGGGTGCAGATGCCAGAGTAAACCGCTAGTTCTCAACCAAACTCTAGTCTGATACAATTCTGTTTCAGACTTTCTTTAGGCCTTTGCAGTTACTTTTCCGGGAAGCTTTAACGGATGGTTTTATGGTCTTGTTAAAGCTGGTTTTTCTCACCCTGTGTTCGTCCAAGTAGAAAGTCATCCTTCTAAAATGAAGAAAAGAATGGTTCTCGATTTGTGAGCGATTTCACGTGATGAGTCAAATGCTGTTGAAACATGACATAAGTTTTGAAGTTCACATGAATTGGCACTTGAAAACTGAAGCACAGATCTTCATCCTTAGATGTCTCTTTGCTCCTTTCTCAAATAATATCTGGAAAGTTTAGTTTTGTCCTCACAGTTGAGCTGATTTCTCTTGAACTGCTTTTGAATGATAGGCGATGGAGATGATGAACTTGCAGCGTGTCAACAAAAAGCGATGTCTAAGGCGGACACAGACCGGTCCGTGGTGATTTACAGAGGACAGATATGGCCAGTACATACTTCTTGGAGGAATAGTTGATGTCTGTACATATTGAAGTGAATGTTTTTCCCCCTTTTTGGCTTTTGGTGTAGATAATATATCAGCAAATTTGGTTATTAGGCTAGCAGGTTTCTTTGTTCTTCCATTGAGATGCAGCCCTTCCTTATGAATAGATAGGATTAAAATTATAGATCCCGACATTTTTACTGTTATTTCAAACTCTCGACCTTTGAAATGGTGAGCAACCGTACCACCACTGATGCAACTTCACATTGTCATCATGTTGGTACAGCAGTTGGATATATTAAGTAATAATAGTGAGTACTTAGTCCATCATTAGCTTTAGATTATATTGTACACGTTTCGTTCTAGTTCTTATTGCATCAATGGATTTGAAATAATAGTTACATTTATAATACTATCTCAATACGGTAAACGGGACTATTTTTTTTTTGTCGGAGAAAGTAATACTTTGGTCCAAAACTTTATCATGTATTTCTTATGATTGTATATAAAACTGTAAACAGCAGACGATCTATAACTGAGGGTACATTCAGTGATGCATCTTTAGCATCCTTTCCAAATTAGTATAATGTACAAAGAATTGCTTAAAATCTGGACAATGATGTTCATATGAAGAGCTCTAGAGTATGCTGTCGATGGAAACAGGGAACACCATCTGTTTCATTCCTTCAGCCTTAACAATTGGGAAAATAATGCTTGATGCATCCTGAAAGGTTGAAAATCAGGGGAAAAAAGTATCAGCATCACATTATTCATACAGATCAAATGTTGCATATAGGCAGAGCTAGTGACATGTAAATAGAGTTTATCATACCCAAATCATTCTTGCTCCAAGAAATGTGCGTTGTGGTGAAGGGAAAGGAGCCATAAGCCGGCCGACGCCATAGATGGCCACAGCAAAGAAGTGCATCACCAGAGTTAATGGCTTGGGGTTGAGGCCTGAGAGCAGAGATACTGGACCATTTGAAAAAACGCCTCCAAGGCTCAGGTAATCAAAGCATGCTTGGCGCAACTCAGTTCTTGCTTGATCTTCTGATGCACTAAAAACCTTGTATAGTGCACCTGCCAGTGTGTTTATGGTAGAGGCTGCAGGCTGCAGGCAAGTTAATGCAATTATATTAGTGGCTTCTCTTTAAAAATAATCGAATTCAAATCAGAAAATTTAGTAGTACAATGTTGATCATAGTCATTACTCACTTTTCGCAGCGAGTAGAAGACTTCGAGATACTCATTGAGTGCAACGACATCGTTGAAGTTGTCAAGAGGCCTTAAAAGCTTGCGGAGAACAACAATGTCAGAGAAAGCAACAGTCATTCCTCCTCCAGTTAAAGGGTGCCTCATGTTGAATGCATCTCCAAGAACAATTGCACCTGGGGTAGAACAAGGGGTGGCTGGCATGCTTCTGTTTGTAGCTACTTTAATGTTTCCATCCTCAATTGCAGACAAGAATGCAGTATGCAGTTCTTGAGGGATTTGTGGAACAACCACTGTCTTCAGATAAGTAGCCATTTCTCCAGTATTGATGGAGGGTACTTTCTGACCGCCGGGAATATCGACAAGACACCTAGTCTCAGTGCTGCTGATTGGGTACATCAGGATGGGTGAAGGGTTGGCTAAGATAACATGTCCATGGTTTGGGAATGGGAGATCACAGTTCTTGAGGATCAAGGCAACAAATGAAGAAGGGATATCTACCTGCAGGAATAAAAATTCAAGAGTAAGTGGAAGAACAGATGAAACTGTAAAACAAAAATGGATTCATGGGATGGTTATGGCTGTAAATAGTTTTCAAAATTACCTTGGTGTTCACCAGAGAACGTCTCAGATTAGAACAGCAGCCATCACAAACAATTGTAAGAGGAGCATAAGATGTTATCACTTTACCCTCCTTAGTCTTATAATTCACACCTTTGACGGTTCCATTCTCTTCAATCAAAGATGTAACTGTTCCTTGTTCCAGCCTCACACTGATTATCAAAATAGAAAAAAAAGGGTCCACCATTAAGTCAACGCTCAACAAAATTGAATGATCATTTCCAGATTTAGTTTTGATGATTTTATCAGATCAGAAATGAAATAGAGCATGAGGGTCAGGAATATACTTGGGGGTTTTGGCTGCCTTTACTCTCATCTTTTGTATGAATCTGCCATTGTGGAAACTTCTTCCTGAAACATTTGCAGGCAGGTTTTCCAGAGGGTATGCAAGCTTGGTTCTCTTTCCATCTTTGAACAGACCATAACCATAAACTCGTTGAGCATCGATCCCTTCTACACAATCTGTCATAGTATATATTAATCAGTTTCTTGATTATAACAGAATAAGGTTTGATCATTAGTTATCCATTTTTTAAGATCAGGGCTTTGTTTTTTGTGGTTAAATTTGTGTTATGAATACCTTCAAGTCCAAGTTCCATAAGCTTAAGATAGCCTCCTGGCTGAAGTAATTCCCCGACAATTCTGTCAGGCTCAGATAAATCTCTTTCGATCACAAGCACCCGGCGGCCGTCCTGTAAAAAACAGAACAAGAGATCTAACAAGTCAGAGCATATTTTTTTTACCATGAAATCAAGAAGCATGTTGTGACAAACTCCGGCATATTAACCTTGGGACAATCGAAACAAGATGTGAAGTTTATTCTTTATTTGAACCGGCCTGCTTTTATTCTTTAATAATGGCATGCTTAGATCAGTTTAAGAATCTAAAAAATTATTCCCACAAATTGTTTAAGCAATAAAGTATGGTTTTTTGTTGACTTAATCAAGATTTTAACCCCGCATAAACAGAATTGTTTGACACCCTGATGAAATTGTGAGTCTGTAAATAAATCTGGATTCCATATTATTGCGTGCTAGGAACTACTAGCAAGTAACACTGAGACGGGCCATGCGGGTTTTTTTCCATTAAAAAATCACAAAAACACAGTGAAAAAGGTTGAATCTATAAGTTTCACAGTCTGCTTCAAATCACTGATTTACAAGCTCAAAAAATTCAAACTTTGTGAAGGTTCTGAAAAATTAATATATGGATTAATTGGTTTATAAAAAATAATAGAAATCTGATCATTTCATGCAGAACCCATATAAATGGCTGCAGTTCTTGTCAATATTGAAAAAAGTTTAGCTTCCTCTTGTTTAATTAATCAAAATGGGATTTGAAACTTTTGAATCATGGGATGGCTTGGCGCTGAGGAACCATAAAATTCAAACACAAAAAATGTATCAAACAGTAAAAGTTCATGAATTGATTTACCTTGCCAAGACAGCAAGCCAGTGCAGAACCAGCGACGCCGGCGCCGACAATGATGACTTCAGGATTTCCATCACTCCTGTCTTGATACACCGCGCTACCATCCTCCCCGCCGGCGGACAGCTGCGACGCCCTGATGCATTCTTCCGTTTCCTCTTCCTGCTTCAGAGCTTTTCCGCCGCTACTCTTCTTTGTTCCAGTCAAATTAATATACTCGAACAAAAACAGAGCAAAACCCAACAAAAAGGCAAGCAATATGCCCATGATCCCAGTGAAACCAATGTAATTATTCATCTTAGCCATCATCACATCCATTGAAGAACCAGCCATGGCACCTTCTTATGCTCTTTTTTTTTTCCTCTTCCTCCAAAAAAAGAAAAACTCAAACGACCCTGTGTTTTCTTCCTCTCAAAACTCAAACAATAATGCAAACTGTTCTTGAAAATTGTTGGTTTGATCTGCTGTTTGGAACTTCTTTTGTTGCTGAATCCGTCTGAAGTTATAATTTGATGAATGAAGATCGTAGGGACAGCTTATTTATACTTGTCCAACTCGTCGTCGGAACCTTAAATGATAGTTTATTATTGGGTATGGATTTTAACCGGTCTTGACTTCCAGACAGACAAACGAGTTTTCGCCGAAAAAAGGCCAAGGTTTGAATAGAAAATCAAGATTGTTGTTGTTTTTTTTTTTTGGCATGACAATAAACGTCCCTTTTTATTTACTCCCACCACCCCATAAAAAAAAAATAATAATAATATAGTTTCTCGTCCGTCTCATCAAAATAATCTTACAATTTTTAATACGACAACATACATGTTAAATTTATAACAACGATAAAAGTATATGAAATTATTTGTAATATCATAGATGCGTGTAAAATTTGTAAAAAGTAAAGTAACCCTTTAAATGACAAGTATCAGCTTATACCCATTGTTACCGTGGTATGAAGGGAAAATTGATCCAAAAATTGGATGGGATGAAGACGCTGTTGGGCTCAACAGCTAGCTCTAGTGGCCTTCTAACCATGCGAAATGATCGTCTATTATGCGGTTCATTAACTTTACCTGAATTGATGTACCTATTATTCATCGACGAGATAAGAGTGATGGTTACTCGACTTATAAAAATGGAGTGAAAGAAACACGAATTCTTTCTCAAACTCGTAAAATTAATCATATTCTTGTAAAATAATAATGTCATTTTTCTTTCTCGATTCATTTTACGGCTTTCGATATTCTTTTATAAAGATGAATGAAATAATATTATTAGTAACTGTTATATTTTATATCAAAGCAAAGGTTTTAAACTGTCCAATTCTCAAGTTTAAAGCACAAGGTAAATAAGACCTAAGAAGAAGTAGGATCAAAATAAGTACAATAATAAAATCAAACCCAAATTCTTACACATGTTGGGTACCTAAATTGATTGGGTTATGGGTAGGGTAGTGATCCACTTGGTCAAACCCGATTGGGTGGGGTGGGGTGGGGTGGGGTGGGCTAAAAACCATTTAAAAAATACCGGTTAAACCGCGGTTTTGATTCGGGTCAAACAGAAGCCATTTGTTTAATATAGTGCCAAATTTTTGGGCGAAGAAAGCGAGTGAAGATACGGTAAATCCTTCGAGAATTTTAAGCATTGTACGGCCATATATGATTATTGTTGGAATAAGTTTGTAAAAATTGCAATTTAGCAGTCCTTATTGAAAACTTAATTTTGGTCTTTTCTCATTTCAGCCCCTGGTTTTTTTTTTTGCTCCCCGAACCTAGAAATTTTCTCAGAACCTGGTTTTTGTTTTTCTCTTATATTTTAATTTAACTTTTTTGGTTGAATTTTTCTTACTTAATTCAAATTATGTCTTAAGATACATCGTAATAACTCGTTAACAGAATTTCTATAATCGACTCCATTGAGTTTACCGTCATATAATGTAACGGTTAGAAAAAAATATGTATTTTTTTCGATTTTTTATAATAAAAAAACAAGAATAATCTTTATAATATGGCCTAATGATAAATTTAGTCATAAATGTTTGGTAGTCAACAAATTTAGTCATAAATTTTTCTATTCACAACATATTTATTTATAGTTATAGTTTTTTAGATAAAAAATGTATTTAGGACTCACAATAACGTGTTAGTTTATGTGTCATAAAATTTGTCGCATAAATTTAAATTAATCCACGTGACATTCACATAGTTTAGCGATTGATAAAATTACATATAAATTCAACCGTTAAATATAAAAAAATATTATTATGACTAAATGTGTTAAGAATAGTAAATTTTATGACTAAATTTGTTAACTACCAAACGTTTAAAACTAAATTTGTCACTATATCATATTTTAGGGATTATTCTTATATTTTTTATATAAAATATGTAACGTTTTTCATATCGATTAAGGGTCAGTCATAATTTAATTTGAAAGAAAATATTAACGTTAATTTTCTTTGATTATAACTCTTCCCAAACAAATCTTTTTAGTAAAGATTATACAAAACTAAACGAAGAGAAGTAACATGGAAAGTGGAAAACATTTACTTAGGCCTTGTTTTAAACGAAAAGGACAAGGGGAAAGTGTTTAGGAAAAATGTTATGCTAACGTTGTTTACACATTAACGACATATTTAGAATGATGACTGAGTTTGTGCAACAAATATTGCACGATCCTGATCAAACTATTGATTAATTAAGGAAATACCCTATTTAATTTGCAATTTAATATAAGAAAAAACTCATTTATGGGACCAAAAAAAGGAGTACTTTCAAATATAATTTTTTATTTTTTTAAAATAGAGAGTATTTAATTTTACCCATCTACCATGCACCGAAAACAATATTAAAATAAGATTAATTAATATTTCGCAAAATAAGAGATATTTAACAATAAAAAAAAGAAAAAAGATAGAGACAGAATTATGGACCCTATAAATGGGGGGATTACCAACCTTCCATCCTACTAAAACATTTATTTTGAAATGAAAAATATAATTTAAAGAGGTTATGTTTTTTTAAAATATATTTTTGTTGTAAGTTAATTTGATTATTAAAAATAAGAATGTGCAGTGTCGCACTCTCAATTGTAGATTTATTTCCTTAAGTTTCACACACATTTATAAGACTAACCATTCAAAATTCCACACATGGAATATTTCGTAGCAACTTGAAAGAGAGTAAAGTAATACAACTACCATCGCACTAATCAAAACAGGGATTGACTTTTTATACTACCTTAACAACTCCCGCGTTTGACCAATACTACTACTACTACTACGTCAAAAATCATCCTTTTTCACTTTTCCCTATTTGTTGATATATTATAATAACTGTAGGAGTTAAAATGACTAAAAGAAAAAAAGTTAAAAATGACGGAAAAAACTTTCGATTAATTATAGTTATTAAAATAATTATTTACTAAAATATTAAAATATGAACTTGTTTTTTTCACTTTCATGGTATGATTGTGTAATCCTCTCATCATTTCGTACACTGGCCTAATTAAATAGCAGTTTTCGAACTTTACCTGTCATTTCTAATAAAAAATTTTAGCTTAACCAAAGAAAGCACTGAGAGAATTTGGGGTGTTTACGGATCGGATTGACCAGATTTTGCATCAATTCGGAACCGATTTATAACATACGGATTTGAAAAATTTTGATCCGTAACCTACCGAATTTTATTCCGCATCCAATCCATTTTGGACGGTCCGAATTTACTGGATTGACAGGATTTTTCTTTTTTTTTTTTCAACATCTACTTTTCCAAATCAAGTTTTTTTTTTATGAAAACACAGACAGCCTCAAAAATCAATCCAGAATGGATTACTAATAGTTGGAGAAAATGCAAAGGAGAAGCATTTCTAATCCTGCAGTATTTCACTAGCATTCTAGTAAGTAAAAAGTAAATAGCCTATTTTGATGAATTGAACTAACTACAAATACAAGAAACAACAATAGTCATCTTCAAATGAATTTTGGAATATCAAGAACTAAGTTAGAGATTGAGCGATCGAACTCACCTCACCAAACTGAAACTTACCAACACTACCTTTAGATTTTAATGATATTAAACACCAAATATTAATATATATACATATGAGCTAATATTATTATTAACTAAATATATGAACATATCCGGATTGACGACCGATTTTTTAAGGTAAATTCGAAATCCGATATAAAATGACCGATTTTTAATTTTTAAATTCACTAAATTAAAAATTAAAATAAAATTCATCCATAAATTCAATCCGCGAATCAAATTGATCGGATGAATACCCTACTTAGAACAACATGGAGAAATGGGTCCATGTGCCCGCCCCTTTTTAGTCAATGAGATACATCAAGTTCGACATTTGTTTTTTTTTTTAAAAAAAAAATCCACATCAGATAACCATGTTTTTGAAAGACAGAGTGTAAAATGGCCGAGAGCAAATCTTTTTGATTATATAAAATCAAAGTCAAGAGTAGAGTTACGGAACAACCGTATAACGTGGAACTATTGTATAATTTATGGGCCTCTTATTTCACCTGGTGCGCTTTCTTTATGCGAAACAACCTACGACTTTACTACATAAACGTCAGTAAACGCGGACTGATTTAGTACTACTAAAGTTCTCCCCGAACCCGCAACGCAAGCCACCAACCCAAAATTTGGGCGTTGACGCCCATTTTAGTTAAAGACCAATTATATCTTACGTTGCGAAAAAGTCAAAAAACCACTGCTTATCTCACTACCCATTTCTATTTTTAGTTTAATTAATTTAATATTCAGATAATTATTTTTTAAAGCAGTATGGATCTTACTCTTCTAGACAGCACTCTTCTAGACAGCTTTTGAGTTATTTTCTCTTTTTTATCCTCGTGGTCTACGAGCGTGGATATTGTTTTACATGGATTTGGTGTGTGGACTCATTAGTCCATTTACAGTTATTAATTATAATAAATAGGACCCCACATTTACTCTATACAGTACTCTAGCGATAAAGTATTTTTTTTTTATAACGTCATAAAAAATGACGTGGTACTTACATAGGGTAATATTGTAAAATATTCAATTCTTACAATATTTTTTTGTCACACTTGGCTTACACAATTTATTTTTTTTAGGGAGAGTATTATTTTTAATGATATAAATATATTCTAGTAAATGGTTGTATATTCATATATTAAGACTCGCAAACAATCATTGTCATTGTCCCATTATTATGTATTATCTATTAAATTATTAATAATCATTTTATCTAATAATCTAAGTTAGGCTAACATATAAGATATATATACATTACCAACCAGTTGGAGCAGCTCAATTTGCCAGGTATTAGTTCGACAACTAAGCAGAGCGGGTTTAAATTCCCTTTCTAGCACTTTCTTATTTTCCCCACTATTTTTTAGTTGTATGAGAATATCGTCTGATTTTGTGTACGAATTCTAATATATTAAACAAATAAAACATATATTTAAATTACCATATAGGACCTCACAAGTTGCAAAGTCTAAAATTCTTAGCCCCATGTCTAATAAAATAAGAATTTAGAAATAGTTTGGAAATTATATTGTATATATCTCTATTATTATATTTTAAAAATATACATTGATAATTCATAAATTAATATATTTGGAAATAAACAAAAATTATTGAACTATTAATGTATTATTTTTAAAATATAGTGATGGAGATATAACTTAAGTTATACATCATACTATCGTACTTACTTTTAGATTGGGATGAGTACTAAACCTCGTATCTCATAAACAAATATTTTAGCAGTAATTTCCGTTTCTCAATTCTTATACCATATTTCTAATGGAATATATTCAACTAATAGAATACATTAATTATAATAAATATAATTAAAAAATATATCATTTATAACATGCGAATACATCAAATATTGTATTAAAATACATAATTTTTTAAATACATGAGAATAAATCAAATATTACATGATAATACACAAATTTTCAAAATAAAAAAATACATCAAATATAATTAAAAAAATATTTTTTTATGTATAACGTGAAAATACTATTGAGTATACTATTAGTGAAGTATGTTATAATTTGCACATTTGTAACACTTATCTTTGTTTATGAATTTTAAACCAAATTATTATTATTATTATTATTATAGTACCCAAAATTATAAATTAGTCCAATAATTTTTTATAAAAGATGTTTAAATTAACATTAAATGCCACCGAAAAAACAAACAACCTAAGTCCAAAAAGCCTACTTTGCATTTAATGGGTGGGCTGTCTAAAACCTAACGACTCTTAAGTCTAAACAGTAAACACACGTCAGAGTGGGTGGGTTTGTGGACTCAATGACCCAGTCAGTCAAACCCACGTCACTTCATTTGTGGTTTTTTATTTTTTAATTTTCTTTTATTTCCATATAAATACGGAACCAAATTAATTCTCAATTTCCAATTGTCACTAAAGAATATTCCTCGATGCACTCCAAAGATACTTATATATTTCCTCCCAATTTATCTGTGACTTTAAAATTTATACGGTTCTTAAGAATCACATTTAATATCATTTTTACTTATAATTAAATAGATTTATTTGTATTACTAATGAGAGATTGTACTGTTACCAATGACCGTAATTAATACTTTAGTGTATGTAATTAATTCTATTGGTTTGAATTTGTTAATATCAATAAAAAATTCAGAATTTGATGAGAGTTAAAATATGAATAGTAACTCAATTTTACCTCGGTTGTTTAAAAGTGTCAGATAAATTAGACAAAAAATCAAATCATAAAGTAACAGATAAATTGGGACGGATGGAGTATATACTCCCTCCAATTCAATATATAAGTTGTTTTTGACCAATCACAAATATTAAGGCAGTAATTATTTATTGCACATTCTCATAAATTTTAATTGTAAATCCTGTTATACTCCTATTTAATATATTTTGATAGTAGTACTATAACTTGGAATAATGCATGACAAAATAAGTTTCAATAAAATTGTATATTAAATAAGGGTAATAGAGTAAAAATAATGAATTGTTTCCTAGAAATAGACAAGTGACTCATATTTTAACTGGTCACCTAAAAGGTGAAAACGACTTATATATTGAAACAGAGAGAGCATATATTTAAATCTAGGAATATGTATACGTCTTTTTATAAATTTTAAGTGGATTAATGATTATTATTTTAAAAATACCCTTATTGATTAATAAATTCGAGTATCAATGTAAATAATATTTGGTGTAAATATAAAAATGTACATAATTAATTAAAAGTGTAAAAGAAAACTGTCATTTCAATTTCTTAAAATTTATATATTAAATTTATTAATCTAATAGGAAGATTCATTTCATAACTAATATATGACAATGGATGAAATCATTTTTAAATTACTTATATTAGTTACAAGTGTTATAAATTACTGGTATAAGATCGAGTAATTTAGCAAACATCCCTCAATTTCAAATTATTAATCTCATCCCACATTTTATGCATATTAAAACACAATCATTTGATGCAGAATTCGAGTAAGTTTTCATGATACTCCCTATCAGTCACTTTAAGATTTGATTTTTGGTACAATTTATCTGATACTTTTAAACAAACAAGGTAAAATTGAGTTACTATTCCTATTTTAATCCTTATCAAACTCTGAATCTTTTATTGATATTAACAAATTCAAACCAATATTATTAATTACATGCACTAAAGTATTAATTACGGTCATTGGTAAGAGTACAATATCTCATTGGTAATATTAGACCTATTTAATTAGGGGTAAAAAAGATATTTTATGAAATAAACTCATTCATTAAATGTGATTCTTAAAAATTGTGAAAATTCTAAAGTGACAGATAAATCAGGACGGAGGGATCGGGACGGAGGGAGTATTTTGTTTCGTACCTTGTCTAGTTACTGCTTGTTCCCACTCATTATTAAATAAATAAGGGCAATCTGAAAATAATATTTATAATTTACTTACAAATTGGAGTGAAATTTATATTTTGATATTTGAAAAAATTCAAAAATTGGTCACTATACTACAATCAGTTATTGGTTTTGAACATCATACTTTGAAAACTATTTTTAAGGTTATCATACTTTACTTTTCTTTTAAAAATGGTCACTCCGTCAAGTTGGACCGTTAACCCACTAACAATCAACTTTTTTTAGGGATATTTTCGTCTTTTCATTGACTCATTAAATTAAAAAAAAGAGTAACTCTGAATTTGGTCATCATACTTTTCTAAAATCTCGATTTAGGTCATCTTACTTTAAAAATTATATTTGAGGCCATCATACTTTCATTTTTTAATTCAATTTTAGTTTTTCCGTCTAAATGTTCCGTTAAATCTCTAACCGCTATAATTTTTTGAGGGTAAATACAAAAAAATACACTTCATCATGTATGTGTAATTTTTTTTTATTAATTATTTTTTCGCATCTCCGCCGCCAACACCACACCCTCACCCCCATCATGCACGTGACCCTAAAAGTTGTATTCTTCTTAAGGGTGTGAGTTAGGGCTGTCAATTCGTGTCAACGTGTCGATTTCGTGTAGGGTTAGAAGAGAAAATTATATTTTTGCCCCCCGACCCGAACCCGAATGGATTTTTACCAGGTCAACCCAATATCGACATGGTCAATCCATTGGTTAACCTGCCAACCGATCTTTTTTCCACAATAATTTTTTAAAAATATTTTGGGTTATCAAGTCAACACGTTGACTTGATTATGACCAAAAAAAATTTCGGGTCCAAAATTCCAACCCGAATCCGACCTATTTTGTGTCGATTTCGTATTCGATTTTCGTGTCGTGCAGAAATTGCCAGCCCTAGTGTGGGTGTTGGCAGCGGAGATGCGAAAAAATAATTAATTAAAAAAATTCACTTGCATGATATTAATTATGGCAGTTAGAGACTTAATGGAACATTTAGACAGAATGACCAAAATTGAATAAAAAATGAAAGTATGATGACCTCAAATATAATTTTTAAAGTAAGATGACCAAAAGTGAGATTTTAGAAAAGTATGATGATCAAATTTAGAGTTTACTCTTTTTTGAATTTAAGGAGTCAGTAAAAAGACAAAAATAACCCTAAAAAAGTTGACCATTAGTAGGTTAACGGTCCAACTTGACGGAGTGACCATTTTTAAAAAGAAAAGTAAAGTATGATGACCTTAAAAATAGTTTTTAAAGATGACCAAAATCAGAAACTTACCATAGTATAGTGATTAATTTTAAAATTTACTCTTGATATTTTACTCTTCTTACAACGTCACTTATAATTTAAAATTGAGAGAATACTAAATGATTATCTTCTTAATATCGTTTAAATTTTATAAAAACTTGTAATTTGAAACGGATGGAATATAATAATTTTTAAAATAGATAATAATATTATAATTTAATAGTTGACATTTTTTCATTCAAAATTAATAAATCTTGAATTCAAATTACAAATACAGAAATATAAAAATATAAATATAGACCATTTTTTAAAAATAACACGACTGGTAGTGATTTAAAAATGGAATGCCAAATTTGAAAAGTGACGGGAATTCGGCCGCAATAATATTACCTTAATTACAAGTTCGGTTGATTCCTCGGTTTGAAACACAACGAAAAATACAACTTTGTTGGAACAATATCCCCCAATAATTCTAGTCAACCTTGTGGAAGTTGTCACTTATGGCATGCTAAAAAGAAAGAAGCCACAACTTCATCTGGGATTCACAATATTTACTACTTAATTAATTATTTTTTCAGCATAAAAACAAAAGACTGCAGACAAAATTGAATGCTTTGTTAACCATGAAAAAGACATGCCTAAGGTCTACTGTTTCTTTTTTCTTTTCCATTTTATATTAATTTAATATTTATATTTAGTCAAGACCTAACCAAAAAAAAAAAAATCTGGGAGGAAAACACCATTTCGCCATATAATTTATTTTCAGATTTGTATGGAATTAAAGCTCCAAAAAAAAAAAAAAAATTTAATGTGAACGACAAGGGTTGAAATCGGTTCTAAGTCCACCTAGATTTTAATATTAGATATATTTAAACAATAATAATTTTTTTTTCTAAAAAAGGAATTATGATACTCCTCTTTGTTTAATGACAGAGATTTTTTATATATATAAAATAAAGATTTTTTTTGTAAAATAAAAATATTATTTTTTAAGTCAAATTTGGTGTTCGACTTAGGTATATAAGCGAGACGGGTGTCGTGTTACACATTTAGGAGGAAAATTTCGTAAGATAAAATAACATTTTTTGATACGATTTAGTTTGAAATAGCGACACTTTTTTTTATACAGGTTAAATTTTAAATTAATTATTTTTTACTATTTATAATATTTTTAATAAAATATTTATGACTATTAATGTAAATTAAAGATCAATCATTACTTAATTTTACCCATTAACATCAACTGCCTATTTTTATATAGTTCTTACCAAGAGGATTAAGTTATTTTGGAAAATCTATTCAACCAACCCCAATTCTTTTATCCATTAACATTTTTAGAAGATTTCACAAAACTCTTATAGCTTAGTTTTCGACTTTTCGAGTGCATTTTAGGTTTGAAAAAGTGTAAATTTTCAAAAACGAAAATCCTATAATATATTGAGAATCTGTTATGAAAATCATCCAGGTTTAAAATGTATTTTAATGCTTGAAAGTTGGATATGCTGAACTTAAAAAATAACGTTAGTTTTATTTTTTTTATTACGAGTCTCTCCTAAAAATCTCCCTTTATATAATTAAAAGTCAACAATTAAGCAGGGGTGATGTAGAGCTAAATTAATAATAATATTAAAAAACAATTTTACCCACTTGGTAAAATATTTTAGTAAAAAAGCAAAAATAATAGAACAAAAGTGTCATTTTTGGGTAAATTAAGGGGCCGAATGTTAATTTATCTTTGTTTCAAAGCATAACATTTTGAGGCATGCTTGGGCAGTCCATATTTTTGTCATCTGCAAGCCAATACTTAGTCCATGTTCGGCTTATGAGAATAGAGATGCAGAAAAAATAATGAAAATGAAAAGAAAAAAAATTTGTTGTCGATGTTTGATACAATGAGAGAAACAAAATATAGAAATTAATTTTTTATAAAAAATTAAATTTTATTCTTATTTATATCCACTGTTTAATTACTTTTATTATCATTCTAATTGAAAATTTTGAAGGGGTGTCCTTATCGGGTACTCCTTACAATGTAGGTACGAAAAACAAAAATAGTTTATTGGCAGCCCTTATTAACTTATGCTTCTCTTAAGTCAAAATTAAGTACTACTCCTTGCATCCATGCCCATGCATGATGAGAAGGTCACTGCTCTATCCATTTAGAGTTCCGAGCTTCATTTCGGATGCGAGATTATTTAAATGGATAAAATATTAGAGAGGATTTTAGTTATAACTAAAATAGGTTAAACAGATAATGGTATAACAAATTATAGTTAAGTAAAAATAATTTACAATCGAATGAGTTAAATTGTTTTTTTCTCAACTTTTATAATAAAATAAATTAAAAGTGACAATAAAAAAATTAAGTGAAATTATTTTAGTCGATCGTAAGAATGATAAAAGTGACACACATTCTATTAGGAGAGATAAAAAAATTTAAGTCATTAATTAATTATCTTTATTTTAAAATAAAATTTTTAATAATTCAAATTAATTTGATGAATATTATTATTATTTTCCCTAGAAAAAAGAGTAGAAAATTTTAATTGGTGAAAGAAAATGAATAAATTTGACTCATATCAAAGGGATATAGTCAATATACCCTCCCCATTTTAAAACATAATTTTGTTTATTAACTATTTTAATTCAATAAATATAATTAAATCGTCATAGTCATTAACTAGATTATCTAAAGTAATGATTCGACAAAAAAAAAAAAAAAAAAACCATAAATCAGAAACTCTATAAACGTCGTATATTCCTTTAAATATACTTCCTCCATTTTTTAACTATATTTACGTTTTAAAATTACAAGAAATGGTACCAACAAAATAAAATAAATTTTCCATATTGCTTATATTTAAGACGCGTGTCATGTACATTCGTACATTATTTATACTCGAAACTACTAATATTTTATTGCACGTCAAAAATAATAAATTATGAACTTTTTATTTATATATATAGTACACGTCAATATCATTACGTATATTTTCAAAATCAACTTTCTTTTTTTTTCTCTAATTGTTTTTAAAAACAAATATTTACTGTTTCCATTTTACTCCTTGAGATTTTTTAATTTTTTTTTTGTAATAAGTTACTTCGTGCGACTCATATAAAAATTTCAATTTTTGGAATTATAAAAATTTTGTGTAATTTAATAAATAGTATTATTTATTTTAAAAATGGAAAATATTAAGAGGGGCGTCAAATTTGGAGGCTCTGCTATGCCAAAGGCTCCCATACTTAATTTCTTTAGGACCTAAAAGTAAAACCAATAAGCAATAATTGAGGAAATTGATACTAATTTTGTTGATTGATTGAGTCCAAAACGGACTGAAAGCAAACCCTTTTTGAACAGTTGTTCTTGTCATTCATATCACGTAAAATATATAATTTAATTTAATTAAAAAAAAATTAATTCGAGAGAAAGTAATAATAAATTATATAATTATGTATTATTTCCATTTTAAAAACTTATTAGATGAATTACAAGTGTTATTTTAAGAATATTCTTTTCCCTGTTAATAAATTTTTTACTACCACTTGTAATCCATTTTAATGAAAAATTCAAATAACTAACCCTTTGACCTGAATTGATCTGGTTAAAGCTTTTTATGTGAAAAAAATTGACAAGAAATGAGACGATCCCGTAGTTACTACCTGTGTTACATGAGGAATCAAAAGTGAAACGGAACCGGAATATTAGAATTTTTGGAATGACGTTCTCCTGGAGCAACCAAACTTTGTAGTACTAATTAATGTCTATGTATATGTGGCGAGCACCATTTATTTAAAACTCGAGAAAAGTAGATGAATCGTGGACTTTCTTCTTCTCCTCTGTTTTCAATGCAGTACCTGCCAAATTTGGTAGCTTTTGGCAGCTTCAAACCGGCTCAAAGTTCAGTTTAATATGAACTCGTACAGATTCTCATGACTCCTACTCCCTCAAGGTTGATGTTAAACGAAAACGAAAGAAAACTAAAGGGCAGGCTCGTGTTCAGAAAACAAAGATGATGATGGTGAGATAATAATGGCGCTGCTCAAATTTCAACAGATAGTTGCAGAGTATTATTTTAGTTTTTGGAGCGCTTTCACTGAACCAAAAATACACCAAATTTACGTAATTTGAATGATGTAACACAGCCTATATTCATGGATAAAGCTGAGGAAATCTCAAATGAGTTTACCAAACTCGGATTTTGCCATATGCCTGAGGGCTCAGACCTCTCTATCTATTTGTGCCCACAAATCTCACTTTCTTATCTCGTTTTGAGCCCAAGATTCGAAATATATCAAACCCGATGCATGATTTGTTTAAGGTAATCCAACAACAATATCCTCATCTCAGTAAAGCTGATTGAATTCTGGGTGTAGTCCCAGGTGGTGGTTGTCAGTTTCAGTCAGCACTTAATACAGAACAAAATATTCTCAATCAACGAAAATGATATATAGTGAATTTGAGGCAAAAAAGTTCATAACTTGGGCGCAATTCTTCACCTCAGTTGTAGTGTTTTATAGTAAAAATCCCATTTTCCCTATTATTAAACGGCCAATTTGGTTCTGCTGAACTCGAATTCAGGGGGATGTGAATGCGTGATCATGTTAAGGTCTTACGTGGTTGTTGTTCTACTTGACTTCGTTTTTTCAATAGTGGTAGTTGTAATTTGTTGAATTTAGAGCTTACTCGGAGAGTCTTGTTTGTTTCCATGTGTTTTATTGGATGTATTCCATTTCGTATGAACTACAGATTTTTTTTGTACTTTCCGAGTATGCTCTTTCTGACTATTTCTTCCTCCTTTATTTCCTAACGTTGCGTGAATATTAGAAGCCCAATAAACAGAGAGAAAATACAAAAATGGTAGTGCAATTCTTGTTTGTTTTTTTTTTTGGCCCTTTTGGGGGGCTTTCTTTGGACCCCATTTGCCCATTTACAGTTTCATGGAGATTGTTAGAAGCTGCCACTAGTTTACCTCGTGTTCTTCGAAATGGTCTCTGTTTCTCTGAACTGGCGTTTTTCGTTCATATTAACGTTAATAAAGAGGAAAAATTGTCCCTTTTTTTTCTTTTTTGTTTTCTTATCATTGCAAATTTCAGAAAGTTGACAACTAAACAAATCTCCATTACTATTGAGAATGGTTCAGAATGCATGCCCAGATGAAATTCCTTGCGTTCATTTTCCTATAAACAAAACAGGGGAAGGAACTCAATCATTTTTTTGGTAATTTGAAAGCGAAAAGAATCAAATTCTGGGCTCATTTTGCAAGCAGGAATGTGGGTGCAATCCGTTGAGATTTTTCGTCATTGTATCGATGCAGAAATAGCCATGCAGAGGTGAGCTCAAACAGTGAAATATTTGAAGCAAGAAGCAGACATAAGTGTGCAATATGGACTGGTAAAATAGTGTGTCAAAGAATGAGTGCTGACTGCAGTTGGGCTTTAAATAGATGCTTAATCAGGTCAGCTGCTGCTAGTTCAGGTTGAAATTGTCAAAATAGATAACTCTCTATTAATGAAGAAGCCTTATACATTTTTGGTTCCAGCTACTCTGAGTGCGACTGCAAATAATCAATTTATAAGCGAGACTCTCGAATATAATCATCGAATCATTATAAAAAATTTTGAAATGTTTATGGGCAGTCTCAACTCGAGTGGAAGTGTGATGTGTCTGAAAACTCGGGATCGTAAATAAATTCGAGTACTATTCTGATTTGCTCCACCTCGGAACGTCATAATAAACCAAAGTTCTTGCACTTAGAGAAACTTGACTAGCCATCTATGCAGTATTGTCTCCTCTCTGTTGTTGTAAGGACAGCCATTATTCATGCAAAATTCTATCTGAAGAAACAACTAGTACACAATCTATCCGAAGAAAGAAGAAGAGATATAACTGTGGAATACTTCAAAAGCATTGTTAATTATTATGAGGATGTTGTCAGGAACCATAAATCTAGTAGAAACATTGTTATTTATTATTTCTTGAGTGTTTATATACAGAAATGGATAGATATCCAGCAGGTTAAAATTCAAATTGGATCTTTTTAACACAAATTGAAAACGGTGCAGAAGTGCAAAGAGCATTAAAGGGCACCCCAGGTTAAAGATTCCTCCATTAGACTACCAATTATAGTTCTAGTCAGTAGATCGACATTTTTTCATAATATATAAATGTCTGTTTTAATTATCTTATGATGTCTGACATAACTTCTACCTTAACTATCTCAAACTCATGTAAATTCTCTCGATCATTGAAATGGTTTAGAGAAAGTAGATGATGCATGAAGAACTAGGAAGGATTATGGCCTTTTTACTTTTTTTTTTTTTTTTTTAACTTGATTTCGTACTTTTATTTAAGTTCCTTTTAATTAGTTTTCTTTTCTTGTAGGGCACCTAGGGTTTGTTGTGCCTTATTTAAACACAAATATGGAGTTTTGAGAGACAGATTATGAATAAATATTTTATTGACAGTTTATCAATTTTCACTCCAAAATTCCTATTGAATTTTGATGTCTTGAACTGGTATTAGTTTCAATTTCTTAATAAATTTAGTTAGAATTTTAATTCTTGTTGAATTAGGACTTGTTACTGTTTGATTATTGGCTCCTTTAGTTATTGGTATTACGCCGCTACGTCAGTAGAGATTACAAAAAATAGTCTCAAATTGAACCAGTTCTTCAGTCTTATTTCATGCTCTCAATCATTGAAATGGTTCAGAGAAAGCAGAGATTACAAACATACTCTCGAAGGTGAATCATTTCGTCAGTCTTATTTCATGCTTGGCACATCCAGAGTGGTATACAAAACACTCCTATGTTTAAGATCAAGAAATCAAGAAATAAAGTGAAAATATTCGAGCCCAGGTACTGTTAGATTTCATTATCATAAGACTAAGATTGAACTACTAAGGAAACACGATGTTTAGTTTCTGTTCTGAAACCAAGCAGAAGGAGTAAGTTTAGACGATTTTCCAGTCCCTACCAACAATTTCCCATTTCAGGAGCCCACAGCATCGACACATGTGAAAGGACCACAGTTTAGGATTATACACTTGGCTGCCAGTTTAGATTATACACTTGCCTGGCAGCCAAGTGCACCAGAGCAAAATTCAGTGTCTCTTTCACCTGATTATAGGACTGTAAACACAGCTTCAATGGTGAAAACTTGGACAAATTTACATTCAAGCTAAACCAGCAAAAATAGCTGCCAAATGCTCACGGATTTAGTTCTTATTAACTCTTCACCTTAGCAGCTAAATGGAAGGCCAGAATAAAACAAAAGTATGCAATCTATGTCAAGTAATAGATGGTTATCAACCTCAAATTATACAAGAAAGTAAATTTCTCTGAAATGGAAACAGACTTAAGTATAGGACACGAACATCATCAAATATTATACGTATATGCTGCCAGAAAGCCCAATTTTCAGAGTCAGAAACACAACATATATTGCGTATTGGTAGGAATCTTTGTTTAAGCTGTTCCCCCAATTGCACTACCACTACTTTCCAACAATGTTTATACTAGGAACTACCCACCAATCAGAGTGTAATTTCTAAGAATTAGTAGTACAGTTACAGGAATCTTCTGGTTCCAATTTGGAGCCATGAACCTCCAAATTCTAATATCAATCCCACACACTAATACTATAATAAGTGCCTAGAATTAGAGTAATCAGTACTAGCAAAAGACCTGCTAAACCAAGGATTTGTCAGTTTGTTCAAAAACCCAACCGCAAATCCAATCCCAGGCCTGAAGAATAGGAGCAAGAAGAGTCATCTTCAACTGGTGCAGGCAAATTCAAATCCAGCCCCCCTGAATAGGTGTTCAGATCCCCTTTCTCCCAGTGACACCTCTTATGCCCACCCAAAGCTTGGCCACTTGAGAAAACTCTCAGACAAATGCCGCATTTGTGGCCATATACCATCAGGGTTCTGTCCTCTCCTGCTGCTGCTTCCTTTATCTCCCCTTTTGCATCAGCAACATGGGCTTCCTCCTCTCCTTCATTCTTGGTTATGGCAAAACAGCCCTTAACGTTCTTGTGACTTGCCCTGTGTCCTCCCAGAGCCTGATGAGAGCCGAACACTTTCTTGCAACTTGAACATTCGAATTTACTGCAATTTAGCCCAGAAGGGCCGGCAACATCGGCATCAACGTTGGCAGAACCCAAGAAAGCATCCCTCCGGACAACATCATCTGACTCCAGAGTTCCTTGACTTGTCACATTACAAGCAGTTGTAACGGTTGGTGACTCCGAGGCACTTGGGCCATTTGCCAACATTAATAAACTTGTAGCAACCTCATGATCATCCTCAGACAGAAACTGTAGAAACTTCTTGGTTCCTGAAGTAGAGGCCTGATTTTGGTTTTGATGATCCCTGAAATTCGGGGGAGGATTAATCCCCCGCCACTGCCGTTCAGGGTGGCATCTCATGTGCCCAAAAAGAGCCTTCCAAGACCAGAATCTCTTGCCACATTCAGTGCAAGGCATTGTGATTTTTGGAGCATCAGGGTTTGGCTTCTTGGAAGATTTGGGCTTGGTAATACCACTGGATTTGACCTCAGAATCATTCGTTTTGACCAATTTGGTTCTTTTCTTCCTGGGCTTCTGGTAATACTTGAGTATACTCGGAAAAGCTTCAGTCCTTGAGGAATCAAGAACAAGATTTGGTGTTGGTGGATAAATTTGTTCACCATCAGGGCAAGGTAAAGACAGGAAAACTGAAGTCCCAGCCCCAAAACTGTTGCCGCTGTTCTTGATACCCCCAACGTTGTCAGTATCATCCATCTTCAGGCGAATTACTCCAGTAAAATTGACAATGCTGAGAATCTTGAAAAGGAAAAAGAAAAAAAATGGAACCCAGTACGAGAAAGAAAATATATAGAGAAATTCAGGGCATGAAAAACAAACAGGTGGGGATGGGAGGGGGAGAGCGGTTACTGATGTTTGTGAGATGGGTAGTTTTTTTCCGTTGTTGGAGCTTTTTGGTTTTTTGTCCCCTTTCGTGTTTATCTTGTTTCTTGAACTGAAGTTTCTTGGATTGATCATGCGACGATCCGAGAGTGTGAGTGTGTGAGTTAGTGCCCAAAGTTACTACAACTAACCCTACTTTTAAGGTTTCCACATCAACCTGAATCTAACATACGCTGTCCTCTCTTGTCTGCCTTGACTCCCAAGGAAATCAAGAAACGCCCCAACGTGCAAAAATTAAAAGGGTTTTTGACCTTGAATTTGCATCAATCCACCAATACCATAACCAAAATCAAGAAGAAAAAAAATTCCCCCTTTTTTGGGGCTTTTAGAAGCAAAAATTCTCTCTTGTTGATCCTGCTTTTACTAAAAAAAATGGAACAGAAGAACATTACTTCTTGATTCTCTTTGACAAATGTTTAAGGTTGACCAAAATTTCAGTTCCACCTTGTTTTGGTACATTCTTTTCCCTTAAAAAAAAATGTTGATCAAACTTTGTGCTTCAAAATAGAGCCTATACTGTGTTTCATCTTCAAAGAATCTTAAAATCAAGAACATACATTCAGAGTAATAACACAAAATCTTCATTTCTGTCGGTCCATTATTTCATAACTATCGATCATTTTAAGAATTTAACGTTTGAGAGCTGTCAATATTAGTGTAGTACTTCATGTTAAACATTCAGGATCTCTACAAACTGCAGGAATGGGATAAAAACAAGAACCAGAAGTCATTAAATCTTGAACTGTTTCCCTTTCTTGGCCATTTCAGATTAGCATATTCGTTAATATTAATATCCAATCAAGGTAGTTCCAGTTACAAGAATTTTCACATTTTGTAAGTTGGGAGAGTTCCAACTTCTTCAGAGAGAAGACTAATCTACATTAGGTGGCGTTAGATATAAAAAAAAAAAATACTAAACCAACCATGTTTCTAACTAAGAACACGCATCAATGAGTGATTGATGATCCAAATGATCACTGAACAGGTTGTTGCTGCTGCGTTTGTGGAATAACGAAATGATCCACTATTCGGACTGAGCTCACAGGATCCTGCTGAGAAGACGTCGCTCGCCATTTGCTCGGAAACTTCCTCTGGTGGCTCTGTTGCTGTTTTGGTTCTGCATCCCAGTTAGGATCCAGCTTCCATTCTTTGGGAACCTGCATAATCATCATAACAGCAGTTAGATGTTTCAGCCAGAGCCATATACGGAAGATCACACAGAACGATGATAGATTAAACGATAGAAAATACGTCAGAGTTTATCTTTCTCTTTTCTTCTGTGAAGTTCACTGTCTGTCTGCATGACCTTAAATTTAGCATGAAAAACCTCACTAAACTAAGCCATCAATTATGAAAAACTTTGTTTTCGTACCTTGTCTACAGCAAGGGTGAAAACTTCAAGGTCGCCTTCGCGGTTGATGTGAAACCGTGTGAATGACTTGTAGTTAGCAATCCGAAGAGATGAAAAAGCTTCATCAAAGTGTAGATGGAGCCAGTTGATGCAGATATAGAGATAGCTTCCGAAAACTAATGAAACCACGGGAGTTGAGAAAACCCAAAAATAAAGAAACACAGAAGCGTAATATATCACAGCACCCTCACGGGAGAGGGACTGTAATCCTTTCTTGCAGATGTTACTCCTTGACACAGCCATCACCTGAAGTTGCAAAAAGACCGTTGGATTATGAGACTAAGGACAGGACAAAAACATGAATTATCGTGGTTTTCTGAGTTTTTATCACCTCAGGAACATCAAATGCAGACATGAGATACTTAATGCATGCTGGATAAAGGCCAAGTGTCCATTGTTCTAAACGTGCCCGAAGACCTGTCGGGTCGGGAAAATGTTCACTTTCCACTGATCGGTACCATTCGTATAAAGTGTGATAACCTGAAATCAAATGTTGAGGCAATTCAATCATCTGAGCTCCTATCTTTACTTAATCGCAAAGCAAATTTGACTCTAGTAGAAGAACAGCAATGAAAATCATAAATGCAACAATCAGAAGCAGTATTCTATAAGACCATTCAGCAAAGTTCAGCAATGTATTTCAATACATCACTTCAAGATCCATCATCATGTACTTTTATAACAAAATTGCATAAATTCTCTTACCTGATGTGGCCAATAAATTGTGTCTGATACATGTCTCTACACCCAGTTCTAATAGCAACATTAGAATCAATGCCGAAGCTAAGTGAGCCGACACATGAAGCATCCCAATAAATAGCCTCCTTTTTCGAGAAACTTTGTTGGGAACAAAAATAACTGCAACTACCAGCAATGAAAAAGCACCCAATGAGGATACGTAGGAATGTCCCAACACATAGAGAAAAGAATCCCAGACAGAGAAGAAGAAGCTCTTTAAGTGACCAGAAAAGCTGTTATCCTGTAAAATGTGGTCTAGCTTACACTGCACGAAGAACAAAGAAAATTAGTCATGTGTGTCTGCAGCAGCAAGTCAATACCCACAAAGTCATTTCAACAAAATGGAGCATGAAGAAGATCACCTGAGGAAACAAGGAAAATGCTAAGACAAAGTATATAATGCCACCAAAGACATCAAACTGCCAATTTTTCTTGCGAAACTTCAATATATTTCCCAGAGCAATCTGCATAGAAGTATTTACATCTTAGCAACTATGGTGTTTATCATCCTCTCACAAATAAGATTCTGGTTTCTTACCCTGCTTGAATCTTCATACGAAGGATAAGCAGACTTGCACTCATAAGGAGTCCCACATGATTCCTTGAAATTACTGAAGACGTGTGTTGGGTGTAAAAAAGCCCCACCACAACCATTTACAAGCAGATGTTGCACATGAGCAGGCTTATCCGATGGAACAAACGAATGACGCATATAGTGATGCAAGTCCCCAGCTATACGAAGTTTACATCTTCCTTTCAGGTGGTCACGTATCAGATATGTGATATTCTTTCCAGTCACATCATTCCAATACCAATCAAGGAGCCAATTTGGTTCATGTGTCATAATAATCACTGAATCATTGTCCCCAACCTAAGAAGAGCAAAATCACCCAAGTCAGACTTGTTTGATATATACAGCTAAAGGATCATAGAAACTAAATATTAGGATGCATCAAGTTAAGAGGACAAAGATGAATACCTTTTCCTTTATTAACTCCGAGAAGAACTTGAATTGATATACATCAATATCACAGTGCAGAGCGAGATCAAGACCAAATACCCACCACCCTTTTGGCAGTTGCAAAGCAAAATAGCTCTTCTTCTGAGGCATGAACCACCCTCCCAACCAGCTCTTATGACAGATATACCTCATAAAAGTCTGAAGTCCATCAAACCAGTCTGCAGAATGGGCAAAAAGAACCATTAAAGTGAAAATGTTTGTTATTAACCACTTTAAAGCATTTTAGTAGATTAACACAGGACGAAATGTGTTAATTCTCTCATGAATTAGCATGAATCAAGTGAAATGCCAAGATATTGAACATATAACCAACACTACCGTGATTTCCAGGGATAATAAAACACTGAGGCCCATCATAATGTTTCAACTGAGTCACCCCAGAAGGCAATTCTGGCTTGTTAACAGCAATATGCTCTTCCTTATACCAAGCTGGAGGCTGAAGTGCATATTCGAAGGGACGGAAGAGTCGATTATCATAGGTAAATGCTGATGGATTGGGATACCTAATAAAGACCCATCGTCAGTGGCAATCTACATGAGTATTTAATCAATGACATTTCTGATCCAAAAGATACAGGCACCTTCATGAGGGGATAAAATAACATTTGTTTTATTCTATAAATTAACAGGTTTAATATGGATCTAGTCATCACTACAGCAAAACAGATTCATGTAGGTAACGTAAATCCATGGAAAATAAGACCAAATTCTTAACACTACTTAAAAGATTCCTGCAATCAAGTTGGTGGGCCACCTATGAAAACCTCAAAAGGATACCTCAAGAAATATGTATTATTTGAGCAAACAATAACTCCTGCCTTGATTCTTGTCTTCAGGCACATTTTAACAGAGGAGAACTAATCCTTATGAAAGCTGTAAATATGGAACCCCATATTTGCATTTAGTCTTCAGACCCATCATCAACAATAACATCAGTGGCGTAGGAAGATATCGAAGAGTAATATCAACAATAGACATCACCGATGTAGTTAAAATATGGAAGAGTAATAGAGCTTACGCAAGATCACCCCCAATAAGGAGCAGGTTAGCACGAGGGAGTGTAATCACAGAACCATTTTTTCGAACCCTCAGTAAAGTCTGAGCAAGAAGCCGAGCTATACTATAGGATGAATTTCCACCATCGCCAGTATCAGCCATAAAATCAAACCACAACTCATCTCTTTCAGTAAACTGATCATACAGTAGATCGTCCTGTTTGGCTCCATCTTGAACTCTGCTCATTGCTGCCTGATAAGGCAAGGACAAGAATCACAGAATAATTATCATGGAAGCCAAAGTGAATCAAAATGTATCCCTGAAATGAAGGAAATTGGTAGAAATATAAAGCACTATACATATTTCAAGCAATTTAGACCTGATAAGTCTTTAACCCCAAGAACTCAAATCCTATTCAATATGTAGTAGTTTTATTCAACAGATAAAGCATAGTAACAACAAAGTCAAATCAATGAGTCAAACATTAAACATCTACCTGCATCATACGCATATCAAAACGCCCAACAAATACAGTAACTGACACCAGCAGATCGAAAGCAGTCTTGAATAAGTCAGCAGATGTTCTGTAGCATTTCATCATAAAAAATGGATAAAAAATTTCATTTCCAAATCCACTGACCACGTCTAGTGCACGTTTATCTAGTCACTGTGTGCTAGTGTAACTGCTTAGATAGAGAATACGAATACATACCCAGAGTACCAAGGAACCATATCCAAAAAGTCGGGCTTCATTTGCTTTTTCTTCGACTTCTCAAATTCTTTCAGTGACATAGGATGACTGAGTGCCCATCTGTTCACAACATATTTTAGTATGAAATTGAAGTTAAACAATCAAGAAGTGAGATTGATAACAAAAGAAGTGAGTAGTTTGAGACCCCCAGATGTTACTCATGTAATATCTGCTGCTCAAAGAAAACATAATCTTTAACCAAAGAGTAACCGAAACCATGCCGAAATACTACCATAGGACCATAAACTTCAAAAAGTGATATTATCCTCTAATTGCTGCCCTAAAAAATGCTTGAACCAAAGAAACAATAAAACAGTAAGGAAAAGGATAATGATTTGAAGAAACAGCAGAATAGGTAACAGAGCTAATGTTTTGAGAAAAGCACCAGCTAGACCCACCCTGTAGATCTTTCAACAACATAGTTGGCAATGTAGAGACCTATGAAAGTAGCCCATAATGAATATATGGGGGAGATATCATTTGGTGATCCTGCACACGAGCCGTTGCTACAATTCAACTGAAACGAGTAGAATGTGAAAAGAAAGGAAAATCAGTATAAGTTCCTTCATAGACCGGCCACTTTGAAAGTGCTATAAAAAATTTACAGATAGATGACAAACCTCTCCATATATAACCCACTTGGACAAGAGTGGGTAATCGCTGGCAGATCCAACAGGAGCAAACCAAGATGAGCAAATTTCATTTTTGAACTCATTCATCTTGAGAAACTTTAAGAGCCATGTATTACGCTCTTCCTTATTCCACAGGGTGAACCATCCTGAACTCCTCCTTTCAAATGATTTTTTGCTCAAAAGGGTGCGGTTGCCACAATGGCTATAAAAGACACAGCAGGCAATACTTAAAACCTACACAGAAATGAAGCCTAACATAAGGACCAAGACTTTATTTGTCTAAAAGATGCACATTGAGTACTTACAGCGCAATTTTGAAATATAGTCAAAATTTCAGGTCTCTTTCCAGCCACTCGAGCAACAAGGCCTATGTACCACAGTCCAAGAAATACAATGTGGAATACAAGGAGAAACAAAATGGATGAGATATATATTGTCAAGAACAATGAAAGGTTCATTCTCAGGTCTACTCCCATTGATTGAAAACTGGGGAGATGATACAGAGCAGCCACTAATATCCATACTATATACCTGCAAAACAAAGGCTTCTGTCTCATCAACTCTGTTTCCATTGTCAAACACTAGAAAAGTTTAACTTTGACGTCCAAGGTCAAAAAAGGAGACTTACCATCTACTGAAATTTGAATAACTGGGTTTAATGGTTTTTCCTATAAAAGGAGATGAAAAGAAATAGAAGAATCCCAACAAACAGGCATACATAGACCACCATTTAATATTGGTGTCTAATTTCTGAATAAGTGTGTGCATATTATCTGAAGAAATAAAAAACAAGCAACCCACAACCACAGCAATAACCGCATGGCGTGAGTGCTCATGCGGATATGGAGATGTGTGCGTCAAAATTGTCCTAACTGTCTCCATATTGAGAGCATCTAATAAACCAGCAGAATGCTTCTCAGAAGCCATAGCTATCTTGCATTCAAGTCAATTCAGCTCACTTGAAGTTCTCCGCCCATAAACCAGCTCATGAACTGCATATGCAAAAGACAGAGTAGTGGCTAAATCCTGAAAAAGAAATCAAATGGAACATAAAAACAAGTACTATTTTTCCCAAAGAAAGGCAGCAAAAAGCATGATGCCAGATAAAATGCAATAATTGCACTCGACTAGAGCAATAACAAGAACAATTGCACTCCAAAAAACAATTCCCAACATAGGCTCATCTCCTCTGGAAAACAGTTCTATATGAGAAACAAGCATTGCATCGTCAATTCAGGAAAATATCAATATATACCTTCTGTGTCTGCGGAAGATTATATGAATTAAATGTTCTTTCAGTGATTCATCAATAGCAAACAACAACTTCCAAGATAGCAGCACCAGGACCAGGTTAGTCCTCCCCTAACTCATACTGATTTTTTACACTGTAAAGCATTGATGAGATGAGAAAGATTCTCTATTTCTTCTTCTCAATAAATTAAGCAAACTTGGCACTTCCGAGCTATGCCCACATTAAAAGAATTTATCCCTTTTTCAGTTGCAGGAAAAGCAAAAAAAAAAAAAAAAAAAAGTAATCCTAACAGCATAAAGTACAAGCTTGCAACAGAAAACAGCCACTTTTGAACAAAGATAATCAAAGGGATTTCAGCTCTATCTTTCACATCCCGATTAATCAAAATCATTGTATAAAACGTTAATTACTTCGACTATTGATCATAACACTTCTAAAGATCAAAGATCAATTTTTTTACACCAATGAACAAAAAAAAGTACAGGGGAATGTACGAAGAAATACGTTCAGGGAGAGAAACGCACCTGAGTGGAGAAAGAAGAAAGTGATGGAAATAGAGAAGGGAAAGCGGGCATGGGGCCTTCGGTATATATACCAATTGGTTAAATACCCACACAGGTATATAACTAGAATAATGCTAGTGAGTCGCATGATAATGAAAGTCTGCTAAGAGAACCATTTTTTGGCAAAATAGCATATTCGTTTGTGCAGAGACAATTTGAGACAGCAACCCTCTTCCCTCTACCCCAGCTCCAGACCCAAAAACTAAAAAAAATTAATAAATGGCATGAAAGGGAGAGTAAGGGAAGAAAATTGACACTGTTCTCTGGGGTTGAACCAACAAAAATGGGTTCTTTATTTTATTTTAATTTTTTGCCCCTTTTGGTGACTTGCTCAAAAAAAAAAAAAAAAAAAAAAAAAAAAGAGAGGGAATTTTGATTGGATAGGGGAATCAAGATGATTGCTTGCTAATGGCAACTTCCAGAGTAATTTCGTTCTTTTGCTGTTTTGCCAAATTGCCACTGGGATGTTCTTCTCCTCCCTTGTCCCTTTTTTTTTTATAATAAATTTTTGATCTTGGAAAATTTGGTGTTTGGGTTTTCAGTTTCAGACCGTTGGATCAAAGGTGTACTATGATCGTGGTTACGCAACCTAGGCACTACCGCCGCACGGCACCGGGACAAAGGGACGCGTGTTCCTGCAGTTTCCTTAACGCTGAATTTTTGTTCTTATTTATGAATTTGCTGACGGTTCTGGGGGCACCATTGAAACAAGAACTGCTAAATTAGTTATCTTTTTTGGTTGGGTTTTAAACGAGTTACTAGAAAGGGTATATATGGTTTTAAACTTTACCATTCAAATCACACCCTGGTTAAAAAATAATTGAGATTGGAAAATCGTAAAATTTAGAATTGATATCTTAAATTGATTCAGGGATTTAAATATAAACTTATTTTAAATTTAAAAAATTAATATTAAATTTAATAGTTAATATTAAATGGTATCTCAATTGATAACCTTTTTATTTTATAATCAGATCGTTATGTCCTTTTTTAGTAATTGAAGTTTATAAATAAATGTCTTATAATATCGTATGAATACGAACAAATCTCGACTCTCTATATATTTGTATTCTCATTTATTATATTATTTTAATTTAACAATTGAAGAAATTTTTCAAGTTACGATTCAATTCAAGATTTGACCAATTTGGGATTTGCTTACCTAGACATGTCAAAATTTCAATGATATGGTTGGTCTAAATTGTTGTTGTTCAATTAAATGGGGAGATACCGCTGCGAATAACAGCAACTATAAGCAACAAAATAGTGGGTAGCTATAGCTTCCATCAATAAATTATGGGCGGTTGATGGTAGTATCTCTATATTTTTTCAATAAATTCGGATATTCTTAAAATATATGGGCCGTTTGGATCCACATTCATACTTGAGTGTTGATATCCTACTTTCGGCCAGTGGGCTTAGATGAGAGGCCCAAACTCCAACATTGAGTTGAGAACCCAACAATATCACCTTTAGATTCTTATGGTTCAAAGTGGGCCATGGGGCGTTTATTTGATCTGCTAATGTTTAGACTGAGTCCGAAGATGTAATTTCAGTTTCCGTTTAGGGTGTACTATTTGCAGCTCATTGTTTATTATTTGTAATCTTATTTTCAAAACAATCTTTTTAAATTATATTTTTATTAATTTTTAAATAATTTATCAAAATTCAACAAAATAAATATATTTTTTTTATCCCAACAAAATGAATATTATCTTAATTATTTTAAACATATTTAATACTATAATAACCAATTATAAGAACAATTCTCACACATACAGTATTTTTTAGAAAAATAAAAAGATTAAAAAACGAAAATGGGGGGAGGAAAATAATCAAAAAAAATTATTAAAAAATTCCTGAACAACTACTTGTGTTAATCAAATAAAATCCGGATCAATTACTAGAACCAGTACCATCACCATCACAGCCGTCTCCATTGGCATGATCGCAACACTGATTTTGATTTTCATCATCGTGATCATCTTTGTCATCTTCATCAAATGGTTTATTTTTGTGAAAAATGCAGCATTTGTTGGAGCGATTCTTCCTGCTACTACTGTTGCAGAGAAGATAAGGAAGATGACGAGGACATGGTTAGGATTTGGGTAAGGCTGAAAGAAGAAGATGACGGCGTCAATTGCTTCATGGTGGCTCTGGTTATCGTTAAGTGGTATTCGCGGAAAGGAAAATAATTCTAAAAAATAGGTAAAATAAATAAATATATATGTGTATATGAATAAATTCTATTATATTATTATTACGAGAATATGTTATAGACTAAGTAAAAATAATTGTTTAAGAATTTAAATGTTCTTTAATTAAACTTTTTGTGCAGAAATTTTTTTCAGGGTAGTGTGTTGGTGGTGGAGTTTGAAAAAGGAGGAGAAGAAATAAGAAAGAATGTTGAGTTTTTTTTTTTTTATTTAGATGGGCATTTTGAATAGTTAACTTTAAAAATAGGGCTACAAATAATAAAAATTGAGCTACAAATAGTAGTCCAGTTTCGTTTATTAACTAGCCATAATGGATGGATCTGGGCTCGTCAAAACAAACCCAAGGTTCGGATCAAACAACAGGTTGAGCCAAAATCTAAAATTTTGATTCCGTTCGGTTAGGATAATAAAAATTCTGTTCAGTTTTAGTTTTGGTTTTGACCGTCCAAATTGAAATGAGTTGACAAGAGGGAGGTATATCAGTGATATGTACTTTCGTTTAAAATAATAAATTTTGAATTTGAGTCATTTTTTATTAAAAATAAAATAAAAATAAAACAAGTTCGTATAATGCAAATTAAAAAATTATATGGTGAATATTTATTATAAATCTTAAAATGAATCAATTTATTCATGCAAAAGAACAAAAATGATCCAAACTAATTCTATTCGACTAGCAAGCTTCGATAACCTCACAGCAACCTAACAAAGCCATCATTTCACTTAGATATTAAAAAATATCTTAAAGTTATACTATTTTTAGAGTGGATTTTGAGATTAAATTTTAGAATATCAAAATAAGTAAAGGCAACCAATATGATAGTGACGTGGAAAACACAAACCCTAGAAAATGTTTTTTTAAGAAAAAAATAAAATAAAATTGCTGAAGCTGGTTCAAGAATTGCATGATGGCAAAATGCAAGAATGCAGGTGCCTTTTTGGAGGGTACCATCATCAAGAAGATTGAATTAGATACTAAGTATAACAGTTGAATTTGAATTTTGTCCATCCTTTTTGGGCTATTTTTGTCCATCCTTCCTCAATCTTTGGAACCAACCAAAACCCTACAAAGAATCTTTTGCCCATATCAATGGAAGGTTGGTAGTAAATATACAAACAGAATAAATAGTATTCAGTTCTTTGCGCACCAGCCGGGCTTTGCTTAATTAGTGCTCCAATATTCATATTTTTTCCTCAATCCAATGATTGTTTCTGGGAAAATCCCACCTGCATTTCTGCTCTTTTTACTGTGCTCTCATTCCCCACACCCTTTGAATACATCGAATTTGATAGCTGCAAAACTACAATTTTGATACTCCGTTTACCATTTCATTATACTATTTTTTACATGTTCAAAAAAAAAAAAAATCTTATTCATGTAACTATAGTATTACTATTGTAGTCACCACTGACGGTAGGAAGGAAGAATGAATGTTGGAATTGAAAAAGAGATAAAGAGATACAAATTTCTCCATTTTTATTGGACAAAATTGAAAAAAAAAACATATTAGGAGACTCCGTTCCTTTTCAATCGCTCAAACGTTATTTTTCTTTTTTCGATTCAATACTATTGAAATAATGGATCATTTTTTTTGACATTCACCAATTGAAAAGACGTCATTTCACTAAGTATGTTTTCTTTAAAAACAACTCCTCAGCAACAATGTTTTAAAAAAATAGCCCCTCCACAACAGTGTTTTGAAAAAAAAGAGCTCCAACCCTATATATGGTTGATCTTCCAATGGTAGAAGTATCAACCAAAAACTCTATTCAAAGCTTTTCTGGCAGCAGCCTCATGCTTAGTAGTTCCGCCATTGATAATTAGTAAAATCAAACTTGTGACGTTTGAAATAGGTATATATAAAACACAACCGTCGTATATTGTTTTCAAACTTTTAACAACAGGAATGCGGTGCACTTGGCTTATTGTAGCTATAGTGTACTCAACTGTTGGGATACTTTGGGGCAAATTTTTTGAATGGATCTACACTACTATAGTGGCAGCACATGAAAATCTGGGCAGACTTAGAAAACTATAATTAGTACTGAAGAGACTATATATGCATCGTTCATAGTTATAGAGCCCAAGAAGAAAACGTCCAACTTGCAATAAGTCATCATCAATGGACACCAACCAGAAATGTCTCTTTCTTAGAGTCGTGTGGCTTGCTGGTTTTGCATTATCAATGTACCGTGCATATTCACGAAAACCTAATTCACAACTAGGTCGAAATTTACAACATTCGGCCAGTCTTATAATAATAATTCGATTAAAATATTCATTTTCGTTTTTTTAATCTCATATATACCTAATATATAATTTAGATAAAAAGGGGTGGGGATAAAACTTTCTGGATGTTGATACACTAAGAATTATTCAAGGATCGATATGGGCTCTGCCCAATATTGTTGGTACAATTTTGGACACATATATCTAACTATCAACGTAGTGTTTGGTCACGTGGCACCATGCCCATTTACACACATTTCAAAATTGATTGACATTAGACATTCCAAAAATAATAAGGAAGGAAAAAAAAACCCTATTAGAAATGAACTTAAAAAATAATAAATAAAAAAATAATCTCATGTTGGATGTCAAAATTTCGTTTAATTTGTTCGTATATAGTGACTTTCAAAATAATCTGATGATTTTGATTTTTTTAAATTGAATAAAGAAATAACACATCTAATAATTCGAGAGAGTGAAGAATTTCTTATTCAAAAATTAAAAACTTTTATGTTATTTAAATAAAATTATTATTATTATGTGACGGAAAAACGAGAGAAAAAATAAAAATTCATTCACATTATGAATTGTTAGTTCCTTTGTCGTGCAAGTTATGGAGATTTCAAAGCTCTCCAACTTTGGATGGTCGAGGTGGCTGTTCTTCTGTCTATAAATAGCCAATGGAATCTCACTCTTTCTTTCTCATTCCAAACCTTAAAACCTCCAAAATATTCCCCTGATTCTCTAAACATTCTCTTGAAGTATCGATCCCATCTTCTTCAGAATGACAAACCCTAAAGCCATACTCACTTGTTCTTTCCTTCTCACACTCATTTGCTGTTTCGGAATCACCCCTTCTGAGGAAACCCGCTTGATGAAATCATCAGAAGATACCAGTATTTCTTCTCAATTTGCCGGCCATGGCCGCAACTTGCAGAGCTTGTTGCATGTTGACCGCCATGGCGGCAGGCCGGCGGGTATTCCGGCGACTGAAACTGCTGACACTAACGTTGTTCTTGAAGCAGATGGTTCGGGAGACGAGTTCCATTCCACTACGCCGGGCCACAGCCCTGGAGTTGGCCACTGATTGTACGAATCTGTATGATCAGTCGCCGCCATGCATGATGATGTATAATATAGGGTTGAACAAGCTAGTGTGTGCCCATAATGGTGTGTCATTGCGTGAAGACTGCTACAAGCTCGATCCAGCTCCTTGAAGATGGCTGTCTTGTCTTGTCTTGTCCTGTTTCTCAGATTATGTTAAGATTATAAAATATCTATAGTGCTAGTGCTAAAGTTGATACAAATGTGTACCTAAAAATAGTATTAATTTCTATAATGTGAATTACTTTAATTGCTAGCTTCTGACCTATCAAGTCATCCAAGAACAAAAAGATCTTGGAGGATAATATTTTTACCTGTACTCAAAATCTAAAATACTTTTTGCACGTTTTTATTATTTTTTTTGTACATTTCGTATAAATTAGATTTTCTTTAACTTATAGATTCTAACATAATATTAGAATTATAACTTTGAGTGAATTATAAATTTGACTATCGTAAAATTTAGGTTTTGGTCACTAACTTTTAAAAATTCAAAAATATCACTAACTTTCTCATTTTAATTTTATTTTTGGTCATTACATCAAAATAAATCGTTAAGTGCATTAACGGTATTAACTTTTAAGGGTAAATTTATCCAATCATCAATAATTAAAGATTGAATAACAATTTTAGTTATCATACTTTGATAAAATTTAAGTTTTGGTTACTAACTTTTAAAGAATCAAAAAAATTACTAATTTTTTCATTTTTTTATCACTCTATCAAATTACACTTTTAATACACTAACGAAAAAATTTGTATGAGACTATTTTTGTCATTTTCTTTTGCAACCCTATCATGTTTATCTAACAAATTTTCAATCACTTTTTTTCTTTCTACTGCATCTCTTCAAGCTCATTTTCTCTTTTCTCAATTTATTTTCCTTTCCACTTCAGCACTTCCACCTCATTTCCCCTTTTTTTTTCCCTTTCCATTGCAAAATTTAGATAAAACATAAAACTGCAGCACTTCAACATCCATTCCCCCTCCCCCCTTTTTTTCCCTTTCCACTACATAAATATAGATAAAAACAGAAAAGGAGACGGAGATGGAAGAGACAGTGGAGGCAGAAAACTAAATTACGTTTTATCTAAATTTTGTATTGTAAAGAAAGGGAAAAAAAAAAAAAAGAAAAAGAGGTTGAGGTGGTGTAGTGGAAAAAGGAAAAAAAAAAAAAAGGAAAAAATAGTTGAAAATTGCTGGATAAGCACGAGAGAGTTGCAAAAAGAAAAAGGACAAAATTAGCCTCATACAAATTTGTTCATTAGTGTATTAACGGTGCAATTTGACAAAGTGACAAAAAATAGAACAAAAATAAAAAAATTAGTGACTTATTTACTTTCCTAAAAGTTAGTAACCAAAACCTGAATTTCATCAAAGTATGATGACCAAATTTATAATTTACTCTATAATTATTGACGATTAGACAAATTTACCCTTAAAAATTAACACCGTTAATGCACTTAACGGTTCATTTTGACAGAATGATCAAAAGTTAAATCAAAATGAAAAAGTTAGTGATATTTTTTAAGTTTTTAAAAGTTAGTGACCAAAATTTGAATTTTACCGAGGTATGATGACCAAATTTATAATTCACTCTATAACTTTTCTAAAGTGATAAAAAAATTTTATGATTTGGACCTAAACTGCACTGGGAAAGCCCAAAATTAATTCTAAAACAGTTAAATTTTATAAACTTTTTTCTCTCTAAATACAGATAGTTTATATATTCACATACATATTTCTTTTATCGAATCTCTTTTGGAAATAGTGTCCAAAACATACCATATTTTGTGGGAGTCGAAACTCACTGTGACCGTTATAGTAATTGCCATCCTTCACCAAGGTTTCGACAGCTAGCTTTCCAGATATCAGGTCACCAACAATATAATAAATATGACAACTTTCTTTAAAGAAAAGAAGCATAAGTTTCTATAAATCAAGAATTATCTTTATCCAAATTTGATCAAACAAATCATATAGTATTACCTAAAACTCAAATTAAATGTTAGAAAAACCATTTGGGTAACATCCAACACTTAAATTAAATAATCCACTTCCACATTAATTTGGTGTTGGATATATATAGTAGAACAATAATAAATTGGAAAGTACTATACTACATAATAATAATAATAATAATAATAATAATAATAATAATAATAATAATAATCCAATCTAAAATAGTATATTTGGCTTGTCCCTTCTTGCCCAAATTCCAAAATTTTCCAAACAAATGTACGTACGAATTCATCATAAACAGGACGTTTCACAAATCATCTGGGCACATTGAAGGAAATAATAATATTTGCCAAAATAAGAGTGAATTATAAATTTGGTTATCATACTTTGTGAAATTCAAGTTTTGGTTACTAACTTTTAAAAACTTAAAAAACATCACTAGCTTTTTCATTTTAATTTCACTTTTAGTCATTTCATCAAAATAAACCATTAAGTATATTAACTGTGTTAACTTTTAAGGGTAAATTTGTTCAATTATCAATAATTAAATATTGAATTATAATTTTGGTTATCATACTTTGGTAAAATTCAGGTTTTTGTCACTAATTTTTAAAAAACCAAAATAATTACTAACTTTGTCATTTTTTGTCACCCCATCAAATTGTATTTTTAATACACTAACGGAAAAATTTGTATGAAACTATTTTTATCATTTTCTTTTGCAACTCTCTCCTGTTTATCTAACAATTTTTTAATCACTTTTTTTTCTTTCCACTGCACCTCTTCAACCTCATTTTCTCTTTCGTTAATTTTTTTTTTCCTTTTCACTTTAGCACTTCAACCTCATTTTTCCTTTTTTTTTTTTCATTTCCCTTGCAAAATTTAGATAAAACATAAAACTGCAGCACTTCAACCTCCATTCCCCCCTACCCCCTTTTTTTTCCTTTTCACTACACAAATATAGATAAAAATAGAAAAGGAGACGGAGATGGAAGAGACGGTGGAGGCAGAAAACTAAATGACGTTTTATCTAAATTTTGCATTGTAAAGAAAGGAAAAAAAAAAGAAAAGAAAAAGAGGTTGAGGTGGTGTAGTGGAAAAAGGAAAAAATAGTTGAAAAATTGCTAGATAAGTACGAGAGAGTTGCAAAAAGAAAAAAGACAAAAATAGCCTCATACAAATTTGTCCATTAGTGTATTAATGGTGCAATTTGACAGAGTGACAAAAAAATAGCAAAAATAAAAAAATTAGTGACTTATTTACTTTCTTAAAAGTTAGTGACAAAAACCTGAATTTCATCAAAGTATGATGACCAAATTTATAATTCACTCTATAATTATTGATGATTTGACAAATTTACCCTTAAAAGTTAACACTGTTAATGAAATTAACGATTTATTTTGATGAAATTACCAAAAGTAAAATTAAAATAAGAAAGTTAATGATATTTTTTAAGTTTTTAAAAGTTAGTGATCAAAATTTGAATTTCATCGTCGTCATCATCCTCATCGTGGTCATTGTCATTGTCATTGTCATTGTCATTGTCGTCATCGTCGTCATCTTTTCTAGAATAATACTTTAGTTAAAAAAAATAAAAATAAAATTTATATAATCTTTTCAATACCAGAAAACAAGGGAAGTTATGACAGGGAAAGTAGTCACTTCGAAGAGGTACACATAGCTCCCAACTCCCCAAGCAAAGTACTCTGGAAAATCTTAATGAGGGAAGGGAAGGAAGTCATAGCAGTAAAAAGGTATCATCACTGAAATCCAAACAACTTCCTTCCCGTATTCCATGTTTAGACACATTCCAACGTCACCAAATCCAAATCCAAGCCCAAACATGCTAGTACTTCTTCTTTCTTCTAGTAAAACCTACGTGGACATTTAATTAGCGTCAATTTTTTTTTATTTATTATCGTCTGAATTACTATTTTGTTCACATAGTAAAAATTTATACGGAGTTTTAATTATCATTTTTTAAAATTATTTATTATCTTATGAATTATTATTTTGTTTACCTAATAAGGGTATTTTGATAAAAAATAGTAAATAAAAAAAGTGATTGATATTTAATAACACGCTAAACCTATATGTCAATCCAATTACTCAACCCAAATTCCATACTCAATTAACCCAAATACAAATACCACCCTTATCTGCGCAAATCATGTGATAGTTCTACGAGATATTCAACATCGTATTTTTAGTATTTTATTATAATTATTTCTATAATTATAATTAATTGAAAGTTTTTTTTTCCTCATTCTCACATATTATTATGGTGGGGACTATATTGTATCTTAACAATTGCCCAGGCACACCAACAAGAAAAGAAAAGTTTGAAAAAACACCTTCTAGATTTTCTCTTAAATTATTATTACAAATTAACGTAATTTTGTTAATTTAGTGCGATATATAGTAATAATTAGATAGAAAATTTCGGACGTAAAAACTATATTTTCTCTTAAGTCTCATTTTCATTCCATCTATTTAGTACTCTCTCCACCTCATAATAATAATAATAATAATAATAATAATAATATATTTATTAAATTAAAATAATGGTTTATTTATAAATTAAATTTATATATAGTTTGGTAATTCTAATGAGATGACTCAAACACTCTATTCATTAAGGGGAAAAAAGGAAAAGAAAAGGGCAAAATGGAAAAGTGATAAACACATAATATCAATATCCATCAAATCCATATACTCCGAAAATTCAACGTCTCTCGTTAGGAAACACCGATTGATCCAACGGCTACAATGAGGCTTCCCCTAAATCCGTCATCTTCTAGTATATCTTCTCTTCAGCCTCCACCTTCACTTTTTCTCTCTCTTCCACCAGATTCAGCTTACATACGTACAACAAACTAACTCTCTCTCTCTTCTCCTTCTTTCTCTCACCATATTTCAACCTTAGAATAAATCTCAAGTTGTAATTTATTTTATTCTTTCAAGAATTAGTTTCTTACTGAGTTTTTTAGGGTTTGAGTGAAAAAGAGAGGAAGCCCTGCCTGCGTATTATTTGTTCTTGAGTGTTTTGAAAAAAATGCAACCCAATAGCGGTTGTTCTGAGTCGAACGCTAGTAATAACAGTGGACATAATAATAACAATAACACTAATAGTAATAGCAATAACAGTAGTAATAACCAGCAACAGCAGCCGCCTCAACAGCAGCAGCAGCAGACGGTGAGTGCTGCGGCGGTGGTGGCGCCGCAGCAGCAGCAGCAACAGTGGGTGGCGATGCAGTATCAGGCAGCGGCGATGGTAATGCCACATCATATGATTCCGGCGCCGCATTACCCACCGCACTACATGCCTTACCATCACCACCACCTCCACCATCCTCCCCAGCCTCAGCCGCAACCGCAGCCGCCTCAGGGTGGACCTCAGCAGCAACAAGGTGGAGGATCCAACGGTGAGAATCGGACGATCTGGGTTGGTGACCTTCATAATTGGATGGATGAGGATTATCTTCGTAGCTGCTTTGCTTCCACTGGCGAGGTCTAATCTTAGCTCATCGCATAATTTTGTTGTTGCGTTTTTTTTTTTTTCTGGGCTCGTTTTGTAATGCATTAATATCAACTTTTCTTTAATGGGGTGCTGTTGGTTGTGAGTTATGACATGCCGTTTTGATAGTATGTTGATTGGGTAATTTATAATGATGTATATGGAAAAAAGAATTTCTTTTTGGTATATATTTGTTTAAATTCATCTTCTTGATTAGTAGGAAAATTGGTATGTAATTAATACTTTTTACTGTAAAAAGAAAGTTTTTTTTTTTCTGATGACACGGATGATGACAACTAGAGCTGGATATTATCATCCTCTTGAAAAGCAATAAACTTGTGGTGATGCTATGTGGCTTTCGTGGAAAAGGGAAAGATTTTCCGGATGATTTGTTATCAGGCTTGTGTTTTTTTTATGGTATACTGTAAAAGAACATTGCAAAGAACACATCAAGTAATGCAACAGCTTTTGTCGTATTTCTTTTCCTTTATTGCCTATAGCGTGGTTTTATGTACTTCCATTTCAATTTACACAAAATTGACATCCTATTGGAGAAAAGAAGTCAAGATGTTTGGATGAACTGTTGGCTCTATGACGAGTGGCCAGTAATGTGCTCGTTTTGAATGTTGCAAGAGATTTTTACATGAAACTGTGCTGAATAATAGGTTTAAACCTCTTATGTTACATGAGGCAGAAATGCTGCTTCTTGTTACGAGATTACTAAACACTTTGTTATTTGCATGTCAAACAAACCGCGAATACATAATGTTCAGTAACAGATATGACACTGCACTTGTATATGTATGTATATCAATCTAAGCTAGTGATTTGTGATTGCCGCATGGATGCAGAAATGAAATGATTATCAATCTCATTCATGGCTAGCTATTTTTACAATAACTTTTGGAGAGAGTGCTTTGGATATTGTAGTTCATAGATATGGATAAAACTTTGCATTTTAGGCATTAAAGCTGACATTTTTATCCTTTCACATTGCTTGTTAGACATACGGAGGAAATGATAAGCGTGAAGAGTGCTGTCAACATTGATGAAGCAATTTTTCTGGTCTCAAGAATTTTTAATCTCAGAAAATTTTGGGTCTGAAAAGTATATTTCTATTTATGTCCAGATCAAATATCATTTAATACCAATGAGATTGACTGATGATATTTCCTAACAAAATTGTAGTGTCATTGAGAAGTACTTTTCCCTGGATAAGAAACTTGATATTCTATATGTGAATATGCACCTTCGTAACTTTAAGTTGGGATCTGATTGCTTTTGCTTATCCTCTAAAATGATTAACATCTTCTCCTATCATGCAGGTTGCCTCTATTAAGGTCATTCGCAACAAGCAAACAGGTTTCTCTGAGGGGTATGGATTTGTGGAGTTCTTCTCACATGCTGCAGCTGAGAAAATCCTGCAAGCATATTCTTGCATTGTTATGCCCAATACAGACCAACCTTTTCGTCTGAATTGGGCCACATTTAGCACAGGCGACAAGCGTTCAAACAACGGTTCTGATCTATCCATTTTTGTAGGAGATTTAGCCGCTGATGTGACTGATAGCTTATTGCTTGAAACTTTTGCCAGTAGATATCCTTCTGTTAAAGCTGCTAAAGTTGTTATTGATGCAAATACTGGACGTTCAAAGGGTTATGGTTTTGTAAGGTTTGGAGATGATAATGAGAGATCTCAAGCCATGACTGAAATGAATGGTGTGTTCTGTTCAAGCAGGGCCATGCGTATTGGTGCTGCAACTCCTAGGAAATCAACTGGATACCAACAACAGTATTCTTCACAGGGTAATTTTCTGTTATGTGAAAGTTTTGATTTTTCTCTAGATAATTCTAGGTAAACCTTGTGTCATGATTTTTAACTTGGTTCATTGGTACCTAAATTATGAGCCACTGGTTTTTTTTTTTCTCTATGGTGGGATAGATGGCCTGTTGTTAGGATTAACAGTTGTTTCTTATATATATGCCACATCCTAAGTTCATGGACACTGAAGAAGCCTACGTATTGTTATTGTGTTATTGTAGGATTCTTTGATGTCTGATTGGAGATATTATTCAGCTTTTGACTTTTCATGTGTACATTAGTGTTTATCTTGATCTTTTGAATTTTGAGTGGTGTAAGATTTCAAAGTATGCTAATGATTGTGTAAAATTGATAGGTTTAGTAATTTTACATATTTATGTCTCTTTCACACCCTAGCTCACTTCTGAGGTTACTCAATCTTTGAAAATATTTAAGTATGATCTTCAAAAGATTTCAACTGGAAGGATAATCCCGTCACCTCAGGGAGAGCTTTAAATTTCATTCATCACAGAGATTTTAAGGTGATTTTTCCGGAGCGAACAATCCTTGTAATGATACTGAGGTTTAAATCAAGACTGTAAACTAGCTGGCGAAGGATCAATGTGGTGTTGCGAAATCATATTGTCCCTGTTTAGGATAAATTGAATTCACATCTTCTGTTGCTCTATCTCGAACAATGAGCTTTGAGTTATGACACTGTTAAATACACTAATCCTGTGCCAAATAAGGAATTATGAACTTTGCAATTTATACTTGTTTAAATTGTACCTGCAGGTGGATACTTTAATAGTTCGTCAGGACAGGGCTCCCAACCTGATGGAGATTCTCCAAACACAACAGTTGATTCCATTCTTTTTACTTTCTTTTTCTTTCTTTACCAATTTCTTCAGCTAACCTATGATAGTTTTAGATATTTGTTGGAGGGCTTGATCCAAATGTCAGTGATGAAGATCTGAGGCAGCCTTTCTCACAGTATGGTGAAATAGTATCCGTGAAAATTCCAGTTGGGAAAGGATGTGGCTTTGTACAATTTGCAAACCGGTACAATATTTGGTTTGAGATTTGACTTCTTGTGTTACTTTGCACAATGGCTGATTTGCAGCTACTTTGGTTGTCATTTTAAGATGTTCACAAATGTTATGGACAGAAATGATGCTGAGGAAGCATTGCAGAAGTTGAATGGTACCACGATAGGAAAGCAAACTGTGAGACTCTCTTGGGGGCGTAATCCTGCAAATAAGCAGGTATCTTTCTATTTTCTCTGTTCAATTCCTAGTGCATTCTTTTCTTTTATATGTTTTTATCCACCCAAACGGCGCGGTTTTGGAGAATTTAGCAAATACAATGTGTTGTTATGTCTTTTATTTGCTTGTTGGAATAACTCAAGATAGATGTTGGATAGTTTTCATAAGTCAGTCATTTGTTTCTGCTTTATGTCTCATAATCTGGAGTCATAATATCATCACTGGAATAGAACTTCGAAAACCATTCCAGTTGGTTTTCGCGCCTCCTCCTTGTTGATTACTCATTACCACAAGAACTTCTATTAAAACAAGTTTTAGTTAGAATGGGGACTTTGAATCATGTTCAGCAATTATCTTCTCACTTGATAAGCTTTCGGGTTTTTCGCAGTCGAGGGGTGAATTTGGAAACCAGTGGACTGGAGCATACTATGGAGGACCCTTTTACGACGGTTATGGCTATGCAATTCACCAACCACATGACCCAAGCATGTATGCTGCTGCAGCTGCGGCAGCTGCTTATGGCCCCTATCCTGTGTATGGAACCCACCAGCAACAAGTGAGCTGAGTAGAACCAGATTGTTGAGGTGACTTACAGAGAAGTTGCAGGCACATGTTTGCTTGCTTCCTTTGTGAGTTGCATAAAATGTTGGTTGGAAATTAGAATCCTGCTTATATTCCCTCCAAATCCTGGGGAGGAACTGAATTTTGAGTAGAAACGAGAGAGAGATAGTTCTCTAGGGGTGGTGGTGTTTGACTGAACATTTGTTTAGAAGTGTGGCGGACTTAACACGGGGAACTTCTTAATTTGAATAAATCATGGCTTGACCTGCAATGCTGTTACACTTGATGATGATGCTGAATTCATTTGTGAAATATTTACTGAATTCCAAATCTTCATGCTAGTACTGCAAATAATAATCTTTAACAAGATTATTTTGTTGGGATGGAAGGATTAAACTTTTAGGAACTGATGCTTAGCTATCTTGAATATAAGAATCAAAATCTGACTGCAATGGTGAAGAAATGACTGAACTGAAATCAGCAATCTTGGGGGTAGGCCTTTACACATGATATCTTATCAATCTCCATTCTTAAATGTAGACGGTGGAATGCTCTGTCATGATAACTTACCATGATCCTTTCTCAAATAGAGTATTCTATATGGAATGGATGGATGAAGTAATTCAATTGTGAAATGATGATCTCTTATGGTGTTTATCATTGTCTATACTCAAATACAGATATTGTCTAATTAATATTCTAGCCTTCCAGAATACTTTACACTGCTTCTTAAAGAAGAAAGCTACACAAACACTTCACTACCCAAATGGAGTATAAAGTTTTCTCTGTGAAGGATGTTAATACCAAAATAAGGGAAGAAAAGAAAGCATCAATCACTGAGCCCTCTTCAGATATTCATAGTTTTTTGCAAAGCTGCCAGGTTGGTTTGTGCTCCCCTGCCGGGAGACCGGGAGCACCACTACCATTTTCAATTTTTCTGGGCAAATCTTAGATCCACCTGTTAATAAATCAGGTGATTAAAGAAAGCTTAATCCACCTATCAATTGATAAAAAATGGCGGAAGGAAAAACCCATCATTTCAATAAGTGCAGGGAACTATCTCGTCGGTCGCCATGACTGGACGGCCCCAACTCCCTAGGGGCCGGCTGCACCAATCCAAGAAAAAGCCAGTCATGTCGGAAAATATCTGGGTTTGTTTAGTCAAATAATCTTGATTTGATGTTAACAATATTAAAGCCCGGGTTTTTAATGATTCGGACAAGATTCGGGTTGGCATTAGATAGTCAGAGGCGGCTTATATCTGGGCTCTCTCTTCTGCAGCTCCACGTTCCACCCACACCCACACCCACACCACCACACATACACACACGCTCGGAAAAGCCATGCCTTGCCTTTCTCTCTCTTCTCTGCGTCTCCCTTCTTCCCCTCCGGGGTCATCGTTTTTGTCGTCTTCCCTCGAATTGCGGAGAGGAGCCCTTCTCCGGGCTTCTGTTCCGGTGGCTTCTACTACGCAGCCGAAAGTCGTGGTCACTAGAGAACGCGGAAAAAACGCGAAACTTATCGCTGCACTGGTATAGCTTCATTGTCTCCCCCTTTGACTTTGAGAGCAGAATCCGCATACCCTTTCTTGGTTATTTAGAATTAGACGCTGGTTTTGTGTTTGATGAAGAATTTTTATCTTCATTTTGGTTGGAATTCTTGTAAAGTGGTGTCCTGATTTTGGAGTTCAGTCTGAGCTTCAACTTTCACAATGCTGCATTTGTGCAGATATTTTATTTAGGTTATTGATGATATACTTAGCCACCATCTTAGCTGCTGAGTAACATATTGGCTTGTATTGAAGTACTTCTTGGTTGTGTTGGAAACATAGTTTAAAGAAGTGCACATAATTAAAAAATGCCAAAAAGATATGATAATTATTTCGTTGTAGTGGTAAATACTCGTAATAGATGAATTTAGATGTCCAATGATATAATGTAATGTTTCCATATTGAGTTTCTGTATAGAGCAAGTGCCATCTCTGTGGTTTGAGAACCATGCTTCCCTCTAGTGGAGATTTAACAGAGGAAATTCAGTGCCGGGGATTGCCTGGGCTATGGCACATTGATCACAGCTCAAAGTTCACCCGGCATGTGTTCTGTAATCCCCTAAGTATGCTCATGATGGACAACGTCTTCTTCAGCTGTCCTTCATACATGTAAATAGATATTCCTGCTCTATTACCTAGCCACATTGTTTTGAATCTTTAGGCCCTGTGGAATATTATCAGACTTGATCCCTTGTGTCAATAGAAATTTTAGAGTCCTTGCTATGATCCATAATATTAATGGTAAGTTGAGTTTTTCTGCATCCTTCATTATTTTCTGTGATGGCTCAAATTTTTGGTTGGACTACTTGTATAGTTTGTTTGGAGACGGCGGTGAAGTTCCTGAATAGGCTCTACAAAATAGCTACAAAAGACTAGCACTATCTTTCTCAGTTATTTATTTCAGTACTATAGGTGTCCTTTGGTGGGCATCTTTTGTCATTCTAGGTATCTAATTTGCGGAGGAGCATGTCCTGATTGTCTTCAACTGTATACTATGTGTAGAAGCTGACTTTTTCAATTATATGCTGCAGGAGAAACATGGAGTTCATTGTCTCGAGCTTCCTCTTATTCAGCACTTGCAGTTACCGGATTCAAATAAGTTGTCCTCCATGTTAAGTGGTGAGTAAATTTTCCATGTCTAATTCATGCCTATTTATTTACAACTTAAATTTTAACTGAAACTACCATCCTGTCGCTGATACTAATGCCTTCGTAATTTCTTGTGCTAGCAGACTCTGCTTTTGATTGGATCATTATAACGTCACCTGAAGCAGGACTAGTTTTCCTTGATGCTTGGAGGTAAGGTCGAGTTAACTGTACTTTCAGTTGGAACAAATATGTTGTTTATGTATTCTCATCCCTATAGTTGGGAAATTGCTCTTTATTGCTAGGAGAATTTGTTGTCTATCTAGAAAACTTATTAAAATTGACCTCTAAATTAGTTTCTTCTGAGTGAGTTAGACAAAGTGAATATGTGTTTTGCCTCTTAGCATTTTTGTTCACAGAAAATAACAAGATGAAAGATAAATAAGTGAGCATATCAAAACAGTGTTGTTAGTATGAAGTTATGATAAAAAACAACTAACATGTTTGAGATAATGGCTTATAATGGTATCTTGATTGGTTGATGGACTCAACAAAACAATATTTTGCTACAGAGCAGCAGGTAACCCAAATGTCAGGGTGGGCGTTGTTGGAGGTGGTACAGCTAGTGTATTTGATAATATTGAACAGTCATCAAAGGATTTCCTAGATGTTGCTTTTGCACCATCCAAAGGTTGGCATAGATGCATTGATAGACCCTTGAGAGTATGCTGAGGAATAACTTGTTTCATTGGTTCTTGCCATTATTTATTTGTTTTCAATTGTAACTTTCAGCAACTGGTAAGGTTCTAGCTTCTGAGCTGCCCAAGGATGGAGATGAAACATGCACTGTCTTGTATCCTGCTTCAGCAAAAGCTAGCAATGAAATTGGTTTGTGATATTTTCATCTGTCAGGCTAATGTTCTTTCCCCTCTCTACCCTCATTTGAATGTTCTGCACAAATATGTATCCACAATTGCATCTTCAAATAATAAAGACAGGAAATACGCCAAAAGAAGGGTCTTTCTGAACCTAAGTGAATAAAAAACATATCCTGCATGTCTCAAGAGAAAGAACCTTCTTCTCTAGGATATCATGTGTGTAGGAGACATCCTTTAAACACTACATACAACTTATCTCCCCCACCCTTCATTTCAACGACCATGTAGAGTTATCATGTGTTTCTTGTTACATATAGTGGTCTCAACATGCATAACCAACATAAGGTTGCAGTTTATTTTGACGGTCCTGTAAATGATAAATAATATTCCGACTCCCGTTGGATCTCATTAACTGGTAGGAATTAGAGCTTGGATATTCGCTATCTAATGTCTTCAGGTATTATATTCTCTTGCCCAACAAGTACTGGCTGAAAAAAGGGTGGGTGAACCACACCATGCGTGAAGGATAAAGTGGAACTCTACAGTAAGTCACCAAACAATTTTGCCTAGTTGTTGAGAGGAGTAAATCATAGGAGATAAAATAAGTAAAAAATGAAATGGAATCTGGGGAAGTTGGAAAAGTTTAGTTTTCCAACTGAGACCAAGTTGAAGAAACTGATTCAAAATTTGAGGGCATGGCTTATTAAATGATGCTAATAGTTGCAGGTGCATTCCATGGACTGGATTGGAATGAATCTGAATTTCAACCATTTATTCTTTTTCAGCATTTTAATAGCCGCCCATCTTCTTTTGCAGTTAATCTTATCATGGCAGGGCATTTCTGTTTTGATGTTTGTTTCTATAAGTTGATAGCAGAGTAATACTAATAATGATACGCTACATAATTTTTTCCAGAGGAAGGACTTTCGGAGCGTGGATTTGATGTCACTCGACTCAATACTTACACAACGGTAAATATTGATTGACATTGTCAACGGATTTCTCCCTTTAATCTGCCAAGATGATTTCAGTTTTGCTTGTTTGTGGATCGTATGATAGGAACTAAATCTCTACAGTTGTTTGCTTGGTTCCATATTGTGTTGCCACTTTCTCCCACTTGGGCTTTAATGATCTCCTTGAATCTCCAATTTTAAACATGTTGGGTTCAAACGCTTGTTGACATTTTTGTTGCTGAAATATGGGGAGGTGGAAGGTTTAATCATTTTAGGTGAATTGAAGAATCCAATGCTAGTACAGCATGGCAGTAAAATTCTATGAAGCTGTAGATTCTGTTTATAAGACTCTGATAAGTAGGTTCCGTGGACTTACACTCTCCTTGGCATCAGGTTCATGATACGAATCACAGACAGATTCCCACTCTCTTTGTTTCCCAGCTAATTTGACCAAGTCATGGTGTTTGCTGTTCTTTTTCTCTTTATTTGTCAATAAAGCTTCTGATCTCCATCTAATTTGGGCAGGTGCCGGTTGAGCATGTTGATGAAAAGATTTTGAAACAGGCATTCTCCGTTCCAGTTGTAGCTGTGGCATCCCCTTCTGCTCTCCGGTACATGTACTGCCCTTTTATATGGTTTTCCTTGGCTTTACAAGATAGTATAATCTTACATTTCAAATCTGGAAACCTCTTTCTTTGGTTGTATAGACTACTATTCAATTAGTTTAAGCCTCCTGAATATTATATCAGATACTGTCATTGTGATCTGTTCTCTTAATTTTTTCCCTCTCTGTATGCATTACTTCTGGGGATGTTCCAACTGACATTAATAATGCTAATTTCATCCATTGCCTTACAGGGCATGGGTTAATCTTATTCCAGAATCGGAAAGCTGGGATAATGCTGTTGCTTGTATTGGTGGAACAACTGCAACTGCTGCAAGAAGAATGGGATTAAAAAATGTATATTATCCGACAGATCCCAGTCTCAGTGGGTAATAGTTTTCTGATCATATTTTTCCTACTTTCAACAAGTTTTGACTATTTATTCTGATAAAGGTTATATCTTTTGCTGGTAGTGTACAAGTAGGAAAGGAATAAGATATATATCCCTGAATTTTGCACCAGGACCGGAAAAAGCAGTGTGGGAGTTTATAGCATTACATTTCTTATGAGTATTCATTAGCCTTCACCTTTCTCCACAGTTTCATTCTATTTTTAATGCAAGTTGGCTTCCTCTTTTGACATTGTTCTCTTCCTTGTTGAGATACTCTAAATTATTACTTGATCATTAACCCCTGCTACCTGTTTATTTTGCTTTATCATAATCTTTTTTTTTTCTTCACGTTATTCCGTTTAATTGTGACACTATGAATAAGCAAAACATAGATGTCTTCTCATCTGTAGTTTAGGATAAGCAAGAGAATCACAGTTTTTCTGATGAAAATACACTCTGGTAAATATGGCACCTCAACTAATTCAGGATTCATTTGAAGTAATTGTTAATCACAATTTTGGTTACAAAACAATTGACAATGTTCTTGTTGCAGGTGGGTTGACAGTATTCTGGAAGCTTTGAAGGTTCATGAACAAGCCCAGAGAGTTTGAGGGTCATTCGCCAATGGCTTTGAGCCATCCATGCAACATGAACATGTATGTTTTTGGTGCTTTTGAGTCGGAGAATTGTAAGTTTGAAACAAGCATGAACCTTTCAGTGAAGACTGGAAAGCTGCTGCATGTTTCAGCAGGTTGACTATGCTTCCAGAATCGAGAGAGCATGTCAAAACATTGCCGGAAATGTGAATTTGACACGAGCAAGACTGAAGAGCAAGCTCATTTAAAATAGGGAGCTCTCAAGATTCTTTGTTTCTGTACATTACGTTTCTTATGTCCTGTACATATTCCATTTCATTGCTTGAGACAGGGATCTGAGGTCTAATACTAATGCTTTCCTGGATCCTGCTGTAAATTGTGAACTGTTCAAGGGATTTGCATCATTTCTGCTGCTGATCCGATATTCAAATGATCAATCTGTTACTATCCTTATGTTCTTTGTGTCTTTCCATCATCTTTGTATCCTTCTACTATGTGCATGATAATCGCAGGGTATTTGGCCCGTGGACGAGCTTATGCAGAGGGATTTACATGATCACATATGGTTTGAGGTCATCCGGCATGCTTTTTGCTTCTTTCTGATGGCTATCAATACATGGCCGTATTTCAGACTCATTTCAAGTTCCGTTCGCACTGCTTCATTGTGGAAACCAGACAGCACGTGTTGAACCGTGGTAGGCTTAGAACCCTCTACGCGGTCATCATCTGCTGGCTGTTGGGCATAAAAGTGAAACTATTTATGAGGTAACAAGTCCTGCTTTACATTGGCTAACTTCAGGTTCATGGTTTTTTTCAATAGGGATGTCAATATTTAACTCTATAGTTCATACACAGGATGTATTGTTTCAATCTTACAGTATGTTACTTTAAGTCTCAGTTATGTGGTTTTTTATGGATGCCTGTTGTGGTCCAGTTCTTAGCAGTGTTTTGCTGCACTCTTTTACCTTCTTCCTTTTCAGTTTTCATCTTCAAGTGAAAGCATATATGGTACATAGTTGTTGGACAAACCACATCCATTAAAATTCTGATTTTTTTCATGTCCTCTGAAACCCTGAACCTGAAGCAAAGCTGTAGTGATGTAGAGTTTTGAGCAGTATTTCAGGGCTTAAAAAAAACAGCTTCTTCTGCAATTATAAACATCAAAAACCCCATCATCCTTTGGAACTTGATATGGCTGTCAGCAAGCTGTTCCCTTCCAGAAACTGCTTATCTTGTTTCTCAAAGTTTGTTTCTGCTTGTGTTTTTTCTACCAATGTGCCAGATGCATGTTATGGTAATGATAGAATCTGGCATGGCTGAGTTGCTCTTATTGAAGAAGCACAATGATGTCTAGAAACATGCTTGAATATTATTACTCCCCCACCCCCAACATATTGGTACATTTCTCTGATCAATAAATGAGCTATAATTGTAGTTAACCAATATCAGGAAATGAACTCCCCCTAAATGTGATTTGGGAGTCATTAAGATGGCAACTGCAAGTCTGCAACTATTGTGTAAAAAAGATACATGATGATGACATTGGAGGGTGCCCAGATAAGACAGTGCAGCAGCTGCAGTAATCACTGATAAACAAGCTTCTTAGCTCCAAAAAAGTGGCTTTTGGGCATCACTGAACCAAAAAAAAAAAAGAGCTGACCTTTTGGCATGTGGTTGCTTCTTCCCTTTTTATCATGTGCAGCCATTAGGGCTTAGCCACTTTCATTAGATGAAATATCACACAATAAAAAATTTATGCATATTGTAAATATACTAATTATCTTAAGTTGGCCTCATGCTTGGGTGTGGGAGGGCTCAGAAACCCATGAAGAGAAGAGGGCTGGGACCTCCAAGGACAGTAGGACCACCATACAAAGCCAACTTTTGACCTTCAAACAATTATACATCTTTTTCTTTTTTTCTTAGGGAAATTGGGATTTGCCTTGCTTTGTGATTGGTGAATGCTTTTTACTTGTGTACAGTTTTCACCTAAAGATGGGATTATAACTCCCCCAAAGTTTTGTGGCAGAGTTGGTTTGTGTGCCCACCAGAATCCCTTTTGCATTATGCATTAAACCACTTCAAATTTGCATTTTTCTTACTCAAAAGATAGAAAATTCATGGCAGATTTGACCTTTTTTTACTTAAAATTTCGTAGTTTATGAGTGAAACAACATTGAAGTAATCTGTTATTGTAATAATTCTTTCAAAGTTTCATCCGTTGTACATTGTTGTTGAGATCATAGGGAGGCTACTGCTTTGGTCGCATTCCTTATCAATCCAATTCTCTCGATGATTACGTAACGAAAGAACAATGAACGATTGTATAAAGACAGCTTTGGAGTGTAATGGGGAACTCTGCTGAAAAGATGAGGTGAAATATCAACGATAATTGAAAGAGCTTTTAACGTTGGGGGGAGTACAATGATTAGGGTTTAGGATTATATGACTATGACAGGATTCAACTTCATGACCAAAAAAGTCCCAACAGAAACCCCACCTTTGGAGGAAGCTTTACAAAAAGCAGTAATTTGATTGTGTTTAACCCTAACACTCATGGCCATCCTCTGCTCCTTCTGGAATGGGAAGAAGAAACATCACAATCTTCATCCGTATGTTAATCATAATGCTTTCATCTTATCCTTCTTGTTATTAATGATTCAATTATCGGACAATACACAGCCCTATGTAGATCTACATACGTATACTCATTGTTTTTATTATTTTTATCGATAACTACTCAGTTATGAGACATTGAGGTAATAAGATATTTTTCTCGATTACTTTTTTCCCGTAATATTTTTAAAATAGAAAAACCGTCTTACTCTTATATTACAACTATCATTTTGTAGGATGAATTATATTTACTTAGTCAAATTATTAATACTTTCTCAAAATATTTTAGGAACTACATTTACTTTCGGTTAAACATAAAAAAATATCAAAAGATAAAACATTTAAAAATTTTCTATTAAAATGAGTTTGAGTAGGCTGACCGTTATAAGTTTTGAATGGTTAAAGAGTAAACGTAATATAAAAATATCAAGAAGCATCGATAATTCCCCGTATTTTTTTGTAATGTTCCAAACAATTTCCACAAGAAAGATTAATGTAGTACAAACGTAATTTTTAGGTTTGTAAGTTTTTGAGCTGTTAAGGTTTATGTCTCTGGTTGAGTTTATTGCCTTTTTTGGAAGAGTAGTAAAATGTATTTGGTGAACATTAATCATTATTATACTTAAAGATTCTTGGTTTTAAGAAAAATCCAAAATTGTTTGGCTGTTCCACATATGATTATTCACGCTTTCATTTAAGTGGTTGAGATTAAAATTTAACAATAATATAATCAATGAAAATATTAAAACTCTCCCCTAATCTATTAAGTTATCTAGAAACATGTGTGATGAGAAGAGTCGATTAGCTTTCTTAACCACACTTTAGGTTGATTTTGTGGTATTTCAGTTCAAGTATTAATTTATTATATGTTTTTTATAGTGAAACATGATAATGAAGTTAAGTTCACGAATGCCACATTTTATTTCATCGCGTAAATCTCTTCGCGGTAGTTTTACCTTAAATACCCGTTCATAATGTGCTAATGCTTTGATTAGGAATTCTCTTTCATCAAACAAATGAAAGTCAGATGAAATGAAAAAAAGTGTTGATAGATACCAACGGACAACGAGGATAAACTTAAGCGAAATAACATTTAGTGCATCAAATAAATTTAAGAGAAATACAAAATATTTAGTTTAAATAATGTTTTTAAAAGCGTTATAACCGATATAGCTCATTTTTATTTTAGTACTTATGAAGTAAAATATTAGGAGCGGGTGCATTAAAGTGAAAGGCCAGAACGTGGTGAAAGGTGGGCATTACTATTACCCACGCTTTCAATCGCTTCTTCCTCCCAAGTCCTTTTCCATGGCTGACAAAGCAAAGCAGGCCAAGAAACTCCGGATATAAGATAATGAAATTGTGAAAAAAAATTTTTTTAAAAATAGTTGATTTATCAGGGTCATTATATATGCACGAACGTGAAAAAAAGTGGGTTTTAATTAATTTCCACAAAAAAAAAAAAAAAGAAATCTGGAGAAGATTGCAACAATTTTTGTGCTATAATAATAAAAGCAACCAAAAGGGTGTATTATTTATTTGTTAATGGCTTAGGGAAAGAACAACATGAAAGCCAGAAGAGTAAAATACGTGGTGAACTCTACTTTCATATGTTTAATTAATGTTTTATGTATTACATCTGTCGTGCTTGAATCTTATTAATTAAAGTACGAAAAGTAAATTTACGAACAAAAATCGCAAATTTAGATACAAATTATAATTTACGGATTGAGATGTATTTACGGATAATCATTATTAGTATATCGTAATTTATTTGAAAGATTATAACATTAAGAAATTTGCTGCTTGTGCATTTATCTTTCAAAAAAAAAACAATTTTTTAAAATTATTTAGACACAAATTAAGCCTAACTTAAAATACAATATCGTTCTTACTGTCTTTTATTATAACTCTTTCCTTAAAAATATATTGAAAAAATAGTATAAAAAAAAAATTCAAACTCCATTACTTTATTCTTTAAGAGTAAAGATCGATGAGTCCTAATCTAATAACCAAACCTTACCGTGCATGCAAGGAGAAAATGATGTTTCGCCCTTTGCATTATTTTATTTCAACTTCCCCTTCAAGAGAACTGTTTTATATTATTATTAAATTTAAATGTCATTTTTTAGTGAAAAGTACCTATACTATTACACGAGGGTGAGAAGTATAAAAAAAATATTTAATTACGAAAGATTTCATAAAGTTTGGATTAGGAAGATTGTAAGAATTGAGAACGATAATGTTAAGAATTTAGATTCGAATTTTATTGTTGAAAAGAAAAAATAAAAATCACATTTCATTTAATATATTTAGTTTTTCGAGATAATTTATGTGTCTATTTGACAGATTAAATTATTTCGTTAACTACCTATTTTGTTAGTGGTCTATGTATGTATTTATACTATATTGTCAATATATATGTGGTGTCGCTTTTGCAAGTAATTTCTTAGAAAGTGCATGGAATTTCTTCATTATATCATACCTACTGGAATTTTATAAACAAATGCAAAACAAAAAACAACATAAATTAATGGTTTTTATAATATTTGCCGTACCACTTTTTGGTGAATTTGGACATCTGATATTAAATTCAAATAATTTTTTCTTAGAATTTAATTTATATACTTATGCAAATATTTAAAAAAGCTAGGGAATTAATTAAAAATAGAAAAATAAATCTAAATTAAACTAAATTTCACTTTAAACTTTATACTAAATTTAACATTACTAGAATTACTATACGCCGTAAACAAATGTTTAAGACATTTTTAGGGAGGGAAAGATCAGTCTGAAATGGGATTACACGTGTTTATAAATTGAACATATTCAAAATTTAATGAAAGGAAAAATTTAAATAAAACCTAAAATTTAAATTTAATGACTCGGTTTAACCGTCCACTATTATCATTGCTTCATTTCACCCTAACATTTAACTCTATAAATAATTTCTTTCATACTTAAAGAAAAAAATAGAATAATACATTCATGCATGAGCAAGTGGATTGATCAGCGTAGAAACTGGTTTTTGAAAATAGAAAATAAAATAAATAGAATTTTAGAGATATATATTTATATTTATTTATTTCTCTATGTAGATTGCCGGATGTCAGGGGAAAGACATCAGTTTTTATTTTCACGTTGAAAGCACTATTTTTATTATTTCTTTAATTTTTAAATTTTTTCTAATTTTAGTTGGCAGTCATGTGCGTGGTCACTGGTCAGGCAGCGTTTGCATTTTTTTTCCTTCTAATCTTAGTCGCTTCTCTTTTTTTTTTTTTTTTTTTTTTGTTTGTAATTTTGTTTTTTTGTGTTTGTTTTGTTTTTGTTTTGGCTTTCGGAAAAATTAGTAATCATTTAGCCATTTAAGGAAACATTAAGATTTTTTAAGGATTCCATGAGACAAGAATTAGAGAAACACTATTCATCTCGTTATATAAAAATAGTCCTATGTATATATATATAGTAATAGTAACACATGAAAGTACTCGTTCTGATTTTTTTATATTAAGTATTTTAAAAAATATGTGAAAAATATTCATTTTTTAAGTAATTTGTTAGTTTTTAATCATAAATTGTCCTGTTTAGTGAATAAACAATTTTTTTCCTACAATAAAAAAGAAATGTAAAAAGTTATGAAAAAAAATACACAATTGGTCTTATATAATGATTATGTTACACAATTGGTCTCATACGTTTGAAATTTGACAAATATGATCTAAACGTTTCTAAAATGTACACATTTTGTCTAATTTAATATTTTTTAATAAAATTTAACATCTGATTCATCAGCCGTTAAGATTTATGCAACATGATAGTATGACATGTGTAACAGGATGTACAATCCGTTAAATTAATGTAAAATTCGTTAATTGAAACGTTTATGAACAAATTTCTCAAGTTCCAAATGTGTATGACTAATTGTGTAACAAGTTCATTATATAGGACCAATTGTGTATTTTTTCCAAATTTTATTTTTCCTTTTAGACAATTTTGCAAAATATATTTTTGGTGAAAGAAAAAATGGCAGCCAAAATGAGGAAAATGGTGAAATGAAAAAAGCGAAAAACGGTGAAGTAAAAGCGCAGAGATCAAAAAGAGAAAGCGCACGTTAATTCATGATGACGCTGAAACCTGGCTTTGTCTATTTGCGTACAAATTACGACTACCATCGTACATCAACTGATCCAAACAGCCCATATTTTATTCTTTTTATTTTATTTTATTTTTTCACAATCCCAATCCTTATCCCCCTTTTTATTATTACTTTGTCCCCCTATTTTATTAAATATTAATTTTTATTTATTACTACTCTCTCCGTTCGCATATCTGCATGAAGATCTGCTAGATTTCAAAAGTTATTAGTTTTAGTTGTATGGTGCAACTGCTATAATAGATTTTATCAAAATTTTTTATTAATTGACGTTTATTATTATTTATATAATTTTTTTATTTATTTATTCTGTTTTACTATAAACAACAAACAAATAATTTTCTTCCTTAAAAAAACAGCTAATTTCTTGATAAGAATAAAAAAGAAAATTTACTCAACTATCTATTATTATTAGTCCTTAATAACATAGCAGCGTAGGGGAGTATATAAATAAATAAAAACAAAAAAGGGCTAGAAAAAATTAATTGGACATTTTTAACAAAATGATAAACACATTTTTTATACATTAAACTTCTAAATGGTTAAATTTCCAGTGAATTGTACTCTCATCATGTTCGACTAAGCCCTTTTGATTTCCTTCCAAATCCAAGTTTTATTTTAATATTATAGCCAAATGGGATAGAAACAAATCAAGAAATGCAATGCAAACTCACCAAGAATCCTTAAGGTAGGAAAGCCACTAAATTTATTTGCATTTTCTTCTGATTTTTTAAGGTTAATTAGCCACTCGCTATTATGATAGATCATATGGTAGTTGTGGCATAGAGTGTGACCAAACTTTCTATAATTCAAATGGGAGCCCATCACATAATTAATAATTTTTATGCTTAGTTTTCATTTCCATGAAATGAAATCTTTCTTCATCAATAATTAAATGTGGGAGGGAGGCAAAAAAAGTACAGTTGTAAATTCTCTCCCTCATGAATCCCATCCATGTGTATATATATGGAAAGAGAGAGAGTGAGTAGTCGCAACCAGGGCCATTTGCATCTTTTTGATTGACATTGAGAAGTGGATTTCTAATTCACACTTCCTCTCTTGGGATGTTGATGATACAGTTTGCTGCTGACATGGGCTGTCGATAATTTTTTTTTTTTTCTTTTTTTGCATTAACTTCACGCAGATCAAGAACTTCAAGGGAGAGAGATTGTGTGTTTGTGGAGTTATTTTTGTCTTTTGGGATTCTGGGCTTCTGGGATTTATCAATCTTTTTGCAATATTCAACTTGACTTTCCCGCTTTGTGATTATCTGGGATTCTACAGTCAGCTAGCCAGCTGCAATGAATTCATTCCTCTGAAGGTATCATTCTCTCTAGCCTCTCTTTAATTGCCTGCCTGTCTTACACTTATTGTTACTACACTTTTTTCTGTCTTTTACTTGTTCTTGGCTTTAATGGTTTGGTATTTTAATGGCGTGGCAGGTGTTAGTATTCAATTTGGCGAGTGAAGAAAGATGAATACCAGAACGCGGGCTGCTAATATGCAGTCTATGAGACCTATTCCTTTAAAGCAAGAAAAAGTAATCACAGCGCCTTATAGTACATGCTGCCATTCAGTTGTTCTTTTGTTTCTTCCAATATGTTCATTACTTGTTTAAAGTAAATCCCCAAAGGGGTTTCCTTTCCCTTTCCATTATGTTTGATGGGTTCCAAGCCAGCAAACGTTTCTGAAGTTATCAGAATATTGCAACTTGCCAGAAGAAGCTTATGGCCTCAAGTTCAATCGGAAGGCTTCAGATGGAAAGAATTTCCGGAAATTTTGATAAAGTAGGCATCTTTGATGCAAATTTTTGATGAATTCTGAATCTTGGTTGCTCAAATTCTCTAGAGGGTTGCTTCAGATGCAGATATTTCCCATGAAATTGTGATCAAACTGGCATCTTTGATGCAAATAGCTTATTGAATTTGGAGTTGCAATTGGTGGAGGAGGAGGAGCAGGAGGAGGATTAGAAGGATTTTTGGATATTTGTTGGAATTATACTTTTCTTGTGTCTTCATGCTCATTGTGTGTAAATTGATGCCTCCTTTCTCAAAAGTTTGCTGCTTTGTTTCTTATCCACAATGATTGTGATCTTTCTTGGCCTTGCTTTTCCCATGTGTATGTGTCCTTTTCTTTGTCTACGCCATATCTGTGAAGCCATGTCTAATTCTTTTCTTGTAGAAGCTGACAGTTTTGTTCTCTTTTCATTGGATGAAGGAAAAGGTGGAAATACAGGGCAAGAGGACAATGATGGAGGCTGAGAAAGCAACAACCACAAACAGAAGAGGCTCTATCAGAGAAAGGAAAAAGGCATTGCAACAAGATGTATGCTAATCTGAAATACTAATTCTGCTCCATTTTCATCTTCAAATTTGGTGCTAATGTTCTGAAGTTTTAGGTTGACAAGTTGAAGAGAAAACTCAGACATGAGGAAAATGTTCACAGAGCTTTGGAGAGGGCTTTTACCAGACCTCTGGGTTCTTTACCTCGTCTCCCTCCCTATCTTCCTGCCCATGTAAGTCTCTCCCTCTCCCTCTCATGTGCTGTTAAAATTCTGCATTTGAAAAGGAAGAATGAATGCAGTTTGCTTGTAAAAAGGGAAAATGTAGTTGATTTGAGCATTGAAAGTATTGGTTCTCATTGACTAGACATGTAGTTTCTGCCCAGAAATTCTGATTCTTGATTGAATTTTGAGTGGTGCAAACCATATTGCTACTCTCATCCAAGTTTTTGGGGCATCAATTTTGACACTGAATCCCTGAAATGGATCACTATTATAGACATTGGAGCTTCTGGCTGAAGTTGCTGTTCTGGAAGAGGAGGTTGTCCGACTTGAAGAGCAAGTTGTGCATTTCAGGCAAGGATTGTATGAGGAAGCAGTCCAGATTTCCTCTTCAAAGAGGAACATGGACAATTCGGCCGATCAACGCGACCAACATCAGGTAAATGATCGGAAACAAAAGCAATCTAAGTTGTCAATTCAATGTCAAGAAAGTTCAACACCATCCAGAGTGAGACATTTGACATTGCTCTCAGGTTAGCTGTTTGTTTTCGCTTTTTCCTTTTTCCTAGTTTCAGGATAGTTTGATGAACTATAACTAAAACTTTGCATCATAATTTGATTTTTTAGATGATATTAGTGGAAAAGAAAATGAGTTGTGTTCTAATTCGGCTAAAAGCAAGCAGATATCTCCAAGTACAAAAACAGCAATTGTCAAAACTCCTGTTAAAAGGCCTCCTTTTGATTCAAAACCTGTAGACAAGCGTTTTGATCCCAAGAAGTTCCAGGTACTTAATTTAGTTATCTGTCATGTTAAATCTAAGAGTGTATGATTTTGGTGAATTGAGCTTAAAATTTTCCATTCAGTTAGGTATGGACAATGAGAGCAAAGGAAGAACCCTTGTACTTGGTGATGACAAATCATCAGGAAATGAGAGCCCAAACAAAATCTCTGAAAGCATTTTGAAATGCTTGTTGAACATTTTCCTTAAAATGAACTCAAAGCGAACTCGAAGCATGGCTGATCCATTGCCTTCACTGGCTTCTTGTGATATCCTGGAGGGGGATGCTGATTTTAAGGATCCATATGGTATCTGTTCAGAGTTTGGCAAGCGCGATATCGGTCCATATAAGCATCTGTTCGCTATAGAGGCAAGCTTGATCAATCCAAACCGAACCACAGTATCAGTGTTCCTAGTTCGTAGACTAAAGTAAGTTGCTACCATATTTAGATTCTGTAATCAAATTTGTCACTCATTCCATATTTTATGTTTGATCAGGGCTCATAAAATTTTCCATCTCTCTTGGTTCTCAGGGTTTTACTTGAGAAATTAGCATCAGTTTATTTAAAAGGCCTAACTCATCAAGAGAAGCTTGCTTTCTGGATCAACATTTACAATTCTTGCATGATGAATGTAAGTATGAAATCCTTTCCTTAGTTCAAAACAACACATGGCCTCCTCTTTTAAAGGAATCAATTGAAAAGGCATACCTGAAGTTTTCTACAAGTCCACTTATTGGTATACACCTATCTTTGATGATTCAGGCATATCTTGAACATGGAATACCAGAGAGTCCTGACATGGTAGTCGCATTGATGCAGAAGGTACATTTGTCGCATTCCACTTCGTCAACCTTTGCATGATTGTAAACTTCTTGACGATTAGGTATTGACATCACATAGATTATTTCACTAGAGAAATGTTGTAAGGGTTGCGCAACAATATGAAACTTGATAACTGATCCAAAGGGAGGATAGGTGGATTTTTTAAATTTATTTCATCAGTTTCTCCCATGACATGATTTAACAAAATGGAAACTGGTCCTGGCCTATTATCTTGCAGGCAACCATAAATGTTGGGGGGCACTTTCTCAATGCGATAACGATTGAACATTTCATACTGAGACTGCCCTATCACTCAAAATATGTAAGGGTCATTTTCACCAAGTAATACTTTGGAGAATGTGATGCAAAATTTAGAGTTGCTCATCTCATTTCTGTTGTGTGTGCTGTCATGCAGACTTTTGCGAAAGGTGCAAAAAATGAGGAAATGTCAACACGTAGCGCTTTCGGGTTGGAGTTATCAGAACCACTGGTGACATTTGCTCTATCCTGTGGAAGTTGGTCCTCACCTGCTGTAAGTCCACAGGATGGCTTTGCTTCAATTAGCTATATTCAGTTGATGCTCCAGATTAGTTGGCAAAATCTGGAAATTGACTCCTTTTCCAATTGGTCCCCAACCTACATTATCAGTAAATTGACTCCTTAAAATTAGAATTGTGAGACTGATCTGTCTGTTTCTATTTGTTGAATCAAGGTGAGGATCTATACGGCAGCCGAGGTTGAAAACGAGCTAGAAATCGCAAAGAAGGAGTTCTTGCAGGCCGCAGTGGGCATTTCAACAAGAAAGAAAGTGGTAGCAATACCAAAACTCTTGGATTGGTACATGCTAGATTTTGCCAAGGACTTGGACTCATTGGTTGATTGGGTCTGCCTTCAACTACCCACTGAACTTGGAAAAGAGGCAATCAATTGCCTTGCTAGAGAAAGAAATGAGCCACTTTCACAGTTCCTTGAAATTATGCCTTATGAGTTCAATTTCAGGTATCTGTTGCAAACATGATGAAGTTTTTTTTGGTAAAGTAAGTTTCTTTGAGATATTAGGATCATTGGTTAGGCTTGGGGGTTTGTTTATACATCTATAGATACATGAGAGGAGAAAAAAATGTACAATCTGTTCTTTTTCTTGTAAGTAAATTTTGACGCTCGCTCGCTCGGCCGTCGGGTTCAGAGTTCATCAAATTATATTCATTTCATTCAGAATTCAGGGTGGATGCCACTATAAGGCAAAGCAAAACCAACTCATATATTCTAATTTTGGGATGGAGAGTAATACTATTCTTGTGGGTTAAGTTTCCATTTAAAGAAACTGCAACTAGCTTTGTTGTTTGAAGGGTTCCAGACAGCTGTGATTCTTGCTGGGAAGCTTCTGTAATGGATGCATTGAATTCTCGAATAGCCTCCATAGATTGATGCCTACACATAAGACATGAGAAAGCTGCTTCACTGTCATCAAAGACACGACAAGCTGCTATTCTTAATTTCTTTGTTGTAAAAAAATTCTACCATCGGCCCAAAGTAATAGTCGTGTTTACTGCACTATTTCAGCTCAATAAACACAACTACTATTACGGGACGGACAAAGCGAAGGGAGTACTAATAATAATACAAAGTGTGAATCAGAGTTGAAGAAATTTCAGAATTTGTTGCATCTTTGTTGTTGCTGTGTTGGTAAGTTAAAAGACAATCAATCAATGACAGAGGAAACAAAGTTTCAGACAGATGTGGTCATTTAAGAATTTAGGTGTGAACAGTGACAGCCCATTACTCAAGCATGTTACTCAAATTAGTGAACATTAAACTGCACAATCTAATCAAACTCCAAGAGGAGAATATACATATATTTACAAAGGTGGACCAGGCATCCACCTTCATCTATGCCATTGACTGCTGAAGAAGAACACAGAGCTGGGCTTGAAAATTGCAAAATTTGAAGTTTCAAAAGCACATTTAGATCAAGATTAAGCATGGTTCAGTTGCAGCTGCAAAAACAGAAACTGGGCTGATGAGTTAATGAGGCAAATTACACTTAGCTTAGCTGTGATGCCTTGGCTATGGTGGACAGTTTCTTGTTTTTTAATGAAGCCCTTTTGGTTATTTGACTTAACATATAATAACAATGACCACAGGAGGCAAAGCAAACACTGGTGTGGATGTCTAATCCTGCTACATTTTTGTCTTGTTTAAATTTTTTGTCTCCTAAATATGGCCTTTTTGTATCTTTTGCATTGTCGAATGATTAGTTTAGGAGTTAAAAAAACAAAAGTACACCACCGCCATGAACATGGCTGATGATTTTATCTCTGCTGCTTCCCACAAATCATTCTTTTATAATGAACTTTGTCGTCCCAAAATACAATAAAATTGCTGCAACATGGTTATAATTTAAGTTTTTCTGCTTCATTAATGTATTAATTTCCTGGATGAGAAAAGAAGATTGATGTGAGGGTCGGGCCGGGCCGGGCCGGGGAACAGAGGAAATACAGCTAATCAGAATCCAAATTTGTCCCCATGCTAGAACCAAAATCTTTTCAATAATATGCCGATGATCCAAGAAGTGCTCCATGGTTATACAGAACCGTCCTTGTCATGTGGACCTCCTCCTCAATCATCATCCATATTTAATTAACCCCCAATAACCAAATTCTTCTATCTCAAGGACTTAAAAAGTGAAAAAATGGGAATGCCCATCTCACGAAAATTTTACTTATTACGGATTGACTTATTTTTTGAATCTTTACACTCGAGGGTGAATCTCTGTCCACTCTGAAAAAATCTTTGTATGCATTCGTCACCTTTTGGGTGGTTTTTATCCTATAAAAACTGTCTACATGAGGACTGTCCCTTTGTCTTTTGTCTGTAGGTGTTGACACAAAATTACAATTCGGTATAACGACGACTTTGATTATTTTGTAAATAAAGTAGACGCGTTTATTATATCACTCATACAAGTATTTTTTTATACCTGACTAAGTATCGTACTTAAATATCCGATGATATTAACGCCAACACGAAACAACGGGTAAGAATATGGGCAGGAAACATCCGTGAAGTGGGCACTTAAGTTAATGTGGACAGAACCTTGGAAGCAACATGTGATGCTGGTGATTGGGGCTGGCTGGCTAGTAGGCTAAATTTGCTGCTTCTCTCGACGAAGTTGTATGCTTTTTGGCCCTGAGGTTGGGGCCAATTGCGACTGTTCATCGCCAATGGAACAAACATATATAGCATTAGTACAAACATTTGGACCATAAAACGAAAGCTTAGGAAAGGCCCCATTCCTTCACTTCGTCCGCGAAAGGAAAGCCAGCGAGAATGGACCGCTTCGATCAACTGGCGTGTAATGTAACAACGATGTACAACACGAGACAGAAAGTTGTCCAAAAGGGCCATCTTTGAAGCCACGGCAAAGCCCTATATCGTCCAAAAATATTTCATGAATCTATGTACTAACTTGTAAGGTACATAAATATGTATTTTTGCATGGTTTAATTTCTCTTAATATGCTCGATATTTTTTTGTATAGAAATTATGATAAATGAAGTATCTTTATATTTTAGAAATTTAGATCAGTCACTATTTATAATAACATTTCACTTATGACATATTTTAAGGTTGATTTTAACACTAACACAAGAATATTATGACAAAAAAAAATGAAGTAATGGTAAGAGTAAGTAAAAAAGTCGAAGAAATTTCAAGATAAAAATAATAATAAAAGGGTGATGAAATTGAATCAGCGGTCAAAAATTTTTTGTGAGAAAATTACGGTGCATGATCTAATGTTTTCTTTGAGAGAAAAATAAATTCATTGAGCAGGTTTGTAAAGTTTTTGTGATTTGGGCTATCAAAATTCTCAAAATTGGACTGGCAGTGTAGTAAACAACTTACTTGGGCTTCTTCTATATTGGACATTATAAGCAAATGGGCTTTACTCTGCTATATTCTAAATCATTTCCTTAATATCTGCAGGGCTGTGTGTTGCTGCAGTACAATGACATTTAACCCTAAGCCCTAATACTCTTCCTTCTCCCATTTTCATCCGCTACTCCCCGTCCACCTTCCCTCTCCCCCTCCCTCTCCGGTGGCCGCATCCCTTCTTCCCTTTCCCCGATCGGCGCTGCTACCGTTCTTCTCTCGCCGGCGCTGTTACCCGATCCATCACCATCCATCTGGCTCGCGCTTTCTCAACCTAGAACCCCCGAACCCCGACTCGTTTCCCTCTCCCCGAAACTCTTCCGCCGCTTCTCCATTCGTGCCACCGGTCTACCAATCACCACCATCGCCACCCCTGCCTTTCTCTCTCCCCGACTATCACCGCCTTAGCCCTCGAACATCGCTCACTGCCGCTAGCCACCTCTTCCCCTGCTGCCGGCGGCCGCCACCACGACGCTCGAGATGGCGAACTCTTCAGACGGGTTTTTCTCGGTTAAATCCGATTTCGAGCTATTAGAAAGTCGACCTGGTATGCTACTCGCGATTATTTTTTTTTGTAGTTTATGCTACTCGCGATTAATTTTTTTTTTTTTTGTAGTTTATGCTACTCGCGATTTTGTTCTTTTGCCTTCGTTTTATTAACTTAAACTTTGATTCTATATTTATGTTGAGGTTATACTATTTGATTTTGGCTGTTTGCTGATTATTGACTTGATTTAGGGTTTCTGTAATAATCTAGCTAACTTACTGGGAAATAATTAATTAAAACAAGGGTGATTCAAGATTCATGGCGTTTAACTATTTTTCTCGGAAAAAGTTGCATATCTAGAAAGTTTGAGTTACTGCATTTCTACATGTTTGACATGTTTACTCATTGTCAGCCACTTTCACTGTGAAAATCTTGTTATTTTATAGTTTTTATGGATGAAGAATAAAATGTCGCAACAGAACTTCTTTCTGTTTGTCTTCTGAGGCATAATTGCTGGACATGGAAAAAGTAGTTGATAAGATCTGAATAAGACATGATTAAAACTGATGATGGTAGTTAGTAGCTTTCCCCCAGTTTTTTGAAACTTATTTTGACTTACTGAGCTTTCTTTGTAAGTTTGTGTCTGGAAAAATAGTGAACATTGTGTTTATTTCCTTCTTGCTATAGAATTCTATTGTGATGAGCCATTGTAACTGTGTCTAACATTGTTTCTTATTATATCCATTCTGCTATATTTGTGGAGCACATTCTCTTACAATTTCAATTTTAATGGATCTTAGGTTTTGTGAAGGAGTCTTCCGTGGACATAGCTTTAGCAGGACCTTTTCTCCCCTTCCTTAAGCATTGTCATTTGTCCCAGTGCTGATTTATGTCTTTTCCATCAATTTTCTCGGTTGTTACCCTTTGTTGAAACAAAATTATGTTGATTGTAAAATTGTAGGAACTTGGCCAAAATCCATGAAGGAACACTCCTAACATTCGAATGTCTGCAACAAAGAGTAAGAACAATTTTGATCTGAACTGTATCTTTTCCAACAGATTGACATAGTTCTGGGTGTAACATCCCTACGAAGTAGGTTAATTTTCCCTCAAGATAAGTATTGGGCTTAGCCTGCTGTGTAGTAGATAACTGCCTTGTTGTGTTTTGCTTGTCTGGATAAATAATATTCTGTGGTTAATAAGGGACAATAGCAAGTATTAATGAGCAGAAACTACTTGGGTAATAAAGAGTTGTTACATACGTTAGAACCTTCGACTGGGAGTGTTTGCTATTTTGTTATTAAAAATCAGATTTGAGTTTGGTGGAATGAATCTTTAAAAAAAAAAGTGTAATTTGAGTTATATTGGGTTTGTTTGTTTGGTGATAAACTTAGGATTAGGAACTCTTAATCAAATTAGGATAGAACTACTAGGCATATATTAATAGCTAAACAAGATTAAAGGGGATACTAGTGTATGAACGAAGAGAGTTTAACTTTATATACTAATACCCTCAAAACATTAACCAAACAAATTGGTGAAAACACAGTTAATGGCTGTTTTTGAACGACCTAGTGCTATGTTTCTCGTTTCTTTTTATTCCTATCTCCTATGTGATTTAAAACCCTTCATATCAAGTTTTGAAATGTTTCAAATGGATTCTGAAATCCTGCTAAAAGTGGTTATAAGATGGGGTTGCTTGTTGCTGAAACCATGCCTTTGGGATTTTCTGGAATTTGGAAAAGTTCAGCTTTGAACACCTAACTATGGAATCTCATACTTTTCTCATCCCATACTCGATTTGTGCCAGCTATATCTTGTTTTAAACCTTGTACTACAGGGATTACTCAGCATTCTTTAGATTCCAAATTGGTTGTAAATTGCCCAGAAAATCACTTTAAAACCAGACCAGGGCTACTGATTTCTGCAGCAACTATAGTCATTGCCAACTTTGAAAAATCATATCTCCTTCATTCTCTATCCGTTTTTGCCAAAATTTAGTTTTTTTAATCCTCTCCAACCAAGGTTTACTCAGAATTTATAACTTGCAAAATGAATTTACAGATTTTACAAAATCTAGCTTTGAACAGGGCACCTTACCGTATATTTCTAAAAATTTCTGTTTTAAATTGATAAATTGAGGAGAGCTTGACTCCTCTATTTAAGTCCATTTTCTGCAGGGTATATCTCGACCTAAACCTTCTACCTCTAAGTTTAATTAGAAGCTTGTAGGTTTCTGAATTAGCTGTTTAGAATGTTCAAAATACTGTTTTGAATACAGACAACTACTGTGGTACTTTCTAACAAACTTCAGCAAGTAACCTCCTGAGTTTTAAGTGTTCTTTTGTCTTCTGAACTACTTTTTCAGATTAAACTACATAAAACTCTGTTTACTCCTTATAAAACTGTTATGCACCATAACAGTAGGAATTCACTAAGTTATCAATCTAACCTTACATTGGGAATTAGTACTATGCGACTTGTGTTAAGTATGGTTTGGGATGAAGTTATACTTAAGTTATGATAACCCCAAGACTTTCTTCCTAGGATTTATAATATATTCATAAAACGAGAGGAAACAAGTGATTAGGATTTTCAACTGTAAACAAGTGATCTTATTCTAATTTCCTCTCGTTTTGGTTGTAGTAAGAAAATATACAGAAAATTTGGTGGTTGTTGGTATAGTCACATTCGCATTGATTTTATTCTGGTTGGAATGTGATAACGAATTCTGAAACTTGTTCCAACTCTTCAGAATGCTGTTACCGATCCTGACGAATATACAAGATACTCTGTTTTGTATATTAAATCTAAATTATTGCTCTCTTTTGCACAAATTTCGTTAATCTATTGATCTGCTTTCGCTTGTTTCACTGGTACCAATTATACACAGAGGGCTAAGTGTGACGGAGCTGAAGGACATGATTCCCTGTATTAGTTTGCTTCTTCGTGAAGTTAGAAAGTTACATATTTTCTGTTGGTAATCTAATGTGATGAAACGTTGAAGTTTAGCACGTTATTTTCTGGAAGTTCATATGGTTCCTTATCAAGGGAATGGGAGAAGAAAACTTCCTGACCTGGTTTCTTGGTTGTTAGATGCTCTAAAATCTGAAGGTAGTAATGTTGAGTGATCTGGATTTGCACAAGGGCTGAACGAGGTACTCTTATTGTTTTTGTCTTTTCTGTGTTTTAAATACCTTTGGAGGTGTAATTTCCAAGTTTCATTATAGTATGCATTGATTAATTCATGGGTGCCAAGCGTTTCGAGAAGCAAGTGCATGCTAACTATATAATCATTCATGAGAAGAGATATAATAATTCATAATGAAGATGGGAAAGTTTGATTGTTACATTGTCTAATGAAAGTTTATGGTTAGCATGCTCTATGTTCAGGGAGGGCTAAATAAAATGTCTATATGAGGGCAATTTGTGACATTTGTCATATAGATGTATTCCAATATGCTGTACAGGAGTTTAGACCATCCTATTACACATTTTTATTGATGTACCTGAGTCTTTGGCTTCTCTACTTTGATGATAGTTTTTTCTATCAAAGTTCCTTGAATTTGGTTAAGAACAAGTGACTAATATGTCGATTTATATATATGGTTTCTTAGAAGGTTTACAAAGAAAGCTGTTAAATAAGATGGTTATGTGAGCATCATTATGAAGGAAAGCAAGATTTTATGTGAACATCATGCTGAAATTGAAAATTTTCATAAAATTGCTGCAAGACTATCTGTGCTTTATGGATGTAAGAATTTTGAGCAAAAAATCGAGGGTAGTAGAGGTGAGAATGCTTAGATGGTCTGGATGTGCGCGACATGCTAGTAATGAAAGCAATAAATAGCAAGGAAGTTGAGGTAGCCCCAGCACATGAGTAAACAAGGGTATGGTTTTGGTGTTTTGGGTATGTGCATAAGAGACCTTTAGATTCTCGGCCTTTGTAAAATATAGAATGATGACTAATATTCAAAGGGAGGGGGATGACTTAAAAAGAATTAGAAGAAAACCTTTTATAGAATACTTGAAATTTAAATCAAATGAGGATATGTATTTTGCAGAACATGTATAGTCCATATAGCCAACACCGCACAGTGTGGAAATAAGGGCTTTGTTGTTGAGTTTCCCATAGAAGTCATTTAATGCGTACTATGTTGTTTCTGGAGTAAGATTCTTCCACTATTTTGACTTATGAGACTATTTTGACTTATGAGGTATTGGCTGCAGCTAGAACAGAGTACTGTGAGAGGATACTTGCTGCCTGACCTTCATAACTGCTCTCATCAAAAGGCCTCAGTTCGTAATGGTTGCTTACATTTATTAGAGTAGGCATTGGTTGTGTAAATTTATTCATTGATTAAGTGTCCTACAATTCCGCTTTAAATTGGAAATATGTTATGATTGAGGCTGCTCTCTGAAGAAATATTGAAGCACACACGTGGGAGAACGCCATCATTGAGGTGGTGAACTACGTCACCCAAGATCCAGCAATATTTCAAGTAGAGGTTTGTCTTTCTTAACTTAATTAACTTCGGTTGATTGCACCAAATGTCATGTTTGGACGTTAATTCCGAATTCACTGGTCTAGATCAAGGTCCAAGAAAACAATGAGCTCAAGGAGCAGCTTAAAAAGTAGCAATTTTAAATGGGCCCAATAATCGTGTTTAGGCTGAACCAGATAAAATCCAATACGTAGACAACGTTTTAAAATTTCCGTATACACGAAAAATGGTTTAAACGTTAACCCTCATATAAACCACAGAGCTACTACTGGGCTACGAAAGTTTTATATCGGCCCAATAACGTTGCATAGATTAACCGTTTGAAAAAATGACTATGCGGCTTTAAAATTTATTAGTAGGCGCATCTTACATAAAACAAAAATGACTATTGGGCAAAAAAACTTATGTAGGCCAACCAATGAAAATTTTCCATTTATTGGGCTTTGATATTTTTTTAATAGGCCCAATTGTTAAACTATATACTCGGCTTTGAAAATTTTGAGCCCATAACTCACAATCACGTGTATCGAGCCTGGAAATTTTCGAGTCGACCCAAATATTGGGCATGAAAATATTTCTTAGGCCCAATAATTAAAATAATGGGCCTTGAGATATTGTAATGGGCCCAATAATTGAAGTAATGGGCTTTAAAAATTATTTATTGGCCCAACAATTAATAATGGGCCGTGAAATGGGCTTATTGGGCCATTATTAGTTGTTGGGGCATTTCATCGAAAATTTCCAGGCTCCATGAAATGTTTCCATGATTAGCAGGCTCCATGAAAATTTCCAGGCTCGATTTTAAATTTTAGCAGGCTCCATGAAATGTTTAAATCGAGCCTGGAAATTTTCGAATCGACCCAAATATTGGGCATGAAAATTTTTGTTAGGCCCAATAATTAAACTAATGGGCCTTGAGATATTGTAATGGGCCCAATAATTGAACTAATGGGCTTTAAAAATTATTTATCTGGCCCAACAAGTAATAATGGGCCTTGAGTTATTGTAATGGGCCCAATAATTGAACTAATGGGCTTTAAAAATTTATTTATCTGGCCCAACAACTAATAATGGGCCGTGAAATATTGTAATGGGCTCAATAATTGAACTTATGGGCTTTAAAAACTTATATTAGGCTCAATTTCATATGTTGGGATTTAATAAGCCCGAACACAAAATATTGGGCTTTATAATTTATTTTTAGGCCCAATAATGACTTTTAACATTTGGCAGGCCCAACATAAATTATTCCGGTGTTATTGGGCTTCACGGATTTTGAGCTTTGAAAATTTTTAATTGGCCTAATAACATTAAACCCTAGTGGGCTTTTATTACTTATCTCCATTAATCTATTTAATTAACTCCGGACAGGATTATGGCCGAATTGACTATTTAATATATCTTATGGTGGCCCACTTTTAAAATTTTTTGGTCCTAGGAATTAATGCTTTACGGACGAGCCATTTTTCCGTGAGCTACACATTAGCCTGACACACCTGAGTAATTTGCCTAAAAACAATCCACTCCAGCTATGGTCTCATGAACTGAATTTAAATAATTTAAATAATTTGGTTAGTGAATATCCAAAGAACGCCTGCAGGAAACATCACATGAGCTGAAGTTCTTTCGTCCGTGAATATCCAAAGAATGCCTGCAGAATAGTAAACAATCAAGTTACTAAAATACTTTTAAAGTCAACGAGTAATGCTAAGAACTACAGCAGTGTTTTAAATTTGCCCACAATTCCTCAATTACTACAATAGGGCCCGTGAGTTGAGACAAACAGCAAAAGTGAATCGAAATGCAAGTCATAGAGATTATGATAGTGGCAAGGATGATCAATAATCGAAGAGATAAACACACTGAGCCACATCTATTATAACCACAGATTTGAAAAATGTCCATTGCAGTTTATCTACTTAATACCAAGAACAAGAAGTCTATGCAGCAACATCTATTATAAGAAAAGATTTCAAACGTCCATTGCAGTTTATCTACAGAATACCAAGAAGTCAAAACGGCAAAATAAGGGCATAGATAAATCTCACGATACATGCTAATAGCATTCAATCAGTAATACCCAAAAAAAAAAAAAAGAACTTCTTAGTCAGTTTGAGTGGACTGATATAGTCACCATTAAGGAAATGACCAACCAGCTAATATAAGCCATGAAGAATCTTCTTTAACAAAGAACTGGTATCCCATTCCGTTTTACCTCTTGTCTTTGTATATAAAAATGGCGAAGTCTGACCATTTGCAAAGAAATATCCCGTATTACTTGCAGTTGTAAAAATATAAGCCCAAACATAAGAAGAAACTAAAGGACCTCGAACAGAAACAAAGGCACAATATCCACCATTAATTACTATGAATCTTCCCCATCTCTTGTGGCAAAACCTCCACTTGGTTGAAAAAACCTTGCAACCTATTAATATTAGATAGTTAAATTTTTTGTTACAATTGCCAGTCAAAATTAGGAGAGAACCACTAATTATTGTTGTAGAGAAATGACCGACTAGCTATGATCGTTAAACTATCCTATGGCCATTTCCTTTTATCATTCCTATGCATAGTAATTGCTATAAAATTCAACTGTCACTAACAGTCCAATCCACCAAAAGAATTAACCTGGATCAGTTTCTATTTTCAAAACAATGCGGGGCTTTTTTAAAATAGTTCAGCACCTCCTCGCCACTAACATAATTTCAAGAATAAACAGAAAAAAGAACATAAAAGTCAAGATCTGCCGAATTATTAGTTTGACCAGAAGCACAGAGGACATAGGATCATCAACCGTAAAGACAGGAAAAGGTTTTCAATAGGACAATTTTCACAACAGAGAAATAAAGAAATAGAAATTATTCCCTCAACACACGACAATTGTGAAGTCACAAACACACTCAAATACAGAAAGTAACAATCAACAGGCATCATGCCAACTTGACAAAGTCACCAGCACCGCACCAACCATAACTCATACAAACAGCAGCCACATCAAGTCACAAGATCAACCAACAGTTCACATATCACAGCACCATACAAATACATAAACCAATACATAGAAAGTCAATCTTAGGTGCCGGCAAGGCTATAATCATCTAGATGCATTTATTCTAAATATAAACATAAATAAGCAAATACAAAACTGCTGCTTGTTTTCCAGGTTCAACCCAAGTTATACATAACAGTATTTTGAGCTATTATATATATACTATAAAATAGAGAGAATAATACACAAAATGTAGAATGAAATACGAATTTTGTCTAGATCATCATATCCCGCTATATATAAGGAGAATCAAGGAAGACGAAGACCAGTAAATTCTCTTGACTAGAAAGTTGAATAAACAGCATATTGTAAATTCTAAGGCACTAGTATTTTATTAAGCAAGTGGAGTTTTGAGACAATCACAAGCTACACGTTTTTCTTCAGAAAGATAGTTTAAATTTGATAAGTATTTTTATAAAATTAGAAGTGTAAATTCATCATATATTAAAGCAGAAGTAAAAATGAGCTTCGTCACACATCATTGAATATGGAGTTTTGTTCATTAGATAAATTTATAATTTTAAAAATAATATTTATTTCTTCTTCCAAAAGAATTAGATATGATTCGTGAAAATTTTGGTCAGTATCTGGTCAAAATTTGTTTGAAATTTTATTTATTAAAAATTAATATATAATAAATGAAACTTATTATTTAAAAACGAAACATGGAATAATAATGGAGGGAGCGAAGTTTACCTCATCCTCTCCGCCATCAACTTTTTGTGGCGCAGAAGCAGCAGCAACTTGCGGTGCTGCAGAAGAGCCACATGCTCCAGCCGAATCTTGGGAATAGGCACCGCTGATCGCCAGCAGTCTCCTGATCGTCAAAGGATCTACTGTCAACCAAACATGTAAACTAACTCAATACGAGTATTTAAAGCTAGACTTATAAACGTATAGGGCTTAATACCAATCCTAGTCTACGACAATATACAATAATATAACCCCAATCACATGCAGTAACTTAAGCAGATATGTAACTATAGACGAAAATTCAAAGCCTAAACGTATCACAGGGTTTACCATCAGAGCCGTCGGAAGGAGACCGGAATCAGCTAGGGGAAGCGGCGGCCGGCGACTGGAGAGGAAGACCGGCAGTGTCAAAGGTCGGTCGGACTCCAAACGAAGAACGGACCGAGAGGTTTTGTACCGGAAGTAATGAGGACTCATTTGGTGGTTACGGAGGCTTCAGAAGACATCGGGAGGCGGTGGTTCGTGGCGGAGACACGGCGGCGACTAGGGTTTGCATCAGATCACCACCCGACCAACGAAATTCAAAACTAATCCGTAGGCTTTGTTCCTGAAAGCATGAGGAACGTTTTGGCGGTAAGAGCCGACCCCGAACATCACCGTTGAGGCCGGAACAGGCGGCGAACAGCGGCGGGGAAACATGGATCGGGGAGAGAGAAAACGCGACGGGAAGAGGGGATTGAGGGCTGGGTTTTACTCTAGGGAAGATGGGGACTATTTTCGGGTGTTCATGCGACGAAAACGAGGCCTGGAAGGGCAGGAACGGCCGGCGAGGTACAGTTGGGCAAGGGGAACCGACGGGGGAGAAGGTTGTAGCGGGATGAGAGAAAGGGAGAGGAAAAGAGAAGTGCGGGCTAGGGTTTGGGAACTGAGGATATTTATAGCCCAGTTAATTTCGGTTTGAGTCCTCAAATGTTATTCCCTCTCTTCTGGCCCCTAGCTGGTTTCGTATTCTTTTCAATTATGCCCAACTCATTAATCCAATCCAAAGCCTTATTCGTCAAACTCTCCCAACGATATAGTCTGTATAATTAGGAGGGAGCAATTACAACCTTTTTAGGTGTATGATAATTTTCTGCATAGAAATTAAGAATATGAGATTTTTTATTTGAAGGGAGATATTTTTTCATTTGGCCACACCTCATAAATAAAAACTCATGCAGCTTCCATACTAATTTTGGCTTTTTTGGTTGTTAATATTTGTCTTTCACAAATTAATCATTAATTAATATAATATAATATAAAATGTTTCTTTCTTCTTTCTTTATCATCCACTACACACATATATATATATATATATTTAAATTATGAATGTATTTACCAAAATCTTCTCGATAATATGCAGATGATCCAAGAAGTGCTTCATGGTTATACAGAACCGTCCTTACATTTTGGCCAAAATTGTGGATTGGAATACGTCCCTAACAAAAAATTGTAATGGTTTACGAAATGTAACATCAACATGAAAGAAGAGATAAAATCCACACACATGGACAAACCCAATACTGAGCTGGGCCAGTTAGAGCTCTTTATTCATTTTGTGCTAAATTGGGGCAAACTAATTGTGATGTGATTTGGGGGACCTTATTCACCTTAATCATTTTGTTTGAATGAGTGCAGTGAACAAATGACAAATTGTCATATTTCTAAATTTCCTGGAAGACTGGAACTGTAACAAACAAATGAATACTGCAGCATATCTATTTATCATCGTCAAGAAGAAATGAACATAACTGCCTTATTTCCTGCAACTGTCATAGGAGTACATTTGATGCTGGTGAATCTTTGTCAGATAATGCAAGCAACCCCTGTTTATAGACGCATAGAGTGCTGCTGATGATAACAATTAAGGAAAATAAATAAACACTGCGATCCTTGTTGAAAAAGAAATTGCTTATTACCTACAACTATATAATTATAAATTGGGCTTCCAATTATTTTCCTCATTCTCCCACCTGCATAAACCAAGCTTCAATAATGATCAGGCTATATTATTGCTTGGTTCTATGCATTGATTGCCCTTTGATGTTATTCAGAATGTGAAGTCCCTCTGCACATCCATTTCTGGAAAATGCACCCGCAAGAAGAACGTAGAGGCCATCATCATTCAGTTTCATCCCATTTCTTTCCATCTCCTTGAGTAACTCCAAGGCATCAGAAACTCTCCCGTGATTACAACAGCCAGTTATCAGCACTGGGTAGTGTAACACATCCGGTTCCATCTTCTGATCTTTCATCTCATTCAGCAGTCTTAAAGCCTCTTCAGATTTTCCAAGTTGACATAAAGCATTCGTCACAGTAGAATAAATGAGGTTATTAAGGCAAAGTTCCCAGTTCTTGAAAGGACTTAAATTGGTCTACCGCCTCGTCAAACTTGCCTAATCTACACAAGCAGTAAAGAATTGTGGTCAAATTCTCACTACTAGTAATTTTGATATTTTTAGCTCTCATTTCACTATAGAAATCCCAAAATCTAGTTACATCTCCAGCTTCACAATATCCATGAATCAGGATACAATAACAATCTTCATCAGGCATTACTCCATGCTCCTCCATCTTCCGAAATACAACTAGAGCCTCTTCTAAGTTATTTCCATGTGAGCAAAGCCCAAGAAGATAAAAATTAAAAGCATACTTATTTGAAGCCACCCCAGCCTTCTCAATCTTCTCCAACACATTAGCAGCTTCTTTCAGATTACCTTTCATACACAAGGCCCGAATCAGATACGCCTAAGTGTCAGCATTTGGAGTTAGCCACTCTTCCAGCAGCTCGCAGGTTGATAGTGCCAGATCGAACTCCTGACTTACAACTAACTGACCTATCAGAAAATTCCATAAGGATAAAGGTATTCCAAAACCACGCCTTGTGTTGCTGCACAAAGTTTGAATGGGCTTCATCAAACATACCAACACTGACATAAACCTTAACCAAGGATTTAAGAGCCAGAAACAATAAATAATTAGGCTCCTTCTTCTCCTCAACATTTATACCTTGGATGAAGGCATCAAACAGGACCGAAGCATCGAAACCAAGATGCTCCTTTTTAGACTGAACAACGTCTACCAGTAAAGAGCGATAAAAAAGTATCCTAATAGTGGCTAAAAGATCAGGGGCATGTTCCTTCCTCCACTTCAATTGGCTAAAAATTTGCAATAATTCCTCCACGGATTCTCCTACTTTCAAATTTTCGAGCCTTTCAGTGACTCCATTATTCAGCGGCTTACTACTACCGCCCGAGTTTGAGCAGTAGGAGGGACGAACTCAAGGGAGATTGCCATAATCTTAATGAAAATAACTGTTGACTAGTTTTGCAGAGTTTGGTTTGAGAAACTAACCTCATCATTCTGGCCGACTGTAATTCAATTCAATCAAATCGGGCAAAATCACCGAATAGAGGAGAGGGAGAGCGGCGCTGTGATTTTTTTTAAAAATAAAATATTTAAGGACTTATTATGTAATTTAAACCTAGCGAAACCTAGCGGATGAGTTGAATCGCTTGGACCCGGAGCGGCAATGGATGAGGGTTGTGATGTCGGATATTTTGAGCAAAATTGGGTCGTATATGCACCCGAATACATCTTTGAGTGGGGACCGGAAGCCAGATGTTTCACACTAATCTCCATATTTCCAAACTTTTCCTCAAATATTTGGTTTTCAATTCTTGACTATAACATTCTTATAGTGTTTTTTTTTTTTTTTTTAAGAAAAAAAATAGTTTTTTTGGTGGATTCCACTATGCTCTTTAGATGAAGCACTGAAATTTCGGATAAAGTAAAAAATGAGATGACACAATGTATATGCTTTGGTTTTCACTGACAAAATGAGATGACACAATTATCGGGCTTCGATATTTTTTTGTTAGGCCCACTACGTGTTTTGGGCTTTTAAAATTTTTAGTCGTCCCAATAATATATATTGGGCCTTGAAAATTTTGAATAGGCCCAATAACATAAAATATTGGGCTTTCAAATTTTTTGTTATACCCAATAATTAAACTACTACGTGTTTTGGGCTTTTAAAATTTTTAGTCGTCCCAATAATATATATTGGCCTTGAAAATTTGGAATAGGCCCAATAACATAAAATATTGGGCTTTGAAATTTTTTGTTATACCCAATAAAACTACTACGTGTTTTGGGCTTTTAAAATTTTTAGTAGGCCCAATAATATATAATGGGCCTTTAAACTTTCGAACAGGCCCAGTAACATAAAATATTGAGCTTTGAAAATTTTTAGTAGGCCAATAGTACAACATTGGGCCTTGAAACTTTCGTATAGGCCCAGTAACATAAAATATTGGGGTTTGAAATTATTTTGTTAGGCCTAATAATATATGCTGGGTTTTGGAATATTAGTAGATTAAATAACATAAAATCAGATAGTTTTGGGCGAAATTTTAGGAGGCCCAATAACACAAAATCAGAATAGGTATTGGGCTTTGCAATTTTAGATAGGCCCAATAATTACATCCGTGGGGCTTCGAAAGTTTTTAGATGGCTATGTCATGCCTTTTAAATTTTAAATTTTAAAATTTTATTTTATTATTATTTTTAGTTAATGATAACTTTAATAGTTATATATATGTATTTTAGATCAGTTAGAGGAGGACAGAGAATAGGATGTATCTGACTCTCTCTCAATCAGAATTCTAAGAATTCTCCCTGACTCTCTCTCTTCTTATCAACTGAACACGTTCTTCTTTTTCTTAACTTCTATATTTTTTCTCGTATCTGTCTTCCTTCTCTACTTCTTATTTTCTAATTATTTTAATCCTGACAATTGGTATCAGAGCATATCTTCGTTTGTTCTTTCTTTAATCTTTCATTTTCTCTCTAGATATGAAATTGTTTCCACCGAATTTCAGTGGAAAATATCCTGAATATTGACTTAAGACATATAATGATTTTTGTTCTTACTTAAGCATTCCTAATCATGAGAGGGTCGATGTTGCAGAGCAATTCATGGATGATATAGTTTGATTCTGGTATTATTCTTTTAAAACATTGAAAGGGGTAGTTTCATGGGAAGAGTTTTCGAATACTTTATTGTATTATTTTGCCTCTGAATGAGAAGGAGATGAATCTACTCTCAATGAAATTGAAAAATCTTCCAAAGTGCATGCAGATTTTGAAGAAAAGGTGGATTACTACGATTTGGAAGAGGGTTTTGAAGAAGAAAGGAATTCTCCAATACCAGACCTAAAATTGGGTGAAATCAAAATGACAAGTAAAATTACTTTTGAAGATTTGTTTTTGATTTCGTACAAGGTAACTGAGTGGAAAAAATGAGGATCTCCTCCTCCTCTAGTCAAAAATCTACTAGAAACTCCTTCATAGCAAGAGGGTTCATCAAAATTTTCATAAACCATGGGATAAACTAGTGACAACATTCGAGGAAAAATTTCACTTTGTGTTGTTTTGTTTTTATTTTAGTATCTTGGGGTTAAGACTTAATTTAGGAGGGATGATTTGTCATGCCTTTTAAATTTTTATTTTATTGTTATTTTTAGTTAATGATAACTTTGATAGTTATATATATGTATTTTAGATTAGTTAGAGGAGGACAGGGAATATGATGTACCTAACTCTCTCTCAATCTGAATTCTAAGAGACTCTCTCTCTTCTTATCAACTGCACACGTTCTTCTTTTTCTTAATTTCTATACTTTCTTCTCGTAGTATGTCTTTCTTCTCTAATTCTTATTTTCTAATTATGTTAATCCTGAAAGCCTAATAGCATAACACAATATTGGGCTTTCATTACTTATTGCCATGAATTTGTTTAATTAATTCGTGAGCTTTTGAATGAATACAGGCAGTAGAGGCCTACACTATACGAGCTATGGCGGAAACCAACATCCTTACACCAAATGATAGACCACGTCTATCGGTCAAACTCTTTTGTCAATTAGAGGTTAGCCCGACCCATCTGGCTACGTAATTGGCCTAAAAACGAATTAGACGTCATATGTAATGGATAGATCCACTCCGCTATGGTCCATGAGCTGAATTTATGTAATTTAAAATAATTTGGTCAGTGAATATCCAAAAACGCCTACAGAATAGGAAACATCTCATGAACTGAACTTCTATGTTCGATTGACATTGTGCTTCTGTATTTTTTGCTTTTCTAAATACTGTTTGTTTTTCAGTGTGTGTTGATTTTTTTATTTTCTTGAACTTTCAATTTTGTGGTTCGATTGACATTGTGCTTCTATTTTTTTTGCTTTTTTTAATACTATTTGTTCTTATGTGTGTGTGGGGGTTGTTTTCTTGCTTCCGATTTTGTGGTTCGATTGACATTATGCTTATGTATTTTTTGTTTATTTAAATACTGTTTGTTCTTCTGTGTGTGTGTTTGATGTGTGTTGCTCATTAGGCGTTTGTATTTAGCCTTGTAAGTCTCTCTCAGTTTTAAGATATATATTTTTTAAAAATACGCTCTCCTACAAATAGTGCATTGGAGATGCTTAGTTTAATCTCTTTTAGATGAATCTTTGTTATTTCTTTATTTATCTATCTAGTGCATGGTTAACATAAGTCCACCTTACAAATTTTTGCTGTTAATGCTTAATTTCAAGGGAAAATTCTCTTAAGATATAACAGGAATTAGCACTCAAACTTATCTCTTCTTTGTGTTTTTGTTGTTTTCAAAGTTACCTTTGCTTGTTTGCCACCAGGATAATAATTGTGAAACCATTGTAATCCCTCTTTTGGCTTGTTTCTTCAGGCTGAAATTGCCATTTTTTATTGAACTTTTAGTTGCTTCATTTAATGGTTTTTGTGTTTCTTATAGTATCATGGCGCCAAGGAAGTTGTCCATTTTTAGTAGAAAGGCAAGCAGTTTAAGGTGGGCACATTCACGTGTCTCTCATGTTGGTGAGGACGACGTCCCCTCTCCTGCTTTCGTTGAGGACGACGCCCCACTCCTGCTGATGCACCTGATGCTTCTGCTGATGTTGATGAAATTCGTAAAAAGTCTGAAGACAGTCCTACTGAGGGACAGAAGGGGACTGATGCTACTGAAGAATGACACAAGGGGCTGATATTGCTGATGAGGTTGCTGATGAGGCCGAAGATAAAGTGGTGTTGGAGGCCGAAGATGAATTGGTGTTGGAGGCCAAAGATGAGGAGTTAAGGAAGAAGGAGGAGAAACAGAACAAGAGGAGCATATTTGTGTTTAATACAAATATGGTGGATGGTTTTAAGGCAGTTGTGGCTGAGCTGTGTGGCCCTTATTCCCTGATTAATAGATTTTTTACTGAAGATGGGAGGAAGAGAAATGTTGAAAGAGTTGCTATGGAGAACGATCAGAAAAAGAAAGTACAACTGATTATCGACTCTTTAGATAGAGTGGTGTTGGAGATGAAATAAAAAGCTAGGGATGCTACTGATGAGAAGGCAAAGAAGAATAAGGTTGCTGGTGAGGCTGAAAATGAAGTGGTGTTGGAGGTCGAAGATGAGGAGATAAAGAAGAAGGAGGCTGCTTATGATACTGAAGATGAGGAGGCAAAGAAGAAGAATGAATAAAATTAAGGGTCCACATCAGAATATAGCAAATATTCATCATCAGTAAACAATGCATAGATTCTGTACATTTGGTAACTTTCATGTTCTTTCTGGAATCTCCACTTTCCTATCAATAGACATTTCTAATATTCCCTCTTTTCGATTACTATCATCACTTTCGTTGAGAATTGAATTAAACATTCAAAACTAGGGCTGTAAATTCGCGAGCAATTCGGTCAAAGTTCAGTTCGAGCTCAAGCCAAGATCGAGTATCTGATATTATGTTATAATATGTGCGAGCCTACCGAGCCTGCACATATTATATTATATTATATTATATATATTTTAAAAACCCTAACACCCTTCCCAATATTCCATGCCGTCACCCTTCTCAATATTTAATATATATATATATATTAAATAAAACCCTACTCCTCTCCCCCCACATGCCGTCAATTACTTTCTCATTTGATCCCGCTTGTTAAGTATGTTTTATTTCTATTATATTATTTCTTTTATATTTTTTATATGATAACTATAGGTCATTAATCTGATGTCTACTATTTTGTGATCTGATGTTTATATAATCATGGTTTGATCTCCCTTGTTAAATATATTTTAGTTATATTATATGATTTCTTTTATAATCTTGATGTGATATCTATAGTCATTTGATCTGATATCTACTATTTTGTGATTTGATATCTATATAATCATTATTTCATCCCCTAAATATGTTCTAGTTATATTATATGATTTTTTTATATATATTTGATGTGATATTTGTAGTCCGTTGATCTGATATCTACTATTTATGTGTATAATACAATTATTTATTCTAAATCTATATATTTTGATTTAAATACATTTATCATCAAAAAATTATAGTTATATTTTGAAATATTTAGAATAATATCAATAAAAAATATGATTAATTATTATAGAATAGATCAATCTTAATCATTAATATAATATAAAATATTTCTTTCTTCTCTCTTTATCGTCCACTACACACATTAATTTAAATTATGAATGTATGTACATAATTTTTCAATTGTTCTACACTATTATAAATTTGTTGCATTATTAATCATTATTTTTGAATGATTTTATCCTTTTATTTTATTTTAATTTTTTTAAGAAAAAGACATGAAAAGGAAAAAAAAAAAAAAAAAAGACCTAATGCGTGTTTCGCTCGGCTAAGGTGCAATAAATAGTAATAGGGGATAATTTTTAATAATCCAGATTATTCATGACCTGTTTATTCTTTTTACACATTAAAAAAATAGAATAAAGGAAATTTATAATTTAATTTAAGACTTTTTTTTTTTTTAAGAAAAAAATAGATGGGTCCCAAATGAAAATATACTCCCATTAAAGACATCAAAAATGTCAAATTTAGGACTGCCAAGCCAACCAAATATGTTGATGCTGCTGTTTGCATGGATAAGTAAATTAAAATAATGCAATAATATGAGTTAATTACTCGTTAATTACTTGTTAATCTTAATTATTGGAGGGTCTCTTTTATTAACGTTGTTTGTTTTCACTCCACTGATTAAGACAACAAATATATTGCTTAAGTAATGCTGCAGTCATAATCTTGCAATAAGCTCCAAAGATGACTAAAAAGGTAATTAGATACGCAAGTGGGGCCCCCTGTCTCGTAGTTCTAGACGGTCGTCTTTCGTGTGCCACAAGGCCACCATGCATGCACCAAATAACTCAACGTTTTTTTTTAATTTCTTTTAATCACTAATTTTTGTTTTTTTAATTATAAAAATACTTTTTGTTTAATTAATCCTGTCCCTTGGATGGAACCAACCCAACCATTAGTACCATGTAACAACTACCAAGTTGTTTCTTTCGTTTGTTTAGAACCTTAGATTTTGTTAGCATCTCAATTAGGTATGAAAAATTCAGAATGTATACTCTGATTAGTATAAATTATTTAAAAAATTATTTATTTATTCTCGATTAATTTTTAATTAAATGTTCACATTATATATAAATTTCAACACTGTATTCGAGACATGACATGTAGGGCTGACAATTTCTGACACGACACGACAACACGACACGAAAAAAAGCGGGTTATGGTTGAGTTTTTTTACACGATTAAGTAAACGGATCGAGTTCGTGTCGACCCGTTTATCTCCATGTTAGGTTTAGGTCAACCCGCTGGGTTGGCGGGTTGACCTGTTAACCCGAAAAATTAAAAAAAAAAACTGACTAAAAATTGTTTGTTTTATAATTAAATTATCATTTTATTTGTTTTATAATTAAATAATTTTAGATATTATGATACATATTATGAACAAAAATTTTTTTTAAAAAAATAGTAATACAGTAGATATCAGATCAACAGATTATAGATATCAGATCAAAAATATAAAAGAAATCATACAATAGAATTAAAATATACTTAACAAGGGAGATCAGATCAGGATTATATAGACATCAGATCAGATAATAATAGACATCAGATCAACAGACTATAGATATCAGATCAAGAATATAAAAGAAATCATACAATAGAATTAAAACATACTTAACAAGGGAGATCAGATCAGGATTATATAGATATCAGATCAGAGAATACTAGACATCAGATCAACAGACTATAGATATCAGATCAAGAATATAAAAGAAATCATACAGTAGAACTAAAACATACTTAACAAGGGAGATCAGATCAGGATTATATAGACATCAGATCAGCGAATACTTGACATCAGATCAACAGACTATAGATATCAGATCAATAATATAAAAGAAATAATACAATAGAACTAAAATATACTTAACAAGGGAGATCACATCAGGATTATATAGACATCAGATCAGCGAATACTAGACATCATATCAACAGACTATAGATATCAAATCAAGAATATAAAAGAAATCATACAATAGAACTAAAACATACTTAACAAGGGAGATCACATCAGGATTATATAGACATCAGATCAGCGAATACTAGACATCAGATCAACATACTATAGATATCAGATCAAGAATATAAAAGAAATCATACAATATAACTAAACATACTTAACAAGGGAGATCACATCAGGATTATATAGACATCAGATCAGCGAATACTAGACATCAGATCAACAGACTATAGATATCAGATAAAAAATATAAAAAAAAAATCATACAATATAACTAAAACATACTTAACAAGGGAGATCACATCATGATTGTATAGACATCAGATCATAGAATACTTGACATCAGATCAACAGACTATAGATATCAGATCAAGAATAAAAAAAAAATCATATTATACAACAAAAACGTTCATAATATGTATGAAATATATGTTGTGTGTTTATACATTTAATTACAAAACGATTCTGCATGGGATCTCGATCTTGAAATCTATGGGTGGCCGGGTAGTTGACTTGACTTGTTTAGTTAAACGGGTTACGCGGGTTAGGTTCGGGTCGACACGATTATAAATGGGTCGGGTTAGGGTTGGAGTTTTCGACACGATTAATTAAATGGGCCGGGTTAGGGTTGGGGGTTTCTCGACACGCCAACACGCCAACCCGAACACGATAACACGAACACGACACGAATTGCCAACCCTAATGACATGTGTGGGTTAGGGGGTGTTAGAGACCTACCCACGATCAATTTCTTTGCCTATAGTTTACACTCCGAATCTTCCGGTCCCCTCTCTCTCGTCTCTCTCAGTAAAATTAAAAAAGAGATTGATATGTGGTATTATTTTATTGGAGGGGATAAGGAGATCCATAGCCCCTAGTTTGGGTTGAGTGTATTGTGGGTTAGGATCAGACAGGTATTAGAATCTCAATATCACATTAAATTTAAGAGTTTTTTTTCTCTATTTTCAATTAGTTTTTGGTCAAATATTCAAATTAGAAATTTTTAGCGAATTATATTTACCTCTTCTGAGATTTGGTCAAACTACTAATACTCCACTCGAGATTTCTGAAATTACATTTACCCTTTAACCACCTATTTCACAACAACCAGTCCCCTAGTTGACGGAAAAAAAGCAAAACTGCTGACATAAATATTTTTATTGAGTCAAAAGATCATTAGAAAATTTTATATACTCACAATCACTAAAACTCATTTTGACCAGAAATTACCAAATTTTTATATGTTTTGACATTTTTCAATATTTGACTTCGATTTAAGGGGCAAATATAATTTTAAGAATTTTGAGAAAGTATTAATAATTTGACTAAATCACATAAGAGATAAATGTAATTCACCCTTTCGTCACATAATTCTCTTTTTATAAGATGAATGATAAATTTATTAGTAATAATAATTCGAGTTTAACACCCATCTATCTTTGATAACGCATCAATTTCAATGCTTAATTATATATATATTTTTAAAAAATAATCATGATTACACTCTGAGATTTGCAAGAATGAAATAAGTCAACTAGGTGATTTAATAAAATAAAATGAGATCACTAAAATATTATTATAATCTATCACCATCCCCATATGAGAAAAATTTTTGAAAATGCATTGATCCTTTCTAGAAGGGGAATAAAAGAAAAACAAAATAAAATTAATTGGTAGCACTGTTTTTGTACTCTATTTCTTTTTTTCCAAGTAAGAAAACTTACATTGAAAAATCTCTCACGCAGTAGTTGTTAAATCTAAAAATTAAAATCTTAAATTTAAAATAACGTACAAATAAAAATAAAAATACAAAAAATTAAAATAAATATTAAATTATTTTTATATTTAAAAAATCAGCCAGCAACCCCTCCCCTAGTAGTGTACTTTTCTAGGGTTAGACTAATTAATTGATGCGATTTTTATTTTATTTTATTTTATTTTAACTTTTGGTGGGTTGGGAGAGTTTAAATTGTTCACTACTACTTGTATTGCTACCATATTTTTTTTTTCTAAAATTAGAAAAAGAAATTGACAAAAAAAAGATAATAATAAATAAGTGAAATTTGTAGGTAGGGGAAGTTGTTGAGGAGTAGAGACAAAGCATGCGATGAAGTCGCCGGCGACGGAAAACGGCAGCTTCAGCTACCGCGAATGTGGAGGATAAGGCTGAGATTGAGACTGAAAACGACCCAAACTCTTCCTTATTAATTTATGCTCCTCCATTTTCAGCCGGCCCGGCTGTATCACCACCATCAAGCTTTCATTTTTTTAAATTTTTTTTTTTTTTAAGAATGTCCTTTCCTCGTATTCTTCCTCCTATTTGTAGTTATTATTACTCCCATTTCTTAAATTTAAGTATTATTTTATATAAAAAATTGTTTATTATTTCAAAATAAAAGAAATATAATCTTTAAGTGACTCGTATAAAGTATTCTTTCTGTTCAAAATTATTTTGTTTAAAATGTTAAGTATTAATATTATTTATTAGAGTGAATTATATTTATTTTTTAAGATTTTATCAAACTATCGACATATTTTCGATATTTTTGACAATTACATTTATCTCTTTTGACCGAAATTAAACATAAAAAATTGTCAAAAGATGAAAAAACTTTCGATTTTCAGTCAAAATGAGTTTGAGTGGTTGTAAGTATGAATTTCTTCAATGATATTTTAACTTAATAAAAAAGTTTATGCTAATAGTTTTGTTCTTTTTATTTGTCAACCAGAACGTTGTTTGTTATTATAAGTATTGGTGATCAAGTGATGTAAATGTAAATGTAAAAAATATACTCAATTATTATTTCTCGCCCTTTTTACTTGTCCCATTTGAACTATTTTGCTCCCCCTTTATTTAGTTTCAGTCCTTGGACCATTTTGTTAAACCAATAAAATGATTTAAATTAAATAAAAAGGGACGAGAAATAGTAATCATAGAATTTATCAAGCATTAATCTAATATTTAGTATAATATTTATTTCATAATTTGAATTTCATTTATAATACTGTTTATATGCCGAAGAATGTACTATATTTTAAGAGAAAAAATGAAGTGAATTAATACAATAAATTAGGGTTTGAAGTAAGTTGATAGCTTACTCTCAGAAGAAACCTAAAATAGAAGGAGCTTAGAGTTTGTTGGGCTAATAAACAACGTGACTAATTAATTAACTAGAACAATGTTACTTTTATCTATTAATAAAAATTTTTATTATAATTTTAATAAAATGGCGTGACAAATTTGTAACCAAATCTTGGTTCAAATCCCAGAAGGCCAAATTGACGGGGGAATTTCAGAGTCTCAGTCTAGCACTTGCGTCAGTGGGGATCATGCGAGAGTCTCTCTTTTTCATAATTTTAATCATAAATTTTAAAAATAAAATAATAAGTATAATTAAATTTATTTTATAAAAAAATATTTTACTTTAAAATAAAATTATTATTATTAAAAAAAACTGTAGAAAAAGTGGGAAAATACACAATCTTTTGATTCTTTGGGCAACAACCGACAAAGGAACCCTAGAAATTAACAAAAAAGGGTACCCCAAAATATCAATCAGGCGTCCTAATTCGCATACCAATTTGCAAATAATAATTGTTTTGGGCACAAAGAAATTGACTGTAAAATTTACTAATAATATCATAAATGACTCTTCATTTTATTATCTGCCACCAATTGACCCAATTAATACGGCCAACCATTTCACCTTTCCTTTGGAATTTCATTTTGTCTTCTTCCTCTTTATGAAAAAAGGAAATAAAATGGCTCTACAATAATTGGAAAACAATAAGTTGGTTGCTCTTAATTCCACGTTTTTTAAATTATTATTTTGCATATAACCAAATTTAAAACAGCTCACTGTCTCGTATAAAATCTAAAAGTAATAAATCTTTTTCACCCGTCACACTTACACTTAATATGTAGCTATCACTTTTTAAAAATAGTAATAATTTTGTTTGTTAAATGATATTATTATAATAAATAAAATTGTTATTTTAAAATAAAAATAATAAGAAAAAGAGTAATTTATAATTTAATAAATAAAACTATTATTTGAGAATAGAGTAAGTTTAAATAGTTGGTTTTTCTATTTATAAGAATTGATTTTTGGGAGTTAAATGGGGGCGGGAATGTTTGACATTAGAGATACTTCTAGACACTCATGATGTATGCTCCTATTTAAGCTGTCAATTTTAAATAAAATTTATTCCATTTTATCCGCAGAAAAATAATCAACACGTAAAGATATCAAATGTTGACAATGCCTCACACTTGTCAATTCGCAATAATATTATTCTTTTATATACATATTTGAGTTTTAGAGTTTCAACCACCCATTCACAATTGAAAAATAAAATTATTATTATCGTATAGAAAAATAATTCTGAATAATATTAATATTTATTGTCGACGGTTAAAATGTAAGATTATTATTATTTTTTAATAAAAAATCATAGGATTAAAGTATTTGTAACTCCTCGACAAAAGAACGATTGGGATGGAGTATTTTATTTCTTAAAATTCTCTTATTATTTAATATTCGATTTTTCTGTTAATTTTAAAATAGTAATTCTATTTGTTTAGTTAAAACAATATATTATTATTATTATTATTATTATTATGGAATGCAAATAATATTTATTTTAGAAGGGGAGAAATGCACTTGAAATATTGAAAATAATCAACAGATACAAAATCTTGCAAGCATATGTAATAGTTTAAAGAAACATACATTATTAGCGATTATGATAGAGCGTGATTACAATAGAATCATATTCAAGCCACAAATAAAAAAGCACCAGCATCGTTAATCCCATTTCACAATTAAGTTTACTTTTTGACCAAAGTTAAATATTAAAACAAATTAAAAAATAAAAAATATAACTATTTTTAACCAAAATAAAATTAAAAATTTTGTTAATTTCTACTTTTGACTCAATAAAAATGTTTAGGGATTGATTGATATGAATTTGAGAGATTAACACTAGCTAAAATGTAGTTGTCACGAAATTCAGACATATTGATAATTTAATTAAATTAAAAGAGATAATTTGCCATTTTATTCTTAAATTTTAGTTGTCCAATCCGAAAATTACATGTATCAATCAAGTTAAGTCTAAATCATTTTCGTCGACCTAGAATCACATAAATAATGCATGCTAATGTAATGGATTACCAATTATAGTTTTGGTCAATCCTTTCTCTTTGGACTAAGTTAAAAGATAACTTTGATGTAAAAAACAAATTGTAACTTTTCAAGACAAAAGGCAATAGCAAATATAGCCTCGAATGAGAAAGTTCCATTGAGCAATTTAACCTACACGAACCAATTCTACTTACATGGTTGGTCTAATTTTATTAAAAGTCAATTATTTACCTAAGTTTTGCCACTTATTTACCAATTTATTGCATAAAAGATTAAGAATACATTTTTATTTCATACGAGTTAAAATCGTAATTTTTTTTAGTTTATATTGTAAATAGATACTTATAATTTTCATCAAATATGATTTTTCACAAAATTTTATACATATTTATGAGATCGAATACAAAATCTGTTTCTTTTTTAAGTAAGAATGTAGGTTTAATTAAAATCAATAAATTGAAAAGTAAAAAAATTAACCCACCTTATTTTCTTGCCCGGCAAACCTAGAAGTACATCATTCCCTGTTGAGCACTGACTACTCCACATTTTACCGTGACTTTAAAATATTGTTCATTTTCTTATTTATTATCTTTTAAATTATTAAAATATTTTGATTATTTTTGCCTGTAAAAAATATTACGGACAAAAAAAATTGATTAAATAAAGACAACATTATTTGAAAAAAAAAAATTAATCAGTTAGAAAATGAGTGGTATTTAATAATACCTGAATTTTGTAGGCAGCCAAAATTCACTACGCATGGCTTGCTCCTGTCCTAAATCTGTTCAAGCAAAATTCATACTTTTGTGGGCCATTGATGCTTGTTATGCAAACTTAATAATCAAAAAGGAGTGCCCAGACATTAAATAGAAGAAGCTAACAAACAGAGCTCCAAAAAAGTAATAAATGGCGGCTTCTTTTTAGACCTTCTGAGTCAATAATATTTGGCTGATATTTTCTCTTTCTATCCTCCTTCCTTTCCTTCCTTTCCTTTAATCCCATTCCCATTTATAGCTCTGGTAAATCACTTGTTTTAGGCATCTGCTCTTGCTGCTTTTTCTCTCTAGTTTTGCAGAGCCAGGAGGAAAAGAAATCAGGAATCTTGATGGAAATGGAGGTTATGGTGCCAGTTCACAGCATGGATTTTGATTTTAACAGTGCTCGATCATCTCCCAGGAATTTGGGTTCTCCTAGAACGCCAAGGGGGTTTGGAGAATTCTATTGCAGTGCTCCATCAAGCCCGAATCGGCTAACTCAGTTTTATCGCGAGTTTGATGAGTTCTTGATCTCTGCCGGGAAAGATGGAGGGAGTAGCAGCGGCGCCACCGTCCCTTTTGACTGGGAAGAAAAGCCCGGAACTCCAAAATCGGTTAAAAGTGAAGATGACTTCGCATTTGATGTCGGCGGCGGCGGTGATGATTGGGAAACATCGTCTCTGTCGGCTGAAGAACTCTTTGATGGTGGCGTTATCAAGCCTCTCAAGCCGCCACCTCGGTTGCAGCTTCCTACTAAAGCTCGCTCAACCATGCCGCCAAAATCTCCGATTTCACAGAGTAAAAAGATGATCTTGGGGGCTATGTCACCCAGGCAAAGAAAAGATTACGAGATTTTGAGAAGTCCTGAACCGGAACAATCCACCAGAAGGTCGCCGGAGCGCCGAAGAGGAAGAGAAAGAGGTCCGGCAGGGATATCTTCATCAAGCAGAAGAGCAACCAGATCACTTTCTCCCTTGAGAATTTCTCAATATCCATGGGAAGAAGAAGAAGAACAGAGCCACCACCATGAAAATGCTACCAAAAAAGAGTCCTCTTCTTCAATAATAGTTAAGCCTGCAGCAACCAGCTCGGCTATCTCTGCCTTAACTTCATTCTCCAAGAAATGGAAATTGAAAGACTTCTTCTTGTTCCGAAGTGCATCAGAAGGCAGAGCAGCTGATAAAGATCCTCTGAAGAAATACACCGCAGCAATCAGGCGACACGAAGATGTAAAGATCTCAAGCCACAGTTCCAGGAACATTTACAGCCCAACTCGTTCTTCTGGATCGTTTTCACCAAGGAGAAAAGGACGTGTTTCTGCACACGAGTTGCATTATACTGTAAACAAAGCAGTTTCAAATGATCTGAAGAAGAAGACTTTCTTGCCCTATAAACAGGGGATTCTGGGAAGACTTGCATTCAACCCTGCTGTTCATGCACTGGCTAATGGCTTCGGATTATCCAACAAGTGAAATTTTTTTTTTTGATCATTGTACACTTGCCCCATGATTTTGTTCTTTAAGTTCTTTGTATAGACAATCGTTCATGTATTTGTTCCTTTTTTGAAACTCTCCCAAGAACACAACTGTTAGTCTTCAAAAGACTCAAAACTTTGATTCCAAGCAAGCAAAAGCTTCAATTTTGATGATCAATTTGATATGTTATTTGTACATTATCATCTCTGCAGGGATGCCTAATAAAAATCGAATATTAATAAGAAATTACCTAATTTCGAACATATAAAATGACGTTAAAATATCTATCGTGTCGTAGAATAATCTAAATCGTGAATTATTTATTTATTTGTTTTTATAGAATGGTATGTTGTTTTTATGTGATTGAGGAGGAGCGGCAACGGCCTAAAAGAAATTAGCAAATTAAAAATGAAGAATATTATTCAAGAGGTTGGGATTGACCATCTAGATTGTTATTACATCATCAAAGAGACTAAAGGCATTTATTTATTTTTGATATGTCAATGGTTTAAAAATAATAATAATTGAAGATGGAGTTTGATAAAAATACTAAATGGATAGAGATAAAGTATATTAATATTTATGGAAAATATTTTAAAATCATACACAAACCAGTTGTCAAGGAAAAACAAGAGCCAAATAATGAAATCATGTTCTAGATGGCCGAAAATATCATGCAATTATTCCATTCTGACTTTTCTTCAAAGCCCATTTTTCTTCTTCATCATCAACAGTGGCTTACATTCCACCAAGAAAGCTGTTTTACAAAAACATGTAATTCGAGAAAATTAAGAATACAAAACGGGGAAGTTCCATTGTCAGTGTCTCAAAGAAGGTAACCTAAAGCTGACCTAACCCTAAAGAATTGGACTAATATGCGGAATCAACAACATTGTCCCATAGAATACAAGTAAGCTATTTAAGACGAACAATTTGAGAGGTATAAAACTCAGTTCATATTTAATTTTGTTTTGCTTTTTATTAGACGAATTCCCTATTTATTTATAGGGGTAGGAGTTGCCCATTCCACAATTATTACAAAATACAAATAGAAAACTTATTAAACATAAAATATTCAATCACTCACTAAAACTGGTGTCACTGAAATTTGACAACTAGTTGACGTAGGGAAGTGACTTGTTTCCCAAAACTAACCTAAGACGAACCGTGGCTTCCTTCCTTTTCTAGCTAGGAAACAACCTTATTTAGTGAAATACAACGTAAGGAAATCAAATCAAACGAGGAAAGGAGCTACCGTGGTCGTAGTTTCCGCCATTGTTGCCTAATCTTTTTGAGGACTCAACTCTCTTGGCTTACTTGTAGTATCAGAGCGTATTTGCCCTTCAAATTTCTTGAAAACCCCATCAGAAACTAGGCAATTTCCTTAGCAAATCATCAAAGTTATCAATCTTGATGGGGACGATGTCATCTGCAACAGTGAAATGTCCCATCGTGCGTGCAAAGAACACCATTTGTTGTTCGATTGTAAACTTAATGTTTTCAGCCTGCAAAATGAGACATTTTACAGTTAATAAGGTAGATGTGTTGTAATAAACAACGTTGTAGGATGCAATGCATACCTTTCGAAATCCATGTTGTTCTCCTTCATACAAAACTAAAGCAACTGGTAATCCATTTTCCTTCAGCGCTTGATAGATTTTGCGTGCTTGATCAGGGGGTACAATCTGCAAAATCAAAGTCAATACTTCTTTAATGCATCTTTCTGATAAATTAAACAAGAAGGTCGATATTTCATCGAAAGATAAAGAACTGGAAGATAAACCTATACTACTCATTGAAACAATCACATTCATAAGACAAAATGTTCTTTTAATCTTGCGTCGTAATGCTTATAGCAACCTTCTATGGATAGCCAAGATAAGATATGCATAAATCTGTGGTTTCGTTTTCGCTGTTTCTTTTCCTTTATACATTCTTCTGACAGATTTCGGCAGGTGTTCTTGAATCAAATCAAATACACACCAAGGTCTATCTTCACCTTTTCTCCTAGTTGGACAGAGATCCCTCAGAGATTCAAGAACAGCAGATATTCATTTGTATTTTCCTACTTGATCAGTCATAAAAATGAAAAAACAGAAATCTGTTCAGTGACCGTTGTTCCCACCTTGTCTTCTAATCCTTGGAATAGAATTGTTGGGCAAGAGAAGTCATCAACAAAGTTAATTGGTGACCTGTCAAAGTATGCTTGTTCACTCCCTGCAAGAAACCAAATAATTTGATAAATTCAAACCTGACCAAATTGAAATGATATGCACCCATATTAGTGCTTTTTTCTAAGGAAATGAAGAATGGATAAGACTGGCACAAAAGATAATTTCCTTTTCTCCAAACGAATGTAGTTAAGTTATTACCAACAAGCTTGTCAGGATAATGAGATTCAAATTTGTGAGTTTCTTGCCTCAACAACTTTAGATCAGCTATCTGTTTTTGGTGACAATGCAATTAAGCAAATTAGTCGTCCACAAAATGATTCCAAAGTATACCAGAAATCATAGTTTTGTTAACAAAACAGGAAACCAACAACTGAAAAGTCGCAACAGAAGTGTAGAAGGACAAAATATATAAAGTAGCCAGAATTCTCGTATAAGGAAGGTCCAATAAAATATTGATATAGCACTCACACCATACAGGGAAGCTCCGGCTTGAAACGTGTCTGTGAATGCAAGTGCTGCTAAGGTTGTGTACCCACCTGCAGAACCTCCAGTAATGCATAGTCGTTCGCCATCAACTTTTCCACTTTCAACCTTAACATCAAAGAAAAGCCAGGCCATATTCAACCAAATACTTAGAGCTTAGTCACTATGGTGATGTACTAGGCAAATGGGCAAATGAAAAGAACAGTTGGCCTACCAAAAACTTTGCACAGCTGGAACAATCATTAACATCGACAATGCCCCATTGTCCTAACAGTCTTTCTCGGAATTCTCTGCCGTAGCCTTCAAAGATTTCAATTCAGAATCTTTGAGCATAAAGAACTATCTACTTTATTTGGATTCTAGTTGAAAAAATTATAAGCTTCAGCGCTTGCATGGTCTTGCTAGTAATTAGGAAGTTCATTTATGACATGAAGATCATACACTTCCCAACCAGAGAGATTAAAAGATAACCAGTCACAGCAAAATACTATAGCAGATGAAATAATCTCTACAAATAGGTTTGAAAACAGCTAGTGCCTCCAGCCTTATGCCAAAGTGAAGGATTTTCCTGAATCCACTAAGACTAAGCCAGGCACCTTCACAAAATTTTTTAAATGTAATAAAATCTTGTATATAAAAGACAATGCATACCAGTACTTCCACCATAATTAACATCCACAACCGCCCAACCACGACTTGTCAAATATTGGATTTGAAGGTTTAAGATTCCACGGGTCTCCTGAGTGGGCCCTCCTGTTAGGTTGACAAATGTCAGAACAATACATAACAGGATGAATACTTTGAGTCAAGAAATTCTTCCAATGATCAACAGTCTTATTCTTAGAAGTTCTGAATAGCAAATCAATAGTTATCCAGGAAAAAACAGACTTTACCAAAGATCTGGAGGGCTCCAGAATAAAACCTACACCAAGTTTTAGAATGCAAATCTGATCATTTCCCTATCCACTGGGTGGGACTGACTCATAAGAAAATGCAACCAGAAAATGTGAAGTTTGTTCATCTGTCTGCAGGAAAAATCTAAACAGCAGATGCAATACGCATCCATTCTCATCTTAAGAGACAAAAACTGATGCCTAAATAAACTTTTTTCATTCATGGATTATACTGTTGCAGTGTCATAGATACATAGAGCATGACAATTAATCAGTTCTTACATTTATTCAACACATCAAGAGGAAAGAAAACACCAAGGACAAAACTTCCATTACTAAATATTAAACCAAATCAGTCCAGTTCAAAAATTCCAGAACCAAAGACTTTAAAACAACTTTGGTAAAAACAAAACTGTGTCAGATTAAGAAAACTAGAAAAAGAAAAGGGGAAAAGTAAAAACCAAACCCATACCATGGCTTTTCAACAGCAATGGAGGCCTTTCTTCTTCATTAGATTGAAAAATGGGGTTGGTTGGTGTATAGAAGTATGCAAACGCACTCTGACCAGGCACTGCGGTTGGGAACTCTATCAGTTCTGGCTTACTAAAATATGGCTCGTACTCAGGATTGATGGAGAAAGAAGACCAGATGATGCTGAAATCAATAGCTTTTGAGTTCTGATCATCTAATTGCACCTGGGAAACCAAGAAGGGGCCAATAGAAGGAAAAAAATGCAAAATCTGAACCTCTAATAACTGTAAGTTGAATAAGTTGTAACAATAAAACAAACTACAATGATTTTTTGTAATAGGGGGGAGAATGCACCTTAGCTATCGATAATGGATAAACTGCAGAAGCTCCATCAAGATACAGGCACTGACCTGTCGAAGACTGAAAATGCAACATATAATTAAAACCATTATCCTTCTAGTCCGGAGAAGGTCCTTAAAGCAATAGACCAAAGATATGTGGTTTTACAATATTATTTATATCGGTGGTGATTGGAGTATCCACAAGCGTGAATGTGTTTCTATCAGCATCAAGAATACCAAGAAATGATTTCCCATTTTTCCTGCATTCAGGATTATCCACGTTATGAGCAATATAGTTGTTACCGACTGGAAAACACTGAGAATAAACTAATTATAACAAAAAATCAAGAGAATACCTGTAACTGCAGGCAATTAAATTCTTATTTTGGTCCCCAATGAACTCATAGGAGCTCATACCAAAAAACCACATAGGCCTAGAAAACTCCGCATCAAGTGTGTAAAGTGGAAGCACATCGTTGGTAGATTCAACCTATTGTTAACAAATGAGATTAACATAGCCAAAGTATTGAGCCAATCAGCAAACTGCCTCATATACTTAAAAAATTTATGATTTTGCCAATCGATTTCTGACACAGTGTTTCCCAGCATATAGATCACAATATGAAATCTTCAACAGTATAAGCAGTGTTTGAAGGAAGCTGATGTCAACTATATCACATTTATGTTGTGATCAATGCTAGCTAGGGTCAATAAGAAATATAGCATTATTTGATATTGGCTAAGTGAAAAGGAGACTCCAATGTGGCAGGTCATCATCCATTTCAGAAACATCATGACTGGAATTATACAACATACATAGCATGACAATATGAAAATTTAAATACAAAAAATTTCAGGTAACTAAATATTACCCATTTGTAGAGATTCCAAAACCCAGAACCTCTATCACTGATGAAGAACAGTTCTCCTGCAATGGCAATAACAGCAATGAATACAAAAATTGAAAGCTATAAGGTTTCCCCCTCAACGTTAGCACAACCCAATTCGAAATGAACCAAGAATTGCAAAATGACCCATTTAATAGATGAATTAACTAAGAGCCCAGAACCAAAACAAAATAGTGAAAGCAGATTAAAGAAATTTTCAAAGGGAATTGGGATTCCATATGAAAGACATGGCACTATCCCTGTGTGTTCCACAGACTAAGTAATCTTTCACCATGAAAACACACAGAAAGAATCAAAATAGCTCCAGAAGTAAACTTGGCATGTAAAATACTGAACTATTAAGTACCTTGAGGAGACCACTTGGGTTCAACTGGGGATTCAACGATTGACTGTACACCGCCTGCGACGCATATCTTGTTGTGCACTTCACTGGGGAAAACAGAAAAGGCGACATTCAAATGGAAAATAAGAGATCCTTCAAAACATCAGTTTATCTTCAATAGAAAGTGGAAATTAGTACATAAGAACCCTTGAGTTTTTTTTTTTTTTTTTGGTTGTCTCGATGATTGCATTAGATTACCAAAATGTCGTATTACTTTTTAACCCCCCCCCCCCCCCCCCCCCCCCCAAAAAAAAAAAGGCATTTTAATAATTAAAAGGTGGTAATTAAGGGCAAAATCGTAAAAAAATTGATAATTTAGAAAATATTCTAAGTAAATTAATTAATAAATTCAACCATCATCATTATGTTTTTTTTTTATATATATAAATTTTTTTGATACAAAGAAGGAATAGTGAACTTAATTGTGTGTTGACATGTTATGAATTTTATTAATGATCTAATTGGTTAAATTTGATTAGGATTTTTATTAGTGTAACTAATATATACCCCAATTAGAGATAGTTCCCAATACTTAGGTCATGTTCAAGCCTATCGTCTTCTTCCAAATATTGCTACTATGCTCATGCGTTGACTAAAAGCTTTACTGTGACGAGTCAAAAAAGAAAAACCCACAAATTCACGAGCATGCATATTATTTTTTTTTTAAAGAAAACCCAAATTAAAAATTATACTATCTTCTTATTTTCATATATTTTTAAAACCATCCATATTTTAAAAAAATTACCAAACCATATTATTTCTCAATCTTTTTTTCTCACTTTGGTTCACTTCCGTTCTTTTTCTTTTTTTTTTTTTTTTTGTCATAGAATTTCTCCTTGATATATTAGTTTCTTTGCATTCAATTTTTATTTTTATTATTATTTTATTTATTAAAATTTAAAAATAAAAATACGTCAATTAAAAATATAAGAATATCGTAAGTCAAATATAACGGGAGAATGGGTCATTTTTTTCAAAATCAATTATGGTGCGTACCCTTTATCATTTATATATCCCACCCAAATTTCTGATCTATCCCATGGCATGTTAGGATGGCTCCATTGCATCCATGCAATCCGTTCTCCTTTCGGATCCAAACGAGGGAATGCGTAAAAATCGCTGCCAGCAATCAGTTCTTGTGGTTCTGCATGGCGCCATACGATGTTTATATATACAAATGCTTTTCATGGATTCATATGCAGAAATCAGAGTTCCAACCGCAAGGAAGAAAAAGCTGCATCATTTCAAGTTGATTCAGAAAGAACAAGAAGATGAAAGCAAACACTGACCTTGGCTTCCTTCACCATTAAACTGTAATCGAATTCGTGCGACTTTCACGACCGTCTGTTGCACAAAATTTTCCCAAAAAAAAAAAAAGGAAATTTTTACTGCTGATTTGACACCAGTAATCGGGAAAATATAGCCCCTAATGTAAAATTACTCTGCATATATACCTTCCTGCACAGTTATATAACGATCAAAACGCGAGTCATAAACTCCATCTGCATAAGATACTAGCTCACTGCCATAATCTGGAGTAAGCGGTACAGGAGCAGAGTCTGCCGGCAGAAGCAGCAAAAAACTTACAGTTTCATGTCATAATAAAGCAGAGACGGAACAAATACAGAGGAAGGAGAAATGAAAACAGTAAAGTTAAAACCTTTGGATGATAATGGCTGCTTATAGATCCTCTGATCCGTGTAGTTTGAGAAAACTACAGTGTCACCAACGATCGTGAACGCTCCACCTCCATATTCCTGAGTTAATGTCCTAACAGAGAAATCCTTTGGCGTAATATCAATCGGTTCATCCCCTTCTTTCTCGCCTTCCTTCACCAGAACCAATCGTCTGCACCCCACAAATAATAGCAGGATAGTAAAGATTCAATTTTTAAACGTTCATTCAATTAGCCCACCACGAATTTCTTAGTAAAGCTAAGGATAAACTCCTCATAAACCCTGAAGAGTTAAAAGGCAAACAGCAGTTGTACCCAGATTCCGTCGGACGGGACTCGACCCAGAAGAGGCGGCCATGGGAGTCGACGGCGAAGCCACCCAGGTCCTTAGTGGAGCCGGAGACGAGGTCGGAGGTTAGGGGGGACTTCCAAGAACCATAAGGGGCGGTGGTGATTTCATCAGCCGCGACCGGGATGGCTTCGGAGGTGGCAGAAGAAGACATTTTCGCGGGAGAGCGAATAGTAGAAGTTAAGGGTCGAATTCTTTTGTTGGAAATACAGTTGAATGAGGCCGTAGCAGACGACGTCGTAATTAGAGCATTTACTGGGTATTGGCTATTATTGTAGCGAGTAAGATCTGTTGATATGGCTTTTCCTGAAATTGATGAAAGTGCCATGGTTCAATTGGCTGGGAAAGGGGGCTACATATAGTAATTGCCCCATTTCAGAAATTCTAAATTACTACCAAAAAAAAAAAAAAAAGGTATTGTCCACTACAAATTATGTATAATATTAAAGGGCAAAAATTAAATGAACAAAAATGAGAAGAAATGAGTTTAAAATATTTACGAAATTAGAATGGTAAATTAAACAAGTAACAATTTAACTTTTTATAAATAAGGTTGGAGTAACTTTTTAATTGTTATCTTTTGATGCATTAAATAAAAAAATTTAGTGGTACATAACTATTTTTTATTATTTAATACTATAATTTTTGGAGTACTTGATCGACGTGTCACCACCATATCACTGTCACTGTCATTATAATTTTGCTAATCAAATTTATTATTTTGCAATTTTCTTTTATTGATAATGTGCTTATTTTATGTCATTTTCAAAATATGAATGTTTTTACGTCTAACTTTCATGTGTTGGTTCCAGCCTCAATTTTAAACTAGTTTGGAATTTTTTCTAAGGGAATAAGAGAATGTCAATTAGAAATATATCCCCCAAAATTTTAATGAGGTTTGACAAGCACTCTAAACATAACTTAAGGAATACTTTTGAGTGAGCCGAACTTGTATTCCATGCCTACAATGACCTAGATCCCGTGCTAACCGATCTAGTTGCTTTGGTCGGGCTAACCATTGATATATTGCTTAAGGAATGCCTTGAGCGAGTCTAGTGCGTACGATATCCTAAATCCCGCGCCAATCAATCTAGTTGCTTTGGCTCACAACCATCGATCTATTCGACCATGTTGTGAAAAAAGGAGAAGGGTTAAAAGGTAGAAAGAGAGACTGATCGAGAGAAGGGATAGGAAGCTTGAGGCCGTGGTTTTCTTCACGTTTTTTCGTACAACAAAGAAGGCAACTATGTACTTCTTCTTCACGTTTTTCTTAACGTACACTGAGAGAGAGCCGTCGGCAATGGCTGGTCCTGAAACTGCAAGTGCCATGGTTCCATTGGCCATGGATTTAAAGCTTGTTTTGGACCATGAGATGAGTTTTTCCATGAAGAAAACACATGCAATTATTTCATTCTGACTTTTATTCAAAGCCTATTTTTTCATCATCATCAATGGCTTACATCCCACCAAGAAAGCCGTATTACAAATATCTGTAACTCGAGAAAATCAAGAATACAAAACGTGGAGGTCCCCTTGTCAGTGTCTCAAACTGAAGCAAAACTTAACAATGGATCCATGGAAACATGATAAAAGCAGCCCTGCTCAGCTCTCTGGGCTTACTTGTGGTATCAGAGCGTATTTCCATGCTATTTTGCGCTTCAAATTTCTTGAAAACCCCATCAGAAACAAGGCAACTTCCTATGTAAATCAGTCAAAGTTATCAATCTTGATGGGGTTGATCTCATCTGCAACATTGAAATTTCCCACCATGCGTGCGAAGAACACCATTTGTTGTTCGAGCGTAAACTTAATGTTTTCAGCCTACAAAATGAGACATTTTACAGTTAATAATAAGGTTGATGATGTAGTCAACAACGTTGTAGGATGCAATGCGTACCTTTCGAAATCCATGTTGTTCCCCTTCATACTCAACTAAAGCAACAGGCAATCCCTTTTCCTTCAGCGCTTGATAGATTTTGCGCGCTTGATCAGGAGGTACAACCTGCAGAATCAAAGTCAATACTTCTTTAATGCATCTTTCTGGTAAATTAAACAAGAAGATTGATATTTCATCGAAAGAGAAACTGGAAGATAAACCTATAATACTACTCCTAAGTGAAACAATCGCATCCGTAAGATAAACTGTTCTTTTGACATCTTAAGATATGCAGAAACCATGGTTTTCGTTTTCGCTGTTTCTTTTCCTTTATACATTCTTCTGACAGATTTTGGCAGGTGTTCTTGAATCATTCTTTTCCTTTATACATTCTTCCTTTATACATTCTTTTCCTTATTTGGACAGAGATCCCTCAGAGATAATAATAGGGAGTTCTTCACGAACAGCAGAAATTCATTTGTATTTTCCTACTTGATCAGTCATGAAAATGAAAAAACAAGAATCTGTACTGCTGTTCCTACCTTGTCTTCTAATCCTTGGAAAAGAATTGTTGGGCAAGAGAATCTATCAACAAAGTTAATTGGCGACCTCTCAAAGTATGCTTGTTCACTCCCTGCAAGAAACCAAATAATTTCATAAATTCAAACCCGACCAAATTGAAATGGCATGCACCCATATCAGCGCTTTCTCTAAGAAAATGAAGAATGGATAAGACTGGGCACAAAAGATAATTTCTTAAGTTATTACCTACGAGATTGTCGAGATAATGAGATTCAAATTTGTGAGTTTCTTGCTTCAACAACTTTAGATCAGCTACCTGTTTTTCGTTGGACAATGCAATGAAACAAATTAGTCGTCCACAAAATGATTCCGAAGGATACCAGAAATCATCGTTTTGTAAACAAAACAGGAAACCAACAACTGAAAAGTCGCGATAGAAGGACAAAATATATAAATTAGCCAGAATTCTTGTATAAGGAAGCTCCAATAAAATATTGATATAGCACTCACACCATACAGCGAAGCTCCGGCTTTAAATGTGTCAGTGAATGCAAGTGCTGCTAGGGTTGTGTACCCACCTGCAGAACCTCCAGTAATGCATAGTCTTTTGCCATCAACTTTTCCACTTTCAACCTTAACATAAAAGAAAAGCATGCCATATTCAACCAAATACTTAGAGCTTAGTCACTTTGGTGATGTACTAGGCAAATGGGCAAATGCAAAGAACAGTTGGCCTACCAAAAACTTCGCACAACTGCAACAATCATTAACATCGACAATGCCCCACTGTCCTAACAGCCTTTCTCGGTATTCTCTGCCATAGCCTTCAAAGATTTCAATTCAGAATCTTTAAGCATAAAGAACTATCTAATTTATTCAGATGCTAGTTGAAAAAATTATAAGCTCCAACACTTGGATCCTTCTAGTAAACAAAAATAACAAAATGATAGAGTAATCAAAATCGAAAGACATTAGCAAGTTACGACTAAGCCAGGCACCTTCACAAAATTTTTTAAATGCAATAAAATCTTGTATATAAAAGACAATGTATACCAGTACTTCCACCATAATTAACATCCACAAACGCCCAACCACGACTTGTCCAATATTGGATGTTAAGATTTAAGCTTCCACGGGTCTCCGAAGTGGGCCCTCCTGTATGGTTGAAAAATGTCAGAACAATACATAACAGGATGAATACTTTGAGTCCAGAAATTCTTCAAATAATCAACAGTCTTCTTCTTAGAAGTTTTGAATAGCAAATCAATAGTTAACAAACAGACTTTACTAGAGATCTAAGGACTCTAGAATAAAACCTAGACCAAGTTTTAGAATGCAAATCAGATCATTTCCCTAAAGAAATTTTTGTCATGGATTGTACCGTTGCAGTGTCATAGATACATAGTGCATGACAATTGATCAGTTCTTAGATTCATTCAACACACATCAAGAGGAAAGAAAAGCAACAAGGGCAAAACTTCCATTACTAAATATTAAACCAAATCAGTCCAATTTAAAAATTCCAGTACAAAAGGCTTTAAAACAACTTTGGTAAAAACAAAACTGTGTCAGATTAAGAAAACTTGAAAAAAAAAGAGGGAAAGCAAAAACTAAACCCCCGCCCCCCATACCGTGGCTTTTCAACAGCAATGGAGGCTTTTCTTCTTCGTCAGCTTGAAAAATGGGGTTGGTTGGTGGATAGAAGTATGCAAATGCACTCTGACCAGGGACTGTAGTTGGGAATTCTATCAGTTCTGGCTTACTAAAGTATGACTTGTACTCAGGATCGATGGAGGAAGAAGACCAGATGATGCTGAAATCAATTGCTTTTGATTTCTGATCATCCAAATGCACCTGGGAAACCAAGAAGGAGCCAATGGAAGGAAAAAAAATGTAAAAGCTGAACCTCTAATAACTGTAAGTTGAATAAGTTGTAACAATAAAACAAACTACAATGATTTTTTGTAATAGGGGGGAGAATGCACCTTAGCTATCGACGATGGATAAACTGCAGAAGCTCCATCAAGATACAGGCACTGACCTGACGAAGCCTGAAAAGGCAACATATAATTAAAACCATTATCCTTCTAGTCCTGAGAAGGTCTTTAAAGCAGTAGACCAAAGATTTGTGGTTTTACAATATTATTTATGTCGGTGAAAGGAATATCCACAAGCGTCAATGTGTTTCTAACAGCATCAAGAATACCAAGAAATGATTTCCCATTTTTCCTGCATTTGTGATTATCCACATTAAGAGCAATATAGTTGTTACCGGCTGGAAAACACTGAGAATAAACTAATTATAACAAAAAATCAAGAGAATACCTGTAACTGCAGGCAATTAAATTTTTATTGTGGTCCCCAATGAACTCATAGGAGTTGATACCAAAAATCCACAAAGGCTGAGAAAACTCAGCATCAAGTGTGTAAACTGGAAGGACATCATTGGTAGATTCAACCTATTGTTAACAAATGAGATTATCATAGTCAAATTATTAACCAATAAGCAAACAGCCTCATACACTTAAAAATTTATGATTTCGCCCATTGATTTCTGACACAGAGGGTTCCCCAGCCTATAAAATTAAAAAAAAATTATCGCAATATGAAATCTTCAACATGATAAGCAGTGTTTGAAGGAAGCTGATGTTAATTAAATCACATTTGTGTTGTAATCAGTGGTAGCTAAGGTCAATAAGAAATATACTATTATTTGATTTTGGATAAATGAAAATAGACTCCAATGTGGGAGGTCATCATCCATTTCAGAAACATCAAGACATTACATGGATTTATACAACATAAATAGCATGACAGTATGAAAGCAGATGTATGAAAATTTAAAGACAAAAAATTTCAGGTAACTTACCCATTTGTAGAGATTCCAAAACCCAGATCCTCTATCACTGATGAAGAACAGTTCTCCTGCAATGGCAAGAACAGCAATCAATAAAAAAAATTGAAAGTTATAAGGTTTCCCCTCAACGTTAGTGCATCGCAATTCGAAATGAAACCAGATTGCCAAACTATCCATTTAATAGATGAATTAACTAAGAGCTCAGAATCAATGCATGACATTCTCCAGATAAAATATAATAATGTTAGAAAGAAACAAACAGTCAAAGCAGATTAAAGAAATGTTCAAAGGGAATGGATATGAAAGACATGGCACTATCCCTGTGTTCCACAAACTAAGCAATCTTTCCCCGTGAAAACGCACACAAAGAATCCAAATAGCTCCAGAAGAAAACTTCGCATGTAAAATACTAAACTATTCAGTACCTTGAGGAGACCACTTAGGTTCAGTTGGGGATTCAATGATTGACTGTTCACCACCTGCGACGCATATCTTGTTGTGCACTTCACTGGGGAAAACAGAAAACGTGACATTCAAATCACAAACAGAAAATGGAAAATAAGAGATCCTTGAATAGATCAGTTTTGCTTCAATAGAAAGAGGAAATTAGTCCATAAGAACTTTTTTTTTTCAATGATTGTATTGGAATGTAAAAAATCAGGAAGTACATTATACCATAAAAGTGACATATTTCCCAGAAACCCCTCCACTCCATGAAACAAAAGGAGGAGGGGACTAATCAAGCAATTTCCAAAGTTCCCAGAATAAGAAAGCAGTATACTCTAAACCCTTTATCAGTCAGACAAGCAACCAAATCTGAAAATAGCAATTATGCTGCATACCCTTTGTCGCTTATATATCCAACCCAAAGTTCTGATCTGTCCCATGGCATGTTAGGATGGCTCCACTGAATCCATGCAATCCGTTCTCCTTTTGGATCCAAACGAGGGAAAGCGTAAAAGTCGCTGCCAGCAATCAGTTCTTGTGGTTCTGCATGGTGCCATAGGATGTTTATACAGGTGAAAACAAAATGCTTTTCATGGATTCATATCAGACATTAGAGTTCCAACCTCAAGGAAAAAAGATGCATTATTTCAAGTTTACTTTCTCATTGATTCAGAAGGAAGAACAAGAAGAGTAACAGATAAAAAGAATCTGAAAACAAACACGTGCCTTGGCTTCCTTCATCATTAAACTTGAATGACACAATAGTTGTAATCGAATTCGTATGACTTTCACGACAATCTGTTGCACAAAAAAATTCCAAAAATCAAAATTTTACTGCATATTTGACACCAGTAATCGGGAAAATATAACCCTGAATGTAAAAGTACTCTGCATATACCTTCCTGTACAGTTATATAACGATCAAAACGTGAGTCAAAAACTCCATCTGCATAAGATACTTCCGGTTTGCCGTAATCTGGAGTAAGTGGCACAGGAGCAGATTCTGCCAACAGAAGCAACAAAAGAATAGTCATCATTACATCTATGCAGCCCCAAAAAACTTACACTACAAAGGAAACAAACTAACCAATTCCAAGCGTCTTGTTGGAAAACCAATTTTCAGTTTCATATCCTAATGAAGCAGAGACTTAACAAATAACGAGGAAGGAAAAGGAAAAGGAAAACAGCAAAATTAAAACCTTTGGATGATAATGACTGCTTATAGAGCCTTTGATCCTTGTAGTTGGAGAAAACTACAGTGTCCCCGACGATCCTGAACGCTCCCCCTCCATATTCCTGAGTTACTGTCCTCACAGAGAACTCCTTTGGCGTAATATCGATCGGTTCATCCCTTTCTTTCTCTCCTTCCTTCACCAGAACCAATCGTCTGCACCACAAATAACAGGATAGTAAAGATTCAATTTTTAAAGGTTCATTCAATTAGCCCGCCACGAATTTCTTAGTAAGCTAGGATAAACCCTGAAGAATGAAAGGCAGATAGCAGTTGTACCCAGACTCCGTCGGGCGAGACTCGACCCAGAAGAGGTGGCCAAGGGAGTCAACGGCGAAGTCACCCAGGCGCTTACCGGAACCGGAGATAAGGTCGGAGGTTAGGGGTGACTTCCAAGAACCATAACGGGCGGTGATGATTTTATCATCCGTGAGCTTGCTGGTTTCGGAGTTGGCAGAAGAAGACATTTTCGCGGGAGAGCGAATAGAAGTTACAGGTTGAAATCTTCTGGAAATGCAGTTGAATGAGGCCGCAGCAGACGACGTCGTTATCAGAGCATTTACAGGGTAAAGCCTAGTGTAGCTAGTGAGAGCCGTCGATATGGCTTTTCCAGAAAGTGAAAGTGCCATGATTCAATTGGCTCTGCATTTAAAGCTTGTTTTGGGCCAGAGATGGGTTTTCCTTGGAAAAAAACACACAGAGAGAGACAAAGGATTGACATTTGTGATCTGTAAATAGGATTCTTGGCATTTCTTGCAGCTAAGAAAGTGAATTTCCTTTGTTTCTGTAACTGGATTTAAAATGTCAAATTCAACAAATCAGTAAAATCACAGTAGAAATATATACAGTTGGACTAAAAATGCTAAATTCACAGTGTTGTATTATATGGCTTGCTGCATTTATGTTAAACTTACCACAGGAAATGTGAACTAATGCATTTCTGGAACTGGCATCTTATCTTACCACCAGCTCTCTCTGAAAGCCTGCAATTGCAAGATTCGATTTTTATGAAAGTTGAGGCTGTTTGTCTTGATTCTTTATCGTTTACACATTATGATCATATATTTTTATCTATATTGAACATTTTCATTTGAAGTTCTTTATTAGTGATTTTTAATTATTATTTTAAAATATTTGTGTAATTTTATTTTGTTTGTGTAAGAATCGTGGGGAAAGATGCAAAATTTGTGAATTAATCATGATTTTTAAAGCAAAGGACTAAAACATATTGAGAAATTGGGAATAAAGTCATGCCCACAAAGAGAAAAAGAAAACAAAAGAAAAGGGCAGCAGGAGAAGAAACCAAACTGCAGACTACTACAATGTGATTCACCTGTGAATATAGAATTAAGCTATCAACACACCACCAAATGTAGCCAATAGGCATAAACATTCAATGGATCTCCAGACATTGGCTCAATATGCAGGCATAGAACTCCCCAGCAAAAGTGTGATAAGAAAATGCACAAAATTCCTTCGATCTATCTTAGAACTCCCATTTTCATACTGTTTAATTTCTCAAAACACAGTACCTAACGCCAATGCCTCAGTCGAAGTTATCAATCTTGATGGGATTGATGTCATCTGCAACTTTGAAATGTCCCACCATGCGTGCAAAGAACATCATCTGTTGTTCGAGAGTAAACTTGATGTTTTCAGCCTGCAAGATGACAAGTTTTCTTGTGAGCTGATCATCATTTGTTCATTAGTTGATAGGTTGGTGTAGCAATAACCTTAAAGGGATGCCATACCTTTCGAAATCCATGCTGTTCTCCTTCATACTCAACTAGAGCAACAGGCAATCCATTTTCCTTTAATGCATCATAGATTTTGCGGGCTTGTTCAGGGGGAACTACCTGCAATAATAAGGGTAATGATCCTTCAAGGCTGAATGAGAGGGTAGATATTTCACCCAGATGAACAGGAATATCAACCTTTAATTCTTCATGCAACAGTCACATCCATAATCATACAAGATGTTTACCTCATGGTACTCATCTTTAGCCATAACATAACCATATGGATCTCCAAAAGTGGACCAAAAAGTTGAAAAATAATGAAACATCTTAAAATGTTCACATAGTTTTTTGAGCTTCATTCTACTTTATATTCTCGGAGATTTTGGCCAGTGTTTTCTCAACCCAAATCAAATACCACCAAGAGTTGCTCCTTACCTCTTTCCATAACTCAAAGAATTACCTTGATTTGACTAAAGCTTAATAAAGACATTGAAGTTGTCTTTGGCTACTTGACCAGTCATAAATTAGGGAGGGGATGATTGAAAGCAGTAGTAAGAGATCACTGTTGTCCATACCTGGTCTTCTAATCCTTGGAATAGAATTATTGGGCAGGAAAATTTATTAACAAAGTTTATTGGTGACCTCTCGAAGTATTCATTTTCACCTCCTGCAAGAAAATCAAATAAATTGATAAATCATATAAAACACAAGTTTATGTAATAAGAACCCAAATTCTTTATTAAGAAAATTGAAGAAATGAAGACCGACACTGTATTTTGTCCCCAAAAAATGTAGATAAGTTATTACCAACAAGAATGTCAATACAATGAGATTCAAATTTGTGCGATTCTTGACGCAGCAACTTTAGGTCTGCTATCTGTTTTGTCAGACAAATCAATGAAACAAGATGTAGTTTAGAAATCAATTCAAAAGATACAAAAATCATAGTTTTGTTTACTAGATGGAAAACCACCAAGTGCAAAATCGCTAGAAAATATACATGAAAACAAAGTAAAGAATTTATAGAGGAATAAACACTGCTAAGGGCTTACCCCATACAAGGAAGCTCCAGCTTTAAAAGTATCTGTGAATGCAAGTGCTGCTAATGTTGTGTACCCACCTGCAGATTCTCCGGCAATGCATAACCGTTCACCATCAACTTCTCCACTTTCAACCTTAATGTCAAAGAAAAGCCATGGCACACTCAACCAAATACTGAGAGGAACTTTGTCACTTATTTAGCACTGGGTAAAATTAAAAGAGGTTATAATGTTTACCAAGAACTTGGCACAGCTGCAAGAATCATTAACATCAACAATGCCCCACTGTCCTAACAGCCTTTCCCGATATGCTCTGCCATAGCCTTCAAGTATTTTCATTGAAAATCTTTAAGCATAAAAAAGAAACAGAAATTGTACATGAACGGCACCTAAGTTGATAATATAAGCTTTAAGGATTGCTAAAAAAACAAAAATCAGAAGTCAACAATTCTGTAGCAATCATGAATTGAAGATATCATCGAGTCATTTACAGGTAGATCTGCTAATTCCTTAGCAAACAAAGAGGTACAATATGACAGCTCTTAAATGAAATGTGGAAAACCCAACAAAACAAAATTCTGAAGTTAGTTTGAAAACACCAAGTACATTCAACATTTTGCCAACCTGAAGCAAGGGTTGTTCCTAATAGAACCAATTATTGCTAATGACTCAACCGTGTAACATAAAGATTAATGCATACCAGCACTTCCGCCATAGTTAACATCCACAACTGCCCAACCCCGACTTGTCCAATATTGAATGCTGAGGGTTAAGATTCCTCGGGTTTCCAAAGTCGGCCCTCCTGTAATAGCTAAAAACGTGAGATGCAATGTATAGTAGATTGATTACTTACAGCCAAGGCTTCAAAGCAGATCTGAATGGCACTCTGGAATAGACCAGATCAAATTATAGAATGCAAGCTCTGGTTTCGGAGAGGTGACCATAAGAAGATGCAAGAAAACAAAACATAGTCTGTTCATTTCGCTTCAGCAAATCACCTAGTTGGTGTATCAAGATACAAAAATATTGATCTTTAAGGAAATACTTTTGGAGGATTTTAGTGCTCAGCATATCATACAGGCCAAAACGTGAAGATTGAAGCAGTCTAACGTACATTAGAGAGATCACAGGAAGGAAAAAAAATAAAGGGTTCAAATAGCAAATGTTATAGTTAAAAGAAATCAGCACAACTCAAATATTGCTGATACAAAAGTCTAAATGTGATTTCAATAAAGATGCAACTAATATTATCCTAAGATTCCAGAAAATAATCAAAAACGTTTTTAGAAAAAAAAAATAACACCCATACCATGGCTTAGCAACAACAATGGAGGCTTTTCTTCTTCATTAGCTTGATAAATGGGGTTGGTTGGTGCATAAAAGTAGGCAAATGCACTCTGACTAGGGACTCCGGTAGGGAACTCTATCAGTTTTGGCGTACTAAAACAAGGCTTCAACTTTGGACTAATGGATGAAGAACACCACATTGTCTTAAAATTTATTGCTTTTGAGTTTTGATCATCCAAACTCGCCTGGTAAACAAGGCAGAGTTCCAGGAGACAAAAAAATGTAAATTAAAAGCTGTATAGAACCATAAGGAAATATTATTTTACAAGAGGGCAAAAATTAGACAGCACTTTAGCTATTGCCAGTGGATGCGTCGCAGAAGCTCCCTCAACATACAAGGACTGGTGCCAACAAGTCTGTAAAAGCAGAATATAATAAGACACCATAATCATTCTGATCTCATGTAAGTCTTTAAAGCAAGAGAACAAGATTTATGTTTTCACAATATTGTTTATATCTGTGAAAGGACTATCCACAAGCGAGAATGTGGTCTGATCAGCATCAAGTACACCAAGAAATGACTTTCCATTTTTCCTGCACATAGATCATCCACAATAAGAGCAAACAAGTTATCAATGGCTGCAAAATACAAACAATTAGCTATTGAGACCGAATATTCAAGAGGTACCTATAACTGCAAGCAATTAAGGTCTTATGATTATCCGGAATAAACTCATAGGAGTTCATACCAAAATTCCATAGAGGTCTAGTAAACTCGGCATCAAGTCTGTAAACTGAAATCACCTCGTTGGTGGATTCAACCTACATTCAACAAAAGAGATAAAGTCATACTGAAATATATTCAGTGAAACTGCAAACAACCTCGCATAATTTAAAATATATATATATATGTATATATATAAGATGTTGCCAATTGATAGCTGACAAACTAACTACCGCTCTCCTATTAAAAAAAAAATCAGAAATGAAACAATATCAGATCTTCAACATTGTCGTGGATGTGTTTTTGAAGTTTACCATAGGGTTGTCAAGATACTGCATGATTTGGCTGTGGTTTAAGTGGGAAAAAAAGAAAATAAAGCCTCTATTTGCCGGCCCATTGTCCATTTCAGATAAATTAAGAACTTGATGTGGATTTATAGACCATAAGCCGCTGAAGTTTGAAATAAAGCTTGAAGCAAAAAAGAAACATCAGGAGTATAAACAGACTGCAATGCAGATACACATGACATTAAAGTATGAACAGTAGTAAAATTCAGGTGAACTAACCCATTTGTAAAGATTCCAAAACCCAGTTTCTCTATCGCTGATGAAGTATAGTTCTCCTGCAATAGAAAGAATAGCAATCAACAAATGATTTTGCTGCACTGAAGTTTCACGTCCACATCAAAAATATTATGTAGTTCTACATGAATCAAGATTGTGGAATGACCCTTTTCATAAATGAGTTAATTAAGAGCTTAGATTTGATTCATGAAATTCTTCAATTAAAAAGGAACAATGTTATCCAGAATAAAATAGTCAAAGCAGACACAAGAGGTGTCCAACAGGCAATGGGGAATTTATACAAAAGTCGCAGCATTGTCCAATCTCTCACCATCAGCAGGCCAAATTCTTCAGACAAGATGAACCTAAGTCTGTTTTTCCCATTGCACACCAAATTTAATGGTCATTGAAACAAGTAGGCTTTTGTAGCGGTAAGATCCCAAAAGTGTATTATTTTTGTTGTAAAGCTGGTATCTGACTGCCAGATATTCAATCAAACTACAAAGGAAGACTATAAATTCAAAGGACAACACCAGCATAACAAATCAGAAATTCAACTCTCAAATCTCAATGATTACTGAACCTTCCAAAAACACATCATGACATAAAGAGTGTACCAACCAAATACGTGGGAAGAGTCGGAAGACTACTTGGGATTTAATTGATTAAACTATTCGAATACCTTGAGGAGACCACTTAGGTTCAGTTGGAGATTCAACAACTGCATGTTCACCGCCTGCAACACATATCCGGTTGTGCACTTCTCTGGGTAAAACAAGAAAGTAACATTCAAAAGACCAACTAAAGGTGGAAAGAGAGGGACATAAATAGATATTAGTTTAGGCTTCAACAGAAGTAGTAGGATAAACTTAAGGTGCTACCAGAACCCCATGAATTCTAGATTATAATTAAAATGAAACTTTTCCCTGATAAACTTCCACTTCATACCAACCACAGAAAGAACAAAAGAAAACAAAATGAGAAGGGAATCAATTGGGAAATTATCCTAGATTTCTCCATGGATGAAGTCGGTAAACTCTAAAACAATTACGAGGCAGACAACCTGAAACCACATCCCTCAGAGAGAGGAATCATGCTGCATACCCTTTCTCATTTATATAGCCAACCCAGAGTTCTGATCTGTCCCATGGCAGGTTAGGATGGCTCCACTGAATCCATGCAATTCTTTCTCCTTTTGAATCCAAACGAGGGAAAGCGTAAAAGTCACTGCCAGCGATAATTTCTCGTGGTTCTGCATGGTCCATTGCGTACTTAAACAGGTCAGAAAAACAACCTTTTTATTATGGTTGCAGAAATTAGATTTCAGAAGCTCAATGCATAAAGATGAGTACTTAAAAAAGAAACAGAACAAAAAAAAAAGGGGCTTACCTTGAAGCATCTCATCATTCACCTTGAATGACACAATAGTAGTAACAGAGTTCATAGCACTTTCACGACAGTCTGCTCCAACCACACAATTAATATCAAATTACAGGAAATTTAACCTTGAATAAATAACACTATGCCTATGCTGTGAGTATACCTTCTTGTACTGTTACATAACGATCAAAACGAGAGTCAAAAACCCCATCTGCATAAGATACTAGCGGGGTGCCATAATTTGGAGTAAATGGCTTGGGAGCACAATCTGCCAGCAGAACAAACACATTAAACTGAACCAAATGAGAGGGAACCACACAGTCACCAATTCTTTAGTTCATATCCTTAAAATTTACCATCCCTCAAGTATATATTAGTTATGCATATAATCGTCAGATACTAAAACAAAACAGTGAAAATTTGTCACCTTTTGATGATATTGACTGCTTATAGAGCCTTTGGTCATTGTAATTAGAGAAAATTACAGTATCCCCAACAATCGTAAATGCTGCCCCTCCACATTGGTGAGTTACTGACCTGACGGAGAACTCCATGGGAGTAATATCGATGGGCTCATCCCCTTCTTTCTCAGCTTCCTTCACCAGAACAAAACGTCTGAAATGAACCCACAATCATAGACCACACAATTAAAGATTCAATCTCCAAAAATTATTTTTTAAAAAGAAAAAAGATTTTCTTTTGTACCCAGATTCAGCGGGACGACACTCGACCCAGAAGAGGTGGCCGAGGGAGTCGACTGCGAAGCTGTCCAGGCTCTTAGCGGACCCGGAGACGAGGTCGGAGGTAATGGGAGACTTCCAAGAACCATACGGAGCGGTGATTTTATGATCGGAAGAAGACATCTTCGGCGGAGATTGCATAGAAGTTCGGACTTTTTGGTTGACTTTATTGTGGAAATGGGGTTTGACTGAGGTCGCGGCAAATGAGAGCAGCGAGCGAATAACTCAAATTTAAAAAAAGTCATGCTGTTGTTGACCGTTGGTTTTTTCTTTTTCTGCTTTTTCTTCCCTCAAAATAAACCCACTATTTAAAAATGTGTATACAATTTAATAATTAAGCATCTATATTACTATACAAATAAAATCTAACCAAAAAGGGTATATTTGGAGCTTGATTTATTATCACTTTGGGAAAAAAAAAATACGAGTAAAATAATAAATTAATAGAAATTATAATACAAATAGCTCCTATTAATTAATTTTCTTATTATTGTAAAATGAAGAGAATAATATATAAATCATCATTATACATGAAAAAAAAGACTAGTGCACTTTTATAGTTTCATGTTAGTATTTTTTTTAAATATAAATCATTTGATTATATTAGTGAAATAATTATACTATTATAAGATTTACAAGAAACAAGACGGGTTAATAAAGAATTATGTCAGAAACACTATAAATTGACTATTCAATATCAATCGTTTTCACAACATTGACACTTTAACTATTTGTTTTCATCAACTATTTGTTTAGTATTATTGCTACGAATTGAATTTTTAATTATGTAATCAACTCTATAACATCCTAATTTGTACCTAACTAACTTCTTAAATCTCGATTTTTACCGAGAAAGCCTATAATTTGTGGGGATAGACACCTAAATACTGTCTTATTTTCTTATTTATCGTTGTAAATTATTATATTGTTCCATATTTTACCAAAATGTCATTTTAGTAAAAAAAAAAATATATATATATATATATAGGGATAAATTTTAAAAAAAATTAAATAGATTATTGTTGTGGACTCCTGGGCTGCCCCCTTCTAGTTGCTTTGAACACCAAACTGCGTTAGACCATTGAATTATATGTTGGTGTTAAACCCATGTGGCCTTAATCAAGTAAAGCAGTCCATTGCTTGAGTGAGTGATACAGCCCAGCCCATCATTGGAATTCAAATTATATAAAATTATAAATAAAAAAAATATATTTTATTTTTTTTAAGCAATAAAAAACATATTTTATAGAGTTATATTTGGATGTTTGTCTAATTGATTTCAATTAAATACGAATGTTATTATATAAAAATTTATAGTTGTTAAGTATTTATTTATTACTATAAATAAACAATATTTACTTCGTTAAGTTTGAGATTAAAAAGAAAATGAAACCCTAACTACTCCTATAATACTAAAATTTTAACAGTTAAAAGTATAGAGAAGCTTAACTTTGCTCCAATCATAGCATCAACCTATGAGCCGCAAAGTTATGAGTAAAGGACCAAGCTTTATGTCAAATCTTGGACAATAAAGTAATGCTCCTTTGGTTTTGAAATATTAAAATTATTTACATAAATTAAAAATAATATAATATTATATAATATATAATTAACAAAGTAAACAAGCTTTTGATTAGGGTTATGCAATCCCTGGTAAGTAGGCTGCTCATTATTGAACCACAGTACCTTCTTCAATATAATATTTTTCTACACATACCTAGCCTATTAACTATTGCACAAAATCCATATCGTGATTTTTTTTTTTTTTTTCTTCTTTTTTTCCCATGCCTCCTCCATTATCTTAGACATTAGTTTTTCCACCATGATGCAATTTCTCCAATATGTTATCAGGCTGGAGATTTGGAGCCAATCGCATTTTTTTGCCTTGATCGTACTGGTAGAATACAAATATAGCATATAGAATAATAACTATTTTGTTTATAGAACGCAACATAGTATAAAAATTAGATCAATGAACAAGAGAGCTAAAAAGTTCGTTGATTTAGTCTACCCAAACTTTCTCTCTTTATTTTAACCCTAACCTATAATTTTAAACTCTTATCACAACTAAGGCTCCGTTTGATAAAACTTAATTTGAGGTCTGAAGTCTGAAGTCTGAAGTCTGAAGTCTGAATCCATTAAATTAGCTTTGTTTGATAAAATTAAAAAATATGTCTGAATCTGAAGTCTGAAATCTGAAGTCTGAATCTGAAGTCTGAATTATGAAGTCTGAATTATAAAATAAGTTTATAAAATTTTAAATTTTAAATTAAATCACCTTATTTTTAAAAAAAAATATTAGAAACATATTTTTTTAATATATAACATAATTTTTAAGATGTGTAATTTTTTACATAATACTGTGAAATTCTACTAATAAAAATATTTTAAAAAATTTTAATAATAAATTAGAATGTTATTATTATTTTAAAACTAAAATATTAATTAAATAAATATCATATATTAATTAAAATTATAAAAAATAAAAATTCATGTCATAAATATATTTTTTATTTATTTAAATGATAAAATATTTAATAAATACAAATTATTTAAAGAAAAAACTAAAAAGAATAATAAATATTGAAAATAAGAAAAAATTTGCAACCAATTCAGTTCAGCAATAAGTGATTCGCCAATCACTTATTTTTAGGCTAACAATTGTACTTGCAATTCAGACCCACTTAATCTCTTAAGACTTTGAATTATAGTTATCAAACGCGCTTAGTTATTAAGTACTTAATTAAAAAAGTTCTTAATTCATTAAGTCATAAACAAGTTGAGTTATCAAACGCTCTTAATCAATTAAGTATTTAATCTATTTAGAATAAGTACTGAATTAGTTTATCAAACAGACCCTAAATAATTCACTATCCGAATCTTATTCGAAAATCATCATCCTAAATGAGGAGGGGGGAAAAAAAAAAAAAAAACTACTAACTTTTCAATCTCAAATAAGTTTGGTTAATATTACCAACACAACCTAACATTCTATCCATATTCAATTTGGGATGGATTCCAAAACATTTTTCACTGTCCAACTTATTGCCAAAGTTTTAAGCATATCCCATCCCATGTAACCTATGAAAGTTATTTGTGCAAACTGAGATGCTGATAGCGAAAGAATTATAGGATGTGTCACTACCAATCTTGTTTTTGCAAAAGTGTAACACTATCCCAAATCCCCAATCTGATTTAGGGCAAGATGAATTGCACCTAAATATTCAAAAAATAAAAATAAATAAAAATTGAAAGCTCCATCAAGAATGGGGGAAGAAATATTGGCCATTTGGGATTTTGGAAAAGCAACAAATTGATGTGGATGCTCCATGAAATAATCAGAGAGGCACATGCCAACACCAGCATAACAAATTGCCTTTCTTTTTTTTCCCATCTTTTGTAGAATTTCTTTCTTTCTTTCTTTCTTTCTTCCTCCTCCACTTTCTTTTCTTTCTTGTGGTCCACTTCTTTCCATCTTATCACAATCAAAGCTTCCCCTTATGCTTTTTCCTAATTAGACTTTGTCACATCAAACCTTACCCATTATTAAAGTGTTCTCCTTGACCAACATAACCATGTTGATCAAGGTGTAAAAAGAAACCAACATATCCACATATGTGTGGGTTAAATAATAGGTATCTCCTGTGTAGTTTGTTTGGTGTTGTTCTGTAAAGTATATCCTTTTCGATTTCAGATATGAAATAGATAAAATCAAAAAATTTTGTTCAAAAATAAATTGAAACTTATATTTTGTAAATACACAATTATCTTAAATATATTAATCATATTTTTTTTTATTTTGTTATCGCATCGCCCTGGTTACGTGTTTTTGAGAAGCAAGCTAGTCCCCTATGTTGGTTGGGGGGAAGATGGCATTTTCATCACGAATGATTCAATCCAGTCACAAGTTTCCCTACGACTATCTTGTTACGATTTCACGTGGCACTAGTGTGACACAGAAGTCAAAAGTGACCAATGGTTCAATGCTTCAGCGGAAACCAATTCCAATATGATTCGAACTCAGATAAAATTCTAACTATGTGCGTTGGATAAAATGGATAATATATAAATTATTTTATTTTTTAAAAGGGGGAACAAAATAGCTACCCCCACCCCCAAACCAACATTCATTCAACTCAAACCAACTTAATGTCTTTCCTCACTATTAATTATTCTCAATTTCCCATTCCCATCCCCATCCCCACATACAAAAGAAATTTTGATTCCAAGACAATCCCGGCCACCATTGAAATATGACCTCATTCCCGATTTCAGTCTATAAATTACAACCATAAGATAATATACTCCCACCATGCACATAGGTTTAGCCAAGCTAGCTTCGATCATACAATATATATAATTCATCATCATAGACTATTCTTCCAATGCCAATCCCACCAGTCCACTCTAGCCCATTTCAGAAAATGGAGAATTCTGTCTTGCTGTCGTTGTTACAACGTACGACTAATCCTGGTAGGAAATCGAAATCCGGCAGCGGTGGCGGTGGAGGGCTTTTCAAAATGTTCAAGCTCCTCCCGATGTTAACGACGGGTTGCAAAATGGTGGCCCTGTTGGGACGGCCCCGGAAACATTTACTAACGGACAGAGCCACGACGGTGACGCTCTTCGGCTACAGGAAAGGACGAGTGAGCATAGCGATTCAAGAAGACCCTCACCGGCCACCGATCTTCGTGATGGAGCTTCCGATGCTGATATCCGCGTTCCACAAGGAGATGACATCGGACGTCGTCCGGCTGGCGTTCGAATGCGACACGAAAACCCACAAGAGGAAGATCCTGGAGGAGTTCGTGTGGGCTGTGTTCTGTAACGGCCGGAAAACCGGGCATTCAATTCGGCGGAAGAACATGACGGAGGATGAAGCCCATGTTATGCAGCTCCTCAGGGGCGTTTCGATGGGCGCCGGGGTTCTCCCGAGCCCGAGCAACAAGGAAACGGCGGCCGACGGAGAGCTGACTTACATAAGAGCAAGATTTGAGAGGGCGGTCGGGTCGAAAGATTCAGAATCGTTCTACATGATCAATCCAGATGGCGCATCAGGGCAAGAACTCAGCATTTTCTTCGTGAGAGTGAGATAGAACAAACAATTCATACATATAATAATAATATTACACAAATGTTTTCTGCTGGAAAAGATTGAGGGTTGACATTGAATTATTTAAAATGCAACTTTCACCTTATATATGTCAGATATCATATATTCTTTTGTAATATTAGAAATATCTGGTGTGATGAATGTAATAATTCACTATTTTATTAGGTCGTTTATGAATTATCGTGATATTTCGATCTTTTTAAAGAATTTATTGAATTTAATCATGAAATATAACTTAAGTGGAGATGCAATTGATTATACACTTGAAGAGGAGCTTGGAGTTTCTTTTTCTGGGAATTTGATGAATATGAGTGTAAGTAGTACAAACTTGTGGGAGTGGAGAACTGGTCCTCTTTGTTGCACTCAATATGGTGTTTAATGCGCAACGTCCCCCGTTTCTCACCCGATTTTTTTTTTAGGTGAAATGTTTTTCAAAATGGTAATTTTATTTTTATAGATTTTTAATATAACTTTTAAATTTTTAGTTTTAAATTGAATATATTTAGTTGTAGATTTAGATAGATAAGAAAAAGTAAGATTTTTTTTTATAAAATATTGATAATTGTTAGGAAATCAATAATTTGCAAGTTATTTTATTTTCAATTAAATTTAATTTGACCTGAAGATAAAACTATCTTGATAGAATGAGGTTAAGGACGATAAGATAGCTATTTTCAGTTAAATTTAATTTTAACTGAACATAAAATTATCTTCATAAATCTTGATAAGGGTCCATCGCCCCGTTAGTATCGATAGAGATCTATATAATTTTCAATGCATTATTATACGACAGGTTTTAAATTTATTTAATTTTGGAGAAAAAAATTATCTTGATAATTTATCAGATATTTAATATATTTGACAATTTTTTCGCTAAAAACAATAAATATTAAATTCGAGTCACTTTATATAATTATTTTTTAAATTAAATTAGTTTTTTACAAAACAACTAAGATAAGGTATAGCATTACTTATTACTCCTTCCTCGAGAATATGCTTTATATATTTCAAAACTAAGTACTATTTTTATTTTAGAATAATAATTTTAGTTATTATATTTTAGTTTAACAAATTAAAATATTATTTTGAGATGGGGAGAATATTTAGTATTTCAAATAAAGTTATTTTTTGAGGACAAAAATCAGAAGGAGTACCTAATTCCCTTTTCAATGATCACAGGAATATTACCATATGTAGCTGCTGCCTCAAGGACCTTTCACAAAGAATATTAACCTTAAATGCATTAAAATTTAGTATTTATTAAACTATTTTAATTTAATAAATTTGATAGCAGTTTAATTATAAACTATTATCTAGTAGTTAAAGTGACCCCAATTATGTTTAAATCCAAAGATAAGTTCCAACAAAATACTTTTTACTAATAGTATAAAAAAATCAACTAATTCAAATCAGTACTTTTAATAGAAAACTTCCAGCTTAATCCACAAATCATTAAGATTCATTTATAGATAAATTATTTTACATCCCAAACAATTGCACTAGAGTCTAAACGTTTTTAGCATGAAATGCGCATAAAATTTCCTTTATTTAATTATAATTTATACCATAAATCTCATCCCGTAACTATCGTTCACTTCATAAATCTCGTCCCGTAATTATCGTATACTCTATGAATCTCGTTTCATAACTATCTTTCACTCTACCAATATCATCTGTATAATAGTTTAAGTAGGAAGCTTAAATATATTTTTGGTATTTCATAATTATCTATTTTTAGTCCCTCATATATGTTTTAGTCATCAATTTTACTCTTACTTAAATTTTTTTTTATCAATTATGATTATTTTTAACGAAGAAGTTTAGAAGATAACGGATTAACTCATTTGATAGTAAGTCAAACCTAATTTTTTCTTCAAAATGATTTGTATCGTAATATTTTCAATTCATTTTATGACTCAATTTCTCATGGATATTCAACAAATTTAGATCGCCTCGCAATCCAAAATGATAACCGAAACTCTAAATTGGTTGAACATTTATGAGGATTCGGATCATAAAATTAGTTAAAAATATTACTATACAATTTAATAAAAAATTAGATTTGACTAGTGATCAAATGAGTTAATCTGTTATTTTTTAAACTTTTTTCATTAAAAATAACTATAATTGATACAAAAATTAAGTGAAATTAAAATTGATGATTAAAATATATGAGAGATTAAAATTGAAATAACTGATGTGATGAAAGACAAAAAATGAATGTAAACCAATTAAGAATATATTCGGAAAAAAAACACACAAATATTTATGGAATGCAATGATTAATTAATGAAGAGGCCTGCGAAGAGAAAGTATGCTGACTTGAATTTATGAGTTGATCGAACAATAATTATTGGGCAATGACGGCAGACGTTGGCCAAACGTCGTCTCATCCGACTCACCAAAATTGTCCAAATGGAGAAGTGCTAGCTCATAGCTTTATGCCCCGATCCCACCATCCACCCGACCCGGTTGGATTATATCATCGGGTTATCGGGCTATGACACAGTTTTGTGGGCTAATTAAAGCCAGCATAATTCAATGAATGTGGAGTTATGGATCTCGGTGGCCAAATTCGGACCTCTTGTTCCTCTTCCTTCATTGAATATATTCTTCCATCCAATCCAATAATATCTTAAGTTGGGTTTTTTTTTTCCTTTAAATTATCTAATTTATTTAATTGAGCCAAACCCCCCAAAAAAATAAGAGCTCTTGTAAAGTTTTTGGATCATGCAACTCCATTATTGTTGTTTCTATTATGGCTTTTTTCATAATTAAGTTGGCTTGTAATCTTTCTATTGCTTCTTTAGTTTGGAATGTTCAAAGAGTTTTATTTGGTTGGTTGATCCTTCGACACACACGGATGGTTAGATCATGATAATATAAGAGCGACTTTTTTTGGCAGATAATCAAATATTAAATTAGTTATTGACCTCCTTCAGTGTATTAAAAAAATGTTCAAATATTTTTTGTCTTTCATCACAGGGGTCATATTATTTCTGATTTGTCTTAAAATTTAGTCGACCAAACTAACCGCTCTAAATATTTTTTACATCACATTTAGTCATTTTTAACAGAAAAAAATAATTAATGATTTGACTTATTTCAACCCTATTCAAACGCACTTTTTACTTAATCATACTTTGTACCATAAAATGAGTTGAATATTAAAAAAAATCTATATGATAAAATGAGTTGAACAAACATATAAGTTTAATTACCGGTTAAATAAGCCAAAGTGTTAATCCACTTATTTTTCTATTGAAAAGAACCATATGTGATGTAAAAAAAATTAAGAGGGACAACCAAATTTTAAGTAGGAGCTAAAGTTTTTTAAACTTACCTGAAATTTTTAAAAAAAGTTGTATTATTATTACGAAATAAAAGAAGTGAGGTTGGATCATCGATTAAAATTTTAGCTATTGGATCTAGGTACGATCTCAATGCCAACTTTCGAGCAAAATGGGAACTGGACTTTGTAACGCTCGTTTGCATTTGGGTATTACTATTTATAGCCCAAATTTTACTAATTGTAAGCCTATTTTCAAGATGTAGTCCCCATAATACCCTTAACAAAACAATCCCAAAAACCACGCCCTTCAACAAGTAGAAGGCACCTATGCCCTTCAACCTTACCCTAATTTCCCCTCCTCCACCAAACAATTCCTTCTGCTCTTTTTTCTTTTTTTCGAACTTCACCCCCGAACATCACCAATACACCACCCCTAAAAACACCAACTGGGTCCCAAAATCGCGAAAACAACACAAACACTCATCACTAACACAGTAGATTGTAAAGACATAAAAATCTTTTCAAAACCCAAAACAAGACAAAAAAAAACTTCTCTTATTTGCACATCGAACATTCCAAGTAGAAATCTTGACCAAAAAGGTGAATCGCAAGACTCTTGGGCCTACCTTGGCATGGTAATGGTAACCCAAGTGAGGAGTTACGTTACAAAAAGAGGGAAAGAAAAAACTAGATTCCGGGAAAACATGGAGCAAGAAGGAAATAATACTACTCCGGATTGAGTATATGGAGAGGTAAAGCAATAAAAGACATCAATAGCGGTCCCATTTATGCATCAAAACAAAAACCCACCTGAAAATTCATCTAAAGCAAGGAAAGGATCAACGTACTTGAACTCAAATATGATAGAAGAACATTAAAAATTTATTCTTTTTTAGCCAAACAACTCATACTTATTGAGAGGTTGAAGAAGAGTTTGGCCAGTAAGGATGCATATACGCCTCAGAGGAATAGACCGAAAGAAGCTGCGAGGACACCATTGATTGAGCAACAAATGTCCTGAGGAGCCGAAGGTTGAGCATTGAAAATTGCAGCAGCAGCAGCAGCAGTAAAGGGGAGAAAGTGAGCTTATTGGATGATAGAAAGGTGCCTAAAACTCTTCTAAGGCAGACAAAATCACGTAGATTAAGCTTGGAAGGGCCAAGATTGGCCAAAAAAGATCATCCTGAGCAGATTAAGTTGGAAGATCATCCTCCACTGGAGGAATGCTGCACAACTAAGCTTGAAGATGATGCAGCTGTGGTTCATGGAGGAACTGTTGATTCAGTGGCAAATTTAAACTTCCCCAACGTGCCGAAAAGTCCAACAAAGCCAGCTATTAGAAATCCTATGGCCAAATTAGAAAACAGAACAAGAATTCTACGTCTAAACCAACCATTAACCATACCTGATCCAGCATTATTGACAGCCAAAAATATAAGCCAGATGGGAATAAAGACTGCGCAAGGTGTTCCTTCAGAACTCATGATCCCTGGCTTGACAACAAATACTTCGAATGGAAAGTGATCCTAGATAAGGAAATCACTTCGGTCTATCAGAAAACTTATCAATGGATCAGAGAAAAGGAACCAGCAAAGGTTACCAGAAACAGTTGTTTTGTCACATTTGATTGGCTCAACAACATATCTGAAGAAAAATCACCGATTTCATCCAATCTGAAAGCATTAAGGAGACAGTCACTGACCGATATTCAACCCCTAGACAAATCAATAAGAACTTCTCTAGGAGGAAATCCCATTGCTCCTACTGACTTAAATGAGAAGAGGAATCCCAGGACACCACCTCCTGTCCGTGCTTCCGCCAATCTGACGAAAAGATGAATGTAGTTCATTAGAGGGACACTTGAGGGAGATGACACAACTAGAGAATGATTTGACTCGAAGCATACTATCCTAACAAGTAAAGCAGCATTTCAAATGAAGGAAGTTTTTTACAGAATTTTACTTAGCTGGCGGCAGATGAACAAGCTAACTGAAAAAACTGTACAGTTTGGAAGACAGCTTCAAGTTCTGGGGATAGAGGGTTGTCAGAACTGCTATGAACTTACAACAGGGCAACAATGGTTCAGAAAAATTGAGCAGAAACTAAATCATCACAACTTCCATAGAAAAGAAATACTCTTTTCATGAAATATTACATTTCTAGAGATGAATAACTTCTTTTAGAATTCAGGTACAAAAATCTGTATGCTTCTTTATCATCCCAAAAATACAGCCTTTATACAGCTCTACGTTCAAACTTTGGTTAATGAAGGAATGGTATTAATAGGGGAAAAAAAAAAAAAAACTCATATTGATCATCATCATCAATACATTGACCAATATCATTGAGCAAAACAGTAAATTAAAGAATAATGAAAACCCATTTTAGAGACAAACCTTCCTATGCTTATTCTAACCATTTTACGGACTACCCCAGCTAGATTTGGAGCTCAGAGGTGTCGAAAACGCTGGCCGGACTTTATTTCTGAAGCTCGAAGACGGCCCCATGGAGGCTGGTTGGATGATTTCGCTCAAATTAACTTCAAGATAACAAAATTTCAGTAGCGGAGCTTCATTGATGGCCAGGTGAAGAGAATTGACGGAGAAGGTGGAATCGAAGGTGGGGTGGTGCGTTGGTGGTCAGTGGTGGAGTTTGGGAAAAAAAAAAAAGTAGAAGGAATCGGGAGAGAAGGGAAATGGAGGTAAGATTTAAGGGTATTATGGGAATAGGTTGAAGGGCAGTGTGTCTCTCTATGGTTTGACCGTTTGTTTTGTTGGACAAGGATATTATAGGTGGTGCACTCTAAAAATAGGGTTACAATTAGTAAAATACGGGCTACGGGCTACAAATAGTAGTCCAGTTTGCATTTTTGTTGTTTCTAGTTTCAGTCCCATTTGCACCTAAAATATTAATTTGCAGGCCTAGTGAAAACCTACCATTAGTAACTTTGGGCCTTTAGTTGACCCAATCCAAACTCCGTCAATGAAATTGGGCCAACCTCCTTAATTCCAGCCCACTTGTAATAAAGTAATACTTCGCAAAATTGGCAGTAATTCATCCCTGCCAAATCTGCATGTTTAGGGCAGACTTTACCATCAAACAATCGATAATGGACAACTAATATATAAAATTTCAAAAAATAAAATTGTATTTACGTATTTAGTTTTTGGTCTAACATTTTCTAAGCTAGTCATTAGTACGAAAGTAGGCAATATCTACCCTATTGCATTCATCAGTCGAAATATTAGCACTATAAAATTTTTCGACTGGTCAAAAGTGTGACTCAAACCCCTTTACTTCAAGGCAAATTCTATTATAGTACTATCATTACATACTCATCATTACATACTCATAGTATTCATTTCATGTATTACTTATTTTCTTACCAATTAATGCTATCTTATAATTAAAGTTGCGACTATTTTTAAAATAAAATTAATATTATGGGATCGAATATAAGCGAATTAGGTACCATAGAACAAAATAAAATAACTCGTATGAGAAATGAACCAGATTACTATAATAAATAAAAGCAAGTAAAACTGATCTTAATCTTCTAGAAAACTACTCAAACCCTTATTTTTCTTCTTCTCCATAATACACTCATATTTATTACTCTCTTGTTTTTTTTTTTTTTTTTTGGGGGGGGGGGGGGGGGGGTGGGGGTTTTCAATTCAATGAACATGGACTGAGAAAATAATGGACTCCCTCAAAATCAATCGAGAGAGAGAGAATGGGATAATGAAATGCTATTTTTGGTAAAGTATCTTTGTGGTGGGCAAATGGGGTTTAAGGATATATATGATATGTATGAGTAATCTAAGTCCAAATGTGAGATGGATAGAACAGAAGATCCGAAACATAAATGAGCTGGACTTGCCCCATTAGAACCAACATGTTTCTGAGCTGCTTTGCTTCTACTTTTGTGTTGCAGAGGTAGAGAAGAGAGGAAGGAAGGAGGAGAGGAAAGAACCTACGGAATTTAATTTATTGGATCAAGGTACTAGAATGGTACAACTATGGATTTCGTTCATGAATGTTGCAAGATTACGCATAGATATCGCCCCACTTTGTCCTTTCTTAGATCCGGGCGGGCTCACTGTTTGCCCCGTTCCAAATGTTAATATTGTTTTTTAAATGGTGATTTAAAGTGTATTTAAAAAAAAAAAAAAAAAAAAACTGTAGCGCGAGCAGCATGTGTACAGTATTAATGAATGGACAAAAATATCCTCCAAATATAGGATTGTTAGTGGACTTAACGGTTCATTCTAACGGAATGACCAAAACTAAAATTCAAATGCTAAAGTTAGTGACCGTTTTTGAATATTTAAAAGTTAGTGACCAAAACCTAAACTTTACCAAAGTATGATGACCTTTTTTACAATTCACTCTACTAAATATTATCTTTTTTTTGTGTTTAGATTTAGAGTGAATTGTAAAAAAGGTCATCATACTTTGGTAAAGTTTAGGTTTTGGTCACTAACTTTTAAATATTCAAAAAAGGTCACTAACTTTAGCATTTAAATTTTAATTTTGGTCATTCCGTTAGAATGAACCGTTAAGTCCACTAACAATCCTATATTTGGAGGATATTTTTGTCCATTCATTAATGCTGTACACATGCTGCTCGCGCTACAGTGCGCGCTACAGTTAATTTTTTTTTAACGCATAGCTTTTTTAAAAAAAAATATACTTTTAAAAAAAATAATTTACTAAAAATACCAAAAAATTTTATTTATAATTTCGCTCATCTATGCTACTTTATTTATAATTTTTATAAATTTTTGGTAGATTAAATTATAAATAAAGTAGCATAGATGAGCAGAATTATAAATAAAAATTTTTGGTATTTTTAGTAAATTATTTTTTTTAAAAAAGTATATTTTTTTAAAAAAAGGCTATGCGTTAAAAAAAAAAAACTGTAGCGCGCAGTGTAGCGCGTTACTGTAGCGCGAGCAGTATGTGTACAGCATTAATGAATGGACAAAAATACCCTCAAAATATAGGATTGTTAGTAGACTTAACGGTTCATTCTAACGGAATGACCAAAACTAAAATTCAAATGCTAAAGTTAGTGACCTTTTTTGAATATTTAAAAGTTAGTGACTAAAACCTAAACTTTACCAAAGTATGATGACCTTTTTTACAATTCACTCTTAGATTTATATTAACCGATTAAATAATGGGTTATTTTCGTGTTCATTGTAGTAATTATGTGAACTTTTAATTTATGTTTCAGTTATGATATCAATTATTTTTTTTACTATTCATTTAAAATAGTGGACCGAGACGATCTTATTTTCTACTCACTCTATCCTCCAGAAATTTCAATATCGACTCATTCTAGAGACACAAAGTCAGGTCTCTCACCCAAATTTGAATCACTATCCCTCCGGGTATTCTTGTGTGAGGACCCAGGAGGGAGTGGCTAAAAAAAAAACTTTATGCAGTATAAGAACATTATGTTTGTAAATATTATGATGTGATTCTCAAAATTGAAATATCTGTTTTCATAAAAAGAAAAAATTTAAATTCAAAACGATAAAAAATTTGATTTATCGATAAAAGTTAAATTTTGATTCAGTTAACATCCATAAGGATTTAACAACAAACCAAAGAGATACACAAGAATCGACCCCAAAAAAATGGAAACCATTATAATGAAACTTTGTCTTGAGGGCCTTTTTCATGCATTATTTGTTGACGGAATGGCAACAAAAAAATAAAAAATAAAAATTGCAAACAGCTCAGACATGATTGAGACATGACTCTTGCAAAATGAATGAATGCAAAAGAGCAGAGCCATGAATGGAAACAAGAACATTTTTATAACATCAACCACCATAACCAAATTTTGTTGACCATTTTGGTAAGAGAAAAGAAGAAGAAGAAGATGAAGAAGAAAAGGATATAAAAAAAACAAAACATACTTAATAACAATACCAACAGCAACAGCCCACTCCGCATTTTCCACGCGGAATAAACCACTGCCTTTCAATTCTGTTCTTCCTTCCCCCACAGTAAAACCTAATACCGGCAACTAGGTTGGAAGGGAACACTTGGGAAACACCTTTTCATATTTTGATTTTGCATCCCTTTCTAACTAGATATTTTTGTTTTTCACCCCCCTCTTTTTTTTTTTTTTTTTTTTTTTCTTTAGGGGTTTTCTCCATTCTACCGTAACAATCTCGTTTGTTATTTTCTTATAAAAGATGATGAACATCCTATGATAATAATTTTGTTTACTGATCTTTCAATTGAAGGGTGACAATGACAAAGTTTGACTATGATAATCGTGTTTATTATTTTTTCGTTGAAAGTTGAAAAGTGTATTGTAATAGTCTGTTTTATTATTTTTCCATTGAAATATGACATATATTTTACTATAATAAATTTATTTAGAGGAAATTACATGTAATTTCAGTGTGATTTGATTAAACTATCAATTGCGTTTCGACAATATATTTATCTCCATTGATCAAAATCAAACATCGAAAAATATAAAAGATCAAAAAAATCTACCTATTTTGATCAAAATCAAACATAGAAAAATGTAAAAATCATAAAATATGATGATTTCTAGTCAAAATATGTTTAAATTGTTATGAGTATTAATTTTTGTAATGATTTTTTATTTAATAATATTGTTTATATCAATAATTTTACCTTTTTTTTTCTGTCAAACAAAAATATAATTTATCAGAACTTGAAGATATGATAATTTTACAGAACTACAAAAGAATAAATATAATTCAAATGTGCATCTAAACTCTTTGGTCTTTGAATATGGGCCTAAGCGGTAAATAGTAAACCAGCATCAATTATCAAGATTCAAAAGGACTCCAATCAGTGAATGATGAATCAATTAAAAAACAAAGAAAGGAAAGTGAAGGGGCCCCACATATGATATTAGAGGATGGAGTGGGGAGACAACAGCCACCGGAAACAGTTGAGTGAAGAAGCAATCAGGTGTTTTCGTCGTATGTGAGCACTTGTACAACCAGTCGGTGCGCTGGCCAGCTGTACCCACTGCCAATTTGATCAACTGCCCAACTGCTTTGCTTTCGATTTCTCTTTGGTTTATCTTCTTTATTTTATTTTTTTTTAACTATATTAAACGCTTAAATTAATGAAATATTACACTTGGGTCGTAATCCACTAATTTGATATTTATTATCTATCGATCTTAACTATTATATTGTGACTAATTCTATTATACTCATGTTGTAATCGATTAATTTAATATTTATTATCCGAAAATATATTAATAATTTTAACCATTAACATTTACAAACATCGTGACTAATTGTATTACACTTGTGTTGCAATTAGTTAATTTGGTATTTATTATATGTCAATATATCGAGAATTTTAACTACTAATATCCACTAATAACATATCATTATAATCTTAATTACTATATTGTGATTAGTTTTATTGTGCTTGCGTTGGAATCGACTAATTTAATAATAATTATCTTTCGATATTATCGAGAATTTAAAATACTAGCATGTACTAACAACATATTACAACAATCTTAAGTATTATATTATGACTAATTCTATTACATTTACGTTACAACTGACTAATTTAGTACAGTATTTGTTACCCATCATCAATATATGAAGAATTTCAACCACTCACATATATCCTGACCATCTCACTATCGACTAAATTGTGGCAAATTGTGATTGGTGTTTTGTTGTTTACACATATATTTTTAATTTGGGGTCATTGATCAAGGTCGCCAAGACTCATACTAAGCATCACAGCCCGCAAACGTCCAAACCAGACCTTAAACTCTGCCACGTGGGCGGCCCTCAGAATAATTTGTCCATCCTAACATTCCGCGTTCAGACTTCCAAAGCCGGGGATTTAGCTGAGCTCCGTTTACTCCTTTAATTATTAATGTCACACTCCCACGTACTCAAAATCATTCATCCCTTCCCTTTTACTCCTACTACTCCTACTCCTACTCCTAGCAACACTTTATTTTACCATTTTTGTAACAATGTGAAATGCCCTTTATCCATTCGGAAATGATATCTCCTCACATCTTAATCAATGTCAAATAATTATTTTTAGTGTATTTTTTATAGTATGAATTTCAATCCATTTAATTTATCAGCCCTTTGTAATTGACACCATGTGTCATATAATGGTTTGAGCTCAATGGATATGCATCCTTATTTGCCATGAATTGAACTTGAACTACTGCTTGTCAACTTGATATCTTGTGTTCGGTGAAACAAGATAAGAATATAAGATGACAATTTCAAGTAATCATTTATGGGACCATAATAAATTTATGTATTCATCCAAAAAATTAGACGTTTAAATTTCATTAACAAATTAACAGTAACATTTATTAAAAAGAGTACAATAATACAATAGATTGACAAATTTATTAGTATAGAAAAGATAAGAATAAATTACATTTAATTTTCATGTGATTTGTTAAAATATGAATACTCTTGAAAAGTTTAAAATCACACCTTTTCAAAACTCATTTTGAAGTATCAATTTTTTATTTTTTATTTTTTTGACAAGGGGAGTAAAAATAATTGTAAAAAATCTAAAGAAATAATAGACTAAATCACACAGTATGTAAATATAATTCACCAAAAGATAATTATGCTCCCTATTGGAAATTATGTAAACAAATAGAATATTGTTAGTAAATAACAAAGGTTGTCTAGTGAATAAAAAAAAATTTGTGGTCGGAATAAGTAGAGAGCTAATGAAGTACCAAAGTACTATCACGCTCCGTCAACGGCGAGTGGGGACGTAAACTTATACTAATTACTACTACAAGATAGGGGTGTTCTAAAGTCAAAGAAACTTGAACTCGTATCGTATCACGTGAGATTCTTCCAGGCTGTGGGTGGGTCCCATCATACGTGGAAGTCGTTGAAGTCATCCTCAAACTCCCTATTTTATTGGATTGCCATTTTTTGAATTTTAACCCGGCCCGGGTTGGTTCCATCTGGGCCGTTAGTTACTATAGCTATATATGGATTGGGAAACTCCCCACAGCTGTAGTAACCCTGGAAAGTAGTCAAAAAGAGTAGGGACACCCCCCTAACCCCTAATTTTAATCACCCTTGTTCTTGTTTTTAAGCTTTGAAAAAGCTCTGTGTTAATAATTTTATATGGAGCCTATCAATCATCGTTCACCATGCTTGATTCTCCTCAATGATAAACAGCTCCTCCTCCACTGTAAAATTTTTAAAACCCGTATATTTTGACAAGGTTTGGAGCTTGGAACGAGGATTAATGAATATTTTAGTACTAGGTTTTATTAAGGTCTTCTTTTTGATTGCCCATGGAATGAATGATAGTGTTTTTTTTTTTTTTTTTTTTGGTAAGCAGTTGAGTTTAAACTTGTAATTTCATAGTTCTAAAATAAGAAATGATTTGTTAATTTGTTTAAATCTCATCATGAAAAGTTTTTTTTTTTTTTGGTCAATTAGGTGATGAATGGATTTACTGTTTCGATTGTAATTTTGCTCTCACACCTATTAATGCAGTACGCCAATATTAAAGGTGAGATTTATGAAACAAGTCATGCCTTTATGCTTATTTTCGTAAAAATTGATTTTCATGTAAAATATTAATTAATTTTATAAATTGGGAAAAACGAATCTGTTATTTTTTTGAAATTTTTTTTAAAAATTAGAGTCTCAATAGTACGTCCAAATACTTTCTCATTCGATATTTCAATGATTGCCTTGACAATCATTAGCCTTTTTCATTTTTATAGTAAAGACTGTTATCAAATCCGATATGAGATTCACGTTGAAAAAAAGTTACTTATTAATATACAACATTTCTGTTAAGAAATTTTTCTTATATACCTACATTTTACTTATGAAAATTATAAAATATCTTTTTCAGTTTTTCTCAATTTTTATTGCCATATTTACCATTGTTTACGTTACTTTTACAATTTAATTATCTAATTGTGAAATGTCCTTTTAAACGAAAAAATAACAAATAAATTACTCAAAAAGAAGGAATAGAATGAATGAACTGAGATTGAGGGACATGCATGAATAGTGAGTGTAAAGAAGAAGATGTCAATAATTATGGGAAACAAGCGTATCTAATAAGATGAGATTACAGAATTAATGAGATGAAGACTGAAGAGAGGAGGGCTAAGCTAACTTGGGTTCCTTGTACATTAATGTCGTACGGACAATGTACATTTGATTCAAGATCATCATCATCGTCTAAGTCCCTCCCCAATGATTCAATTCTGTATCTGGACTACAAGACAAAAAAAAAGCCCTTCAAATCCTTCACACTCGTCAGTTCAATGAACCCAAATACCCTAAAACCTAAAAAAGAAAACAAAAAAGCCCTTAAATTCTCAAAAGTGGATTGTATTACAGGGACACAAGGCCTAATTCCACCCCACATTTTTATTGCCAACCCCAAAAACCAAATCCTTTCGTATCTTTCCGTAGCCCTATCCTGCCCTTATTTTCAATTATTTATACCCCAAATAATGACAAAAACAGAACCAGCCCCAACAAATCTGTTCTCACATCAACAAAATAAACATAAAAAAAATTATTTATAGGACCCGGTCGGGTCGACCAAACCCGATGACCCACCCTGCAGGTACTACTTACTTGTTTAATTAACTCTAATTCCACCCCTACCAACTTTACATGAAGCAATTTCCAAGAACCCTCCACCTCTTTAAACTTTAGCCTAAAAAGCCATGCCCAAAATGCATGCACCCCATTTTCCCCTACCTCTAAGATACCTTATTATTATTCTGTCGTTTAATGTTATATACACAATTTAGTTCTGATTTTATATTAAAAAATATTTGTTTTATTTTATTAAAATTTTTAATGTTGGATAATAATGAGTCGGGCTTTGATTGAATTCTTGAAATTATAATACGAGTAATTTAAAAAAAAAGAATTTATGTTCTAGAAAAGGTTTTAGGAAGTACCTTAGATGATGACATTAATTTATTAAAGGTAAGCAAAATGATTATTTTATAGGCTATTGTTCTCTATAAATATGTCTAAACCAGTCACTCTTTCACTCCCCACTTGCTTACCTCTCTATCTGAAGGCAAAAAAACTTCATTTGGATCTGTTCAAAATAATCTAATTCAATCAAGATTCAAGAATCCGTTTTCTTTTTGTGGCAAAAAACAAGAATCAATCTCCCCTGAAAAATGGATAATTTTTATAGATGTTCATCCACAACTTCTTCTTCATCTGATTCTTCTACTTCTGATTCGTCTTTATCCGGGAAAACTCCGAGAAATGTCAGCAGGCCGGAAAGGATTAAAGGGCCGTGGAGCGCGGAGGAGGATAAGATTCTGACCAGGCTTGTAGAGAAATACGGGGCCCGGAACTGGTCCTTGATCAGTAAATACATTAAGGGAAGGTCCGGCAAGTCTTGCAGGCTGAGGTGGTGCAATCAGCTGAGTCCCAATGTCGAGCACCGCCCGTTTTCGCCGGAGGAAGATGAGACCATCTTAGCTGCTCATGCTAAATACGGGAACAGGTGGGCTACCATTGCTCGGTTACTCCCCGGCCGGACTGATAATGCGGTCAAGAATCATTGGAACTCCACTTTAAAGAGAAGATACCAACAACAGCGGCAACAACAGAGAAGCGTCGACGTCGACGTGGAAGTCGACCACCGGGAAAATATAATGCTGGAGGAGGCTGCGGAAATTACGGAGGTTCAAAATGAGGCGGCGGGATTTGTTCCGTTCTTGAGTTCGAGTGTTTGTAGTAATTCCGACAGTTTCTCCGGGAGAACAAATTCCTCGAGGGTGTTCCCTTTTGGGATTGAGTACGACGAGTCAGACCCAATGACTACGTTGTCTTTGGCACCGCCGGGGATGATGGTGAGTAACGGCCAGGGTCAAGACGGCCGGGTGGCGGAGAGGCAAGGGGCGGCGGAGAGTTTGCCGGCGGGATTTTGGGATGCAATGAGGAACGTAATTGCTAGAGAGGTGAGGGAGTACGTTACGACGTCGTTCTCGGCAACTTCCTCCGGGTTTCATTAATAATAAAAAATATAAATAATAATGGACGATGTTTGTTACTACTAAGTATGTCATTAATTAGTTAATTAATCTCCCTCGATTTCTTGTGGAATATGTTCCTAATTGTTTTTTTTTTTGTTTAATTTTATTAAATTTTGTTCATACATATTATTATTATTATTATTATTAGGTCCAAAATTATTTCCAGAATGCCTGAATTGGAAGGGCATGGGGTTAGTTTGAAGTTTCAACTGTTATAACATCATCTTCACGCGGAAAGCATTTAATGGATAAACAATTTTCTTCAATTTTATTTGTCATTTTGATTATAATAATCACATAATCAAATTATCAAACACATATAAATTTGACTTCACTATTTATAACAGATTTAACTATATATATTTTAAAATTTCAAATAATAATATAGATAAATTCTTCCGTGCTACTAATGATGATGATTCATAGCTGGACTTGAGGGTTCATAGCTCAAATGACATTTTTCATTTTAAAAAAATATCTTACTTTAAGAAATTAATTTTGAGTTATAGTATACGATTCTATTGTGGTCTATTGTGATAGTAGGGAGAAATAAGTCATTTAGTGGGGTGGTTTCTCTTATGCTATTTAATCTTTAGATCCTCCAATCTTTCATCTTTCATGCATGCATTTCATATATAAATGTCTTATCAAAATTTTTTTTTTTCCCTTTTCCTGGAAAAAAGCCAGTAAATTTTATTAAACCTACAATTCTCTAGGCTCTAATGAAGAATTATTATTAGAGTGGTGAAATTATTTTCAATCGTAGTTATAATCACTCCAGACAAATCATAAATGAATAAATTATTTGAGTCATGTAATATCATATTATAATAAGATTTCGTGAAAAATCTTACTATATGAATAACCTCGTCTTCAATTACTGTCTGAACAAAATCATGCATTGCGGGTAATTAGTTATCGGCTCTCATCACCCATTCCTAATATTTATTACATATTAGACAAAAGAACCCCACAAGCTCAGCAACAAATCGAGAGTATTCATAAATCGAAAAATACTGTATTTATGAATGATTAAACTCTTGGCCACGAGAAAAAAATGAGAAAAACATGGGCAGGGGAAATTGATTGAACAAAGGGTGCTGCTCTGCCATTTCCCGTTGGATCATTCATTGGTGAGACAAAGAATGGTGGGACAAGAAGAACACAAGTTATGGAGATTTCTTGCCTTTATCAAAACGTGAGGGCTGAGGTCATAAGTTGATTGAGAGGGGAATGTTCAGTTTTTTTTGTTTTTTTTTTTTGGGCCCTTGCCCATTTTAAAAACGTGCTGAAAATATAAATATATAGATCCCATCGTCCCCCCACCCCCCCCCCCCCCCCCCGAGTCCAAGTCCAAGTCCGTGTGAAAGAGCAGCGGCAACTGCGACCGGCCACAAAGGCCAGCCTTTTGGTGTCAGCAAACAGGCTTTAACAGTGGTTGTCCGCTTCGCCTTTTACATTTTCATTCATAAATTATGGTCCGATCAGATTTATTTGACGCCCATTTTACGTCCCATCACCCAAATTCCCTTTTCAAAAATAAAGAATTTCTTGCCCTTTTTGCTTGCCACCAAACCCAATACTACATCTCAATTTAGTTTGCGGTTTAAAAAACTCCTTGTTTGTTATAATTTGCAAGAGAGGTAGGGATTGTGATTAGTTGAAGTTGATAATTTCTTTTTTTTTGGGAAATTTTTTTTGTTCTAATTACACTAATTTTTTATTAATTTTATATCAATACTTAATAGTCAATAATTATTGAGAAAAAAGGCAAGTTAACTACATATATGCTTGTACTAATTTTTGATCTTTTAATTATATCTCGGTCGATTTCTTACTCTCGAATGAGTTTTACCATAAAAACTTTCAATATAGACTCGAGTTTAAATTTTTCACTAAATAATTTTTTGTATCGTATTTATATATATATTTACACGTGTATAAATACAAAAATCGTTGTGACAAATCAAAATTAAAGAGAACTAAAATTGTATGAATGTTAATCATGACTAAGTTGTTAATTGAATTGATGGGCCTACTTTGTTTAAGAGTGAAAGCTTTTGATATTGCCAAAAAGTATGGAAAATAGCACATTATATTGTCTGAATATTGTAAGTAAGCACAGATTTTGCGTTTGCGTAATGTTGGAAAACAAAGTTAGTGTATGTAGTCCGTCCACCATGTTTGAGGGACCAATGGGTAGAAGAACTGAGCACTTAGGACCCTCCTCCGACAACAATGCTCTCAGCTTAGGCTAAATGTCAAGCTATGGTGGTAGTGACTATAGTTAGGGATGACAATAGTAGTCTTTTTTTGGCCAAAAATGACACCTCTCTCTCTCTCTCTCTCTTCTATTATTGTCTTCTTCTTCTTTCTTGTTTTATATATCGATGAGTGCAAATGTGACCATTAATTTATAATAAATAGATATCAGGTGAATTATATATATCTCTTATATGATTTGATCAAATTATTTATTGATATTCATCATAATTAATAATAATTATACTTATTTCTTGAGCAAAATCAAACATTGAAAAATATCGAAAGATAACAAAATTTGATAATTTTAAATCAAAATGAGTTTATGTGATTATGAATGTGAATTTTTCTAATAATTTTTTGATGTAATAAAATTATTTTCGTTAGTAAGTTGATATGAATTTAAAATTATTGAGAAAATAAATTTAATTATCAAAAATTTCGGGAGATTATGGATAGTTTGACCCAACTATATGAGAGGAAAAATGCTACACGGAGGCTCTTGCAACATATGAATCTCATGGGAATTTTGAATTTTAGTTTTGCTCATTTGTCGGTGCACGAGTTTCCTTTCTACGTGTGGTTTGTTTCAAAGTATTTTGATGAGTACCTACTTTCAGCCCAAAAGATAAATGTTGGCCCAACAATGTCCTCAACCCAAATCATGGGTGTTTTGGGTTCGAGCGAAATGGACTGGAAGCCCAACTCACCTTCTTCCACGTATTGCCGCAGTCCAACCCTCCAGTTTGTTCGTCCTCTTCGCTTTCCCGTAGCTCCGGCCAGGTCCTTTTACTGTTATCATCGAGTCAGTAATTACTATGGGATTTCAGGATCTTAATATGGAATTCTCGAAGTTCAGTTGACAGGTTGCCAGTAAATTCACAATCTTCTCGTTTACTAGTAAAATTTTGTTCTTGCGGTAAGTCATCAACGTGTTCTTGTGGGTCTGTGTCGAAGGAGTAAATTTGTGTTGTTCTTGTTGTTGTTTTTTTTTTTTCCCTTTCAGGCCCGTTTGAGTTTCTCCCTCTTTTCTCATAAAGGGATTTTGTTTAATTGTGTCAAGGTTTCGTGAGAATAGTATTCAGTGATTTGTTGAATTAAGCCTATAACAGAAAAAACACGTTCTTGGAAGCATAAAAAAGATGGGTTCTGCACCGAAAAACCCATTATTTTGCTTAAAATGGCCCTGGGATTCACCTGATCACAATCTCAAGAGTTCAAATAGTTGTCAATTTGAAGCCCCTTGGATTTTTAGATCTTTTAGAAACCTGGGCTCTATGGCAATTGGTTTTGTTAATAATCTTCCACAATGGCCGCCTGCTGGATTGAAGCAAAAGACTCCTGAAAGGAAGATTTTGGCTGCAGAAGAGCAAGGAGAGGCTGAGCAGAGGGCGCTAGCAGCTGCTCTTGCTTCTGCCAAGGAGGCAACTGTCATTGAGTTCTACTCCCCAAATTGCAGCCTTTGCAGTTCCTTACTTGGTTTTGTACAGGAAGTTGAGAAAAGGAACTCGGATTGGCTCAACATTGTAATGGTTGATGCTGAGAATCATAAATGGCTGCCTGAGGTAGCCTTTACATTGTTCATGTTCTTGAATTAGTTTCTCCGACTCAACACATGATGCTTTTGTCTGGATTTTCTTGCTGTAATGCTCTATTTTCATGCATTTCTTTGGAGATTTGCATTGCATTTGATAGAATTAATCTGCAAAACCTTTATTTGTTTTGGCTCCTTTACATACATGTAAGAAACTGAACACAGAGTAGCAGAAATGAGTAGGTTAAGATGGATTTATGGGCCATCAGATAAGGGACAAAGGCTTAGTAGTTATTGTTGTAATTTACATTCAAGTTAGCTGAATCCCATTTGATGTATTTCCCCATCATGTGAATTTTAGTTTTTGTTCTTGATGATTTATTGTTCTTGGTGTCTCATTGTTGGCTAGAAAGATGTGATTAATAGTGGCTTTTATTTATGTGGCATGATGCAGCTCCTCTATTATGACATAAAGTATGTGCCTTGCTTTGTCATACTAGATCGACATGGTAGGGCGCTCGCAAAAACAGGCATCCCTAACAGTCGGCGACATGTTGTAGCCGGTGTTTCTCATCTTCTCAAAATGAAGCGTCCGCACAAGTAAATCGCCTTTTTCAGTTGAGGACTCCTGATGAAATCATATTCTAAGTCGAACTGGTAAACTTTTGTATGCATCAAAGAAAGAAATGCCTTCCATTGAGATAAGGCAAACCAGTTTGGTTCATTGGTTCTTCTGCTGGAATTCTGCGACAAAATAGCCTTTATTCTGTGTCTATTTTCATTGTTTCAGTTGAGCAAGTTTCACATCTGCTGCTGGTAGAAAATCATGAATGTTGTCTGAATAAATATACTTGAATCTTGTGGTTAAAGCCCAGCTTTAAAACTGTAGAAAATTATACAACTGCAACATCATCACTACATTTACAAGCTCAACTCATGGCCAAGACATCAACAACAATCATTATCAGCTAACTGTGTACAAGTTCTTGAATAAGTGTCCTGGATTGGGCCAGTGGATCACAATGATGCACTCCAGTAAGCCATATGTTATGCAATGGAGGCATCGCCGTCCCCATATCCAGTTCTCTTAATCGCTTTTCCAGCCGGTATACAGCGGCCGAGTCCATGAGACTACCAGCCACTGTCTGCCAGAAAAAAAAACCACAAGATTGTAAAATGCAAAAGGCAAACGTAAGGACGCATTATAGCATCTAAATTTTCAAACTTACCCACAATTTGCTGAAGCAAGCTTTTAAGATCAATCCTTTGAGGAGGTTTTCATTGAAGCCACTCATAGGTTTCTCCTTTCCAACCGAAACAGCAAAATCCTGGCTTGAAGGGTCCAACATTGATCCTTTATTTCCAACTATAACTCTGTGATGCTGTCTTAAAATACTGTCTAGATGATCAACTGGAAAACCATTCGCTTCCGGTCTTGCTGGAACCTCAGTTCTTGATGAGGCTCGGCAGCGGCCTTCACTTGGAACTGATTTAGTAGGCATTCCAAGGATGGTTGCAGCTCTCTCATGATCAGCCCAGCAACAACACAAAGAGGATCCATCATCTACACAGGCATATGACACATAGATAACACCAGTGTGGATATATCAAGATAACAAGTGCTATCATCAATAATAAAGGCTATTTGCGTTTTTTATGTTCAAAAAGACTTCACCAGACAACGAAATGAGTACATAGATAATGGCCATACCCACTATAAAGCCAGCAAGTGGGATTTCAGCTATAGATGAAGAGAATCGTGCTTTTGTTTTGGAATACCCAGCTTTCTTATGCTTCTGTAAAATTATTGTAAAAATGCCAACCACCTGCAAAATACTGATTTGTTTAGGAGAACATACATTCAACAGATTTGATACAGTTAAAACATGATAAAATCAAGAAGCAAGCAATGAATGACTATTTGTTGCTGAAGCAAGAGATACCCTGATGTGAAGTTCCATAGGTTTAAGATCCATGCCATGTGTTATGTCAGAGATCAAAGCCGCAGGAAAGACACATGGTGAAGTTGTAGATTGTGAAACCACAGAATCGGATGCAGAATCACGCTCCCCCTCGTACTGGCAGCCAGGAGCATCAAGCACAATGAAAGATGCAGAAAGTAACATATACTGATTCTGTCCACTGAGAAAAGAAGAGACTAAATATTAGTAACTGTAAAAACTGCCGACTATCACAGACAACATTTACTATGGATGAAAGGATGACTGCTTGCCACATTAGAACATCCATGAAGATTGTGCACTGAGGAATCATATGAATACACAATAACGCATACCCAAGTACAAGAATCCGATGAAAAGTAGCTTCCACTCCTGGTCCAAAGCCTGTGGGATATATATTTTTACCTAAAGCACCAAAAATCATGGCCTGCCAAAAATGTAGAATGGAATAAGATGCTTGGACATGCCATCAAAGTTGTAAATAATGAATCGGGAAACTAGAGTATACCATGTGGTTGTCCACAAGAACATGAATGCAACTTGTACTCGTTCCTGGAGAAAATATTGACTCATGTACATCGCCAAGAGAATCATGAATGGCCACTACATGTCCACGAAGAGAGAAAAGATTTCCTTCAGGCAAAATGAGATTAGAAGAAGATCCAGAAGTGAGCAGTTGCCTAGTGACAACTGGACAATTGCCATTATATATTTTAGCGTCCTTTTCAAATGTAACAGATGACTTCAGCATACCACTTTCTGAAACATTGGAGTCAATCTTTAAATAACGTATGATATCAGCAGGCACACATAAATTGATATCTGAGCAGCAGGGTTCAGGACGAACAGAACGGTGCTTAACTGGTAGAATTTCATGTCTGCCTTCAAATGGAAATATTGAAGAGGAATCTGAATTTTCAAGAACAACATCTGATGATAATGAAAGGCTCCAAAAATATGTTTCCGAAGTAACAAGCAATGCAGCAGGGGTGACATTGTTATCATCCTTAACAGTAAAACGAAGATCATTCTTTTGATCCTTTATCATGTAGTAAGCACCAATTCTCAACTCCTGCAAAACGGCAAACAGGAGTATTGAATGTATCTAACAAGAATTTTGTTATCCTCACTGCAGATATTTGAGTTATAAAAACAATAACTTAAAAAAGAAGAGGCAAACCTGATACATGTGTAAACTGTCGGAATCAAACTCCAACAATATCAACCTACCATCCGGTTTGAACCCAGATCCTGTCACAGCCTTCTTGTCTGTGCAATGCACAAAACCTTGGCGAGGACTTTTAAAACTTTTACTAGAGACTAGACATGGAAATTTAAAACTCAGATCTCTATCGTTCCTTTCTGTAAAAAAATTGTGGAAATTTGAATTATATAAGCAGCCACATTTGAATTTTCCAGCATCACGTGATTCACATTTCCTGCCACTTGATTTATCAGTTTTACATCTCTTTAGACCGGCACGTTTCTCATACTTCCTGGAATTCCTGTCATCCTCCTCTAAGTGAACCCCGTTCGGGTGTGCAATTTCCTCAGGAAAAATAAAATTCCAAGGCAAGATCACCACCTCAGCAAAAGCCCTTGATCTGTTCAAAACGACTTGATATCCTAAAGACTGCAAAATATGAAAGATACAAATTCAGGAAATAAGCAGATAAAATCACCAGTAGTAGAAGGTTAAACCACTAGCAACGAAAAACAATACCTTATGAAGTAATGGAAACTTGTGCTTTAACCAAAGTAAGTGAAAATTTCCACCATTAAACTGTTGAAAGCTTATTTCAGAGTACTTCCCTGGAGAAGAATATAATATTGATCTTTCATCTCTAAAATGGTGATAAATGGAAACTGATAACTTGCTTTCTCTCTTTACCCGAACATCCTCAAAGATACTCCGACATGTGAATGGTTCACAAGGGAATAACTCTAAAATTTTCAATTCATCACATACCCCTAACATAATTATCTTGAAGTCTTCCACCTGAATAGAGTGAATGTGTCAACCCACAAAAGTCACGTTTAACGATCTTACCGGACAGTTAAGTACCTTCAAGAGATTCTGAAAAAGGATAAAAGAAAATGTAAAGAAGATTATATAAGAATATGTTACCTCATAGACTCTGTTGAAATCCCAAGTCGGTGCAATATCAGGTACAATAACATCTATACTTCCAGAAGCATCAACAAGCTGCAACCTCCCAGAAGATGGTGAGAACTACACAAATAAATTCACAAAAATTACTAGGGGAAACTATTACTATGAAAAAGACAAAGTAAGTAACATTGCTATGCACCTTGATATATCCAAGTAAAGAAACAGCAGTTTCTTCACTTTGGAAAATTTTTCGTATATACTTTGCGTAAGATCTCCCACAGCAGTGTAGGTAGTTTCTTTGCGTAATCTCACTAGTGACAGTAAAATCATTTTTCTGGTCCAAAATCTCTTTTATCCACCTATTCTCAACATAATTCCTAAAAGAAGAAATTGGTATGGCCTAATAATGGAGGAAAGCAGAAAGTCACTTGTTTGATTTCAGTGATAAAATTATGAATTTGGTGGATATTTACCTAAAAAAGGCCAAAACTAGAACTTATAACAATTGCTATTGCAGACATACTAATTTCATGGGACTGTGATCTTCTTCCTCAGCATGGTTGCACAAAGAATGCTTGCAGTACTCCATTAACACTCCACGCTGCTACAAGTAAGGTGCAACAACATAAAAAAAACATCACTCACTATGCTTTGGTGTCACTATAATCACATAGATAACTTACCCTCTTTTGGCAAGCCGATGCAGATAGACAAGATATAGCATATCTTTGAGCTAGTCCTATCTTCTGGGAACACCTTGTAACTGCTCATGTCAGTTGTTGCAAATTCAAGCATCAAATAAGTGGAACAAATAAATTAACAAATCTGATATATTCAAGGCTGCACTTACATGCTTTGATCCTATTATTTCCTTCTCAGGCAAAATCCTAGCAAACTTTTTGTAGAAGCATGAGACAGTTAAAAGAACCCTGAAGGCAAAGATAGAATACATTAAGAAAATTTCGACCCAGGAAAATTGAGAAATCAGATGAACCTAACCTTACCATAATCTTGCAGAGAAGGCCAATGAGTCAACAAATTTCCAAAGAAGGTTTTGAGAATGTGATCTCTTGTAGCTCCTGTGGCATGAAAAGTAACAACTAGGTGAATAGACAATTATCATAGGTTTACAATTCTAAACACTTCCCAAAAATGAGTGCTAACCTCGCTTCCAATGGCGAAAATGATTCAATACAAATGCTTGTTATTACACAAGCACCAAGTACAAGTGTCTTTGTCCAGCAAAACTTGGGATTCACAAAATGAACATTTCTCACAGACACCTGAAAGAGATGCACAGATCAGGAACTTTTGTTTTCCGGAAGAATGACAACTTTAACACAAAATAGCTCAAAGGTTGTTACAGAATACTGTAAAGGCCATTTCCACACAAGTAAAACTGATCAAGAACTAAAAATTGCTAAGTAAATCAATAAAACAAGAGAAGTTCTTTACTTACTACAGCACCAACTCTCAAACTATGAGGAATCACAAGCCGGTGGTCAGTTAACAGGAGCATCAATTCTTGGTCCAACTCCACAACCATGCCCTGCATGTAAACCCCTGTTATGGTTCCAGCATAGCTCCCAACCTCTCCCAACCCTCTTAACACCGGCTTTTGATTAGAAATGCCTTTCTTTACCACCTTAGGAACGTGAAATAAAGTTTTCTCACTCGTAACATACATCAATTCATCGTCCTTCACAGTACAAACCAACTTCCTCCTCAACCCAGACAATGCAACTACACTACCCACTAATCTCGCAATTGCAGGGTGCCAAGAAGCAGCAGACTCACAGAAGTAAACTATCAAAGGTTTCCTAAAGCAATGAGATATGCAACTTCCTTCAGTAAAATCTTTGAACGCAACTATACCTTTTCTTGACTGACACAGTTTGCAATCACAAACCAAAATTTTTACAAGGAACCCACAAAGATTTTTTGAACCACTATCCCCAACGGAACATGGGACCATAGTGACAGGACTTATAGACTCCAGAACACCAAATAAAGAATATTTAGCCTTGGAATCGTCTGTACATTCACTACTCGAACCCAAAGCTAATGGAAAAGAAGTAGAATCCGAAGGAAATCCTAGAAGCTCCCAGCTAATTATTTCCAAAAACCCACTTAACCTGCATCCAGCATCATTTAAAGGAATAAAATTCCAAGCGAAAGCACGGACATCTCTTCCTATAATTCGCGGATGAAAATTCATAACGTCACAATAAATTGTAGCAAAGCCATCGCTAAACTGGAAGCAGCACATTTCCATAGATGAGCTAAAGTCATCATTTTTGGGATGAATCGGTAAGGATAGCGTTCCGATGAGGACGGTTGGGTCTTTCAAGGGTTCTAGGAATTTAGAGGTAGTGGTTTGAGAGGCTTGTTTGATGGGTTTGGGAAGATGCTCATACCGTTGCCATTCGAAGCCGGAGACCGAACTCTTGGGCGTAATGGATGAAACGCCGGCGACATAACGACCGCCGCTGATGAGATCGGAGAGTTTGAGGATTGTTACGGTGTCTTCCTCCATCAACGTCCGTGACTTTGGCGGTTCGTTTCAGGGTCTTGCATAGCGGGAATGAAGCGTCTTTTGAAAGCTTTTTCTTTTTGAAGGAAGCGTATTTTGAAAGCTTTGTTGGTTTGGATTTGGAGTTCGCGAAGCCCAAGCCCAGTATAGAGCCCGCTAGGATCCGAGTGGCCCATTAAATATGTCTATTTTTTAATAGTTTAATAATTTTATTTTTTTTAAAAAATTGAAATTATTTTTGAAAGGGACAATCTGAAACCTCCCCACACTAAAATCAAATTTTATATTTTATTTTATTAGTTAGTTGAAATTTGAGAATTATATTATCAACGGAAATATTATTATTAAATTAAAAAATTATTAAAAAAATTCATACTCACTATTATTCAAATTCAAAAAATTCACATTCACAATCATTCAAACTCATTTTGATAAAAAATTACCAAAATTTTTATAATATTTAATTTTAATTAGATGGTAAATGTAATTTCAAGAACTTAAATAAATTTATTAATAATTTAATCAAATCACATAGGAAATTCGTCCTCTATATAACAAAACCATTCAAACTCATTTTGTTTCCAAGAAGGATATTAATAATTTAATCAAACCGGATACTTAATTGACCATCTATATATATATATATATATATATATTATAACATGAGTTATTAATGATTAGGGAAGTGGGAAATTTGCAACCTCCCCCATCATCCTAATTACCCACAATACAAAAATAAGCAGCGAAGCCCAGAGGCTGAAAAGAGAAAACATGAATATCTTCATCACTATACAGCAACACCAGAAACACCATAAGATGCAGCAGAACCTTAAGACAGCTAAGAAGTTGATGCTTAAAGTACAAGAGCCAATCCATGATGCTAATGCAACAAAAAGCATATTAGACATGAATATATAGATCATCATCCCAACTCTAGCACTACAGAGACGGCAGTAGCATCTGCAGTATGAGCTTGCCCCGACACGACAGCATGCAGGGCGACATATATTCGTATCTGTTCATGCTAAAACTAAAAGGCTTTACCTATCTTGGAAGAGTTTTCAGAGCTTGTAGTGGTTACCAAGCTTCCGCTATCCGACATGTAGAAATAGTTGTAGTTAATTCTAGTAACCAAATCCGCGAGATGAGGAAATTGCCCAACGTTCAGCTTGAAAGATAAAATCTGCAATACAGAGAAGTTCTCAACTATGCAGCTACAAGTTTATTTGAATTAAAGAACTAAGCTGACACATTTGATGTTTCCCTGGCATGTGAATGAAAAACGATAGAGAGAATAGTAGTACCCTGAGAAGGAAAGTTATGCAATCATCAAACTGTCTTTCTATCCGATCTACTTCCATTTCGCATCTTGCTTTTATGGCTGACAATGATCCACCACTGCTTAGAGTCCGCTGGATTGAATAGAAATCCAGGGCAAGTCCAAGGATGATGTTGAGCCGGTAAGCAATCAACGCCCACTGGTAATGCAACAAAGTCATCAACAAGTGCAAAGTAACAAAAGTGAACTGAAAACCAGCAGATAGATAATGTAGACAAACTGGTTTAAGCAAAGATGGGTAGGAGAGTTTTGGGATGTGATAAGGATGGGGGATTGTGACCTTGAGAACATGGGTTCGATTCTCAAGATTGCAATCTAATAGTTTTTTTTTTTTAAGAAAAAAGAAAGGAATTGTAAGCTGTACTAACCAACTTATCAGGAACAACAAAGCACTGTCTCTGAATTGACAACAGATAGGATTCATGCACGTCGATGACTTCATCCAAAGACCTAGCTGCCCCCACGCCTTCACAGAGTTCACGCCATGCACTATGATATACCTAGAATTGGGATTTTGGTAAGTTCAATTCACGCCATGCAAGAGGACAAAGTTCCACACACGGAAAAGTTATTCCGCTTTTCTTTCATACAAGCAAATCATGGAAGAACAGATATCTATGTATGTTATGGGGGTAGAGGGCATTACTCTGTCCATGACATACTGATGAAATGCATCCACAAAATGCAGTAATTTCTGTTCCAGTAACCAATGGCGTTTGCGAGTGGTTGTAGCAACGCTGCGATCCTGAAAGAGGCAGGTATAACTTCAGATCCAAACATTGCATTTACAAGGGCAATAAAGTTCAACACTCTATGGAGGGGAGTCGACATTTGCAAACGTCAGATTCATTTCATTGAGCAACATAATAACGAACAAAGATAATGAAAAAAATGATTAACCTTCCACATCCACCTCCGAGCCTCATCCAGGACAAATTTTGCTCGCTTGACCTTCAACAGGAAAACCATTACCTGTGCAAATATTCAGAATGATTACAATGTGGGATTAAGTGTGTCCACCAAAAATCATAACTGTTACCTGATTATAGTTTTTTAGTGCCTCAGCATTAGCTAAAAGTTCAAGGGGCCATGGGACCTACATCCAAAAGAACTACAGCAATTAGACTGAAGGTTGAAAAGTTAAGACATGTGCATGCATACCAAACTCCAAAATGGGGTCCGGCCATGTGCAAATAGCTGCTACTGAATATTGAGGAAAGATGCAAGCACAAAGAACATAATGCTAACCTTGTATGTGAATCTCAGCGACTGGAGGACATCAATTCCTGCAGTCTGCAGGCGACTTTTGCGAGGAGTTGAGCTAGGAGCAGCTGCACCATGTTGTTCATCTTCATTTACAATGGGAGATTTAATGATCGACACAACCAAAGCATCTGGCGAGCTTAATAACGAGCCATCAGCAGAGTTTCTGATTGATTCCTGAAGCAACATAAGCATAACCATTTACAGCATTGATAAACATAATTACCTTCAACACAAAAATATAGTTCCTAACAAGTTCGTCAAAGGTTTAAATCCAACTATAATACCAATTATTACAGACATTCATCAGAAAGTAGACTGAAATGAAAAGAAACAACCAAAGCAGTTTCCACGTGTACAGGTGGCATATATAGAAATTAGCCATATAATTAATGTTAACTAGAATGAAAATACAAGATAGTTCATGATAAGGAAAAAAGGCAGAAAAGCGGGATGGTCTGGCACAACAGTGTGCCCCTTATAGAAGGAAAGTATTTGCACCTGCAAGATAGTGTTTAACTCAAACTCATCATCCAATGATTCTCCTTTGTCTAATTTATTAAAAATCACTACCAAGAAGTGCTGCAGTAGATCACCTGCAAAAAAAGGAGTAACAATTTCATGCCATTAACAATATATACAGATACTTCCAAAATACGCTATCAAATTATCTTTTTGACTAAAGTCAAAGAGTACCTGAACCTAACAAATATATAGCACGCAACACCCCTAGCTCATCCAGTAATCTCCAATCATCCAGTAATTTCGACAATATATTCCTGCCAATGCAATCAGCCTACGAAGAAATAAGTCAAACTTACCAAGGGATCTTATAAAGATGCAAACATATGAAATGTGAAAACCCCAAAAAAGTTAATGCAATCAGACCTGCTTCTTTATGTAGGTAAGAAGGCATTCCTGCAAAATGACAACAGGGAGAGGAGTACCCTTTGGTACCGCGCTTTCTATCCATTTAAAAACTCTGGATGAAAGAGTACTATTTTTCTCAAATGGCAGAAACTCTGATATGTTAAGGTCATCCTGTCCCACAATAGAAATTTATTTGAGAGTTGAAATGCTAGAAGAAACTATTTTCCAAACTCTAGTCAAAACACCACAAACAAGTACCTTAAAAGATGGAAGCAAAGTCGGAAAAGGAAATAACATCTCCAGCATTTTTGTTTCTTCCTGCTGACGATGAAATTCGGACTCATCAAATCCAAATCCAAACCTAAAATTTGTAAATCCAAACCTAAAATTTGTACTTTTCTCCCTGAAACAAGATCCCTCAGTTCTATCAAATACAGCTTTCCTTAATTCCTCATCATCTAAAGGTGGAAGATGCATGTTTCTAGACAAACTTAATGCACTCCTAACATCCTTGTCCTGATTAAGGACATTACGACAAACGGTCATAGCTGGATTTTCAGGAAAATATGTTCCAAAATAGGGGATGTCATCAACTCCACCTAAAACTACATCTCCTTTATACAAATTAGAAACATCCGCTTCTTTATTTGTGAATTCATCACCTACACACCTTTTCTGCCGTAATGTATCATCCAAGAACTTACACCAGACCTTGTCTGAGGAAAATGATGGCAAAATCTCAGTGTTCCCCTGTTCTTTACACTTTCCATCATGACATTCAGATGAAGTAAAAATCAAATTATCATGCCAGACATATTCAGCAATGTGGTCACTATAGCCAATAAGAGCTGCCAATGACACACAAAAGGCCTCTGATAATGTCAATCCAGATATAGACCTCCCAATTTCATGGCTAATAGCAGGTATATCCGAAAAGGATATCAGAGGTGCATGTCGGATATGTTGCAATGACTTCCCAGCAGAAACAATTGCCTTTCCCATGTCCTTGATGAACAAAGGGCATACATAGTATTGACTTTCCCTCCCCTCAATTTCTCTGGTAGAACTGGATTCTCTTCTAGGCATATCCTTTTTCTCATTTAGAGTTAGAAAAACGTCAGCAGGCGAAGCATGATCGAGTTTTTCACTTTTTTTCAATCTGAGCAGATAGCTTTTCTCCCAGAACTCAGTCTCATCAATTGCAATTGCTTTGTTAGCATAAAAGAACATCTGAAAATAGCATCAAGATTAAGAAGATCACTTACTGCCTTCAACAACATAAAGCAATAGTAGATTGTCAGAACTTGGTACCAAATTATTCACATCACATGACTGTAAATCCTTAATATCTGAATCATCAAATGCAAACTACAAAATTATCCACAGTGATTGAACAAGTTCAAATTGTCTCCCGAGAAAATCTGGATAAACCATGGCTTTTGTTGCAAAGTGATTAAGTTATTCAATAATTAAAGATTAATAATTGACATATTAAGTCTAAATTATTGCGCAATGCAAGCTAAATGTGACACAGATTCCATCAAAAGATATTTTATAAATTTTTAAAAGGAGTTACCTCCCCAAAAGGGTCATCAAGAGTTCCTTCAAAAAGCCAAGAGTCAAGACCTTCGATATAGGGCAATAGACTCCCGGATAAAACATAAAGTAACATCTTGTAAGCATCCTCCTGAAAAGTCCATCAAGAATCATAACAAAATATTTAATAAAGAATAAAGCCAAGAATGAAGAGAAAACTCTTCAAATAACGAATTTTTTAAAATAATAATAACAACAACCTCACCCCCTTGCACAAGACAAATTTCATTGAGCTTCCTGTAAAGCTGATTAAGAATGTGAGTTGCAACATCTGCTGCTGCAACAGAATGATTGAGCTCAAAATAGGTTCCCGGAACAGCTTCCTTTACAATTTGCAACAAATATTCAGCTCCTGAGAATAGACTGCAATACAGCCAACATCATCGGGAGCATAAAAAATACATAACTTCAGAAAGAGTATCCGAAGAACAACTTTATTCCAGAACTAACCTTGCAGAGGATTAAACAAGAAAGAATGCAAAATGATCAGTTATGTCCAATAAAATGCTGGCTTCTTAGATAAAAGTCTCTTTAAGCAAAAACAACCAAATTTGAAATGTTTCTAGAGCACAAAAATTGAGATATTCTCCTTCAGATAAATTACTACCATCAAGAGGATTTTTCTGTAAGAATGCAGCAGACCGTATGAATAATTTATTCACTGAATCAAATAGAACCTCTTAGGAGTAACATACCTTGATAGGGAACTTGACAATCCCAAAAGGGTTGGAACCGTTTTGCCGTCAGAACTGTTCAACTTTTCCTCCTCACTCAAAGCAACATCGCGCAATTTCTGCACCAGAAAACAATTAGGCAAAGAACTGGCAACAAAGTAAAAAACTTGAATCAGAAAAGCAGAAATGAATAAAGAGTAAATGGACAACTACTAGGTAATATGCATACTCTGAGCCAGACAGAAACAGAGCAGGTAAATGCTCTCAACGTAGGGGGAGCTGATACAGCCGACTTCTCAATCTTATTCACAGTAATTTCAACCAATTTTAAGCAAGAGGCAGCGTGAGAGAATCGATCAAGAATGCCACGAAGACTCGTCTTTGTAAGATGAGACACATAAACCCCATCTTTAACTCGAAAACACTGCCCATTGTCATCCCAGTAAAACAAAGAACTTGAGAAACCTTGGCATATATGCAACACTCCTTTCACCTAAACCAAATTAGCAGAGCAGAGGAAGAAAATTAATATTAAAGTTGCGGATTTAGCATAAAGATTGAATTTTGGGGACAAAATGCGGAAGAAAGACAAGAAAACTTACCAATTCAATTTCATCAGCCCTTAGGGAGGACAATGGCGTCGCAAAATGGAGGCCATTAGCTGAGAAAGAACCATAAACTTTACTAATTAAACTGCCGGAAACTTCCATCCTTTACTACCTCAACTAAGAACTCCAAACACATGGTTTTCTTCATACATAATGAAAGGCAATTCCTCCCCTCATTCTCGCTATATGAGATGTGTTAAAAAAAGGAAACCAATTAACCATATCAATGTGCTCGTGGGTTTCTGGGTTTTCCCACCAGAATTGGGAAGTGAAGAAACGATGGTTTTTATTTGATTTTTTTTTTTTTTTTTTATTGTGGCGTTGGATTCTCAAGAGGGCGCCGTGGGGGTTAATGACTCCAGAATCAGTCGGAGGGAAGAGAATCGGGGAAAAAAGAACACAGGTGATGGTGCCGGAGGGCGTGGCGCCGGTAGGATTCAAGTGAGCAAAGTTTCAAATTATTATTAGAAGAGGGACTTTACTAGGATTTTCTTTAGTTCTTTAGATGAACATTTCTAATTCTTCATATTTATAAATAAAAAAAAACATTTTTTTAATCTTTCATCAGAAATAAAAAACGTGTATTTACTGGACATATTTAGTTTCAATGAACTAAAAACTCGAACATTTCATCATGGAGATTAGTGTAAAGTATAATGCAATATATCCTAATTATTTTCTAATTGCAAACTATTTCTTAATCTTTTAATTTTGTAAAAATTGAATTATTTGTTGTGCTTTCTAATGACTTTGTTTTTGTTTCAAAAAATGGAGAACACATAGTTAGTAGTTTTAGTGAGAGAATTTGACGATCATATTTTGTTTTCTTAAAGCATGAAATTATAAATTAGATATAGATATTTTTACACATCTAATGAGGTTGGAAGATGAAAATTGTAAATAGATAGATTTTTCTTTTGAAGCAAATTAGATAAATTTGATCAAGCCAATTGTTCAAATTCATTTAGAACACATTTAGATTATGATTTATGATATAATCCAAAATTTTGGAACATTTGGATTATTACTCTTTTGGATATAAGAAATGTAAGAAAGCATTATTTGATATTTGGAACCACACATTATATTTATTACTTTTTACAAAATTATAAAATGTTGAATTATTGTCACTTTTTTAATAAGATTCAAGCACATACATGAGATCTCATGCTTTAAAAAGGCAGGAAAAATATATATATATATATATATATATATAGAAAGCCCATATTTGAAAGTCAAATCAAAGCAAGAATTGGATTTGTTCTAAACTACGTAGTACGTACTTGTTGTAGACTTTCTTTTCCTAAATTGGTATGAGTTGGTTCTTATTATGGTAGATTCCTATTTTGAAAAGGAAGTCCACGATCAATCTATAAATACAACACCAAGGCTTCACCTTCTCTCTGAGTTCACCCTAGCCGCCTGCCACTCACCGTTCCTTGAATCTTGGAGCTCAAGGTTACTACCATAGCCATTAATGGAAAACCAACAGATAGATTTGAAGCACACGGGCACTCAAAATATGGAGCAATCACCATTTTATTCATGCAGCCCATTGGCCACTGCAGGAACCTCTGTTCTTCCGGCTAGCAATCCGATTGCCTCTTCCCATGTCCCAACCCCCTTCTCATCCAAGCCCCAAGGTCGACCGGGGAGGCCTCCACGCCCGCCACCACCACCAAATACTGCAACTCCTCCGCCTAATGTCCCAGCAAGGCCTCCATGCCCGCCACCACCACCAAATACTGGAACGTCTCAGCCTAATGTCCCAGCAAGGCCTCCACGCCCGCCACCAACACCAAATACTGCAACTTCTCCGCCTAATGTCCCAGCAACGCCTCCATCATCCTTTGTACGGCCGCCACCACCACCAAATACTGCAACTTCTCCGCCGTCATGGAAGCCCCAAGGTGGACCAGGGAGGCATAATGTGCCTCCATCATCCTTTGTACGCCCGCCGCCACCAACAGATACTGGAACTTCTCCGCCGTTCGCAAGTCCACAACTTTCCTCATCCGCCCAAGTGCCACCAGTAAGAACTCCTGTGGCCCCTTTGCCTCCAGTTTCATTTGGAAAACAAATGCGGCCCCAAACTCCTCTGGTCCCCGTGGGATTTCCTCCACAAAGCATTAATACTATTCAACCAGGTGTAACTGTTCCTCGGCCATCTCCTGTAAGAAACTTACAGCCATCATCACCGCCAATTATGTCGAGTTTACCTGCTGCTAGGGAAACCTTGCAGTGGGCTTTTCAGGGATATCCTGGAATGCAGCCTAATGTCGTACCTCAAGCCCAACCTGGTTCTAGTCCTTGTGTTCCCCCACAAGGAAGGAATATGCAACATCCAAATTATATGCCACCTCCAGGGGCTGTCCAAGGTTTGGCTGTATCTGCTCCAGGATCATTTGATGCAGGGCTAAATTCTATTACTTTACCAAGGCCATTGGATGAAGATGTAGAGCCAAAATCTTTGGCTGAGATATACCCCGTGACTTGTAGTTCAAGATATTTACGGTTTAGTGCATGTGCAATACCAAATTCTCAGTCATTGGCTTTAAGATGGCATTTACCTCTTGGAGCAGTTGTTTGTCCTCTTGCAGAATCTCCTCAAGGGGAAGAAGTCCCTGTAGTTGATGATTTTGCGACAACTGACCCGATTCGTTGCAGAAGGTGTCATTCATATGTGAATCCATATGTTACATTTATTGATCATGGAAGGAAGTGGAGGTGCAACATATGTTGGTTGCTAAATGATGTTCGGAGAGATTATTTTGCCCACCTAGATGCCAGTGGCAGGAGAGTCGACTTGGATAAACGGCCTGAACTTACTAACGGCAGTGTCGAGTTTATAGTACCAACTAACTACATGGTTCGGCCTCCAATGCCACCGGTTTATTTTTTTCTCATTGATGTTTCGGTTTCTGCCGTCAGAAGTGGAATGCTTGAGGTTGTTGCAGAGACTATTAAGTCTAGTTTGGACAACTTGCCTGGATCTCCAAGAACACAAATCGGCTTCATAACTTTTGACAGAGCAATACATTTTTATGATTTGAAGTCTTGTTTGAATCAGCCTCGGATGATGACGGTCTCCGATCTGGATGATATATTTGTACCCTTGCCAGATGGGCTCCTCGTTAACTTATCAGAGTCAAGAACTGTGGTAGATTCATTTCTCGACAGCTTGTCCGCCATGTTTGCAGGCAATTTGGAAGTGGAGTCTGCTTTTGGTTCAGCCCTTAAAGCAGCATCCCTGGTTATGACCAAAATCGGTGGCAAATTGTTGATTTTTCAGAATACGTTGCCGTCGCTAGGTCCGGGCCGGCTACGGCGCCGTGGAGACGATGCTCGTGTTTATGGAACCAATAAAGAGTATACCCTGAAAATACCAGAAGATCCATTTTATAAACAGATGGCTGCTGATTTTTCCAAAGCTCAAATATCCGTAAATGTATATGCATTCAGTGACAACAACTATATTGATGTAGCCTCCTTAGGAACTCTGTCAAAATATTCCGGCGGACAGCTATACCACTATCCAAATTTCCCATCTTCCATTGGCGCCGGAGATAGACTAAAACATGAGTTGTCCAGAGATCTTACAAGAGAGACAGCATGGGAAGCTGTGATGCGCATAAGATGTAGTAGAGGTCTGAAACTTACTTCTTACTATGGTAACTTCATGCGGGGATCCAATGATCTTTTGATGCTTCCAGCTCTTGACTGTGATAAGGCGTATGCAATGGAGTTCTGCCTTGAAGAAGAAACACTTGTGACAACAAAAGATAGAGTGTATTTTCAGATGGCATTGCTGTATACTTCGTCTTCGGGTGAAAGACGCGTGAGGGTACATACTGCTGCTGTTCCGGTTGTTACTGATCTGGGTGAAATGTATCGCCGGGCTGACATTGGCGCCGTAGTTTCTCTACTTTCTCGGATAGCAATTGAGAAATCACAATGGAATAAACTGGAAGTGGCTCGGAGTTGTGTGCAACAAACAATGGTGAAAGCACTTAGAGAATATAGGAAGATTTACGGTATCCAGGGAGGAGGAGGAGGAGGAGAAAGGTTGATATACCCAGAATCATTGAAGCTGTTACCGCTTTATGCTTTGGGATTGATTAAGTCAGCAGCTCTTGGTGGTGGACATGGTGATGGAGCTTGTTGGCTTGATGAGCAGTGTGGTGCTGGGCATACCATGATGGCATTGCCTGTTAAAAGGTTGTTGAAACTTGTGTATCCGAATTTGGTGCGAGTGGATGAATCTCTGCTAGAAGAAGCTAACTTGGATAACCAGTCCCAAAACAACATTTGGAAGAAGAGGCTTCCGGTTGCTGCAGAGAGCTTAGATTCCAGGGGAGTTTATGTGTATGACGACGGCTTCCGGTTGGTTATATGGTTTGGGAGAATGGTTTCAGCAGACATAGCCGTGAATTTACTCGGGGATGATGATGATTCAAAGCTCACCACCATTGTTGAACGTGAGAATGAAACCTCAAAGAGATTAATGAGGATGTTAAGGAAAAACAGAGAGAGCGATCAGCTTTGTGAGGTGGTGCGGCAAGGGGAGCCAAGGGAAGCCCACTTTAACTCGAATCTAGTGGAGGACGGGAGTGTTGGTGGTACATATGGCTATTCCGACTGGATGTTGCAGTTACATCGGCAAGTCAGGGAAAATGCATAATCACAAGTTGAGTTTTGGTTTAAGTTTCTTGTATTGCTTGTATGTAATTAATTATTTAAACTAGATTTGATGTTATCTCTAATTGTCTTCTTTTATTAGTCTAATTGTAGTAATTCTTTTTAATAATAATTACCAAAAGTAACAAAAAATTGCTCCCACTCTTAATTATAAAATATTCCAACATAAGTTTCATATTAAGAGGAAGAAAAATATATAAAGAACAAAACAGTGATTACATGTTTGCCTATTCTCTCGTTAGAATTTACAAAGTTTTGATTTATCGGGTTCGGTCTCCTTGGTCGTTACGACTTTGGGTAGTAATTTTCAACTTGTTTTTCTCCGAACACTCCCACTTAACATAGTTAAATTCTAACAATAGTTAGACTATGTTTGATAAACTAATTCAAGAGATAATGAATTAAGTAAATAAGTATACATTTATTATGTAAATTTAGAAAGATGTGTCTAAGAATTTCCTCATACCCAAAAACCTGTTTCCAGAGATTCCAATTTAGATTTCAGTATGCCATAAGATATGAAACAGCAAACCATGAAAGATCTTCATTATGAGTTCAGACTTTTATTTAATGGTCTGGTTTCCTTTCAAAAAAGATATCGCCGTCACTTCAAAGCTACCTTCCGTTTGGCGGTGGGACTGGTAATTTTACTACTACGGCTTTTGTCTTTGTTCTGGGGTTTGACATGTAGCAATACAGAGAACCAAAAAAAAAAAAAAATGATGAACCATAACGCAAAATCAATTGACTTTGGTGCAGCAAACTGAAACGTTCGAATTGCTTTAATCTGCCACTTGCTAGAATGTGACAAGGTGGCATATTAACCTTAATCTTCCAATTCAAATGGCAAATTAACCTTAATCTTATAATTCCTAAAATGACGATCGAGTAACACATTAACAGTATCAAGAATTGACCACTTCAATCTTAGAAGCAATACTAACAGTACTAAGAAGATAGAACAGAACTTAGGACTGAAGGAGATGATCTTCTTGATGAACTTTCCTCTTCAACATTTCTACATACTGTACAACACTTCCTATTCCCTTTAAGCAAACACCACTTGTAATTTGACTATATGCTACATTGCCATTTTTGCAAAGCCTGCAAGAAGAATCTAAGCTAAATTTCAAAACTACTGTGTTTTCTCATTAGTCTGCAACTTTAAACACAGTTAGAGATGTCGAGATCTAACTGAAAGTAAACACGTCAAGAATCAGATCACCCCGGCGCCTTCTTGTTCTCTACTTTGAATAAGCTGTTGAAAACCATTATGAGGGCTAGCCATCATCTGAACAACAGTTGAGCTCTAATGAAGGGGGAAGAGGGTCCAAAATCTGACGCTTTCAGACCAGTTTGCTGGCTTTCACTGGAAACTTCAACTAAATCTCGATACATTTCCAAATCATTTTCAGGCTTCAGTGGCATCACCCAGTGAAAAGAAGAGGCAAAGCATAAGAGAATTAACCTTACCTGTTGCTATATGGCTGTTCCCTACTCTTGGTTATGGATCTTTGGTAGTAGGAATGGCAACAAATCCATCTTAAGCTTTGTGCAGGGTGGGCTGTGTTGTTTATCCTGGCAAATCACATCAATCAGAAACTAACCATGTGTTTAGTCCCATTTTGAAGAATACATGCTGCATCTGCAAATCAGATTTACACATCCTAAATACAGTAAATATGTCAAGATCATGTCAGGATTTCTACATGAAATACAGCAGCCGGAGGTTGTTTTAACACTCACAGATGATATCAATCCAGACAGTTCCTCATATATTTGGGAAAATTGCTAGTAAATAAATATCATTCAATCAACATCCAATTAGGAAGAAATTAGAGTTCAATACCTTCCTGACACTTTGAAAGCAATGGCACTGACAAACTAAGCTTATGTTGCTCCATCCAACTCATCCCCAAGCAATGCCACTGACAAACTCCTTTATAGCTTATGTTGCTCCCCAGAAAAACTTCATTCATCCTTATAGTTTTGTTTCGCGCTTCAAACCTGGTTTTACCTTCATAACATGTGTGATTCGTCTTTGAATGCCTTCTTCAATTAGGTCGCAATAGTTTCTGTCGAGAAGATTGATCACCCCTGAAAAGCTTAGAGCATTTTGAACTAATCTGTAAGTGAATTCTCTAGGAATTGATCCTTGTTTCACCAACTCAACGAGGAAATCCCGTGCTTCCACCACTCTTCCAGCTTCACACATGGAATGAATAATTGGGGTATAAGAACTTGTGGTTGGCGTCCCATGTTTCAATTCTTTCATCCTTCTCAACATCTCAACTGCCTTATCAACCTCATTAACAGCACTATAGTATCTAATAAAAGAATTATAAGTGATCCTATTAGGAAAACAGCCTTTCTTCAGCATATCATCAAACAACTCCAATGCTCTCTCTATCCTAAAAGTCTTGCAGCATCCATTAATCAATGAATTGTAAGTCACAACATCAGGCATAAACCCTTTGGACAACATTATACGAAACAAGTGATTTGCTTGCCATATTCGCTTCCTAGTGGCTTTGCTATACCCAGTCTCCATACTATGTCTACAATAAGAGCTAATCAAAATTGTATATGTAAAAGTGTCAGGAGGACATCTAAAACCAGGTAACTGCATTTGTTCCAAAAATAACCTAGCTTTCTTGAAATTTCCAGCTCTACAAAGAGCATAAATGATTGTGTTATATGCAAGAACATCAGGCTTACAGTGAAATTGCTTCATCCTATAAAATGCAGCCAATGCCTCATTAACCAAGCCCTCTTCTCCTAAAACCTTGATAACACAAGTCACCATGGAAGTATTAACAATCCCTTTTCTGGACATTTCTTTAAGGAATCCCCAAAGGGGTTTTAAAGCATTTCCTTTGGCCATAACAAGAGCCATCTCTTTGCAAGTAGCCTCATCATGGGTAAACCCAAACTGGGATTCCACCCAATAGTAAAATTCAGTAGCTTTTTTAAGCCCAAGATTTATTTTTTCAGGATCTCTACGAGCAGCAGGGCCCAGAATCAGCTTACCACTTTGTGCTTTCAAGAATTCATCTTTCAGGCGTCTCTGCTTCAGTGGAGCGCGGTGACGAAAACCCTTTTGATTCCCGATTGATCTTGGAGATTGAAAGAGGAATCTGGGAATGCATCTTAGTACTTGAGTTACTGTCTCTGTCGTCCAGATTGGATTTCCTCCTGGGATGCTTTGAGCTTTAACTGAGGCAAAATTGGTAGTTTGAAAAGACTGGTCTTTGATCACTGCAACCAATATTTCTTTTACAACTGGGAATTCGTTGAAATTACGGTGGAAAGGCTTTGAAAAGAACATGAATACCCGATGAAATCCTGAGGGTTGCGGCTTTATTGACTGGCTGTGCTCTGAGTATTTCGTTTTTCTTGTGATGTTAGATTCTGAAGGAGGGACTCACTAACGTTTTCCTTTTTATACATTTTTAGATGAACATTTCCCATTCTTTATAATTTCAAAAAAAAAAAAAAACTAATTTTTCATCTTTAAAAAAATGTTTATCTACTGAAAACATTCACAAATGCATAATGAACTAAAAACTCAAACATTTCATCTTGGAGATTTGTGTAAAATCAAATATATCCCCCGAATTACTTGCTGGCAATAACTTAAAATTCCATTTGAACTTGACACTACTAGAATTAATAGTGTTAAAAATCAAATCTTGAATCTTACCATTGCTAGAATGGGTGGCCCATCAAAGTATTTCAAGAAGATAGAACAGAACCTGAGAAAAAAACTGAAACAGATGATCTTGATGAACTTTCCTCAAGCAAGAGGAGGAATGAATGATTTCTGGAAGTCTTTTTCTATTAGTATTTACAATTTAGAGAGTAGGAGATCGTCTTCCCTCCTCAATATCTATACATTGGGGTTGGGGCTTGTTAAGCAAATACCATTTGAATAAATGGATAACATGTTTCCCCAACACCGGTAATTTGGCTCAGCTACATTGCTAAATTTTGCAAAGCCTGCAAGAAGAATCTAAGCTACATTTCAATCTAGTTATTTTCTATTTAATCTACAATTTTAAACTGGTGAGAGATGTCCATCATCAGATGGCACCTTCTTGTTCTCTACTCCATCGAGTAAGCTGCACATCAAGAGTGCTAGCAGCATTATTTGAACTGCTGTTGAGCTCTGATGAAGGGGCACTAGGAAGATCCTCGAGGATTGAACGAGGGGAGAGACGGGAAGAGGATCCACGATCCGAGGGTTTAGGACCAGTTTGCTGGATCTCACTGGAACAACAGTTAGAAGGAGAACTTAAATTAAATCTCGACGCATTTGCAAACCATTTTCAGGCCAGTGAAACAAAGAAGCAAAGTAGAAGGGAATTAACTTTACCTGTTGCATGGCTGTTCCTTACGCTTGATATGGATCTTTGGCAGGAACGACAACAAATCTATCCTACGCTTTGTGCAGGCAGAGTTCTGTTGTTTATCCTGGCAATTGGCAATATCAATGAGAAAGTAACCAAATGTATCGTACTCTATCGAAGGAAAAAAGTGTACATAAAGTACATATGCTGTACACAGACTTGCAAATTGGATTGCACATCCTAAATACAGCAAATATGGTAGGATCATGGCAGGATTTTGTACATGAAACACAGGAGGTAGTTACCACTCACAGATAATGTCACTCCAGATAGTTCCTGAGAACAACTTGCCACCTCTTGATCATTTGGTTTCCTCAAAAAAGAATGTTCAAGTAGTGCAGCTGCTGATGGTCGATCTGCAGGGTTTCGCTGAAAACACAACTGGAGGAAATCTTTCCCTTCTGGAGACAATGTATCTGGTATAGGTGGTGATTTGTTCAAAACATTGAACATGGCTGCCACCTAGTGCCAAAAAAAACATTATGACTGGTCAGAGAACCTACTTTGAAATCATCAGATGCGCAAGGAGCCGGGGATGCTATTGATACTAAACTATTTTGGCAAGTTTTCCAATGTTGGAATTTTTACATAATGCAACTAATCAGTTTGATTTAACTTCTCACCATGAATGAGTTTACTTTTTCTAGTCTATGAATCAAATATAGCAACTAAAACAGTCATACATGCACACTCAAATGGAGTGAATAGGCATTTTTCCTCTTCAAATTCAGCATATTTAAGCAAAAAATATTTCTCAAGCTACATGAAAGAGAAAGATAAAACTGATTAATAAGCATACCCCACAAATATCACTCCAAGGAGGTTTTCCTGTTAGCATTTCAATTACGGTACAACCTAGGCTCCATATATCAACTCCATAGGCAAGCCCTGAAGTTCTATCTTTCCGCATTGTAGCCTGCAAGACCTAAAACAAAGGAACGGCGCTGGAGCTTTAGGCAGTTATAATCATCTAGGTATTGAGAACTAATTAGAAACTGAGGCACAGAAATAATACCTCTGGGGCCATCCAGTGTGGAGTGCCTTTCAAAGAAAGAGAATTGGCACATCCTGAAATCTGAAAACACAATAGTTCATCATTAGTGCATAAAAGGACACAAAACAGGGGAAGAAAGTAGCATGTGCGACAAAGATGAGTATCAAAATCTGAAACTCAATAATTAAAATATGACCTATATATTCACCTAAGAAATCCTATGCATGAGAAAAGAAAAACTGTTTATCAAGTTGGTAGTAAAAGATTGAGGAGCTCACGTGTTTCGCCAACCCAAAGTCTGCAAGCTTGACAACACCATTTGCATCTACGAGCAGATTCGGGCCTTTAATGTCCCTGTATAGGAAGAGTAAGAATCATCAACATGAAGTAATATATGAAGAATTTAAGCTCAAAGTAAACCAACTAATGTGAGTTGTTCCTGAAGAAACTAGAAGGGAAAAGAAACATGGGCAATTCCAGAACATATTTTTCAGCTTGCTGTTATGTAAGACTAGATTAAATGTATGTACAGAACACATCATACAGTCAAAAGCAATAAATATCAAATCGTACTCAACTATTCTGATCAAGCATGATATTACCTGTGTATTATCTTCTTGCTGTGCAGATAAGCCAACCCTGAGGTAATGTGGCGAGTAAAACTGCGAACTATACACTCTGTCATAGCTCCACAATGCTCACTAACAAACTTACTGACTGATCCTGGATGAACATACTCCAAATATATGCAAAAGCGATCCTCAATCTACTCAGAAATAGGATTTCACAAAGTTAATATGCTTACTTCAACAATGTCTAAATAAAAACAAAGGCCAACTGGTTACTTACAGTTTCACTGCCAAGGTATTGCACAACATTTGGATGCTTTATCTGGCGAAGAACTTTGATTTCCTGAAAAATACAAACGTGATGGAAATTTTAGTTTCTTCCTGATAATAGATTCACAAAACAAGTCAACCCTATTTGCACTTGGCCAAGTATATCCATTTTTTTATCTGTCAACTACAGTAAATTCTATGTTTCATTCACTATCTGAAATACTAGCAGAGGAACAGTGAAATTGTTTTAAAAAACCTGACGGAATTAATTCCAGTTTTAATCTTACAAATCTATATAATGTTCCACCTAGAGGCTATCTCATCTTTGCTCATTTTTCCTCAACCAAAGCTCTCAACCTCTCCACTCTAGATATTTTTTCCCCCTACCAAAGTCTAGAAAAGATTTCCATGCAAAAGTGTTCAAAACTCTTTGTTCTAGTTCGTTGGTGAGGCAATGTTTGTGCAAAATTGACTTCATGAGTTTCCATTGTTCGTCGGAAACAAATTGTCCTAAAAACCTCGTGCACATTGTAGAGGGGACAAAATTGTGTCCAACACAAGCCTTGGAATTTACTTTGCTTCTCTAAAATACTTGCCTTTAACCCTTGATTTTTCCAACATGTGGTTCCTCTTAAAATGCATGTCAATTGATTTTGAGAAAGCTAATAATATCGCATATGCAACATTGTAAAACATTAATGACCTGTTCCAACTGCTTTATGCATTCCTTGGCTTTTGTATCTTCTGGAATAACCTCAACCTCTTTCATGGCACACAGAGCTCCAGTTTTGCTGCAAGAATAAAAATCAGATATAACTTTCCCATCTCTGCCGTGAAATACAAAGACAATACCATGTTACTAACATACCAATTTGTTGCAACATAAACACTTCCATATGTACCACGCCCTATGAGTCTTCCTTTTCTCCATTGACCCTTCACTGGCGATACATCTGATTTATCCACATGCTGATGAGTGAAGGATGAGTGTGATAGCCTTGGAACTCCAGGTGGAAGAGGCAGTGGATGCACATTGACAATATTATTTTCAAGCCATGTTTCTGGCTGAGCTTTTGGACATGAATTTGATGGAGCAGATGTAAGTTTCCCATTATTCGTACATGCATTTTGTGATTTCGGGCTATGAAGTGGCGAGTGATCTGGGCTACACATCATTTTTGTCGGGATCACCTGTGTAGGAGCACCTATGAACTTATCCTGATGTGAAGGATCTAAACTAAATGAAGAGCCATAGTCCACAGTTTTGAATCTTTGGGGGCTCTGCATGGGGCTTGACAAACCACTGCTAGGAGCACTCCTTGCAGGAACACAATGACCAAAGTCAATTCCAATTCCTTCAACATGAAGGTCATTAGAAAATCCCCTGCGACGGTAAGTTGGATATTTGGATGATCTTCTGGCAACATCACCACTGCTATTCCTACGAGTTCTTTCAAAGATACCGCGGCTAGTTGAACATGGAAAACAAATGTATAATCAGCTTCAACAATTAAGGTATTAAAATCATTAACCTAGTATATGATAACAAAAACAGACAAGTCTATATTGAACTTAATTGAAGTATTCTAATACAAGAACCTAAAACACCAGCCACAAACTGAAGAAATAGGGAAATGTCCAATTTTGAAACTGGAGAGACTTCATTTTGTAAGAAAATTCAATAGAAGAGCAGGCCAAATTAAGGAAATTCACAAGTTCGTCACTTTCAATTTATCCAACTCCAAATTAGCAGAGCAACCCTGTTCGCAACCAGCAAATTATTCTACTCATATAGTCATATCCTCAATGCTTCCTATGTACCAGAGTCGGATAACGGCAAAAATTCAATCTTTCCGAATATTCTCAAAAAAAAAAATAATAATAATACTTTCAGAGTAAGATGCTAAAAAGATATTAACTTTAGAGTTAAAAGCAAAAGGGAATTGTACCTAGAAACCAAAGTGCTAGAGGGATGATCCGCTTCCCCTTTGCTTAATCCTTCTTTCGGTGACGGCAACTGATCACCGGAGTTGTGATTCTTCTGAACAGAAGAAACCTCCGGAACCGGCAGCGGATGAGGCACGCCTGATTTGGACCAGGGGCATGGAGACCTGGGCCATTTGTCCGGCGAGGTCGGCAAGGACTTAACTGGCTTCGAACCCACCTCGTCATCTCCACCGTGAAAAGGGTGCCTGGACTTCCGGCGACCGCCACTCAGCTTTCTTCTAGAGTTGTCAGGTGAATTCGTAAGAGAAGACGATTTAGAGGAAGGCGAAAATGGAGCCCAAACAGAAGGCATATCGCATCCAGTAGTTTTACCAAGGAAAAAACAATATTAAGGACTGTATCAACAATCAAGAACTTGCTTGAATTATTGGGAAAACAATATTGTTGTCATTTGAGGAAACAAGAACTCGGTCTAAACAGAGAGAGGACTTCAAAATCAAAAACTATAGAGCTACAACAGTAATGGTGGACCAAATTCTGGGGAGGAGGAAAGAAGCCATTAAATGGTGGGCATTGTTCAACAAGGTATTTGAAAACATGGACCAGAGATCAAGTGGCAATTCCACGGAAACTCATTGTTGCAGCGTCAATGGCACGAGCATTTTTGCATTAGCGCACCCTGACCCAGTACCGTCTTGTCTTTGTCAACGCTCATCCTCTTATTTTATTCTTCATTCCCTCTTTTTGTTTTCGTTCTTCCCAGAATGTTTGTTTTTCCCCCCGAAGCATAGGGGATTATCGAATATTTTTTTACGCGTTTCAATTATATAATTTTTAATGATTTTTTAAAAATAAAAAGTAATATTACATGTTTGATTGAGAGGATTGAGGAAGGTGAAGAAATTAAATTATGAAAAATAATAGATAATAGGTAGGATATTAAACTGATAAAAATAATAATTAATTAAAAATTAAGATAAGATTAGATAAATGTAAAATTTTCAGTAGAATGTAAATAAGAAAGTAATAATAATTTTCAAATTTAGGAGGGAAGAGACCTTACATTTTATTGAATAATTTTTTTAACTTTTTACCATTTTTTAATACATAAGGTTAGATTATAAGTAAAAGATAAATAAGAAAAATATAATAATTTGCATGAAAAAAATATAGTATTAAAAATTAGTTAAGATAATTGGAATAAAAATATAAGTAGAAAGTAAATTAGTAAAAGATAATATTTATTTGTAAAGGGTGAAAAAAAAAAGATAAAATAAGCGGGAAAATGTAAGATTCAGATAAAAGGGCGAAAATATTTTTTGGTTTAGATTATAGGTTACAGATTGAAAGGATTTTGTTTTCATAATTTGAGTTATTTGGATTAAATAATTATCGGAGCCGTTTAAACTATGTTTAGATAATTCGAAATGATTTAAAATTCGACTTTTACAAATAAAATACAAAATATAAACTCAAAACATTTCATGATTCTATAGCAAAAATGAAAGGTATAATTGACAAAAACTCCAAATGGGACATTTTCCAGTGTTAAAAGAATCAACCAAAAATGGAATATCAAATAAGCAAAAACTAAAATCAGTTTACCATTTTCTTCTTTCATTTACTACAAAAAGAATGAAGCAGAAGCAGTCATTTCCTCTGAAATGTTCAAATGGTTTAACGGGTCTAAACCTCAATCAAAAATGGAAAACAACCCAACTTCCATCCCACGTTGTACCAGATTCAAACATCTGAATCAACCCTTATGGATTTTTTGGAACATATTTAATCACATAACAATGTAAGATCGTTACTGTTCTTTTGAAATTATATTATATTGGTTTTATTAAAAAAATTAGTTGTATTTATGTTATTATTTTTCCTATTACGAATATAAACTGAACTCTCAAGATAAATATAAATTATTTGTGACTTGTTTCATACAAAAAAGGGCGATATTCTCATTTTCATAGTGTAGTATGTTTACACAAAGTTGATCCAAGAATGTGTGCATGTGTATCATGTTAGAAATATGTGGAATGCTTTAGTATATACGGTATATAGTTGCATCATACTCTACTGAGGGTATATACTATAATATTCTTATGTTTATTTTATATATTCTCATACGTTTGAAAAATTGTGTATATAAAATTATATAATATTTAATGTATTTTTATGTGTTTAGAAAATTGTATATTTTTATGTGATATTTAATATTTTCTAACACTATAAATGATGTCTTTTTAATTATATTTCACGTAATATTTTTTATAATTGATGTATTTTTTTAGTAGAGCATCATATTGAAAAGCGTAGTCGATAGACAATAAGTGAGTATTTTTATATTATTATTTATAAGTCTCGGATAGGTGAAGAAGGTTAAGTTAGCCGAACGATGGTTATTGATACAAGAATTTAAGATACTTTTACTTTTAAGGATAAAAATGAGTAAAGAAAATGTCTCGAACAAATATTTAAGTATCACACGTTAAAATAACCTATGTCATATTATTAAAAAAAAGTTTGAAATACTATAATAAAAAATGTATTTGTACCCAAAATCGATACGAATAAGTATATAGAGAATATTTAGGAACACAAAATAATTATTTTTAAGCAATTCGACTAAATATCATTAAAGAGTATGGTATAAGAATCGAGGTAGTATGACTGTGTAGGTTACGAAGACCGGGTCTAAGGTTGACAAAGCGGGGCGGACGCGTGGAACTGGAAATGGGGAGCGGTGTCTGGGTGTGTGTAGTATGTACTGTACTGTACTTACGGGTTTTGTTTGTAATGCTCTACTAAAAGGTAAGGGTGCGTTTGTCTTCTAAGTGTCGAGTTAGGGGGGGAATGGAGTGAGAAAGTGACGAGGGTGAAGGGGACAGAACAGCTGGATACTTGCGACCCTCCAAACGTTGTCTTGGTCAGAAGTTTCAAGTTAAAACCATCGTCGGATCTTACATAAGCACTAACGTATGCGCTGAGGTACGCTAATTGGGCTTATAGCCCTAAAGCCTTTTATTCTTTAGGCCCCGTCTTACTGCTGAACACCGCGTAATTCTGGACCCGGTTCACATACAATACTAGGCTGTCTCTAGCCCTCTCTCCTTTTTAATTTAGTTTACAAACATAATCAGTTACGTTGTTATTTTGTGATTCCAACTCAAAAATTATTAATTTCAAAAAATAAATGTTAACCACTTAAATATAATTTTTTTTACAAACATATTGAGTTATTTGCACTTTAGAGAATTTCATAATTACTCTAGTTAATGCTCACTTATTAAACTTTTTGTCATTTTAAATTTGAATATTTTAAATCTTTTAGTACCATGTAAGACAATCGAAATGGAACAAATGCAATTTAACTTCATTTGTTATTTCTTTTAGTTTGTAAAAATAAAGGTAAAGATAATTTAATTACTCGATTATTTAACAAAACAATCACTTCAACCACCAATAAAATTAAAGTAATTTGATTATTTTTTACAATTATATAATTATTTTAATGAATGCCTTTTTAATTTATCAAATAAGTCAAACGTGATTAAATTATTTTAATAAATTTTTTGTTAATTTACTTAACAAGTCAAAAGCAATTAAATTTTATTAATGATTATTGAGTTATAAAATTTCGATCATTTTATTTCGATTCTCCTTATCATTAATGTTTTAATATATTCTTTCTCCATTGACCCCTCAGAAAATCTTCCTTTGAATAGACTTTTCAACTCTTAAGGTTTTGCTCTTTTGAATACATCTTCATCAAAATCCACCTTCATATATACTAAAAATAACTCCCAAAAATATGATTTTATACTTTCCACTACGAGATCAGCAACTGACCTCACACTACTAATTATCAAAATATCGTAAAAAAATTCTACTGACATATTAAATTTTGTGGAAAATTATTGAAATTATAATTGGATTGGACTTGCCAAGCATGTTTAGTTGGAGAAAAGTTTGAATAGTGTAAATAGGAGAGGATAATACCAAATAAGCATGTTTTAGTCAATATTTTTAATTAGTTTATATTTTTCAAGTCTTAGTCATATGTGACTTAATGTTCGTACTAGTTAATTGCGTGCTACAAATGTATCTTATTGAAATTTAGTTAAAAATTGATTCAAAGTGCAGAAATATCTAAGTAACACGAAAGCCCACTCATTTTTCCACCTTTTATATGGTTATTGGCCAACCCTTTAATAATTTGTTATGATTATGGTTGCCTTGGCCCAAAATTAGTTTAAACTAGTTTAGATTTAAATTAGTTTTATATATATAATAACTTAGCCGACAAGTTCTAAAGACTATTTGAGGACCAAGACAAAAGATGCAGAATTTTTATTTTTATTTTTTTTTTTTGTATGGCTTCAAAATTTGGCCGAATAACAGAATCCTAATCGCAAGTATGCAGAAGATATAAAGGAAACAAAAAGAAGCAGAAAAAAAAAAAAAAAAAAAAAAGAGTAGAAAATAAGATAACTGCTTTGTGTTTGTGTTCTGCACTGGATGGCTTCGAAATTCTTATTGTGTTTGTGGTTTGGCATCTGTATGCATATATGTGCTTTGTGGCTGCTATTCCATTATGATTGTAAAAATGGCCTCATTGCTTTTGGAAATTAATTGAAAGAGAAAGGAATGCAGTCTGCAGTAATGCAAATCAGACTGCGATTTCTAGGAAGAGAAATGAGCCTCAACTGCAGACTGCAGTAACATAAAGTATTTGAGTCTTGCTTAGATACATGGGCTAGTCCATTGGATTATTGTAGATATACTGTTTCAGAGATTGTATACAATCAGTGAAGATGTTTCCAAAACTCTACTGCTGTAAAGAATCTAAGAGTTTATGCACTCCAAAAAAAAAAATGTTAGCCGACGAGTCCCCCCATATTCTGTCGAAAATCAGTACTACAAGCTCGTCGACCTTTGAACCCTCGTTCGTTCGTTCCTAGAGCTTTTCGCTAGAAGCATTCGGTGTCTACACCTCCGAATATAGATGCCAATGCTCCGTCATCAGTTACCAAAATCATGGAGAAATTATTAATTTTGTTTTTGCTAGAGGGGCATTATATGTAATTAATTTTAAAAATAGGGTAATCTAATAGTAGTCTAAGATCAAAGTTTCCAAATATCCACTATCTAGTTGGGCCTTTTCAGGCCTATTGGATCAAACCAAATCAGCCCACCTGTCTATAGAAATTGGGCTGAAATAGCTTTTCTATACAATAAGGGCCAAAACGAATATAGTCCATGGAGCTAATCTTGATGTTGCCCAAGGAAAGCCCAGCCATCTAAATCCATGGTTCGCCAGGATTCATGGGGATGGTGCATCAAACGCTTTTCTGTCAACATTAGAAAATGCACAACACTAAAAACAAAACTTTGGATAGCATATAATGGTTTCTGCTTGGTTTGGAAAACAGGTTAATGTATGGTCATTTTAGAGAAGGATAGCAGCACCACAATTATGTCCATGATCAATGAAAGAACAAACCATACCAATATTCGTTACAATTTTCTGTCACAAATTCAAGATTTTACGATCACGTATTAAGTAGTGAAAATTACAAACTTTAAAAGAAAAAAATATTTACGTCGAATAATTAACGAAATTTGTATTTTTCATCCCTATGGAGTTCGACATCTTTAAAAACCCTCAAGCAGACTTATATATGAACACGCACTAGAAATTGCATGGATACTAATCTTATCTAGTTGAATTTTTGTAGAAATCAATTTGATTTTCCCGTTTTAATAATAATAATAAAAAAACGATGGATTTGTTCAAAATTTCAAACAAAATAATGAGCCCATCGCCACTCATGATTGGAGGAGTGATCTATGCATTTATTGATTTCGATGTTTACCAACCTTACCTTCGTGTGGAGGCAATAATTGATTCTTTAATTCAATATTGCATTTTATATTCATGCCCCCTTCTCATAAACCATAGAAACTTTTTTAAAAAAGTAATTAATATTTTAAAATAATAAAATTTTTGAAAATTTACTTATATTTCAATTTCACGACAAAAAAAATTATATATCCATAACATGAATTCTTTGTTACTCGCCTGATTTTTTAGACAAAAGGGCAAAAATGATGCAATTTTTCTATAGATTTTTGTCGTATTTTTTGAGCTGCTTGATTTGAGAAGCCAACTTGAGGCTGCTCAGAGGAGGAAATCACAACAACCCATTTAAAACGTGGCTATTACGACGTTAATTAATAATAATAAACTAGGAAACTCCTACTCCCCATCTTGATTTATCTATCATTTTAGAATTTTTACAGTTCTTAACAATCACATTTAATGAATGAGTTTGTTTCATAAAATATTTTTTTACTCATAATTAAATAGGTCTACTGGTATTACCAAGGATAAATTATATTTTTACCAATGACCGCAATTAATATTTTTAGTACATGTAATTAATATTATTGGTTTGAATTTGTTAATATCAATAAAAGATTCAGAGTTGGATGAAGGTTAAAATAGGAATACTAACTCAATTTTACCTCGTTTGTTTGAAAGCGTTATATAAGTAAGACCAAAAATTAAATGTTAAAGTGACAGATAAATCGGGACGAAGAGACTGTGAATATAAAGATGAAGATGATGATAATTTGGCAAGACTTTTGTGTTGTTTAATAAGTGGCACCAATGCCGGTCAGAATAGAAGCTGTCAATTGTCAACGAGATGGCTATCTTTGTGTCCAGTAATCCTCGACACATCTACCTCGTTTGTTGGCCTTTTGTAGGCACCTGCCTAACTAAAGTCTTGGATTAATTTGTTTAAAAATGGATGATTATGGAGCTGCAAATTTGGACTTTTTGTTGTTTTTTGTTTGAGTGAGAACAGAAGAACTTGTATTAAACTTGAAATTTGTAGCCCAAACACTGTTGGATTGTTGTACAAGCAGAGATTTCGGCTTCAAACCAAAAATGACTCCCAGCCCAGGTGGAGGTTTTCCGAGCAAACAATGATGCTCCGGCGGCGGCGAGAGATGCTTTGGCCAGCCACGAGCATATTACTCGATGAAAGAACAACAACGTAAGAGGATCAGCGGCTTTGTTGATGCAGCCCGGCGGTCCGGCTGTACGTAAAACAGCACTCAACTATGAGGTGGGCGAGGGCCAATCGAGAAGGATTTCTTGCAACCATATTGAAACTGGAGAAGAATTCTTGGCAATCCGTCCAGCTGCCAAACTGGGCAACACGAATATGAGGCCAAGAGAACTCCAGACGAGGCAAGCACTCTTTGAGGAAGCTCCAAAGTTTCTTCCAGAGCTCCAGCCACTGCTGGGCTGATTTGTGCTTTCCATGCTTACTTAAGTAGCGGTCTGCCTTGTCCGGGCATGTCAGAGACTGTATGTTAAAAAAAATGCAAAAAACGCCATGATCAGAGGTCATCAACTTGGGAGAGGCCCTTTGTGATGATTTTGAGAATTAATAAATCTGTCTCCTCATGTTGTGAACCATATTGTAGAAGAAAACTACCCAATTGAAGTTGAGGAGTTGCGAAACTAAAGCGTCGGCCGGCAATATCTGCGGCGGACGAGGAAACCAACAGCCGCCCACAACTTCTGTGTTCTTGCTCGACTGTATTAGCTTCTTAGCCGCCATACTCTAAAAAATGCTCCCTCCAAAATTTTCGACACCAGTTTAATTAGCTAGGTTTAGGGCTACTAAACCGGTGTCGGTCCGAACCACAAAACCACCAAAACCGAACTGAAACTAAACTAAAAGTCCGATTCGATTTGGTTTTGGATACTATTTAATAAAAAATGGAAACCAACTGTTGTTGTAAACTTAATGGATTTTTAGACTTAGATAGGAGTAAGTAGCATTAATAGGGTGGTACCTTCAAAGTCAGAGTTTTGTGCGCATAATGGCAAGGTTAAAGGTTCATAAAAAGTAAACAACCGAACAAATAAACGTTAATAGTTGAAATTTTTGAGAGTTATAAATAATTGACACTACACCAATCAGTTTGTAACAAGTCAAAAAATTTTCTCTAATAATATATATATATATATATTTATAAATCACAAATGATATAATTTAGTTACCAAGTCTTCCAAACCTTGCAACCATTTACGGGACAAGAATGATATGATTGAATAAAAAAAGCATGCGTCATTTGACAACGTTGTTGCTGTTTTAAAAGTGGAATAACACTGAATTTGGTCATATGATCATATCCATTTGCAGAAACATACTAATACTCTATTCAATTAACATTATTATATTTTATGCTTTGATGTTGAATAAATACATTATTTAGCGTGTAAGACTTTCCAATCCACTCACCACGTGTTTAGATTGGGATTCCAGAATCAAAATAAGAGCAAAAATCACAAATAAAAATTATTTCCTTTTATTAGTACGATTGATTGAGTTAATTTTGCATGAGTGAAAATGAACCACTCATAAAATAATTTAAATATTTTATTCTCTTCTACTTCTTTACCTTGTAAATCCCTAATCAAATATGATACTTTTGAAACACCTAATCAAACATGCCCTAAATATTAAGGCATAAAAAGTCTCTTTAGAGTCCACGAGTTAACAATGAAATGTTGAATTGAGAGTTGATTCCTTATGGATACTTACAAAACAGGGTAATGAGAGGCTAAAATGATGAATAATGGACACCACAAAAAATGATCATTGGTAGAGCACTTAGCCCACAGCTGAGGATTTCACACGTCCACTACTTCACCATTGTCAACTATCAAATAATAATTATGGAATTGTAAAAGATCTCAAAATTATTGAAATTTATATCTAATTAATTCATTCTATTTATCGATTTTACTAATTAGACCTGATGAATTCAGTTGATATCGAGATGCGATTAAAATGAGCGGAGTGCTGTCCTTATTGGACTGAGCCCTTCCCTATAAGGCCCTAACCCATAAGGGCATAAGCACCCTCTTGCTAACCATATGCGAGATGTCATCTTAGTCTTCCATCCCATAAGGCTTCATCATTGGACCCGCAGGTTTGTCTTAGCGTTTCATGACTAGGATCGCTATGTTATACATGGAGGTAAATATAATTTGCTCATTAAAGAGCTAATTGTTTAATAATATGAATGTGAATGGAATAAAATCAAAATGATTGATACTGTTTCACAATCTTGAATCCGAATCAAAAATTAAATTTCGTATCTAATTTTAAAAAAATCTCCAAACTCATTTTTTCACGTGAATTTTATTTTGCCAACATTCACACATATATAAATGATAAAATTAATAATTTTATAATATTATATTTATATATTATTACATTTTAATTTTAATCCTTACAGATTAAACATTACAAACGTTAATGATTTTACCAAGTTAGTAGTAAAAAATAATGAGTTGAGACAAAATCTTTTTACTACAGTAATTCTAATAAAATAATATTAGTTTTATCTCTTCACCACTTTCCCACTCGGGCCATTTCCGTACGGATATTTTGCCATTGGCCCACTGCCCACTGACAGCTCTCCCTATTTAAACTTCATTCAACTGGCTTTTCGATTTTCAGTTATCCACTACACCACCACTCTGGGTGGCTAAAGCTGACGTAGCTTCCAATTTCAGCCCAAAAAGGGGCCCAACATGGCCGTGACGGATTTCTTCGCCGGCGAAATAGCCACTGAGCTACTCAAACAACTCATAGCAATCTGCAAAAAATCCACCCTATGCCGGGCCAGCGCCCAAGAACTCATCAACTCCATTCAAGACCTCCTCCCCATCATCCAGGAGATCAAATACTCCGGAGTGGAACTCCCTCATCAGCGCCAGCGCCAGCTGGACCTTCTCTCGGAGAAGCTCCGGCAAGGGCTTGAACTCGCCGGAAAAGTCCTCAAATCCCCACGTTGGAACGTGTACAAGAATTTGCAGTTAGCCCGGAAGATGGAGAAGCTTGAGAAGACTATCTCGATATTTGTAAATGGTCCCATGCAGGCCCACGTTCTTGCCGACGTGCATCACATGAGGTTTGACATGGGTGAGAGGTTTGACCGGATTGAGGGTTCCACGAGGAGATTGGAACAGAGCCTTGGAGCGATGAAGATTGGTGTGGTTGGGGACGAGAAGGGGTGGATTGGGGAAGTTGCGAAGAGGGTTGAGGAAGAGAAAGAGATGTGGGGTGATGATGGGCTTATGAATTTGGGCGCTGGAATGGAGCTTGGGAAGAGGAAGGTTAAGGAGATGCTTCTGGGAAGGGAAGATTTGAGTGTGATTGGGATTTTTGGGATTGGCGGCAGTGGAAAGACAACCTTGGCTAGAGAGATTTGCAGAGATGATCAAGTTGGAAGTAAGTTCATTAATTTTATGGTAATTAACCTCAATTCTCTTCCTCGTTTGTTGCTTTTCAGCTCGAAAGTTTCAACATTTTTGTATCTGACTTCTTGATTTCTGGGCTCATATTAGTTTCCTATATTTTGCAGTAATTGTTTTCAGTCGTCACAATCCATAAAATGATCATACCATTTAATCTTTCCATCCTTTCTGCAGTGTAGAGTTGAAGTTAGCTTGTAATTAAGAGCTGCTTTATTCTTGTTAAAAGAAAATTTAATGGGAGAAAAAGAAGTTAGAACGGTTCTTGATGTTGAGTCTATATTCTCCTCCAGGCTACTTCAAAGACAGGGTATTCTTCCTCACTGTATCTCAATCTCCTAATGTGGAGCAACTGCGATCCCAAATGTTGGGAATGATCTCTGGGAATATAATTGATGGCCCTGGTACTGCAATTCCCCAGTGGAGGGCACAACAGGTGGCCAAATCTGCCCCACACACGCTAGTAGTACTGGATGATGTTTGGTCATTGTCTGTTCTTGAACAACTAATATTTAGAGTTCCTGGCTGCAAATTCCTTGTGGTTTCAAGGTTTAAGTTCCCTTCATCTGTTATCAATTGCACATATGAGTTAGAGCTGTTAAGGGAAGATGAGGCCATGTATCTTTTCTGCCACTATGCTTTTGGAAAAAACTCTATTCCTCTTGGAATCAATAGGAATCTGGTTAAACAGGTAGGAAATGATTTCAGTTCTTTATGGTTTCTTTTTTTGTGTGTTAGGTGTTGTTGGTTCTAGTTCTGATGGACTGAAATGAACCTGTTAGGTTGTTGATGAATGTAGAGGCCTCCCCTTGGCTCTCAAGGTGATTGGAGCTTCTCTGAGGGACCAGCCTGAAATGTATTGGACTAGTGCCAAGAACAGATTGACAAGGTGTCAACCTATCTGTGAATCTCATGAAGTTCAATTGCTAAGGAGGATGAAGTTGAGTATTGATTGCTTGCCTGAGAAAGTTAGACAATGCTTCCTGGATTTGGGATCCTTTCCTGAGGATAAGAAAATCCCTCTTGATATTCTCATCAACATGTGGGTGGAAATTCATGATATTGATGCACAGGAGGCTTTTGCAATTCTTGTTGAGCTTTCTGACAAGAATCTCCTGACTCTTGTCAAAGATGCTCGGTACGACGAATCTTGATTGTTTGATTTCCCGTTTTAACCGTCGAATCTGTCATTATTGTATGGTAAAATGTTTCATTTCAGACACTGCTTGATCACTTCAAACTTGTTTGTTTCTCAGATCAGGAGACATCTACAGCACTTATTATGAAATTTCAGTGTCCCAACATGATGTGCTGAGGGACCTAGCCATCCATTTGAGTAATGTTGAGGAAATTAACAAAAGGAGGAGGCTGGTTATGCCTAGGAGAGAACAATGGCTTCCAAAAGAATGGGAGAGGAACGCCGAGAACCCGTTCAATGCGCAAATCGTCTCGGTCTATACAGGTATAAAAGATTTTAGAAGACTTCAGCGTTCTTGTTTGTCTAAAATGGAGGAATCAAGATACTGTTTCTCCGTCGAATTTCTAATGATCTTGTTGCATTAACTTCAGGGAAAATGGAAGAGATGGACTGGTTCAAGATGGATTTTCCAAAAGCAGAAGTGCTCATCTTGAATTTTTCATCAGATGAATACTTCTTGCCTCCTTTTATAGACAACATGCCTAAGCTCCGAGCACTTATCCTCATCAACTATGCCAGCTCCAATTCCTCTTTGAAAAATCTATCAGTGTTCGCCAATTTACACAACTTAAGAAGCCTCTGGCTGGAAAAAGCTTCGTTTCCTCAGTTGCCCAACACAATGTTGCCATTAAAGAATCTGCAGAAGTTATCCATTGTTCTTTCTGATGTCAATCATAACCTGGATCAATCAGGTATAGACATGCCATTTCTCTTTCCAAGGCTCTCAGAGCTGACAATGGATCATTGTATCAATCTCTCGACGCTTCCGGCTTCAATCTGCAAAATGCAGTCACTCAGGAACCTGAGTATCACCAACTGTGACACCATCCAAGAACTTCCCAAAGATATAGGCAGGTTAAAGTCCCTGGAGATCTTAAGGATCTATGCTTGTCCAAACCTTAAAATGCTTCCAACTGGGATAGGCCATCTTAACTGGTTGCAGTACCTTGACATTTCACAATGTGTAAATCTGGGATGCCTCCCTGAAGAAATTGGCAACTGCAGAAGCCTGGAAAAGATAGACATGAGAGAATGCCCACTTATCAGAACCTTGCCAACGTCGATTCAGGCGCTGCATTCTCTGCAGCGCGTGATTTGCGACGAAGAGGTATCATGGCTGTGGAAAGACTTGGAGAAAATTGTCCCAGGAATCTGTGTTCAAGTTGCCGAGGAATGCTTTAACCTGGACTTCCTCGCAGAATGATGGGGCGGGCACAAAAGTCTACAAGTAAACCACCATAGTTGGGTCAATTAGGTGGCCATGTAATTCTCAAAACACCTGACCTGACCGTCTGTTTCAGCCATTATTTGGCCAGGAGGAAGACAGACAATGTTCAAGAATGTAAAAATTTACTGAGTTTTAGGAATTTACGTTAGTGTCAATCAATCAGTAATCTTGCCGTCATCATGGTACAGGGAACGAAACGAACTGATCAAGAATGTTCAATGGAAGTCTTCGTTTTCCACTTTACTTCCCCCATATTCTACTCAAATCTATAGGCCCCACCTAAAATCTGACGGTCTTCAAATTGTTGAGTGGACGGCCAAGCGTCTCCATCTTGAGGTGACGGTCTTCGACGATGTGGAAGAATTCATGGAATCCGCACAGAAAGATAGAAACCGCGTGGACCCTTAAGCTGTACTATCGCTTTCCCGTCTTGAAGCAAAATTCTATGGGTGTTACTATTTGTAGTTCAAAAACGCTATTTGTAGCTCAAAATATTTTGTAAACTGCCAACTTTATCCTTCATTGAAAACATACTATAAATTCATTTCACAATCCAAAAACTTCACAATCGTCGTATATTTACGTTGAAGCGCACGCATTGGTCGAAAATTCTCGGGAAAATGGTACGTTTTTGACGTTTTTTTTTTTGTCGTTCTATTTGTTAGCGAATTCCATGGTACACACGCCTAGTTTGGGCGCATTTTCCATGGTGCAAACGCCCAAAGAAGTAGTGATGTCCATGGTAAGGAAAAAAATGTGGTCGCGGATACCATGGATGGGAACGAAAAAGTGGGCGTGTGCACCATGGACTGAAAGATGGGTGGGAATGCCATGGAACAAACGCCTAGCGTTTGTTCCATGGTAGAAACGCCCAAAGTGGGCGTTTGCACCATGGAACAAACGCCGGGCGTTTGTTCCATGGTTCAAACGCCCACTTTGGGCGTTTCTCCCATGGCAGAAACGCCCAAAGTGGGCGTCTGTTCCATGGAACAAACGCCCACTTTGGGCGTCTGTTCCATGGAACAAACGCCCACTTTGGGCGTCTGTTCCATGGAACAAACGCCCAATTTGGGCGTTTGTTCCATGGAACAGACTTCCAATTTGGGCGTGTGATACCATGGTACACACGCCCAAAATGGCGTTTCTGCCATGCTATATTTAAAGAATATTGTATTATATATTATTTCGTAGTATTCGTCAGTGTTAATATTGTAATTATTCATTTGCATTTTTTATTTTTTTATTGAAAAATTGAACTTACGTTATTGTTATAAATTATGCAGGATCCAGTTGAAATTCCTGATTTGTCGCAAGATTTGAGCGCACTTTTTTCCTCGCCTGTATACTTTGCTACTGAAGAAAAGGCCTTCGAGCATTGCAAGGACGTAGCGAAGGAATTACGGTTCGAGCTGGTTTGCGCAGGGTGGAATCCAAAGAGGAATGGGGTCACATATCGGTGCGCGCGCTTCAGAAATCCTATTGAGCAAGGCCCTGCACCGACACAAAGGCAGCATACAAAGCGCAAAGGATGTGGTTGCCCGTTCAAATTATATTGCTTGCAAGTACCGCATTATGGTTGGTGGATCCGAGTATTTCCTGGGTATGAGTCGACACATAACCATCCTGGGATAGTCTATGCAGAGGGTCACAGGCAATTTAGTTTCATGAGCGATGATGCAAGGGTTTTGGCTAATCGGTTGGATAAAGCAAATGTTAAGCCAAAAATGGTGAAGGCAATGATTGATGCGGAGTTTCCCAGAGACAACGTGACAATCAGGCATATTACCAATAACAAGTCGCAGAACAGGAGATCACAGTTGGAAGGTCGAGATATTGGTGAAGAATTTGTTCGTTTGGCTATTGAGAAGCATTATATGGTGCGGACTCTGAAGGAACCTGGCACTAATGCGATCACTCATGCATTTATGGCGCATCCAGTATCCATCCAGATGTTCAACCGATATTATTGGGTTATTGTGGTGGATTCAACTTACAAGACAAATAAGTACAAGATGCCACTCTTCCAGATAATAGGTATGACTCCTACCAATACGAATTTCAATATTGCATTTGCCATTTTGAGAGATGAGTCAAGAGATACCTATGATTGGGTGATGTCGAATTTGAGGCTTTTGTTGGATGAAGAGAAAATACCAAGTGCAATAGTCTCAGATCGAGAGATGGGCTTGCTTCAGCCTATAGCGGATCATTTTCCACATTCACAACACCTGTTGTGTTTGTGGCACATAGACCGCGATGTTGATGCCATGCTGAGGAAAAAGATTCGCGATGAAAAATTGAGGTCCGACGTGAAAGGCATGTGGAAGAAACTTATTAATGCGCCAACAGTGCAAGAGTATTGTTTGTTATTACAGCTTTTCAAGGACAGTTACTCAATTCTTGCGCGTGCCGCTGTCGTATACTTGGAGGGTACATGGCTTTATCACAAGGAGAAGATTTGTAAGGCTTGGACAAACCAAGTTTTCCACCTTGGCAATACTAGTAGCAATCGAGTCGAGAGTACTCATGCTTCACTGAAGGATTGGATGAATTCTGGGACCCAAGCACTGGACACGCTGTTTGGTGTGATTGACGCTCATGTCATGCACCAGTTATCTCATATCAGGTACATTAATTAATTTTAAAGATTGGATATTTATTTATTGAATGTATAAAAATATATTTTGATTATTTTTCCATTTATATTTATACGCACACGTATATATGTTGTCTTAGGGGTAAACTTGAGGAATCTATGTCGACGAAGCCAACTGACAAGTTACAGGGTACATACGATCTGTTGCATGGTTATGTGTCGCACCATTGTATGGATTTGATCAGCATCCAGGTTGATAAAATGATTAAGTGGGGCGATCAGGTGTTTGAGCGCTGTAGGTGCTTTTGCAAGGTGACTCATGGGATTCCCTGTGCTTGCGACTTATTCAAATTGAAGGAGGCGCACGACAAGGTCACAGTCGACATGGTTCACGAATTTTGGCAAAGATTGCAGATCGTACCCTCTGAAGTGGCTTCGAATACTATTTCTGCGGAACTCAGGTATGTTTGTTGATTCGCATGTTTTATTTGAAAAATATATATATATATATGTGTATGTCGCCTCTATAATCATAGTATATTTATTAACAGGTATTTCCGTGAGGAAATCATACCAAGATTTGAAAACAGTCCAGCTGCAATGATGCGCCAGATGCTTGCCTCAATGGAGGGAGCAGTGTTTCCTGACAGGAATAGTGGTTGCGAGCCTGCTATCTTGTCCTCGTCTCGCGGTCGGCAAAGGTTACATTCATCTGTGATGAGAACACAAAGCACCTTCGAGAGAGTGATGCGTCGATCATCTTCATCGGGTCGGAGATTGAATTTTGATGCCGATGGAGAAGAGGTTCCTAGCTTTCCCCTATTGCCAAGGTATATCCACCCTTATTGCACTGGGTATTTGGACGTAGAGTCAGATGGCAATTGTGGTTTTCGTGCTGTGGCACATTCTTTATACGGGAACCAGGATTTATGGGCAACGGTTAGGATGGTGGCATACGGGGAAATTATAAGTAATCCAGATGTGTACAGAGGTATTTTCGCTGCATTTGCACCGAATAATATCCCGGAAGAGCAGGGTTTAGAGTGGGCAGCGCAAAGGATACTTCATCGGGCATCATCATGTGGGATGGAATATTGGATGCACACACCAGAGGACTTATTTCCTATCGCAACATTTGCGAACGCATTGGTCGTCCACCTCAGCGATCAGGGTACAGCTTCTTGTTTCTCTGTACTGCCATTGAGGGTGGTAGAAGGTGCCGTTCGACCGGATAAAGAAATATGCATTGCGCACGTTCGGAATATGCATTTTATCAGTGTAAGTTTGATCCCTAATGGTCCTATTCCACCATTGATGCGCATGTGGCATCGGTATCGCGATGAAAGGCTGGCGGGGTTTGCAACGTCAGATGAGTTTGTTGATAGGATTACAGCGTGGGATGGGATATGCCCATGATTTTGTACACATGAATATGTTGAGTCAAATAATTGATTTTTTTTAAAATACTATTTTGTGCATATGTATGTAGACGTAGAATATGCTAATTGGCACACACTAACAACGAAATATATCAATAATAATAGATCAAATGAAAATGTACTACAATAATGTCAACATGCCCTACCAATCATCTAGATAAGCGCCATCTAGACATCAATCTGGCCAGCTCTGCATCGTACTCCTCCGCCTGGGGGAGTCCTGCATCTCTAAAAGCCGCAGCCTGCCTCTGGGCGAAACTCTCGTACTCTCTGACCCACTGTAAAATGCAAATACAAAAAATGAATAGCTATAATAAATAACGTGAACCCATTTTTGTAATTAAAATTCATAAAAAATAAAAAACTTACATATTCAGAATTGGCGCGCGATGGCACGCGATTCGGGTCACTGAGTGGGATGTCACGGAAAAGCCGGGGATGACAGTATTGCTCGAACCACGGCATGTATGTGCTGTCGCATGAGCCGGGATGCTCAAGACTGGACCGCTCTCTATCAGTCCGTATGCAATAAATATCCGCCGAATCCCATAGATCCCGGGCCATGCCCTTGGCGAACTCAACCTTGTAAGCCTTCCCATGATATGGCCTAAGACACTCAACAGGCCGGAGTATCCTATTGGGGACTCTCTGAACGAATCCCAACTGGCGTACGCATCTGTCTGGCATATATGGCTCCACGAACTCGCCATATGCTATCAATCCTCTGAAAATGGTACGCTCCATGCGCACGTGAGGATCCGGCCCATATGGCAACCAGGTCACCTAAATGATGAAGTCAAAATACATTAAAAATACTACCTATGTAACTTCAAATAGCATATGTAAATTTTAATAAAACAAATGTTTAATTAACATACCTCATCGACCGTCAGCATATCGAGCTGCTCCCGGTACTCAGTCATACTCCATCCCCTGTCGCCGCGGGTGCCAGCCTTCCACAATTTAGCGCGCGGGGTATGCGGATCTACAATCATGGGCGCGGACTGGGGTCTAAACACTGGAAAGTACTCATATATCCAGGCCTGTAATAACGTCAGACATCCGGCCATAGACGAAATGCCGCCTCTACTGGCTATACCTAACTGCCTGTATAGCCAAGCGAGTGTAGCAGAACCCCATGAAAACTGGCCAACCCCCGCGATGTTGTCCCTAATCTGCACAATGGAGTGTGGCCTAAACTTATTCCCACTCTTGTCTGGGAATAAACAAGCGCCTATGGTAACCCACAGCCACGCCTCCATGTCAAACACCGGATGCCTCCTATCACCACCATGCCTCCGACGCTCAAAAACCTTCTCAGTGACAATAGCCCCACTCGAATAATACTCCTTCCATGTAGAGCGACTGGAAGAAGACAGCTCAAGAATATCTCGAGAAAATCCCTGGATGATGTCCAAATCCACGACCTCGTCCAGCAACTCACCATCCACAGGTATGCGGAGTATCTCGAACACGTCATGGAGCAGTATCCCCATCTCCCCAAACGGAAGATGGAAGGTGTTGGTGTCTGGCTGCCACCGCTCGATAAATGCGCATATAAGAGGTATATCTATAGACCTAAACATGGTCGAAGGCAAGTGGGCCAAACCTGTCTCCATCAGTGTCGACCGCCAATCATCGGGCATCTCGCGATACCAGTCCACCAACTTACGACACACCCCGGCCCTATTCTGGCACCTAAAGGGCTCCCTAAGTGGTTGGTTGGGGTCTACGTACCGGGATGCCACATGACCCAGCCAACTAGGGATCACAGACCCATCCCTAGGGCCACCAATACAAGGCGTAGTAACCCGCCACTGTTCCTCAACAACCTTTCCACGCTTTCTTTTCTCTAATTTAACAAAAAATGATATATATATATATAATTAACACCATTCAACCGAATTTTAATAAAGGCCACAAACAATTATAATTAATAATAATCATATAAATATTTTGTACTTTAAATATGTAAATGTTGAAAAAAATATATCAAGTCACATATATGAAAGGCACTTAGTAAAATAACAAGTAAATATGCATAAATTACGAATGCAAATTCCAATATAGTAATTCAATTTTAACGCTAAATAGTTATAGATTTTTAAACATGTACCTTTAGCGGTAAATCGCCCATCAGATTTGCTGCGAATCTGAGAGACGTTCTCCTCGCGGATATGCACATCATCGTCCTCCTCATCCCCACTATCTCCACCATCCTCATGATCCTCTCCACTATCCATCTGCTCCTCCCCACCTCCACTTCTATGCTCGTCCTCCTCGCCTATGTGCTCATCATCCCCGCCGAGGAAAAAATCATGCCCGCCTAGGATGTACTGCTCACCACCAGTGAGGTAATCCGAACTGGGAATGATATAATCCTCCCCGTGTGTGTCATGCTCCATACCTCCTTCGTATTGCTGCTCATCCATCCAATTCTGGGATGAGCTACCCCTATGTGCTCTCTTCTTCCGATTCGATGCAGTAGGCCGCTGTCGCGGTGCAGGTACATCCGGAGGCTGCAAAACAAGTAATAATTCGAAAAGTAAGTTAACAATAATTAAATTAAATTGTTATAAAATTAGTGAACTAAATTCAACAATATTTCAAATAATTCAAATTAGCCATAAAAAACAAATAACATATGTGCAAATAAATAATTTTAACATTAGGCACATAAGTTCAATAATTAACTCAAACAAGTTAATACTAATTTAAATAAGTAAAAGTAACGAAAACAAACATTGATAAATTATACAAATAACTAATATACACATTACACACACATATTAAGTTCAATACTTGAATTTAATAATTACGATACTAATTGACATAATTAAAAGTCCCTAAAAATTAACAATAACGACAATAATTAAATAATTAATCAATTCAAATTAATATAATTAATAAATTATTAAATAAATCGGGACGCCGGCGTGACCGGACGCCGGCTGTCCACATTGACCGGACGTCCGGCGTCCGGTCAATGTACCGGACGCCGGCCGTCCGGTCCATTGACCGGACGCCGGGCGTCCAGTCAATGGACTGGACGCCAGGCGTCCAGTCAGTGGACTGGACGCCAGGCGTCCAGCCCATTGTCTGGACGCCAGGCGTCCAGTCAATGGACTGGACGCCGGACGTCCAGACGATGGACTGGACGCCTGGCGTCCAGTCCATCCTCTGGACGCCGGCGTCCGGTCCATCGACCGGACGGCCGGCGACCGGACGCCGGCGTCCGTCGTCGGAATTTTCCCTAAAAAGCTCAAAAAATTACCTGGCCAATCATCAAGCCTTTTCCTGCTCCGTGCCGCCTGGGTTGTTGACCTCCATCTCCGGCCAAAGATTGTCGTCTGTCCATGGAGTTTTTAGAAAGAAGAATTTTCAAAATTTCAATAGAAGGCAAGTGCTGCACTCATTTTGGAAGCCTTATATATATATAGTGTTTGGACGCAGCATTTTTTGCGTTTGACCATGGTCCGGACGCCTGATTTATGCGTCCGGCCATGGCGCCGGACGCATAAGTGATGCGTCCGGCACCATGGCCGGACGCATCAATCAGGCGTCCGGCACCATGGCCGGACGCACAAATCATGCGTCCGGCCATGGTGCCGGACGCATGGTTTATGCGTCCGGCCATGGTGCCGGACGCATCACTCATGCGTCCGGCACCATGGCCGGACGCATAAACCATGCGTCCGGCACCATGGCCGGACGCATGATTTGTGCGTCCGGCCATGGTGTCGGGCGCATGGATTTTGTTCTCCGTCCATGGTTCCTGTGTCCAATTTTAAATTTTGTACCATGGTTATTACTCAAATTCATGTCGCGACATCCATGGGTGGAGTGAATTTGTCCGAATTTTGACTGTTAAAAATTATTTATTTTTAGTTCGGGGTTATTTTAGTCATTTTACCTCTTTTTATGAGCTACAAATAGCGTTTTTGAGCTACAAATAGCGTTTCAGAAATTCTATATTGAGACGACAACTTAACAAGCACGTTTTTTGTTTCTTCACCAACTAAGACTATCTTCAAGCCAAATTTGAGAATTAAAGAGCGAGACAAAAGAGCAAACATATGCGCTCGCTCGATATATCTAAGGAAAGAGCGACACGGGGTCGGGTATGATTGGATTACATAAAGGAAATGGAAATGGAAAGGGCAACAAGGTGAACCATCCAAGAAGTAGAGGCTGCTAAGGCACTTTTGTCTTGAAGCAAATAACAATCATTTTCAAAGGTAGTAGTAGACTAATAGCAGTGGGTACATGAACGAGAGAAGAAAACCAAGAATATGGTCATCATCTGAACAAATATCTTAGTCAAATATATGGAACTACGCATGTTTGTTTGACTCTCGTGCAAAAATAGTATGGTCCAAACATGGCAGAAACTGAACTGAAAGACGAATTTTTTTTTTTTGTTACTTTGTGCAACACTGTGCTAATCAAATTTCCTTTCACACAAACCTAAAAAAATGTTCGAAAAAAGAAAAAGGAAAGAGGCCCTACTCTCTACACTACAGTGGTGTCCACTTGGGCTACAATCAGAGAAAGTTTAACAAGCACTAAATATACAAAATTACAACAACAAAAGGGATATCTTCACAGAAATCTTGATGGGATATACTCATTTATCCTTAGAGGGTAGCTGTAAAACTCCTCATTTCTGCTATCTCCATTCCTCCTCTGGAAAGGTACAACCCAAGGTATGCCTCTTTCGTCAGCTTTTTTCGCTTCCAGGGTGTTGTCGAGAAGCGTCGCGACTATTATCGCCACAGTAGGCGATGAAGAGAATATAGTATTCAATATGTTGTTGAACTGCATGCATCAGAGAAGAATGCTTATAATTATTAGTGGTATTCAACATTTAGTCACCAGAGAGGTAAACATTGGCAATAGATGGCTGATGACTAACAGTAAGATATGACCAAGAAAACCAAGGATTGATTGGTGAATTAAACAACAGAGCAAAGATGCTACTCACCCATCCGGCGCCAGTTTTAACGGGTCCATGACCGGTCATGTCGGTGTTCATGACAAAGTATTGAGGTATCGATATCCCAAGGAACAACGAGATGCCTATGATGTAAATGTTGCGCATAGAGTTCGGGTTCGCAAATTGAATGAACGATATGCCAATGGCAGCTGTTCAGAAATCAGTGCAGTCATATTACTTTTTCCAGAGAAAAATCAAAGAGGTTACAGAGTTTTTTTTTTTTTTTTCCAGCACCACTTACCAACAACAGCATAAAGCACGCAATATAAAGCAGCGAAGATTGGTAAAGGGATCGATGCAAAGAACGCCCCGAACTTACCTGCAATACAACTTAATAGTCAAGCTAAGAAACTACAATAGTAAAGCTCGTCATTGGCCTAAGAGAATGGTGCATCAAAAACTCAGGGAACAAGTTGAACCAAATATTGAGAAGAATATCATGAACGCAGTTGATAGCTCGACAACTCTTCTGCTCCCTACTCGAGTGAGACCGAGAAGACCGACATTTTCTCTGCAATCAAGCCAGATAAAGGATCATCCCAAAAGTACAGCTACAGGCGTCCATGGAAATTTCGCTAGTATGGAATCTAAATATCTTATCTTAGCATAAAGGGAATTCTTACATAGATGCAGTAGAACCAACCAGAGAACCAAAAATGCCATCAAGTAGTTGACCAATGCCCTGGTGGAAAAAAAGAAATGAGAACAAAATGCAAATGCCAGTTAGCACACCGGACTTCAATGTTTTGATGTAGTTTTTCCACCGTGTACATCCCCCGACATCGTAGTGAAAGTTTTAAGAGCAAATAACCAGGGAAATGAACAAAGGGCATTTAAACATTTTGAGGGTCTCTATTAACCTGCAAACCAATGCTTCGGCTCACAACGTGTGCTGGAGGGATTGTAGCCCCTGAGAGTCTGGCTGCTGCATAAAATGCTCCAGTTGACTGCATGACAAAAACCAACTTCAATCCCCATTACAATATAAGAACAACAATAAAGTCTTTATCCGACTGTGTGAAGTCGGCTATTCAAATAAACACTCTTGTATAATACCTCCGCTGATGAAACAAGTGATGCCCCGAGCATTCCAAAGACATGGCTTGCTCTGAATATAGGGGTTCCCCACTGAAAGGGGTAAGGAATCTTGATCCTGTGTTTAAAACAGTAACATGATCAAATCATATGAATCTTACACTTGAACAGAAAACCTTGCATGTTACAGCGTACCATGGGGCAGAAGACATCAGATTAGATTGGTCTGTGCGGCAACTCAACTTCGTATGCTCACCAACATTGTTGTAAGCGCCAGCTGCAGTAAGAATAGCAGCAAAAGCCCAGACAAACCCAACACATACCAGCAAAGCAAACCTCTCAAGTATCGGACGGGCAACTGGATGGATGCTTTGCAGATACTGGAGCAAAAAGGCAGTAAAAATCAGAGATCTTTCCAGCTTATGATAGTGCCATTTTAAAAGGTCCAGTTGATAATGCTTACTTGTTGGCTGATGATTAGCAAAATCAATGTGGGCAACCCGATCTCGACACAGTTGCCAAGCTATAAAAAACACAAAATCATATAAGAGAAGATCCATCTGCAAGTGACTGACACTAGCATGAAAACTACTAGAAGAGAAAGTACCTGGGGAAAACCCCTAGCAAACAAGCCCAAACCAACCACACAAACCACAGGCACCAAAACAACAGGGCTGAAAAACCTATAGTGAAGCAGTATGTATAAGTTTAATCCAAGCATGTCTACTGTTGATAGAGGCGGAACAAGAAATACAAACAATCGATAAAAACAACAATCACTCGATAGAGAAGACTGGATTTACTCACCTTGTGAGGCTTCCCCATGCCTTGCCATATCCGGTTATAATATTCAGAAATGACGACACAATTAATGATCCTTGAATAGCTCTCATAGTATGGCTAAATCTCTACAAGTAACAATAATTAGCAGAGTGAAAAATGATATTGAGTCCAACCTAAATGAAGGGAAGGAAAAGGAAGAGGAGGGTTGGTCAATGCTGAGCCTAAACTTAATGAGCCTTTTTAAAGGAAACAATGACATGTTGAATCTATGCCATAGTTGAACTAAATGCGAATAGCAAAGATTAATAGACAGAGAAGTGAAAGCAAATTATTGAGATTTTGAAATAGCCATCCCGTCTGCCGACAACAAAAGCATTCAAAACTTGTCAAAGATACAAGCAATCTTGAAGTTAGCAACCAAATAGCAAGCAATTGATTTAGACCAGCATTTTCTGGATAATATTTAGTTGACAGTTCAAAATTGTTTCTCCTATGCTACAACTTAAAATCATGCTTCGGCAACAGGATACATGAACCAGGAAGAAACCTAGGAAATGAAACAGCATACCTCATGCTCACTGTCAAAGGTACTGTCATTGAAGTCATTGATGGCCAAGAGTACAGATATTGTAAAGGCAAAAGATGGACCCATTACAATAGGAAGCCTTGAACCGAACAAAGTTTGCAGAAGCGTATTTATCCCGGACATGAAAAGCATAGACTGAATCACCCGGGCTTTGTCACCCTGATCAGAAAATCAATGGAGTATAGGGATGTTCTTGTTAAAATATGAACTTTAAGGTTAAAAGAGGGTGACAGTAAGAAAGCATACAGAGCCTCCACCCATTCGAGGGACCAGGGCAGTAGCAATAAGGACTGCCGATCCAAGCATAACAATGTAGTGTTGAAAAGCCAAAAGGACTGTCTGGGCTGCAGGATATGAACATTAATGAGTAAAGCCATAACCCAATTAAGCCCCATTTCAAATGCCCTTCTTGAGCTTGGTAAATGATTAAGTTAGCATTATACAGCACAAATCCAAATCCCCCAACCCACCCACCCCCCCACCAAAACAAAAGGAGGGAGGAAAAGGAAGAATAATAGGAAAAAGAAGGGAGACTACTGCGATCGCCCAAAGTATAACTGTTATTCGAAAAGTGAAAAACATGTGAACCAAAGGCACAATTTTTATGCAATTCCAATCTGACAAGGTGAAACATGTAAAACCACAGGCAAAATTTTATTCACTCCATCCAGCAGGGGTTCAAAACCCAGACAATAAACAAAGACGATTTTAATCTCAAACCCTCAAATGCCAAAGAGTGCAGAACAAAAAAAAAAAAAGAAATCTTCGCACGAAACGATGCATGCAATCACAAAGCTTATCCCCTTTTCTCTAATTTTAATTAGTCTATTCAATATAATATATACACCAACTAGAAACCAATAAAGATTAGATGGGCTGTGGGAAATACTGAAAAAGCAGAAAACAAGATAAAAACAACTCACGCCAAGAAGGATTGGAATGGATGCAGTAGTGTAGCTGAGAAAGTTGTTCAGAGGGAGGATAAGCAGGGCCTCTTGCAGCACCAAGAGGTGGTGCCGGTCCCGGAGGTGGCTGAGGTGGCGGTGGCTGGTGGTTGTGGTTTGCCGTTTCCACCATGTCTCTGTATCCTCTCTTCACTGGGCTTCTACTCAAATCTTGAACGAAACTTTTCAACTTCCAAGCTACTAAAAAAGAAGTCTTAAAAAATTTAACAACGAACTCTTCCCTTAAAACCCTCTTTTCTTGGTTTTAGTTTCCAAGAACCAGGAACCACACCGACACCACTGTTCCACACAAAATGATAACTTTTAGCATCCAAATTTAGAAATACTTGTTAATAAGGACTAAAATCCCATGTTACTCAGTACTTGCAATTGTTTTCATTCTTTAATTATTACACCAGTATTTCAAATTTGGAACTTTCTTGTTGAGAATTCAAGAAGGGGCTTTAAATATTTCAGATCAGATCAGCTGAGCAGCACTTTCTGACACATCATGAAAGATGGAGAAGAAAACAGAGGAAGGGACGATGTGGGGGGGGGGGGGGGGGGGGGGGGAGGGGGATTGGAGAGGAAGGTTTTTATCATTTGAGTAGCACTGGGGATTACGCTAAGGTTATGTCCATTTCGAGGACATAATGCATGGGCTAACTAAGGATGATGTGAAGGAGACGCGTGGGTCCACGAACTTCGAGATTCAATTCGATCAAAAACCCACTCTACATCTTCTCTATTACGGTTTTGCCATCTCCCATTTTTGTTTTGTTCTTAAATTCTGCAAAGATTCAATCTTTAATTTAAGTTTCTTCTCACTCTGCTCTTTTATAATCGATCAGCTGGGTTCTTGATTGTGTAAATTAAGGTATAATCTCCACATTGACTAATAGAAGAACGGAAAATCAATTAAGTACGAAGTTAATGAGCTAAAATTTCAATGAAATTTCATGGTAATGTCTGCCATTTACGTAAAAACTTGAACTTGGGGTCGTGTCAAATTCGTCATCTTTATCTACTGTCGCTGTCGAATATATTGCCCCACCCTTCTCTTCACCCATCCATCCAGTCCCCACCGACCACCACTACGGTCACCGTCTGAGCTTTTATTCTTAGGCTACGTTTGTTTATTAAGTCATGTTTGTTTAAATTTTTTAAAGTTATTTTATATTGGTACGTAAATTTCTTTTTTTGGAGAAAGTTCGTGCAAGAAGAGAAAAAACTATATTGGAAGAAGGGTTTTTTTGTTTAAATATTGTGAGAAGAATTAGTGATGGTTTGAATTTGTGAAATTTTTTTTACCTTTATCTTGGAGAAAAATCCTAAACAAGCATGGCCTTAGTATTGATTATACGTATGGTGTTAGCCAGCTCTGCTGCAGGAAGCATCCATTAATGGCATTGAATAGCAAATTCAGACAAGAACGGGGCGACAAATTTGGGTAAACAGATTTCTAGAACAGGGCCTCAGTCGGCATTTACATAAATTTTGCCTATTATATACCGTTTTTATGGATTTAAAACTTCGCGCCAGCACGTGAAGGCAGCCATGGCATGTGGGCTCAAGACTTGTACTTACATTAGTGTTTGATTAAACAATCTAGTAGTACCTTAACTTCTTAGCAATTACAGTCCACTTTTACTTCTTCAAGTTTTCAACCACTGTAGTCAAACAAGAACTGGAGAAAGTTAAGCTCTGCAAGTCACCAAGAACTTTCAGTTCTACAAGTCTTGTATTGCATTGATGAAAATAACAAAGCTATCCTGTTCAGTCTTCAAGAATATATAGAAAACCATACAATCAGAGCTTTTTCCACATTGAAACATTGTTCTTGCACATAGTGAATTCCGGGATGAAACTATGAAAAACTTACAAAGTAAAATGCAGGCCTAAGGAACCTGCAGAACAGGAGTTAAAACAACTGGCAACAACACACCATAAGCCAAGCATAAAGGGGTTGGGGTTAGCATATTGTAAGAAACAACAGGAAGTAAGACGAAGTAAGTCATGCTTCATCTGATAGCCTAAGTTCTCTAGTAATACCAGGTGCTTATGATGAGACAACAGGATTAACCACACTACCAATAAACTGCACCACCCCTGTCTGGTCTTCCCTTATGACAAAAATGAAGGGATGATCAGCGACGAAGTCAGCTTTATTGTAGAATTGCAAAGAGCGCAACATAACCACAGCAGCAGTTGAAGCAGCAGCTTCTGTACCTTCTTCATTGATCTCGATAAAGGATTTATGGAAGATGTTGGAAACGAAAAGTTTCTGACCGAGAGGAGAGTCGACGATTTCAGTGAGTCCTCCATCATGAAAAGGCAAGACTAGCCCCAAATCTTTCAGGGTTTTTGAAGCTTCAAAACCAAAAGATATCTTAAATTTCGGAATGAGGAAGTCGCCAACTTCTACTATCATCCGTGGTAAATGGCGTTCCAAGAATCCAGGTTGAGAACTGAGTTTGTCTACCAAAGCTGGCAGCCCAGTCTTGGCATCTGGAAGGAAGAAGTACATGGAAAAGCGACGCTTGTCCTCTCCTTGCTTGTAAGGAAGGCGCAATACTTTGAAATCATCATATGAGCTTATATACCGTTTCTTCTTGCTGGTCATGAAAGGGGCCTTGACTGTGCTGCCATTTAAGAGGTAGAACTCATATTCCTTTGACTGAGATGCATCAAAATTTTCTTCCCAGGCTCCTTTAAAATATAGAGCATTTGCAAAGATGAGCCTTGCTGAACTGTCAATGGCACCAGGAGGAAGAATATCTTTAATAAGGCCATTTGTTCCTTTTTCAGCCCACGCATTAACTTCGTTGCTCACCTCGACAGGCTTCAACAAAAATCAAAATCAAAGGCAATAATTACTGATATATAAATATAAAAAATATGCACTCCAGATAATATATTATTCCCCTTTACTTCACCTTGGATTCTTGCCTTCTTCAGGTAAAGAAGGGATAAGATAAAGTATATGCAGAGCAACTAGCCTACTAGCAAGAAAAATATCAATTTCCATGATCCTCAAAGTCTACAATTCAACAAGGGATGAATATCTAACCAATTTATTTTATCATGAAGATTCAAAAATAATCAAATCAAACTTCTAACAAAAAACTTGAAGCATGAAACTTATGCAAAATCTCCATATACTCTGTAACCCGGATCGAACACCAAACTCGAAATCTAAACACCCAAAGGATCGACTGATAATGTCAATGTTATTCCCATTGACAAACAAAAAACCCACTTGAACATCCACAACTAGGAACCATTTTTGGAAATGATCATTCTTCAGGGTAAAAGCACCAGAAAAACCAAACTACCTATACTAATTACTCTACCTAAGCTTGGAAGTAAAACCAAGTCTCTGGCATAATTCAAATGCAAGCTTCATTTTACACAACAGAAACAAAATGAACAAGAAACACGGTGAAGGACACAGCAGGGAATCATAAAGCAGAAACATCATTCTGGAATCCCAACCCTTATATGCTTTCAGCGTCCCAAAACAAAATAAAGTGGCATTTTTAAATCTCCCTGAGCAGAAATCCAACACCTCCGTTGCCTACTAGTCAGAAGTTTCAGCTTAAATCGAGCAAAAACATGTATTAAAAGGAGCTAATGGCAGAAAGATAACTTTAGAAAACATTCATAGAGTCTTAACTAGCAACCTATTGAATCATAGCATTTGGAATCCACTATCAGCATCAAATTACTAAAATTTAAGGAAAGAAAACAAAACCCCTCAAAATTCATAACTTTGACTACCTTATTTTGAAAATCAACTTGTTTAGACGCGGCCTTGTAAACATCATCCACAACCTTCTTGAAGGAGGGTTTGAAAGCCAGAGTTTGATCGAGCCAGACCCCGTTAGCAAAGGACAAGAGGGGCCCACCGGAAGCGCTGCCGTCGGCGAGCACAACAGTGACGAGCTGAGAAGATAGAGAGTTGAGATCGTCGGTTGACTGGGACTTGAGGAAAGAGAGGAGCTGGTCTCGTGTCGGACCTTCGGAACCGGCGGCGATCAGGCCCAAAACAACGTGCAGAGACAGCGGCGAGAACACGGAGTTGGATTCCTTGGCCTCCGTCAAGATAACTTGCTTCGCCAGCCTCACTGAGACGTCGTTCTGGTGGCTGACTGAATCCCGGACGTCCATCTTTCCAGAAGAAGTGAAGAGAAGCAACAGAGGACGGAAGTAACAAGTAAAAGATCGAACTTTGGAAGTAAAGCTTGTGAAGAAAGGAAATGGCGAAATGCTATAAAATGGAGATGCTGGCAAACTAACACAGTACCAGCTGTTAAATCCATATCTACTTTTTTTTTTTTGAATATCATATCTACTTTTTTTAATTAATTTAATATTTACTTGACTTTAATTATTTTATTCTGTGTGGATATAATATATTGCAAAGAAAATAATAAATCAGGTAAAATAAAAATAATACAAAAATAATTAAACATTCTTTATTAATAAAAACATGATTCCTTAAAAAAATTAAAACATGATTAATTTAAATATTCTTTCCTAAATTAAAATAATTTGGTCCTAAAATTGAAATAATAAATAAAAGCATTCTTTACTAATTACTTTAAATTTAAATATTGCTTCAAAAAAAATTAAATTTAAATTTAAATATTTAATTATTAATTCAATATAAAATCAATTATACTAATTTAAAATATGTAATAAAACATAATTACAAATTACCAAATTTTAATCTAACCAATACATCTATTAATTTTTTGCTTCAAAAATACATCTATTAATTACATAATAAAAACATAGTAATCTTGTCTGGATCTTGTTCTCTAGTTCCTTCTTCAGTTACCACAAACTGCAAACTTTTGGACAGAAAACAACAGGAAATGGATCAAATTCCAAAGAAAATAAAATAATTGACAAATTTTTACCTCTAGCACATCATCAACTCCAAAAGATCCAACAAGAACTGGAGAAAGTTAAGTTCTGCAAGTCACCAAGAACTTTCAGTTCAACAATCCTTGTATTCCATTGATGAAGATTACAACGCTGTCTCATGTTCAGTCTTCAAGAATACATAGAAAACCTCAGTCGGAGTTTTTTTTCCACATTGAAACATTGTTCTTGCACATAGTGAATACATGGGAAGATCCGAAAATACTAGGGATGTAACTATGGTTAACTTACAAAGTAAAATGCAGGCATAAGGAACCTGCAGAACAGGAGTTAAAACAACTGGCAACAACAGGGGTTGGGGTTAGCATATTGTAAGAAACAACAGGAAGTAAGAAGTAAGTCATGCTTCATCTGATAGCCTAAGTTCTCTAGTACCAGGTGCTTATGATGAAACAATAGGATTAACCACACTACCAATAAACTGCACCACCCCGGTCTGGTCTTCCCTTATGACAAAAATGAAGGGATGATCAGCGATGAAGTCAGCTTTATCGAAAAATTGCGCAGAGCGCCACATAAACACAGCAGCAGTTGAAGCAGCAGCTTCTGTACCTTCTTCATTGACCTCGATAAAGGATTTATGGAAGATGTTGGAAACAAAAAGTTTCTGACCGAGAGGGGAGTCGACGATTTCAGTGAGTCCTCCATCATGAAAAGGCAAGACTAGCCCCAAATCTTTCAGGGTTTTTGAAGCTTCAAAACCAAACGATATCTTAAATTTCGGAATGAGGAAATCGCCAACTTCTACTATCGTCCGTGGTAAATGACGTTCCAAGAATCCAGGTTGAGAACCGAGTTTGTCTACCAAAGCTGGCAGCCCATTCTTGGCATCTGGGAGGAAGAAGTACATGGAAAAGTGCCGCTTGTCCTCTCCTTGCTTGTAAGGAAGGCGCAATACTTTGAAATTGTCATAGGAGCTGATATACCGTTTCTTCTTGCTGGTCATGAAAGGGACCTTGATTGTGCTGCCATTTAAGAGGTAGAAATCATGCTCCTTTGACTGAGATGCATCAAAATTTTCTTCCCAGGCTCCTTTAAAATATAGAGCATTTGCAAAGATGAGCCTTGCTGAACTGTCAATGGCACCAGGAGGAAGAATCTCTTTAATAAGGCCATTTGTTCCTTTTTCAGCCCATGCATTAACTTCGTTGCTCACCTCGACCGGCTTCAACAAAATCAAACATCAAAGGCAATAATTACTGGTATATAAATATAAAAAATATGCACCCCAGATAATATATTATTCCCCTTTACTTCATCTTGGATTCTTTCCTGCTTCAGGTAAAGAAGGGATAAGGAGAGATGGTAAGATGAAGTATGTGCAGAGCAACTGGCCCACTAGCAAGAAAAATATCAATTTCCATGATCTTCAAAGTCTACAGTTCAACTAGGCATGAATATCTAACCAATTCATTTTATCATAAAGATTCAAAAACAATCACATCAAGCTTCTAACAAAAAACTTGAAGCAAAATCTCCATATACTCTGTACACCGGATCGAACACCAAGCTTGAAATCTAAACACCCAAAGGATCGACTGTGTATTGACATTGGAAAAAGCTCCAATAACCCATTAGATAATGTCAAACCCATTTGAACATTCACACCTAGGAACCATTTTTTGGAATGATCATTCTTCAGGATAAGAGCATCAGAAAAACCAAACTACCTATACTAATTACTCTACCTAAGCTTGAGAAGTAAAACCAAGTCTGGCATAATACAAATGCAAGATTCATTTTTCAGAACAAAAACAAAATGGACAAGAAACACGGTGAAGGACGCCGAAGGGAATTCATAAAGCAGAAATATCTTTCGTGAATCCCAACCCTTATATTGCTTTCAGCATCCTAAAACAAAATAAAGTGGCATTTTTTAATCTCCATGAGCAGAAATTCAACACCTCTGTTGCCTACTAGTCGGAAGTTTCAAATTAAATCGAGCAAAAATATGTATTAAAAAGGAGATAATGGCAGAAAGATAACTTTAGAAAACATTCATATAGTCTTAACAACCTATTGAGTCATAGCATTTGCAATGAACTATCAGTATCAATTTACGGAAATTAAGGGGGAAAAAAAAAACCCCCTCAAACTTCATAACTATGATTACCTTATTTTGAAAATCAACTTGCTTAGAAGCGGCGTTGTAAATATCATCCACAACCTTCTTGAAGGAGGGTTTGAAAGCCATAGTTTGATCGAGCCAGACCCCGTTAGAAAATGACACGAGGGGCCCACCGGAAGCGCTGCCGTCGGCGAGCACAACAGTGACGAGCTGAGAAGATAGAGAGTTGAGATCGTCGGTTGACTTGGACTTGAGGAAAGAGAGGAGTTGGTCTCGAGTCGGGCCTTCGGAACCGGCGGCGATCAGGCTCAATACAACGTGCAGGGACAGCGGCGAGAACACGGCGTTGGTTTCCTTGGCCTCTGTCAAGATAACTTGCTTCGCCAGCGTTACTGAGACGTCGCTCTGGTGGCTGATTGATTCCCGGACGTCCATTTTTCCAGAAGAAGTGAATAGAAGCGACAGAGGACGGCAGTAACAAGTAAAAGATCGAAGTTTGGAAGTAAAGCTTGTGAAGAAAGGAAATGGCGAAATGCTATAAAATGGAGATGCTGGCAAACTACCGTGAGTACCATCTGTTAAATCCATATCTACTTTTTATTTTATTATTATTAATTTAATAATTACCTGACTTTAATTATTTTATTTTTTGAGTGGATATAATATATTGAAAAGAAAATATTCAATCAGCCAAAATAATAATAATAATAAAATAATTAAGATACAACAAGATCAAGAACACTGCCGATTTTGTTTAGTTTTCTTGCTTTGTTTTAGTGATTGTAATTTTTATGCTAATGTGTTAGATTTAAAGATTCTTTATTAATTTTTATTAATTTAAATATTCTTAATTTAATCCAAATTTTGAAATAATAAATAAAAACATTCTTTCAAATTAACATATTAAAATAATAAATAAAAACATTCTTTTTTTAGAGACAAAATAAAAACATTCTCTAATAATTAATTTAAACTTAATTTTAATTTATTTCAATCTAATTAAATATAAAATCAATTATACTAATTTAAAATATATAATTACTAAATTTTAATCTAACCCATACAACTATTAAATACATAATAAAAACATAATAATCTGGTTCCGATCCTTGTTCTCTAGTTCTTCTTCAGGTTACCGCAAACTGCAAACTTTCGGACAAAAAACAACAAGAAATGGATCAAATTCCAAAGAAAATGAAATAATTGACCAATTTTGACCTCCAGCACATAGATCATCAACAACTCCAAAAGATCCGTTTTTGGTGGAAGGTTAGGAAATGGAGAAACAGCATGAAATTACTGGCATGGGTGGTTCCGGAAAGGATATATGTCCCTCACCCTTTTCCCCAAATCCGCACCGATCCGGAAAATCCTTTCCGAGCCATACCATACCAACAATTTCCTGCAGATTTGCTCCGTTTCCCCCTTTCACCGTACTCTATTGCCGGTTTTGCTGATCAAATTTCTAACATCCACTTTTTAGGGTTTGGGGTTGCTTGGTTTGTTTGAGTTGGTGAAGTGAATACGTATTGAGGAGATCGAGTGGGAAGCAAGCAATTAAGAACCTCTGTGACTGGGGACTAGGGCTGTAAAGCCGAGCGCGCTAGAGAGATCGGCTCGAGCTGACGAGATCGATATCTAATAGCCCAAAAACAGAAAAATATATGCAGAAACGAGAAATAATACAACAGTAAATAGAAGCTGCTGCAATTTTTTAACAAGCAGCAAAAGAAAAATAGGAAAAAAAAATAAAAGCAAAACGTAAGAAATGGAAGTTCTGAAGCTCCAACAGGACGGATCCTTCTTTTTTTTCAGATCTGCCCTTTTGCTTGACAAAACCCAGAGGTGAGAAATCGGATCAGCTGCGGGAAAAAATATGAAAAAGGGGATGGCCGAGGGAGTGGCGGTTGTTGCGATGGAGAAGAGAATAAGAAATCGACGGGAAGAGAAGGGAGACCGTTGCGGGAGGTGAAGTGGCGGCGGGAGGGGGAGAGTGGTGGGCGGAGGAGGCGGAATAAAAAATAACTGAAGTAAAGGGAATAGTAAAAGTTAAAATATTTATACCAAGGTTTTAAAAATCTACGTATCTATAAACTTCTTAGTTAAAATATTTAAAAGGTTATATTGTCTATGAATTTTTACAATTTTACTTTACCAAATTAAAGATTTAATTGATAACAGGGTTGTGTGATGTGATGGTTTTGATAATTTGTTTTGCACCCTATTTTGATTGTGCGACAGTTTTAATTTCTTAGTTAAAATGGACTAGCCTCTAATAAAGAATTGCGTTTTAGACATAATTGCCTTAGTATGGGATACATTTGTGATTTTCTTTATATTTGACGAATTGATAGTTTCCTCCATCGATTGTTGGAGGGCCTTATTTTACTCGATAATTGTGCAATTTTTTATTTAATATATCTGATGGAGCCAAAATTGTCTTTTGAGGGGTGGTCTCAATGACCAAGTCTTTAAGAATGCATATAGGGGGTTGTTGATAAAGTGTACTCTAATGGAAAAATTTAAGCCAACTTATCTGTCCGTGGATACATATAATTGAAAGGAATACGTGAGTAATTCATATACAACATCTATTTTCTTTATTAACGGTTCTATCAATTAATATGTTTTCACAAATAATTGAAATTCAATTTCTTAATCGGTATTTTTATTTTTGGAAACTTATAAAGTTCGTCCTTCAACCCCTCATTAATAAACCTACAAAATCCGCATTGGAACAATTGTGCAATTCCAGTGAGGGTAGTGTGATCTTCCGAAACAATTATTTTGTAACATTGTGTTGTTGGAAAGATAATGGGCAATGATGTGTGTTGGGTTGGGCAATCTTACATTTTGGGCTTGAACCCAGTTAGAGTGTTAGACGGCCCATCACAGATAAAATGATTATTGGACCATTTGGATGGGCCATTTGGACTCATTTGCAATTTTGTTATAATCAGTCATTCTGGGGGGATAATTTATCAAAAACTGAAAAACAAAACAATACAAAAATCATAAGAGCATTGACGATTTTGTCGAACATGAAGCCCTCATTCTCAGGAGCATATACCTTCTTCCACTCAGTGGGCCACCTGAATATGACCGGAAATTATAATATATTCGGTAAGTATCACTGTATTAAAAATAAAGTAATGATAATTCAGTTTAAAATCAATTTTGATTTAAAAAATTATTATTTTATTTTAAATATAATAATGTGTATATATATTTATAATATATAGTATAATTTATAATATAATATACAAATATATTTTATTATTATATTTTAAAAAATAATGTATTAATAACTCAACAGTTTATATATTTTATAAAAAATTATTCAGTTATTAATATATTATTTTTTAAATGTAATAATAAAACTATATCCTTAAATCATACTTAGTATACTCATTCTTACACTTTTCGGTTTTTGCATAACTTAAATTTTACCCGTCCTCTATTTTAATTTGTCATTTTCTTTTACTTACCAAATTGTGAATTACCTTTTTGAATGACAGTAAATAACACTCAAAAGTTTTGATTATTACCCATATTCCGAGAGTTAAAAGTATACACTTTTGTTTGATGCACTTGTCTGCCTCAAATTATTCATCTGATTACGTTAATTTTTTTTTACCATTGATGATGATGAGGAGCATAGACAAAGTCACTTCAATCGTCTGTTTTAAGACCATATTTTAGACGAATTAAAATTATCCACCATCAATATCTAATAATATATATATATATATATACACACATATATATGATTTTTATTTTTATTTTTTAAAGTTTTTAATTTTTTTAATTTTTTTTTTTATTTTGGCCTTCATATATATTGATATCTAGGATATTCCTTATTGTTATAGTGGGACGACTTGATTCCTTTGGTTTAATCAAAAATGGAATGACAAAAGGTGACAAAAGAAACATCCATCCATCCATCCAGGGTCAACCATCAAAATTACTCTTCAAATTAATAATGATTTTAATAAATAAATAGCAGTCTGTAAGGACGACGCTGCACAATAATAATAATAATTAAATTTAAATAATTAAAATATTAAGTTTGATTTTCTTTTAAATAATATGTTATTATACCGACGGAGTTTATAAATAATGGAAATTATTTAAGAAAATTGCATGCATGTCACTACTCATCATCACTAGTTATAACGACTTTTTACTGCTTTGGTCGCTAATTAGAGAGATTTTGATGGCCATTAATTGACATTTGTGGTAGTCCATACAAATTCTATCCCCTCAACCAATACTCCCTCCATCCATCCAGATTTACACTATTTTTTAAATATATATATATATATATATTTTTTTTTTTGTTTTGTTTTTGGTAAGCATATATTGATACAATTTTACTTTCAAAATTTTCATATTTTTTATACCACCGATAAACTGTCAACGACAATTTTAAAACATTAAATCAAGTAAAAATTGAAGTTTGTGGCATTCCTACTTGCATACCTTTAATCCTCAAAATTTAGAGTTCCCGTTTCTTAAATTTTGCTAATTAAGATCTTCTATTTCAACTCCCCTAAAGTGTTAGAACTACTTTCTTTATTTCGGTTATTTCAATTAATTTTCATTATTTCATTAACCATTTATCTTCCATCATAAAAAGTCAAATCTATTGTCACTTTATTATATTTCGCATATAAATAATACTTTTTGTGTTATGATCTAACCACTTTTAAACCTTTCCTGATACATATTGCATCTTATGTAAAACATTTGGTTCATTTATTGTTAACTGAACAATCTGCTGCAAAATTACCCGAATGTTGAATTTCTACATGTCAATCCCCTCTCGCTCTAATTCCACGGACAAGTCCTCTGTGGCTACCATAGCATTTCCTACAACCCAACTTCCAAACTAATTGCAACGCGTGGAAGAGTCGTCCATAACACTAACATTGCATCCATCAATGTTTTAATATAAAACCAACTCCATCTACCGTAGAAATCTTTAATCAATTCCCCCGTTATAACTTTACTCGTTGTATGAAAATATCTTATATTTAAACATCATCGTTATCAACATAAAACCAACCCTCCATCTACCGTAGAAATCTCTAATTAATTCTCTTGATATAACTTTACTCATTATATGAAAATATCTTATATTTAAACATCATTGTTATCAATGGTTCCATCGTCCCTCCATATGTGTGTCCCAGCGTGCTTATGATTAAGTTAAGAAGTCAAAACGTGTGCACCAAAGCGGGGGAATCCCAAACGTCACGACAGCACGCCTTCAACAACCACCACTCAAATTATAGGGATATCCATGGAGATTGAGAAGAAGAATTACCAATGTAGTATGTTCCTCCTAGGATTAAAACCTTCAACAACGTTATTGATTCTTCTTCAATGGCAGCATCAATCAATCATGCTCCCAAATAATTCATCCTTCGAATCTTTTACCAAAATCTCCAACATGATATACCTAATCTCGATTTTTTGTATTTCGATAGGTTAGAATTTCAAAATAAAAATTAAAAGTCTAAATTAGAGAGTTTACGGACAAAATAATAATATATCGGTACCATTTTTAATAGTGATGCAGAAAACGAGAGGCTGCCTTCCCTAATATCTTAAATAATCCCATGTTTAAGGATGTGCGTTGATCATGATTCTTTCCCTTTTACTTCCTCTGCCGAAAATAATATTCGTATATGTTAAAGTAAAAAATTCGGACTGCTGAAAGTGGTAATTTGTTTATCAACTGCTAAAAGTCAGAATCAAGCACGTCAGATGGCTTTGTTTTTTGTTAATGAATGAGGTAAATCAAGACGAAGGGAAAGACGGGGAATCCAATTATTAAGAACAACAAAAAGCACCCAAGTTCATCGCTCAATGACTAAATGCCGCCCCAATCCTTCGATTTCGTCATTTGATGGACTATATTAAACTGCCTGATTGCCCGTCTCTATATATATAGCCATAAACTCAACTACCAAGCCTTAGTTCCTTCCCAACTCCATCTCCATTCTTGCTCTTAACTCGCCGTCTAACCCCGGCCGGCCGGCTGCAGAGCTGAAGAGAAGCCTCAAGAACATGGTAACTGATCCCGGCCATTGCTTCTTTCACTTTTGTTTTCTCCTGTAGGAGGAACTAAAACATCGATCTAACTCACATTTTCCTTTCGGGGTCTGAACATGTTCAGGGGATTTCAATGGAGGTCGAGACTAAGAGAGCAAAACTTGGAGGAAGAAGAGCTGCATTATTTGTCTATGGTAACTACTGCTTCCTGCAATTCTTTCTTTGTTAACGTACGCTAGAATCAAGAACAAACATGAATTTGATTCTGGGATTAACGTTGTCTGTCTTATAAAGCTGTTTCTGAGACTGAACAATATGATCCATGCAGCATTGGCTTCACTGGAGAATATGGCATTCATAGCCAATATGGTAAGCTTAGTGAACTACTTCTATGGATACATGAACTTCAACCTCACAAAATCAGCAATTACACTCACAAACTTGATGGGGACGACCTTTTTACTCTCACTATTTGGAGGATTCATTTCTGACACTTACTTATCAAGATTCAAGACTTCCATTGTCTTTGGATGTTTAGAAGCTGTGGTATGTAATCATAAACTCTACCTATCTTCCTTACTATAGTAGTTTACCCATGTTTTCTTTTGTTCTTGAAGCTTCATTTTTCTTTCAAAAATAACACAACTCATCTAGCGGTACTGTTTTCGTCCCAAAAGAATAGTCGATATAACAAACAAAACTATTTTTCCGGAACCCTTTGACCATGAGCCGAATCTGGAATCATTTTTGCCACAAAATGGAAAGAAACTAGAAACATTCAGAGAGAATAAAACAGGAGTTGATGGAGACATAAGAGGCAACAAAAGAATCAGTGGTTGCAGGCCATTCATCCCAGGAATAAGACAACTAATATTTGTTATTTGCTAGAAGTGGCTTTGCCGCCCCTTCTCACGTACTCTCAAAAAACTGTTTAATGTTACAATAACAACACACTGGGTGACCAAATCATTCAACCATGTTGTTTTACTAGATGATTTTAATGCAAATATCATTCTAGATTCACCTAGAGTCTTAGTTGAGATGTTCACTTAGACTTGCATCAATTTTCTTTTTTTTTTTTTTTTCAGGGGCTTGCTCTGCTAACAGTGCAAGCACATTTCCCACAATTAAGGCCACTTCCCTGCAAAGATGCAGCTGCACTCCTAACAGATCAATGTCCCAGAGCAAGCAGCAGCCAAATGGCTGTCCTGTATGTAGGTCTTTACATGATGGCATTAGGCAATGGGGGTGTCAAAGCGGCCCTGCCGGCTTTGGGAGCCGATCAATTCGAAGAAAGGGATCCTAAGGAGGCTCCTAAACTAGCAAGCTACTTTAACTGGTTGTTGTTCTCCATAACTCTAGGAGCCATGTTTGGGGTCACATTCCTAGTCTGGATCAGTGCCAATCAGGGATGGGATTGGTCCTTTGGTGTTTGCGCCATTGCTGTCATTGTGGGACTCTTTTTTCTCAGCATGGGAAGATCAATATATCGGAACAACGTCCCACAACAAAGCCCATTTGTGCGGATTGCACAGGTATGCAGTGTGTAAATTAAACAAGAACTGCAACTTTAATCAAGAATCAATGATATTATAGCAAGGGAAATTAACTGAATGCAGCTCTAAACTTCATTACAGGTCTTTGTTGCAGCTATCAGAAATCGAAATCTCCCGTTACCGGAGATGGAAGAAGAGTTGCACCAGCTCAGAGACAGAGAAGGCAGAAAAGATATCGAAATTATTAACAGAACAGACCAGTTTAAGTAAGTAAGCAAGCAACCTGCAATGTCTTAAAGTTTTACTCAACTTTCCATTTCCATATGACTAACCTGATTGCTGAGGGGAAAAATTGCAGATGTTTGGATAAGGCAGCCATTGTTAGGAGCCCAGAAGATGTTTGTTACCCCTGGAGAACATGCACCGTAACACAAGTTGAAGAAATCAAGATTCTGCTTCGCATGCTTCCCGTTATATTAAGCACTGTTCTCATGAACACTTGCTTGGCTCAGCTTCAAACTTTCTCCATCCAGCAAGGCAACACAATGGACAGAAGCATCCGAGGCTTTGAAGTGCCATCATCCTCAATTCCATTCATTCCCCTGTTTTTCATGACCGTAGCTATCCCAATTTACGAGCGCCTATTCGTCCCAATAGCCAGGAACTTTACAGGAATCCCAACTGGTATCACCCAACTGCAGCGAGTTGGGGTCGGACTCGTTCTTTCTGCAATATCAATGGGAATAGGTGGCATTGTCGAAACCCGCAGGAAAACTGTTGCCTTTGAGCACAATATGGTCGACTCAGTTGCCCCTTTGCCCATGACTGTATTCTGGTTAGGCATCCAATACTGTGTATTTGGAATAGCTGACATGTTTACACTGGTGGGACTTCTTGAGTTCTTCTACGCCGAGACCTCATCAGGCATGAAGTCGTTAGGCACGGCAATCTCTTGGTGCTCGGTGGCACTGGGCTACTTCTTGAGTTCAGTGGTAGTGGATGTGGTTAACAAGGTGAGTGGTGGCTGGCTGGCTAGCAACAATCTGAACAGAGATAAACTGAACTACTTCTACTGGCTGCTAGCAATTCTAAGTGTCATCAACTTTGGAGTTTATTTGATGTGTGCTTCTTGGTACAAGTACAAAAGAGTAGAAATGAAGCAAGTTGATGCTCATTCTAAGGCAACTTTTGAGGAAAAAGTTTAAGTAGGAGGAGGAAGAAAGAACCCTAAAATCTAGACTAGAGATATAGTCAAGTGTTATGTATGCTTCATCATTCTCCTCAATAAGTAAGCCAAAAAAAGTCTTAAACCAACATATTATACATTATGTAATGGAGAAACCTACAAATACTCATCCAACTCTACAAAGGAAATAAGGTACCTGTTCATACGGTCCTTTCTCGTTATCATCTACCGCCCTTTCTTTCTTCACCTGGCTATCACTGATACAATGTCGAATGCTAGAGCTTCTTTACCAAAAAACAGAAGAGAAAGAATGAATACTGCATCTTCAGCAAGCTTTCTTCTAATGTTTTCTTTAAAAAATTGTATCACTTTACAAAATTTCATTACAATTACATTTGTACAGATCCATCCCCATATAGGAATTGATTGAACTGAATACATATGTATAAGACAAAGATGAGGACCACATCACACCAAAATGTCATTGTTGAATGTTGAATGTGAATGAGAGCAATCCATTCCATTCCACCTACCATTTCACATCCAAAGTGAGAGCTTCTTGAGGTACAAGGATGGATGGGAACTTTGTGAAGGAAAGGTTTGAAAACAGATTACTCAAGGCCCTTGAGTCTGCTTCAATGAATGGTCTAATCTTCTTAATAGCTAAAGGCTTCATGACTTCTGCATCAAGTCTACACACCATTTCAAACCATAACGTTTCGACAGTAGGCTTTGTTCGCCACTCGGCTACAGTACCCCAATAACTATCATTACTGTGAACATCTCTTTCTAATTCCAGCTGGAACCGGAATATATATGAAGCTGTAAGGCTTACTTTGACAGAACTTAAGCTCGCACTTTGATTCGTTTTGTGACCGAGAAAGGTCCGCAGAACTCTTTCAAGCAGAGCTATCCTTGTAGTCAGGGAGTGTAAAGGAGAAACCCTGTGCGGCAGTTGATAAATACGCCTACTGTAACATTTCACAGGCAGCAACTCAACTGTTTTATTGGACAAGATAGCAGTTTCAATGAACATCTCAGGATTTTGAGTCCTGTAAGCTACCACCGTCGCTGAACCTGCAATCCATATTGGAGGCCAAGCCATGCATAAAGTAGGACAGAAGAATCCAAACTCACTTCTCTCCAATCTACTTATAGTACTTCCATTGAACCTCTTCTGAAGATCTGTGGGGTGATAAAGTGAAACTTCTTCAGCACCTTTGATCTCCACAGTTATGCCCTCCGCGACATGGATATTTTTCAGACCAGGAAATGAATGATTGGACTGATGAACAGAGCAAAAGATACAAATCATAAGAAGGGGTGCAAAGAAATGATTCGCATTATTTTGAATTACTGGAAGAGGATGAGAAGCTAGGAAAGAACTCTAGTCAGAGTTAATACAATTGAACATTAATTGCAAATTGCCCAATATCTAGAAATTGCTCATATACAATCAAACTCTAACCTAATTCAAGAATCCCAAGGCACCAAACCAAATGAGTGCTTAATTTTCAGCCTGGGACGCTACTTATGTGAAATTCTAGTCCCGTACAATGAATATGATAATCATAATGCAGAGCAAAATGGGATCCAAAAAAACTCACGAACGAGCTAACATCAAAGTCCAATTTTTGTCAAGAATCAAAATAAAAACCTGTACTAGTGGGATCAAGCAAAATCGAGTTTTTGTGATGTAAAAGACACTTAAAAAACAGAAAATAGTGCCAAGAAGTGAAGAGAAAAGAAAAGAAAATACCGGCAAATGAAGGGTGAGCTCATGATCTCCTCTAACACGCAAGTGAAAAGGACCCTGAATTTCCAAAGTGTCAAGCTTTGCTTTGTAGGTCAATTCACCAACCAAGGCTCGAAAATCAGATTCATTCTCCACGCTTTCAAGTCTCTTCCAGGAAGAAACTTGATCCAACAGCTTGAAAACAAAATCAGTCTTGCCAAATCGAACCCGGAAGTCATACCTCTGCAAATCTCCAAACTTGACTTTATTTACAACCAATTTGGAAACCCGAATGTCCTTCACATCCCACCTCTCTCTCTTGGCAATCTCCCTCAACACATCCTATTAAATAAAGTACACACAAAAACCAGTTTACGCCTGCTAATTGTTCAAATTAACAAAAAGCATCAAACAAGTTTGAAGAAAGTAGTACCTTAAAGAAGGGGGAAGCGGGTTGAGGATCGGAGGGGTCCGGCTCAAGGACAACGCCGTCGGAAAAGGGGTAGAGGAAGTGGGAAATGTTGAAGGGCGGCGGTGGGGAAGTAGCAGCCGAGTGAGCTAAGAAGGTCAGTGAAAATAATAACAAGGAACGGAGATGGAAGAAACCGAAAAGATTGCTGAAGAAGAAGAAGAGGGAGAGGGATTCATATATGGGCATAGTTACATAAGGGGTTGGTTGGAGGCTGCGATTTCACTGACCGGAGGAGGTGTTAATTTCGGTGGCGGGGGATTCTGGATGGCCGTCGGTTGGCGGTGGGCCGAAACGACGCTGCTTTGCCAAGCAAGAAGCTCAAATTGAATTACAAGAAAATCACACTCCACAACAGTGAAGTATAGTCCTTAAAGTAAGGATAAGTTCATCTTCTTCCCCTTATTTTTCGAAATAATTACATATTGTTCCCCACAATAATCGTAAATAACACATACCTCCCTCCATGTTTTTTTTTTTTTTTTTAATTTTCTAAATAAATATTTCACCAGGTTGCAATACATAATGTTTTATTCATCTTACAAAATTTATCCATTTATTAATGTGTTTAACCATCAATTTTAATTAGGGTCAGTACCCCAATTCAAATTTGAAAGATAATGTTATTTTTATTCATTTTTTTATTATCATTTTCTCTTAAAAAGAACAATTAAACACTAAAAAATCTAAAATTACAATAAAAATCTAAAATATTTTATTAAAATATTTCTCCCATTTTGTAAAATATCTTAAAGAAGGGACTAAGGGAGTAAATAGCATCATTATGCATTTCCAATGTGTCTTCATAATGTTCAACTGCTGCCATTCCAATAAGGGAAGGCTTTAAAACCTGACAGTGGTTTTCCAAAACGGGAAGTTTATACAAACGATTTACTCATTAAGGCCGGAAGATAATTGAACACCAGGCAAACCAGAATTTAAGAGCCACCTTCTTTTAGGCTGGAATTTCCAGTGGTAAGAGCCACCATCATCATCATCATCTTACATTTAAACAAGTTCAAAGCAAGAGATGTTTGAGCTGGTGTTTATATTCACAATGGCTCAGAGAGAGCCCAGTAGATGGATGGAAGAGTGGAAGATGGAGGCCAAGAAACCAGTTTTGAGACCGAGTCTTTCGATCCATATGGAGGTGTTGGGAGGTCAAGAACCATCACAGCAGCCTTCCAACGTTCCATGCTGGTGAGTCACTCATTCACCTAGTTCTTCTCCACGGATTGGTCAAGAAAATGAAACGGCGGTCTTAGTCACTGGAGAAGAGTCCAACAGAGTGTTGGATACTTTCGAGGGCGGCCAATAGCGAAATACTGATCTCCCGACGATGTTTTTAACTGGGAGGGGACCCCTGAAAATGATAGTAGGATATAGACGAGTCAGAAAATAGTTGGAATGCTCCAAGAAGTGGTTTATACACACATTTTCATATAAATATGAGATAGAGAGATCCTTTTTTTCCAAAATGCACGAACGAGAGTGTGCGTGTGTGCGCACAATGTATATCATTTAAGTGGGAGATGGCTTGTAATGGCAATTGAATATATCCATGGTAGTAAAGATCTCACCAAATTTACTCAAGGCATAACTTAAAGCAAGGATTCGACAAAATTTCACAGGAAGCAATGACTCTTAATGGACAGCAGAAATGAGCAATTACCAGTTGTGAGAGTCAAAACTGTTGTTGCGATTATCGCCCAGGACAAACACATAACCTTCAGGAACAAGCTATAGAAACCAAAACAAGAACAGCAAATATATATTACATATCAACTCAACAGGTTCTCAAAATGGGAAAACATAATGAAGTCAGGAAGGCCTATTAAAGGAAAAGTTGGTAGTTACCACAGGATCCATCTCATAAGCAAGTGGTTCTAAGATGAATTCCTCGTCTTGAGCAACACCATTGATCAACAATTTGCCACCACAAACCTAAAGTTAGTTGAGCATTGGGCAGCCATCAGGAAGTTAAAATTCACACTCCAATATGAGATTAGGGATTGCAGAAATAACATCTTAAATACAGGAAAAGGGACATACCGCAACATAGTCCCCAGCTTTAGCTACAATCCTCTTTATGAAGACATCACTAGAACTATAACCAAAATATTCCTGCCAGGCAAATCAAAACAACAGAAAATGCACTGGTTAACATCACAACCAACAGGTAATTAAAGACCGATTATTTAAATGACAAAGCAGTCAAACAAATGAATTACACACTTGAAGAATTGGAGGAGCACTAAAGATCACGATATCCGAAACTTCAGGATTCCGGAAAACATAAGAAACCTGCAAAGCAAAATTGTAGAAAAGGTATCAGCATTCAAGAACCACTCCTATTACCTACATATGATTGAAGGAAAGAATTTGCAAGAGAACTTGAGGGAAATACAAGTGCAAAGTAAATACACAGCTACCATGACTGATACAAACACCAAAAGATGAGAGATCAGAGATCAGAGATCAGAGACTAGTAAATTATAAAAAACAGAACAGAAGATCACGAATCAGAAATCAAAAACTGGAGTCACATTGCTAGGAATAATAATGAAGTCACCAATTATATATCCTCTTCCAATCATTATATTAGTCAGACAGAACAAACCAAATCGACAATGTAAAAAATGGGGATCACATTCACAAAACAGAAATGCGAAAACAAGACATAAAAATGGGGAATCAACACTAGATCAGCTTTAAGAACATAACAAGTCACTCAACTATACGCCATCACAATATTCACGGTTTAATTCCAGCAAGACTTCGTAAAGAATGAATGACAAAATTGACCAGAAATAAATTTTTTTAAAAAAAATCCTTTAATATTTTACCTTCTCAGCCATAATGCGGTCGCCCACATCAAGAGTGGGATACATAGACATGGAAGGAATCGATCTGGGCTCGGCCAAAGATGATCTGAACATTAAACTGACACTCACAGCAGTAAAAGCGGCCTTAGCATCGTCAGAACACACGTTCAACAGTTTTGACAGCCAGCCACTTCGTGGCAGGTTCAAATTTTCAGACATGGCCGCCGATGAAGCACCGGCGAGAGCAACATTAACAGGCCCTTTCTTCCCAACAACAACATTTTTCTTACTGTCCTTCGGAGCGACGGCTGCAGTTCCTCCTTTATCCACCAAAGTACTCGTTGACCCCATTGTAGGCTGACTGCAAGGCAGCCACTTAGAGGCCTGTAAGAAAGGGATGATCGTCCCAGGCTTAACCGGCGAAATCCCGAAGGCACCCATCACGCAAGACGACGTGGACGAAGCGGAGGAAGAGGAGGTGGCCTTCACCAGAGAAATTAACCCCACGATCAAAGGGTTCTGAGTTTTTCCTCCCAATATTTCACCGGCGAGGGTTGAGTACGCCGACGTGGATGAGAAGCGGTAGGGAGGAGGAGTCTTGGGCTTAGGTGGTTTAGGGCGTTGCCGGAATTCCAGGGAGTAATTGGGATCGGGTTTCAACCTGGAACGGGCGGTGGCACACTCATGCAGCAACCGGCAACTGGAAGCTGCGGTGACCTTAGAGCTGGCGCAGCCTACCAGGGTTTGGGCTATGTAGCCGGAGTAAAGGATAGTTGATCGGATCGCCATAAGTACTAATTGTAAAAGACAGACTAAGATGCGTAAAATTTCGGGGTTGGAGAAAAACGGAGAGGGTATGCAAGAAGCTACACTAACACAAGAAATGCCATCGAAGAAATCAGTGATGAATCGGAAAAAGAATCGATGAATTGAAAAGTTTCAAAAAAACCAAATTAATTAAAAGAATCGAGGGGCAAGAGAATAAAACTGATCGGAAAATCTAGAGTCAAAATTGGATAATCTGGGCGTTGACGGAAGAGAGAGGGCTGAGAGATCCTCCGGGTAAAGAGGAGCTCCGGCGAGAATGCCACACGACGAAGAAGTTAAACCAACAAAATGGGAAACGGTGCAGGGTTTAGACTTATAAATGCCACTACTACGAGTAGTTCGTTAAATTACCCCTACTGTTGGTTATAATTACTAAAAAAGCCACTACGATTATTAATTATGCTTCATTTATTACCTCTTTTTCTTTTTCAATATTACCATTTCTTTTTTTTTTTACAAATTAATACTTTTATCCCATAATAATATTTTTTTTATATAATAACATATCTCGAACTCAAAATCTGTTGTCAAATAAAAATACGACCCTTTCAAAATAAGTACATATTTATTAATTTTTATATATTGACAGTGGGTTGACTTTACATAATGATTACATTTCAAAAGTATAAAATTTAACTTGTAATTTGTAAATTTGCATACAAATAAGGTTTTCTAGTAAATATGGTGCTCCATCAAGGGTATTTGTTTCTTTTCCCTATACTTTTATTTCACAAACATTTGGGACCCTTTTGAGTTTTGACTAAATTTTTTTGTTTTCCGAATTTGACTAGTATATTATTGGTTAACAATTATATTAATTTTTATTTTTATATAATGATATATGTATTTTCAACAATAATAATTAACTATACTTATTCAATTGTGAATATTTCATAAATTGAAGAATTTTAAATAGTCCATATGAAATTTGATCTCTCTAATTAATGGTAAATAAGCACACTCCATATCAAATAATTAGAAAATATATTATTTATAATATGAGAATATCAAATATTATATGTATATTTTTAAATATATAAAAATAAATATATTTGATAAAATACAATAATATTATATAAAACAATATATTTCTAGTGGGGATATAAATATTGGGTTTGGCTGCTTCCTGGAACGTTGCGACTGGAACTTTCCAGGTTCAGGGCTCATACTTTTGGAATATTCAACGATCAACCACTACCATTACTGTCACTGCTTCCAAATTCCAACAGTATTTAAAAGCGTGAAAAGAAATGGCGCCTTCATCCGCCTCCGTAAGTCGTCTCCTCACCGGCGCTGAAATTGACATCTAAAATTTGGATGTTGACCGTTTCACTGAAAAAACTCCCATTCGTCCGCCGTTCGCCGCCGCCAGTGCCCCTTTAGTGCTGCTAGTTAGCTAAATAATAAGTACGATTTTAAAAATTCTTGAAACTCAAAAAAAAAGTGCGCAAAATAAATTGGTTAAATCATTTTGGACCAATTTGATTTTGATTAATTTGGTCAATTCGATTTTTTAAAGGCCTTTTGAAGTTTCATTATTATTAAGATTTTACTATTTTATATACGATTATTTATATATATATATATATAAAATTTACCATACAGTTTAACTAACTATGAATTTATTAAAGAGGGTAAAATCTTTAAGTAAAGATTATATTTTTTTCCAACAAGGAACGTGTGTTTTCTATTGAAATTTGGTGATGGGTGTGCAGATGACGGAGGCCCATACGTCACCTGAATGATCATCGGTCATCATTCATTGGTTTACCCGTCATTTGGTAATCTATATAGTTAAGTAATTTTGGCCATTCCATTAAGGAACCTCATATTTCTTTTACTTATATTATTACTTAATAAAAGTTTTATTTATTTACTTGCTCTTGGAATTAGATACGGGATTTCAATTATTTTTTTATTAATACTGGTCATCCGTCTATTGACTCACAACCATTAATTCAACATGCCAGACCCATGACCTTGGATGATTGGGTTGAATTAGACAAGTAACAAGTTCAAATAGATTGCTAAAAGATGGATTGAATTGTCACCTGATCCGCAAGTTAAAATGAGTTATTGAATTGACCCTGAGCGAGGTTCTAACAAAGGATCCGGGGATCTATATTTGAGGAAACAAAGACAACCTAGATTTGGAAATATAGAGTTACCGATGAAACAAGGACGACCAAACTATGAGGAAATAGATTTGTCAACGAAATAAGGAGGCGATAAAAATAGAGTTGAAGTATCAAATTATGAAAATGTAATAGCTATCATCTATCACCTTTATAAATTATTTGTTAAATTAAAATAGTAATATAAAAAGATGGCTAATGAGGAACAGCATTGGAATTGAACTTGGATGTTTTACAGCCAACTCAGGAGAATGCTCCCTTTGTGATCGATTGAATGCCCCAATTGAAACTGATATTGGGATATTCATGGGATCCACCTCCACACACATATTCTTCCGATTTTGTGGGCCTGATTTGGTTCTAACATTTTCAATAAATTGTAGGCTAGATCAAGACCTAGTAAATCTTTGAGAGTAGCCTATGTTGAGCCTATTACAAAAAATTGAAATACATTAGACGGCCCATCGTCATCTGAAAAATTGGGCTTTTCGTCTCAGGCTCAATCCAGCATTAGTATTTAGGTTTGCTTTATCTGTGTAGTGGTCACTTGGATCTAAGTACAAAGGCCCCAAGAAAGGTTTTTTTTTTTTTTTTAAATTTTCCCTTAAATCATATTCTTCCTACCTTATGAGTTATGAAGGATGAATCATTCGAATTTCTTCATATTTTTTTGTGGGGCTGCTGATTCCAGATTGGGAGTTGTTTTATATTATTAAACAAAAAAAAAAAGGCCATTTTTGTTGTTTTCCATCTTGGCGCAGCATGGCCTAAACTAAAAAGAAGGAGCCATTGCTGCTCTGATGAAATTCCATCTCGCTTTCGGCGGCAACATTTTCATATACGATGTTGTAATAACGTGGTCCAGCACAATTGATAAGTACATTAATCGACAGTCAATTTATTGAAGAGTGGCGTCTCCTTTGAATCTTAAAAATGAAATCTTTGAATGCTGCAGCATGAACGAATAAATTCTCAGTTCGAATTACAGATAAAATCTCTCGTTTCTGCACATGGGGCGAGCTCCAATGCCCTTGAAAAAGGAAAGCACGGCGTTGACGACCAAGACTACGGAGGCGCGTTGTCTGGGTCCGCTGAAAAAAAAGCCCGGTTGCCACTCATAACCGTAGGTGCCCTTCTGCCCCCACCTGAGCACGGCGTGAAGGAGCAGCCTTCAATTGTTGTTTAGCTTTTGTTGTTTTTGTAACTAAAGACAGAACAAAAACAAAGTCATCGTATGAATAAGGATAGCATGATTTGCCGGGTAATAATCGCAAAACTCAATGGTGGGTGGGACTGTATATATGATTAAAGAATCCCACGCCTCAAGATTTCTGACTCGTTCTTTCTCTCTGCTGCAATTCCACATGTGGGTTTCTGTCGGATAATCCCCACCCATTTTTTCCATCTCGTTTTCTTCCATATTCAAAAGTTACAGTCTTTGTTTGCAGCAAACTCCGATACAACTCACAGGGGACCATTATCTCTCATCTCTTATGTCCATTTCAACATCCAATTCCATTTTTCCGCCATTTTTATAATTCCACCTCTCGTTTTTAAAGAGTTTCCAACTATCTTTGACCGTGAAACAATAATCAAAACAGAGATTCTGATGGAAGCCACGGCCTTTAAGGTCCCACTTCCGTAAGCTAATGTACACTCTTCGTGTACAATCTAGTATCATTTCTTGACATTTTTTTACTCAAAAGCTCAGGTTTCCACTTCTGATTCTTAAAACTTTTATTTTCTTGTCATTTTATTTTTTAATCTTTCGAGGTTTTGTGGCAGAAACCAACGGTCAAGATCAAATCTTTACGAACTCTCACACCGCTCACATCCTTTTCAATAGCGCACCCCACAGTCCACATTTCGCTTCAGTACTTACACTGCATGCTCTCAGACTCTAATCCAGTCTATATATTCCTTAACCCTTTTGATTTCTCACTCACTTTCACACTTTTTAAGTCATATCCAGCTTGTATCAATGGAGGAGAGGCCGGAGACCGAGCTAATATCGATTCCGGCAACCCCAAGAGCTTCTACGCCGGAAATACTAACCCCTTCTGGTCAGAGGTCTCCTAGGGGGTTGACTTCAACAGGGCCAGCTTCAAAGGAGGCAAAGTCATGGACCCCTACTTCATTTATATCTCCCAGATTCTTGAGCCCAATTGGAACGCCTATGAAAAGAGTGTTGGTTAATATGAAAGGCTATTTGGAGGAGGTGGGACACTTGACAAAGCTCAATCCACAAGATGCCTGGCTTCCTATAACTGAATCTCGCAATGGGAATGCCCATTATGCTGCTTTTCATAATCTAAATGCTGGTTTTGGGTTCCAAGCTTTGGTCTTGCCGGTTGCATTCTCTTTTCTCGGATGGTATGCATTGTTTTTTTTTTACTGTCAATTACTTATTGGATGTTCCAGTATGAAATGTGATAATAGATGTGTAGCTTGTCTGCCATTTTCATGTTCACGTCTAATACTGCTGCTTTGACTTTCATGTGTCCTGTGTGGTTTATTCATGCTGATTTTGATCTTTGAACTGTGTGTTTATGCAGTGGGTTAGAAAACTGAGGGTGAAAAATCTGTTCTTGCTTGCGAAAGTTGGCTTCTTTGCATCGTCCATTAATTGATTAAGTGCCTTGAGTTGAGTTGGAGAAAAACTGTTCTTGTTTTGCTCTGAATTTCTACCTTTTCAACCTAGGCTTGTCCTCAAAACTTCAACAATTTTAGAACCAAAACAAGTTGATTTTATTTAAGAACAGAGGAAGTACTATTTTAGGTACAATTATAGAATGTATTTGAATTTGGAACATGAAGGCTGGAAATTAAATAGCGTCATAATCTGTTTTCTTCTGTTCAGATTTTCAAGATTAACTTCCAAAGGGGTGAGTTTTCTTTTCTTGTTTAACTTTTAACCCAGTAATCTCTGTTTTCCAGCTGTAAACATCCCTTTGGTTATGCTTTTGCCAGGGTATCAGTCTTTGTTTAAATGTTTAGTTTAACCAACTTTAAAGTGCTTTTTTATTTCCTGGAATTTGATTTGAACATGATTATCTTATGGCCTTGTGGGTCTATCAGGTGATCATCTTTTCTTCTTCACTTGATCTTTAAGGTTGCTTTTTCCGATGTCCATCATTCGATTTGATTTGAATGAATCAGGAGAGATCATTTCATTCTTCTAATCATGTTGAACTTTTTTTTTTCCTCCAACCTAATCTGGCCCCTCCTGTAATCCTGTTTTCCCCTTTAAAGATTTTATAACAGTTGGAAATGCTTTATACTTGATTAGTACTTTAGTTCATTCCAGCCATGTGGTGCTTTAAATTTTCAATTGAAACTTTTTTTTTTTTTTTAATACTGGTTTAGGTACTTTTTTTTTTTTTTGTAAAAATTCATTTTCCAACATCTAAAAGTCAATAAGCTTGTTTCTGTCTGTTAATCTTACTAGTTTACCTTTTACTAATGTAGTTTGTGATATATTATATCATTGGTGCTGTTTCCCACTGAACTAGTCTAAGGTTGTTTAGTTGAGGTTTGAGCTCTAATTTGATGATGTTCAATATAAATTAGGCAATGTTTCATCATGGACTTTCCCTGTTTCAAATTTTTCGTGATTTTTTGTTTACTACCAATCCAACTAATAATATCAGAAAAGATGGAGTTGGTTCAAGTGAATTTCCTTGGTGTTTTCGCTTCGTATATAGAAGTCTGTTACCGTAAAAGGGCGACTACCGTAGTTCCAGAGTTTTTTGGAAAGTTTAGTTGAGTTTCTATTTTACACTTGCTGCAGGGGTTGGGGCATTATTTCTTTGACAGTTGCATTCTTCTGGCAACTTTACACCTTGTGGATTCTTGTTCAGCTGCATGAAGCAGTTCCTGGAAAAAGATACAACAGATATGTGGAACTGGCACAAGCAGCATTTGGTGAGGTTACTTATGATTGCATAAAAAGATGAACACTCTAAACTTTTATTGATTTCTTTCAGTATAGGCATAGAAAGCACAATAATCTTGTGAACCTTGTCCTAAAGAATGAGTATTTCGATGAAACTGGGATTTGCTGCGAATCGTTGCTTGAATCTACTTTAAGACTTGATGGAACAGGTTGCTTCACAGTTGAATCAAGCAATTGAGCAAGAACCTAGACAATGTTCTACTAGTTACAACATAGTTCTGCACCATTTGATATCTCTAGTATCAATTTAATGTACTGATGGAACGTTTTATACCGGTGTTCGCAGGGGAAAGGTTAGGTGTCTGGCTGGCTCTATTCCCTACTGTCTATTTATCGGCAGGAACTGCAACGGCTTTGATACTTATTGGAGGGGAGACCATGAAACTGTTTTTTCAAATTGTTTGTGGCCCTCTTTGTTCTTCAAATCCATTGACAACTGTTGAGTGGTATTTGGTGTTCACCTCCCTATGCATTGTGCTATCCCAGCTCCCGAACCTCAACTCGATTGCTGGACTATCACTGGTAGGAGCAGTTACAGCTATTATATATTCAACCATGGCTTGGGTACTGTCTGTAAGCCAGCAGCGGCCGCCCTCCATCTCTTATCAGCCGATGCCACTGCCTTCCTTTTCTGCTTCTCTCTTTTCTTTCCTCAACGCTCTCGGTATTGTTGCATTCGCATTTAGAGGCCACAATTTGGCCCTAGAAATTCAGGTATGTTATCATTTCATTTCTCTCTTCATATATGATAGCATGTGCAGAAGCTTCAAGCTCTATATTTTGATGCTGAGTTGCATTGTTGTTCGATCGCATTTTAACCGCTGTAAACAATTCCGATGGAACTTTGCAGGCGACAATGCCATCGACCTTCAAGCACCCGGCTCATGTACCTATGTGGAAGGGAGCCAAGATTGCCTATATTTTCATTGCCATGTGCTTATTCCCTGTTGCCATTGGAGGTTTCTGGGCTTATGGAAACCTTGTAAGTTTCTTGCTTGCTAATCTTTCCACATTTTTCCAACTTTCAACATGTTTATATGACAAGAAGCCGGCGAAATACTTTTAGATTGGCTAACAATGTTGATCCTAAATTACATTTTGATTTAGTCACTGAAGCTCTCTAGCTGTGTTTTTGTTTTCATGATCTGTTTTGTGTTTATCTGCAAACTGCATCTGAAACCGCGGATCGAACTTTACTCATTTTGCAGATGCCTTCAGGAGGAATGCTCAATGCATTGTTTGCATTCCACAGCCATGACATTCCAAGGGGACTTCTAGCCATGACATTCCTTCTGGTAGTCTTCAACTGCTTGAGCAGTTTCCAGATATACTCAATGCCCGCTTTCGATAGCTTCGAAGCCGGCTACACCAGCCGCACGAATCGTCCATGCTCGATCTGGGTTCGTTCTGGTTTCCGAGTTTTCTATGGATTCGTGTCGTTCTTCATAGGAGTGGCGCTTCCTTTCCTGTCAAGCCTCGCGGGGCTGCTGGGAGGACTGACATTGCCAGTGACATTTGCATATCCTTGCTTCATGTGGGTTCTGATAAAAAAGCCAACAAAATACAGCTTCAGTTGGTACTTCAACTGGATACTGGGGTGGTTGGGTGTTGCATTCAGTCTGGCATTCACAATTGGAGGCATTTGGAGTATAGTGAACAGTGGTTTGAAGTTGAAGTTCTTCAAGCCCCCAACCTAACTAAGCATATATGATCTTCCACCCCCCCCCCCCCCCCATTTTACTGTGTTTTCTCCATCCACATTGTTAAATATATATATATATATAATATATTCAAATGGTTTGTGTCATCTAAGATGTCTTGTCAGTTGTTATGCATGTATATTTTTGATATCCAGCAAATTGGGAAAGGGATGTGTATAAAATTTAAGCTTGTTAATCTCAACCTTTAATGATATCAATCTTCAAGATCTGTAGTCAAACTGGGCTGAGAGGGGAGCTGGGGCTTGAAATGAGTCATGGATATGGGCAGAGCTGAAGGCCCGATTCTTGAATTGTAAACATTGATTCAGTTATCCACTCTCCAAATTCAACAAACAATGATGTTAGATTTAGGGACGGAACAATTATGGGTCAATTTGGTGTAACTGCATTTTTATGTCGCCGGAAAAATTTTAAATAAGGTTTTCTTTGGCGGTGATTCCGTCGCCATGGGAGACACCTTCTTGGCGGAAAGGTCATTTTGCAAATTCAATGACGTCATTTCACTTAGAGGAAGTGAAAAAAAGAAAAAGAAATGTTAACGTATCATTGGGTGCTGTTACATCTCTATTCAACTATGTTCTTTTTCATTTTTTAAACTCAGGAACATTCATTTTCTCCTCAACATTAATTTCTTTCTTTTCTTTTTTTTTTTTACCAAAATTTTACACCCTTATCAAAAGAATTCTGATTCCGACACTGGTTCAATTAGTCTTTTACATTTCGGTTGAAACATTCCTCGGACTGCATGCATGAGAAAATGGTTAATCTTACCTATAATTGTTACATTTACTCAAAAAAAAAAAAAAAAAGACTATTTATTTAGGTTGACAGAAGCATTAAATTAAATTATACTATCAGAATTCATGTGATATATTTGGAAGAGATTCTTTCATGGTGCATCCTTCTCCCGGTAAATTTCCTTAATATTATTTTTCTAAAAATTAAGTGAATTACATAAAAATTAAATTATTTTTATGGACCGACGGAATATTATTAAATTTTTTTTTTAAGAGGGAAAGAGAGATTGAGGTTGGGCATGACATACGGAAGTAAAATTACTGTGATTAGTTAAAGTGATGCATGTGAGTAAAAAAGTAGTTTTGAAAAAGCAGAGCAACATGGATAAAACGAAGCCTGCAACTAACCAAACATTAGCTATACTTCCTTTTTTAATGCTCTCAAATTTCAGACAAGCACTGTTGCCTTTGACAAAAATTATTGCTAAGTAATAATAAATCAATACAACGTTATTCAGATATTCAAATGTCCGCAAATATGCTTTAGTTCCCCTCTTCCATCCCATTTTTGTACCCTCTATTTCAAATTTCAGTTCAAAATAATAATTTACATCATTCAGTCACTCATTTCAAGAAAAATATCGGGTTGAATTTGTTTAAATTCTTTTTTCTTTTATTTTATCATTATCCCCTCAATAATTTGATTCATGACCCCTTAGTTTATCAATAACATGCCGTGATCGGATAATTTTATTTTATTTTGTTAAAAAAGAAAGTAATTTTCGGGGGTTCTTTGATAGTACATCTCTGGTGCTGTTAATGTCAGAATCACGATCATTTTGTCAAGGAAAAAAAAGTTTTTGAGGGTTCATTGATTAGTATACCTCGGGTGCTAATAAGGTCGGATCCTGTTATCCGTGGATAGTATCTCTATCCTTCAACACTGGAGAAAAGTCACGAAAGTGAGCCGATAAAAGAGGTCCGACCATAGTACATTCTCCTGATTAGGTAAGTCCGACTACTGATTAACAATATTCACTTACTAAAAAATCTTTACAAATTGATAAGATATAAGCACGAAAGTAACCCGATACATAATACGTTCTCCTAATTAGGTAAATATAACTACTAAGTAACAAGATTCGTTCACTAAAAAATCTTTACCGATTAATAAAATTTCTAAAATTGAGCAACGATCTCTGAGATTAACCCAGCTAGTTGGATTACAATGTTTCGAACTCAAATCTCTCTTGATTTTAAATGGAAGGTGACGACAATAAACTACAAACATCTTGTCTAATATTAACCTTCTTTAATTTTATTTTTTTTTAAAGAAAAGAGTGAGTATCAATAGGCGGGGTATTTCTTCACTGCCATGTTCCACCACAAATGGGCCCCCAAAGTCGGTGGGCTGTCATTCTTGCTTGATTCTTCATCATCATCAATCTTCTTCATTCCCCTTCTCTCTCTCTCTCTCTCTCTCTCTCTCTCTCTCTTCTCTCCTCTCTATATATATTTATATTTGTGGAAGACACCACGCAGCAACACAGTATATCAACCTCGACATCTTCATTACCCCTTTCCCAAATTTCCAAATTTCCAACTCTCAAATCTCTCTCTCTCTCTCTCTCTCTCTCTCTCTCTCTAATTCCATTGCCCGGGCCCGGGCCGGGCCATATTCGTGTATGCAACTCCTTCTGTTTCTTCGTCACGTATTACTAGGATTACCATTATTCTTACAAAGCCCATCGTTCTATAGCAAACAACAGTGTCAACCTAACTAGAAAACAACTACATTTGGCTTTTGCCCTTTTTAAGGATTCCTCCAAACTCCCTCCATTAAATTTTGCTGTTTCATTAATTCTTGATATATTGGTAGTAGTAGTAGTATTCAATGTGCTTCTCAATAGTGAAAAAAATGTGCCCAACATGCATCAAATCACATGAGAAAGCAGATTTTAAATTTTTAAAAATGAAATTATAGTGACATGATGGAAACACTTATCGAAATAATTCTATTAAAAAAAATTTCAATCATTTACATACCAATATTTCTTTATTGCCGTATAATTTGTATAATTTTGATAATTTACAGGCTAATATTTTTTTCACCAGCATATAATGCCGCTCTACATGAAATGAAGATATGAAGATGTGCCCGTGGCCCCGGCCCGCCCCCTATTGGTCTAATGAAACCTTTGTGTCATCATGAACCCCAACAAATTAAGGACCTAATCTTAATCAAAAGCACGCCCAAAGAAGGTTCGGTGGTTGTGGAATGTGGATCCCCAGAAAAAGAAAAAGTTGGTCAAGGTTCAAACATATTTATGGGATTTTAATCATCCAATCCAAATAGATTTTTAAAAAATTATTCAAAGCCCAGATCAAAAATTTAATAGTAATAACAGCAAGAACAAAAAGAAAAGATTTTGCATTTCTTACATTAAAATTGATTGACAAGCCAAATTGTCAACCAAAAAAAGGAAAAAAAAACACAGCTGATCTTGATCAATCATCCATGGAAACGAAACCCCATTTACATGAAACTCCTGGGCAGTTAACACGAGAACCTGGCAAGCATAAAACATGCAACTATACCGCTTGCCGAACCACCCCAGAAACAGCTAAAGAAAGCTCTTCTTTTCATCAATGGCTGTTGGTGGGCTGTGATTAATTAATACTACCAAGTTCTATTACTCTACTATACTAGTACTATCCATACCTAAAACCAACCCCATTCAAAAAATTTTTGGAAAAAAAAAACAAACCCAGAAAAAGGCTATGATTTTTTTCGTCGATTAAATTTTGATTTCTTTTGGTTCTTGGAAGGCTCAAATAAATAAAAAATTTTGATCGGCTCACTTTAGGCCCTTGCCTGGCATTGATATAGCAAGCTCCGGCCAGCCGAAGCAATCACCGTCGCCTAATCCGCCTTCAACGCCACTGCCCATCTGCCATGTGTTACATCCACCGCCGGATGATGATCCTGCGGACCCTGACCCGTTACCAGGCTCGTCGCTACCGAGCCCCGGCCCGCCGCCTCCCAAACTGATGTTACTATTAGTATTTCCATGGTGAGATACTGCTACTTGTTCCATGGGCCAGTCGAGCGCTCCGAGTCCAAATCCCAGGCCGTGGAGACCTGATCCCAGTCCAAGCCCGAACCCACCGCCAAAGGGCAACAAGCCGCCGCCGACGTGATTTGTCAGCAAAGAACCGAAGCTGGAAGCCTCTGGGACAGCTTCGTTTAAGTTCACATCACAACCCATCAATGAACCAGCCATGGAAACCGACCCGGAACCCATTTGGGACATCATGGGGGAAACCGGGTTTGCATGCAAGACCTCGTGATGGGCTATATTCTCAGAAGACGACGTGGGCCCGGAAGTCCCCGGTGCGGTGACTCCTCCAGCCGCGGTGGGGCTCAAGCTGGCGGTTGTAGTCCTCGGACGCTTGTGGGAAGAAGACGCCGAGCTTTTCCGGGAACCACCGCCAACGGGGACGTTGCGGAGAGTACCGCCGCGGGTCCAGTAACGGCGGCAAGATTTGCAGAAATGGCGGGGCTGAGATAGGTTGTAGTTGTTGTAGTAACAGAACTTGGTGTTGGTGGAATCACAACGTGGGCAAGGAAGATGCTCGGGTTCTGATGGGCGGGTGGCCATGGTGGACAGCCGCACGGGGCGCTGATCACTACTTTCCGACGACATTTCCGCTCTTTCTAGTCTCTTCTTTTGCTTCTTACTCTGAAAGTGGGGGAGAGATGGGGTTTGTCCTTTAGCTAAGAAGGAATATTTGGATTTTGGTTAGGGCAGGTACAAGGAATAAGGATTTATGGCTGTTTCTTTTCTTTCTTTTGAGGTTTTAATGAGATCAGGAAACAGACAAAAACATAGTATAAGAAGAACAACTTTGAGACTGAAGGGATAGACAGTGAAAGTATTGAGAGTTTGGAGAGAGTTGTCTGTGGGATTGAGAAGTCAATTTTATATTGGGAGTGTGACTGTGTGAGAGAATTTATTCTAAATTAATAGCCTCACCTCCCCTGTTTTCTTGTCAGCGTCGGCCACGTTTATTATTTATGTTTTCATAGGTTTAAGTTATTGATAATAAAAAAAATGGTAAATCATTAAAAAATGTAAAAAATTGACAATTTGCTTTATACAATTCTCTTATTTGATTCACCTGAGATATAATTGAAACTTGGGAATCAAGAAAGTAATAGAAATTGTTCAAGAACACAAGAAATGCAAAAAGAAAGATGAAAGTAGCAGAAAGTACAAGACGAAGAACACAAAAGAACATCTTTTCATGTTAGAAGGAAAGAATGGCGACTTTGAACTAAAAAAATGGAGACTTTATCCAAAAAAACTGAGCCTGTATTTTAAATCTAATGACAGTTTGAGTAAAAAAAAAAAATGATCTGGACTGTTCTACTTTTGTGTTTTTAACGGTGGTTATGCTGGGTTTTTTTGAATTAAAGTGGATTGAGGAGGAAGAAATTGAATTGAATGGGGTATTACTATAAGGGGGCAGCCATTAAAGCATAATTACATGGCAGCGGGGAGCAGTGATGATGTTCTAAAGTAGTGGGAGTGGCATCAGCCAAAGGACAAGGAGCTATCAATGGAATCACCAAAAAAAAAAAAAAAAAAAAAGATGGACTTGTTGTTTCTTTTGATCTGACTATTGATGACTCCACGCATACTCCGTTTGGATTTAGTGATTGATCGGTGACTCCCCAAACTCAATAATGACACTTCTTCTATTCCCACTTCCAAAAGAATAATTTATATTCATTAACTTTAAATTTTATCGCCGGAGGAGGAGGGATATAGCCGGAGCGGAGAGGATACATGGGCCTTGGCGCCGGGAATCTGTACTGGGTCGTCAGTCTACTTGGGGGCCGAGAAAACAAACATGGAAACTATCAAATGAAGTGTGGCGGATGGAGAAGGAACAAAACAAAGTGGAGAGAGAGAGAGAGAGAGAGAGAGAGAGAGAGAGAGAGAGAGAGAGAAATGGCGGAGGGCGGAGGAGGGGGGGCTGTGTGGGTCGGGGGAAAATATTGGGATTTAGACAGCCGACAGTATGATTAGTGTCGGAGAGCGTGGGGAGCAATAATTGGGTCTTCTCTCCTCTCCTTTCTCTCTCTCACACACACGCACCTCCCACGGCGCAGCCCCACCCTCCTCTCTCTCTCTCTCTCTCTCCTCTCTCCTTCTTCTGGGTTACATCAGCCAGAGTCGCTGCTGCTGCCTGCTGCCGCTGCAGCTGCAGCAGCCGGATTTTTCGGTCTCCGGAATTCTTCCTTGATTCTGCAGCCCCCCCATCTCTTAATACTAATATTGCATGCAAATAGTAGACTATTACGTAATCATCGTCGCTTTCTTTTTTTTTTTTTTTAACCACCCAAATTAAATAAATTTATTTTTAAATTATATATAAAAGATTTTAAATAAATCTTACTTGCGCGGACAACGGTGATTGGTTATCCACCGTTTGATGCTATTGGGTACCGTGGATCTTCCATTAAAAAAGGGATTAGTTAAGATCGTGTCTCTATTATTTAATATATTTTGATATAATTCAAGTTTATAATAAGAATTTAATGTTTTACTTCTATTATTTATTTTGTAAAAAGGAAACATGAAATAATTTTTGGTGGAATTTATGTTACTATGAAAAATGGTGTGAACGAAATACCCATGGTAAGGCAAATTTCGGCCGGGCAAAGACGGGAGGCGAGGCAAAGGGAGCAGGCTGGCGAGTGGCGGGACAGTGGCCAGTCAGCGGATGACTATAAAAAGCTGCTGCTGTTTGCTGATTAATATGGCTGTGTACACTACATTGCCAATGTCTAAGATTTTTTTTTTTTTTCACGGGATTAGTTGAGACTTATTTTTCAAATCATATTAAGACTTATTTTTCAAATCATATTATGATAGTTCATTTGACGAAATAGTTTTATAAACAATATTATCATTCTTACTCACATTATATTATTGGATTGGACAAAAAAATTTAACAAAGGCAGTATTGTTTTTCTTCACTCACACAATATTACTGAATTGGCCGATTGACCATTGCCCGAGATTCTCCACTGCCGCCTCATGTGAAAAGAATCGACATATAATACGTTTTAAATAAAATTTCTCTAAATGAAAAAAATTGTAGTACCATAGCATGAACCGAAAAGTAAAACTATTTTTCTCTGTAAACGAGTTAGCATAATCATATCTTCAAAATTCAATATTCTTTAAAATTAATTTAAAATCATTTCTTAAATCAACAATTGAAATAAATATTTTTTTGCGACTTCTCATTAGTCGGTTACACTCTGACATTACCTGTTGTATAATATTGTTTTGCGTGGGAGTTCGACCGTTTCTCAATCTAAGTGCATCTAATCATCTGAAAATATTAATTTAGATATCACCTTCTAAAAATCGATTCATTCAATCTTTAGATTAATATATATTATTTATAAATTTAATTAATGTGATATATTAAATTTATAAATAGTAGAAATTTTCTTCTTACCCACCTTGCAAACTCGATTTTCAGAGTTGTACTTTGAGTTGGTGGGCAGTAGTAGGGTTTAGGTTTTACAGAAAGATTTGACGAGGCATGCGCGAGGTAAGTATTCTGATATACATGGACTGGACCGGCCCCCTTAAAAGTCCAACTGGCTGCCCTCATTTCTCTGTATTTTTCGTGGCCCCCTAAAGTCCATAGTCTTTACTGGGCCTCAATGGATCCTTGGTTTTTCTCCATCGCTCAGATTCTCTGTGCCTGATGCTTGGCCAAGCCGCTGTTCTTAACGTTGTGTCACTTTCGGTCACCGCCAGAATAGAATGAGGCAGCTCCCATTTTCCACCTGCTGCCACTCTCATTCATGGGCTACTTCACCCCAGTTCAACTCCAAATTGAAAATCTCTTACTTTGTCCTTTTATTTATTATGGTCCTCCACCACCCCCAAGTCATGTGCGTATATGTTTATTTCTTTCTAAGCGTTTAGCTTTTGTCTTGTTGAGTCAGTTTAACAAAGTATTTTTGTCTTTTTTATCTCTACGCATTCTACTATTCCATCCGTGTATTGTATTCTAACTTTGATAGTTTTTATTGCATGTCCATAGTTGATCTATGGGATTTGACGACGGATTTTACATTCTCTATTGTACCTTAATTGCTGATACATGATTAGTTGATATTATTTACTAAATATCGTTATTGTTTATCCTATGATAAAAGAAGTTCATCACCCGTAAGTCTTATACTTTCACGTCGTATTGCTTTATTAGACTTTCAATCATTACGAAAAACTTCCTCCACTAATCATTACGAAAAACTTCCTCCACTACTATTATCGTTTGAGTTTGGGTGGTACGATTAACTAGTTATTTTATTTAAATTATTAATATTAGAGTGTTATTCTATATTTATCAGAAATTTGAATGTTGGACCTTTTAGTATGAGTAGGATAATTAGCTTTAATTAATTTTGTATTGAATGTGTCAGAACTTGTAGGAAAAATTGAAAGAATTGCGTTGAAAATTTGAGTGAGAGAGAGAGAGAGAGAGATGATTTTCTTTGACAAGAATATAGCCATACAAAATCTAATATTTTTGTAAGGCTTAGGCTAGCAGTCCCTTGCAAAGTTCAATTTTCTCTTCGAGTGGGGTTGTGGGGTGGGGTGGGGTGACTATGAATATGAACGGGTTTTCCGACTTTCCAATCAGAATAAGGCATGTTTAGTTCATTTTAGGAACAGATTTTGGGTCAAACATGAATGATTTTGTATAGTGTTCTTCCTTCCACAAGAGAAGGATTCTTGTTGATCTAATAAGAATCACTCACAATCTTTACAAAGCTAGTCAAACATATCAAATATTGTAAGGCACACTGAACATTAACAAAAACATGTCAAGTGAGGCATCTTGCTTATAAAGAAAGAGTCTTGTTTATTGAACTAAATATAAGGCGGTAAACAACTTCAACATATCAAATGCATGCATTATATAACAGCACACTACCACGGTTTAGCCTCATCTAATGCACGCATTCCCCAGAGAACTCAACATGATGTCATTTTGATCGACACATTACGTGCAGTTCAGGTTCCATAGACGTGCGTAAAGCACGATGAACCCTCCTGGATTCGGGACGATGAAGAAAGAAAGATAAACAGGACATAAGAGTATAGTATAGCAGCAAATATATATCACTAGTTCTAGTAACAACCAAGTTATATATATATATATATATCCTCCAAATCAAGATCTTGGCTTGACGATTGCTCGCAGGGGGTAAAGCTTTTGGTTGGTAAGCCCCAGAGTATCAACATTGTCTTTCTCACCTTCTGCCAGTCCCCATTCGAACTCTTGTACTAACCTAGCGATTGACACGCACGAGATTAACATAGCTTGAAGAGCACCGGCACATACCCGTTTTCCTCCTCCAAATGCAGCTGTCTTCTGTAACTCCAAATTATCAGATTTCCCATCAAGAAACCTCTCAGGCTTCCATTCCTCTGGATCCGCCCAAACATTTTTGTCCATGTTGCACGCGAAAAGGTTTATAGCAATCTAGACAACACACACAATGGACAAGTAAATGATATCTATCCTGAATGCGCACTGACAAAAGAAAATTTGCAAGAGATTATGGGGGAGTAATACCTCAGTTCCAGCAGGAACATAATATCCACCTAATTCTGTGTTTTCATCAACATATCTCAGAGGAACTATCGGCACCGGGCTGTGAAACCTCAAAGTCTCATGGAATATGGCTGCCAAATATGGGAGTTGACACAGGTTCTCCTCAGTAACCTTGTTTCCTCCACAAACATTTCTAATTTCATCAAACAGACGAGCCTGAGGGAGGGATTGTGCTAAAGTCAGATAACTATGAAACTAACTAACAACACAATGGATGGTGGAATCATTGGGGTGTAACCTGTTTATCTGGATTCTTAGCAAGTTCGTACATAGCCCATTCTGTAAGGACCAATGTAGTATCTGATGCTTCAATAATTGTTTCCCAGGATAACATCAGTATTTGCTTCTCTGTGAACGCCTTTCCATCAGTCACCAAGTAGTCAAGATAACAGTCCCTTTCCTGTACAAGTATCAACTTATTTGTCTTTCTAAGACAGCTATGGAGAATCTTAAAGTAGGTAATAACCATATGAACAAGATTAATGAAAGCCAGTACATGTAACAGTACCTGTTTTGATTTGAAGTCTTTCTTATGATCCTCAATAAGGGCCTTCATGACTGCTTCTCTTCGTTTATACATCTGCTCGATTTTGTTTTCAAAGCTTTTATTTGGAATCCATCTCAAATATGGGAAGAAATCCCTCCAGTCCACCTCAATTGCTCCCTCCATTGGATCGTGAACTAAGATCTTAAACAGCTCCTTCCTGGAAACTATGGTTCCAAGTTCCTCCACATAAATGGACTCCACATCCTTTCCTAGAGTCTACAAAACAGATGCTATGTACTTTAGATACTCCATCACTAACAGAGAGGCAAAATATGAAGAGCTATGACTTACGATTTTCCATAGTAAACAGAAGCTCACCTCTTTTAGCGAGAGGCCGAAAAGTTCAGACTGGAATACATCCCTGAAGTTTACAGCTTCAAAGGAATTCTCACAAGAACTATGGACCTTTCCACAAATGTTCTCCACAAGTATGTCTCTATGCACACGATGTCGTTTCTGAAAGACAAAGAACTTTGTATCAGTGTCTAGCCCGCCATCAGAGCACCATTTTCACCAACAAATCATTATGGGGAACAAATGCAACCTACAACTTGACATTTTGTTATACAAACCTGTGCAACTGTTCCTAAAGTACTCATAAGCAAAATTTTCTTTGCTGCCCTGTGGAAATCATCATAATCACTCATTGCAACCATACTTTTATCAGCAGTGAGTATTGTTAATGCATTCGATAGCTTCCGAGTTGAGATGGATGAGTATCTGGTCACCATAGCCTAAAATAACCATGAGAGGGTTCAGGTACTTATGCAAAAACCTGCTAACAAGGAGGGAAAAAAAGCTAATCTCCGATTGTATCGTTGGTCATTTGAGATCTCAGGTCAAAATCCACAGCCACATAACTTATCGGTTATCAGAATGCAAACATTTTGTTAATGATATTTATAACCTTTCAGAAGAGTTTGAAAGTAATCTGCAAAATGAATTTTCAAGAACATCTTCAAAATCCTCAGAAAATAAACAATTAAGTGAAGAGAATCTTGAACTACATTGTTGTTTGGCAACTTTCTCCTCGGATGGGAGTTCAGACAGGCTGCAATAAACTAATGCAACAAAAATATGTATATGTGTATTATCAAACGCAATTATGTGATCCAATGAAGCTGCAAATGGTCCTGTCTTCTGTCTTCCAAATCTTCTTCACCAAACGATTATTATAGAGTGTTTCAACATACTGAATTAGAGCACAGAAAGAAATTAAAATGGTCAAGCATACCTCCTTGGCAACATCATTAGAGTTGAGGACTACCATTCTACTGGAACCAGTTTTGATAGAATAAATTGGTCCATAGGTTTCAGCCCATTTGGCGAAAGTCTTATGGGGCTTCTTTTCTTTCAACTGCAGCAAATTCCCAATCACAGGCAGCCCAGGTACTTCTGCATGAATCAGCCATCAAATTATCTTCATCAGCAATTAAAAATAAAAATAAAAAGTTGAATTCTTTTGACTCAAACCTCTTTCTGGAACCAATTTCAGAAAAGAATTCAGTATAATTCAGAAGTTACCAGGTAATGGAGGAAGGTTGGAAGAATTCCTCCTCTTATCATTTGCATATACTTTCATCAACCACAACGAAAGGCCACCGAGAGCAACAGCAGGACCGCCAACCGCAACCGCAGTTCCCAAAGGAACTGCTTGAACGTTATTCAGAATAGCTTCCATAAATGGACCTCTTATGTATGCAATCAGAATCAGAAGAGAGTTTTTTGGGTTCTGAGTGGAGAAAAAAGAGTGAAGATATAAAGAAAACACAGAGAGCACTATGACCCGGTGCTCTGTCCTCGTCTTGATGAATATATAACGAAATAAACAGCAATAATATATTCCCTCCCCCTGCAATTAATGCATACCATAAGGCGTGGAAATCTTATTCGGAAACCTCGTTTAAAGAATGAATTGCGGTCGACTTATTTGGTAATAATTTTTAGTAATATCATTAAAAGAATGAATTGGGTTCTGACTTTTGATAATAATTGACGATTGCTCTATTATTATACCCGTGTATTAAACGTATTTTGACCAACTAAGTATTTAAAGAATCCTAAGGGAGGAGTTCCCAAAACCAAAATACTCAAAATTTATCAGTCCATTGATACCATAATAGGAAGAAGACGAGGACGATTCGTCTTTTGCTAAACTAGATTAAATGATAGAATATACCATGAACCCACTTCAAGGTTACTAATCACCATTAATTTATCTTCTGTGATTAGGACAAAGATACACCCACCCAGCCCATGTGAGCTAATGTTTTGGAACTATCAAATTGGCTCTTTTGCTGTAATTTAAAGGATACTCATCTTTTCAGTGATGGTGTCTTTTTGGTTTTATATAATATGATATTGATCATAGAGCGGTTATGAAGATCCTGGAAAAGAAATTCCAGCACCTAATTGTCAGGATGCTGAAGAACTAGAAATTATATACAGCAACAGCATAAATTGATTTCGAATCGTACAAATGAATAATTACTTGGTTTTTTGTGCGAAATAAAACGAACGCTCCTCCTAAAAATGGGTTCTTGTTTTAAGGCTATGGGTTTATCCATTGAAACTTGAAAGCAAAGCACGTACACGAGCTACTGACTAGGAAACGCTCTGTGCATCAGCCATTAATTATATTTGCTGGATGGATGTTGCTGCTGCTGCATTCTAGCACGTGAGTTACCTCAAGATGATGGAGAATAATGCTTGCACGCACGTGACCTATATTATTCAGTAATTACCCACAATATATGTTCAATTTTTTAATAAATGGGTTGCAGAAAAATCATAATAAAAATCATCTAAAACAGATGAAAATCCAAATTAATAATTGAAATTGGCCTAAAACAATCAGTTTCAGAATTTAAACCAGTAAATAGTCTGGTTTGGTTTCATTAATTAGTTCATAAAACTAAAGCCCACGGTTTCGAAATCTTGAACCTCTATAATTATCCAATTTCAAATGGACAACTTTTTTTAGTGCCACTTCGACCGTTTGTGTAAAGCCCAAATATTTTGTTTTTGGTCCTGACTGAGTGTGCATGTGGAGTACCAGAACTGATTTTTTTATTCTTGAGCCCAAATCAACGTTGGATATAAAGTGGAAAGACGAATTCTGGGTTGGTCATGGAATCTTGATCGGCATGCTTGCTGACAAGAACTCCTCCAAATCTCTGATCACAGTTTGCGAACATTTGATTTACTACTATGGTATAATATTGTAAAGAATGCAGTTATGGTATGCTACAAATTTACAGTTTGCATAAGGCTGAATGATTCTTTCTGATGAGAGAAGCAACACATGATCAATGCCTTTCTTATTTATATTTCTTGAAATTGTTCTAATCAATATGAGTTAACAGAAAACAAAAATAAATGAACAAAAAAAAAAAAAAAAAAAGTAGCAGAAGCTTAAAAAAATTGGCCCACTATTCAACTAATATCCTTGGAAAATAGGTGGAGGAGGTGATGCATAGATCGCTCCCAATGTTGGTGGGAGAATTATTACATCATCATTTGGAGGTGGTGGTGATTGAGCTGGTGCCGGTGGAGGGGGCGAGTTTGTTGGAGGTGGTGGCGGAGCGAAGGTTGGTGGAGGGGGAGAGTGCACTGGTGGGGGTGGAGAGTAAACTGGTGGCGGTGGCGGAGAGAAGACTGGTGGAGGTGGAGAGTACACTGGCGGTGGGGGAGAGACTGGTGGAGGTGGAGACTGCACTGGTGGGGGTGGTGGCGATTTTGTTTGCAGTGGCAGTGGCGGAGAGAAGACTGGTGGGGGTGGTGAAGAACGTTCGACTGGGGGCGATTTTGTCTGCACTGGCTGTGGCGGAGAGAAGACTGGTGGAGGTGGAGACTGCACTGGTGGGGGTGGTGGCGATTTTGTTTGCACTGGCGGTGGCGGAGAGAAGACTGGTGGAGGGGGAGACTGCACTGGTGGGGGTGGTGGCGATTTTGTTTGCACTGGCGGTGGTGGAGAGAAGACTGGTGGAGGGGGAGACTGCACTGGTGGGGGTGGTGAAGAACGTTCCACTGGTGGGGATTTTGTCTGCACTGGCGGTGGCGGAGACAAGATTGGTGGGGGTGGAGATTGCACTGGTGGGGGTGGTGAAGAACGTTCTACTGGTGGCGATTTTGTCTGCACTGGCGGTGACGGAGACAAGATTGGTGGGGGTGCTGGGGGCGATTTTGTCTGCACTGGTGGTGGCGGAGAGAAGACTGGTGGAGGTGGAGACTGCACTGGTGGGGGTGGTGAAGAACGTACGACTGGGGGCGATTTTGTTTGCACTGGCGGTGGCGGAGAGAAGACTGGTGGAGGGGGAGAGTGCACTGGTGGGGGTGGTGAAGAACGTTCGACTGGGGGCGATTTTGTCTGCACTGGCGGTGGCGGAGAGAAGATTGGTGGAGGTGGAGATTGCACTGGTGGGGGTGGTGAAGAACGTTCTACTGGTGGCGATTTTGTCTGCACTGGCGGTGAAGGAGAGAAGATTGGTGGGGGTGGAGACTGAACTGGTGGCGGCGGTGAAGAACGTTCCACTGGGGGCGATTTTGTCTTCACTGTCGGTGGAGATTGATTGTTTGATGGTGGTGACGGAGAGTTAGTTGGACTCTGCACTGGTGTGGGTGGTGAAGCACGTTCGACTGGGGGTGATTTTGTCTTCACTGGCGGTGGAGATTGACTGTTTGATGGTGGTGACGGAGAGTTAGTTGGAGGTGATGGGGATTGGATGGATGGTGGTGGAGAAGAACGAACAACCGGTGAAGAGGAGGTTGGTGGTGTCTTTGATTCTGAGGTTGGAGTTTGTGGTTTTGGAGAGAAAGTTGGTGGCTTTGATTCCGAGGTTGGAGTTTGTGATTTTGGAGAGGAAGTTGGTGGCTTCCCAGCTTGTGGTGGAGAATAAACAGGGGAGGGTGGTGGAAGAGTCATTGAAGGGGCCTTTGGAGGTGGAGAAGAGCGAACAACCGGTGAAGAGGAGGTTGGTGGTGTTTGAGGTTGTGGAGAATATGTTGGTGGCTTTACGACTGTTGGTGGAGATTGAGTATTTGGAGGTGGAGAAGACTCTGTTGGTGGAGATTGAGTCCTTGGAGGTGGAGAAGATTGAAAGACAGGTGATGAAGTAGTTGGTGGCTTTGATTCAGATATGGGAGGTGGTTTTGCAAAGGAAGTTGGTGGCTTCGTGACTGTTGGTGGAGAATTAATTGGGGAGGGTGATGGAGGAGGCGTGGAGGTAACCGGCGATGGAGATTGGTTCTTTGGAGGTGGAGAAGATTGAAAGACAGGCGATGAAGTAGTTGGAGGCTTTGGTTCAAATGCTGGAGGTGGAGATTTTGGAGACAAAGTCGGTGGCTTCGTGACTAGCGGTGGAGAATAATTTTGGGAGGGTGATGGAGGAGGCGTGGAGGGGGCCGGAGTGCTGATCTTTGGAGGCGGAGAAGATTTAAACACAGGCGATGAAGAAGTTGGTGGCTTTGATTCATATTTTGGAGGTTGTGATTTTGGAGAGGGAGTTGGAGGCTTTGTGGCTGGCGGTGGAGAATAGCTTGGAGAGATCGGGGAAGTGGTGGGTGGGGAGGAGGCTGGCGGGTGAGTGTTGGTCTTTGGAAGCGGCTTTGACACCGGCCCTTGGGGACTAGGTTTCGGCGATGGAGATGAAGTTGGTGGATTAGGCCGCTCTGAATTTGGAGATTGGGTCCCTGGTTGAGGATTAGGTTGTGATGTTGTTGGAGGTTTGGACTTTGAAGATGAAGTTGGTGGAGAATTACGCTGCCCTGAACTTGGAGGCTCTGATGTTGGTGTGGGTGGTGGCCTTGTAAACTGTTTAGGACCAGGATTTGATCTTGCCGGAGGATTAGCCTGCTCTGAACTTGGAGTTTCTGATTTTGGTGAGGATGGTGGCTTTACAAACTGTCTAGGACCAGGAGGATTAGCCTTCTCTGAACTTGGAGCTTTTGGAGCTTCTGATGTTGTTGGTGAGGATGGTGGCCTTACAAACTGTTTAGGACCAGGATTTGATCTTGCTGGAGGATTCGCCTGCTCTGAACTAGGAGTTTCTGATGTGGGTGCCGATGGCGGCTTCACAAACTGCCTAGGACCAGGATTTGATCTTGCCGGAGGATTAGGACTCGACTTCGGAGCCTGTGAGTTGGGCTTTGATGGTACTTGTTGCGGCGGAGAAGAAGATGTTTTTGGTGACGGAGAAGAAGATGGTTTTGGTGGCCTATACTTGCCAGCAGGCCGTTCTCCATGGCCATAATTCCCGGAACCACCGCATTTCGCCTTGCTGCAATCAATCGGTTTGCTCACCACCGGATTGCATTCCTTCTGGGACTTCTGCTTTGGTCTATCCGGCAAACAATTGCTCGTGTCCTCCAAAACAGTGTCCTTCTGAGATCCCGGAACGCACGAATTGTCTTCTCCATTGAAATAGTTGTATCCGAAAGAGAAATTGGAGAGGTTTGGCAGGCTGCAAACGGCATTGGAAACGAACCCTGTTAAGATATTATGTGAAACATCCAAGGCCTCGATTTTCTCCAGCCCGCTGAAAGTTTTCGGCAGGATCCCACTGATCTTATTGGACGAAACATCAAAGACCGCCGTGTTTCGAAGCTGCCCGATTTCGGGCGGCAAACAACCAGAAAGGTGGTTTTTCAAGAACAAAATTTCGTCCAATGTGTTTGTCATATTGCCTATGCTGCTTGGAATGCAGCCCTTGAATTTGTTGTGGGCTAATGACATGACAGAAACAGGAGAGTTGCCGAGGTTTTCAGGAATGTACGAGCCTAACCAATTGTTGTTGACAAACAATCCGTCCAGATCTTTGTCGAAAATCTCAGGAGGCAGCTCTCCTTCAAAGTTGTTGTACCTGATGTCAAGAAACTTGAGGCTGACCATAGAAATGGTAACTTTTGGGAACGGCCCGACAAATCTGTTGTTGCTGACATCAAATTCATGCAACAATTTAAGCCTGGACAGACTCCTGGGAATGATCCCACAAAAGCGATTCGAATTGAGATGGATCAGAGCCACATCTGTCAATAACCCCAGCTCAACAGGAAGATAGCCGGCGATATCAGCATGGTTCAGGTCGATCCCTGCAACGACTGTTGCGCTTCGATCATCAAGCGCCGCGGTGCAGAATACGCCTTTGTATTTGCACACATCGGCGCCTTCCCAATTGGTCGTAAAATTCAAAGGGTCCGAGTACATGGCGTTCTTCCATGCCTGGAGAGCAACGTAGGCGCGCTGAAGCCTAGAATTGGCGAATTTCAGATTCGCATCCGTCTCGATGCTATAGTTATCGGGTAAATCGCCATTTTCGTGAAGGTTCAAGAGTTGTCGCCGCGATATGAGGGTTGCTTCTACATCGGAAAGTGCAGAAGAAAATGGGGATAGAGAGGGAAATAGGAAGAGAAGAGATAGAAGAAAGCAGCTGGAACCTTGCATTTTGGAGGAGAATGCATTGGCAAAGCTGCCTGGGAAAAGTCCCCAAGGCCGGAGGGGGGGACTATAGAAGATGAATGTGAGGTTAACATTTTCTGGGATTAATGACCCTGGAAGCTATAATAGTGGTTCCGAGAAGCTTGGTGTTTTACTAAATTTGGCATAAAATCAACAGGAATTTGTGGCAATTGTGCAGTTTTGATTAAACCAACCAGCTTCCAAGGTTATGCAAACCACACAAATGTTCATTTTTCCATGGCAAAATAGCATTTCCAGAGAAATCGATCACCGCCTGTAAGAAACCATAATAGAGGGCTTTCCATCTCTGATATTGGACTATCCCCCGAAATTGCTGTTCTCGAACCTAGTCAAACGTTGGACTCGACAGCAAAATATCACCCTTGTCTCTGTCTCGCTTTCTTTTTGCTTCTTTTCTGAATGGCAGTTCAATCAGACGGGAAAGATGGTGGAGAACAATTCAAAAGTTGAACCTGATTTGATTAAAATTTGCTCAAAAAGTTCACAGATTTAGCATATATAGGCTCGAATCATATTGTCAAAATGGAGGAAAAAATGGGTTCTTGATTTGAATCTGCTCCATTACAAGCTTACTTTAACATCATCATCAACATCTGCAAATTTTAAGTTTAAACAGAGACACTGCACATGATTTCTTGGCCATCCCATGAACTCTTAACAAGTACAAATTCATGGCCCCTCAGGCCCCTTCTGTACTTGAGATGTCTCCATGATTACCAATCAACTCTGCCATATACAACCCTTTTCTTTTTCCTCCATACAAAAATGGTTAAAGTAGGATTAGTAGTTGGTGCCTCCATTATCTGGAGTCGCATGAAAAGAAGCTCAAGATTAGACAACATCCACGAATGCAGTAAGGGGAGGTTTTGATCCATCTGGATTCTGAGCTCCCGGCTTTTGATCGACTTTTTGGTTGTGGAATTGACATTCTGGGCTCCAGTATGGTCTATTCAAAGGGCGGTCTGTGAATCAATTACAGTCTAAGATTATGATAGCAATCATCCCCTTAAAGTAGCTTTGATCTCTGGAGTGCAGAAGACATTCAGGGAGTCTTTTCGCATGTATATACTGTGTGTTTGATAGCTATGAGAGTAGAGTCATTCTTAACGAAATGTTAGAAGTTGTAGTTAAGCCATGACTCATGGAAACAAGAGCCAAGGAGACAAGTAATGTGTATTATATTATGAGGTGATTTATATTTACTTTCACTGTGATCAAACTAAAATTTTTAACAATTATATTTTATTTTTTCAACACATCAAAATATCTAAAAATTAAAAAATTTGACTATTTTCAACCAAAAGAGGATATAAAATTATATTAATTTTATTTTCCAATACAATAACAATGTTACATCAATATTTTTGATTAATTAGGGAATTGGTTGTTTTTAATTCAGATAGTCAATAGGAGTATACGTAATTTTCAGAATCTCATAGGAATATCGGTAATTTAAAAAAAGCACATGTAAAGAAAATGTAATTCACATATATTAGGTTGCATAATTAGACTACACACACCTTCACGATACTATCTCATGTTTTGAAAATTACGTATACCTTATTGATTATCTGAATGCATAATAATCAGTCATTCTTGTTTAATAGAAAAAATAAATAAAAATATTGACATAAACATTATTATTTGTTCAAAGACAAAACTAGTGTCATGTTGTAATTTTATTTGACCAAAAATTGTCATATTTTTCTATTTAATTTTGGTAAAAAAAATTATATAATTGTTAAAATTTTTGATGAGCGGTTTTATAATTTAATTGAACTACATGTAAATATAATTGACCCACATGTTAATGCCGCGGGCCCTAACTCTTTCGGCTCCTATATGTCTAATTTTTTGTATGTGATTGAATTATATAATTTTTATTTTTCAGTTTTAAATCATCTTTATTTATTAATGTATACTCCCTCCATTTTAATATATAGGTCGTTTTGACCAAAATACAAATATTAAAGTTACAATTAACTTTTAAAAATTCTCATAACTTTTAATGATTAAACCTGTTATACTCAAATTCAATACATTTTTGTTTCTTAAAAGTAGACGAGTGATTTATATTTTGATTGATTTTCTAATAGGTGAAAATCACTTATATTATGAAATGGATTAATTACGTAATAGCATAGCAAGTCGTGTAATATTATGTTACAAAAATGGAAGGTGGGTAATATTATGTTGGAAGTAAATAATAATTAATTATTAACTTTTATAATATTTATAAAAAGTTGAAAATAATAATTGGGTATAATAATTTCTAAAATGTAATAATTTTATTTATTGTTAAGAGAGAGAGCGGTGATTAATTAAGAAACGTAAGCGCAAGATTAGAAGACATAATGAACAGTTAATGATGGCTTTCATGGAGGATTAAAGAAATAATTGATGATCAGTAAGCACTGGCAGCTTTGCTGGAGTTGACTTTGACCACTTTCTAACCAATGACGATCGAACAGCTCAGCCTACCTAGGTAGAAGATCTCATAACTGACTTCTTTTTATTTTTTTGGGCATCGATTATGGTATTTTATAAGTATATTATTTCACTACGTAGGCCTCCAATTGTGTCATTTCTTTTAACCCTATCTGAGTATGAAAATCCTTACACGACAACAATGGTCAATGACAATGTTTTTTTTTTTTTTTTTCGTTTTTTAAAGATAAAACTTCAAACTAATACATCACGTAATGAAGAATAATCAAACTTTTTGATCTTTAAATTATGATTTTCTCATTTTCTTATATAAATAATCAATCGAACTAAATCAATCTAAATTTGATAATACTTGTGAAATAGAAGAATAGACAATCGAATTCAGTCTTAATTTCAATACGAGACAGTTTAGTGGCACTTATAAAACCTATGTAAATACATACTTTCATTTACTTCTAATTCCATAGATTTTTCTTCTTTTTTTTTTTTTTCTATTTCAGGTAAATATACGATAGAAATCGTTTTTTTTATACGGCATATTAGGTAGCCAAAATTTAAAGTATTACTCTCATTGATAATGATCAGAGTGAATCTCACATTATTTATTTAATTGAAGGCCTAAACTTTTTGAACAGTAAGGCCAGTCAGGGTATTTACCATTAAATTATAGGATCTATTTTTGATAAATGATAAAAAAATATTAATTAAGAAAAAAATTAATACAAATTTAAAAACTAACTGTTTTAAATGACAATATAGATAAGTAGTAAATACTCTCTCCATTTTAATATATAAATCGTTTTGACCAAAATACAAATATTAAGACTGTAATTAATATTTGAAAAATTTCATAACTTTTAATAGTTAAACCTGTTATATCTTTATTTAATGTATTTTTGATATTAGTGTTATAACTTGAAATAGTCATGACAAAAATAAGTTTCAATAAAATTATAAATTAAATAAAAATAATAGAGTAAAAATAATATATTGTATTCTAAAAGTAAATAAATAATTTATATTTTAATTAATTTTTTAATGATTGAAAATGATTTATATTTTGAAATGGAATCAATACTTTACTTGTACAAAATAATTCGACAGAGTAAATATTCCACCAAGGTCTACAACTTTGAGCTACAAATTTGAGGGGCTGTTTTTGTCCATTTGCTAGTGGTCCAGTCTAATTTATATATTTTTAAATAGTTTTTTATCTACAAAAATTGATGTTAAAATAATTTTTAATAATAAATGTCACAATCAATCTACCAAAAAACTGATAATTTTAAATTAATATTAAAGAATAAGGTTGGACCAAAATACCCAAAATAGTATAGGATCCCGCTAATAATACACTTGTGAAAAAGAGAAGCATTAAATGTAGGCAAGTAGAAATGGGCCATAGAGCAGTAAATGAGAAAAAAAATTGATGAGGGAAATGGGTTGCATTAAATTTGGATTCGTTTTCTCCCCACTCCCCTTCACAATTTCTTGATTTTTCTACTGCTTATTCTGTCTAGTTCTGTACTGTTCTTGCCACTGCTGCCATGGCTGACTCTGATTTGCTTGTGTTGTTGTGTGGGATAAAAGAGACGATTAATCTGGGTAAATATTTAATAGTTTGGTCCGCATCATAGACTTGTAGGAGTTGTTGTTGCAACTGTTTTTTAGCTTCATCCCCACCTTCCCCTGCAGAATTTCACTTTACTCGCTGTAATTTGGGCTCCTCATTAATTTTTTTTTTTTTTTTCTAAAGTGTCTGGACGGCACTTTTGGGTTCTTGATCATTTCGGCACCGCACCGCTACGGTTGGTGAAGCTTTTCATTTGTCTTCTTTATTGTTTTCGTTGACCTTCTTCAACCATTGCTTCAAAAAAAAAAAAAAAAAGTACAGATTTTGAATGGTGTTAAGCATACGTTTTGTTCCGTTATTTTCATGGCTTTGAATCCGGGGATGGAATCTTTGGTGGGGTTGGGAGTTGGTTCCACCACCTGGGTTCTGTTGAACAACTGAAGCCTAAAAATGGGTAGCTGTTGAATTATTGTAACCCAAAAAAAAAACAAAAAAAAAAAGAAACGAAAATCTGATCTTGGACGATGTTAAAGCTAGGGTTTTTTTTTTTTTTTTAAACTTTCTTTACTGCAATTTAAAGGTTTGATCCAAAACAGACCTTTTCTTATTTTTTTGGCCTTGCTTGCTCGTCCTTTAGACCAAGTGGGATGACTTCTTATTTTATTCTTGTTTCTTGAAAATTTTCAGGTTCCGAAGCAAAAAGGTCGTCTTAATAAGTGAAGCTCAAGAATTGAAGCGCCTTAAATTTTGTGATTTGACTTCTTGGGCTCTTCTGATGATACAGAGATAGAGAACTGAGCCCCTTTCAACTTCTGTCTTGATCCTGTAGATAATAACAAGAATTGGGATTAATGCATCTTTCACTATGGAATCCTATATCACGTTGTGCTGCCTTGGTTATGGACAAGAAGAGCAAGAAGAGGGGTGGAGAGGGTTCTTCTGGTTTGGATGATGGCGGGATGACAATGCCCTCAATTCTCAAGAACTTGCAAGAGAACAAGCTCAGGGAGGCTCTTGAAGAGGCTTCGGAAGATGGGTCATTGTCAAAATCACAGGACATTGATTCTGATTTCGTTGATCAAGATGGAAACATGGGGAGGTCAAGATCTCTTGTAATGCTCAATGCTCAAAAGGAATTCTTGAGGGCAACTGCCCGGTTGGCCGACCGAACTTTTTGCAGGGAAGAATCCATTCCTGACTTCAATGTTGCTTTCACTAAGTTCTTGACCGTGTACCCAAAGTTCCAGTCTTCGGAGAGGATTGATCAGTTGAGATCAGATGAATACAGTCATTTGTCTGATCCTGGTGCCAAGGTATGCCTTGATTACTGTGGCTACGGCTTGTTTTCTTATTTTCAAACGATTCAATATTGGGATTCATCTGCATTTAGCTTGAAGGAAATTACTTCTAATTTGAGCAACCACGCACTTCATGGGGGTGCTGAGGAAGGTACTGTAGAATATGATATCAAATCCAGAATTATGGATTACTTGAACATTCCTGAGAGTGAGTATGGGCTTGTGTTTACTGTTAGTCGAGGATCGGCATTCAAATTACTGGCTGAATCATACCCTTTTCATACGAATAAGAGGCTGTTAACCATGTTTGATCACGAGAGTCAATCTGTGAATTGGATGGCTCAGTGTGCAAAAGAGAAGGGTGCAAAAGTTTGTAGTGCTTGGTATAAATGGCCTTCCCTGAAGCTCTGCTCTAGGGAGTTGAGAAAGCAAATTACAAACAAGAAGAAAAGGAAAAAGGATTCTGCAGTGGGCCTTTTTGTGTTTCCTGTTCAATCAAGGGTTACAGGATCCAAATATTCCTACCAGTGGATGGCTTTGGCGCAGCAAAATAACTGGCACATATTGCTGGATGCTGGTTCACTAGGTCCTAAGGACATGGATTCACTTGGTCTGTCTCTTTTCAGACCAGATTTTATTATTACCTCATTTTACAAGGTGTTTGGTTATGATCCAACGGGCTTTGGATGCCTTCTGATCAAGAAATCTGTGATGGAAACCCTGCAGAATCAGTCTGGGCATGCCGGGTCTGGGATTGTGAGAATTGTCCCCGACTACCCTCAATATCTGGATGACTCACTGGATGGGTTGGATGGACTGCTAGAAATGGAATGCAAAGCTGTTGATGAACATATAGATGTGGACTTAAAGAAGTCTGAAGGTTCGCCGCTCCCGGCATTTTCTGGTGTTTTCACACCCTCACAGGTCAGGGATGTTTTTGAGACAGAGATTGAGCAAGATAACAGTTCAGACAGGGATGGAACAAGCACAGCATTTGAGGAAGCTGATATTTTATCGGTTGGGGAAGTTATGAGGAGTCCTGTGTTCAGTGAAGATGATTCATCTGAGAATTCATGTTGGATTGATTTAGGTCAGAGTCCATATGGTTCTGATAAATCCAGTCATCAAGTCATCAAACAGAAATCAATGTCACCCATTCAGCCCTCATGGTTGCCTGTCAGGAACAAGAAGGTTGCACCTAAATATTACAAAAGCTCCATATGTACTGACAAAAGAATAAACTTCAGGAAGCATGAAGATCATGTGATGTCTTTTGATGCAGCTGTGAAGTCAGTATCAAAGGACTTTGACCACGACAAGGGAATTCCTGAAGAAGAATCCTCTGCAGAAACCGAGCCACCTTTGACGAATCATCTTGGGATCTTTGAGAATGGCCGGCATATCAAAGAGATTGAGGAAGAAACTGAAATTTCTGTTCAATCAAGGTTGACATGTTCTGGATTGAGCTCTAATTCAAACACATATGGACCAAAGCACCTGAGTGCTGGTTTGCAACATACCAAAATTGAGTACTCCTCCATCTCTGGGATTTGTAAAGAAAGAAAAGAAAGTGCCATAAGAAGAGAGACAGAAGGCGATTTTAGACTTCTTGGAAGCAGAGATGGGAATAGGTATAATGGTCGCAGATTCTTTGGCATGGAAGATGGTGATAGAGTTGCTAAAATGGGCTGTAGGGTATCTTTTAGTTTGGATGAGGCGCAGATTGAAAGTTCAGGACCCTCCTTTGAACCAGGGGAAGCTTCTGCGGCTGATCTCATTGATGATGGATCTGTGGATGATGGTGATCATGGCGAGGAACAAGAATGGAACCGAAGGGAGCCTGAGATCTTTTGCCGCCACCTTGATCATGTCAATATGCTAGGTCTTAATAGAACAACCCTCAGGCTGAGGTACCTTGTTAACTGGCTGGTCACTTCATTACTTCAGCTTCAGTTTCCAGTTCCAGACAAAGACATTGGAACACCTCTGGTTCAAATATACGGTCCCAAGATAAGGTACGAAAGAGGCGCAAGTGTAGCATTTAATGTTAGAGCCAAGAACAAAGGGGAATTGGTTCGTCCCGAAGTAGTTCAAAAGTTGGCTGACAGATGTGGAATATCTCTTGGCATTGGTATCCTTAGTCATATACAGGTAGTAGACAGTGCAAAACAACACCACGGTGCATTAGGGATAGAAGATACAGCATTCTGTAAACCAATGACCAACAAGCTTTACCGTGGCAAAAGTAAAAGTTACCTCTTTCGTATAGAGGTGGTTACAGCTTCACTTGGTTTCTTGACCAACTTTGAAGATGTTTACAGAATATGGGCGTTTGTGGCCAAGTTTTTGAATCCATCTTTCATTGAAGATGATGGATTATCTTCTTTACATGAGGATCTTGGCAAGTCGTTAAACTGAAAACGCATTTCTCTTGTCTTACTTCTTTAGCCATAGCATAATATCTGGTGATACAAAGCTTTTCTTTGTGGAATTGCATGTACAAGCTGATCATTTTCTCTATAGCTTATTACCCTTGGCCATTTAGGAAGGATGTAGAACTGAACTTTTGAAGTGTTAAAGGGAGATATGGTTTTTGGAGCATGTTTCATATACCCTCTTGCTCCAAGCCATCTTCCTATGATGAGCCTGTTGATTATTGCCTCCATTGATGTATTCTTTGAATTCTATATATATAGCATAGGAGTAGAGAGGATTTAGTTTTGCAAACACATGCTGTTGGGGAAACTTTTGAACCCTTAAAGCAGAACAAAGTTTTGCAGGGAAGGCATTTTGATGGTTTCTGCAGTTTTCTGCAGAGTTTTAGCTCAAAATCAAGTGCTGAGTTTTTGGGTTTTTTTTGGCTTTCTTTGGTTCTGCTCCTGAATTTACTACAGGCTCTGGTGTTTTTGATTTGCTTATTTCAAGAACCTAAGCATTTTCATGTTAAACTCAAAAGGGCCTATTCACGCTGCATATACAGTAAGGTAAACCATTTTGTAAGCCGAATGACAGATCTTCTAATCACCCTATCAAAATTCTAAAATCATAATATAAATTTTTGATTATAAATGTACATTTTACGCTCTTTAAGATACGATACTTTGCTAGTATTCGTGAGGATTGGAGCCCAAGAACATAGACGAGTGCCAGTTTCAGACAAAGGCGTGGTTTCTTACTGCTCATAGAAAAGTGCGCCTCTAATTGATCCAAAGGGGAGGGGTGCATTCACCCGAAAAGACTTTCACATCCCTCCAGTTCAATGATAATTTACACTGTAAAAATGACATTTGTAAATTTGTTCTACCCCCTCCTCCCCCCCCAACTCCCAATCTCTCTCTCTCTCTCTCTCTCTCTCACCACACACACGCACACTGTGTCCTATTTTTGCACTTTCAACATCACTGCTTTCTGAGGTCTGCATCTGCAGATTTGTGATTTACAAACCCGAATGAAGACTTGAGTTTGATACGGGAATCCGGACGGTAATGAAAACAAATATATTGAGTTTTTTTAGCCAAGACCCTTTTATAGTTGGGAAGAGGAATTTGTGAACAAGATGTGGAGGAATGAGAAAAAACCTCAGTTTCTTGTGGGGTTCGACCCCTCCTCTAGTTCCCAGGCTCTGGTAAAAATGCAATCTTTTTTCTCCCTGATCATTTCCAACTTCTTGGATTTTATGTTTGCTATATGCCAATTCTTGGAATTTGCATGTAATATATCTGTTCTTGCACGCCTGAAAAATGTTTGGTTGGAAGAAATGTGCTATGTTCGATTGCATCTTTCCATTTGTTGTTTCGTTAATTTTTAGGTGTTGACATTTGCATCTTTCCATTTGTTTTCTGAGGTTTGAATCAATATTTCTGTTCAAACAAATGTTGAAAACCTAAACTATAGTTGATCAGTAATTGGTTTTTTGGCTGGAGAGAACTAACTGATTGATAAATTTGAAGAAAAGGAAGAGTTTGTGCTGATCCAAGCACTGTCAAGCATTTGCAATTATATGTCCCTAGGTCAACAATAGGTATTAATGAAGCTCAATTGACTATCATAGATGCTTCATTTATGCAACATGCTGTTGGGTTATGAGATGAACTATTTGTTGATTACATACTCACATATGCATGGAGAGGATCTTGTAGCCGAGTTTATGCTGTTGGTTTTTTATGTTCTGTTAATTGTATGTGCGGGTGAAAATTTCTGGATCATCTTTGTTACAGAAAGTTCCCTTTAAATTCAGAAAACACATAGATGGAGCTTTTCCAGGGACAGTAGTCTTATTAGGTCCCAGTGGAAATACCTGGCATGCAAATTTAGTTCAGCAAAATGGCGATTTATTCCTCCAAGATGGATGGGCGGAGTTTGTTCAGGATCATGCATTGGTCCTTGGTGATTCTTTGGTTTTCAGATATGATGGCAATTTGCATTTCAGCGTGCAAGTTTTTGATGAAAGTGCATGCGAGAAAGAAGCCACATTTAATTCTATATGCAGTCAAAATCCAAGTAGCTCAATATGTTTTACAACGAAGAAAAGAGAAAGGGAGAATTCAGCTTTATTAGATAGCATTGTTGAAGGGATTCCAAAGAGAATGAGGAGTTCTCCAGTCGATTCTGAGTGTATGACTAAGAATCTGGATTTACAAATAGTTGTAGCTGATAAGTCTGGGGGACGACAAGACTCAATTGGTTGCTTAACTGACAGATCAGAAGAAGAGGTTGCTTGTACCTTAAACAACTATGTAACAATTGCTATGCCATCAGGTAGACTCACATTTTTAATTTGGCTTTCCTTTTTACTGCTTTCTCTCTGTTGTAAGAAAAACAAGTATTTGCGGGAAATTGTATTATATTATTCCTAATAATCTAGATGATTCCCAAGTAGAGCTACACTATTTCTGGAAGTGAGGGGGTTACAAATGAAAGAAAAGCAGTTTTGAGTTTGAGATGATAACTTCCCTTTACACTACTCAGATAGTAGATTTGTGTACCTTCATAACCTGTATCTATTTTCATTAACAGAGGCCACATTAGGTGGCAGAAGCTGCAAGGAAGATTTGCTGTTGACAGCTCCAGAAGCTGAAAGGGTAGCCCAATCCTTTACGTCGCCCTTACCTAACTTCACAAAAGTAATGAAAAGCTTTAACATTAGTGGTTCCTATACGCTGGTCAGTGGTTTTTCTTACCCTCTATTTACTTTCATACTTGAAATAATCAAATACCAATAGCTGTTGAATTCTCTTGCAGAATGTTCCCTATCAGTTTGCAACGGCCCACCTTCCAAAATGCAAAGTGAAAATTATGCTTCACAATCTAAAAGGAGAAAGTTGGACTGTGAACTCAGTTCCCACTACAAGAGTGCAAACATCACATACTTTTTGTGGAGGGTGGTTGGGCTTTGTTCGTGATAACAATTTAAATGTTGGAGACTTTTGTATCTTTGAACTTGTGAAAAAGTGTGAGCTGCGAGTTTACATTATAAGGGTCAAAAGGGAGGGTATGGAGGATTTCAGTGAAAAGGAAGTTCATATTATGATTGACAAATCCTGGGCTAAACTGAAAAAAATTTCTCGGCGTAAAACTAAGAAAATTAGTGGAAACTCCCAGAACTTATCTTTACATCTATTGGAAAAGGTTGATAAGAAAGGATCAGATTCAAACAAAGTGAAATGCCTGAAGAGTTCTCATTCAAAAAGCCAGGACTTAGGTGAGGGATCAAATTCTTGGTTGATGAATCTATTTTTACATTACTATTGTTTACTATTTATACTTTGGAGTGACTTCATCTCATTAAAGTTTTAAATTGAGATTGAACAGGGACCAATGAAAGAAGCTCACCAGGAAGCTTGAGTTCTCCTACAAAGGGTTGTATATCCATGAAGTCTGCACCTGAAGAGAAACTAGCAGCAGAATTATTCCTTTCCAGTTTCCCTCATTTTGTGAAGATCATGAAGAAATTCAATGTCAGTGGCTCATACACTCTGGTGAGTGTAGTTTTCTGTTGCTTTGGGTATTTTTTGAGTTCTCTTATCGAGAACTTAATTACTCATGAGTAAAATGATTGGTTGATGAGGCTTTTTCGTGTTACTCAAAAGGTGGCCCGTGACAAAGTGGAAAATTGTGGTCGTAAAGTTCTTTAACCTTCCACATTTGGCTTGTTGGGAACCAGATAAATTTGAAAGACATTTTGTAGCTGTAGCATGAGAACATTGAGAGGCTTGGCAATTGTCATCTGACAAGTTTGCTCTGATGATGCTGACATTTCTTATTGGATGATATTGGCTTTTATAAATGAATCTCCTTTCTTGCTTTTAGTTAACAACTGCCATTTATTCTGGATATTAGCAAAATCTAAATCTGTTGCTGGTTGCCACAAAGGACATGCAAGATATATATAAAGGTTTTTTTTTCAGCAATGGAATTCAATCTGTTGAGAACAGCTTCTCTTCTCTCATTTTCAAAGTTCATTTTGTTCACTGCTTTTTATTCTATGAGAGTCTTTAGGTATTCTCTTTCTTTTTCTTTTTTTGTTTTGGGGTGTGAGGATTTGGTTTGAGGAGGGGGAACCTGCTCATTATTCATATTATTTTCAGGTTATGCCTGAGGAATGGAATTGAGAGATTTTGTATGTCAATCATTTTTAGTTACTCTTGATTCAGGCAAAACGGAGGTATCTAGAATAAACTATTTGTTTGCTTGGGGAGAAATTTGAAGTGCTGAAGTGTTTGCCTTTTCGTTGTACTACCCGCCTTTTAGGCCATTTAATGGGTTGGAACTGCTTAATGATAAATTTTCACTTACCAAGAAATTTCTTCCTTGCAGAATATACCTTACCAGTTTGCAATGGATCACCTTCCAAGCTGCAGAACAGAAATTGTTCTACGTAATCTAAAAGGCAAGTGCTGGACTGTAAATTCAATCCCAACAGTGAAGGTGCGGACATTGCACACTTTTTGTGGAGGATGGATGTCCTTTGTTCGTGACAACTTCATTCAAATGGGTGATATTTGCATCTTTGAACTAATAGACAAGAATGAAATGCGTGTGCATGTATCTCGCTTCGGTGAAAAGGAGTTCAACTATCAAAATGAGAGTGCAAATGTTGTTGGGTCATCGACAAGCAACCAGTCTCATCTTGAAGAGTGAGAAACTTTTTACCAAATACCCATGGTATGTGATATTTAGTACCCTCCTGATCTAGCAGTACATATTCAGTTGGAAAAGCTGGTTGACTGAAACCTTGACAGTATCACGTGTAAATGAATTTAGAAATTCTAAAATTGGTTTTTTTTACTTTTCTTAATTGAATTGAAGATGCCATTATGTAGTAGGTCTTGTTTTCAGTTTCTGCTGATGGATTTGCCAGAAACAGTGGTAGTTTAGATTCATAACCATTCTTCAGTTAGCTGTTAAAAGATTCTGCACATATGAAAGACGGAAAAAGAATGTTTTCATTTTTATGATGATAACAAGTAACAGATTCTTCTTTCTGTATGACTAGCAGTTGGAGTTTATTGCTTCTCAGTTACTCTGATGGCTTTACTGGTAACTTTTGTATACAGGCGGGCTGTAAACTGCTGTGATGTGCAAGAGGTTTCTTTGCATTTATTTTTTGGAACAAGTAGCCATCTGAGAGGCCAAAACTTCAATCGGGTTTTATGTGCTTTTCCTTCTACCCTTTGGCTTGTATCTTGTGCATGTTTTACGAGGTTGCTCCTAGTAAATTGTACTACTGAGATAGGCTCGAGCCTTGTTATTTTTAGTTTGTAACGTATTTGTGCATACATTTTCGACGATTCGTTTCAGAAAAATTAAGATATAAATGCACGTCAGCCGTGTTGGTTGATATTTGTTTATGCAATCTTAAATTTAAGATAATTTCCAACCTCTGTTCATAGCTGATTATACAACATGAACTATGCTCTGCCCAGATGATGATGACATTGATATTCTTTGAAGTAAAACACTTTGTCTTGGTCAAACGAAAATCAAACTTAAGGAATTTCAAAGGAGAACAAAAATCAGGTGAATAAGGAACAAAAAGTCCATAAACCGACCCAATTGCCCACTAAATCAAACCATACTTGTCTTGCATGCAAATTCTAGAGAGAACCCACATCGATGAAATCAAAATTCATTTTTGCTGGAGTTTTTAATTCAGCCTATGAAACATGGAAATCTGTCATAAAATTACTGCCATTTTAGTGGGGCCGGAGCAATTCCACTTAATAAAAACCACCGCCCTACCACCGCCCTTTTAGAGGCAGCAGCACTTCCACTGAAAAAAACCATTGCTCTGTTTTTGTTGCTTTTTGTTACCCCTGTTCCCTCTTTTCTACTTGTGTTCTTGACTTCAAAAATGAGCAAAATTACCATGGATAGCAGTCGAAAGATGGGAGAAGATGACGGCGGTGGCGTTAGGAAGTGGGAAGAAAACATTTACTGGTCTAATTTTCAGACAGTTCGGTTCTTCCAGACTTTGACTGGCCGCTTTCATCAACAACTTGTAAGCCCAGATATTGTCTGATTTCTTTTTCTAATGATCTACTATGATATTTACTCCTGAAATGTTATGTTCTGTTGCTTGCATGTGTCCATTCGTTTTTTCTTTGCTATCAACTGTGGTGGTTTGAGTGCGATTGGAATAGATTAGGTTAAAATGGGATGGAAGGGCTCAATGCATTGAAGATTAGCAAGCTAGAAGGAAACTTTGTTGAATATTCAATTTTGTTTGTGTAATTCAAAATTTCTCCTTTCTCTTTGGGATGATTTCTGTTTGATGAATTGAGAGTGAATGATGTCTTGATTTATGGATGCTTTGTGTAACATATATCAATATGCATGTCATAGGAAAACTGTTTTTATTGCTTCTCTTCCCCTGTTTTACTTACATATGCTCTACATTTTGAATTTGAAACCTTTCTTTTAACTTGGTATGGATCTATAGTCAGACATTTTGTATTCATTTTGTTCTTAATCTGAACCAAATATGCAGGCTATTCCGCACAAGTTTGTGAACAATTTGAGAGAGAAGCTGGCAGGAGAGGTTACACTCCAAGGCCCAAGTGGTGTTGTATGGAATGTTGGAATAACAGCATTCGGCACTACTTTGTATTTCAAGAACGGGTGGAAAGAATTTGTTCAGGACCATTTTCTCGAAGAAAATGATGTATTAATGTTTAAGTACACTGGGAAGTCACACTTTGATGTTCTGATGTTTGATCAGAAAAACTTATGTGAGAAAGAATGCTCATACTTCATAAAAAGATGTGATAATCGGAATGTAGAGGTTGATAGCAATCAAGGACAGGACAAATTTCATGCTGCAACTGTCGAAGTTTCGGAGGAATCTTCACATGAAGTTTATAAGAGCAAAAAGGGCGGAAAGGATGATATGGGGGCAACATCAACATCCATAGGACTTCCTCTTGAAGCGAAAACTATGGATCGAGACAGCGACTGGACGCAGAATAAGGGTAAGTATCGTAATCCTCCAAGTTTATGTAGCTGATTTGATGATTTGAGGCAGCTATATGTGTCCACCCCCTGCTTAATATATTATATTATATGTATGAGGTTGACACATAAGGTTAGCTTGAGCGAGATTTGATCGAGCAACTTGTGACGATATCCAACATATTTTGTCGGCTTGATGCAACTTGAGCATTATCACAAGGTTTGGCAGGACAACATTCGGTTGGTGGCCAAGAATTAGGATCCAATGGAAGGCCAGTCAGTGATGAAGAAAAAAGAAAGGCTCTAAATTCGGCTATTGCAGTTGCAGCAGAAACAGAAGCTTCCTTTGTGATGGTCATGCTCCGATCACACGTGCACACAGCATTTTATGTGGTAAATTCTTCAAATCAGCCTCCCTTTTAATTAATACCTGTACAAGTTTCCTCGGCGAATTTTAGTATTTGGTTTTGAAAACGTTGCTTGTTTGACTTGTAAACATGGTTTTGTTGGATAAAATGGCAGTCTATTCCTGCTGAATGGGCAAGTGTGCACCTTAACTGTAGAAGCCAATACAAATATTTGATTCTCAAAGTTGAAGAGAAGTCATGGACGGTCAAATTCCATACAAGGAAGAGTGGTTGTGGAATGTCAAGAGGTTGGAAAAACTTTGCAGCTGACAATTACCTTGAAAAATCAGATGCATTAGTATTTAATCTTGTCAGTAAGACTACAGCTTCCCTAACCTTGAATGTTAGGATCTTCCGAGTTGTAGAGAACAACATTATTCCAGACGGCACTCATACATCTGGAGTGATCGTAGGTGGGATTGGTAGCGGCCGACGGAAGGTGGGATTGGTGGCGGCCACGAAACAAGAAATGGGCAGTAACCAACAAAAATATCACTGTCTAGGAAATGTCTAGGAAATGGAATGATGTGGTATGATGTTGCTTCCTTTCTAGCTGTTTTTGTACTAGCAATGTCTAGAAAATGGTATGATGTTGGTTCCTTTCTAGCTGTTTTTGTAATGTCATGGTATGATGTTGGTTCCTTTCTAGCTGTTTTTGTAATGTCTAGAAAATGGCATGATGTTGGTTCCTTTCTAGCTATTTTTGTAATGTCTAGAAAATGGTATGATGTTGGTTCCTTTCTAGCTGTTTTTGTAATGTCTACAAAATGGTATGATGTTTGTTCCTTTCTAGCTGTTTTTGTACTAGCAATGTCTAGAAAATGGTACGTCATTGGCTCTTTGCATCTGCTGTATGACAGTAACTAAGAATTACCATTATGCAAAAAAAAAAAAAAAAAAAAAGGTTACATCATTGAAAAACTTGGATGGTCCAAAATTTCTTTGTTGGAAATTACACCAAACAAATACGAAGGCCGAACCATGAGAATTAACCTCTCTATTCCTACACTTGCAAAGAACAAGAGTCCTTCTGGAAAAGATTCTTTCGCTTCGCTTCGAGCCTACCGTGACTTGGCCTTAGTTTCTTAGCTTTATGGTCTCTGGCATGCCGCGAACAACTGCCAGCTGATCAAAGCCATCACCAAAGAGGTAAAAAGTTCAAAACCTACGATCTTCGGGAACTGCCACCCTAATCCCCGCTTCAAATAGCTGCAAATAAGAGTAGATTGGTCAAGCCAGCTTCTAACACCAGCATGGGATTGCACATGTACAGATAGATCTGTAAAAAACCCACTAACTTCAATCCGGACTGGGAAATAGTTGTACCGGACAAGTTCTCAATGCCTTGTGAGGTATGTGCAAACTGAATTCTACTGTGTGATGTTGAACTAGAGCAATTTCCCACTCACCACCAGCATTAAAATATGAAGAGAAGGATATGCCGTGAATGTACAGGAAAGAAAGAAAAGGAAAGTAAAGAATATAACTGAACCTTGTTATGGATGGCATTGTTGCGACGATCCCTGCACATGCGTATATGATAGGAATCAAAGTCTTTGGTCTGTTCTTCCTTAGCCACATCAAAGATCCCAAAGCAGCAAGTGATACACTCAATACCTGAATTAACAGTGAGCAGTATTGCAATTAAAGTATTAAATCAAGAGCATCAAAAATTTTATAAACAAACATATGGTATATCCATTGCATATGAGTTACTCAAGGCACTCAAACAAGATTCTTGTATCATCATAGGAATAACAGGTCAACAAATGTAAAATTGAGCAACATAAGTATACCAAATTTGCATTTGCTTCTAGGCCTTGCAAAATGTAGTCCCATGTAAACTCTAAGCCTCTGGCTCCGACCCAAAGGGGTGCCAACCTATGCAGAACAGAATCAGCAAAAGCCCACCCTGTCAACAGAAACAAAAGCACAACAGTTAAACACAAAAAGATGTCACCAGAAGATGGAACACGACTATGTTATCTCAAGATTTCTGTGACTAAAAGAATAATGGGGTAATAGCATCAAAATCCCAGGTGAGAATAAAAAAGTAGCTTACATTCCCAATAAAAAATAAGAAAACATAGAAGAGACGGAATTTCATAAAAAGGGAGTAAGGATCACTTACCAAGTCCAACAGCCTGAAACTTGTGATTCTGAGAAATGTTCCTGTGAGTCAATTGTGTCAAGGCAAAGTAAAGCCCTGCAACATCTATGAACCCGATCAAAGCCTTCAATAATTCCTGAAAGGGGAAGAATAGGAAAAGAAAAAATAACAACTCGAGATCAGATTACCAGGAAAATGAAAAGTTTTGAATAATAAACAGAAGAACACGAAACATTTACCCACTGAGGCTCCATGGGATCAAATTTGAGTTACACGAAATCTTATATTCTTTTAGAAAAATAAAAGAAAAGAAAAGAAAAGTGATGTCCTGCCCATCTAGGGGAACAACATAGAAATTTTAAAGAGCCAGAAATAATAACAAGGAGAAGGCTACCTGATATGGGTCAAAACTGTCACTCTCCGATACTTTCAGAAATGTGGCCAAACAAACAAGCTGTAGACAGAAAATTTTGAAATAAAATTAAGGGCATTAAAATGGCATTATCTAATCAACAATCAAAGGTATCACCTTTATTTGCAGAATCACCAACCTTTACAAGTGCAGTTCCAAGATAAACAGCAGCAGCTTTAATGGAAGTCCCCAGAGTATCATATTCGGATCTTCGAAAAAGAAAACAAATTAGTAACTGCTAGATGTAATGATATCCATAATCTTGAGCATTCTTTTACCTAACAGCATAATACATAGTGGAACAACTAAGGAGAATATACAGAAGTTTGTACATCCCCAAGAGAAAAACCCGTTTGGATTTTCCAATCAAAATGGAAAATTTTTCTCAGATTTCTCAATTTGCTGAGAAGCAGCAAAGCATCCCAAATCCACAAAGACTGCTCCTAAGCAATTTAAATACTTCACATTCTTCATTAACAAACGAAACATAAGTTCCTTAACCTAATCAAACGAGCTCTACAAACAATCGTGTTCTGAACGTCTGAATTCAAAAAACAAAAGATCAAGCTTATAAAGGAACAAATTCATAGCTCCAGAATTCAAAACAATCAAGCAAGCAAGCAAAAAAAAAAAAAAAACCAAAACTTTTCCGAAACTATAACATTTATCCAACCAATCCAACCAAATAACTCTTTGTAATGAAAATACAAGAAATATATTCAACGAAAGAGATCGCCAAAAGGACAAAGATAAAATAAAATACAGAAAATAAATTAATTAAGAGTAAGCTCACAGGGGAGTAGCGGAGTAGTAAACGGCGTGCGGGCCAAACGTTAAAATCGCACAATTGAAGAAGTGAAACACCGTCATCTTTTCCGTTCCTTCCGCTGTTCCACTTTTCAGAGCTCAATCTCAAAGCGAACTCAGGTGGATGCTGAAAATTGCAGAGGGATCGATCCAACCGAAGCTTTGTAAATTTCGTATTCTTTTCCACTTGTAGATCGGACTTCGGAGAGTGCCGACAACTTTGGGCTGTTTTCTCGGTATTGAAATGTGGACTTCTGGGTAGATATTGGGCCTAATTTTCTTGTAGTAAGCCTTAATTTGTTCCGTAGGTTTGGGTTTTCAGCGAATTAATCCTTATTTAGCCCATGGGTACTGCAATACTTCAAATGGACTGGCGAACGTCAACTTTGTTAGCCTTTCTAACATAACAAGCCCTAACTTAGGAAGTAGCATCCCTTTCATACTTTTAAGAAATACCCATTCGTTTCACAATAATATATTTTTTTAAATAAAGAAAGTTGTTGTAACTATTATTTCAAGTGAGAGGTGTCAATTACTAAATTATAATCTCTTATCAATAATAGTTCTGTTTTAAATTGTTTTTTATCTTACAAAATTGTTTAATTATTATAATTTTATTATAACACATATGATTTTACTTTTAAAATAAATTAAGAATCCACTGAATTAAAAAGTTTTATTGTGGGTCGGGATGGAGTTTGAGAATTTTTTTGGGAGCATAAGGACGGGTCAAATATGAATTAACTAAATTAAAATAGACGGGCCATTGTCACATACTCTTATTATCCCTACGAATGGTTTACTATTTTCTCTCCATAACCAATTTATTCCCCTCACTTATACATATGACTTATAGCATTATAGTGCTAAAACTATTATATAAGAATTGAGCCAAGGGGTATAATATCTTCCTAATCTCCCAACCACCCAAATAAAATCAGAATTAAAAAAAAAAAAAAAAAAAAAGGAAACATAAGAATATGTCTTAATTTCACTGGTCGTTTTGTAAACAACAAATAGTCTTTTTGTACTTGTATAGTTTTCCTTCAAATGGCAAGCTTTTAGTAGTGAGGACTAATTTTAGAAGTTCTTTTAACATAATATGTTGGGCTGCTTCTTTAATTAATAATTATGATTATGTTCCTGTCCAAATAGTTCCAACACAGCAGTATTAGGCTGTCGAATTACTACAATTTAAAAAAAGGTAACTAAAGGATTTATAATTTTACATTTGGCAATCATTTTGAGTAAAAGTTACAAATTACAATCTCACCAAATCTTTGAAATTCTTTTTACATTGCACCCCCTCTCAATAAAACGATATGAAAAATACAACATACTTATCATATTTCGGGTATAATGAAGGTGGCAAACGCCTCGAATGAATAATGTCTCAATATCATATCTTAGAGTATTGCTCTGGTTTGTCATTCTTTTTCACTAGTCGATAGTCTAATTAATAACAATTAAACTTTTAAAATTTTAATTCGTTGATATTTTAATCTCACGTTAAAAATTCTTACACACAGTGACTAATAAATAAATCATCTAAAGATCTCTTCATTCATTATATAAAAGAAATTATACGCAGATTTTGTTGGACCCTCAGAATGTTGCTTGTTTGGCCTCTCGAAATATGTGTTGCTTTATTGTTTTGAGTCTCGTGGTGTGTATATTGATCTATCCCCTCAACCTAGAGTGGTTTGTTAAAATTCTAATCGCACATCAAAAACTCCACACTTTAAGGGTAGATAACTAATAATTTAAAAGTCTCTTTACCTACTGTGAATCTAAACCCTTGTCATGAAGGACTATTACGATTCTAAAATATACATATTAAATAAAAAAAATTCATAGTCCAATTTTCTCCTAGTCACACAAAACAAAAAGAAAACCGCATAATACTCTTGCCATTTTTGTTTCTCATGAGTGTACGTAATGCTTAGTCGGTCTCATGCATGCAGAAGAGCTTAAACGCGGTTCGCAGGCTTTAGTTTATTCATCGCCCTCTTATAATCTGGGAAAGCGACTACGTTGTCAACTACGTACCATCCATTTTTCCCCTTTATGGTTTTGTTTAAACAAATCCCACTACCAAATCTCCCTCTGTTTTTCTTCATCAATTCATCTTAATTGGACTGTTAATGCCAATATCCTAAACCTAATGCAGACAATCATATAATCATCATAATCGGTAAATTGAGACACTACGACTGGGAGAAATTTTTTGTAATAGGCGAAAGCAAAGTAACGTCCAGAAAACATAAAAGACTCATAAGTTGTGAAATTTTTTTCTCGGAAGAGAAGTAGCCGTGGATTCGAACCTGACTATTCCCGGTGTTATTCACAACTTAGTACTCCTTTTTTTCTATCTATCTCTCTTCTATCAATCACTCTAGACTTTTAATTTGATTTATTTTTATATGTCATTTTACGATTCCAATATAAAAATGTATTTAGAAAAATCATTCTTATTAATTAATTTTTTATCTTCTAATAATGGTTCTATTTTAATATTATTTTTTGTCTCATAATAATAATAATAATCATGTTTGATGATTATTTTTTCTTATTAATATATATATATATTTATTTTTAATATCCAAATTAATATAATTATATTGTCAATTACAATAAATATTTTCTATGAGTTATAATTATCAAACGAAACTATTTTTATGATGAGAGCAGTATAGCTTTCATTTTCAATGGAATAATTATCATTTTATTATTTAATGCAATATGAAATAAAAGAAAGAAAATAATTAGAAGTAAAATAAATGAATAAATACATTAATTAATTAATTTAAAAAAAAAAAACAAAAAACAGAGGAGGGTCTGTACATAATAGTAGGAAGACCTTTTCTGCCGGTTTTACGACACTACGCATCCTTTCGTCTTCATCCACTCAGAATTATGCTCCAAGCGTTGGCCAAATGAACAATCCAATTTAATTGCTCCTTATTATACTTTCTCCATTGTTGTATATATTAAACCCAAAGATTTATTTTTTATTTTATTTTTTTGGTTAGAGAAGATTTTTAATCCAAATCGCCATGCCAGATTGAGAGTGACTTTGAAAACTGACGATTTCAAACAAATATTTAAAGAAGTTATGAATGGGTTCAAAATTGAACTTTTTTGAGAGCGATAAACATACTAATTTATATATATATATATATATATATATAAACTAGAAAACAAATAACGAGGTTAGTTTCAGATTAATGACAAATAAAGGGAAACTTATTAAATTCATTAATCTTACGAGGACTCAGGAATGAAATTACATGAGAATGCTGTCCCATAATTAGAAATTTCCCTGCACATACCCCATGTTTTAAGTTGCAATGGTAACCCCATTCACTAACAACTGCAACTTCATTTGGTTTTTTGGGGTTGAAGAATTATACAATGCATATATATTGTATAAATTACTTATAGACTTTTAACTCGTGTGAGTTTTCGATATGGAATTGAGACTTAACATTTTCGTAACTCATAATACACAGTATATTTCAGCAATTTAAATCATAGGGATAATATATCTCGAGAGCCAAATAAATCACGTGTTAAACATTCTGAAGTCCAAATTATGGGGGCAACACACTCCATGGGACTCAACAAAACCTGTAATGATATCACATAGAAACTATTAATCTAGAATAAACAATAATCAAACACTAATCGGTCATAGATAGAGAGAGTATTGAATTATTTATATTAGTTACAAGTGTTGAGTTTTCAACTTAGGATTGAGATTCAATATCCCCTAACCCATGACACATATTGGATCAACAATTTACATAGTATCATAACCAATTTTGTTGGGACCCCTCTAGGTTGTTGCCTTGTGATTTGGGCCACATGGTGTATTGTTCGTGATTTGTTTTGCCCACCAGAATGTATTGCCCTTATGATTTAGGTCTTCCCGAATGTGTTGTTTTTTATTTGTTTTTTGAAGTGACCAATATAAATAATTTAAGGATTTTTTATTAATTATCAATTAATTTTAAATTGAATACCCATATTAAATTAATAATATATATAATTAGAATTAAAGTTTAGCGGTGGGGGCGTTTGATTAATTAAATAATGGTGACAAGAAAATGTGGCTGGGAAAGGTGGAGGAAATTTTGGTTTGGTACGGCAGAGGAATGGTAAAACAATGTCTTAAAACCCCTACGCGTTTCACTGATAAATCGAAAATGACATCAGTTAGGTAATAAACGCACAAACTCTATATTCTTTGCACAACAAAACCATCCATTTTGTATGCATGATTCAAATACTAAGATCCCTCGGCCATAATTTTTTTTTTTTTTTTTTTTTTTTTGGTCTTGAATCATTCCTTCTACCTGTTAGTATGTACTCCACATACAAAACAACAAGAGAATTAAACAACCTATTTTCATTACGAGAAAATAAATTAATACTTCTTTTGTCTCACAAAACTAAAACAAAAATATACAGGTTTGATTGTTGATTTTTATATCCAGTTATATACTTATAATACTAGAATTTGTGTTTGATTGTTGATTTCTATAATCGGTTATATAATTGTAATACAAGGGTTCGTGTTTGATTGTTAATTCCTATAGTCGATTATATTATATACATGTAATATTATGTCCGTATTTGATTGTTGATTTGTATAACCGATCATATAATTGTAATATTAGGGTAACGTAAATTTTTCTACTATAAATGTGGATTGTATTAACCGAACTATTGTGTTTCTTTAGGATTTTATGAGGTAATTAACGTTGGTAATTGAATCCAATATATGGAAATCGAAGTGAATGGAAACTGAAGCGAAGCACATGATATGGTGTGGAATATGCACAGATGGATGTTGGTCCCAAAGTTTTGGTAATAAGGTCGGAAGTGAATGTCAATCAACAGCAACTTACCCCATACATAATGCTGACCCCATAATTTATGGCATGCAGACCAAAAACACTTCTTATTTGTACCCAAAAAGATAACCCCATCTTCCATTCATTCCTCCCCCCTGCTTAATTTCCCTGTCGATCGTACCTGCTTCTGCTTTCAGTGTACTGGGGGAGAATTTTTAATGGAGTTGTCCCTTTTCCATGTTTGTTACTAATTCTCAACAACATATATTTTACTCCCTCCTCCTTCTTCCCTTTTTTGTTTCTACACCCGAAATCGTCATAAACATGATGATGGGATATCGATAGTTTAACTAAATCACAGAGAAAATAAATGAGTAAATAAGTTAGAGAATAGCTTTGATTATTTTATTTTATGTCCTCTTTTTTTCTTTTGTATTTTTTTATCTGTAATGATCAGAAAGTTGAACAAATATCGATAATTTAATTAAACTTTAAAACCAATTAGACAAGTTGGTAGGTCGAATAGTAACTTTTATTGTTTTATTGGTCCATGTATAAGAGTTAATTATACATACTCCATCATTCCAAAAGGGAAAAATCTCTTGTTTATTGAGATAATAGTAATATAACTTCTACTAGTCATTATCATATATATTTATATTCGGACATGATATAATTAATCGTTTCTCATTAGTAATATAATGTAATTTTTATTGAAATTTATTTAACCTGACAATCTTTACTCCCTTTCTCGATCTCAATTGAAGAGGAGAATATTAAACTAAACTATAGAGTTTGTTCATAACATAAATAAATTGTGGAAGAATTAGTCGTTGAAGAATCAAATTACTAAAAAAAATTATGAACTTTTATTTTATTTAATTAGGGCAAACCAAAGATGAATATATGTGTATTATTTTATAAAATAACTTTTCTCATACACATATATAGAGACAAAGAATGGAATATATTATCTCTAATTACAAATTAATAACTTTATTTATTATATTATTATAATTAATAAAAAATTTATTATTATTATTATAACTTATTATATTATTTTAAATTAATAAATATAACTATTTACAAAAATTAATTTTGTGGAAGGCTTTTATTGGGAAATGTAACCTAGTTAGGGATCGATCTTTGATCCCCAAAATTTGAGGGTTTCAACTATTGAAACTATCTCCTTTGACTTTTGTTGTTGCTTTTGACCATCGCTCCTCGTCTTTCTTCTAATAAGCCTATACTCAAATTTTTTACACAAATTAACTAATTAACTAAATATAATTTTTCTTAAAATATTATTAACACACAATTAATGAGTGGTGCATTTTATATTTAATATGTTAGAATGAAATTAGAATGTTTTAAACAAACATGAAATCAACTGAATTCAAGATAATTTATTATTTAAATAAGTGGTTTGGTCCAAACAAATCCAGATTTTTCAATTCAGATTCATCTTCACAAAATGCAACAGATGTGCCGAGGTTCTTGTAAAATTTGTTGGGAACTTTTCAATGGACATTCACCCCTTAAGAGAACCTCCCTTATTAAGAGAACCTCCATTATATATATATATATATATATATATATATATATATTGGTAAACGATGCTCTCCCCCAAGGGCTGTTAAAACAACTATAGATTAAGCTTTTTATGTTAATTTTAACATGACAAGAACATCATAACAATCATGCCAATTAGGATCTTGAATATAATAATAACCACATAGATAAAGCACATAAAACATACCTTAATGCGGAATTCGTCATTATCAAAAGATCACCAGATATACAGGAAACCAGATCTGCAGCAGGATCGCAATAATCCCTATAAACTAGTTTCTCCACCTTGACCCTCTTAAGCGGTAGATAGCCAGATGGAGAGGCAACTTTATTCTACCCACACATATAATAGTGTTGTGTGTTAATTAATTAGGGCAGGGAGAGGACTAGTTTATATACCCACAATCTTTAATCTAGTACGTCCATCGAATACTAGTTTAACGGTCCAGATTTAATCATAATATTAAACTGATTAGGAAACCTAAACCAACTTAATTGGGCTTATTAAAGATATGAGCCATAACATCCAGGCCATATTCTTACATTCTCCCACTTGGCCGGATGTTCCACAATTCCGTTTAATAGTATAACATAAGGCTAGCAAGATTAAATCTGTCAACCATTAACATCATTAGCACCTTAACATAACAAACCACATAATGTGAGTTATGGCGGTCATACACAGTATAGTCATATACTCCCTTCCACACACCACAACATTAAGGGCTTATCATGTCAGGTTCATAAATTGTATATAAACAACATACAGTCCACATACTGTTATGAAAAGTCATACAAATTTCTTATTCAACCAATCATGCATGCATAAGCATATAGAATAAGAAATAGAAAATCAGAAACAATTTATTATTGAGTTCAAGAGTGTAGAACATCATCGTCATTAATACAACCAAAGCTCATCATAAGCACGTGTTTAAAAGCCTTTAGTTGTAAACCCTTAGTTAGAATCTGCAATCATGAGATTCAACATAATATGTTCTAAATAACACTCATTGTTTCTGAATATCTTCTTTAACGATAAAGAACTTAAAATACATATGTTTTTCACATTAGGAACATTTATCGTCTTTTAAAAAGATAATTACTGCAACATTATCATAAATTTTCAACGGCTTGCGTACAGTGTCGACAACTCCAAGCCTTGAAATCAAAGTTTTGCAGCCATAATGCAACAACAATAGCCTCATAACAAGCTACAACTTTTATTTCATAATGGATGCAGTAATGACAGATTGTTTGGTACTATCATAAGATTGCTCTTTCAATTAAGAAGAACAAATAGCCAAACATAAACTTTCAACTGTCAATCATCCATTAAATTATGAATTTAAATATCCAATCATATAATTGATTATATAACTTACAAGTAAGCATATAATCCTTTGTTCATTCTTAGAAAGGATTTCTTTAGTCTTACTCAACAAAATCAAATCATTAGCAACAAACAAAATATTGTCAATATATAAAATCACAATTATAAACATACTCCCACTGATCCTCGGCAACTACACTGATCAACAGTAATTTCCTTAAAACCAAGAAGCAATGATATTATTAGACATAATATATCATTGAGCGAAAGCTTGTTTTAAGTTCATATATTGACTTCATTAGTTTACACACAATTTCTTTATGATCAATGAAAAAACTTTAGGTTGATCCATATGAACTTCTTTATTAAGATCCTCATTCAAAATGTTGTTTTCACATTCATATAATGTAACTCTAAAACAAACTGAGTCACTGAAATCAAACATCTCAATAAATCATTCTTTGAGATAAGTTAAAAGTCTCTTTCTAACCAATGCCATTTTTCTGAGTGTAATCTTTGACTACAAGTCTAATTTTACATCCTTCGACATTGCCATTCGAGTTGTGTCATGATCTTAATGAACCATTTCACCCAACTCATTCAAAACTTTCTAGCAAGTCTACAAGATCACAGACATCGATATGAGTCATTGATTTCAACTCTTAGTTCACAACATCAATTCACATTCCAGACTTATTACTTCCTATGGTTTGTGAAAACAAACAGAATTTATCAATGCCATAATCAAATCTAACTTTGCAAATAAACTACATAATCATTGGAAATAACTTACATTCTAACCCTTACAGGTTTATTAAAGTTACTCCAACAAGTTTACTTACTTGCTTTGGTGATAAGTGAGGTTCTCATGGGTACTTTTCCATTATTCAAATGTTGTTCTTGATTATTCTAATCCAACAATAAATGAACAACACTTGAAATAGTCATGAATTCAGGAACATTTATGGGTAATGAGACATTAACCCTTTCATTAATATTCACAACTTGATTTTCAGTACTCCCACTAACTTTATCTTTCTCTAAAATTTTGGCATGCCTACTTTAACAATTTTAGAACTATGGTTTGGATAACAAACTCTATACCCTTTGGAGTTCTCTAGGTCACCAATAAAGTAGCCTTTAAACGTTCGAGAATCCAATTTTCTTTCATGTAGATTATAGATGCGTGATTCTGTTAGACAACCCCAAACATACAGGTGTCTTAAACTAAATTTCCTTTCAGTTCATAATTCAAGAGGAATATTGAAACTGACATACCAGAAACCTTGTTTAACAGATACACGACAATTCTAAATACATACATCTACAAAGCTTTGGGTGAAGGAATTACCTATTATACTCCTAACCATATTCATTATGTTCTATTTTACCTTCTGACATAGTGTATTGTACACATATGCCTTAACTTTCGAGGAACTTAGTAAATGGACCAGGATCCTGTTCAAATTCATAATATTTTTTATAAGACTTACCACATCTATCAATCTTAAAATTTTCACTTTTCTATCTAATTGCATCTCAACCTCTCTTACAAATACCTTAAAGGCATTTCTCGATTGAAATTTTCCATGAACCAAATAGATATATCCATATAGTGAAAACCATTTATATAGGTGATAAACTATTTTTATCTACAAAAAAACCAGAATATCATAAGGTCCACAAATATTAGTGTGTATTATTTCAAGAAGTTGACTGCTTCTTGTGGCTCCTTTCTTGTTATGTGTGGTTTGCTTACCCTTAATACATTCCACACATAAGTCAATATCAGTAAAATATAGATTCATTAGAATCTCATTCTTTACTAATCTCTTGAACTTTCTTTAGATGTATGACCCAAACATTTATGCCACTATTAAGCAAAATTTTTCATTCATCAAACTACTGTACTTTATTCCAATAATTTTGTTAACAATGAATAGGGATTTTGGAACTATCAAGTTTCAATTTATATAAGCCATTAAAACATACTATGGCTGATAAATAAATTATCTTTATATAAATCAAAACAACATTCCAACCAAAAACTTAATATTTAAATCATAAGAAATCCCTACATAATACGGGAACTAAAAGTAGTCGTATCATAGTCAAACCACCAAGTATAAGAGGGAACTTTAGATAAATTTGATTCAAAGCATACATAAACATAATGTATACTTTTATATCTGAATTAATACTTATTTTAAAGACAATCATTCTGACAACGTCATTCCTTTTGTAGGAGTGACATTTATCTATCTTTTGTTCCTCTCTTTCATCATTATCAACCTATAAAACTTAAGTAGGTTGTTTCTGCTTAAAAATCTTGGCTTTTGGTTTGATTTTTCTTTTCAACTTCTTATCCACTAGATTAATGGAATGAACTCCCATTTTCTTCGCTTCCTATAAACTTAATAGAAAGTTCATTAATGTTCCACTTATCCTTTGATGTGTTATTATTGATGTGAAACAATTCACAATAGGAAGTAAGTTCATAATGAGTCATTCACATTTATTCATAATATCTTTAGTTTTGTTACAACAATAATCATGTTTAGGACAATAACCATATGCTCTTTGATTATCAACTTTCATGGTCATGAGCTCAATCATTCATTCCTATACACACACATTATTGTATAACAAAATTTCTTATCCTCATCCTTAAGAAAATCATTTAGCATTCTGATTTTCACTTCTAGGAAAAGTTAACTTAATGTTGCTAATAATTTGTAATTTGTATAGATTAATAATAATAATAATAATAATAATCTATTGACAATAAAAAATAAATGCTCACTAATTAAAAAATAATTCAGATACAAAACACATTCGTGAAATATTATTAATTTCCTTTGGGAAATACAACAATATATCTATCATCATAATTTGAATGCTATTTGAACTTTATAAAAAAAATTAAATTAACTTCATAAATATATAGTATCTTTGGACAACTATATATATATATATTTCGTTTATATGTATTGGTTATAGAACATTGATTTTCCTTTGGGTAAAATCCATAATTTCTATCAACCAATAAATTTCATAAGGCATCCAATAGTACATAAGATTATATGACTATACATTCAAAATTAATTTGGTCACTTTGGTGACTTACAAATTAACTTTATCTAAATGTCATATAATAAAATAGATATGGCATTACATAAAACATATGAAATTATATGGCCACATTCAAAATTAATTTGGCCACTTTGGTGACTAACAAATTAACCTTATCTAAATGCCATATAATAATTTATGGAATCACTTAAGTTCATAAGATTATATGACCACATTCAAAATTAATTTGGTCACTTTGGTGACTGACAAATTAACTTTATCTTAATGTCATATAATTGAACAATTCTAACACTCATAAAATACATTAAATTATATGACCACTATCAAAATTAATTTGGTCACTTTGGTGACTAATAAATTAACTTACACTTAATGTCATATAATTAAAAAAACGATCATTGTATTTTATAAATTAAATAAATTATATGACTAAACATACTAAATTAATTTGGTCACTTTGGTGACAAACAAATTAATTTTCACTTAATGTCATATAATTAAAACAATTATAGAATTCCATAGATTATAAAATTATATGATTACATTCAAAATTAATTAATCACTTTAGTGATTGAGAAATTAATTTTCACCTTAATGTCATATAATATGCCATAAAACATATAAAATTATATGACGACATTCAAAAAATTAATTTAGTCACTTTAATGACTAATAAATTAATTTTCACATAATGTCATATAATAAAATCTTTCAACTAATCCTTTTAACATTAATAGAATAAAAACCCATTTATCATACATATTGACAGTATAATCAATCAGATAAATACAAAACGGTCAACATAAACATTAATTAACGGTAACCATACCAAATCGGCTAATCAAAAGACCCATCATTAAACATCAGCCCCATTATTAACCATCAATGATAAAAATAAAATAAAATAACCAACGAACATAAAATATATAAAGTAGGAGCCCCATGCGTAAATTTTTTTTTTTTTTAATCACACATAAAGAACGAGCTATTATGCAAAACATTAAGGGCCACAATGATTAAATCAATCAAACTAGGCGGCAATTGATTTTCCTTAGGTTTGCGCCGATAATTGATCATTAAGCATAAAAAGGAAATAAAATCGCAGCCTTGATAATATATATGTGTATCCTTAATAAAACTTATGAAAAAAGGAAACCCTTCATTAAATCACATATATTTATTTATCTGTATATGCTTAATGACACGTATGAAAAAGAAGTTAAAATCTTAATAACAACGCAGCCTTCAAAGAACCGTCGGCGGGGTGATAGCTTATTCTTAATGGGCAATCATATTCTTGATTAATTAATTTAAAATCTATGAATTATTATCTATTCAAAACTCAAGCTCTGATACCACATGTTAATTTTAACATGACAAGAACATCATAACAATCATGCCAATTAGGATCTTGAATATAATAATAACCACATAGATAAAGCACATAAAACATACCTTAATGCGGAATTCGTCATTATCAAAAGATCACCAGATATACAGGAAACCAGATCTGCAGCAGGATCGCAATAATCCCTATAAACTAGTTTCTCCACCTTGACCCTCTTAAGCGGTAGATAGCCAGATGGAGAGGCAACTTTATTCTACCCACACATATAATAGTGTTGTGTGTTAATTAATTAGGGCAGGGAGAGGACTAGTTTATATACCCACAATCTTTAATCTAGTACGTCCATCGAATACTAGTTTAACGGTCCAGATTTAATCATAATATTAAACTGATTAGGAAACCTAAACCAACTTAATTGGGCTTATTAAAGATATGAGCCATAACATCCAGGCCATATTCTTACATTTTAGGCTCATTCAGATTTTTTTTAAAAAAAATTACGTTTACTCTTATTAATCATCTAAATTCATAATAATTAGCCTCGTAATTGACCAAAAACAAAGTTATATTAACGTAAATTATTATTAAGTCAAAAGATCATTAAAATAATTTACACTGTCAATTATCTAAATTTATTTTGATAAAAAATTTTCAATCATTTTTTGATATTTATATTTGATTTCGATTTAGAGTAAAAGTAATTTTTAGAACTCGAGATATATGGATAATTTAATTAAAATTTTTTTAAAAAAAAATCTATATAGTTCACTTATCAGTTAGAATTTTAATAATTATCCCGTAATTTTTAATTCAGGTATTTTAACAGAGGAGTAATTAAAGGCAAAGAGCTAGTCGGTTATAGTTGTTCCTCGATTAAGTAGTAGTAGTAGTAGTAGTAAAAAAATGTGATGTCATGACGTGGCTAATGGTGCTCTCGTCAGTCGAAACGGCGTTGATTCCGGCGATTCCTTTCCAATGTTAGTATTTGTCTTGTTACTTTTATTGTATAGTATTTGTGTGTAGAATCGAAGATAAGAATAATATGGTCCTTTCCATTCCCAAATTCTAAGCAGAAACTAATATTCTTCTGACCACTCTAGCTGTAATCAACGTAATCTTCCCACCTTTTTCTTTACCACAAAACAAAACTTCTTCCCTCCACCAATTATAAACGACCGTCCAACCACCGTTACTCATTAATGCTCCATCATTCCCTAATTAACCTTACTTAATTAAAGGTTAAACAAAACACTGTCTTATTATTAATACAATTAGAATGATTCTCTCTCTCTCTCTCTCTCTCTCTCTCTTTTTAAAATATTAAATACTACATTAGTTCTCCCAGGATCAATTTCATGTTACCAACCTAGTATTTTTTAGTTGCGAGAGCCGCTCATGATTTTGTCCGTGGCCGATTCTAAAAATGTTACTCCCTCCATTTTAAAATATAAGTCATTTTCACCCATTAGGAAACCGGTCAAAATATAAGTCATTTGTCTACTTCTAGGAAACAATTCATTGTTTTTACTCTATTACCCTTATTTAATTTGCAATTTCATTGGAACTTATTTTTGTCATGACTATTTCAAGTTGTAGCACTAATATCAACAATGCATTAAATAGGGGTATAACAGGTTTAACCATTAAAAGTTATGGGACTTTTCAAAAATTAATTATAGCCTTAATATTTGTGTTTTGGTCAAAACGACTTATATAATGAAATGGAGGGAGTATATAGATATATAATGCAACTTATTTTGATTTATTAATACACGAAAAAAGTGGATTATCTGTATTAAATTTTATGATTTAAATGGTTTTTTAATTTCTTGTAATAGGATTTGTGTCATTTTTACCCTTCTCAAATTTTTAACTAAAATAATTTCACTTAATTTTTTTATTGTCATTTTTAATTTAAAAAAATTGAAAAAATAATAATTTATATAAAATATATTAATATATTAAATTACCTAACTACCCTTAAATAATTTATTAAAAAAATTATTTATAGTTTCGTTCATTTATTCTACTTTAATCATAATTTTTATATATTTTTTGTAGATTAAGAAGGGACTTATAAATTTTTTTATAAATTGATTAAAGACAGTTAAATAATAATAAGAGGGATGAAAGATAAGCATTAAAGAGGCGAGAAATAAAAATTAAGGGTCGATACTAGAAAAATGAAAGATTTTTTTAGAAAAATAAGGACGGTAAATAATAAAAAAATACGACATATAACAATGTAATTTTCGATTTTCAGTTCCATCAGTGCATTTAATCAAATATAGAAACAAAAAAAATAAAATAAAATAAAACCTTGTAGACCTTCATCATCTTAGACCCACGGTTTCGTTCGATTTTCAACTACTTCCAAAGGATAATTCATCAACCGCACACTTATTATAGAGAAATCCACGGCTTTTAGTGCAATTAACATATTATTGCAAATAATTATTGATCGTATTCTTTTATATTTATAGCTGTGGCTTATATTGTTTTTATTTATGTCATGTCCATTTCTTCAACGATGTCGACAAATAACAACTTTTTCCACTAAGTACATAAGTTAAAATTATAATAATTTCTTTTCCTCAACTATATCCAAAAAAAAAATCTTTTAATTCTTTGTTGCTTGAATTATCGCTTTCAAGAAGGGGTAAAATTTGGCTCTAGAAATGTGGTAAAAAAAAAAATACCTTGACCGCAAAATCAAATTCTAGTTTTTGTATCCTACAATCTATATTAACTATATTTTATAATGATGAAATTAATTATAGGAAAAATTCACTTTCACAATTATTTATAATGATGAATATTATTTATATTTAAAAGGGCAGTGGGAAATCAAGAACCATAACCCTAATTATTATTATTTTTTAACCATTAATTACCATTATTAATTGGTGATTTAGCTTGAAAAGTCTGCATCCATGAGTGTTGCTTGACAGTACTTTCCAGCTATATCACTTAAACCAAGTTTAATTAACACTTTAGATAATCAGGAAAAAAAAATAAAATTAATGTGGATTCTATTCGTTGGAAGAACAGGGATGAAGAAATTAAAAAAATGAAATAAAATTTGTATGCATACGGACATCCTTGTATATATACCAACAACCTTATCTGATTACGCACCGTTGTGGCCGTACTCTAGAAATGATATGTTATACATTATGGTAGCAGCCCAGTACCAAATTGACGAGTCTTTGATTATTTGAGTTTTTTCCTAGAGTACGATCATATTTTACGGTTAAAAAGTTATACAAAATCAAAGAAAATTTTTTATTAACAGGAATGGATATAAATTTTAAATTTTCGATAGACAAGATTGTAACGGGATGAAGGATGGACATCAGTTAAAAATTTATTGAAATGACCTTATTAAAAAAAATTATGATCGATTTGATAATGCCGACCCTAATTATTAACAACAAAATAAATACAATTTACTTGTAAAAATACTAATTGGGTTTTTTTACCGTCTTTATATTGTCTTTGGATGAATATGGAGTCCGTACTGACATAATAATCATCAGCCAAAGCTACCAAGAGTAAAAACAAAGCCGTGGAGAAGAAGAAATAAAAAAAAAAAAAAAAAAAAAAAAGAAGGTGGGAGGACGGGCTATAATGCAGGGATCCCAGTATTATTAAGCGGATTCAACGATAAGACAAACACAAAGAATATGTACGTGTAATAATAAATAATTTATTATTTTTTTTTAAAAAAAAAAGAGAGACCCGTGAGGAAACATCTTGACCCGGAAAAACACACAGTCACACAGTGATTAATTAATTAATTAATTAATTAATGGGGGATCGGCCGATTGATCAGATCTCAACATTCCACAATCCAACACACACGATGGCTGAAGAGGAAAAGGGCAAAGAGAATATATAATGGTAATTAATTAATTAAGGATTATTTTAATTAAGTTTGTGTTTCCCGGAGAATCTAGAGCGGATCAGGCGCTGACCATTGGCTTTGGAAATTAGTTCTATTTACCCAAACGTAAATAATGTACTTACTAACGTTTCCTACGTACACATATTGTAATAGCCATTGGGGAATGAAGCTTTCTTTATTCTTGTATTATCTTTTGGACATTCTTATTGCAAAATTAGGATGATAAACTTTAGTAATTGTTACAAAAATGCCTATTTTAACACTTTAATAGCAAAATTACTGTTACCCAAAGTGTAATATCTTGTTTTATGTCGTTAGTTTATTGATGAGGGACTTGTATATAATTTTTAATCTCATAAATTATTAATAATTTAAATTATTTATTTTAAATAAATAAAAATAAAATCTAAAAATTATTAAGTAAATCTATAAGGTTAAAAAATACGCTAAAAGAGATGGATTATAATGATATAACTATAAGTTAAATTATTTGGGTGATTACTAACCTTTTTAACGGTTGATTGTTTATCAAAACCTTTTGAAGTGTTTGCTTTTGGTTAAGATTTTGGAAAATTTTATTACGGTGCACTCACATCCAAATATGCAATTAGAAAAAATTAATAATGTAATAATTGTTTATTTTTATTTAAGAATTAATGTTATTTTTGAAAGGAGGAGTTGATAAGACAGTGGGATTATTATATTGAGAGACAGAGAAGTAGAGAAGAAAGAATGAGGCAATATAGTAGCCTAGACAAGGTCACGCCCACAAGTCACGTGATGGGGATGTGGGAAGAAGCCATGTTGAAGCCGAGGAATGTGGAAGCAGCCACTGGGCTACTACTACGCTACTAGTTATATAATTTATTTAATTAATTAATTTCACGGAGTCCGGGAGGGTGGTGGGGCTCGACAGGAGGAGGGAGGTGGTGGTGGGTGGTGGTCAGAGGTGGCCCTGAATACCGATGAGGGTTTGAGTCCAAGACCCGGGAATATTGGTGTTCCAGACAAACTAATCTGAATCCACCAAAATACTACCAACCATTTCATCCTCGCACACTTAAAACTCCATGTTTTCTACTCCCACTCATTTGATTTATTAATCGAATCAATCTATATATATATATATTTCTTATTTAGTTACTCGAACTCAAACCTTAAAAATTTTTAAATTAAAAATATCAAACATTAGACCACAACTTTATCGTATTTCTTTTCATAATCTATATTACCACATTACTTAATTGATAGCTATCTTTTATTCCACTTATGATTTTTTTTTTTTTTTTTTTTGGTATATATCATATTCACAACTATATGAGTTATAATCAGATGTAAATTATGTCGCACAGGTCTCGTGTAACACGCTTGATAAAAAACTGAAACTAACAAATTAAAATATTAACTAGTTATGATCTATCAACCGTAACTGATCCATAAATTTGCATTTTTAAGGATATTAAAGAGAAAAAGAGAAAAAAAAAAAAAAGCGAAAAAATAGTAGATCGCATGTCTTGAATGACACGCTCAATAAAAAACCGAAATTAATAAATTTTAACTTTAGCTAGTTATAATCGATTACTAATTATGATCTATTAATCGATTTTGACTCTGCATTTATAAGGGCATTAATGAGAAAAGGGAAAAAAAGTGTGAGAAATTAATCGATCACGAGTTTTGAGTGACACTCTTGATAAATAACTTAAACTAACAAATTTTTATTTTGACTAGTTATGATCTATCAACCGTAACCTCTGTATTTATAAGGACATTAAAGATAAAAGAGAAAAAGTGCGAGAAAATAATTGATGTTATCCCCGATAATTTTATGATTTTAATGTAATTTTTAACTTTTTAATTTTAAATTATTCTTATTGGATGGTAAACGTTGAATACAGTAACAAAAAAAATTATGATAAAAAAAATAAATAAAATCCCCAAATAAATGCACGGTCAGACAAAAGAATTCGTATAAAAATGGCTGGCTGGCAAGAATTGATATGGATCTAAGTACTAGCAAGTAGGTTGGACAAATGAACATGTAAAACTCCAGATTTGACGCTGAACACGAATAACACAACTGACATAGGATAATGTTTCACAACCTCTCATAAATCCTACCTCGTTTTGTTCTCGTAATAAAAGCGTTTTAGAAATTTTGATCACTTAAAGTTATTTAAGGGACTATTATAATCAAATCGTTATCTATACGATATCTTTTATTACTGTATCATTAACAATACAATTAAAAGATAAATCAATCTTAAAAATAAATTTTAAATAGATTTTTTTTTTTTTTTTAAACTCCTTCATTAGGAGGATGAGGATGATTGCGTGGTGGGTAGTGAAGTGAGTGGAAAAGAAAAACGTTAACGGGAAGGTTGTAGTTTATAGTTAGCACTCGAAATTCGGAATCAATATATTTGAACCCTTTTCACTGAAAAGGAAATATGAAAATATACATAGATGCTGGTAAGAGACAGAATAAAAAATGCAAAATAATATAGAGTTAAGAGTTGTGAGTTTAGAGTTGAGAAGAGATGAATTAAATGATATAAATAATGGAAGGAAAGAAAAGAATGATATTTTGGCCTGCCCCTCCTGCTGGGACTTGGAAGCATAGAAATATTGTAACACATAAAACTTAAACAAACAAAGCATCATAAGAGTACAAAAAGAGAATGGAATTAAAAGGGTCACCATCCTCCTTCCTTCCTTCCATTCCATCTTCATCATCATCAGGAAGAAGAACAAGAACAAGGAGAGAATATAAAGGGCAGCTCAGCTGGGCTCACTGAATGAAGCTGCAAATTAGTAATTTATAAAAGGGACCCCAAATTCCTTTTCCAATATTCCTCCATTGGAAGACAACAGTTACAGTTCCCCATTACAACCCCTTCTTCACAATATTCATCATTTCTTTAATTTCTTCTCTTTTTGTTTTCTCCATTTCCAACCATTTATATATCTCTGCAATTCCATTTCCATCTTTCCAAGAGCCCATCAAATTTCATCCTCCTTTTCTCCCTCAAAAAAACTCTGCTTCCTTTAATTCCTTCATCAATGGAAATCACTGCCGCCTAGCTACACTTCTGCTACTATTCCATTTCCCATCTCTTTTTTTCTGCATTATTTTTCTGACTTCTGGTACTGGAATCCCTTCAATAGTACTTGTTTCTCTCTCCCTTTTGATATATGTGGTGCTTCTTTATAACCTGCCAAGAGCCACCTACTACAAAGCCTACCTAGTTTGAGTAGTTTTTTTTTTTTTTTCTCTTTCTTCACCTCAGTCAAGAAAATCATCAGCCACTTATGTTGTTATAATCAGTACTACTTGTTCTACTTCGATTCAATCAAGATTAGATACCATCATAACATAACCTTTCCCCTTTTGTCCGACCAGGAGCTATATATAAATATATCGAGCTTCTTGGCCCTTTAACTATATATGGCGGCAATGAGGAATAATATAGGAGCTTCTTCATATAGTTTCCCTGATCTTTCTTTACAGATCAGTCCGCCTTCTTTCAAAAGTTATGATTTTAGGAAAGAAGGAGGTGGCGGCGGCGGCGGCGGCGGTGGCGGTGGCGGGTGCGAGGGATTGATGAGAAACTCTTACTATATCAGTGATCGTAGCTCCACCACGGATTCCGGCAGCTGTGGAAGCGATTTAAGCCATGAAACTGGTACTTATGGTTCCCATGTTGATCCCACTTTGAGCCTAGGGTTGGACATGGGAGGAGGAGGAGGAGGAGGAGGAGTCAGCTCCAATGGTGGTAATATTAATCTGCCTTCACTACAGCCGCCACCGCCACTGCCGAGAAATTTTCAAGCTTTCCACAGTTATCAACCGCGTATAATCGGGCAGCCTGATTTCAAGAGGAGCTCAAGAACGATCAACGGGTTTAATAAAAGAAGTGTAAGAGCTCCAAGAATGAGATGGACTTCCACTCTCCATGCTCATTTTGTACACGCTGTTCAGCTCCTCGGCGGCCATGAACGTATGTTCAAACTTCTTTATAAGTTATCAAGAATTCCTCCAGTTCGAGAATTCCAAACAACCATCTTAGATCTCAATGTAGAATCTTGAATGTTTTTTCCAAAGATCTTCATCAAATGACTTTATTATTACAGCTAATCTTTGTTAATGTTGTTGTGGTTTGCAGGAGCCACCCCAAAATCAGTGCTGGAGTTGATGAATGTCAAGGATCTAACCCTAGCTCATGTGAAAAGCCATTTGCAGGTGGGATTAGTACTATGCCTCAATCAAAATCCCTTTGAAAATAAGAGGGATACATTTATTTTATAAAAAAAATCTGGTTTTTTTAAATTTTTTTTTTTAAATTTTCAATGTTCTTAAATGCATTATTACTAATTTGAATCATATGGAGTAGTGGATGAAGAAGTACAAAGGATTAGGACAAAAGGGCATCTAGCTAGTACAGAGAGCTATATAGAAAGATTGTTGAGAAGTAATCTTTCCAATGTGGAAATTATGTTTTCTTTCTCTTTTTTTTTCTGATATTTTTATGTGGGCTTTGTTTCATGCAGATGTACAGAACAGTGAAGAGCACTGATAAAGGAATAGCAGGACCAATAGGTACTTGGATTTTTCCTCTTAATAAGGACCCCATCTCTATTTTCTTCACTCACTCCTCAGCATCTTTCCCTACCCTTGTTCATTCACTTAAATAATATTTGATATTTGATATTTGATAAAGGGACTTTTTTTCCCATCATTTCCCAACAAAAATATCAAGATGTATTAACTTTTGTCTAAGTATAAAATTGATATCTTCTGTTTGTGAATATTCCAGTATTGGAATGAAACAAAACTGTGGAGTTCTTGTCCATGTGAATTATTTGCCATTTGTCTCAGAAAGCTAGCAAGCTAAACTAAGAGTATATTTTTGCAGACCAAAGGACAGTGATCCTTGAACAAGAACATGATGATGAGGCAGGAAGAATAGTACTCTTATCTCATGAGAAGGCTGCTGCTGCTTCCAGTACTCCTCTTCATCCTCCATGTAATTCAACAAATCCACCACCATCATCATCATCACCTTCATGTTCATTACATAGAGCACTACAAAATGCTCAGACACAGAGGTGAGTCAGTCAGTGTGTGAGTGTGTGTGCCTGACTCAGTGCATCTGCAAACTCTACAGTTTGAAATTTTCTCCCAACATATATACATGTCTTGACATGAGTTCATGTTTTTTTTTTTTGTGGTCTAAATTCAAATTAAGTTATGCCCTTTTCTTGGTTTGACAATTGGAAGCTGCAACAAAGCATCCTGGCAGTTTTTTTAATGATTAATACTAGGAAGAAATGTAGTGGGCACATATGTGTATATATGGAAGGAATCTAATGAATGCTAGAAGGCAGGCACTTTTGTACACACACAGTCACACTCTTGAAATAGATGCCTAGTCTGTGGAACATTTTTGGTCCAACATTTTTGTTGTCTTTCAAAGTTGTAAATAATTCAAGTAATGACTTAAACCTACTCCAATAATTTCAACCCTCCAGTTAATAATTCATTCATTTTTTTTTTTTTTTTACGGGATAAGTAAATTTCGAAATATTATTCTCATCTTTGTAGTGAAGTGTTTGTTTGAATTGATAATAGGGTTAAGAACAGTTTTCAAGGTGGTCTGAAAGAGAAGTCAATTGTGTTTGGTTGAAACCTCGATAATATGATTAAAACCTAAACCTAACCCTTGATTTTCTTGACAAATGGCCGCTGATGGACAGAGAACCGTGTGGATTATCTTGTCAAACAAACACATGGCGCCGCGGAAGTGGAGAAAATCCCTTTCATTCTCACCAGCTTGGACCAACCAAGGTAGCTCTAGCTAGGAATCTTTTACGGTCTATTTCCGTTCTTTGTTATATATCGTTTTTTATTCTTTTTTGAACGAAATTATTATGTGTAGGGTGCCGGATTAATGGAGAAATTTGAGCAAAACAACAAGGAGATCAAGTTAGGAGAAGCAGATAGTTGTAGTGTTGTTACAACGAGGTCGTCGTCTTCGTCAGCAGGATTGGCACCTAGTACTACTGATCATCAAATGCTGCTAAATCTTGAGTTTACTCTTGGGAGATCAAGCTGGCAAGTGGACCATCCTGGAAATAATACCACTGATCATTTGACCATTAATCTCAAATGTTAAAAAGAGTTTAATTAAGCTTAATGGGCTTGATTAATTTAATTAATTATAATTAACGTAGCTAGGAGTACGTACAGCCAAATTATGGGGAGTATTATGGATCGTGTTCCTGTGTGTGGATCAGGGAAGAAAAAATTTGTGAAAATGAGAGGGAAAACGTACGAGAGAAAACAAGAACTCCACTTGGAATTGGAAGGCAAATACCAAATGAACTACTACTACTAGTTCTTCTAGTTCTTCTTCTTCTACGTACGTACGTAGTACTATAGTACATGCATATGTGGGACAAACCGAAAGCTGATGAATTGAAAGGGAAAGCTAGCCTTTGCATGTGAAGAATTTTGAACTATTTACTATACTCTCTCTCTCTCTCTCTCTCTCTCTCTCTCTATCTCTCTCTCTCTCTCTCTCTCTCTCATATAATATGTACGTACTTTTGATTGTTTTGACTACTTGTATCATGCTGTATGTATTGTAGAATTTCAATTAATCTCCCTTCAACCAATAATAATAATGCATCCACATACTTTAATCTTCTATCCACTTCATGCCTTTGATTTGTTCCTGGCACGACAATTCATCATTTATCAACTTTACTAACTGTATTCGCCATTAATGACTCATATAGTTGATATGTACATGTAGTATGAATATAATACTTGAAGTGATTTTATAAGAATTTTGATACTTTTTTTATATATATTTTTAAAATAAAAACTATATCTAAAACACTATCATCCATGGAGACTTATCTAAAATATTATTGATATGTACCCATTCAAATCTATACTTTAGGGATGCCTTAGGTTTTGGGGAGGATGTAGAGCGTATTGTTAATGGATACACTGGTCCAACGCATTACAATTTTCATAGGCCTGAGGTTTTTTTTTCTCAGCCTCAATTAGTCCCGTATATCGTGAGCCCATTAAAGGGGGCAGCTTATTCATAATTTGGACTCAGAAAGGTTCAGGGGCTTTCACATCCCGCTATTTACTAAATATCACCCACTTTTTAATATAAAATTATAAAAATAACCTTAACTCTTTTATATAATTTTTTTTAGCTAGTGTTTGGCTTCTTCATGATCCATAATTTTTAAACTATATTAATAATTAATTCGTGTTTTTAATCAAATATCCAAATTCTAACCTTAAAAAAAAAAAAATCTAACCTAAATATAATAAAATGAATTTGTAACTTATATAAATAATAATTAAAAAATAATAATTAAATTTAATTATAATAAACTAAATAATCAAAAGTAATATAAATATTATTATAATTAAATAAATAATATATATTTTAATTTTAATATACATATAACTATAATTTATATATAATTAATACTATTAAAGATATTACAAATGTATATAATGATTTAAAAAAAATTAATAGAAAGAGTTGAAAAATAAATTTATTAGGCTTCATATGAACGTGGGGAGCTGATGCCCAGCGCCCGCTGCATGTTGGCTTCATCAAATAATTTTTTATAAAATTTTTGTTAATTATTATATAATTTTTTTATATTATTAATTATATTTGAATTATAGTATTAATAATATATTTAATTATGTTAAAATTTAAAACAGAATTTATTTAGTTAATTATGATAGTATTTATGTTATTTGTGATTATTTAGTTCATTATCATTATAATTAAATTGAATGATTATTATTTAATTATTATTAATATTAGTTACAAATTAAGTATATATTTAGGTTAGAATTTTTATATTTGATTAAAATTATAAATTAATTACTAATATAGTTTACAAATTGTAGACCATAAAATATGTTTTTAATATTTTGTGTTAGATATTTAGAATTTTTTGGTAGTAATATCTAACATTTAAAATTTGGTAGTAATTTTATTAATTATTAATTATCAATATTAGTTATTAATTATAGCAATTATTGGCTATTAGTTATTTATTATTAATTGCTTTTTATTTACCATTTATAATGAAATTGTGTAAGATTTATAAAAAAAATTTATTGTTGAAGCACACATAACAAACTAGATTGATGCTTCAAAACTGACAACGTATTATTTATGTGTAAAGAGGAAGTTATTGAGTGGAGTAAATCATTTTCACTCATATTTATGTTTGAAATTGTCATTGCGCCACACAACTAAGATAAAAACGTGTCATTCTTAAAATGTAACAAAGAAATCAAATTTAAGGGGCTGCTTGGTATGAGGTAATGGAATCATTCAATGAGAGTCATTCCATTATTTGTTAATTAAGCTTGCTTGGTTCATAAATTTAGGTTTGGGTAAAGTATTTGATACCCACAAACTTGAGATTAGTCTATACCCAATTCATTTGGTGAGATTGGAAATTTTGGAATAACTTCTTTCTTCTTCTTCTTCCTAATTTATCTCCCGGTTATATTTTTCTTCCATTTTTGCAGCAGCAGCACCACCACCATTTCTGCTTCTCCCGGCACCATTACAACCACTAATTCAATCACAACTTAAAACCCATCTACACTACCTCTTCAAAAAATCATCAACACTACCACAACCACTTGCTTCATCAAAAAATCATAACCCATCTACTCTCCATCTTCAGGTTTGATATTTTGGTTGCTAATCTCTAGATCTGTTATTTGTAATTTATTTTTTAAATTGGGTCAATTTTTCTTCTTTCATTCCGCACGGAGTAGACCCATCCTCCCTCTCTAACTTTCTTTTCTTTTATGTGCATATCCCGCAAAATAGGGCTGCAGAGTGCTGAGAATTTCCCAAAGGAGAAAGTATAATGAGCAAAATTTGTGACTGAATTGAAAAAGTATGCTCTGTTTGTGTGTGTGTGTGTGTGTGTTTTTTTTTTGTTCCGGATTAATTGTTCTCTGCTTGGATTTGGATTGGAGAAGAAATTGTGGTGGCTGAAGGAATAAGGGGGGTGGGGATTTCAGTTTGGGATTTATGGTTGTGGTGGCCGACGGAAAAAGAAAGGGGGAAGAAGAAGGGGGATTAGACTGTGAATGGAAGAGTAGTGGTGGTTGGGAGAAATGCATTCCATAAAAGAAAACTGAACCAAGCCCCGAAAAATTATTCTCATTCCAAATTATCAATTCATTGTCATTCCATACTACTATCACACCGATATCAATTCCGATTCCTGACATTGAACCAAGCAACCCCTAAAAATTCAGTAAAACTTAATGTGCTGAAAAATACGAAATCAAAATGTTGTTGTTGCGAATTTGAGGTATCAATAAGGCGAGATGATCTTATTGCATATATAATTTACACGTATCCAGATGAGAAAATATTATTCACAATTATTCTTTGATTGTATATCCGAATAGTCACATACAGATGAGCGACCTTAGTTTGGGATTAAAAGAGTTTGTTTATGAGATGACAGAATATGAACGACATTCAAATATTATTTTGAGATTGAAAATCAGTCTTTATGTTTATTATAAATAAAAAAATTAAAATAATTTCAATATATATATATATCTCAAATTACAAATCATACTTTACAAAAATATTACCTCCAAATATTAGATATTATTATCAAATTAAAAATATTTATTATTATCCCAAAAATTATTTACAAATGGAAAATAAAAAAATTGTAGCGTACTAGATGACTCATCTCTTAATAGAAAAGTACAAATAATATATTTTCTTAATTTTAATACAATTAACAACTTTTTTTTTGAAATAATATAATTACAACTAAATAAATAACTCATAAATAATTAATATTAAACATATACTTAAAATTTTATATAATTGAAAATAATTAATTTTAAAATTTTAAAAGAATTAAACCAGGACTCCGTAAATTAAAGTCGCCCATTGCACACTTCAATTGATGAAGTGTGCTGGATGTGGAATATTTGAGCACCGAAAATAGGCGCCCAGATATTAGTTGAATGAAGCGTTTAATTTAATTTTTTTTTTTTGAAGAAGTTTAATTTAAATTTTTAATTAATTTTTTACTTGTTACTTTTTTAAGATAATTATTAACTTTAGATTTACTGTAAAAATAAAGAAAGAAGGTATATAGTTTTTTGGGTTTTTTTTTTTTTTTTTGGAGGTTTTTGTTAAATTAAAAGATTAAGGATATTTTGATAATTTTATTTAAAAAAGTGAGCAATATTAAAATGTGGACGGTATATAGTAATTGAGATCCTAATTTGGTCCATTGGGCCTCATACAAATGTGGGCCAATCTCGGACTACTTATGAGACAACGTTTGTGCCCAGTGGACAATAGTCTTAGATCAAAATCAATGTGGATAGCCTAAAGCAAACTCACTCAATGCTACGGCAACCGAGCTTACTAGGGATCATTATAGACGTTGGCTCGGAGGTTTCTTGGCTAACATTGGCAACTGCCCTTCATTGTCTGTAGAACTATGTGTTGCTCTTAACTAATTATCTTTTGCTTGGAAAGAATAATATTGAAAAATAATGTTGGAGGTGGATTACGAAATAGTAGTCAATATGCTAAACAATATAAATTTGATCTCCATTACAATATCATAATCCAGATTAAGAAATTTTTTAGTAAGGGATTAGTTGATCTCCATTCACTATAAATAAGGAACAATTATATTGATAAACTAATAAATTAACCTTTTAAATTTCTCATAGGTGTGCATATTTTCAAAGAATCACCTCTTGTATTCAATTAAAACTAGAATAAGGCTTAGCAACTAACGAAAACATCTCTAAATTAGTTTCCCACCGCCGTAAACTCTAACAGAGAAATGAAGAAAAAAATAATAAAAAAAGCATTGAGTTTAAACTCATAATGAGATTACTTTATAATTTCAAAATAATTGTTTCGATGTTTAGAAGTAAAATTCATTATATAATAAATATCATTCCATTCCAATAATAATACAATCAAAATAGAAATTTTATAATAAATAAATGTAAATGAATCCTGTCCCCTTTTATTCGTCTCTAAAGTCGAACAAAAATATCTTTTGAGAAAGAAAAAAATATATATAAATAAAAAAAAAAAAAAGAGCAAGAGAAAGTGATTAAGCTTGTGATATTGATATAGTGAAATTGGGTGATTCAAAGATATAATCCGTGATGGGCCATCGACGTTATGCCATTTGCATCCCGCTTTACCATAAATGCATCCAGCCCACTTCCTCCTCCCAAGTGTCATTAAGCTCAGATAGTAAGTTGGGCTATTTTTATTTTTATTTTTTAGTAGGGGTCTCGAATTCAAAATCTATTTATTTAAGTGAGGTACTAGATCCAATTTGTCAAGCTATTTTTAATTTAATAATATATTTATCCTAATTATGTTTTATCTAGCTAACAAAATTTATTGCATAAAGTCTTATTTTAAATATTAGAAAGTTATTTTGTGTATTACCTCATTAATTTGGAGCGGGATCTCACAGTAAATGAATCCTCTTGATTGAATTAACATATAAATATATAATCTACTGAATTATAATTATGTTTATCATATTTTAAATTCTAAAAAATCTTGACCCCTTAAGTAAATTTGAAAAAGTTTTCAAGGAATACGCACAATTTAATAGGTGTTGTGTTATTTTTTTACATCAAAACTATTGATTAGTGGATAATTTAAGTTAAACCATAAGTTATTTGAATTTGCCATTAAAAGGGATTAGAAGTGTTAATAAAAATAAGAAGTAGTAGCGATCGGCAAAATTTTAGGAGGGACTACAAATAACATGACGCATTTTGTGAGAGTCAAAAATGTATTTTTGACCAATAAAAAATGTGGAATTTTGGGTACAAATACAAAATAATGCCCCACTTGATGTGAATTATTAGGCTAAAAATGTTTCCCAAATCAAAGTGCATTAATTTCCATCATAACTGTAATCACATGATATGGTTCCTGTGACAACCTGTCAATATGCCCCTTACTATCCTCAAATTACAATATAACCCCCAACTTTATCCTTTATTCACTATCAAGTCCTCATCCTTCAATTATTCACAGCTCTCATATATCATTTTCAGAGCCTTTGAATTTCCATGGCCTTATATGAATGGCAGCCCATGATGATTGATGATGGATCATTTTCGGGTGACCCGTTCCGTTCTCAAATGTGGTCACCCCACCCGACAGACCCAAATCTCTAGGAATTTCCATTAAATTGGACTACCCTCTTATAAGAGGTCACCGTCATAATAAAATCATTGCCTTAATAATAATAGTATTCAATATTTCAAACATTAATGAAAGAATAATTTATACGCTAAATTTCTATATTTTATTTTAAATAATGGTATTTTTTCTATTTAAAATTATTTGTTTAAATATTTATGCATTAATATTAAAAAAAGTTTAAATTTATTAATTTTTAGACGGATAAAAAAATAAATTGAAGAAAAAAAACAAAGAACCTGGCGGGCCTCCGGATTCGAGTGGGCCAAATATAAAAAGTCGGACTTTCCAAGTTACTACAAAAATGAACTCCAAGATTACTTGAACTGCAACAGACGCCACCGCTTTTGGCGATCCTTTTTGTTTCTTTTCTGGCGCGGAAATTCACAAACAGTCACGCAGTCACGTACTCTCACCGCCGACTTGCCTTCTCCTCCCGTCGGGATAAATGTTCGTTCAGGCGATGGAGAATATGCAACGCGCGAAGAATAATCCGACTCAAACTGTAGGAACGACTCACAAAGTCATTGTGGCGGTGAAAGCAGAGAAGGTGATCGCGAAGACAGCACTTGCCTGGGCATTGACTCACGTTGTCCAACCAGGCAACTGCATTACCTTGCTAGCTGTATATCCAGAGGAAAAATCCGGTAACAATTCCGCCGTTTTTTGACCGCAATTCTGAATTTTCCAGTGAATTGGCTTTAAGTATGTTACATTTTGGTTGAAAGCTGAACCGTGCAGGGCGGAGGAGATTTTGGGGATTTCCGAGGATCAAAGGAGATTGTCAAGCAGGAGGTGACCTTACTAAGTTCCCGGATCGGATTGGTCAGATCTCGGAGTCATGTTCTCAAATGGTTCTTCAATTAAATGATCAACTCGATGTAAGTACAATCCTACTTTTGCGTAATTCTTAACAATTTACAGGAAAGAAGACAGAAGAATCAATGTTCAATTATGTTATTGTATGATTTTACGAGGAAGGAAATTCGATGTTCTTTACGGCGCAGCAAGGCGATCCTGTCAGGTCTCACAAAAGTTTGAAGTTTGGAATCGAATTCATTTCCTTTTTGACGTTCCACTTCTCTTTTCTGACATGTAAATGGATCATTCTTACAATTAACTTTAGCAAATCATAAATTTTACTATCGCCTGATTAGTTTCCTTTCAAAGTTTGGTAAACGGTTCATCTACTGTTATAGCAAATCATAAATTTGACAACGAAAGCTGATGTTTTGTTTTGTTTGCCCTGTTGTGTTCTTTTTTCAGGTCAGAGTACGAATCAAAGTAGTTTCTGCTTCCCCTGCTGGAGTTGTGGCAGCCGAAGCTAAGAATAATGCAGCAAAATGGGTCATATTGGACAAGTAATTAAACATCAATGTATTGTTCTTTATTTTTAATAGTATCTTGATTTGATTGTTTGTATCTTCTTTTCCTGGTCTAACCAGCTTATATAGATGTTGCTTTCTGAAGTGTAGCACACACGTCCAGGCATGTTTCTGTGCATTTAGCTAATAGTTACAAGAATGCAAGAACTGTAGAATTTTCCTTGAAAGTCATGAGCTGCTGTTTTTTTTTTTTTTTTTAATGACCCAAATTAGTTTGTGACATATAAAAAAAATTAGAAACTAGGTCTGCTTTCAGCTAGAATCTAAAGATATTTCTAGCCAACTATTTCCTGTGTGTTAAAGGGCAGACACCAAGTACTAATTAGTGATAATGTTGGTGTCTTTTCTTTGAATTTAGTTTAAAGTGAGTTCTGCATTAGCATATTTCTTAACTTTTCAGGATTGGAGGTTTGAGTTACTTGCTTACATACATATGCTTGTGTGATTAGAATTTAAAAATACAGCGCTGCTCATGCATTTGTTTTCCTTATCCAGAAAATTAAAGCTAGAGCGCAAGCATTGCATGGCAGAGCTTCAATGCAACATTGTCATTATGAAAGGTTCTCAACCAAAAGTCCTAAGGCTCAATCTTGAATGGACGGATGAAACTCAAACCCCTTTCTATTCTGCTGCTTCTTCGCCTGTTAAAATGAAATTGCCTGGACAAAGAATGAGGTATTCCACTCCTGTGAGCAGTCCTGAGTCTCCAAGCACTTCCAATACCAGAACATGTGGAGACATTTCCTTATCCAGTCCTGACACAGGAACTTCCAGTTTCCTTGTGTATCAGCAAAATCCCCTCTATGAAAAACTATACATGGGGAAGCTTACTTCTACTGATAGCCAAAATGGCTTTGACAATTTACTTCCATCACAAGATTCAGCCAGGGAGAGGATTATAACTCTCTCAATGTCGTCAGAAATTCTAGGCACTGACGATAAAAGAATCATCTGGATTCCCCAGAACCATAATATTGATGGGGATGCTCAGGAAACTGTGGATTGCCGAAATTCATTGAAGAATACACAGCTTACTACTCGAATGGAACTTCAAAATCGAGCTATGATGACCAGAGGCCTCAATCGTGTCCAAAACTTCCACAGCGGGTTTGAATATAACTCAAGCATAAGAGATGCAGTTTCTTTACGCAGAACATCCTCAACACCTCCTCCTTTGTGTTCAAAATGCCAAGAGAAGGCACCAGCTTTTGGAAAGCCCCCTAGACGGTTCCTCTATGAAGAGCTAAAGGAGGCTACAGAAGGCTTTTCAGATAAAAATTTATTGGCTGAAGGAGGATTTGGTTTGGTTTACAGAGGAATTTTGAGGGATGGACTGATTGTGGCAGTTAAACAGCTCAAGTATCTCAGATCACAAGGCGATGCTGATTTCTGCCGGGAAGTACGGGTATTAAGTTGTGCACAGCATAGGAATGTTGTGCTGTTGATTGGCTTTTGTGTCGACCAGCATAAGAGATATTTAGTGTATGAGTATATATGCAACGGCTCCTTGGACCTACACTTGCACGGTATGTTGTTCACAAACTAGGGAGGTGAAGTTGCCTTCTCTGGTTTAGCAACTTATAATTACAAGTTGAAACACTCACCAGTGACTGGTACTATGTTTTGAATTTTTATAGGAGCCGAGGAGAGATCTATAGGGTGGGATTTACGCTTGAAAATAGCAATTGGAACAGCAAGAGGCTTACGGTATCTGCATGAAGATTGCAGAGTAGGATGTATAATTCACAGAGATTTAAGGCCCCACAACATACTCTTGACTCATGATTTTGAACCTCTAGTAAGTGATGCTTGACGCACAGTTTCACATTTCTTCTTTGTTATTTGAACAAAGTGAATTGCGAATTCCACTAGAAATGGAAAGTTATTATTGTGCTTTAGATACTAGTAATTATGTGTATCATAATATCCTTATATGAATTAATTTTAGTCCTTCATATGCTTGACTTCTTCCAGGTTGCGGATTTTGGGCTTGCCAGGTTGCATAACGAATGGGAATTTTGTGAAGAAGAGCAAGTTGTTGGAACAATTGGGTATTTTCACCCTCTTTCTAGTATTTGCTATTTTCTTCCTGTTTGGCAATTGCACACCCCCATCATTCACGTCTTTCCTAAATGAATCAAACTAAATGATTGGTGGATTATTTCAGTTTGGCTTCCCAATTTCATTTCATTTGAAAAGAAAATGTGCACATCCACGTATATGACTCATGTTAATTTGACTGCTCCTTCCATTATGTGCAGGTATCTTGCACCAGAGTACTTAAATGGTGCAAAAGTTACAGAGAAAATCGACATATATGCATTTGGTCTTGTGCTTTTAGAACTAATTACAGGTCAAAAAAGCAGTGCCTTGCAACATTACCATGGCCAGCATTTTCTGTTGGAGAACTTCTATCTTTTGGCAGCAATGGAACAAAGCCATCTTTTATCAGATAAACAGAAGTTTCTTGATCCCCGTTTACCCGATTACGAGCTTCAGAACTTACCATATGAATTGCAGACAATGTGCCATGCCGCGTCGTTGTGTCTTCAGAAAGATCCTGATCTAAGACCCCCAATGTCCAAGGTTTTTCTTCACTCTCTCCATTCTCTTTTGTTTTTGCAATCTGTACTTTCTTCTCTGATATCCTCCATCAAGAACTAGTCCCCACCCTCTTCTCCTATTTTTTTTTTTTTTCTGAACTTGTGCACTGAATAAATGGTACTAGGTACTAAGAATTCTTGAAGGAGGGGGTACAATTATTCCTCTGGCTTTGGATGCAGCCTCAGTAGGCAGTAGAAGTGGGCACATCAAACTACCTATTCAAGGCAAAACTACTGTATCAAGAAGTAGGCACTCTAGGAGGCTGTCTCACTAGGTGTCAAATCTGACTTTTATGTCACCTTATTTTATTTGAAGCAAAAGTGTATACTTAAAATATAAAATCTCCAGGGAGGGGAGGTCCGAAACTGGTTAGATCATGATAAGTATGGCATATATGTGTTTCGTTATATTAAAAAAACTGTAAAATTTGTATATCATAGGTTAGAAATCAGTTTCTCCCATAAATTATACCATGTATGGTATAATTTGCCAGTTTCTCCCATTTAAAAATGCTGTATCATTTCTTCGTTTTAAGAAAAAGAATCATATAATCATGTATATCTAACTATTATTCACATTAATCCAAAGCTAAAATGTGACTGGATTTTCATGCACCAGCCTATGGCATTGCATATGAATGCCTCAAAACTAGTATTTGAGTAATCATAATATTAATATTTAAACAAAACTATTGATGCATATATGCTTGGATTCCATACTAAATTATAATTACTGAAATGAAAAACAAAAAAAAAAAATTTTTATGAAATACAGAATAAGCAACATTTTTCAGTCGATCATCTTCCATCAAATCATGATACAAATTTGAAAAAGTTCAGATCGAGCATCCCCTTCCCAGTTATTCCCACCTCAAGATGAATGAATCACCATCTCCGACGGAGTAATGGTCGCCGGAAACAACGATCAATACTTGGCCGATAGTATCGAATCCCAGTTTGATTCCCCATGGCCCCCCTGTTGCATGTTAGAGTTGTTACGCAAATCCGGCGCCATCTCAGAAACGGTCCAAACCTTGACTGATTTATCAAGACTTCCACTGTAAACCACCCACCGTTGATCGGTGCTGGAGGAGTCCTTGTCCTTCTCCACCGCCAGGCACTTCACCGGTCCGGTATGGCCGGTCAAAACAGAGAGACAAGTATGAACATTTCCTTCCCTTCTCCAAACACAGATGGTTTTATCAGCTGATCCGCTGAACACTAAGCTCGCTGCAGATGCGAGGCAGAGAACCGCCAGTTTGTGGCCTTTGAGCACCCCGCCGTGGGACAATTCCTTATTATATTCCCAGAAATTCACAAGCCCGTCTGAAGATCCACAGTAAACAATCGATCCCGAATCATTGACTACTAAAGATGTCACCGCACTATCTTGATTAAGGAGGGTTTGTACAAACACATGTTTAACACTTTTCCCGGTGGATTCTCTTCTCCATACTTTAACACTCCCGTCGGCAGATCCTGTATAGACCAATCCTTCCACGCTTGCCACTACAGAATTAACAGCATCTTCATGGGCTTTTACAGATTCCAAACATTTCGAATTCTCGACCCTCCAGACCTTGAAAGTCCTGTCCCATGAAGCAGAGTAAAGAAGACCCTGTTCTTGGCTCATGCTCAGGGAAGAAATGGCATCACAATGCTTGATCCAAAGGGCAGACTTGTTACGTTTGACCTCGACGTAGCTACTTGGTTTAACAGATGCTTTGAATATGTCAAAAAATGTGGGTAGTGTCCCTGTACGTTTATGGATGCTCGGGTTCTTTGGATTAATCTTCCACAACCGAATTTTACCGTCTTGATGGCCTGTAAAGATCTTGTCCCCTGATATTATAATGGCCTTAACAAGACCGCTGTTTGATTTGAAAGCTGTGAATTCCTTCATATCTTGCCACACACGGATGTTCTTGCTATCTGAACCTGTGTAGAGAAGGTCCCCTCTTGCAGCCAATGAATATATGTGACCTTCTTCACGAATGATCGAACCGACGAGCCCATTTTGGGGGTGATTCGAGGGGGCGTCCTCGTCGAAATTGGCCCAGGAAGAAGTTTTTGTAAATGGTGTGTTTTGGTTCCATGGAGACATCATAATTGGTGATCCTTCGCCGCTTAACCGGTTAGCTTCGTAGCCGTTGAAGCTGCTTTTTCGGGCTTGAAATTCATCATCCGAATCCGCCGCCGCGCGGCTGGCTGAGATGTTGGGATCGGAATAGCTCATGTCGCCGGAATTCTGGTGGTTAACTCGGTGTTGTCCCGGAGAAACATAAACAGCAAAAAAAAAAAAAAAAAGGGCCTTTCGTAACTACTAATTGTGTCTTGTATCATGCAACCAATATCAATATTAAAAGAAGCATATCAATTATTTAACTGAATTGAAGGGAATCCCAGTTTGGAAAATGTCAAAATTTAATCAATGATGAGAGACAGGAAAGGAAAGATTAACAGAGAGAGAGAGAGAGAGAGAGGGGAGGGAGCGGCCGGAGGAGGATGAAGAAGAAGGGATGGGGGAGAGATTTTGTAGGAAACCGAAAAATAGAAGCACCCGAAGGCGGGAGTCTTGGCCAATAAGAAGTTTACACTTGTGAGAAGGAAACATTGTGCTTGCCGTACGGAAAAGATTTCTATCGGATCTTCGGACCCGGGTCGGAATGTTTTAAGGATATTGGAGATGTTATAGATGAATGTTTAAGGCTACAAAGATGGATTAACTACTTTTTACCACATTTTATGTTTTTTTTTAAATTTTATTGTTGATAAGGTAAATTTGGATGTTATGGGATAGCATGACAAAGAAAATGAATAATGTTTGGTTTTTATTTACTTATTTTTCACGAATAATCTGATTTATTAAATATGGATGAACTTAATTATGTAGTTTTCTCTCCCTATAATAATGATGATCGTATTGTTTATTGTTTTTAAATAAACTCTTATAACATATTCCTAGTGAAATTTCATTGGAAAAATATATCCTTATAACAAACATTAGGTCAAATACAATTTGAAAATACATAATTTATAATATGAAAATACATTAACTATCATTTGAAAATACAACACTTTACAAAAACACAAGAGTACGTTAAACATTGCATTGTAATACACCACTTTCCAAAATATACCATACATCAAATGTAACTGAAAAATATATTGTGTATAACATGATAATACTATATTGTATACTTTTGTGGAGTATGATGTAATTTACATTCTTGAGTAATCCCTTCGAACTTCAACTTTAGCTATTTTTTTCAGAAAAAAATTATCAAACTCGCACTTAGTCACGTAACAGAGCACAAGAAACCTTAATCAATCAAGATTAACTCAATTTCTTGAAAATATTCAGATTAGAGTTACCAATTTGAAAAGATTTATTATCAATTAAAATATTACATTATTAACCATATAATTATGTGACAGCTAATCCCCAGGTACTATTTTTGGAAAATTGTAAAAGAAAATATTATTTTTATTAGTGAGAATCACCATGACGTTGTGTTCCTTTGATATTTCGAAGTGGAAATATTACAATGTTTCCTCATCATTGTCTGATGATCCCAATGGACAATAAGCAAATAAGACCTTAGACCATCACGTTATGTTCTTTTGATTTCAAAGTGGAAATATTGCCAGTTTGATCAAAATGTCTCCCACTAATTATTTTTATTCTTTCTGGTTTTTCATATGAAATATTTTAGAAATTATACAAAAAATATTCTACAATGAAATTTCAAAATTTATAACCATTTTCTATCGAAGAAATTTTTTTTTCTGAGAATAATATTATTTTTTAAATTAAACCATGATTAGTGTTTAATTTGTATAAATAATTATAAAACTTTGTTTTCTAAAACAATAAAATAAAAGGCCGGAGGGACCATTTGCTTCGTAGGTACATTTATATGAGAACAAAGCAAAAAAAAAATATATAATTTAATAATTGATATATTATTTTTTATTTATCAAAAAAATCATAATAGGATTTAGATTAAGAATCTTAATCATGTAGGGATAATTTTATAATCTATATCAAAGATGTAGGTAGTTGAGATTTCATTGTGACAAACGTTTTTAAATAGATATTAGACTCTAATAACATGAAAAAAAATTCAAATGAAAAAAAATAATTTTATCAAAATAATTTTACAATACTTTCTTTCTTTTCCTTTTAAATAAAAAAATAATTTTATCAAAATTTATGGACTACCGTCCCGAAAATTGAGACAGTAACTAATAACCCTTGGCATTTCATACTTGTGTTTAGTTTAAGTATTTGGCTTATAATAGTATAGATAGAAATGCGACTTGTTTGGTCTAGCATCATCCATCCATCCATGGCTGTGGGGGAAGCTTCTTCTCCGGTGTTCCCCACTCTCCAGGGAAACACCAAGCGCCCTACAATTCATCCTCCAATTATACATCTCCTGAAAGTGATGAACATCTGCAAAATTCTCCATAAACCTTTCCAAAACTCTGAGAACCTCAGGAACAGCCACGTTTCTATGCCAATTTATACGATAAGTTTGTAGATAACGATATAAAGAGGAAGAATAGAACAAGAAAAAGAAAACCCTGATCAATATGGGGGATGAGCTCCATCGTTGAGAGGGAAATAGTCTAGATCACCCATTAAAACTCCTAAATGACCATGAAAAAAGAGGCAGGGGTGCATATATAGCCAAAAGGTTTGCCTATAGAAACCGCGACAATTGAAAGAGTGTGTAATAACTCACTGATTGAACACTCATTCTCGAAGATGACTGAGACTAAGCGATATGTCAAAACTGCGTGATATAAAAATATATCGGTAGAAAAATATTTCACTTTAAAGAGTAGTTTCTGTGCAAGTAGTGATGAACAAAACGGAAGCGAGAATGTCGGCTTAAGCATTACAAGTATTGGTGAAAATCTAATGTCCCAAAAATCTAAGAGTTCTTCCGCAAGGTTCATTCACAAAAGGTGAGTTAGGGTTTAAAATCAGACCGAAAGACATAGTCGATGTACAACATGTGAATATTTACGTACTATAGTTTGTGGGTCCTGAGGGATCAAGGAGGATAGACTATCCAATAATTCATTTACTATCATTTGTGGGTCGTGAGGGATCGAAAAGATTAGATTAACCGAAAGTTGATTATCAAATTAAGAACTCAGTTTTGAATTTAGAATTCAAATTTTTAATGGTGTTTTATATTAATAAAAGTTTGTTGGAGATGGAGAGGAGGTTGTGTGTATGAAGAACACATGCATTTGTTTATCTTTTTCCCCGTTTTAAATGAACAGCTCAACTTAAGGCATCAAACAAATGAGGAATGGACAATAATTACCCATAACTGTTTCCACAAAGATCCCAAAGCCAATTCAATTTGCTTCACATATTGGCATGTTGTTATTTAGTATATTGTTTGTTTCCCAAGCTATATTATCAAAGAGTTTGGAAACACGGGCTAGAAATGGTCAAACAATTTCTTTCTACTATTTTTGTGTGTTAATGGAAGGGAGAAGTTAGGAATTAAGTCGTAGTCAATTAGTCAAGGTTTAGATGTTTTGCCACATTTAGTTGTGATATTTTATGTGTCAAATTTTAATAATTTTGTATGTATATTTTATTATTTTATTATTTTTTTATGTAATAATAATTATTTGCACTTTTAAAAAACTTATTTATGTACTTATTATATAATTTTTTTTTTTTGAAGCATGTACTTATTATATAAATGATCATATTTCTTAAAATAACTGATAATATTTTAAAATCACTAATTATTCAAAGGACGTGAAAGAAATTTTGGTCGCAAAAGTTGCATAAGTGTCAAACGGTCGAAATAACTGCCACCATGAGAGGCTGACACGTAAACATAGGACCGGTAGCAACATTTCCCGAGGCGGCAAAAAAAAAAAAAAAAAAAAAACCGCACCGCTGCCACCAAAGTAAAACGACATGGGAGATCGGCAACCTTTGCGCAGAATTTTATAATCGGGGCAGCCTAGATATCCACGAAGCTAGAGCTCCACTACGCTTCTACGTTTTGTGGGGCTGCCACGTTAGGGGACAATCCAACGAAAATGAATGGAGATCCTCATTGCTCTTCCTCAATTTGATGAAGTGGGCTACTTTATAAGAAAGGGGAAAAAATGGAAGAATAGTTTGGATAATATAGTTTAGTTTGAATTTTAGTTTTAAATATCTGATAATAGATAAATTTTGTTATAAATTTTATTATTTACAATACATTTAGTTTTAATAATAATTATTTTTAGGTATTTATAACAGTTGAATTGTAATTTTGATTTTCATACTAGTAAATTATGTGGATGATAAAATTTATGACACATGACTAATACGTCATTATGGGTCGTACATACATTTTTTTTACTTAAATTAAATGTTTTATTTGAATGAAAATATATCTGGAACCAACAATGACGTATTAATCCATATAGTATAGGGATTGACGGAATTACAATTTAACTATAAGTGTCTGAAAAAAACTATTATTATGAATAAATGTGTCGTGAATATTAAAATTTATTACTACTTTTATTAACTATTAAACATTTAACACTAAATTTAAATAGTAGACTATACTATAGAGACCATTTCTACAATTTTTTTATTCCTGGGAAGAAAGTTTGGAGTGGTTTCATTGCTGGGGTGAAAGTATAATCCTTTGTTGTTTTCTCCATTTTGTTGGATTATGGGGTTTTTATTTTATAAGGTTTGGTACAGCTACTTTCCAACTCCACTTCCTCCAAAATTCCCATATTTGGGAACCAAATTATGGACATGGATCCAATGTGTACGGTCTTCACAACAGTTGAAGCATTAGGCCAATTTTCATTTGCCCCCCACACATCTTAATTCTCATAGGTTCATTCAATTTTCATTCCTCCTGAAGAAACTGTACGTGTATTCGGGTCCGACTTGCTCTTATATATATATATCAAAAAAACTATATCTCTACAATCGAAGGGTAGAGATTACCTGAGAATTTCAAAAATGGGTCCAATCAAACTTACTAAAAATGTGAAGGAAAAGAATGGAGAGAAGCTGGCCTAATTGAGAGATATGGGTAAATAAGGATAGGGTTGATATCAAGTTATGGTTAAGTTCCACACAAAACACAAAATTCTAAGGGTTCTTTTGTTACTATAATCTTTTTAAGGTAATAAGGTTTAGTATATCTTCCCATCAAAATCATAATACTACAATACATTGAATTTAATCATTAGTCGGTCACAAGTTACGAATATTTAAACGGTACTATTATCATCATATGAAATATAATATTAAAATTGGTTGGATTTTGTTCATTGTGCATTTCAACATCTAAAATCTGAATCTATAAGGATGACTAATTCAAAATCAAACTATGAACAAATAAAACTCTCCTGATTTCACACAAATGCATTTTCAATATTTAATCTCATTATCTTTTGTTGAGGTAAAACAATCTTGTGTTAGCTTATTTACACCGTCCACGAGAAAATTTACCGATTAAGGGGGATGAAATGGTAAACAAACCCTTTGCTAACATCTAGTTCTCCTTTGTACCAATTGCTAGTATGGTAAACATGTATGATGACAATTCTTTGCGTTTGTCCATGAATTTTAACCATAGTTGGGAAAAAAAAAAAAAAAGAAAAAAAAATGATTAGATAAGATTCATTGAAGGTGAAGTGTCACACATGTGCTGGTGATATATTCTGAGTTGTGGGTCGTTGAGGGGGAATTTCTTCTTTACTAATGCATACTCTTGCATGTCTTTTTGTGGACAATGGGAATTGGGATACACTTCAATTTTTTAACGTTTTGTCTCCCAAATAATTAGATCACATACTACTTGTCTTAGGTATAAAATTATTTCCAAAAATTAAGAGTTTATTTATTATTAAATTTCAAAAATGAAACTATTTTATTTTAAAATACTTTACAGCAAGGAAAGAGGTGAGTCATCGAAAGATGGGTGCCTTGAAGGGCAATTTTCTCTAATTTTTGGTTACTTTGGTGGAAACTAAGTGTGGGATATTATCCTAACTACACTGACCTTTTCATTGGTTAGGTTTAAGGTAATGCATGAAGAAGGCTCGACCAACATGAGAAATTTGAATACTAAACTCGCTAATTTGTGTGAGCAAATATTTCTTTCTCCATAGGAGATTTCCTAATCTTTAATTTGAGTCACAATGTTTTCATTAGGACCATTGCACTCTGCTGCATCGTTTATCCATTGTATTGTCCAATTCCAAAACTAACTTCTTCTAGTCTCCTAAGTTCAATTTCCTCTATATATTGGTGTTCTTGGACTAAATCTCAATTGGCCTTAATCTAGGGCTGGCAATTTCTGACACGACACGGAAACCGGACACGAACCCAACACGAAACAGGTCGGGTTAGGGTCAGGATTTTGGACCCGAAAAAAAATCAGGTCGGGTCCGGGTCGGGTTCAACAGTACAAGGTCAGAATCAGGTCAACCCGCCGGGTTGCCGGGTTGACCTGATGACCCGATAGATTAGGTAGGTTATTCTCTCTTCTTCTCCATTTCATTATTATCTCTCCCCGATTGCGCCGCACCTTTTCCTCCGCCAAATCGCCGTCGCCAAGCCATCAGGTCTTCACCGCCACCACTTCTCTGCTCAGCCTCTGTTTGATCATCTTCATCCTGCTGCTGCTTCTCCTCCACGGACGGGAGATTTTCTGGCGACCCACATCAAGAGAGAAGTTTCCCAGGTAAAAAAATCTTTATGTTGTTGTCAATGTTTGTTTTGTGTGTCTTTTAATTTTTTTATGCCTTGTTTATATACATTGCTCATAGCTCTATTCGTTACTTGTTGTACATACTTTAATTTCCTTTTAAATTGGAATATTTCTGGTTCTCTGTTACTGATCATTTTTACCTTTTCTTGAATATGGAGTGAATGAAAGGTAGCACACTTTTCAGTAGTTCTTATCCTTTTCCTGTTGGTGCAGAACAAGGGGGGATTCGGGGATTCATTTGAAAAGATTTTGGTTGAGAAGGCCCAGTTTGAACCTCTGGTGAGCCTTCTTTCTTTTTTTCTTATTTTTTGCTCAATCTTAGCCTTCTTTCTTGTTTGTTAGTGTTCTAGCTTTTGAGAATTTTGAGAAGTTGATATGTACTTCTACAAGTATTTTTCTAACAAGGGCCATATTTAAGTGAAGTCTGCAGAGAATTGCTCATTGCTTTGAAGTCTAAGGATAAGTCTAATATGGTTCATTGAAATATCTTTCCCAGCTTAACTGATGTGTTTGGAATAAGCCAATGTAGACTATTTTAGTTGATGCCATGTTATCTTTGCATTTGAAGAGCACCGACAGTTATCCTCATGTTAGCATAATTTTTGCATTGAAGCCACTGATCTTTTTATAGCTATCATACATCCAGTAACTAACATTGCATTGAAAAGAAAATAGAGTTTCACTAATGGCTGATAAAAACATGTTGATCTGCATAGCGCTGCATTTCTCATTTTATAGTGCTAAAGTAATTTTTTACTCGTCGGATGTGTGTGCTTATAAATTTGATCTCCATGCAAGTTGATCTGATCTCTTTGTAAGTTGATCTGATCACCATGCAAGTTGATCTGATCTCTTTGTAAGTTGATCTGATCTCCATGCAAGTTGATCTGATCTCCATGCAACTTGATCTGATCTCCATGGAAGTTGATCTGATCTCTTTGTAAGTTGATCTGATCTCCATGCAAGTTGATCTGATCTCCATGCAACTTGATCTGATCTCTTTGTAAGTTGATCTGATCTCCATACAAGTTGATCTGATCTGCGCTGTAAGTTGATCTGATCTCCATGCAACTTGATCTGATCTGCGTTGTAAGTTGATCTGATCTCCATGCAAGTTGATCTGATCTCTTTGTAAGTTGATCTGATCTCCATGCAACTTGATCTGATCTGCGTTGTAAGTTGATCTGATCTCTTTGTAAGTTGATCTGATCTCTTTGTAAGTTGATCTGATCTCCATGCAACTTGATCTGATCTCTTTGTAAGTTGATCTGATCTCCATACAAGTTGATCTGATCTGCGCTGTAAGTTGATCTGATCTCCATGCAACTTGATCTGATCTGCGTTGTAAGTTGATCTGATCTCCATGCAAGTTGATCTGATCTCTTTGTAAGTTGATCTGATCTCCATGCAACTTGATCTGATCTGCGTTGTAAGTTGATCTGATCTCTTTGTAAGTTGATCTGATCTCTTTGTAAGTTGATCTGATCTCCATGCAAGTTGATCTGAACTCTTTGTAAGTTGATCTGATCTCCATGCAAGTTGATCTGATCTCTTTCGTTCATGTTCATGCAACAGGTTAACATAAAGCAATGATGGAAGGAAGCAAAGAAAGCCAAAACCATGGGGAGGATGCTTCAGTTACTGGAGCAGTAGAGGGATCATCATCGCAAGCCAAGAAAGGAGATAAGAAAAAAAGAAAACTTAACTCAGGCGTTTGGGTTCACTTCAAGATGCTTCCTTTAGAAGAAACCGAGGGGATTCTTAAATGTGCATGCATTAAATGTGGGCAGCGATATAATGCGAGTAGCGAACATGGCACAGGTAATCTTCTGCGCCATGTTGAGAGATGCATTAAAACAACTAATAAAGAGATTGGTCAATATATGATTGTGGCTGATAAAAATTCTGCCTTGATGTCAAAGTCTACTTATTCTCAAGAGAAATTTAGAGAGCTGGTTGTACATGCTATAATTCGACATAATCTGCCATTTTCTTTTGTTGAATATGATGCGATATGGAATGTGTTTAAGTATCTTGAGCCTGGTGCTCTTAGATTTAGTAGGAATACTGCTAAGGCTGATGTTAAGAAAATATATATGAAAGAGTTCAATCGCCTTTTCAATGAGTTGGATGAATGTCGTGGTAGAATAAGTTTGACTAGTGATGCTTGGACTTCTATTGTGACGGATGGGTATATCTGTTTGACTGCTCACTATATTGACAAGAATTGGAATTTGCAAAAGAGGATTTTGAACTTTTCTTACATGCCATCACCACACACTGGTCTACTATTAAGTGAGAAGCTTTATGCATTGATAAGTAGCTGGGGTATTGAGGGTAAATTATTTTCTATCACTTTGGATAATGCTTCGTCAAATGATGCTTGTGTTGGTCTACTTAGGAGACAGCTTTTATTGAATAATGGTTTGTTGAGTAATGGTAATCTATTTCACGTGAGATGTTGTGCCCATATTCTCAATCTGATAGTTCAAGATGGCTTGAAAGAAATTGATATTTCTGTTGAAAAAGTAAGAGAATGTGTGAAATATGTTAAAGGGTCTCAAGGGAGAAAGGAAAAGTTTAATTTATGCATTGAACAATCTTCTTTGAATGGTAAGAAAGGTTTGTTGCAAGATGTGCCTACTAGATGGAACTCTACTTATAAGATGCTTGCAAGTGCCCTTTACTATCGTCTTGCATTTGAGATCCTTCAAGTAAGTGATTCGAATTTCAGAAGCTGCCCAACTTCAGAAGAATGGGAAAAAATTGAGAAGATTTGTGTGTTTCTTGGTGTATTCTATTCTGCCACTACTGCTTTTTCTGGAACTCTTTATCCTACTTCCAATTTGTATTTTCCTCAAGTGTTTATGATTCAAGTGAGATTGGTTGAGGAATCTATGAGCTCAGATTTGTATATGAGCAAGATAGCTGGAAAGATGCTTGATAAGTTTCAAAAATATTGGGCTGAATTTAATGTTTTGTTGGCAATTGCTGTTGTGTTTGACCCCCGGTATAAGTTCCAAATGCTTGAGTTTAGTTATGAAAGGTTATATGGAGCGAATTCTAGTGAATTGGCAAAAGTGAAGGATACACTTTTTAGCCTCTTTGGTGAGTATGAGCAGGTTTCTTCAGTTGATCAAAGGTCTATTTTAGCTTCCAAGAACAGAAGAAATAATGATGAGGAATCTTTGGGTGTGGGTTCTTCTAATGTCTTACAGGTATACTTTATAATTTTTCAAATTCTTTTGTATGTTCTTATTTTTTTCAATAATTTCATTATGATTGAAAGTTTTCTTTTTCGTGTTCATTATATAGGAATTTCGAGTTTTTCAAGGCAAAAAGCTCAGTTATGGTAATGTAAGAAAGTCTCAATTGGAGTTGTACTTGGATGAGCCAATGACCGATATTGAGACCGATTTGGAAGTGCTTCATTTTTGGAAATCTCAAGAATACAGATATCCAGATTTGGCCAGACTTGCTAGAGATATACTTGCTATTCCAGTATCAACCGTTGCTTCTGAATCAGCTTTCAGTTTTGGTGGTAGAATTCTAGATCATTATCGTAGCTCGCTAGCTCCCAATATTGTTGAAGCACTGATATGTTGTAGGAATTGGCTATTTGGAAGTGAAGAAGCAGGTAAGCAACTTGCTCGATATCATGTTTATCATTTTTTTTATGTATGTCACATATATTAATTGTGATTTGTCTTTTTAGTAATTGAGGATTTCAAAGCTGATGAGTTAATCAAAGATATCCTAGATTTGAAAATTGGAGGAGGAGAAGGAGAATCTGAGGTCGGTAGTTCGAATACATAATTGATTTACTTCAATTATATTATTGAGTCAATAATATAATTGATAGTATTTGGTAAGTTTTCTGTCTTTAAAAATGTTATTTTGTAGGTGACACATGTTTAGGTGTGAAGATTTGAAGATTGTGAAAGATTGATTTCTATATTGGTGTTTGTTATTTATTTTGGAGTTTGGATTTGGTTTGTAATTTTTGAATTTGGATTGGAGTTTATTTTGTTTGGAGAACAAAGATTAGTACTGACACTTGTTGGAATGTAGTAGCTTTATAAATTATAACTTCTTACTAATTGTTTTGAGTTTTTTTTTTTTTTTTTTTTTTTTGTGAAAATTCGGGTTGAGTTCGGGTTAACGGGTCAACAACCCGAACCCGACCTGGTCAACCCGTTGACCAAAGTCAACGGGTTGAACAGGTCGGGTTCGGGTTGACCTGATAAAAAACAGGTCGGGTTCGGGTTGGTCATTCTTCAACCCGTTCGGGTTCGGGTCGGGTTCGGGTCGAGGGCAAAACTGTAAATTTCTCTTTCAACCCGACACGAACCCGACACGCTGACACGAATTGACAGCCCTACCTTAATCTACAAAACTTCTGAGCTATGATCAACAATCCGAGGCCAGCATGAACATTTTCTGACCCCATTCGTAAGCTTCATCTGGGTTGGTAAATAGCCCAAAAAAAAGTACCGTATGAGGCCCATATTTCCCTATTCCAATATTTTGACCCAATTCAATTCTATATAAAATTCATTTTTGGTTTTTTACATTAAAATTATTAAAAATACAAAAATATATATTGGAAATTACAAAAAAAAAAAAAAAAAAAAAAAAAAAATCTTTAGTCGTAGTCCATACCTTCCAGACAAATCAGTAGATTGGTCATTTCCACGGACCGCCCCTAGTCTTTGAAACTGAAGCAGTTCGGCCGACAGTAATCTCTAGCCCAGCACTCGGTTTAAGGTAAAACAGTTGGATTTCGTCTCTTGTTTTCAGGCCTGGCGGCGGCTCGTACTGTCTGCTAATGTCAACTTTCATCTCTGAAAATCGTCGAACTAAGTGCCCAAATTGTGTGTGTGTGCGTGTTTCTTTCCTAGTTAAAAATGGCTTCCAATTAATTCAACAAAATTTAATTAATTGGTAAAAGTTCATCTCTTTTGATCCAAAACAAAAAAACAAATTTTTTTTTTTTTTGGGTTTTCGAATTACTATGCATGAAGAATCATTATTAACGTTGTTCCTTACATGTTCTTGTAGATTATCCCATGTGTACAACTGTAGTATTTGTTGTAGATAGGATAGAGTTTTCAGGATTTTTAGAGATCATGGTTATCTTATCACTAGACTTAGTCATACATTTTGTATTATAAAACAGTACTACGTGTATATTGTGATTATGAAATATAACTCTGAGCAGCAATTGCTCTTTCTTCATGGTATCAAAGCAAGTGATCTTGGCTGCGTCTATTTTTCATTTTTCTTGATTTTCTTGTGCGTTTTTTTTATATACTCTTGTATGATGAGTAGTGCTGGAATTGAACTTCCTACTAGCAGCCGAGAGAGTGAGTCTCATTCCTCTCAAAGGTTGACTACTATCCTTTTAAATGAATTCAATTTTTTACCATGGTCCCGGGCGATTCGTATCGCGCTTGGAGGACGTTCAAAGTTGGGCTTCATCACAGGCAAGGAGAAAGCACCTGATTCTGAGGCAGAGGAATATGAAGCCTGGGTTTCTAAAGACCAGATGGTTATGTCTTGGCTTTTGCACTCCATGGAGCCTAAGGTTGCGGAGTTATTCAGTTACTATGAGTCGTCTCTTGAGCTGTGGGAGGCTGTGTCAGATATGTACGGTAACCAAAATAATGCAGCGCGTATTTTTCAAATTCAACAAGATATTGCTAGTACGCGTCAGGACGGAGGATCGTTTGTTAGTGTTCTAGCAAAACTAAAGAATTTGTGGAATGAATTGGACGTTTATCGTCCGCATTGTGTTGATGCTGGGGTGTTGAAAAAACGCACGGAAGAAGATCGTGTGTTTCAGTTACTGGCTAGTTTAGGGCCTGAATTTGAGGATTTTCGACGAAATATTCTCATGACTGATGAGTTGCCATCATTAAAAGTAATTTGTGCGGCCATTCAACGGGAGGAAGTTCGGCGAAAAGTCATGCTTCCTGGTCTTGGGTCGACTACTGATAATGCTGCTTTTTTGATGAGTGCGAATTCCGGGAAACATGGTCTCAAGGATGATCGGATGAAGTATAAGAATGTTGATCGGTTGTGTAGTCACTGTGGTGGTTCTGGGCACACGGTGGAACGGTGTTGGACTCTTCATCCTGAGCAGCGGCCAAAATTTCAGAACAAGAGAGGAAATGATCGCAGGCGTGATCACAAGGCGAATTTGGTGACTCATAATCTTGAGTCCTTGTCTTCAAATCCTGCGACTTTTTTGACCGATTTCGCAGCATTCTTGCAAGAAAAGCAAGGGAGATCATCTCTTGGTGGTGGCTCTACTGTTAAAGGATCAGAGAGTTCCAAGGCTTTTTTGAGTCATCTTCCGGAGTTTCTGGATGACGCAAAGGTGCCTAACTCCCAAGGTATCACTTCTGCTTTGAGTTTTGCATTTCACGTCAGTACTTTGTATAATGTATGGGTTGTGGATTCTGGTGCTACGGATCATGTTACTAACCGCCGTGCGTCTATTCATGATTATCGTTCTTGTGTTTTTCCTGCTAAGATTTCAGTGGCTAATGGAAAGGGGGTGACAATAGAGGGAAGAGGAAAAATTCAGTTGGTTTCATCTATTGATTCTGACGTTTTATATGTCCCTGATTTTCCATTACAACTATTGTCCGTGAAAAGTTTGATTTCTGCGTTGGATTGTGAGGTTCACTTTACTTCTGACCGTGTATTTTTTCAGGACCGCCTCACCAAGAAGATGATTGGTGAGGGTTTCTATAGAAATGGGTTGTACTATTTTATTTCAGGGTTGAATAAATTACCTCCAGTATTGTCTTCAGAACGGAGGATTAAACGCATTGCTAATTCTGTTGCGAGTCCTGATTCAGCAGCTGCAGTTTGTGAGCATTCTTCAGTCACAAAATCAGCAGCATTTGGCGTAAAATCAGCTGCATTTGGTGCTGATTTAGCTGCAGATTTTGACCAGCCAGCAGCTGCAGTTTGTGAGCATTATTCAGCCGCAAAATCAGCTGCATTTGGTGCTGGTTCAGCCGCAGATTTTGACCAGCCAGCAGCTGCACTTTGTAAGCATCCTTCAGCCGCAATATTTGATTTTTCAGCCTCCAAATCAACTGCAGTTGGTGCTGGTTCAGCCGCAGTTTTTGACCAGCCGTTGTCTGATTTTGGCTGCGAGGGTGCAGTAAATTCTACTGCTTTGATGAATACGACTATGGGTAATAAAGAGTTTGTGTGGCATTACCGTCTTGCTCACCCATCCGATTTAGTCATGTCTTATTTATTTCCTCAAGTGTCTAAGACGTGTGGATCATGTGATGTGTGTCATTTTGCAAAGTCTACTAGATTGCCTTTTGGTGTTTCAGTCTCTAAATCTGAAAGCTTGTTCGAAATTGTGCATAGTGATGTTTGGGGGCCATTTTCGGATTCGATTGATGGGTTCAAGTTTTTTGTTACATTTATTGACGATTGTTCTCGGGTTACATGGGTTTATCTCTTAAAATCTAAAGGCGAGGTTTTTTCCATTTTCAAAGGTTTTCTTGCAATGGTTACTAACCAGTTTGATGCTAAAATTAAAATTTTACGGTCTGATAATGGTGCAGAATTTGGTTCTAGTGACATGAAGTCTTATTTGGCAGATAATGGAATTGTGCATCAGACGAGTTGCGTTTATACTCCTCAGCAAAACGGAGTTGCTGAACGTAAGAATCGCGATCTCTTGGAGAAGACTCGTGCCCTTATGTTACATATGAATGTTCCCAAAGTTTACTGGTCATATGGTATTCTGGCGGCAATTTATTTGATCAATCGATTGCCTAGTCGAATTTTGAATTTTAAATGTCCTATTGAAGTTTTGACACGTAAAAAACCGGACTTATCCCAGTTGCGTGTGTTCGGGTGTACGTGCTTCGTTCATATTCCGGATGTTCGTCGTGACAAATTGGACCCGCGATCGATGAAATGTATTTTCTTGGGGTATTCTGCAACTCAGAAAGGATATAAGTGTTATGATCCTTTGCGCAAGAAACTTTATATTAGTCGCGATGTTGAGTTTCTTGAATTTACTCCATTTTTTGCAACTCATTCTCCTGATGAGCCAGCGACTTTGGTTCCTCTGCCCGTCATGGTCGACTCGTCAGAATCTGCCGAATTGCTTGGACCGCTCACTCCTCCCGACAGTTCTACCATCGATTCCGCTCCTGTTCGTCGGAATCCTGATCGAACACGACGCCGCCCAGCAAAATTTAATGACTATGTTGCTACTCCTGCTATTTCGGCACTTGACACAACAGCCTTACATCCTTTTTCTGCTTCTCATCAGGCTTTCCTTTCGTCCATCTCCAATGCGCCTGACCCACCTAATTTTCGTGAAGCCGTCAAATATCCAGAATGGCGCCAGGCTATGGAGGATGAGCTGTTAGCTCTTGCAGAAAATAAAACATGGAGTGTGGTGCCGTTGCCTCCTGGCAAGCATGTTGTAGGCAGTCGCTGGGTTTTCAAGACCAAGTTCAATGCCGATGGATCGATTGAGCGACATAAGGCGCGACTTGTGGCTCAGGGGTTTACTCAGCAATACGGGGTAGACTACAAAGAGACTTTCGCCCCTGTTGCGAAGATGACAACAGTTCGGGTTCTTCTGTCTATTGCAGTTAACTATGGTTGGCAGCTTTCCCAATTGGATGTCAAGAATGCTTTTTTACACGGCCAGCTTGATGAAGAGGTCTTTATGCGATTACCCCCGGGTCATCCTCAGACACATCAGCCCGGTTTGGTTTGCAAGTTGCACAAATCCATCTATGGGTTGAAGCAAAGTCCTCGTGCATGGCATGCACAATTGAGTAATGCACTTGAACAGTGTGGTTTCACCCGGAGCACAGCAGATTCATCGTTGTATATTCGTCGCCACAAGCAGGAATTCTTGGTGGTTTTGATTTATGTTGATGATTTGATCATTACAGGAAGTTGCACGAATTCTATTTCTGAGTTGAAACGGCAACTTCAAGCACGATTTCCAGTTAAAGATCTTGGACCTTTAAAGTATTTTCTTGGTATCGAAATGGCAACTTCGTCCAAAGGATTGTTCCTGAATCAACGCAAGTATATTATTGATCTACTTCGTGATGCGAATCTTATGTCATCTCGACCAGTGCCTACACCGTTGGATAGTAAGCTTCGGTTGCAATCCGAAAGCATGCTATTATCTTCTCCACAAGTGTATCAACGGCTGGTTGGAAAATTGATTTATTTGACTATCACTCGGCCAGATATTGCGTATGCAGTGAGTTTAGTCAGTCAGCACATGCATGCACCAACTGAGTATCATTTCCAGTTAGTTAAACGCATTCTGCGTTATTTGAAGGGTACTATCAATCGTGGACTTTTGATGGCTCCTCACGGACATACAGATATCATTGGGTATACCGACTCTGACTGGGCTGGCAATGTGATAGATCGTCGCTCTACTACTGGTTATTGTATCTTCATTGGTGGTAACTTGGTGTCTTGGAAAAGTAAAAAACAACATGTTGTTGCTCGTTCGAGTGCTGAAGCAGAATATCGGGCAATGGCTGCAGCTGCCTGTGAGCTTGTTTGGCTAAAATCTCTTTTGACTGATCTTGGGTGCTCGTTTACTACTCCGGTTACTTTGTTTTGTGATAATCAGGCTGCAATGCATATTGCGGCCAATCCAGTCTTTCACGAACGAACAAAACACATTGAAGTTGATTGTCATTTTATTCGCCATCAAGTCCACTCCAAGTTCATTCTCCCTAGTTATATTCGTAGTTCGGATCAATTAGCGGATATTTTTACCAAAACTCTCTCCACGGTGCAATTCCATCGTTTACTCGGCAAGCTCGGCTCCATCAACCTGCTGGATCCTGCTTGAGGGGGTGTGTAGATTATCCCATGTGTACAACTGTAGTATTTGTTGTAGATAGGATAGAGTTTTCAGGATTTTTAGAGATCATGGTTATCTTATCACTAGACTTAGTCATACATTTTGTATTATAAAACAGTACTACGTGTATATTGTGATTATGAAATATAACTCTGAGCAGCAATTGCTCTTTCTTCAGTTCTTTCTGGACAATCAATGAAGATACTAAACCGCAATCTGTATACTTCTTCCTTGTGTTTCAAAGAAGGGTTTGAGAGTATTGTTCATGAAAATTGGAGCTCGACTTATCTGTTAAAAAACTTGAAAAGATTCCGACATCTGCATTGAACAAAGAAACCGATCCGCCGACAGTGCAGTGGTGAACACTGTAACTTAATTGGGAACTGTTAAGGTAAATCAAGAACTTGGCCTTCAAAATAAAGCGATATTCCTCAGCCCACGTCGATAGCAGACAAATTATTATAGTAAGAATTATAGACGATCAGTAAAAATGTTAGTGGATTCGATGCTGCATTATTTTCCCTATTTAAGCGTTCAATCGTAAGACCAAACCCACCTTAAAATTCAAAACCCCTGTTTCTCTGTTCTGCAACATATACTTATAGTTCTGTCCTGAACATGAGTTCTTTAGTTTCGGAGAAGCGTCCGGCCGCTTGCTTCGAGGAGCCGAACGATCCTCAGAAAAACCATGTTATGGTTCCTCAAGAAGAAGAGGGTGCCCGAATCTCTAGTCAACTTTACTTGAAGCCCACTCACTCCGCCGGAACATTGGACAAGGAAGTGGTGCTGAGGCGGATCCGCCACCGCAAGAGGGTGAATAACGTCAAGAAAGTACTCCACTCTCTTCTGAGCTTCCCGTTTCCTTCCCAGAATGCTGCTGATGACAAGAAGGCGGCTCCGGTCGTTCCTCGGACCATCAAATGGGCAGATGATGCTTTTGCTGCCCCTTGATTGATTATTGTTCAGTTTAACTTTGTTTAGCTGTTTCTTCGAAATCATAGTCCTTATTGTTATGGTTTATAAAATGTTTGATAATTTGTACATGATTCTATACATAAATATTCCCAGTTGGTAGGTCATTTTCCAAAGTAAAGCAAATGAAAAGGGAGAGGGAATCAAGAAATTTACTACTACTAATCAAAAGCACAAAGCAAATGCTTAATCAAAAGCTGATTTGAAAGCATTAGGAGATTATCCACTCATCAAAGAGAGCTGAAAAAAATCAAAACAGCTCATCCTACCGTTGCAGAAGACGGAATCATTGAAATTCGGGGATCTAATGAATATGGATGCAAAAAGAACAGCTAATTGAGAAGCTATAAGGTTGGAGGAGCTTCCGGCCTGCATTAATGGTCAAAACAAGGTAAAGGGAAGAACAATTCTAAAGCAAATTACCAATCTCAAGATGATGCCAAGGATGAGCAGCCATTGATCTCCTTGACAAAGATGAGAGTATCCTCTCATTCAAACACGGGGCTCTAGTGCTCATATTCTGATAAAAACAGGGCAAGAAAATTACCAAAAAAGTTGCTCTGTTTATCATTTCATCAGCCAGTTGGCTTCAATCAATGGAAGGTAAGCAGCAGCAAATTCTGTAAAGATGAAGCTTATTCCGCAGCGGCTTTTGCAATTAGGCAACTAGGAATTTTTATTAAAACTACCCACAATTTCCAGAATTAATCCACTTAATCCCTTTGTCACCGAACTATAGAGAAAACCCGCGGAGGTGATGGCCACCGAACTAGCCGATATGTTAGACAAGTTTAAGATGCCAGAAGGCCATAGATAATTTAATACAAATGTGATCAATATGCTTCAGAGAAAGAAGTATTTCTGAATGATAAATGTAATGCGGGAGATATGTTTTGACAACTGTGTTTACAAAGTTACCTTGCTTCTTCTTTTACAAAGCATATGAAGATTTACATACCAGAACACAAAAAGGCCATACCAGAATACAAAAGGGATGATGATTCTCCTAGATAGAATTCAAAAGGACGTTCCAAAGAAATTGAAGGAATATGTTCAATTTTGTAATAATCATCTCCTATTGGACCATCTTTTTTTTCGATTCTGTTATAAAATGTCTCAGACATTTCACAAATTATTAATTCTTTGAGACTCACTACAAATTTCAATCCATCTGGAATCATTTCCAACTTCAGACAACCTGATATCGTCACAAAATTTAATTTAGGCATAGCCCCCTTTTCCACCCTCCAAGATTCAAGATTAGGAAGCTTCAAAAGCCGAAGAATTCTAAGTTGAGGAAAGCCCCATTCATGAAAAGTCATTTCTTTTCCCATATAAGAATCAGCCCCTAAAGAGAGGAATCCCAATTGAGGAAGCATCTCAAGTGTTGCAATGGGGTCTTCCTCAATCTTGTTTCGTGTCAGGCCTAATCCTAAGAGATTTTGTAATATTCCAGTTTCATATCTTGGGAACTTTTTCAGTTTCACAAATAGCCCCAAGTGGTGAAGATTATCACACATTAGAACTTTCCTTAAAAGAACGTACCTTTCGTTCAAACCACCAAAATCACAGTCATCATCAATAGAAACACATGCCACCTTCAATTTTAGCCCACTCGTGTTTATGTGATCGATGATAGAGTGAAGGCTATTGTTATCATGAACTTTAGCCACCAGATGTTGCAAATTTAACAAATTGGCAAGGTCAGAAATTTCATCTGTTCTACTATCAAATCCACATAGTGTTTCAAGCTCATCCAAACCATGTAGTCGCAATCTTTGATTTCCAATTGTACAGCGACCGTTGGTATAGAGGTACAATCGCTTTAGTTTTTTCATCTTCCAAAGAACATTTGGCACCGTTATTGCATTATTTACCTGAACACAAAGGGTATGCAAGAATGGCAACTTGGCTACTGATGATGGGAGCTCATCCAGTTTGCAGTTGTTTATGTTCAAATATCTTAGGTGGATGGATTTTCGTAAATCTATGGGTAGTTTCTTCCCTTTAAAATCATAACCTTCAAATTGTAAAATTCGAAGTGATTTTGAGTCCTCTAAACTGAGTATTCCTTCTGGCCAAATCATTTCTCTTCCAAAAAATTTACTATTCAAATTTAGGCAATGCAGAGAGCGAAGTTGTTGGCCTCTGACTTGTGCTTTAGTACTCGTTTTAGAAGAGACGTTCTGCACCTCAACATCCATATGGATCACTAATCTGCACAAGGGATCCAATAGAGACTGCCTTCTGCCTTGAAAATGGAAAACTTTAATGAACTCTTCCTCCCTTCCTTTCTCTAAACACAAATCTCTCATCATGTCATGTACGGAGCATATCTGGTATTTGCAAGTTGCTGCAATTAGATGAGGTTTCAATTGAACCATAGACCTTTGTGCCAATTCTTCCAAATACCGATCTGCTATATCAAATGATCTCTGCTCACTTCTAATTAGGTGTTCTGGTAAAATCATACCTTCTGCCTCCCACAACATATAAAGAGTTCCAGTGTCTATCAGCTCATCCTCTCCAAAACTCCCGAGACAGAGGAAGCATGGTTTCAAATAATAAGGCAAGTCATCATAACTCAAAGACAACACTCGGGCCACTGCTCCTCCCTCTGACATATTTGTTAACCATTTGCCATTCAGTCAAAGAATTCTTGTCTTTCAAAATTCCCCCCAACACAGAGATTGCTAATGGTAGACCTCCACACTTCCTCACCATTTGAGTCCCAATAAGTTCCATTTCTTGTTCAATTTTGAAGTCTAGAAAAACATTTGTGAACAGAAAACTTGCTGTCACACCATTCATCACTTCACTTTAAAAGTACTAACAAATTCAGAAGGAAAGAAAGGTACTAATTTTGCAACTAAAATATATAAAGATGTGAATAGTAGTTTACCTTGAGCATTTTTGCCGGAGGAAGCTATCTTTTCAAGTAGTTCCCAGCTTTCTGTTTCTGTCAAGCACTTGAGATCATAGGCAAATCCAATTTCTGCTATCTTCTGATTCCGAGTGGTGATTAGTATCTTGCTTTCCCCTTCACCAATTGCAAATGCAGCAACTAGGCTTTTCCAATCCTCTAGTTTCCAAATATCATCAAGAACAATCAAACATTTTTTCGATTTCTGCACTTGGTAAATTTGTTGCACCAATTCTCTGGTTCCCATAAAATTTACTTCTCTCATCTCTTCAGGGGCGAACTGCTTCAGAATATCTAGCAAAATAACTTTGATCTGGGCATGTTGTGTAATGCAAACCCAAGCAGAACACCGAAAACGGCGTTGAACATCTCTGTGCTTGTAAATCGTTCTAGCAAGCGTCGTCTTGCCAAGCCCACCCATTCCCCATATGGAAATTACAGGATGGGCTCTGCCATCATCATCATCATCATCAAGAACAAGTGATAGCAGCTTCTTTACATCTTTCTCCATCCCAACAAAATATTGCTCAACCTGATGGGCATATGTCTGCCTTCCCAACCATTGATTTTCATTTTCTGCAACGAACCTTTCCCCTGCACCAATAGCTTTTACGTCGTACCTTTGGACACTGGTGGTGATCGTAGTTATATCTGCTTTAACTTTGGCGATTTCTAGGCCAAGATCACGGAGAGATTTAGCCTCACAAACTATGCAGGCCATTCTTTTGAGGATGTTCTTGAGGTCCCTTCTTCTACTGGTGGAAGCAGATTCAACAGCAAATGTTTCCTCGATGTCTTCAACTTGATAGGCTAAACGCCTAATCTCCTTCAACCAGTGGCGAACACTTTGATGTTTGGAATCATTTACAGAGTCTGCATCTCTTAAAAACAGTTGCATTCGCTTCAGCTCTCTGGTAATTTCTTCAATCTCATCAGCCAATCCTATGAAAATTCTTGCATTTTCTTCAACTAAAGTAGTAATTTTCTTCAGAACAAGTGCAACCAAAGCAGCATCAGCCATGTTTTGAAGCCTGTCTGGATCTACTTTAGAATGAGAAGAAGCGTGAGGGAAATATCATGGAATTTGATTGCGGAGTTTCCATCTATGAACTGCTGAGATGTTTGGTGAGTGCTTGACTGACTAAGACAATTAACCTTTTTTTCCACACGTTGCTTTCAAGACTCATCGGCCCACTTTGTCAAATTTGTTAATTTTTTAAAGAAGAGTCGTATTCAATTCCAATCGAGATGGAGAAATTTGGTAGTGTGTAATGGAAAATTTAATGTTGACCATGGGATTCATTCTCGAACTATTCTTGGGGTGAGGAGCATTTGTTTACACAGAGAAATTACATCGCCAGTAGTAGTAGCTGATTGATAATGTTAATAATTCAGGGAGTGCATTCATCCGCAATTTGTTCTCAGCAGATTTGCGAAAAAATATTATTTGCAACTAAGAAAGAGAGCAAGAAGCAAAAGATGACCATGGCAAATGAAGCAAAAATGTTGGGAACAATCCCTACCCCTGTACAAAATCTAAGTCAGCATCTGTTGTCTACTTTATTTATTTGTCACTTTAAAATTTTCACTCTTTTTAAAAATCACATAGATAAATAATCAATGACAGCTCTTAGAGCAAAACAAAAAAACATACAAAAGGGGTTGTTAGTTACCACTTGGGATAGTTTGCAAAACCCGGTTTTAGTTCAGTTGTGATCATCTCTTACCAATTTTCTCTGTTCCAAACATGTTCCAAAATAAATATTACTGTTTTAGTAATTTATCTGTCAAAATAAATTAGAAAATGACTCTGTTTCACCTTGGAAGATGGTTGGAACATAAAATTAGTAACAGAGAATCCCAAGGAGTTTGCAAAACTCTGTTAATATCGTTTTGGAACAGGGTTTTAGTTACTTTGGAAAAGGGTTGGAACAGGGTTTTAGGATTTGCATATCGTGTATTGAAAGGGGGGAACATTCAAGTCCATCTTCATTAATAACGTTGTTCCTTACTTGGGCTTTCCGGGCTATCTGTATACTTCATTTTTATGTTTCAAGATTGGTTTGAGAGTATTGTTCATCAAAATTGGAACTCGATTATCTCTGTTAAAACTTGAACAGATTCCGACATCTGCATTGAGCAAACAAACCGATCCACCGACCACTGTAAATTAATTGGGTTGGGAACTGATATGTAAATCAAGAACTTGGCCATCAAAATAAGGCGATATTCCTCAGCCCACGTCGATAGCAGACAAATTATTATAGTAAGAATTATAGACGATCAGTAAAATAGTCAGTGGATTCGACGCTGCATTAGTTTCCCTATTTAAGCGTTCAATCGTAAGACCAAATCCCTGTTTCTCTGTTCTGCAATGTATACGTATAATTCTGTACTGAACATGAACATGAGTTCTTTAGTTTCGGAGAAGCATCCGGCCGCTTGCTTCGAGGAGCCCGAACGATCCTCAGAAAAATCATGTTATGGTTCCTCAAGAAGAAGAGGGTGCCCGAATCTCTAGTCATCTTTACTTGAAGCCCGCTCACTCCGCCGGAACATTGGACAAGGAAGTGGTGCTGAGGCGGATCCGCCACCGCAAGAGGGTGAATAACGTCTAGAAAGTTCTCCAGTCTCTCCTGAGCTTCCCGCTTCCTTCCCAGAATGCTGCTGATGACAAGAAGGCGGCTCCGGCCATTCCTCGGACAATCAAATGGGCAGATGATGCTTTTGCTGCCCCATGATTATTGTTCAGTTTTAACTTTGTTTAGCGGCTTCTTCGAAATCATAGTCCTTATTGTTATGTTTTATCAAATGTTTGATAATTTGTACATTAGTCTATACATATATTCTCAGTTGGTGTGTCAGTTTCCAAATTTCAATTCGTTATTTGCAAATGTGGAAAAGTGAGTAAACAGGGAAAAGCAAATGAAAAGGGAGAGGGAATCAAGAACTTTACTGCTAATCAAAGCACAAAGCAAATGCTTAACCGTGTTTACAAAGTTGAGGCTGGTTGTGTTACCTTGCTTCTGCTTTTACAAAAGATTTACATACAGGAAACAAAAAGGCCAAAACAGCATACAAAAAGGATGTTGATTCTCCTAAATAGAATCCAGAAGAACTGTTGAAAGAAATTGAAGGAATATGTTCAATTTTGTCATAATCATCTCCTTTTCGACCATCTTTTCTTTCCATTCTGTTACAAAATATCTCCGACATCTCACAAATTATCAATTCTTTGAGAGTCACTACAAATTTGAATCCGTCTGGAATCATTTCCAATTTCTGACAATCTGATATCATGAGAGAATTTAATTTAGGCATAGCTCCCTTTTCCACCCTCCAAGATTCAAGATTAGGAAGGTTCAACACTCGAAGAATTATAAGTTGAGGAAAGCCCCATTCATGAAAACTCATTTCTCTTCCCATATAAGAATCAACACCTAAAGAGAGGAGTCTCAATTGAGGAAGCATCTCAAGTGTTGCTATGGGATCTTCCTCAATCTTGTTTTCTGTCAGGCGTACTCCTACGAGATTTCGTAACATCCCAGGTTCATATCTTGGGAACTTTCTCAATTTTACTAATATCCCCAAATAATTAAGATTGTCACACATTAGAACTTTCCGTAAAAAACCATAACCTTCGTTCAAACCAACAAAATCACATCCATCATCAATAGAAACACCTGTCGTCTTCAATTTTAGCGTACTTGTGTTTATGCAATCAATAATATAGTGAAGGCTATTGTTATCATGAACTTTAGCCAAAAGGTGTCGCAGATTTAACAAATTGACAAGGTCAGAAATTTCATATGTTCTGCTATCAAACCCACATAGTGTTTCAAGCTCATCCAAACCATGTAGTCGCAATCTTTGATTTCCAGCTATATAGTGGCAGTTGGTAAAGAGGAACAAATGCTTTAGTTTTTTCATCTTCCAAAGAACATTTGGTACCTTTATTGCATTATTCACCTGAATATAAAGGGTATGCAAGAATGACAACTTGGCTACTGATGATGGGAGTTCATCCAATTTGCAATTGTTTATGCGCAGATATCTTAGGTGGATTGATTTTCGTAAATCTATGGGTAGTTTCTTCCCTTGAAAATCATAACCTTCAAATTGTAGAATTCTAAGCGATTTCAAGTCTTCCAAACTGAGTATTCCTTCTGGCCAAATCATTTCTTTTCCAAAAAACTTACTATTCAAATTTAGGCAACGCAGAGAGCGAAGTTGTTTACCTCTGACTAGTGCTTTAGTACTCGTTTTACAAGAAACATTCTGCACATCAACATCCATATGGATCACTAATCTGCACCAAGGATTAGCAGAAGATGAGGAATCCAACAGAGACTGCCTAGTGCCTCGAAAATTGATAACTTTAATGAACTCTTCCTCCCTACCTTTCTCTAAACTCAAATCTCTCATCATGTCATGCATGGAGCATATATGGTATTTACTAGATACTTCAACTTGATGAGGTTTCACTCGAACCATAGACCTTTGTGCCAATTCTTCCAAATACAGCTCTGCTATATCTAATGATCTCTGCTCACTTCTAGTTAGGTGTTGTGGCAAAAGCATACCTTCTGCCTCCCATAACCTATAAAGAGTTCCAACTTCTATCAGCTCATCCTCTCGAAAACTCCCGAGGTAGAGGAAGCACGGTTTCAAATAATATGGCAAGTCGTCATAACTCAAAGACAACACTCTGGCCACTGCTCCTCCCTCTTCATCTTCTTCTGCATTACTAAGATATGAACTGACATATTTGTTAACCATTTGCCATTCAGTCAAAGAACTCTTGTCTTTCAAAATTCCCCCCAACACAGAGATTGCTAATGGTAGACCTCCACACTTCCTCACCATTTGAATCCCAACAAGTTCCATTTCTTGCTCAATTTTGAAGTCTAGAAAACATTTGTGAAAAGAAAACTTGCTATCACAGCATTCATCACTTTACTTAAAAAGTACTAACAAATTCAGAAGGAAAGAAAGACACTAACTTTGCAACAAAAATATATAAATATGTGAATAGTAGTTTACCTTGAACATTTTTTCCAGAGGAAGCTATCTGTTGAAGTAGTTCCCAGCTTTCTGTTTCTGTCAAGCAGTTGAGAGCATAAGCAAATCCAATTTCAGCTATCTTCTGATTCCGAGTGGTGATTAGTATCTTGCTTTCCCCTTCACCAATTGCAAATGCAGCAACTAGGCTTTTCCAATCCTCTAGTTTCCAAATATCATCAAGAACAATCAAACATTTTTTCGCTTTCTGCACTTGGTAAATTTGTTGCACCAATTCTCTGGTTCCCATAAGATTTACTTCTCTCATCTCTTCAGGGGCCAATTGTTTCAGAATATCTTGCAATATAACTTTGATCTGGGCATGTTTTGTAATGCAAACCCAAGCTGAACACTGAAAACAGCGTTGAACTTCTCTGTGCTTGTAAATCTTTCTAGCAAGAGTTGTCTTGCCAAGTCCACCCATTCCCCATATAGAAATCACTGGATGTGCTTTGCCATCTTCATCAATAACAAGTGATAGCAGCTTTTTCTTATCTTCTTCCATCCCAACAAAATGTTTTTCAACCTGATGGGCATAAGTCTGCCTTCCCAGCCAATGATTTTCATTTGCTGCAACAAAGCTTTCCCCAGCAGCAATAGCTTTTACATCGTACCTTTGGACACTGGTGGTGATCGTACTTATATCTGCTTTCACTTTTGCGATTTCTAGACCAAGATTATAGAGAGATTTAGCCTCACAAACTATGCAGGCAATTCTTTTGAGAATGTTCTTGAGGCCCTTTGTTCTACAACTGGAAGAAGCAGATTCAACAGCAAATTTCTCCACGATGTCTTCAACTTGATAGGCTAAACGCCTGATCTCCTTCAACCAGTGGCGAACGCTTTGATGTTTGGAATCATTTACAGAGTCTGCATCTCTTAAAAACATTTGCATTCGCATCAGCTCTCTGGTAATTTCTTCAATCTCATCAGCAACTCCTATAAAGATTCTTGCATTTTCTTCAACTAAAGCAGTAAGTTTCTCAAGAACAAGTGCGACCACAGCAGCATCAGCCATGTTTTCAAGCCCTTTCTGGATCTACTTCAGAATGAGATGAAGCGTGAAAAGAACCATTTGTATGAAGAGGAAATATGATGGAGTTTGATTGCTGAGTTTCCATCTATGATGTGCTGAGATGTTTGATGAGAGCTTGACTGACTAAGTCAATTACCCTGTTTTCAGACACTTGGCTTTGAAGACTGGCGGTCCATTTCATCTACTTAGTAGTCAAATTTGTTGATTTTTTCCAGAAGAGTAAGTGGATGGAGAAATTTGGTGGTGTGTAATGGAGAAATTCTGATTCCTTAAAAATTTTACTACTATAATAATATGATACCTAATCAAAATTAAGATGTGAGACATAAGACCTATCAGGCAACCCCAGACTCAAAAATCCTCAGCAGGAAAGTGTTAAAGACTAAAAGTGCATCAGAGTGAAGACCTCCACAGAGCAGAGCTGCTGCTGAAGGAACTTTACATACAGGCAGAGCCATATTCAAACCGTACTCAGCACAAACTAAGTAATTTTAGCAAACAGTCAATCCATAGTTCTAAAATGGACTTGAAGCAACTGGAGATCCCAGAAAAGATATAGAAGCAATATCCAGAAAATGAAAGATACTGTCAGAGAGAATGTTGACATCTTCTTGAACAGCAGCCACGGAAGCAACCATTTCAACAAAAGGAGACTTTCACTGCTGGAGACAGTGTGGAGAAATCTGATATCTTTTTGAGTATTTCAGACCTGTAACTGGAACTAATTGGCATACCATAAGTGCGTCGTAGATCAACCATTTTCATCACTGAACCATGATTTAGAATATACTCAAACATGTCCATCTCATCCTTAATGCCTTCAAATCTCCTATATAAAAGTAGAGAGAGGCTGGATGACAAGCATCTTGCAACACTAATAGGATCCTCCCAACATGTTGTGTAAATTTCTTTATGACATTGAAACTTGGTAATCTCGAGGATTTCTAATTTGACACAACAGGTAATCATACCCATCAGAAACAGCCATTCATAGCAATCAATCTCAATAACCAATTTGGTTAATCTCTCAAAAGTTGCCGACAATTGGTTGGTGGCTCTGCCAATAGCCCCACTGGTATATAAGGATAACTTGAGAACCTTCACACCATGAAAAGTTTGAACGAACTCAACAATCGAATTGGTATAGTCACTATCACTATAGTCAGTGTGTTCTCCATAGTCTCTAGGATCAGAACCAATATCAAGATCCACTTCATTCAAAGACTTGAGCTCTCCACAGGAAATTTCCATGAAATCTTCAACTGTTAAATCGAGGGATTCGAGTGCAGGGGTATCATCAAGTTCCAGCTTGCAATCATAAGGACTCATTTCCATTTCAGAATAGAAATGAAGATGTTTCAGTTTAGGTGAAGATATGGTAAAAACCGTACTAGAAATGCACAAGTCCCCCGTTCGGATTTGAAGAGATTGAAGCACTGGAGAACCAGATAACGGCTTACAAAAAGACTCATCCGACCCATATCTTACAGAATTCAGTTCCAAAACTGCAAGTTTTGGAAGACAAACAACACGGGGATCAACAAAGAACACACCCCCCTCTTAATTTCAGAACCTCTAGTGAGGCGCAAGTGTAGAGTGCACCTGGTAAGTGGAGATGAAATCCACAAATATCCAACTCAAGAAATCGAAAGTTTTGAGCAATTACAGTGCTGACCCATTTGACAAAACAAATGGATCGAGATTCTTTGTTTGTCAATCTGAGCCGAAACTTCTCCAAGGAGAATTCCGCACTCTTCTGCTCGAGCAAAACAATGTAAACAAACTCCACAAAAGGTATCGCAGAAAGCTTACCACAGAGCCACCAGGAATAATCGAAATCAAAGCTGGTTACTTTATTCCACCGAAGTCTCCAACTTTTGGATAAAAAGCTTGTTTGCACAACAGATATTGTGGGTAAGAAGGAAAGAATGTAGGAAATGATCGATTCGGGTAAATTGCTGATTCGATCAACTGGAATCACATCTTCAATAGAAACGCCACTATGTCCAGAACGTGTTAGCCGTTTCTGGGGTGGATTCTCCGCATTCCTTGATTCCATTGCACTAAATCATGCAATTTCTGGGGATTTTCTAGTGGGGGTGGCTTTGCAATGAAAACCGAAGATCACTTCGACGGGAATTATGACGATGGTGAGGAAAGCAGGCAGCCGGTGAGAAAGGGAGACCAAATTGAAGAAGGTGTCTTACCAAATTAGACATGGGCCAGAGTTCTCCAAAGATCCTTTTGATTATTGATATGTGCAGTAGAAGTTGCTGCCTGTAGGACATGATTTCTTGGGAAAAGTTCACTAAAATGGCTTAACTATTGCAAAAGTAGCTAAAAATTAATAATATGAGATAAAAAAAAATATTAAAGAAAAGAAGGATTTGAAAGGAACTGAATGAATGCAAATTCGGTTCTTTGTTCCATTATTTTACTTTACAACTGTATGCATCTCAAATATCAATTCACTGGAGAAGGTTCTGTTTCGGTTATGAGAGGAGGTTGAGGATGTTTTTACTATGGTAAGCATAAGAAAATTTATTTACATACCGGAAACAAAAAAGTCATACCAGAATACAAAAGAGATGTTGATTCTCCTAAATAGAATTCAGGACGGTCGAAACAAATTGAAGGAATATGTTTAATTTTGTGATAATCTTCTCCTTTTCGACCATCTCTTTTCTCGATTCTGTTACAAAATGTCTCTGACATTTCACAAATTATTAATTCTTTGATATTCACTACAAATTTGAATCCATCAGGAATCATTTCCAGCTTTACACAACCCAGTATCATCATAGAATTTAACTTAGGTATAGCCCTCTTTTCCACCCTCCAAGATTCAAGATTAGGAAGCTTCAAAAGTCGAAGAATTCTAAGTTGAGGAAAGCCCCATTCATGAAAACTCATTTCTCTTCCCATATAAGAATTAGCCCCTAAAGTGAGAAGTCTCAATTGCGGAAGCATCTCAAGTGTTGCAATGGGGTCTTCCTCAATCTTGTTTTCTGTCAGACCTAATCCTAAGAGATTTTGTAACATTCCAGTTTCATATCTTGGAAACCTTCTCAGTTTTACTAATAACCCCAAGTGGTGAAGATTATGGCACATTAGAACTTTTCTTAAAAGAACATACCCTTCGTTCAAACCACCAAAATCACAGCCATCATCAATAGAAACACCTGCCTTCTTCAATTTTAGCCCGCTCGTGTTTATATAGTCGATGATAGAGTGAAGACTATTGTTGTCATGAACTTTAGCCAAAAGGTATTGCAGATTTAACAAATTTGCAAGGTCAGAAATTTCATCTGTTCTGCTATCAAATCCACATAGTATTTCAAGTTTATCCAAACCATGTAGTCGCAATCTTTGATTTCCAATTCTACAACGACCGTTGGTAAAGAGATACAAATACTTTAGATTTTTCATCTTCCAAAGAACATTTGGTACCTTTATTGCATTATTTACCTGAACACAAAGGGTATGCAAAAATGGTAACTTGGCTACTGATGAAGGGAGTTTATCCAATTTGCAGTTGTTTATGTGCAGATATCTTAGGTGGATGGATTTTCGTAAATCTATGGGCAGTTTCTTCCCTTCAAAATCATAACCTTCAAAATATAAAACTCGAAGTGATTTTGAATCCTCCAAACTGAGTATTCCTTCCGGCCAAATCATTTCTCTTCCAAAAAATTTACTATTCAAATTTAGGCAACGAAGAGAACGGAGTGGTTGACCTCTCACATGTGCTTTAGTGCTCGTTTTACAAGAGACATTCTGCACATCAACATCCATATGGATCACTAATCTGCACGAAGGATTAGCAGAAGAAGATGATGAGGGATCCAACAGAGACTGCCTTATCCCTCTAAAATTGATAACTTTAATGAACTCTTCTTCCCTTCCTTTCTCTAAACATAAATCTCTCATCATATCATGCACGGAGCATATCTGGTATTTATATGTCAAATATTGATGAGGTTTCACTTCAACCATAGACCTTTGTGCCAATTCTTCCAAATACTGCTCTGCTATATCTAATGTTCTCTGCTCACTTCTACTTAGGTGTTGTGGCAAAATCAAACCTTCTCCCTCCCATAACCTATAAAGAGTTCCAACGTCTATCAGCTCATCCTCTTGGAAACTCCCGAGGTAGAGGAAGCATGGTTTTAAATAATATGGCAATTCATCATAACTCAAAGACAACACTCGCCCCACTGCTCCTCCTCCCTCTTCATCTTCTTCTACATTACTAAGATAGGAGCTGACATATTTGTTAACCATTTTCCATTCACTCAAAGAATTCTTGTCTTTCAAAATTCCACCCAACACTGAGATTGCTAATGGTAGACCTCCACACTTCCTCACCATTTGAGTCCCAACAAGTTCCATTTCTTGTTCAATTTTGAAGTCTAGAAAAACATTTGTGAAAAGAAAACTTGATGTCACACCATTTATCACTTTACTTTAAAAGTACTGACAGATTCACAAGGAAAGAAGAAAGACACTAACTTTGCAACGAAAATATATAAAAGATGTGAATAGTAGTTTACCTTGAACTTTTTTGCCGGAAGAAGCTATCTTTTGAAGTAGTTCCCAGCTTTCTGTTTCTGTCAAGCACTTGAGAGCATAAGCAAATCCAATTTCAGCTATTTTCTGATTCCGAGTGGTGATTAGTATCTTGCTTTCCCCTTCACCAATTGGAAATGCAGCAACTAGGCTTTTCCAATCCTTTAGTTTCCAAATATCATCAAGAACAATCAAACTTTTTTTCGCTTTCTGCACTTGGTAAATTTGTTGCACCAATTCTCTGATTTCCATAAAATTTACTTCTCTTATCTCTTCAGGGGCCAATTGTTTCAGAATATCTTGCAATATAACTTTGATATGGGCATGTTGTGTAATGCAAACCCAAGCAGAACACCGAAAACGGCGTTGAACAACTCTGTGCTTGTAAATCTTTCTAGCAAGAGTCGTCTTGCCAAGTCCACCCATTCCCCATATAGAAATCACAGGATGGGCTTTTCCATCATCATCATCATCAAGAACAAGTGATAGAAGATTCTTCATATCTTCCTCCATCCCAACAAAATGTTGCTCAACCTGATGGCCATAAGTCTGCCTTCCCAACCATTGATTTTCATATGCTCCAACGAAGCTTTCCCCTGCTCCAATTGCTTTTACATCGTACCTTTGGACACTGGTGGTGATCGTACTTATATCTGCTTTCACTTTGGCAATTTCTAAGCCAAGATCACGGACAGTTTTAGCCTCACAAACTATGCAGGCAATTCTTTTGAGAATATTCTTGAGGCCCCTCGTTCTACTACTGGAAGAAGCAGATTCAACAGCAAATGTCTCTACGATGTCTTCAACTTGATAGGCTAAACGCCTAATCTCCTTCAACCAGTGGCGAACGCTTTGATGTTTGGAATCATTTACTGAGTCTGCATCTCTTAAAAACAGTTGCATTCGCTTCAGCTCTCTGTTAATTTCTTCAATCTCATCAGCAACTCCTATAAAAATTCTTGCATTTTCTTCAACTAAAGTAGTAAGTTTCTCAAGAACAAGTGCAATCACAGCAGCATCAGCCATGTTTTCAGGCCTTTCGGGAACTACTTCAGAATGAGAAGAATCCTGAAATGAACTCTGGGTAAGAAGAGGGAAATATCATGGAATTTGATTGCGGAGTTTCCATCTATAAACTGCTGATATGTTTGATGAGAGCATGTCAATTACCCTGTTTCTCCACACTTGGCTTTGAAGGCTCCTCGGACCACTTCATCTAGATTTTTTTGTATGGGTGGTATTAAATATGGTTTTTTTTTTCTTTTATCGTATTTTTTATTATTAAAATGTATTTATTATTTTTTTAATTTAAAAAATAATTATGGCATCTTAATAAAAAAAAAAGCAAAATAATAATGTAAAATATGATAAATAATTTTTTTAAAAAATGTATTTAGACGTTAATTTTCTTTTTTGGCTGAAAATGCAGGATTGGTTATCCATTTATTATTAAATTATTAAAATTTCAAAAAAACCAGGGTAAACAAGCCCTACTACTTTGTTAGCTCCTAATATCAAATTAGACTATACTAGACAAAATGAGCTTTGAAACTATAAGTATAATCAAATCACCCTAAAAAAAATTAACGAAAACGAAACGGCAGGCGATGAGTACACACTTAACAGCGTGATTGGAGCCACCTAAAAGCTTCTTAGGGTATCCATTTTTAGGTCATACCTGGATAAAACTCTTCTTTGAAAAACAGAATAACGATATGCAATTTCGTCATAATTATCAGAAGGAGATGTAAGATCATTTTGAGTCATCTTGTGGTTGAAATATATCAGCTGATCTTCGTAAATATTCCTTAGTATTTGCATTTTGAGCAAGCAACAATTTAACATTGAGTACTGCCTGAATATGTTGCTTGATTAGTCCACCACTCGACCTGAATATTTTATGCTGCATATATTTTCCCTATTTAAGCGTTCAATCGTATGACAAAATCCCTTTAAATTTTGAAAATTCACTACTGCGTACTCTGTTTCTCTGTACTGAACATGAGTTCTTTAGTTTCGGAGAAGCATCCGGCCGCTTGCTTCGAGGAGCCGAACGATCCTCTGAAAAACCATGTTATGGTTCCTCAAGAAGAAGAGGGTGCCCGAATCTCTAGTCATCTTTACTTGAAGCCCGATCACTCCGCCGGAACATTGGACAAGGAAGTGGTGCTGAGGCGGATCCGCCACCGCAAGAGGGTGAATAACGTCAAGAAAACACTCCAGTCTCTTCTGATGCTGCTGACAGCAACAAGGCGGCTCCGGTCGTTCCTCGGACCATCAAATGGGCAGATGATGCTTTTGCTGCCCCTTCATTATTGTTCAGTTTTAACTTTGTTCAGCTGTTTCATGGAAATCATAGTCCTGATTGTTATGCTTAATCAAACGTTTGATAATTTGTAAATGATTCTATACATATATTCACAGTTGGTGGGTCATTTCCCAAAGTTCAATTCGTTGTTTGCAAATGTCGGAAAGTGAGTAAACAGGGAAAAGCAAATGAAAAGGGACATGGAATCAAGAAATCAAGAAATTTACTATTAATCAAAGCACAAAGCAAATGCTTAACTGTGTTTACAAAGTTGTGGCGGGTTGAGTTACCTAAAAGAATATGAAGATTTACATATGGGAAACAAAAATATCATACATGAATCCAGAATGACTGGACAAAAAAATTTGAAGAAATATGTTTAGTTTTTTCATAATCATCTCCTTTTTCGACTATCTCTTTTTTCGATTCTATTACAAAATGTCTCCGACATTTCACAAATTATCAATTCTTTGAGACTCAATACAAATTTCAATCCATCTGGAATCATTTAGAACTTCAGACAACCCATTATCATCATACAATTTAACTTAGGCATAGCCCCCTTTCCACCCTCCATGATTCAAGATTAGGGAGTTTCAAGAGTCGAAGAATTCAAAGTTGACGGAAGCCCCATTCATGAAAACTCATTTCTCTTTCCATATATGAATCAGCCGCTAAAGAAAGAAGTCTCAATTGAGGAAGCATCTCAAGTGTTGCAATGGGGTCTTCCTCAATCTTGTTTCCTGTCAGGCCTAATCCTAAGAGATTTTGTAACATTCCAATTTCATATATTGGGAACTTTCTCAGTTTCACTAATAGTCTCAAGTGGTGAAAATTATCCCACATAAAAACTTTCCTTAAAAGAACATACCCTTCATTCAAACCACCAAAATCACAGTCATCAAGAATAGAAACACTTGTAAAGCTTCAATTTTTGCCCAATCGTGTTTATGTAATCGATGATCGAGTAAAGACAATTGTTATCATGAGCTTTAACAAAAAAGTATTGCAAATTTAACAAATGTGTAAGGTCAGAAATTTCATCTGTTTTGTTATCAAACCCACAGAGTATTTCAAGTTCATCCAAACCATGTAGTCGCAATCTTTGATTTCCAGTTGTACAGCGGCGATTGGTAAAGAGGTACAAACACTTTAGTTCTTTCATCTTCCAAAGAACATTTGGTACCTTTATTGTATTATTCACCTCAACATAAAGGGTAAGCAAGAATGTCAACTTGGCTACTGATGATGGGAGTTCATCCAATTTGCATTTGTTTATTTGCAGATATATTAGGTGGATTGATTTTCGTAAATCTATGGGTAGTTTCTTCCCTTGAAAATCATAACCTTCAAATTGTAAAATTCGAAGCGATTTCAAGTCCTCCAAACTGAGTATTCCTTCTGGCCAAATCATTTCTCTTCCTCTACTGCTATTCAAATTTTGGCAACGAAGAGAACGAATTTGTTGACCTCTGACTTGTGCTTTAGTACTCGTTTTACATGAGACGTTCTGCACATCAACATCCATATGGATCACTAATCTGCAGGGAGGATTAGCAGAAGAAGAGGAGGGATCCAACATAGACTGCCTTATGTCTCGAAAATTGATAACTTTAATGAACTCTTCCTCCCTTCCTTTCTCTAAACACAAATCTCTCATCATGTCATGCACTGAGCATATATGGTATTTACTAGATACTTCAACCTGATGAGGTTTCACTCGAACCATAGACCTTTGCGCCAATTCTTCCAAATACTCCTCTGCTATATCTAGTGATCTCTGCCCACTTCTAATTAGGTGCTGTGGCAAAATCATACCTTCTGCCTCCCATAACCTATAAAGAGTTCCAACGTCTATCAGCTCATCCTCTCTAAAACTCCCGAGATAAAGGAAGCATGGTTTCAAATAATATGGCAAGTCGTCATAACTCAAAGACAACACTGGCCCCACTGCTCCTCCCTCTTTATCTTCTTCTGCATTACTAGATAAGAGCTGACATATTTATTAACCATTTGCCATTCAGTCAAGGAACTCTTGTCTTTCAAAATTCCCCCCAACACAGAGATTGCTAATGGTAGACCTCCACACTTCCTCACCATTTGAGTCCCAACAAGTTCCATTTCTTGTTCAATTTTGAAGTCGAGAAAAACATTTGTGGACACAGCATTCATCCCTTTACTTTAAAAGTACTAACAAATTCACAAGGAAAGAAGAAAGACACTTACTTTGCAACTAAAATATATAAAGATGTGCATAGTAGTTACCTTGAACATTTTTGCCCGAAGAAGCTATCATTTGAAGTAGTTCCCAGCTTTCTGTTTCTGTCAAGCACTTGAGAGCATAAGCAAATCAAATTTCAGCTATCTTCTGATTCCGAGTGGTTATTGGTATCTTGCTTTCCCCTTCACCAATTGCAAATGCAGCAACTAGGCTTTTCCAATCCTCTAGTTTCCAAATATCGTCAAGAACAATCAAACATTTTTTGGCTTTCTGCACTTGGTAAATTTGTTGCACCAATTCTCTGATTTCCATAAAATTTACTTCTCTCATCTCTTCAGGGGCCAATTGTTTCAGAATATCTTGCAATATAACTTTGATCTGGGCATGCTTTGTGATGCAAACCCAAGCAGAACACCAAAAATGGCGTTGAACATCTCTGTGCTTGTAAATCTTTCTAGCAAGAGTCGTCTTGCCAAGTCCACCCATTCCCCATATAGAAATCACAGGATGAGCTTTGCCATCATCATCATCATCAAGAACAAGTGATAGCAGCTTCTTCATATCTTCTTCCATCCATCCCAACAAAATGTTCTTCAACCTGATGGGCATAAGTCTGCCTTCCCAACCATTGATTTTCATTTCCTGCAACAAAGCTTTCCCCTGCACCAATAGCTTTTACATTGTACCTTTGGACACTGGTGGTGATTGTACGTATATCTCCTTTCACTTTGGCGATTTCTTGGCCAAGATTACGGAGAGATTTAGCCTCACAAACTATGATGGCCATTCTTTTGAAGATGTTCATGAGGCCCCTTGTTCTACTACCGGAAGAAGCAGATTCAATAGCAAATGCCTCCACGATGTCTTCAACTTGATAGGCTAAACGCCTAATCTCCTTCAACCAGTGGCGAACACTTTGATGTTTGGAATCATTTACAGAGTCTGCATCTCTTAAAAAAAGTTGCATTCGCTTCAGCTCTCTGGTAATTTCTTCAATCTCATCAGCAACTCCTATAAAAATTCTTGCATTTTCTTCAACTAAAGTAATAAGTTTCTTCAGAACAAGTGCAACCACAGCAGCATCTGCCATTTTTGCCTTTCTGAATCTACTTCAGAATGAGAGGAAGCCTGAAAAGAACTCTTTGTAAGAAGAGGGAAATATCATGGAATTTGATTGCCGACCTTCCATATATTTCCCGCCATAACTTAACCCCCTTGGGATGTTTGATGAGAGCTTGACTGACCTAGTCTATAACAAGCCCCAGTGGCTTGACAGACTAAGCCAATTACCCTGTTTTTTCACACTTTGCTTTGAAGGCTCATCGGTCCACTTCATCTATTTTGTCGAATTAGTTGATGCTTTTCATAAGGGTCGTACTCAATTCCAATCGAGACGAAAGAATGACTTGCTGTCCACGTTCTCAACAGGGTTCACCGCATGTCGAGCTCTTGTAAAGTTATTTGTTTTGCATCGAATTAAAGGGCATGATCCACCTATTATGTGATTCCCGTCAACTCCTTTAAATTTCTTTTAAAGTTTCCAACTTGCCATTTATTATACTACTAAAGAAAGATCTCCAGAACCGATTTGATTATCCCTACAACATTAATGAATTTGTGGAGCCATTGAAGAGTTATTTGAACAAGTTTAGGGAATTGGAAGGGGAGAGAGCTGCTGGCAATAATAATCATCAGAAGAATCATAACTCCGGCGGCAGCAGCAATGTTAATATTGAAGATGATGATGATGAATCAAACAATTTCAGATCAATGGATCATCATCAATATCACCTTCAACAACCTCATTCTGCTTGACAAAGATGTGAGTATCCTCTCATTCAAACATGGGGCTCTTGGTTAGGTGCTCATCTTCTGATAAAAAAAAAAAAACAAGGCAAGAAAATGACCCAAAAAATTGCTCTGTTTTCCTTTTCATTAACTGATCTGTTAGACAAGTTTAGGATGCCACAATGCCAGAGATAATTTAATACAAATGTGAACAATTTGCTTGACAGAAACAAGTATTTCTGAATGGATAGTTGTAATGCTGGAGATATATTTTGCTAACAGTGTTTCATAATAAAAAGGAGATGAGAAAAAACACAAATACCCTTTTGAGGTTGATGAAATTGATCGAGTGATCTCAGATTGAGATAGAATTGCATGTATTTTTCGACATTATTTATTGGTGGTTGCATATTTTAGTTTTTTTTAATTAAAATTCTATATAAACATAAAAACCCTAAAGCTTATTTATATTTTGGAATATAAAGCCCCTAATTTGTACTGTATTATCAAATGAATATATTTTTCATTTATTTCTGGGCTCTTTTATTTACCGGTTATGCGTATTGCATGCAGCAGAAATATTTTACAACAAAACTGTGCACTCCGGCCAGGCTAACTCAGCCGCCGCCGGCGAACTTCAGAGCAGCTTATCTATCTTCTGCTGACCGGCGGCGAGCTTTGAAAGAAGGAATATACAAACGGAAGAACTAAATACAGCTCCGGCAAAACAAGCAAGATCAATACCAGTAACCAAAGGTATAGTCTTGAACTTCTCCAGCATTCCCACTTGGAGTATCATTATCACTGCTTGCCCGATTTTAGACTTTGCTTGCATTATTGTATGGATTCCCACCTTCGCCGGCAGCGTCTGCAACACCAAAATTCAAAATTTTCACCATAGTTAATGGATCAGAGCTCTGATAAGATCAGATCAGTAATTTGCTGTTCTTTTATGAAGGTGGTTTGAGTTTTTTTTTTTTGGATGTTTACCTTCATGAAGTTCGGTTGAAGGAGAATTTGTGGCCCTTTGCCTCTAAGCCCAGATGATCCAACAAACATGACATGTAAGCTTGTAGCAAACACAAGCATTGCAGTTGCCACCAGAAACATATCTGCATATATATATATATATATATATATATAATTTCAGTTTATGGATCGAATGTTATATCACATATGGTGTTCAACTGATGATCCATGGAGAAAATGACGGAAAAAAACAAGAAGTTATTACCGATTGCTTCAATTAATAGGTGAACAAGATGTTCTTGTGCTGAGCCTTGTGAAAGGGAATGAAAATATTGCAAATATGATTCTGCTATCAGTACACACCCCTGCAGAAATCAGACTTCATTTTGTTCATAAGCTTAGCCTTGAGATTGCTAATTAACATATACTAAATCTCCATCCCAAAAAGGAGTCATTGGATGTAGGATATGTTCATACTAAAGAATGGATTTTGGATGTGTTGATTACCTCAACAAAGCATAATAATGAACCAAGCAAAGATCCTCCAACAGCAAGAATGATAAAGAATCTGCAATCTACTATAACCTTTTCCAAGAACATCTGCAAATGCCACTTCCAGGGTATGGGTTTGATTGCAAGACTTAACCTCTGAATATATGTAAATAAAAAATCAGCAGCATCTGCAAGGAGCACGGCAAAATCAGCCAATTTGTCGGTCTTTGTTGGATTTGAAGGGATAACACAGCCAGAATTCACTGCCTTCACTTCAATAGGGGCAGTAGTCTTCCTCTTCTTCTCACCCTGCAGATTACAGGGCAACCAGTTCTCTTCACTGCTGCTGATACAGCTAACTTTAACAGACCTTATTACTGTAAAACTGCAATCCGTGTAAGCAGAAGAAGAAGCAGAACAAGAAGAGCCTTGCTCCCTAGTCATTATTCTCAGTAATCTGGTGGCTGCAGCCATTGTAATGTATTGTTGAACTATAATAACTTGGAAGGAATGCCAAGTTGCAAGTGTTTTTTCTGCAATTTGTTGGTGGAGGAGGAGGGCCGTTTATCATTTATATTGTCGTAGCAGACTTACAAAGAACGAAGATTCGGGGTATATTAGCTAAATTTGTCCCTATGTGGAATAGGTATGCCCTGATTGTCCACATTCTTGCTATTTTTTCCTTTCACTTTTGCTGGACACGTTTCTCGTAATTTTTGGGTTCTTTTTATACACTAAAAAGAGACATAATTCATCTCACATTTGAGGCTTTATTTGCATACTTTTAGACTCTGGAAATTACGTTGTTTGGTCAAAATAAGATTGGAGGGTCCTCAGAGGTTGTGAGCCGCAGGTTTGGCGTTCCATATCAGAACGCGGACTTTTATTGGTGTGCGCTTTGCTGCACTTTTTATGATCGTCGGCTTATAGTCTGCAAACCGATTTTACTAGTCAAGAAACGTGGAACCAAAACGAACCGGCAAAGGCAAACATCAACACTATCAAGCGTGCGTGCCGCCAGATTAGCCATCTACGACATATTGGGAGCTTGTTGTACATATTGAAAAAAGACAAAGAATGGCTGCTTTCCTGTGTGGAATTTCAGGGCGAAAATGCAGTAAGTTCTATGTATTGGTAACAATTGGAGATAACCGAACCCCTGGCGCAAAATAATGCAGAAAGAATCTTCCTAAACCATGCGGCTAATAATCAGTCACCGAAACAAAAGCTCAAAGGTCGAACACTGCTTGAAGGGGTTCTTCTCAAACTACATAAAACTAAATTCAAAGCTCATGTAAGCACAACAGACGATAAGGGTTCTCGTGAAACCTAGTATACAAGCTTCAGTAGTTCTCCGCGACCGGTCTGGAAGGAAACAGCCGCAGGAGAAATGTTAACAATGACCAAAGCGAAAGCAGGGCCAAGACTCGGACAGTTGCACCCAGAGAAATCAATGCGCTGCTTCTTTCAATCAGTTGTGGGGTAGGAGGCGCATTCCCCTTGGCAAACATTAATGTCTGAATGAATTGAAATGCATTGTTAAGCTGATATATCCTGTAAACCTGCAAAGACATTAGAGAGGGCGTAAGAACCCGGCTTTCCCATAGTTCTTTAACCAATTACAGACTTTAACATACCTCGAATATGATAGGGATAAGCGGCCAAGTGGAGGAGTCCCGCTGTTCAACAGACTTTTCGAAAGCAAATTGAACTAAACAACCAGCTAAGAAGGGAGTTACTGCAACTAATGCAGATAATCCAAGCACTGGCCAGGTAACGTAAACTGCTAAGAGAGGTGCAAATATCTTGAATCCCATAACAAAGAATGCAGAGTTTAGATATCCTCTGAGCCCTGTTATGAGGCTCCACCGCTTTGCACTAAATTGGAGATATGGCTTTTGAACATGGTCAGTGACGCGTAAAAACGTCGCAAGTCCAATGTAAAATATGATCTCAGACATGAATGAAGTAATCATTTCTGCAAGATCATTCGAAAGGAACTCATAAGTTCACTATAACAAATGATGGACAACAAAAGCAAGAACTAACTATCATGGGAGATGTTAATACTCCAAGGCAGCTAAAAGAGAAGTTAAATTGACAATCACCAGCAAAGCTGCAAAAAAGCAGCTATATCAAAAACAAGAACTATCTCAGTGTACAAGAAAGGAGTGTAATCCTGCTTGAATTGATAAAAAAAGGTCTAACTTCTCTTACTTTCACAGCTTAGGGAACTCATCATAATCTACAAAAACCAGTCGGGACCTTTTCGGTTAATTTGGTTAGTAACAAAGCAGCACAGAACTAGTAGAGCCTCCCTAAAACCAGTATGCTAGCTAATAAAAATGACTCAGCTACAGGACAGAGTTTCAATATGGTTTGATACAGTTTAAGTGCAGAGTATATGGACCACCACAACATTTGAAACTGAATTTAGCGCAAAAAGATCTACAAATAACGTGTAAAATCATACATGAACCAGCAAGCATTTATCCTCTTCACAATGGTTGTTATTTTAATTCAGTTGGAGAAATATTGCAGGAAATTCAAAACTGCATCTTGCAAACAGAAAAGCCCTGAGACGATACCTGAGAGAATCAGGTTCCTGAAAAGTTCTTCAATAGCATTGCCGAGAAAAATTGGAATCACCAATGCAGCTATTAATGCAACAGGACCTAAAACCCACACAATGGATCCCTCACTTTCCTCCACAGGGGATGACACCAATTTACCTTCATCTACCGACTGATGAGTCATGCCCACAAATGAAACAGACCCGGGTTTACCACGCAATGGCTCAGACCCATCAAATGCATTCACCATAACGTCTCTAATCTCCCTTCTTGAAGATTTTAACTCACCGAATAGCTCAAACTTAAAGGCAGACAACACAACTCCGCTCCTCAACCTTGATTTCACTAAAATTAACCCGAAAAAGGAAAAATCAACATTTCATTTCTCATCACAGCTAAATTCACAAGTGGAAAAAGAAGATGTCTTGGTAGGTGGGCAAAGGGGTGGGGTGATAACCCATTTGTATAAATAGTATAAAGCAATTAGAATAAAGAAGCATACGTTTCAGATGATCTTGTATCCAAATATTTCGTCTTGACAATCCAATGCGGGTGCTGTCTAGCTTAGTCGGTGCAAAATGTAAATGGGAAGCCTAAAATACGAAACTTTATGATTAACCAGAAGCATAAGAAGAAAGGCCCCAACTTTAAATGAAGAACTGAACCTATAATTTGCAGAATAGTAAAAAGGTCAAGAACTTACTCACCACAGGACGAGGTTGACAGGGAGAAATTGCAGAACATGGGAGTTTCCTAGAATGGAAGCTGGAGCATGCTGACTGCAAGTCCATCTCCTGGTGGGATGGATTGAATATTCTTCCTTAAACCCTACAAAAATAGTATTCTGTAGGAGAATTCGAGATTAGCGGACGGTAGGAGTACTCTTTCCTCGTTCATTTCTCTGTGGGGTGGGTGTGTACTGTAGTTCTTGCGGTTTCTTTTACTTTCCTGAGGCCGAACTTAACTACCAATGCCCAGTCTGTTAGTGGTCCTTTTGGTTTGTTCTCCATTGGACTCTATCTTAGGCCTGCTATACAAAACCCAAAATCTTTTGAGCCAATTTTAGGCCTGCTATAAAATCAAGAATGACTGACAAAACCAATAAAATGAACCCAACCAATAATCCATTTCAGTTTTTCTACTTTAACGACTAGCTCTTTTAAAATTAGCCAGAAATGTCATGGATATTCTGCAAATAAGTGAATATTGAAGATTTGAAGTACAAATTGCTGGCAAAAACTGGGAGTAAAATGCTGGGGGTGGAGGAAGATGAAGGCTTTAATTTTGAGCAATGGTGGCTTGGGACAGGGAGTAATAATTTGCTTTAATTGTTTAATTGATAGTATAAAGTTTTGGAGTCCATTTGAGGACCGGCCATCCTAGTCAGTGGGAGGCTCAGAGCTGCCGCTGTTCCGGCCACGTGGTTCTACTACAGACCCACAGAAAAACTCGTGGATCGCCATTTTTGTTGCATTAAAGAAAGAGTTTTTAAGAGAAAAGATACACACGTTTTCAATATTTAACTAATTAAAATAGCATCAAATCGGAGTAAAGAACGCAGCTGCTGCTGCGTCGTCGTGGCCTGGTCGGTTAGTCGGAAGGAGCCCATTCGGTGCGCCGAAATTGACCAATTGTTGCGGCTGTTCCACTTTTCTATTTCCCTTTGACTTTCTTTATCTGTATTCTTCCTCTGTTTTTATTTTTTTGTTTTTCACGGGATATGACGTGTCATTTTAAGGGTATTGTTCTAATTATAAAATTAAGGTTCAATTTTATTTTTAATAATAAATTAGTAATTGATAAAATTAAATATTGAAATTTTTGAAAATTGTACAAAATATATAATTTATAATAGGTCTATAGCCTTTGGACACTTTGAATGCCGCTTGACCTCTTCTAGCTGGCTTCTTAAGAATCTAAGGTGGGCCCAATGATTACATTCTATTCAACTATTTTGGTCTTGCTCCGTCCAAAAAACAAAAACAAACTACAAATAAAAATGAAAATTTGTGCTGAATCCCAAGGAAAAAAAACCTCTAATTTTGATTGGAGATCTACTATGTTAAAACTCATTATATCGAGTTATCGTATCATAATGTTATTGAAATAAATTGTTTTTTAAAATAAAATAAAATATTATCAACCAAATATGGAATGAATCTTAATTGAGTAATTATAATTTTTTCAAACTATACGGGCACCCAAATTACTTAATTCTCATATTGGAATACTAGTTCTTGGAGTCTGGTGATTGTTTCTAAATCCCTTAACGAAAATCTAGAGCAAGTCTAGTGTTAGCAAATGTGGTAATTTTAGCTTCAATATCGTACATTTATGTTACAGTTGAAAAAACTTGTGATTAAATTTTGGGATGAAACTATCGACCTGTCTTCTGGGTGTGCATCGGTAGTTTTGTCTCTACGGTCAACAACACACCCCTGGCCTTAATTGGCCTTAATTGGTGTGATTGTGTTTACAAGAGTACTACTTTGAAAAATTAAAGTTTTTAAAGCAATCTTTTACTCTGTATACATTAACACGGGATAACATTATAGGATTTCAATCATATTACAATGACTTTTGAAATCAGAATAATGATTAATAGGGCCAGTCGAGATAAATATAAAAATTTTGAATTTATGAAAGACGACCAACTGTGAAAGTATATGTCAAAAATATTTTTATTAATCAAGAACGAAAGTTGAGGATTTAAAGACAATCACTACCGTACTAGTCTCAAACAAAACGATACCGACATGGGATTTGTCCATCAATCTCATGGGATTTTATGCATCTATAATGCTAGAACAATTTTCCTAATGAGAAGATTTTTTTTTTTTTTTCTAGCACGATTTTAAAGAAAATAAGCAAAGATTGCTCAACTGTCCTTATCGAAATGTCCGACCTAGGAAGTTCATCTTTTTAGTCGGTGGTCGTCGAATGCTCTAAAAGGCCATGACGAAACCGTGGTTTCTATATTGGTAAGTGGTGGACGGAAAATCGGCAAAATGTAGTTAAACAAGTTAGCCAAAAGCTCCATTTTCCGTGAAGCCAATTGGTTCCCATCCTAATCCAAAAAATTGACATCTAAAAAAGTTACTTGTCCGGATCACTACATAACGTATCTTAAACGTAGATAGATCAAACCCTTAAATCCTTAAACATAAATAGATCATGGTAAATATGTTATTGTCTGTTAAACGTATATAGATGGAATTCTTAAATCTCCAAATGTTAAACATAGATGGATCGAACCTTTAATTTTTTCCGATTCAGTCAGAGAAGTACAGACAAAAGGGGCAGCCCAAGGAAGTGCGCAAAACAGAAGCTTTGGACTTGTGGGCAGCTTTCGCCATTTATGCACACCTTCCACGATTCAGGCTCCACAATGTGCGAAGGTTCATAGCCTGCACCTTTCATACCTAAGCAAGCTTTTTGATTTTCAGTCATAGTAGGGCCATCTTTCTTCAAGCTTTCTTCTCTTCTAACATCATTTTCAGATTATCTTAGTCCATATTACATTATTATAATTATAGCACTAGTATAAAAGGAAGATGCATACTTTTAAAAGTCTTCAAGAAAAAAAAAAAACAGTTCCACCATTCTCCCAATAAAAATCTCTTCTTTTTCCTCCCACTTAGATTTTGCTCCATTACTAGTCAATAATATTGCAATACGCCACTAATCAAATAAGCAGAAAATGGCCTTGTCTTCCTTGGCTCTGCCTCCATTTCAGCTCCAAGTTCCGTTGCAGAGGTCATCTTTCACCACCTCCAAACCGCCATTCGCTGCTAAGTTCATTGTCCAACCGATTACTGCTTCTGTGTCAGAAAGACCATCTGTCAGCCCACCTTCTTCCACGCCGGCTCCACCTAATAAGACTCTGGCGGCTCTTGTGCCGCCACCGACAACAAGGCTGCCCATTAAAGAAGTCCCGGGTGACTATGGACTTCCGTTCTTGGGCGCTATTAATGACAGGAACGACTACTTTTACAATCAAGGTAAAGATGAGTTTTTTCAGTCCAGGATACAGAAGAATCAGTCCACGGTGTTCCGAACCAACATGCCGCCGGGCCCTTTTATTGCTTCCAACCCAAAAGTCATCGTTTTGGGCGACGCCAAAAGCTTCCCTACTCTGTTCGATCTCTCTAAAGTCGACAAGACGAACCTTTTCACCGGTACTTACATGTCTTCCTTGGAACTCACCGGCGGCTACCGTATGCTTTCCTACCTGGATCCATCTGAACCCAAGCATTCAAAGCTGAAGAATCTCATTTTCTTCCAGCTATCATCCAGCCGGGACAGAGTCATGCCGGAGTTCACCGCAAGCTACAATGAACTGTTTGATGCACTGGAGAAAGATCTTGGCTCAAAAGGGAAAGCCCCATTCGGAGAAGCCAATGAGCAAGCCGCATTCAATTTCTTGGGTCGGGCTTTCTACGGCGCCAATCCGGTTGATTCGAAGCTGGGTACCGACGGTCCTTCCATTATTAACAAATGGCAACTTTTCCAGCTCCATGGACTCCTCACCCTCGGCCTTCCTCCGGCGATCGAAAACCCGTTGATCCACACATTTCGCCTGCCGCCATCTTTGATAAAAAAGGATTACCAAAAGCTCTACGAATTCATTTACGCCAACTCCACATCCGTCCTCGACGAAGCCCAGAGGCTGGGAATCGACCGCGATGAGGCTGCCCATAACCTCCTCTTCGCCACCTGCTTCAACACCTTCGGCGGCATGAAAATCTTCTTCCCTTCCATGTTCAAATGGATCGGCCGAGCTGGGGTGAAGCTACATACCCAACTAGCCCAGGAGATACGATCTGTTCTGAAATCAAACGGCGGAAAGGTCACCATGAGAGCCCTCGAAAGCATGACGCTGACAAAGTCAGTGGTTTACGAGGCTCTTCGGATCAACCCACCCGTTTCTTCCCAGTACGGGCGGGCCAAGAAGGACTTCATCCTTGAATCCCACGTCGCTGCGTTCAAGATCAAAGAAGGGGAGATGCTATTCGGGTATCAGCCGCTGGCGACGAGAGATCCGAAGGTGTTTGATCGGGCGGAGGAGTTTGTGGCGGACCGTTTTGTGGGCGAAGAAGGAGAGAAGTTGTTGAGGTATGTTTTATGGTCTAACGGACCTGAAACGGAGACCCCAAGCGTCAACAATAAACAGTGCGCCGGGAAGGATTTTGTGGTGTTGGTTTCCCGGTTGCTGGTGGTGGAGTTTTTCCGGCGGTATGATTCGTTTGACATCGAGGTTGGTAAGTCGCCGTTGGGCGATTCTGTTACTATTACGTCGTTGAAGAGAGCTACGTTCTAAACGACATCGTATAGGGGATAAGTGTAGTATAGCATGGGGGACAGCCATTGGGGCTATCCCTTGTAAATTTTCACTTAATTTTCCTATACTTCTGTATCTATAAATTTTGCTATTATAAATAATGAATTTTTCTTATAAAAAATATTAAAATTTAATCATTTAAATTATAAGTTTATTATTTTAAACATTTAGTCCTTTCAAAAAAAAAAAAAAGAAAAAGGCGTTTAATAAATGACATGGGAATTATTTCTTAAGAACATGTAAGCATGACCTCAGCACACAAACTTGCACATGTTTAATATTGGCGCATTCCATAAATAATATTAAATGAATTTGCCATTTTGGTTTTTAAAAAATTTTAAAACAAAAAGACACAGAGAAAATTCTGAAAATTTTTACTGTTATTTAGTTATTAATAAAATATTCTCTATATTTTAAATAAATTATATTTTATTCAAAATAAAAAATGATAGGGCTGCGTTTGACTGTGGGACAAGGTGGATTTCATTTATTTGAATAATATAGTTGGTAGGAGACAAGTTTATAGGAATTTGCTCCGGAATCATTTTTAATAATTTGTGGACTCATCCAAAATAATTTAAAATAAAAATTAGTGTATCTATTTTTATTAAAGAGAAGAATCTCGTATATAATTTACTATTTAAAAAATAAAATTATTATTATGGGGAAAATTAATAATTGTCATGGTAAAATAATGTATGAGGAGTATATTGGGAAAGATGGGCCAAATTTTTTGGTGTATAAAGCAGCCGGCCCTACTGCCCATACCCAAACCAATAGGAATTGTTTAAGAATAGTAGCCCATTTTGTTGGTCATTTACTATTCATTTTTCCCAAAGACCAAAAAAAAACCACATGAATCTTAAGACTAAATTAGCACGTGAAAGCTCTGTTTAGGGCATAATTTATTTCATAGATGCCACTTTGGAAATGCTTCACTAGTTTTGGCCAATTATGTCCTTTGCAATAATGTCATGGCCTGTTGTACGGGGTTATGTTGGGTTCACTTGTTTTGTTTATGAATAAATTAGTTTCTGATTCATATTCTCAAACTATTGAATTAAACCGATCGAGTTTAAATTGAGTTATTTTTTATGGGTTAAGAGTTGACCAAACTCACATATTTTTGCCATTATTACCTCATTGGATCACCTCCAATCTTTTTATTAGGTGCTTATAAGAATGGTTTATCATTAAAATTTACTAAAACATCGGATTAGATGAGTTGTGTTAGGTTGACTTCTTTGCAAATATGTAAGTTGGGTTCGACTTTATATTTTTAACCTATTTCACTAAACAGATCGGGTTCGATTTGAGTCATTTTTCACAAGTTGATGATCAACCTAACCTGTGAATCAGAACCCACCCGTTTTACTAACCCTACCTCATTAGAATCCACTAAAATCTCATATAAAATAACATGTTAAATTCGTTGCGAAATAAATGTGGCATAAAATGTCATACAAAAGTGATATGGAAAAATTTAATATGGTCAATATCTTTACATTGTGTTAGCAACTAGCTAGGGAGCTACATGACTTAGCAAACTACTTGAAGATGGTGAACTTTGTTCACTTGGCCATGGATGTTGTACAGAAACAGGTGAATAATCCCTCTCTCTTTCAATTGAATTCAAGCTGCCATTACTTGCCGAACTTTTGCTGACATGCAGTGGTTTTTCACAAGTAGAAGAGGATGAAGAACAAGATGATGATGATGCCTCTGTTGAAAGCCTAAATCCAGTGAAGTTGTCTTCTGAATTTGCCCATTTGCTAAGCCTAATCTGTTCTAATTCAATGGCTACTTCCATCATAGATGGTCTCATATCCCTGTGAAATGCCAGACACCTGAATGCCAACTCTGCAACTTTATGTACTGATGAATTTGTCCAAGAATCCTTTCCTGCTTCAAGAAATGGATCAATTATTTCATCCAAACACCCTTTTCCAATCCTATCAACCCCAAGATTAGCCAAGTTAATCTCATGGTTCGCCCTGTTGAAATCCACTGCTTTCAATCCTGTTATGATCTCAAGCAGAACCACCCCAAAACTGTAAACATCACTCTTATCAGACAAATGGAACTGCTGATGGTATTGAGGATCAAGATACCCTGGCGTGCCTTGAGGTGCAGTTGAAATGTGGGATGATTCAACCAAACCAATCCTGGAAAGCCCGAAATCGGCGACTTTCGACTTGTAATCATAGTCCAGGAGGATGTTACTGGACTTGATATCCCTGTGATAAATTGGAGGATGAACTGAGTTATGCAGATAAGCTATAGCTTGAGCAGTTTCAGCAGCAATGGTGATCCGAACTAGCCATGGCAGCCCATTGCTCTTTTCCCTCTGCAGATGCTGAGATAAAGTCCCATTGGGCATGAATTCATACACCAAAATCTGCTCACCCTTTTCAATAGAACATCCCAAGAGCCGCACAAGATTCGGATGGCTGACAGAGGAAATGAGCTTGATCTCGTTTATGACTTGATCAATGCTGTCGGTCTCTCTGTGCCATATCCGCTTGATCGCAACCCACTCATCATTGTGCAACTTCCCTGAATACACTGCGCCATATGCGCCACTCCCCAATCTTCTCTTCTCAGAGAACGAATCAGTGGCTTTCTCAACTTCTTTGTAATGATACACAGGAATGTTCATCAATCCAGTAGCTTCGCATAATTCCCGCCTCGTTCTGTCCCTGGTTCTTGATCTCGCACGCTTCCGGAGACAGCAGCAGATCAGCCCAAATCCAACCATCAAAACAGCGCCAGCAATGATCCCTGCAAAGTTCATTAGCTTGACACCTTAGAAAAAATTCAATCTTGCAGCATTTTTCTGGGATTGATCTGAATTACCTCCAACAAGAACGCCAATTCTTGTTGTTCCTCCACATTGGCCTGAAAGGTACTTTGCCGGGTTGCAGTGAGATGAGTCTGTTGAGAGTTCATGCAAGAAATTTATTTGTTAAATCTTTTCGAATATGTATTTTTCTTGCTGATAACGAAAAACAGAAGATTAATGTAGAGAATTTTAATGTGAAGAATCGATGAAGGATCCCACAGAACACAACGGATTGATGCAGAAGGTGGGTCGATTTCGTTTTTGATTTGTGGAAGCAAGTGGGAGCGGAAGAAGACAATATAATACAATTATTGTGTTCTTGGGTCCTACCTAGTACTTTTAGGTCGAGCATACCATGAAACATAATTACTTATGATTGTCTTCAACCACCGATGCTTTTTTTGTTTTTTGTTTTTTGTTTTTTTTTAATGGATGAATTACGTCCGTGTCCTAAACTATCCATTATTTTGACCGTTACGTTTATTTTATTTTATTGATCATCTAAATTCATAATTATTAACTTATTTATTGATAGAAAAATAAATATAACTATAAAACATTATTATTAAATAAAAAATCATTAAAAATATTTATACTCATAATCATCTAAATTTATTTTGATCATAAATCACTAAATTTTATATTTTTAACTTTTTTTATGTTTGATTTTAATAAAAATGGGATAAATATAATTGTTAAAATATTAAAAATTATCGATAATTTCACCAAATCAAAAATAAATATAATTCATTTTTTACTTTGAGTAGAGACTAAATACCAATTATTATATTATGTTTTTATAAGTATATTGTTTCATGTTTTTAGGGAAAGTATATTAGATATACAGGGAAGGAGTTGGTAATTGAGATGACTCAATTACAATGTTAGTTTTAATTTTTACTGTTATAAACACCATGTGTATCTAGGAGTAACATATAATTTTCCACTAAATACTATATTTTTTCTTATTTACTGCACCTAAATTAACATTTTACCCAATTTTTTTAATCAAAATACTTTTATTATTTACAAATCAATATAAAATATTTATTACACCATTTAATGAGACAAATTCAAACGAAACAGCTGTCGCCGTTTTAACTACAATTCAACATAGAATTAAATCACACATTTGAAATTTTCATTTGTTTCATTTGACCATCCAACTTTTTCTTTATTTCTTATTTATTACACCCCCCTTTAATTAATTTGTTCCCTTTTGTGGGGAATCTCATCATCATACTTTCAATCAAGTCCCCGCTCAATTTTCCCACTTATTCATTTGACCAACTAAATCTTGGCCCTCAATTTTTCACATATTTACAAAATTATTATTTCAAAAGGAATAAATATTTATTTAATTTATAATATTATAAAAAAGAAGACGGAGAGGGGAGACTATTTTCTAATAGCAAATAATTCTTAGTTAATATTGGCGCTTAAAAAGAAATGAAAGAGAGTCAAAGTTTGTTAAATTAGAATAATTTGATAAATTAATTTTTAAGTTACGATGATAATTATTATATTTGAAAAAACAAAAAGTGGAAAAGTTATTAATAATGTTACAAAAAAATTGGAGTTTGACTAAATAGCAAGAAATTGACTTTCAAGATGACGAAAGAAACAAATACCGATACGCAAAAAGGAATGGCGATTCCGATGACGTACCTTTCCGGCAGCCGGAGCCGGCTGAGTAACCATCTCCGACGTACCCTTCTAAACATTGGCACCTGAACCCTGGGTTTCCATCTCTGGGCGACTTTATTTTCGTACAATTGGCATGCTTAGAGCATTGGCAATGGCGGCCCTGAAGCCACCATCCCAACTGAACCAACTGAACGGAAAGCGACACCGAGGTCGAATTCGAGCCGTAAGACTCGATCGAGATGGCGGAAAACAGGGAATCGCAGTGGGTTTTCGCCAGATTGTCGTAGTTAATAAAAAGGCTCTGGTTGTTGGGCTCTGAGTAACAGCTCATGTTGGTGCTGTTTTTATTCCCGCAATCAAGAAGCTCAAAGTGCGTTTGAACCATCGTTGTTGGAATCACACAAGATGTAAGCGGGGAGCTGCAGTTTTCCATGAGAATTCCGTTGCTGGAAGTCGGGGCGTAGTTTGAACCGAAGAGACTCTGAAGGGTTTCAATGGAACGCCCACATTGTGCTTGAAGATTTACCAGTATGTTATGTTGCTGAATTTCTTGGATCGGGAAGTCGTGGATCACCATGGTGCCGTTTGATGTGCAATTTAGCTGGATTTCACAGCCTGGGGAGAACCCAAAAGCGAACGGAATATCTTCGTGCATAACTCCCCGGCATGACTTTGTGCAGGACCCTGTTTCAGCCGCCCCTGAAGATGATGATGGAAGATAGGATAAAATCAACAAGATTATCCCAAATAATTGAATTACCATGTTCTTCTGAATCGATGGAAACATTCTTATCATCCCAGAAACGAACTGTCCTGTGTCATGGTACGAGGGAAGAATCACAGAAATCTTGGACAATCAGGAAAGAATATGATCAGTAATAAGAGACTAAAGTTTGGCCCTTCTTTTCCTTTGCAGATTTTGGAGGATGATGAAGAAAAAGCTCACTGAGAACTAGCTGGAAATGCTGCAAAAACGGATGAGGAATTGGGATTGTGATGACTGAAAGAGGGGAAGTAAATAAAGTAAGGAAAATACAAGAAGATGATGCTCCTAATTTGTCAATTTGAGGGCGACTAATTTTTTGTCCTAACCTTTTGTTTTTTATTTTAAGAAACGGGCCAACAACAATTATGCAACGGAAAAATAAGGAAGGTTTGATTGTTTTGACTTCAACAAGTAATTATTTTAACTAACTGGAAAAGGGAAGGTGAAAACGAAAAGATAATCTTGGGCTCGGAACTTGCAAGAGGGAAGGCAATTTCGTACGTATATACTTTGTTTTCAACCTTGACCGGTTAAGATGCCTTAATGAATACATTGTTTTTTTTTTTTTAAAAAAATAGAATGGTTTACCGATCAACTTGTACGAATCAAACTCTTAACCGTCTAACGCTCTTACTTAATATTATTATTATTATTTATACAAAGAAGAGACCGTCAGCAGCCCATCAAGTTATTACATTGCGTGAGTATGCAACATTACTGTATCATATTCCAACCAACTACATACTTCTCGTGGAATCGCCACTACTTTTGTAAATTCTCTTAATTTTTTGACTGTCAAGAACGCTCTACAATTTGCTGCAAAATTAGCCTCCCGATGAATCTACCTTCATCGTATCTTTACCTGCCAATCTCTCTCCATCAGTTCTTATATCCCTAGTTAGTACCAAGCTTCCATGAACACCCTTGATATTCCTAGCCTGAACCACGACCACCATACTCGCATTGTCCACCTCCGCCAATACTATTTGCCCCCTGATTCCCATGCACCTGTAATCCTCTTAAAAGTCTCTATAGTTCACTCTCATTATACTGCATAGACTAATGTTCATCATAAATCAACACACCCATCTTCTTCGAATCTCTAACAAGTCTTCCCGTTGTAGGCTGAAAAGCCCCATCAAAATTGACCTTTAGCCATCCTATTGGCAGAGCCAGACCATTTGATACGCCGTAGGTCCCTTATCCTCCCGACGCCCCAATGTTTTTGGATGAAACTAGTAACGTTGTTATTTATTACAACTTTTAACCATATAATGCTTCATTTATCAAAAAACAATTTGTTAATATTTCATAATTCAATCAAGAAGACGTGTTAAATGGATCTAACAATGGTTGAGATGATGTGGATTTCTTATCATTAAATGGAGAATTTGGTGAAGTCGTCGGGGTGGTGGGTGGGTCCTGCTCAGCTTCTTGGTCGTGGCAGCCACAATTCAGAAATGTCCTCCACGGCGGAGGAGGACCCAGAATCGGATCAAATTTTCAACGGGCCAATGTTCTGGGCAATCTAAGTTTTTGCGCAGTAGATGATCATTCACGGCATCATTCACAGCGACAAAGCCCAACTGAACTGACCAAATTCCCAATCTTTCCCGTGAAATTAGTTAAGATTATTTTCCCGTCAATCATTTTTCATGGCCCGTCTCCATCTCAGAGGTTCCTACACGACCATCGTCTCCTAAACTTGCTGACCTGCAACTCCGAAAGGATGCAGCGTACGTTATTGGGAACCCTTTGATCTTTAATCCATTTATTTTTTCTATGAGATTAAAAATTCAATCTTGAAGAATTTTTGTATATTACTTTAAATTTAAGATCATTAGATAAAGGAAGTAGGTAATGAATTTTTTGGAAGATAATGCAGTAGCCTAAATAAGTCAAGATTGGATCGCCACCATTCTGGGAATTTCTTGTCTTCTTATCTTATCCTATATTTACATAATAGACTTTCCACTACTACAAATCAGCTGAGTTTTCTTTCTCTGAATATCAATTAGGGTTCTTGAATAACAAAATTCATTCTTGCCCTCCTACTTTGTACTGCACTTTCCTCGAGTAAATCATATTATTTTAGGTTTTATAACAGTGAAAAATCGAGTAATTTCTTGATACGGGTTAGTTGGTTGAATTGATTATATAATAGTTTACAGTCATATTTAAACAAAATATATAAATTTTTATATTCCATAAAATACATTCTACCCTTCCCATTTCTTCCATTGATTCCGGCTGGTCTTTCCTTGTGGAGTGATGTTTACAATTGTAATTTACTTAGTTGGAATTACTATGAAATGGGATCTCTCCTATTCTTTAATCCTCCGGCTTGTCTCAAAGTATGGCACATATCGAATATAATAGTTCTTAAAACTTGCCAAGATTTGACCCTCAAATTATGAAGATGGACTTATATGTTCCCCCTTTGTTGTCTCTTCACATTTGCAATTCCTATAACAACGTATCATGGGTACGTTCATAAGAATGAAATTCAAAAAAATTGATCGGATCCATAAAAACGTTGGAACGTGTGATTTAATTTAATATAAAATAAAAAATCTTATTAGGGTTTGATATGTTGTGAATCTTTAGAAAGAGAGATATGTGCTTTGAGAACGTAACAAATTATATCCTACTCCTAGAGACATATCTAGCCGTAGAAATTAAAATTACTTCGTAATGGATCCGTGAATTGCCCACTCTTTCTCTCTATAACCAATCTACTCTCCCATATATTCTAACGACATCAAATAATATAATTCTAAAAACATAATATAAGAATTGAACTTTACCATAAAAAAAAAATCAGTAGTTTAAAATTATTGAAACACAATAATGTGTAATCTATATTACTATAGAGATTAAAAGGATGAAAGTTTGTTGTTATTTTTATCTTAAAAGAAGTTTTGAAAAAATATTATATACTCTTCAGCTAGAAACAATGATTGAAGACAACTCCTAGAGCAACTTGCTGACATTTAGACACGTGTAATTTTAGACTTTTTAGTCTTGAAATAGTTATAATTAATCGAAAATATTAAATATTAAAAAAAGAGTTTTAATAAGTGAAAATAAAAATAATATTATTTTTAAATTAAATAAAAATAGATTCTTAATTTATGTGAATAATTTTATATAGTTTATATATACAAAAAAAAAATTTAAGACAATTTTGAACTGTGCTTCATAATAAAAATTTAATAATGGTGATTTTTAATAAAATATGCAAGGACCCACTATCAATTTTCTCCATCTAGAGAGGAAGTCCACCAATAAGTCTTCAACACCAAGTGTGAAAAACAGAGTAATTGACTTAGTTTGTCAAGCACTCATCAAACATCTAAAGTTCATAGATGGAAGGAAACTCCGCTGTCCAATTCCATGATATTTCCCTCTTCTTCCAAAGAGTTCTTTTCAGGCTTCTTCTCATTCTGAAGTAGATCCAGAAAGCCTTGAAAACATGGCTGATGCTGCTGTGGTTGCACTTGTTCTTGAGAAACTAACTGCTTTAGTTGAAGAAAATGCAAGAATTTTCATAGGAGTTGCTGATGAGATTGAAGAAATTACCAGAGAGCTGAAGCGAATGCAACTATTTTTAAGAGATGCATACTCTGTAAATGATTCCAAACATCAAAGTGTTCGCCACTGGTTGAAGGAGATTAGGCGTTTAGCCTATCAAGTTGAAGACATCGTGGAGACATTTGCTGTTGAATCTGCTTCTTCCAGTAGCAGAACAAAGGGCCTCAAGAACATTCTCAAAAGAATTGCCTGCATAGTTTGTGAGGCTAAATCTCTCTATAATCTTGGCCTAGAAATCACAAAAGTGAAAGCAGATATAAGTACCATCACCACCAGTGTCCAAAGGTACGATGTAAAAGCTATTGGTGCTGGGGAAAACTTTGTTGCAGCAAATGAAAATCAATGGCTGGGAAGGCAAACTTATGCCCATCAGGTTGAAGAACATTTTGTTGGGATGGAGGAAGATATGAAGAAGCTACTATCACTTGTTCTTGATGATGACGATGATGGCAGAGCCCATCCTGTGATTTCTATATGGGGAATGGGTGGGCTTGGCAAGACGACTCTTGCTAGAAAGATTTACAAGCACAGAGATGTTCAACAACGTTTCCGGTGTTCTGCTTGGGTTTGTATTACACAACATTCCCAGATCAAAGTTATATTGCAAGATATTCTGAAGCAATTCGCCCCTGAAGAGATGAGAGAAGTAAACTTTATGGGAACCAGAGAATTGGTGCAACAAATTTACCAAGTGCAGAAAACCAAAAAATGTTTGATTGTTCTTGATGATATTTGGAAACTAAAAGATTGGAAAAGCCTAGTTGCTGCATTTCCAATTGGTGAAGGGGAAAGCAAGATACTAATCACCACTCGGAATCAGAAGATAGCTGAAATTGGATTTGCTTATGATCTCAAGTGCTTGACAGAAACAGAAAGCTGGGAACTACTTCAAAAGATAGCTTCCTCCCGAAAAAATGTTCAAGGTAAACTACTATTCACATCTTTATATATTTTAGTTGCAAAATTAATGTCTTTCTTTCCTTAAATTTGTTAGTACTTTCTAAGTAAAGTGATGAATGGTGTGACAGCAAGTTTTCTGTTCACAAATGTTTTTCTAGACTTCAAAATTGAACAAGAAATGGAGCTTATTGGGACTCAAATGGTGAGGAAGTGTGGAGGTTTACCATTAGCAGTCTCTGTGTTGGGGGGAATTTTGAAAGACAAGAATTCTTTGACTGAATGGCAAATGGTTAACAAATATTTCAGCTCATATCTTAGTAATGCAAATGAAAATGAAGAGGGAGGAGCAGTTGCCCAAGTGTTATCTTTGAGTTATGATGACTTGCCATATTATTTGAAACCATGCTTCCTCTACCTCGGGAGTTTTCGAGAGGATGAGCTGATAGAAGTTCAAACTCTTTATAGGTTATGGGAGGTAGAAGGTTTGATTTTGCCACAACACGTAATTAGAAGTGAGCAGAGATCATTAGATATAGCAGAGCAGTATTTGGAAGAATTGGCACAAAGGTCTATGGTTCAATTGAAAGCTCATCTAATTGCAGCAACTTGTAAATACCATATATGCTCAGTGCATGACATGATGAGAGATTTGTGTTTAGAGAAAGGAAGGGAGGAAGAGTTCATTAAAGTTATCAATTTTCGAGGCATAAGGCAGTCTCTGTTGGATCCCTTCTCTTCTGCAAATCCTCCATACAGATTAGTGATCCATACGGATGTTGAGGTGCAGAACGTCTCTTGTAAAACGAGTACTAAAGCACCAATGAGAGGACAACAAATTCGTTCTCTTTGTTGCCTAAATTTGAATAGTAGTAAATTTGTTGGAAGACAAATGATATGGCCAGAAGGAATACTCAGTTTGGAGGAGGACTGGAAATCACTTCGAATTATACAATTTGAAGATTATGATTTTCAAGGGAAGAAACTACCCATAGATTTAAGAAAATCAATCCACCTAAGATATCTGAACATAAACAACTGCAAATTGGATGAACTCCCTTCATCAGTAGCCAAGTTGCAATTCTTGCATACCATTTGTGTTCAAGTAAATAATGCAATAAAGGTACCTAATGTTCTTTGGAAGATGAAAAAACTAAAGCGTTTGTTCCTCTTTACCAACGGCCGTTGTATACCTGGAAATCAAAGATTGCGACTACATGGTTTGGATGAGCTTGAGACATTGTGTGGGTTTGATAGTAGAACAGATGAAATTTCTGACCTTGTCAATTTGTTAAATCTGCAACACTTTTGGGGTAAAGTTCATGATAACAATAGCCTTCACTCTATTATCAATTACATAAACATGAGTGTGCTAAAATTGAGGATGACAGGTGTTTCTATTGATGATGGTTGTGATTTTGGTGGTTTGAACGAAGGTTATGTTCTTTTAAGAAAAGTTCTAATGTGTGATAATCTTAATTACTTGGGGATATTAGTGAAGTTGAGAAAGTTTCCAACATATGAAACTGGAATGTTGCAAAATCTCGAGGGATTAGGCCTGACGGAAACCAAAATTGAGGAAGACCCCATTGCAACACTTGAGATGCTACCTCAATTGAGACTCCTATCTTTAGGGGCTGATTCTTATATGGGAAGAGAAATGAGTTTTCACGAATGGGGCTTTCCTCAACTTAGAATTCTTCGAGTTTTGAAGCTCCCTAATCTTAAATTTTGGAGGGTGGAAAAGGGGGCTATGCCTAAATTAAATTCTTTGATGATATCAGGTTGTCTGGAGTTGGAAATGATTCCAGATGGATTCAAATTTGTAGTAAATCTTAAAGAATTGATAATTTGTGAAATGCTTGAGACATTTTATAGCAGAATGGAAAACAAAAATGGTCGAAAAGGAGATGATTATGACAAAATTGAACATATTCCTTCAATTTCTTTGGACCGGCCTTCTGAATTCTATTTAGGAGAATCAACATCCCTTTGGTATTCTGCTATGGCCTTTTTATTTCAGGTATGTAAATCTTCAAATGCATTGTAAAAGCAGAAGCAAGGTAAGACAAGCAGCCTCAACTTTGTAAACACAGTTGTGAAAACATATCTCCAGCATTACAATTATCCATTCAGAAACACTCCTTTCTGTCAAGCAAATTGTTCACATTTGTATTAAATTTATCTCTGGTCTTCTGGCATATTAAACTTGTCTCACAGATCAGTAAATGAAATGGCAAACAGAGCAATTTTTTTGGTCATTTTCAAGCCCATGTTTGAATGGGAGGATGCTCTCATCTTTGTCAAGGAGATCAATGGCTTCAAGTAAAGATGACATTATAAAAGAAGTTATATTTATCAAATTAGGATTCAAATTTTTTTTTAAGAAAGAGTTGTGAAGGTGGAGAAGAATCAAGTCACTGAAGTGATGATGACAGCCGGGTCTCTCAACTACCCGAATTAATGACTCCAAGACTGCCTCTCTTCTCCAGTCCACCGTCTTGCTCCTTGGCCTGCCCACCAAACCCTTTTTGTTATGATTTTTCTGTTCGTTTTTGATAGCTTAAGAAGAAATGGAATGGAAACGAAAGCTACCGGACATGGAAGGCGTGGCCATATTTGGTATTTAACGAACGATCACTTACAAGGTTAAAAGGAAGTTATAGTGAAAGTTAACATATCTAGCATTGCCTATTCGTCCTCCTAATATGGTTTTACAATATTATTACCAATATTTGCAGTTCCTATTTGACCTCTGCATGGCTGTGCTTAATGGGACTACATTGTTTTCTCATAGAATGTGCAACTAAGGGCAAATTATATTATATTCCTACCCACACTTTATCGCTTAGCGGGTGAAGTTTGTACACGATTCGAACAAATAAACTTGTCAAAATCAATCCAAATATCGATGAATCAACTATTGAACTAAAAGAAAGTTTGAGATAACTAAAATTTATTATTTTTAACCTAGCACTTAAAAATTTGCAACAAAAATAAATAAATAATAATAATAATTCCCTTATGACTTATTTGAACAAACAAATACCCGTTAAAGAAAGCCAAATGATGGCCACATGAATACAAAAACCCCTCGCGGGATGCTTCCACCATGCATGGAAGCATCCCATGCATCTCATGCAGAGGCTCTTCTTCTTCTTAGAATAAGGTTTCACCGGAACTAAACTTTCCACAAAATTATCAACCACATAGTAATGAATCCAATACTTATTAATCACCTTGTTTCTAGTATCCACCACCATGCCGCTCCTTGGATCATAGAGTCCAGTGCTGTAATCATCAAAAAAGCCCACAATCCTCCCACCTGCAGTCACTAACAGTAGAGTTATAAGAACCATTCCCAACATCAAAATCCAAGTCCTCCTCTGTACTCACAAATACTTTAACCCATTCAGCAGTGTTGTTGTTTCTGTTAACTGCTTCCGGCATAACCCAATGTTCATATCTTGAATACCTATTTGAATACCCGTGGATACTGAGGACCCCACCATCTCTATCCAATAATTCAAGCCTCATCCATCCTTGCTCAATAACAAAATCTGGAATTAATATACTACCATCATCTTCTTCTCCTTTAGTCATATGAATATATCTCACACTTCTATTACTAATATTCTTTTAAAACAACACACTGAGTAACATAGTAACGTGGCTTTTTTTCAAACTTTCTACCACCATTACAAACCGTATATCTAATTGTTGTCCAACAATGACTACTTAATCTGTAAATAGAAATTTTGAGCATCATTGGTACCTTCCAAATATACTGCAATTTTGCAACTATATAATCTTGGCTGCCAGAATCAAACCCGAATCCAACAGAATAGGTTATGTAATCTTCTCCCATATCTCCAGGTAACAAATTGCACTCATGTAAACTAGGATTCCATAATAATATTTTGGCCTCAGAACAACAGCGGGTCGCGCAAGAATCAACCAAACAAATTACTCCATCGCAGCAACATCACCCACATCATATCTTGGATACCAATTAGATTGTGCCTTGTGCAAGGGAAACAATAAGTTTATAGAGCGGTAGAAATAACTACGGCCCACAGTTTCTGGATCAGCCTCTTCCAGATAAGTGGGGATAGCAGGACTGGTGATTTGACAACATTTATTCGGTAGGCTCCAACCGTTTTGCAGCCAAACGACGCCGGGGATGTTGCCCTATTATGTACCAGATTTGATCTTGCAAAACTCGATGGAGTTGAAAAAATCAATAACCATGATTTGCTTAAACAAGAAAGTCTAATCAGGGTCTTTGCTGGTATCCTGATTATGATTTCCAAAGCGACGTGATCGGGTAACTCTGGTATTAAAGCAGCTACGTCGCGGGGTAACTCCGGTATTAAAACAACAACGTCGTCACGGGGTAACTCCGCCGGCGATCCCTCCATGATTAGAAAAAGAATAGAGAAAGGAATGGAAGCTGAGAAATTGAGTCAGATTTTAAGGAAAGAAAGACAGAATATGAGAAGAATCATAACCAAATACAAAATATATAAACTACTAAGACAATCCCTATCTTTTAGGGATTAGACTAGGGATTGCAGTAGCGGAAACATACTCGACGGGACTGCTATGGAGGCGCGTTGGAGAGGACCAATCCGATTGAGGAGGTCCACGTTCGAAGTTCTCCCCCATTTTCACAGACTATCGAACAAACCCAGTCGAGGAGGATATAAAAAATTGCGCCAACAATTTCTGCAATAGGGGTTTCTGCCAAGGGGAGTGGTTCCGATTTGGGGTTTGTGGTGGTGGGTTGAAGAGGAAAGGGGAGTAGAAGATGGCGCAAGTGGTGGCTGTGGGCTTGGGAAGAAAACGGAAATGGAAAGAAAAAGTGAGGGAGAGAAGATTGAGAAAAGAAGAACGAGAAAAAATTTACTTGGCTCAAGCCGTGAATGAGATTGAGTTGGTTGGTATTAAATTAGTAAAACGGGGTCGTTTTACTTTTAGAAGATGGTACAGGGATTTGGGAACAGAGGATCCGGAGTGGCTCCAAATTTGGTCGACTTGTGCAAAATTATTGGTCCAGAAATTGAAGTCCCAGCTGCCCAACTAAATACAAGGTTGGCCCAAGTCCAATCTGCCATAGTATCATTTGAAAACGTCCAAATGCTCCAAAATAGAAGGCTGGGCTTTCCCCAAAATAATTCTAACCAACTAACACATGAAACCGAACTGCTCAACATAGGAGGCTGGGCTTTTCCAAATAATTTTGGGTCAGTCCATTACTGACTCTTTTATAATTTGATTTTTTTGGTCATATTTATCTTTTAGTTGAACTTTAAAAAAAAAAAAAAAAAAAAAATTAAATTAGTATTTTTATTTTAACTTTCATCAAATTCGATCATAATAAATAGTACTATAATCACATACTAGTATTAATTATATACACTAAAATATTAATTACGATCATAGATAAGTGTAGAATCTCTCTTTTGTAATATTAATAAACCTATTTAACTAGGGTAAAAAAATATTTTACATAACAAACTGATGTGATTTTTAAGAATAATGAAATTATAAAGTGATAAATAAATGTGAGAGAGGGAGTACATAAGAACTGGTATCTTAATTATGATTTCCAAAACGACATCGTCAGGTAATTCGGGATTAAAGCCGCCGATCCCTCCATGATGTTCATCACCCATAGTTTTGGATCACAGCCCACTCATTCTTTTATAGAGAGAGTATTATTTCAACCTTATCCTTTTATCCTATGCTTGTCTTCTTCTTTTTTTTTTTTTTCAAAAAATAATAATAATATATTTTTATTTTACACTAATTTAAATCTGCAAGAGGGTATTTCAAAAATTATTTTAACTTTTAAACATTTATTTATTCTATAATTTAAAATTTTAAATTCAAATTAATTAAGATAAACTTTTGATTTTATGATATACTTATCAATTATCATTATTTCAAAGGATAAAACTCAAATTTAATTCTTTCAATTTTAAAAATAATTACATATGTAAATAAATACACCAGAGAGGTGATGAGAGAGTAAATACAGCGAAAATTATATTATACTCTTAGATAATACTAACAACTAGGGAGATACATAAGTAATTTTTGTTTTAAATTTCTTTGATTATATTATTAATTTTAAAACATTAGATAAAATTAAAATTTAAAGGATGAATAATAAAATTTTATAGAGAGAGAATAAATCACAAGAAAAAGAAACGTAAATAGTTTTAGTTGGTATGATCTGCTACTCCAATGCGACATATTTGACTCTCATATTATTTTAATTTATTGAATATGGGTGTGATATATTTAATTCTCGTATTATTTTAATTTATTAAATATGGAGGGCATGACAAACGCAGTCAATGAGCAGATAAGTAGACTTTTTTTAGTTAGTTTTTTTGGTCACAAAATTAGGGTTCTTCTTGTGATTTTGCCTATTGCCTATTGGACCTAACTCTCTGAGGTCTTGGTTTGATCTGTGTTTAGGTTAGGAGATGAGCTTTGTTTGATTTTGTGATAAGTAAAACCTTAATTCAAAAATGCATAGGTAACTTTAAAAAAAAGACAAAAAATAATTACTAACTTGCACTCATTGTTCCCCTTAATCAAAATCAATTCCTAATTGCTTCCTTGATAATTTGGAAGACACAAAAAAGGATAAAAATAAGCCCAATGGTGGCCAATAAAAGAAAGACACGCGGCCAAGTTGGTATCGGCCACATAGTAATCAATCTCCTCACTAATCACCTTACTATTCCTTGGATCATAAACAACAACAATGTGGTGGGGTAGTTTTCTGGAATCACAATATTAGCAGTAACAATATTAGAATTATCCTTAACATAAAAATCCAAGTCCTTTGGCATCACAAATAGTTGAACCCATTGAGCATTGTTGTTTTTGTCAGCTGCTTCATCCATAATTCAAGCCTTATGGATCTTAGCAGAGTAACAAAATATCTGGAATTAATATAATCCCATCTTCATCTTCTCCTTTAGTGATATGAATATATTCCACAACTCTCTCATTTTCTCTTATCCAATACAAATATTTTTTTAAAATCACTAACTAACTGAGAAACACAAACCAACGTGGATATTCATTGACTGGCCAGCTACCATCAACAAGTTTATATCTAATTGTTGTCCAAGAATGACTATTTAACCTGTAGATAGAAATCTTGTACATTTTTATTGAATCCATCGTCTCGTCTCCATATACTGCACTTTTGCAACTGTATAATCTTGGCTGACAGAATCAAAGCTGAAGCCAACAGCTAAGGTTGTGTAACCTTTCCCCATATTTCTTGGTAACAAATTACACTGGTGTAGAGTAGGATTCCATACAAATATTTTGGCATCAGAACCACAATGGACCAAGCAATCATCAACCAAACAAAATACTCCATCGCAGCAAGTTATGACCACTAAACGTGCGACACCACGGAAGATATCAGCTACTTCAAACACAGGGAAACAGTGATTTATACAGCCGTAGAAATGACTACTGCGGACTACAGTTTCTGGATCAGCCTTTTCCAGATAAGGGGTGATAGCAGGACTGGTGATTTCACAACACTTATCCCCTGATCTCCGGCCGGCCGGGATGCTGCCCGATTATGTACCAGACTAATCAGGGGCCTTTCCTGGTATCCTGATCCATTGGATACTTTTCTTGGTTTTTTCAAAAAATAGATTATAGAAAATGTCTGGGTTATAAGGAAATAAATAATATTAACATTTTTTTTTATTTTACACCATATACTTAGAATATGATGACACAATTTAATAATTCTTATTTAAAAATAATTTTAATATTCTATATAACAAAATTGATAGGTTAAACTTTAATTATGATAAATTAAATTATTTTAATGATTATATTAATTGTGTTACCAAACTTTTTTTTTTTCTTTCCCAATTGTGTTACCAAACTTAAAATTTTAAATCTGCGAGAGGAAAATGGTAACTCAATATCATTTCAAAAACTGGATTGCTATTTGTATCATGGAATTGCTATTTGTATCACAAAAAAAAATAAAAAATATAATAAAAAGACCAAAACGCCCTTATGGTGCAACCTTTGCAAAAAATACTAAGTGTGAGACAAAAACGCACAAAAAATGCGTTTGTATCATGCTAAAAAACGCACATAAAAAACGTTTTCTACATGTAAAAAATAAGTAAGATTGCGTTTGTAAGGGTTAAAAACGTTGTTCAAAACGCCAAAACTCAACGTTTTTAACAAAACTAAACACAGCGAATTTGCGTTTTGTACAGCATAAAACGCAAAGTCGCTGCGTTTTTACCATGGACGAAACGCCAAAATGGGGCGTTTCGTCCACGGTTCGCTCGCGGAAACGCGGCGTTTCCGGCCCGAAAATGACATAAAATCCCCCAAATTGGCAGCCGAACCATTTGGGCAATTTTTTCTCAAAAATTCAGTGAAAAAACGCCAATATGGTGCGTTTATACCATGGATGAAACGTCAAAATGTTGTGTTTCCACCATGGTTCGCTCGTTAAAATGATGTGTTTTTGACTGTCAAAAACGTCAAAATGGGAAGTTTCCACCACGGTTCGCTCGTAAAAATGATGTATTTTTGACTGTCAAAAACGTCAAAATGGGAAATTTTCACCATGGTTCGCTCGTAAAAATGATGTGTTTTTGACATGTACAAAAGTTCAACAACGTTTACATACATTCATGTGAATTGGAGGAAACACTTATACACAGCAACTATCCAAAAAACAAATCCACACAAATTCTTAACTTAAAAAACATTCGTTATATGAAGTTATGCACGAGTGGAGTTCACGAGAAAGAGCGACACGTGGCCGACGTGGCAGGTGCCGTTCAGGTTCATCCGGCCGCTCGACAGGTCGATCACACCGCATTCATACAGGTTTTGATGGTGGATCTCCATTAAGGACAGGTAAATAAGTCCTGTTAAGTTTTTCAAGTAAATAAATTATGAAGGTTTGTTTATTTAATGAAACATATAATTACAATTTAAGCTACATCCATGCTTGTGAATTTAAGCTGATTTTTTTCACAAAGACAGTCTACCACGTCCCATAACACTAGCACCACGTCAAATAACACTAGCACCACGTCCAGATACGTCTACATCCATGCTTGTGAATTTAAGCTGATTTTTTTTCACAAAAACAGTCTACCACGTCCCATGACACAAACACCACGTCAAATAACACTAGCACCATGTCCAGATACGTCTACATCCATGTTTGTGAATTTAAGCTGATTTTTTTCACAAAGACAGTCTACCACGTCCCATAGCACTAGCACCACGTCAAATAACACAAGCACCACGTCAAATAACACTAGCACCACGTCCAGATACGTCTACATCCATGTTTGTGAATTTAAGCTGATTTTTTTCACAAAGACAGTCTACCACGTCCCATAGCACTAGCACCACGTCAAATAACACTAGCACCACGTCCAGATACATAAAATGACAGTCAAAAACACATCATTTTAACGAGCGAACCATGTGGAAACTTCCCATTTTGACAGTCAAAAACACATCATTTTGACGTTTTTGACAGTCAAAAACACATCATTTTGACGTTTTTGACAGTCAAAAACACATTATTTTGACGTTTTTGACAGTCAAAAACACAACATTTTGACGTTTTTGACAGTCAAAAACACATCATTTTGACGTTTTTGACAGTCAAAAACACATCATTTTGACGTTTTTGACAGTCAAAAACACATCATTTTGGCGTTTTTGACAGTCAGAAACACATCATTTTGGCGTTTTTGACAGTCAGAAACACATCATTTTGGCGTTTTTGACAGTCAGAAACACATCATTTTGGCGTTTTTGACAGTCAAAAACACATCATTTTGACGTTTTTGACAGTCAGAAACACATCATTTTGGCGTTTTCGACAGTCAAAAACACATCATTTTGGCGTTTTTGACAGTCAGAAACACATCATTTTGGCGTTTTTGACAGTCAGAAACACATCATTTTGGCGTTTTTGACAGTCAGAAACACATCATTTTGGCGTTTTTGACAGTCAAAAACACATCATTTTGACGTTTTTGACAGTCAAAAACACATCATTTTAACGAGCGAACCATGGTGGAAACTTCCCATTTTGACGTTTTTGACAGCCAAAAACGCTCTCATTCAGCGTTTTTAACATAGGAAAACGCAATTTTGGCTAAATTTGTATGTCCAAAACGTTTTTCCGTTGCGTTTTGGAAGAGAAAAAAACGCAATTTTGCCTCGTTTTTTGACATAAAATCTGTCAATTTATCAAAAAATTTGTTCATAAGGGCATTTTGGTCTTTTTATTATTATTTTTATTTTTTTTTGTGATACAAATAGCAAATTTGTGATACAAAAAGCAAGTCCCTTTCAAAAATTATCTCACTCTTTTTTTGAAAAAAAAATAATAATTTTTTAAAAAAAATGGTAACTATATTTTAGGAGTTTAAATTCAAATTAATTAATATAAATTTTTAATTTTATGATATGCTTATCAATTATCATTATTTCAAAATATCAAACTTAATTCATCCATCTCTAAAAATAAGTATATACATGACAGCCATTATTTATACTGGCTGTGAATACTTGTTGTTTGTTGTATTTTGGTTGTTTTTTGCGGTTAAGAATTCTCCCATATTGTAATTAAATTTATATAGTTCAATCTATATTATTGATATTAACAATAAATAATAATAAATATTATTTTTTTAAAATTATAAAAGATACTACTAATATTATTTCTAGTTAACATTCATAATTTTAATTCTATTTGACATTTTAAAACTATTTATATTATTATAATAATTTTATTATTAAAATTTTAATTATAATTAAATATATATTAATAAAAATTTGATATTAAAATTTTAAATATAAATAATACTAATATTATTATTTATTAAAATTTATAATTTTAATTGAAATTCAAAAACAAATTAACTGAGATGCTGTGTTAGCTGGATCGGAGCTGAAGAAGGTGCTGGAGTGATCGGCCGAGCTGATTCTCGACCCGAAGATGAAGAAGGCGCAGGAGAATCAATTGAGGGTTGAGTGGAGACCGAAGGTGATGGCGGCGAAAATCGCGGTGGTGGCGGCGGACGGTTTAAAGTGACGAAGAAGCTTTGTTTGAAGGGAGTGATGAGAATGAGCAAAGTTATCCACGTGCCCTTTTCTTATTGGCCAACATTTGGCTTATTTATTTATTTTTTCTTCCAAATTTCTTAATTCCTTTTTTCCTAATGTAATTATTCACTTTAGTTATTAATTTGATTTATAAATTTATTTTCTTAAAGTTTCGATCTAGTTAGATTTTAATGTAATTCCATATATAAATATCTTTAAAAAAAATTATTATTTTCCAAGTAAAGACTCTAGTATGAATACATCATCTTATTCTAATTTTTTGAAACATTATCTTATTCTAATTTAGTTATTCTTATTTAACGTCAATTTTCGTGTATATCGCTTCTCATTTTTATCATAATGACCTTGTTTTTTAAAATTTAAAAAATAATAAATATATTTGGGTAAAAAAATGGAACAAAATATAATTCAAATAGGCAATATATAAGAAAAAGGGGCCCAATTCTAATTTTTAGGATATTAGTAAGTAAGGTTAGGGGACAAAATAGGAAATCAATGTGTTTGAAATAAAATTAAACCACCATATCAAGTTTGAAAGACAAAACTAGTTAGTACAATAGTAATTAAATAATTTAAACTGAAGAGTGTATTTGATAAACTAATTTAAAAGAGGGGTGGATCTCTAAATCACTAGGTTTATATTTCCGAAACTCTTACAATATCATGATTAAGTTATTTTCTAACCTTTCGAGAGACTTTAACACCTTAGTAATAATACCCGTTAATCCATTAGCAACAAATAAAGTCAAACAATTACAAAATTTTCTTTCATATAAATGGCGCATAACTGCTTTTAAAGCGTGACACGTTTAATAAATTTTTTTAAACAAATAAAATTATATTATAAAATCATACATCTATTAGCAATCAAGAAATATGTTGCGAAATTTTCCTTCATATGAATGTGGTGTAGCTCTACTCGCTACTCTCATTTGAAAAAATTCCTTATGCCACGCAGATGTTCTATGAGAGTGTGGCATGTTTAATAACTTTGTTTTTAAAGCAAATGAAATTATATTATGAAATCTAACGTTCATTAATAACTAAGAAGGCTAAACAATCTGTTGTAAAATCTCCCTCTATATTAATGTGATATAATTGCATTCGCCACTTCCGTTTGAACAAATTTCTTATGCCACCGCACAATATTTTATGGAAGCCTGACAGGTTTAATAAAATTTTTTAAGCAAATAAAATTATATTATAACATCTCATGTCTATTAGCAACTAAGAAGGTTAAACAATCTGTCGTGAAATTTTCACTCATATGAATAACCCCGGTCAAATTTTGAATCTATTATTGATATTAACACATTCAAACTAATAGTATTATTAATTATATGCACCAAATTATTAATTAGTGTCATTGATAAGAGTACAATCTCTTCTTGTAATACTCCCTCCCTCCTAAATTAATAGACATTTTAGGAGTTAAAAGTTATCTCTTATTAATTGACACTTTACGGATATCAAGGTAATTTTACTAATTTTTCTTGTTTTACCATTCCTTACAATTTATGAGTGTATTGAATTCATCCACAATGTTATTTCATTAGTAATTTTCTCTCTAAGTTTGGGTAAAAGAGGAAAACTTACCTGATTAAATCATTAATTATTATATTTTCTTAATAACAGTCAAATATCTAAAATGTCTATTAATAAACCTATTTAATTAGGGATAAATGAATTGAACATGATTTGTGTAAAATTGAATAATTTGAAATAAAATTGGACCACGAGCTCTTTACCTTTTGACCTATGCATTATTGTTTTTTCCTTCCTTTTTTCTCCTTTATATTTATCTTTTATTTCTTCTCTGCCCAAAGCCACCATCCTCCACGTCGCCCCCTTCCCGTCGTAAACAACAAATACAACTGCCAGCTAATATAATTACAACGGCACCGATATTTCAGATGAGCGCCGTATTAAAAAAGAAAAAAAAAAAAAAACAATCATTGAGCGGGAATGAGAAAATTTGACTAGGAGAAACAACAAGAGAAGAATTGTCCGTTGGGATTATGTTAGTGTATGGATTTGAAAAGTATATATGCAAAAAATCCTTAAATTATATGCAACTTTGAGTTTTTAAAAGGTTCTAATTCGTATGAGAGAGATAAGGAATTTGGAAAATATTTGTTTTATCATCCGAGATAACAACTCGTCAATCGGGCATATCTTCAAGAAAGAAAATAAACCGGCTGACTTTCTGGCTCGCTTGGGAGCCAGTGGCACTGCAATAGCCTTCATCACAACAAGATCAATGCCACAAAGACTGAAGGGTCTCATCAAGCTAGATGAGGATGCAGTACCAATCTTAAGAATCAAGTAAAGTTTGATTTAGGACTAGAATTTTGATATTCATATTTTTTTTTGACAAGGCGATTTGTTTTGATTATTTTGGATAGGGACTGACTTCTAACATGCTGTAAAATCATCGCCTCTTTGTAATCATTTCCAAATCTATTGAAAGGGTAGAACTCGCCGGTCCTCAGTCGTTTTGACTCGGGACTGTTAAAAAAAAAAAAAAAATTCTAATTCGTTCGATTTCATAATTCGTAATATAAACCTCCTCTTAGTCTTACATGTTACGTACAACTATTACCCAATCTCAGCATTACAATAATACCAATTTTTTTATTTGATAGCTTAAGAAATTGATTTTTTATATAATTCTATTTTAGAATTATAGGGTCATTTATCTTCTAAATATTATTTTTAACACCTATATAAAATAGCATTCAATTTACAAATTAGTTAGATAATTAAAAGATTTTTACTGCTCAAAAAGGGGACAAAAACATTATTTAGAGATATTATCTGCCTATCTATTATCATGTAAGTTCAGTCTTATCCAAAATATAGAGTTATACGTTATCTATTATTGTTATAGGATGGATAAATTTTGAAATTAAGGTAGCTCAAATTACTCTATTTATGGGGGTATATCTCAAATTGTTTATATTTATTTTTTCATTTTTTTTTGGAAGCATTTTCATTTGTTTTCTGGATACTATTTTTTCATTTTTTAGAATGAAGTCACAGTAAAATATCTCATCCAAATTGTAAAATATGAAATTAAGGTAGTTCAAATTGGTCTAATTATTTGATCTATATTATATTTATTTTTTATTTTTTTCTTTGAATGCAGTCGCAGTAAAAGCTCTATATCAAAATAAATACCTTCTATTTAAAAAATATTTGTTACTCAGAAAAAGTCAACAGTTATTATTGATATACGTTATTTTATTTTTAAATTTTAAATTAAATTAAATTAAATTATATATATGCTTTTGTGTATTTTGCAATTAAAATATAATATTATAAGTGAAAAAATAATAATAAATGTTAAACCCAAAACCCCAAATATGAATAGATAAATGAATTTTTGTTAATATAAAAATTTTGTTAAAAAGTATTCAATGAAAAAATGTCCATCATATTGATAACAACAGTATTGCTTTACTTAAGGGTCATTTGCTTTTTTACCCATGCAATTTTCATATTAGCGAGGCATACAAATATTATGGTTGCAAAACTGAATTCCTATTTGTACACCATTTTTACTATTTGTAACAAAAATTATATTCTAAAAGTGAGAAAAAATAAAAATAGAGAAAATAAATAAATTAAGGTTATAAAGATAAGAAAGAAAAAATAATTAAAAATTTGAAAATAGTGGTAAAAAAATAACAGGTTTTTGTTAAGTGTTAACAACTCAATTTAATAAAATCATCATTTTTATTTTGTGACAAAATGCAAGTGATGACAAAAAAAAGAGTTTCTAAAATATGATTAAAGCCTATTACCAATTTTCAATTTTACTCTTTGAAATAATGGTAATTGATAAGCATATCATGAAATCAAAAGTTTATCTTAATTAATTTGAATTTAAACTCCTTATATGATTAAAGCCTATTACCAATTTTCAATTTTACTCTTTGAAATAATGGTAATTGATAAGCATATCATGAAATCAAAAGTTTATCTTAATTAATTTGAATTTAAACTCCTTACATGTAGACTAAATCAATGTTTAAGAGTTAAGATAATTTTTTAAAATAACATATAATTACCATTTTCCTTTGCAGATTTGGTAATACAATTAATATAATCCAGACATTTTCTATAATCTATTTTTTTTGAAAAAAAAAAAAAAAAAAAGTATAAGATAAAAAGGATAAGGTTGAGGTTGAAGTAACACTATCTCTATAAAAGAATGAATGGGGGTTCACTGTGATCCAAAGCTATGGGTGATGATCATGGAGGGATCGCCGGCTTTAATACCGGAGTTACCCCCCGAGGTCGTTTTAGAAATCATAATCAGGATACCAGCAAAGGATTTGATTCGACTTTCTTGTTTAAGCAAATCATGGCACTTATTCATTTTCTCAACTCCATCCAGTTTTGCAAGATCAAATCTGGTGCATAATCGGGCAACATCCCCGCCGGCCGTTGTTTGGCTGCAAAACCACAATAGGGCAGCAGGGGTTAAATGTTCTGAAATCAGTAGTCGAGGTATAGAGGTTAAATGTTGTGAAATCAGTAGTCCAGGTATCCCCCCTTATCTGGAAAAGGCTGATCCAAAAACTGTGCTTCTCAGTCATTCCTTGGGCTCTATAAATTACTGTTTCGTCTTGCACGGTGATCAACGGGTCGTAAGTTTCTGCGACGGAGTATTTTGTTTGTATGATGTTTGCGAGAGCGGCTGTGGTACTGATTCCAAAATATTATTATGGAATCCTACTCTACACCAGTGCAATTTGTTACCTAGAGATATGGGAAATGATTACAAAACCTTAGCTATTGGCTTCGGCTTTGATTCTGTCACGGAAGATTATATAGTTGCAAAAGTGCAGGATATTTGGTCGGTCCAAAAACCTGATAAGATATGCAAGATTTGTATCTACAGATTAAGTAGTAGTCATTCTTGGACAACAATTCGTCATAAGATTGTTGACGTTGATGGTAGAGTTCCTCGTCGCAAGCATCATTATAAATCTAAGTGTGTGATCTTAAGAGGGTATTTGTATTGGCTTTCTTATAATAGAGAAATAGAAGAGACAGTTGTGGAATATATTCATATTTCTGAGGGAGGAGAAGATGATGATGGTAGTATATTAATTCCAGATTTTGTTACTTTGAACAGAGGGATGAGGCTTGAATTATTGGATAGAGATGGTGGTGTCCTCTCTATCCACGGGTATTCAGTAGGGTATTCAGTAGGGTATTCAAGATATGAACATTGGCTTATGCCGGAAGCAGTTGACAGAAACAACGCTTCTCAATGGGTTAAACTATTTGTGATGCCAAAGGACTTGGGTTTTTATGTTACCAGTTATCCTATTACGGCTAATTCTAATATTGTCACTGCAGGTGGGAGGATTGTGAGTTTTTATAATAGCAGAGAAATATGCGACTGCCCCTATTCTGATGTGAAATATTGCACTCGGGCTGTCCTTTATGATCCAAGGAACGGCGGCACGGTGGTGTCTACTAGAGACAAGGTGATTTGTGGGTCTTGGGTTTATTACTATGTAGCAGATAATTTTGTGGAAAGTTTAGTTTCGGTGAAGGCTTATTCAAAAAGAGAATGGAAGAGGAGGGAGAGCATATGCATGACATGCATAGGATGCTTGGAGCCAAGTTGGCCGTGTGCCTTTGTTTTATTGGCCATCATTTGGCTTTCTTTTATGGCCTTTTGTTTGTTCAAAATTTTTAAGTCCTAAGGAAATTACTGATTTAATTTATTAATAAATTTCAGTTTATCCAATGATTTCTCATGGAATTCCAAGTTTTTTTTTTTTTGTTTTTTCAATTCAACCACCTTCTTCCTAGTTTTCTCCGAATGGGACAAAATGCCACTAACTTATGTCCCCAACTCTAGGAAGGCCTGCAACTGGGTTCCCTCCTTCTAACGTTGTTAGGTTTTGCAGAATCTTCATGGTGGCCAACTATTGATGTTGAATTTACAGTAAATTTGAGTAATTTAAAATAAAATTATGATTTTATTTTTCTATACGTAACTATATTTCATCGAAAAGATGTATATTTCATCATGCCTTTTTTTTAGCAAAAATAAATTAAAGCTGGGGTTGACTTAAATTATATATATATATAATGACAATGACACATTCTTACTCTTATAAAAATAATTTTGTTTAAATAATCTATAATTTAAATTAAATTATAAGTAATTATAACTAAAACTCTAATAATTACTTCTATAAATATTATTATTCATGGAATCAAATTTATTAATATTATTAATCATAATGTGGGTAGTTGTTACTTGAAACTAATTTAATAATGGCGGCTTTCTAATTTCTTTTGGATAAATTTAATTTAAATCCACCGCGTTGTGAACAATTTAGTTTGCGTTCGGCCCAGCTCAATTCGTCGTTCTAAAGGAATGGGCAATGCAAGCAAGCATTGTTTAAACTCACACTTGCTCCAATTCATCTTCAAACCTCAAAGTATGCATATAAATACACGTTCTTTAAGTCAACCAAACTGTTTATGACCAAAAAATATCTAATCTTCCGAATTCTTTTAATCCTTCCAACACTCATATATTGATGAATTAAAAATTTAAAACTTGTTATTATGATTTTAGATATCCATAATTTAACAAAATTACATAAAAATTAAATATAATTCGTCCCAATATTAAAAAATACGTTAAAATATATAAATATTTGAACAGTTAAAGAATCATGGACACCATTCTTCTTTAAAAATGCATGTAATCAAATCAGGGATCTCTTCAGCCAAAACATGAAATTCCTCCAAATTCTTGAATTCATCAAAAGCAACGATCTGGGTTTTCTTTGGCCGATGGGGGAGCTTAATTTTCAATGTGCATTTTACGTAAGTGAATTTTTTTTTTTTTTGACTGCATAGAAAGAACCTTATTTGATCGGAAAATTCAACGGCGGCAGATTTTTTTCCTTTTTACCGTTCGTTTGGTAGTGGTGGCGCTTTCTACGGTCATAATTTCCGGTCATACTAATGCCAAAAGTGAGCTTTTTGTTTTTTACCAAACGTGGCCGACTGTCACTACCAATTCGCAAATAATTAATAAAATCAAGTTGAGCTACAGTATCACGAACTTGGACGACATGCAGACATGGCCACAATGGTGTGAAGAGGAGAGGATTTTAGTAAATTCAGCATTTTTTTATTTATTAAATTAAAATAATTTAATATAACTCGTTATTCGAAAGTGAATTATAGAACACTAAAAGCCATGATATTTTATAGATCTAACATAAATTACATCTCTTATAATAAATATGACAAAAACATATAAAAATTGACGTAATCCTTAACCGGAGTAAGAATATATCTATCAAGATATACGATAGTATAAATCAATTCATAAATCTACCATTAAAAACTTATAAATTTGATTCCAGTTTCATCCTCTTTGCATTTGTGGCCTAATTACGATGCCAAACAGACTAATCAAGTAGCAGACTATATTGCAAGTGTCAAATGTGAAACACAGGGATAAAAGACTTTCACTTCTCATAATTCATTATTACAAGTGTCTTAAGAAATCTTTTCCTCAAACAATTTTCAATTAATCACCAATAATTTGTTCATACTTGAAGGGCTTCAATGACTTTAATTATAATAATACATTCAACAATATATCTCAATATATGGATCAACAAATTGTCAATCTAATATTACAATATATATATAAGATAATCTTTCTTGCTTTCTCCACTCATCGACTACTTGGTCCAATCTTGACTAGTCAAAGAAATGAGAAGGGAGTGGGGTCAAATCATTAGTAGAGAAAACCCTGTAAATTCATGCACGCAACCTTCTTCTAGTCCTATATATCTCCATCTTCTTCACTAGCTAAGCACCTCAAATTTTAATTCCCACAATATCCTTTCTCCTCTCCAACAATCCATCTTTTCTCTCCATTTTTTCCTTCAATTTTCATCTAAAAATAATGAAAAACGCTAGACCAACAGCTCTGCAGCCACCAACTTATGACAAAGCCATCACCGTCTTGAGCATTGATGGTGGAGGCATTAGAGGACTCATTCCCGGAGTCATTCTTGGATTTCTTGAGTCTGAACTTCAGGTTCTTTAATCAAAATGATTACTCATTTTTTCAATTTTTTAATTTCTTCAGTCTGGTATTAGACGTTGCGATAGTTGTTTTTTAAAACGTTACGGGACGTGGCGGAACATAACAAGTAAAATCAAAACTTAAAGTATATAATATTTGTTAACAGTAACCATACAACGTCCTGCCACTTCTGAAAAATAACTCCCGCCAAAACCAATCAACACTTCATCACTTCATTCAATTTTCTCAACCACTTACTTATTAATAGTTTCAACTACATTCATATTAATTGCCAAACCAACCACGTACGTTCAATATAAACTCTTTCAAAAATTCTACTATAAACAAGACCCACGTCTGGCAACATTCATACAACGTCCAAACCAAATCACTTCATTCAGACGTTGCGATAGTTGTTTTTTAAGACGTTACGGGACGTGGCGGGACATAACAAGTAAAATCAAAACTTAAAGTATATAATATTTGTTAACAGTAACCGTACAATGTCCTGCCACTTCTGAAAAATAACTCCCGCCAAGCCCAATCAACACTCCATCACTTCATTCAATTTCCTCAACCACTTACTTATTAATAGTTTCAATTGCATTCATATTAATTGTCAAACCAACCATGTACGTTCAATATAAACTCTTTCAAAAGTTATACTATAAACAAGACCCACGTCTGGCAACGTCCATACAACATTTCCTCTGCTTTTCTTCTTCCATTCCAAAAAAAAACAAGCCACAAACCTGAACTATTTCTCACCAATTTTCTCAATGGCCTTTCGATACATTATTCGTAACATGAATATCTTTGAAGAAAACCAAGAATCACCACAACAAATGCCGCCACCACTGCCACTTCCGCTTGACCATATGCCGATGAAGCATATGTTCAATGTAGAAGATAATTCAAAACTTATGTTATTTCTCACCAGAAATGGTTTGACGGGATTGTTGCCAATGGACCGCCAATACGTAAACATAACGCTGGTACTAGATTTCTATGATGCACTACACAACAAAGATGCAATAAATATAGTGAATTAAGGGGTTTTAGATTTAGCATATCAACACGCACTTGTCCATGAGAAACCAAAATCCTGATGCACTAACACATGAGGCTATCCGAAGAAGAAGTCCGACCAAGGAAGAAGTCAGAGCAATATTAAAGCAAAACGTTGACGTCCCAGATGATTACTGGACGATCAGATTGAAATATCTGAGCATATTTGCAAAGACATTGTACACGTTCCTACGTTTCAATGTTGCTGCAGGAGAAGCCTCCAAGGCATTCGGGTTGCAACTGTTAATTGCCACGATGACAAGAAAAAAAATCAATTTGGGCAACATCATCAAATACTACATGGAAGAAGTTGGCATAACATGCACTCGGAGTATCCTTTACCCCAGCCTAATCATGGACATGTGTGGAATGGCTGGAATCCTAAAACACAATGATGATGAACTGGTGACACTTCCTACGTATCTTGATGACATCTCTTGCATTCTTCTTGACAATACAAGACAAAATCCTACGCTTGAACCATCCTCAAGCGTAGGTAGTAATTAAAAAATTACTGTACAATAAATTATAATTTTTAATATAATCTATAGTTTTCTTTTAATATCACTATTTTTATTTATAGTTCAATTCTACAACGTCCAAAAAACAAAGTACTACGTTTGCGTTCAAATAAAATAAGAAATATTTCTCTTTTCATATCAGACGTTGCGATAGTTGTTTACGGGACGTTGTTGGACGTGGTGAGACATTCATTTTCAAAATCCAATTCAAAAACAACAAAACTTCTTCAAAAAAATGACCAGAAATCACTACCAGAATCCCTAAATTCTCCTTTCTGTTGTAATTTGTTTTAATCTACATATCATTTTCTTCAATTTAGTAAAACAACGTCTGTTAACACTATCACAACGTCCATATACGTCACAACACGTCCATCTCGTAAAACTAAACAACTGTACAAAATATTCATCATTTACGTCCCAACACGTCCTGAAACGTCCAGTATACAAACAGACGCGTCTTTAAAATTTCATTAATTGCATCAGAACAAAAAGCCGTCCCGACTTTCCAAGCATACATTCGTTACAAACAAAAAAACTATCCACTCCTATAAAACAACTGGTAAAACAATGTTTAACATTCACTTTGGTAAAACTTAAAAATTCCTTCGCTTTCCTTCTTCCTTTTCAAACACAACAATCCGAAAAACTTCTTCACGTTCCAATAGCCAGTCGTTATATTCTTCCAAGCATGAACATATTCGAAGAAAACCAAGACCTGTAACCACCAATGCCTCCATTACTCCCGCTTGAACAAATGCCAATGAAACATATGTTCAACGTAGAACATCATTCAGAACTCCGAATGTTTCTCATCAGAAATCATTGGAGTGGATTGATGCCGATGAACGACCTGCACGTAAACAGATCGTTGATCCTAGAGTTCTATGAGGGTCTGCATCATAGAAATAGACTAAATACAGTTTACGTCAGAGGACATTCAATCAGAATAACTACTCAAGCAATTAACGACCACTTGGGCATCAGGAACTTGGGTCCTCAGTCTTTACAACATGATGATATTGCCCATTTCCAACCAACCATGGAGGAAGTCCGAGCAGTATTAAAGCAAAACATTAACGTCCCAAACAATTATTGGACGATCATATTGGAAGATCTGAATAGTTTTGCAAAAACATTGTACACGTTCCTTCGTTACAATGTCACTGCAGGACAAGTCTCCAAGCCATTCGGTTTGACACTTTTAATTGCAGCAAATGCAAGAAAAAGTATCAATTGGGGCAACATCATCAAATACTACATGGAAGATGTTGGCTTCTCAAATGGGTGGACTCGGATTATCCTTTACCCCAGCCTCGTCATGGACATGTGCGAAATGTCTGGAATCCTTCAATCCCATCATGATGAAGTGGTTCCACTCCCTGAATATCTTGGAGACTACTCTTCCATTCTGCTTAACGAGGATGATGCCTCAAGTGTAGATTGCAATGAGTTGCAATAATAATTTTAATAAAATTTTATTATTTTCTTTTCATATCAGTATCTTAAACTTTCTCTTTTCATATCAGACATTGCGATAGTTGTTTACGGGACGTTGTGGGACGTGGTGAGACATTCACTTTCAAAAACCAATTCAAAAACAACAAAACTTCTTCAAAAAATGGCAAAAAATCACTACCAGAATCACTAAAACTAGCACAACGTCAAAAATAACTACAATCACGTTCAGAAATGTCTACATCCATGCATGTGAATTTAAGCTGATTTTTTTCACAAAGACAGTCCACCACGTCTAATAACACTAGAACCAAGTCAAAAACAACTAGCACCACGTCCAGAAACGTCTACATCAATGCATTTGTATTTAAGCTGATTCTTTTCACAAAGACAGTCCACCACGTCTCATAACACTAGCACCATGTCCAAAAAATATCTAAATCCATGCATGTGAATTTAAGTTGATTCTTTTCACAAAGACAATTGTAATAATAATTTTAATAAAATTTCATTATTTTCTTTTCATATCAGTATCTTAAAATTTCGTATGACATGTACAACGTCCAAAAACCGAACTGCAACGTCCCGGAACGTCTAATAAGAAAACCAAATAAAACAACCAATAAAATTTTCTGATTCTTTATGGACGTTGCGAATATTTTTTTTTTTGGACATAACCAAACGTGCTGAAACGTAACAACTAATATCAAAACATAACTCATTATGCCACAACGTCCTACTACGTCCAATTACGTCTACAAAATCTCAAATTAAAAGCAATAAACATTCATTTTTCAAATCAAATGTTAATTACAACTACAAATTCATCTCAATCCTTGTAATCATCTCACTCAACTACACCATCTGAACTATTCCTTTTGTATTTTCTACCTCTCAAAATATTCCTTTTTTTCTCCATTGTACTCTTTGGCCGTACATTTCGAACACCTTTTGGTCTCTTTCCTTTCGGATCTCTAATTTCTCCTTCTGTACCATCATCATCATCATCCACATCTTCACCTCCTTCTTCCAATCTAATAGCGCTCAGCAATGCAATCTCTAAGATCTTTGAATTTATCATCTATCATTCCACGAGCAATAGAACTCGACTGACATAATTGAATCAATCTCAAATACTTCTTGCTGGCAGCATGCCTCCAAACAGAACAGTAAACATAATCTCCTTCATTTCTCGGACGTGAATTGTGAAATTGAATCTGACGGCCATATGTCACACCCTTAGTCCACCTTTGCAATATACACCTATCGGGTAGTATCTATAAAAAAAAAGTAATTAATTAATTAATCAACAAAACAAGTTTCACACCAACAACGTCTGGTATTTTATACTCAACATCCATAAAAACACTATGGCAACGTCAGATTAACACATTAACAACGTCCCAAAAAAAAAAAAAACTGAACCAATAAAAATATTTGCAGCTGCATTCTATCCAATCAGTCAACTTATCAAATAACACAACATGTTGAAAAATATCTTCTCCATCCCACCAGATATGATATTGAATTAACTCGTCATCTTCACAAATCTTTTCATAATTGTATAAAGTCATGTCTTTAAACTGAGTCTCAAACATACAATATGCATTAATTGTGTAAACTTCAGAAGCTTGAATTAACATCGAATGTTTCGGAACAAACAAATCCGGTTTCCCTTGATGACACCTGTACTCTTCTTCATTTTCGTTATTCCTCCAGTCATTCACCACATCTACAAATTGATGGTAAAAATCAAAAAAGTGATGATGTTTTGTTTAGCCGCCTTGAAATCTCACGATTTGTTGACTCACTCCTTTGAGATGAGAGAACCTCTCCAGAAAAGTAATCTTTGTTAAATGCAAGACACCATTTCTTGCGAATCTCATAGAGATCATTCAACCACTTAATATTTCCACATTCATATTCAGCCACCATGTTGTAAACAAACAAAAAAAAATGAAAAAATATTTTCGCAACGTCAAAAACACATACCGCAACATACGTAAAAACACTATTGCAACATCCAAAAAAACACTACCGCAACGTCCTTAAATGTCCCAAAAAAATGAAAAAATATTTTTGCAACGTCAAAAACACATACCGCAACGTACGTAAAAACATTATTGCAACGTCCAAAAAAACACTACCGCAACGTCCTTACCTGTCCAAAAACAATGAAAAAATGTTTTCACAATGTCAAAAACACATACCGCAACGTACGTAAAAACTATATTGCAACGTCCAAGAAAACACTACCGCAACGTCCTTACCTGTCCCAAACATGCTGAAACTCTTCCTTTGTAACCACACTGTAAAGAAGGCGTTGAAATAATTTAGAAAAACCTGTGTCATCACGCAATGAAGGTAAGTTCTTCCGGAAGTTCTCACTTATATGCCAAAGATACAACCGATGACAAGTTGATGAAAATACATCCTTTATAGCTGCTGCCATCGAAAATGCTTGATCTGTCATCAAAGTAATTGGTGTTTGACCATCCATGGACCTCAAAAACGTCTTAAACAACCAATTAAATTATTCAATCTTCTCATTCTTTATGAAACCAATTCCAAACATAATATTACGGCAGTGATTGTCCATCCCAACAAATGGTCCACATATCAAACCATACTTGTTTGTCCTATAAGTCGTGTCATGAACAACCAAATCTCCAAATATCTTGTAATCCGCCTTCATTTGTCTATCACGCCAAAACAAATTACACAATGATGAATCGCTGTCCAGCTCAAAATCAAAATAGAAATCTTGTTTATCACAAGATCTTTTCTTCAATATCTCAAAAAGTGTATTTGCATCACAACCATCAATGGTCTTTTTATTCTCAATTTTCATACAATTATAAACATCTCATGAAGTAAAACCTACTTTAGATGGCCCACCAGCCTGTTGCAAACAAAAAATAAATTTAAAAGTTATGACTACAACGTCCAGAAACGTCTGTAATAATACTTTCGCAACGTCAACTTATGTCTACAGAAAATTTTTTTAAAGTCAATTACCTCTTTACACAACACTCTGTAACCATCTGAAACACGAACACCAGAATCCTTCAAAGTCTTTAAATAATCAACTGATAAAAAATTCATATTTCTACTAGAACGCAATAAGTGTCTCTGATATTCAAAGCACATCTCATGATTGTGTTTCCGGAAATGCTTTTGCACCTCCCAAATACCATCATCAATTCTCCTAAATTCAACAAGCGCATTACATTTCGTTCGAACGTCCAATTTAGAATAAATCCTCTCATTTTCAGTCTTATTTTTATAATCCTTCTCACCTTGCTTCGAACACACAAAATGTCTCATATATATCTCATCTTCCTTCCTACGAGACCTATGCTTCCTAATACTAAAACCCAATTCGAAAGCATATTTGTTATACAAATCGTATGCCTCAACTACGCTACCAACTCTCTGACTAATCAAAGACAGCACCGACTCATCATCCATTGATTTCATATATGGAAAAAAAAAAGGGAAAAAATAATAATAACTTAAGCAACGTCCCAACACGTCTCACTTATTACTTATGCAACGTCCAGAAAAACATCACATTAAAACTAGGGAAAAAATTCATATCCCGCAACATCACACTACGTCCCACTTATTACTTACGCAACGTCCAGAAACATCACAACAAAACAAAAACAAACAACATCGCATTAAGCAATGTCCAAAAACGTCTCAGTTATACCTTACGCAACGTCCAACCACATCATATAAAAACTAAAAAAAAAACATCCTATCCCGCAAAGTGCAAATTTATGCTGCAACATTCAAAAATACATACTAACAACGTCCTCGAACACAACGATCATAATAACATCATCATAAAAACGAATCATACAAATGGAACAACAATTTTCAACCGATCGAAAATCATAATTCGCAAAAACATACTATAAGAACAACAATTAAACAACAAAAACATCAATCGCGAAAAGAAAAAAACCGATGATCATCATTGTTCTTCTATCCGATACCTTTATTAACAATTTCAATGCTTGCAAAATGATTTCAGAAGCAGCGCAATTCGAAAATCTCTGGTTCCGATCGCTCTCGTTAAGTTTCTGATCGCTCTTGTTCAGTTTTTGAAAAAAAAAGTGCAACCACCACGTTTTGAATGTATATATACCACAGCGGGAAAAGAAGGAAAAAAAAAAAGAAAAAAAATTAGGCGCGTCACTAAATATTACAAGAAATGAAAAAAGACAGTTGACTCAAAAAAACTTACTAATTATAATAAGTGATACATGTACACAATGGTACAACATATAAATTGCGAGTCTATGCCCTTATATTAAACAAATGTGGTAACAAAAATAATTGAAATGGTAAAAAAAACACACACACACACACACACATTTGTAAAGAAATTTTAAGTTCGGAAAATTCATAGATTTCTATGCACAATTAGCCTTCGGAAAATTTATAGATGTCTTACCATCATTAAAAAGTGAGGAATTAATCTCTAAATCGTCTACACTCTTTTATCAAACTGTTGAAATAATCTAAAACTAAAACAATTGGATGATAAAAAAAAATGTATAACAATTTTAGAGCTTGTAAACAGAAATTTTGAAAATTTTCTAAAATCTTTTGGACCCTTTACCTTTAATTTTTGATAAAAAGAATTAAAAGGTTATTAATAATCAGCACCTTTCTTTTATTCGAGAGCCAAATGATAATTCAAGATAGTAAATTAAAAAAAAAACAGAGACGTTGTTTAAGAGTTCACAAAATTTAAACTATAGACCATTTAATTTTCTAAACTATAGCCCATCGGCCGGCGCCGCACTGCCGGCCGGCACACCCACCAAAGAGATCACCGGTGTTTGATAATAATAAGGATGACATGACGAATGAATAACAACAATTGATGTTTAGATTCATTTAATACAAAGTACAAAATGGCTTTACAAATGACAACATAAGAAGCATTCGTGGGCGTGGATGAATGTGAACAAGCCTAGGCTTTTGCTTCAGTACAACAAAGTGAGTAAACTAAACCCTATAACACAAATCTGCATCAACGCGAGGAATTAAATGAAGGGGGGAAAAAGGGCAGCAGAAATTTGAGTAGAGGATGAACACAAACCTGTACTTCAAGAATGAATATTCAAATTTACAGAGAGCGACTCCTTTACATAGATGCCAAAATATCCCTCATCTCCGCCACCGACGGTATATTTTCAGATGGATACAGTTTAGCTACAAGTTGCGCAAAGCTGTCGTATTTGTCCAGAAACTCTTTCTGACAAATTTAAAAACACAAACAGAAATGAAACAACATTATGTTTTCTTCGAGGAATATTCATCTTCAGTTCTGTTGGACATCGAATAAAATCACCAGCAATTTTTACAATCTTCCCAACTTATCAGTCAAGAAGCAAACTCAACAAATGTGATCAAAGTTTTATCTTCACATGGGTCATCAAAATGCAAAATGCGAAAGAATAGAGACCAAAACCTTCCTCAAAAAATGAGCAGCATCCAAACAAAACAAATGCTTCCGTTGCTCATCCACTATTTTTTACCACCTTGGTAACATCAAAGACATAACTGCCAAAAATTCAGAAAAGAAGATGCAAAAATACAAGGTTCATCCTACCTTGCATTTATCCCACAATGAAGGCAACAACTCCTCCGAGGTAAGATTCTTTTGTAACCTCTTATACATCGCTCCAATATGCTTATCGACCTATATAAATGCTTGTCAGGAAATCAATCAGAAGAGATTGGGAAACAGGGTTTGGAAATATAACATCACTGACTTACCCCGGCCAAACTGGCTTTGACCACCTTCCGGAGATCAGTTTTTGACAACCCAAGCTGGAACTGGATCTGTCATTTTCATAGATTATCAGAGTTACAAGATTCTTGAGATTTTATGGCATAGTTACAAGAAAACCAAAATGACCAGGATAGCAAATAATAGCCATCAACTAATGCCAAGATAATTTCAAGCATGAAAATAACTATTTATGTATTAAGATTTTCCATAACATGTCACACATCAAGAGATGCAAGTGTTTTTCAAGCAATGCAATGGTTCCATCTTGCATTTCCTATTTATAAAATGTCATTAGCAAAATATTAAAACCACAGTAACATTAGAGCTGTTCAAACACATAAGTTCAAGGAAAAAAACATTCTTCATAGCAGCATTACCGACTAGCCAAGTTCAAATCAGATGACATCAGCCTGCCCACAAATGAAAAACAGATTGATAAGAGTTCCAGACAAAATTACCTCTTCTGGCGGAATAGTGTACATTAAATCCTCAATCCTACGAGCAAATTGGAACAATCGTTCAAATTGCTGCAATCAAGAAAGTTCTTCAAAATAAGTACATAACAAAATGTTTGCACGGAAATGTAAAAAAATATAACAGAGACACGGGAAAGAAAAGAACATTATGATTGATAAGAAGAGTTCAACTACTCACATAATAAATGATAGCGCTAATAAAACGCGTACAAGCTTGTTCATAAGCTTCACTGGCTTGGTGATAAAATTTCGCTAAAGTGGGGACAACATTGGCAAGGTCATAAAGGCTGTAAGAAAGCAATTAAGCCAGAACGTCAAATTACCACGTCACATACCGACAAAAGAAATGTGATTATTTAATCTATACATTTGGGTAGTACCTATTCTGAAAAGCAGCATAGTTCTCTAAGAGTAGAATATCTGCATACTTTGGCTCAACCTGACTGATTTTATCCAATGTCACAAACATAATTGTCACCTGTCAAAATCATTAGAGAGCCATGAACATCAAAGACCCATTTACAGGCAATTTTTGTAATCCATGATCAGATTTGATACACCAAATGTGCACTTCCATCCAAAATTTACGGAATAATATTACCTACCTATCATTAACCATCTAAAAACCATTCAAAAATAACCAGAATGAAACTGTACGAGCTGCAAGCTTACAAATTTCAGGTATGCTTGATCAACCAAATCCCTCGATTGTCCTTGGATGTACTGTTCCATGCGAGTTGCAAGAGTAGCAAACCTGCAACAATGGGGTATATCCCACTTTTATTAGAACACATTTAACAAGAAATTTGACAGAAAGCTTTAAAAAGCTAGTATCTGACGAAACCAAAAGACAAGTCAATAACATGTGAATAATTCAGCAGAGTGCAAGAATTTTTATTGGCACTGAACTACATCACCAACGATGATTATGTATCGAACTTCAGAAGTTCCTAACTAAAACATATAAATCAACAAGAATGATGGCAAAGCTTTTGTATGAAGCAATCCTGAAGAATAGAAGGCTAACAAACTTATTGCTTTATTGAATAACTAGATAGAAAGACAGTAAAAAAGACAAAGTAGATATATTATGAACAAAGCAACCATCAAATTATTTATCATACAGACTTTAAAGATTAAAAAATAACATCTTTTTTGGACCCTACTTCCCCAGATAGAAGTACAAGGTCAAAGAAAATACTCTCCATAGTGAATAAAATGCAAAATTTCACTCACAACTAAAGCACATTAGTCTGCAAATCGTTTATGAATCAAGGACAACTAAGATCCAGTCTCACCGTTTAAATAAAAAAAAGCATAAAGAATTTTTGTTTATAAAGAAGTTGAACAGGTTGTGAAAAATAAATTAGCATAACAATTTAACTTCAATTACAAATAACCTTCTATAGCAAACTCTTGCAGTTTACCTTGGAATGTATGACAAGACTCCAAGCTGCTTAACATTTCGTTCATTTCTTTCAATTTGGTGACAAGCCTCCTCCACAAACTGCAGTAGTATCCCAGATATTTAGGAAAAATGATCATTAAAGCATACAAAATGTACAATTTCAAAGAAAGGGGTTTACAACTCACACGGCTAAATTGCATAGAAATTCTAGATTCTAAATCGTCAAGCAATAGCCGCACAAAACCTGCTGCATCAGCTTTCTGACCAGAAATATAACGTTCTGTTATACCATGCATTGATATGCAGCGCAAAGGGTCAATCTTATATGCCCAATCCACCACAGCATAGAAGTCTTCCTATATAATCAATACAAATCAAATGAATGTTTACATCTATAAAAAAAAATAAATTTCACAAATCTTCCTCATTGACAACTAAGCATATACCAAGAAAATTTCCAAAGCTATGGGGAGAAAACTTTAAATCTATATCTAGAATAACAATCTGCAAAGGGAATTCCCACCAAATAGTTAAAATTTGACAGATCATTCAATTAAGAAACTTGATATGTTGGAATGAAATGTCTCAAAATATCTTCTGAAAATATTTTCTTTTATTATCTTATGTGATTGGTATCAAACATCCTTGAAAAAAAATTAGTTTGATTCTAAGCAATCTCAAAAGAGATTAGGCAACACTACAAGTTTTTACCTCTCACCTTCAAGAGAAGTTAAGTCCTAAGTTAACAAAATACCTGTATTCCATCAAGTAAATCACGGAGCGATTCATTTAAAGCCTCCAGCTCTGCGGTGTTTTTACCTAAAGCATCACAAAAATGGCATTAAAAGAAATAACCTTCAAAAAAGAAATAATATCCAGAAAATGACTTACTGGCTTTATTGTCATTGTCATCGATGTCCATAATGCCTAAATCATCATCATTTATGTCCTCATCATCATGGGGCTCCCCTTTGTTTCCATTGGCACCACCTCCAGGTGGAACAAGTGCAGGAACTTCAAAGCACATGAAGTGTGCAAAAAAGGAGCTCTGCAGTATATGCATTGAAAGAGATTAGATGGAAGAAGTTTATAATTGTGTGTGTGTGTGTGTGTGAGAGAGAGAGAGAGAGAGAGAACCTCGTCCACAAGAAGGGGAATGAATATGGTGAGCATTTTGGCATATGCGTCAGAAACTGTAGATGTGTCAGCATTGTTAGCATTTTGATTGGCACCAGTGGAACCTTCAAGCCATACAGTAGGATTTCGTGATGCTTTTGTACTAGCACGAAGTTCATTAGCAAATTCCCGAGCCTAAAAAGGAAGAGGAATAAAAATTTAAGCTCAGACAAACTTGTCATGGTGTTTTGACTTCAAGCTTAAAAAACTTTCTTCCAGAATCTAGAATTTAAGTTAGGCCAAACACTAGAAAAGTAAACCAAAATTAAAAATACCTTCACTAAATCTGTCTAGTATAAGCATTTGAAAGAACAGTAAATTCAAGACAAACCCCTACAGATAATTTTCTCCATCCACAATGGACACAAAAATGGTTGATAGCTTAATGCCAACTTTCATTTTCCAAAGGTGAAGTTGACCATGGGGCAGGTAACTTAGTGAAAATTATTAACTTCAAATAAGGAAGTGGATGAAGTTAGGTTCTGAAAATTCACTTGTTCTCTCTAATGTTAGTTCTAGAATACCGAGACCTAAATCCAGGTAACTCATAACTTCATACACAAACCTGAAGTTTGAAGATCCTGAAAAGTTCCCTCGTCTGCGCCGATTTTAAAGTTCTTATTTTAATTAAAAGCCGTCAGTTTGATCCCTATAATCTCTGAGTGACACCAAGACTCAAATCCAAGTCTCAGAATTCATACAGAAGCACAAATCACAAACAAACTAAGAAACATTTGCTCAAAGATTAATTATCTTCCCACCTCACGGCGCAATAGCAAATTCAGGGAGGTACAGTAAGCTTTCCTCAAAGGACCAAGGCAATTCTTATCGAGACTCTGCATGTTTGAAAGGGAAAAATTACAGAAGAAAAAGAAGTATGAGATATGCAAAAGGATAAGACTCAATAACTGGAAATTTTTACAAAATTTATTCATCAGACCTTTAAGTGCTGCAACAGGCGAGCATATGTCCTACACTTATAACGTAGATCAGCATGATCAGGCCTCTTTAACTGCCCACGCTGTTTAAATCAATTGAGCAACAAATTAGGATTCTCTAATTTCCATATACCACCTCCTAAAAGGAATGACCTATAAGAATACCTGAGAAAAGTAACTCTTGTCACTTATCATGAAATCCACCAAACTAGAAAAATAGTTCCTTAAGAACTCAGATGCTCTTCGAACGAAAGTAGCTTTCAACTTCTCCAGTTCTGCCCGTTTTTCTCTTACCTATTAGAATTTAATCAATCATGTTCACAAATGAAACCATCAAACATCTGACACACTTTCCAGACCATTTATAGGAGAACGGAAGGGATTTACATACTGCACGCATGTTTGCATAAGTAGGATCCAAGCTAGGAACTTCAAGAGTGTGTAAAGCATTAGTAAGCCACTCACAAGCTTCAATACTTTGAAGCATCCTTGCCTCATCAAATGAACCACCTGTTAGACATGTTGCATACTGCAGCAGAGAAAGACATAATCACTACCAACTATGAACTTCACCAAAAAATTTATACATCACAAAAGGGGCAAAAACAAACAAGTATAAAGTCACAATTGGGGGAACACCTCCGCAGGAATACGCAATCTTTCAAGAAGCTTATCAAGTTCCTCAATTAAAGATTTATTGTTCACAGAATGCATTTCCAGCTTGTTATTACGAGTTTCTATCTGCACACAAGAAGAAGATATATGTTAGTACCATTTTACTATAATCCATGGAATGATTACAACACGCTATTACATTTGCAGATGCCTGTTTTATATATATAGGGTGAAGAGAAATATGAAACCTTTGAAAGTGACAGCCAGAAGGGTTTGGAGAAGAGAGAATAAATTCAACATGGTTAAAATCCAGTATGTCCAGAGGATACCTACCGATTCAATATCTTCTCTCATGTGTCTTAGTTTTACATTGAAAATGCCCAACCACTCATCCATGTCTTCAACACAATTAGTTGCAGACTCTAGGCCTTGTAAAACCTGCAGAACCAGAAAACTGTTTAGAGACCTAGATTAAGAGGAGTTTGGAGAACAAATACTTCAGGTATCACATGCTCACATCAAATCATCAACCACCATAAAACACCATACTCTAGCAATAATGCAATCAAAATCTAAGCACCAGAAGATACTAGCTCAAGAGCCCCAATTTAACCATAACATCTATACTAAGATCCTGGAAATGCAAATGAAGATAGTTGCACATGAAAGCCAAATCTAGACAATGACGGGCATCTTAGTAAGGTTTTGATTTCCCATCTGAAATATTCTTAAGTAAAAGAATACTATGACTATGAGTTTAGAGGCTTATTTTGGCGTAGACAAACAATAGAGCATATGGCAGGCTAATTCAATAAGAGGTAGTAAGGAAAAAGTAGAATAGATTCAAATGTTTTGGTTCCTTACTTCATATGAAGGAAAAACAGGCTAGTTGATAAAACAAGAACAGGAAATTGAATGTAAACCATGGCTGAATATAATGTAGCCAATAAATATTTTGTAGAAATTTATATGAGGCCTCACCTCGTCTACTAAAGGCTCATTTTCCAAAATAGCATGAACATTTGCTGCTTCTAAAGCTTGAAGCTCCCGTTTTAATCTCTCAGAAAATTGCTCTGCTTCTCCAATACCCATGACAAAACTGCAAATAGCATGCCAGTTATTGAAGATTACAGTCTTCATATGAAAATGGTACAAGAAATCAATGGGGACTAGGAAGAGGTGCCGATGGAATTTGAAGGTTACTTGCATGTCAAACATAAAGTGTATAACATAAATCCATAGACATTAGAAAGACAAATCAAAGCAAGCAAGGATATTTCATCTTGAACAAAAAGGTTAAACAAGATAAGATCTCGAGTTAGGTCTATTACCACATACGCTGCAAGCCAATATATATTTCGTACTTGAACAAAAAGGTTCTATATCTTTTGTTAATCTTTCCTGTCTGAAGAAAATAACACATACGTGTCTAAAAGAGCCTCCATATCATCTTCCTCTGCTTGTGAAACAAGTTCTCTTTCAACTGTTACTTTCATGTCACCCCCAGCAACCGCAGTCTCTGCAGGTCCATCTGGAACATTAACTCTTTGCTGAGTAATGACAGGTGTGTTCTCCTGTTTATGCCAAACATAAAAGGACATAGCTGAGCAGAAAATTGAAAATCCACTTATGAAACAAATTGGCAGGCAAACAATCTGAAGAGCACACTATTTCGAAACAGTTCAACGAGAATGAAATAAACCTTAGTTGCTTCAGACAAAACAAGTTAGCTTTAGCAGGATTTTATGAGAAGATGAAAAGATTAATCAACTAAACTATAGGTGCCATCTAAAAATATTCATCTCCATAGATAAAGGTTCAGTGATGATTCACATGTTGGCCTGAGAATAAAAAAGAGAGAAATTTAAAGAAGGAAATGTTTATCAGAAAATTTTTTTTGAAAAGAAATTCCTAGGTGAGTGCAAATAAAATGAATCTTCTACAGGACCTATTTACCGGCAGTATCTACACCACCAAAGTGACTACAGCTGCTAGGATGGTTACTGGAGATCAAATTGACACACAGTAAATTGAACTCCAAGTTTCTTCGCAGCTACCATGACACTTTTGAGCATACCTTAGCCCAAAGAGCCATCTCCACCACATCTATGCCAACAACTTTGGGAAGGCGACCCAATACATCTTTGCAGACATTCAAGATACACATGAGGAGGCGATTCCTATAAGATATGAAGTTTTCAATTATTCAAAAAAATAATCACAAAAAGCAACCATAATACTTCAAAATTTAGGATCTATTCCCAAGAGCCCATAAGGTACCTATCGTCAACATTGCGCATGGTCCACTGAGGTGGAGCAACACTCTGACTCCTAAGGTTATCAAAACCCTGAAGAAGGTAAATCAACCCAAAAATTATTCCTATAAGCGCCATATTAAGCAACCACAAAAATTTTCACGGATATTAACCAATATGAAGATCTTTTCATACATTTAGGTATTGACACATACCAACATAAATGTGCATCCACTGGGATCATTTGTTACTACCTCCACCTTGGAAAGATGCTTCAGCTTGTATAATTTTGCAGGCTACAGATGCAAGGAATGATCTTATCAATAACTTCAAAGTTGGTACTTCAAGAAAACTTTTGATCTATGCAGGAAAAATAACTTGGACAAATACTCTAAACAATCTGATTCTTCAAAAATATCACAAAAAGACCCTTTTCTGAAACTAAATTTTACTTCCTTCCAGTACTGGTTATTGAGTCACTCATGCCATGTCTCTTACAACTGTTTAATCATTTGTTACTTTTCACATTGCAGAGAATTTATTCCTTCCAAAAAGTTTGTATTTCAGTCATTCATAAGGGTAAAATGAATATCAGTAAAATTTCGCCATCCATAAAACACGTTGCAAGACATCCAAAGCAAACAAAATCACATGAATGCAAGAAATGGAAAAATGAAGTAATATGATCATATGAACATGTTATTTGTGCCATCCCAGAAACTAAGCGAAAGTGGTGGGAAAATATATACAAGAGATCACCTCAAGAACTCCTCCATTGGAATATTTCATGACACGCAGAAACGCTTTGGTGCGTTGGACTTTGGCTTTTGCTGCAAACATCTCAAGCTATGGCGGTCAAAACAATTGACAACGGGAACTATAGTTGAATGCCAAATTTAAAGAATCATACGTATAGCTCAATTGCAATAAGATTACTACTCATTTCCATTGAGCAGTTCTTTGGCATTGTAGTTAAATCCCTTAACTTATTGATGAGCCTAATTTTCGATAATAGGTTTCTGGTATCAACCAAAACAGCTTCCATTCCAAAAATGCTTAAGTTATTCATTGTTCATTAGCGATTAAACTCAAGATTATACCAAAAGAGCATAAAGATTCAAGTCTAAGGTTGAGTAAAATAAACATATAAACATGAACATGGAACGTACTGGAGATGGCGAGAACTCTAGGTTTAGCCATCTGACCGCGTCCTAATTTGGCAGTTTTGCCCCAGATCCCGGCGCTCTTGGCGACTCGGATAGACAATACGACCTTTTGTTTGGTGCCTTCTATGGCAGCTTCGCAAGCTCGGCGAAGCTCCTCGTCGTCGGCGCTAGATTTCGCCATATTTCCGATCCGATGAACCCCTGTTTCTCTGTTCTTCAAGTTTTCTAACTTTAGGGGCGAGGAAGATTGAACGGAAAAGATGGGAGTGGTCCAAGTGGAAATCAATAAAACGTAAGCTTCAAACGGCGTCGTTTACTGTTTGATCCTTTTGGAGATCACTAATGGAGTTGCTGTTCCAACCATAAACCGAGTCGAATCACTCGGTTTCGCCCTATTTTTCCCATTTTCTTTTTTCTATTTTTTAGTGAAGATGACAATGACAAATATAGATGTATCACTATTTTCGTATTAAAATAATTATTATTTTAAAAATATTACACTCGTCACAATAAAATTATTAACCAAAAATTTAATTCACGGAAGGTTCGTCTATTTATATTTTAATAATTCAAATGACATAAAATTAAAATAAATACACACTTTGATATCATGATTAATGAGAATACCATATGTTTAGAAAATTTTTATTATAAGATCGAGACACATGCAATTAAGAAACATTAGTAAATTCATTATGTCGGGTTACTGTCAGCTGCACATTTGATCTTTGACGGAATATCTTTTCTGTATTTTATCGAAAACAATTACTTCCGTCCTATAAAAACTATATCGGTTGGATAACCAGAACTCTTTTTATGAAATCGAGGAAATGTGGATGAGTTCGAGGGGATATATAAAGTCCTAGAAACTAACTACAAAATGAAGTTTACAAAGGGCAAGCAATGTTATCCAGGTATGGTTTGTGATCTATTTGGAAATCTCAAGTGCAGTTTTATACGATAAGTTGCATCAGAACTAGATGAAGATGAAGATGATGATGATGATGATGATGATGATGAAGATGAAGAAGCCAGCTGATCAGTTTGTGCAAAAACAGCAAATCCACGAACAAAAGCAAAAGAACCTGTTCCACCAACAACACTCAGTTCTCTTTTCTCCTTCTGAGCAAAATCCTTGGCCTGGATGCTCAGGCTGCCGGAATGTTTCCGGGTGTTAAACGTCAGGTAAATGATGTTGAATGCTGAATGCGCAAACTGATCGATCGGGATAATGAACCCTTCAGCTCTTCCCACCACCCTGGAAGTGTTCTCAGGTCCCTCTGTCAGCGTGCGCCGGAACACCAGGGCTCCGGCAGCATCAGACCAAGTCGCTGGATCCCGAGGCGAGCCGCGGGCTTTGGGTTGCTGAATGTAGAAAGACAAGGCTAAGGAGGGTCTGACCTTTTCTTGTTGATGTCTGTGCGGCACCGGAGAGAACAAGGCCAGTAGCATCACTGCAATTATGGCAAGACAAACTGCAGCACAGAATATGAACCTTGGAAGCATAATTTACCTAAAAACACAAGGCAATATGAAAGTTTCCTGTTAAAGATGCCTGCCTTTGATTTGCTTCCGGCGGAGGCTCCTTTAATACATGTGTTTTTGGGTGTTTCTGCTGGTGTTTTTGGCCACCTAATCCACTCCTCAACTCCAAACCTAATCCTATAGAAGAAAGCTGATGATAGCCAAACCCAATTACAACACCTATATAATAAGTTATATCATTTCACAGAGAAATCAATGAATTTTCTTACAATATACAGAAACCCTATTGCTCCTAGTGAGCCAAAAGAATAATTTATCAACCATGATCCTCTATACAGTGTACTCTTCTAGGAAGTTAGTGAAACAAAATGGATCGCCGAAAAGCAGTAAAAGACTCGGACAAGAATCAAGAATGCAGGATCAATTTAGAGGCTTAGCCTTGCGAATGTGGCCCATGCTATTGACGAGATCTTTGCGGGTGCAGACGGGGAATAGATTGACATCCTTCAACGCTTTGAACCGCCATAGGACATATGGAAAGCTTAGCTGATCACGAGAAGTAAACCGAACGACCTCATTAAACCAGAGACACATGAGGACATTAGTTGGTGGCGTGTGCTCCCTCACAATTATTGAAGCCTCGGATAGAGCTGTACGTACAAACCAGAAGCATGTATGAGCAAGTTTGCTACTTAGGCTAATGGAAGAACACTGAAGTCAAACAAGAATACAGCTTCATGAAAGGATAAGGCATATTAAGAGACCAAGGGAAGGTGTATGCGAGCAATTTTGCATGTAAATAGTCTAATTGGGCCAATGAAAGAACACTCAATCAAACAAAAATGGCAAACATAATTGGCAGAGAAAGAGGTAAAGCAATTATCCCAAACAAAGGCATATGTCATCAAGCTGTGGAAAATTAACTACACAAAGAGAATGAAGCACCAAAGCAAGATACCTTTCTTCCCATTAAACCTTTTGTCCTCTGGCAAAGCATCTTTGCGGTACTGAGTCAATTGTATTTCTACCTCTTCGGGTGTTGCTTTATTTTTCTTGACCACAGCCTTTGCCTCATCATACACACTACTCCGGGCACCATGTTCTGAAATTGCAAGTACAGAATTTGTTCGCCAAAGTAGGGCCTCCAATACTCCCAAAGGATCCCTCCTAAACTGGGATTTTGAGTCTACCCATATGGAGTACCTGGAATTTGGAAAGAGACGGTGGGCTAACATCTGAACAGATCAAAGAAGAAAACTTTCATCAAATTATGCCAACACTTTCCATGTTAGACCACACATTTAAGCAGAAACCATAGTGTATAGAAGAAAAACTTTCATATTAGCAATACAGATTTGCAGTTTGCAACATTTCCAATCGTTTCCACGGCAAGATGACAGTTTTTTTAATATTAAATCTTTGGATTCATCTCATTGTTTTGGAACCTAAGAGTCAATTCAAGCTCTACAAACAATTTGCAACTAACTTTCAATGAGGAAGATGAAACATATAATAAACAGCAACACAAGCAAACACTTCCATACCTTTGGAATTTTACCATTTAACCTTTGGTCTCGAAAAGGTAAATCTTTAACTATTACAATCCGCCACTTCCCAATGAACTGGTTTTCACCAACTTTAACTCCCTGTAACTCTTGTGCAGCAAGAGTAATTTCATCCCAAAATGCGACATAGCACACCTAAGTGAAATAAAAACTATAAACATTACACAAGAAGGTGTGGAAACTCATTCTGGAGATAACCAAAACTAATGTGCTGACCTTCTGAAGTGATTGTTCTGACATCCCAATAGGCTGGTATAGATCATCTCCACCACCAAATGCACAGGTAGACACCACAGCCTCACATTTATGCATGTACAACTTGTCTTCCTCAGAAATCTTAAATCCCCCCTTTTCACTGTAGAAGCCACAGTGAACCGCTGATGTCTCATTTACCTGCAATGGAATGTAGCATATTAATGCAGACTTTTCACATTAGCAAAACTAGGAGAAAGTCATAATTTATAGCCTAGCACCATGGAACCTAGTAAAGCAAGATATTTTCCATTGTCGACAATGTTAATTCCAAAGCAACACTTTTGAGATTCAGTAGATTACCTTAAAACTCAAATCTCTCTGCTCTAGAGTTTGGTAACCTGTGAACAAATTAAATCTCGCGGTTTCTGTAGGTTTCTCAGACATTGTAAGGTTCTTCTCCTGGTAAGATGAATCAGTATCTGTAACATAGACCACTTCTTTAATTGGATTATCTGATACTCTCCCCGTTGGAAAAACCAGATGTGCAAGCTCTTCAGGAGGCAGAAGCTTCAAACAAGCTGATACATGCCAAAATAAATCAAAAGTTACCATTTTAGCCACCCATATTTACAAAGTGTGAAACCATAACAGAGAAGATCTATCCAAGGTATGCATCAACACATTCGTAAAGATAAAATGTCAAGCAAACTAAGCTAACAAAACCCTTTCCAAATTGATAAACTTATTCAAAGATGGTTAATTCATTCACTTCCATTCAAAATCAACTTCCACAAGCTCTTTAGAAGAACAAAAATATATACAGATTGTTAGACCATAAAATAATCTTTTGCAAGAAAGCCTGTAGCTGTAAAATCAGTTCTAAAGCAGGATAAAAGGTGTACGTTCAAACGGTGATCCTAAGAACAGTACAAGGGTGAACCTGCAGCATCAGCATCAACATTGTAAGGGTAGATGAATTGATTAATCTCTACCAGGCAATGAAAAATAAAAAGTTCATTAAATTTATCCAAAATAGCCTTTAAAGGAAAGTAAACAAAAATCAATACCCAAAAATTACTCTAAAAAATCTAGCTCATCCTATATCAATGCATAAACAAGCAAACCAAAAATTTATTAGCAGTTAAAATATAGTAAATGAAACTTACGTTCTCTAACGCCATGGACAACTCTAGTAGTGGGATCGAGACGATTCAAGTTTGCGGGAGGCTTCTTCTGAGTCACGATTTCGGTCTTTTTGCCGGGTGAGCTCGTTCTCCAACTTAATCTATAGAATTCAAAAGAAAGTAGAGCGGCGGCGGTAATGAAGAGCAGAAACGGCCACCACCGGAGAAGTTGTTTTATAAATTTCCGAGTAAACTCGGTTTTCCCTCGATGCTCAAACTTCTTCCTCTTCCTTCGTACACGAGTTCTTAATTTTCCGGAGAGCTCGTCGGAGGAATCTTCGGATACATTGATTGATACGCTATTATTGTACATTGATCTGGAGTTTATTATGTCGGCAACGATGCCGGGGACGAGGTAGAGATTATAACTTCGCCGTCGTCGGTGGAAATAGAAATACTTGCATGAAAGATACGTCGTCGTATCCCGAACAGGCCTATAATATTGCAGAGCATCAGAGCCCACACGTGAAACAAGTAAACAACCCAAACTGACTTGGAAACTATGAAGATAGGTAATAGATATTGGATTACTATTTATAACCCATTTTTTATTATTTATAGTCTTATTCTTAAAGTTTACTATTTAAAATATCTCTCTAACAAAAATAAAAAAAATTCAACATTTTTTCTTATTTCTTCTTTTCCTTTTTCAAACTTCACCATCAACACACTACCCTCACATTAGTAATTTTTCAAAAAAAATTTACCCAAAAAAAAAAATTGATTATTTTTCTCTCATATTTTCTCCTATTTTTATCTTTTTATTTTTCTAAAAAATATTATATGTGTGAAAATTATTCTTATAATTAGTTATTATAGGATTAAATATGTTTAAAATAATTAAGAGAATTCATTTGTTGAGATAAAAAAATATATATTCATTTGGTTGAATTTTAATAAATTATTTAAAAATTAATAAAAAGATAATTTTTGAAGATTATTTCAAAAATAAGACTATAAATAGTAAAAAATGGACTACAAATAGTACTAACCTAATAGATAATATCCCAATTTCTCCCATAGAAAATAAATTCCAAAGGATTATTAATTTAGACAAATTATTGGTACCTTTCAAAACTTTATGAATAGAGTAAAAGAATTTGGAGTCGTCAATCTCGTCCTTAAAGAGTAGGGGTCGATGCCAATCGGTAAATAGATTGATGTCAGTGGGATGAGTCGAATTGGTCGATATTATTTGATAACTTCAAATAATTTGCAACAATTTTGAGATGTATTGGTTCAAATCTTTCAAATGGAATAATAATCCAAATATTGAGTGAAAGATCAGTAACACAGAAGGTGAAATAAGAGATCCTAATATTAAACTTTAAAAACTTGATATGTAATCATAATATTGACTCAATAAAAATAACCTTTTTAATGCATTAATTCCTCTAAATTTGTCTCATTTCTCCCTAACTAATATTCCTCCGCTATTTGTTAAAAAAGGTTGTCCTCCTAGTACGATCTTAACAATTGCAAAACCTCAAATGGGGTATAATTTGAAATGCTCTATCAAAATGGCCACTAAGCTAATGTCCTAAAATTAAATATACAAATTGAAAGCTTTCACTGTCTAACTTTAAACCTCATGAAATCAAAGGTTATGTATCATTTTGCCACCTGAGAAAGACAGAGAATCCCAGAAACAAAACCCCCTCAACAGGACAAAACTGATTCAGACCAAGACGACTCAGAAAAGTGCAGGCAACTGAAAAAAACTGATGTAGGCATGGTAGTGATTAATTCAAACAGCGATCTATGAAGCGCAGTCTTGCTTGTTTTGCAGCTTTATGTTCGTACATCTTTGCACTACTGTCATCCCTCCTTAATCAACATAATCCTGTGAAAGAGGAAAAGGTTATTGCATCGGAATCAAGGTCACAGAACATTGCATCATTATCGCGGATTACCTCTAGTTAAGTTCTGAAGCTTTCTCTGTGCCGCTTGACCTATATGGAGTTATATTTAGTACTTGCTGAAGTGTACCCAACAAATCACATTCAATGCAGTCATACCTGCAACAAGTCATATCTACCTTTAGCCATTCCAAAACATCATACGAATTCGATCATAGTTATTTCAGCTACTAGCTGTGTAAGTGAAAATCGTCACAATTGGGATACTCACAATTTTTTGCAGTAGTTATCTGTAACCATACAGAGACTAAGAATATGCATTCTTGTCTCGACAAGCATATCACTAGGATAACTCTCAAAAGGTTGTTCTAAAAGCGATGAAAGCTTTTCAGTCATTGCTTCTAGCTGTTGTTGCTGCTCCTCGAAAAGGTTCTGCTTTAGTTCCTTTTCCTTTTTTGTCATTCCACCACTAAACAGGCCATCACCAAACATGTAGTAGGCAAATGGATATGAATATAAGATGATCTTCCTCGATCTGAAAAGTCTGCTAAACCCGGTTGTCACCCAACTGAAGTCTCTCAAGCTCAAGTCTCTAGCTTCCAAGGTAGCAATTTTTTCTCCTAACCTGCCCTTCAATTCAGTTTCCAGCTTAAGAGAGTCTTTGTGGGCCTTGAACCGATTATAGTAGTGAGTGTAGCGGAAAAGTTGCTTCTTTGCACTCTCAATTTCTTTCAATTCATTTTCTTTATATCTGCCACAAGTATGACCATCAATACTTGTCCAAGTGTGTTTAGTGCCGGTGGCTCCGCCACAAAGCCAGCTGAAAAATTAGGAAGGAAACGGTGAAAGGTCTCAACTAACTTTTGCATACTAGTTTATGAAAAAAGCGCATATGCATTAAGCAAAACAACTACAGCACATTAATTGAGAGTTTTTCCAGCAGGCAAATACCATTACAATAACTAAACACAAACCAGTAACAGCATTTTAGAATTCATGACGGTAGGTATATTTTGGTCGCAGATAACTAACAATAGCATGAATATGAAAATTTACAAGGCAGATACTACGATGATGAACTGCCCAGTCATAAAAGGTAACAAATCAACAACAAATCAGGAAACTGAAACTGCTGATGAACCAAGGATCAAACAATAATCAAGGCCCCATAATATTTATTAGCACACATGAATTGGAATAGTGAAGCAGGTCTATAAAGGCGAATTTTAATTTCAACAAATAAAAGGGAGAAAAAAAATATTCACCAAAATGCTTGTCCACAGACACAATAAACTAGGTTGCATCCTCCATTCTTCTGTACAGGTTTGTGACACTTAGGGCAATGCTTGGTATTAATCGTAATCCACAGAACTGACGCAGATTCATCCTTGCACTTTCTTAACCAACTCTCCCACATCAAACATGGACAAGGAGAGTGAGCCTCGGATGTACATTTGAAACAGAACTCTTCACCACAAGCACATTCAACTTCACACTGATCATCCTCAACGCGTATTGCATTCCCACAATGAGGAGTGCTAGGGCACCACTTTACTCTCTTATTATCATCAATATATGATTCAAGGAGAAACTGATCAAACTTCTCCGCTAAATTGGGATCTCTCAATCTGACTAGAGTTCTAACTTTTTCTTCATCACAAACTGCATTGCAATTGTGGGCCATGCAAGTTATGCGTCTACTCTGACCCTCACTTATCTTCACAATAAAGTGCTCTATCCAACCTTCAGAAAGAACAAAAAAAAAAAACATTAGTTAGATTTTGTAAGTAGAACACAGAGGAAGCAATTAAAGTTTATTAACAATTAACAAAACTTTTTCTTAAGGAGAGCACAGACTGAGATAGAGAGCCATCTAATGACCCCCTTCAATATCTATGGTTTTTGTGAGTTCTGATGGCAAAATTAAATATTTTCTTTTAAAAAAAATAAGAAAAAGAAGAAGGAAGATCAGGTGACTGCAATTAAATTCTGATTTCATTGATTTGTTCACTTAACATGCACCTCAAACACGTTGCACAAATGCCAAATCATACAATTTTCGATTAATCAAACAAAATTCTTGTGAATACTGCATGACTGTAAAGCTCAAAGATAAATTTTGTCCATCAATAAGCTTGAATATCATTTTCTTCAGTCTCATCTCTAATTTCAGAAACAACAGGTCAAGCAGATGCAATGTATTCTACTATTTGGCATGTTCTCAAAGGCTCTCAACAATTTAGAGTTCGACAAACAATTCAGGCCTTCTTTGAGTAATTTAGGAACCAAGTTTAAACAAGCTCCCAGAGGTGTCAAACTATAACGCTGCTTGCTACTATTTTACCAACAAGTATAATCACACAGTAGCAGTGGTCCAAGATTACACATTAGGTGTAGGAATCCAAATCCGGAGACAAAAGAAAACACAGCATACATTGTTTAGCACAATCATTAGGAAAAATATGCAAATATTGACAACTTTTATTAAGAAAAACTATTGACAGCCAAAGGAGACTCACAGCTGTTGCAAAAGCGATGGCCACATTCCATTACCGTGGAATCTTTGGCAGGGACATCATCGAAGCAGATTTCACAAGATATCTCACAGTAAGACAGAGAGAAGGAAAGATCCTCATTGGTCTTGACTGACAAACCTGCTGTTTTATACAGCCATTCATCCCCTCTCTCAGCAAATTCATTAAAAACTTGGTCAACATTCCATCGATAATGAATAAGCAACGTCCGGGCATGATGCTCCTTCAGTGACATCAAATCCATTACTCTTTGCAAGTCACCTTTCTGTACAAACCAACAATAATCAACAAATTCAACATTGGTTCTCTATCCTTTATAGATTGAAAACCAAAAAGGGCAGGCATCTAAAGGGTAAATGTCTCACCTGTGCAGCTAAAAGGGACTCTTTGGTGATCACCTGCATAAGCCAAAGCCATAAACAGTGAAGACACATACAAATAACCTACGAAACCAAATGAACCGCAGCCATCCAGCCACTTTGTCACAAATTTCCATCCAGGAATTGGGTTGAAAACGTAGCACAGTGCCTGAATTCAAGAATTTCTTATTCGAAGCTATCGAAATTCAAATTTGGCAACAGCAAACAGAATCTTCAAACGTTAAACAGGCCATTACATTCGTTTTATCGGCAGTCTACTGAGTTACAACTGCACTATGCCAGCCCTATTCATCAAATAAACATAAAAAACTGAAACTTGGCCTGATCAAATAGACCAAGCGATAATTTTAAATGAAGTCCCCACCTTTAACTTCTTCTATCGCTAATAAAAAAAAGAAAAAAGAAAAACAATTTTATAATCAGAGAACACATATAGAAAGCAACAAAAGAGAAAAACCAACGATGATTTGACCCCAGTAGAATATTACACATACCTTACAAGATGAGCCCTTTACAACTAATGAAGAGTGCGTCTCCTCTTCCAGTTCTTCGTGCATCCCATAAGCAGAGTCGTCCTCTGCGTCATCTTCTTCCACCCCATCCTCATCATAAACACGATAATAGAACTCATCATCACTGCTGCAACCGTTATCGTGATCCATGGCACTCTATAGGTGGAGTGACGACGATCAGAACCCTCCACCACTAGAATCAAACAAAATTATCCCTAAAGATTGCTTTTTTATCACAATGCGGCTATGATAAACCAAAATTTTCCAACCAAGTTTACGTTAAAACAATAAAAAGGACGGAGAGAAGGGTGGCTACTTGATGAGGGTTTTCATGAATGACTTTGGTCTTTTCTTGATGTTGTTCTAATAGGGGAAAGAAGCAGAAAGGAATCGTGTCCCGATGGGAAAGGAACCATCGTTTGGTTTGATTATATAGGTTACCTGTTCAGCGAAGACTCTGCTGCAGTACTCTCTTTTTTATCTCTGCTGCTTCTTTCTATTTTTTCTTTAAATAATTCTTTCATATGACCAAATTTTGACTTCATTTTATGTAACACTCTTTTTTTTTTTTTTTCTTTCTTATTTCTTTACTAGGGTTTGTATTTCCAACGTTTTGAACTCCTAAGAAAGGAAGGATTTAGAAAAACATTAAAATTGGAATATAATAATGAAAAAATCAAGTCGTATTATTAATCATAAGCAGAGTCACATTTACGTATCACGAATTAAATACACAATTAAATATGATAAATCACGAGTTAAGTCGAACTATCAAATCACTAGTCATAAATTTATTGTAAGTCCAGGCTAAAGTATTTCGATTAAAATATTTTTTAATAATAAATATTTGCTTGTAAAATAATATAAATGTGTAAAATAAGTACTAAATGAGTTACTTACCATGGTGTGTTTGGTGCAGGAAATTGGAATGGATTAATTGTAAAATTATTTTTTTTTTCAATAAAGTAAAGTAAAGCAAAGAAAATATGATAAATGTTTTGATTATTTGTTAAATAATTTCATAATACATATACTAATAGATAAGAGAAAAAAAAATATAATAAGTCAAAGTAATCACAGACTACTGTTAATTTATCAAAGTCACAAGTGATAACATTACTTAAATGAATATTTCATTAATCAAATATGAATTACCAATTTTTATTCTCGCCCTGTAAATTATATTATATCCCATTAGAAATATAATTTATAGTATTTTCATATCATATTTAATGTATTCACTATTTATATTGAGTTCGTATACGGTAGATGTTAGCGGGTAAAATTGTGGGCTAATTATCTCCTTATTTTTACTAACTTGTGTGTTCATGTGGATGTATAGTTAGCTTGGCTTTGGTGGATTGGCCGAGAATTAATTCATGTTGGCCGAGAGAAAATGAACAGAGGGGCTTGAGAGCGAGTTTCTACGTTCATGGCCGAGGGATATGCGCACAAAGGCATTAGATGTCGAGAATTTGTGGGCATGTTCGAGAGATGGTTCGAGATGTGCGGCAAAATGCGCACACGGCTGAGCGGGATAGTCTTCAGTTGCGAGAAATGCATGCACGGCTGGGCGGGCTGGCTTTCAGTTGCGAGGCGTTGCGAGAAGTTGTGCACAACTTCGAACGGGCTGGTCTTCAGTTGCGGCAAAGTGGGAATGTTGCGACACGATCGAGCCGAAGTGGAGCTAAGGCTGGATGGACTGTTGAGCGGTTGAGAACGTGGGCTGAACTTGCTGGAAACGTGCGGAGTTGGCCAAGATCGTGGGATGGTCGACCGGAAAGTGCGGGCAGTTGTTGCAAACGTGGGCTGTAACCGTTTCTTAGAGCTTTAGTCGGGCCTAAGTGTTTGGGGCTGTCAAGCACGCATTGTTGCCTATAAATAGGTGAAACCTCACTCATTTGAGTGGTGTTGGTTGGTTGAGCTCGTTTTTGGTAAAGGAATTCCAGAATAGAGCCGGGCTAGTTTAGCTTTGGGAGGGAGTTAGACTAGTTGGTTCAAAGCTTTGGCTAAGTGTGAGGCTGAAGTTTTGAACTGAAAAATTCTTTGTAGCCAATTGAGAGTTTCAATAAAAGTTGCACTGAATTTTGGGGCTTTTGCCCGTTAAACACTTGAGTCCTAGATATTGTACTCGTTTGTGGGATTTCGGGTTCATTTCTAGTGCTGCCTTAGAGAAATTTCCGCTAATCTTTGGCTAGCGTTTTGGGGGTGTGACAGTAGACATATAGGACTACCGTGAATTTTACTCCTACTGTAGCGCGCTACAGTAATGCGCTACAGTTTTTTTTTTTTTTTGACGCACATCCTTTTTTAAAAAAAAATAATAAGACAGTAGATATCATATCAATAGACTATAAATATCAGATCAAGAATATAAAATAAATCATACAATAGAACTAAAACATACTTAATAAGGGAGACCACATCATGATTATATAGACATCATATAAGAAAATACTAGACATCAGATCAACAGACTATAGATATCAGATAAAGAATATAAAAGAAATCATACAATAGAACTAAAATATACTTAACAAGGGAGGTCACATCATGATTGTATAGACATCAGATCAGAGAATACTAGACATCAGATCAACAGACTATAGATATCAGATCAAGAATATAAAAGAAATCATACAATAGAACTAAAACATACTTAACAAAGGAGATCATATCATGATTATATAGAAATCATATCATGATTATATAAAAATCAGATCAACAGACTATAGATAACATATCAAAAATATAAAAGAAATCATACAATAGAACTAAAACATACTTAACAAGGGAGATCACATCATGATTGTATAGACACCAGATCAGAGAATACTAGACATCAGATCAACAGACTATAGATATCAGATCAAGAATATAAAAGAAATCATACAATAGAACTAAAACATACTTAACAAGGGAGATCACTTCATGATTATATAGACATCAGATCACAGAATACTAGACATCATATCAACAGACTATAGATATCAGATCAATAATATAAAAGAAATCATACAATAGAACTAAAACATACTTAACAAGGGAGATCACATCATGATTGTATAGACACCAGATCAGAGAATACTAGACATCAGATCAACAGACTATAGATATCAGATCAATAATATAAAATAAATCATAAAATAGAACTAAAATATACTTAACAAGGGAGATCAAATCATGATTATATGGACATCAAATCACAAAATAGTAGATATCAGATCAATAGACTATAGTTATCAGATCAAGAATATAAAAAAAAATCATATCATATAACAAAAACGTCCATAATATGTATCAAAATATCTAAAATTATTTAATTATAAAACAAATAAAATAATAATTTAGAAATATTTTTTATAAAATTCAAAAATATTAAAAAAAATACTGAATTGTTTAGAAAAAAATGGACGGAAAAAAGTCTCAAGGAGAAAGGTAAAAAAATAAAATAGCCAAAAATAACAAAAGAAATGAAAAATGAATTGTTTAGAAATTGAGATCTCCGCTGAGCACGTCTCACTGGGGCCGAAAAAAATTTACACCAGCGCCACTCATCCGCCTTTTTCCTATAAATAGCCCATCCTACAAAAATTACTATTGGGTAAGAGTAAAATTAAATAATGGTCCTATAGGACCACGATATAAATTACCATTTATATTTAACATATTCTCATATTTTAAAAATTATTGTATTTCTATATAATATTTAATATATTTTTAAGTGATTGGAAAGTAATGAAAATATATTTTTCAATAATATTTTATATTTTATTTTATAAATAAAATATTTCAATTATATTTGACGTAATGTCTTATATAATGGATACATCCGTCTAATTGGAATCTCTTGCCTACATAATTTTGAATGCACTGCAATATTATATGGGAGGAAAAATTATTCGGATCCATTTCAAAGCTAAAATATGAGAAAAATTTTTTTTTTAAAAAATTGAGCTAATATAATATTCGTTCTTCTCGAAGGGGGTACCTGAGCGTCACGGTATGGATAATGATGGGCAATGGCGGCTTTCCGGCGACCAGTGCCAAAGATGTCTGTGCCGCAAAACCTCAGGGGAATTTTGATTTCACGAACTGCTCCAGCTCCACCAGCGACGGGCGGCTGCAATGACGGGTACGTGGGCCTTGAGGGAGATACAGAGGGGTTTTGAAGGGGAATAGGAGTGAGCTGGGACATGGGATTTGAGAAGTGAATGAGAGAGAAGAGACAGCTGCATCAGTAATCGCCATAACTTGAAGCTTTCTGGGAAGGAGGAAGAAGATGAGTATACTATCGAGGAGTTCGGTTTGGCAGTTAGTTTAGCAGTTAAGGATGTAAAACCAAATACTATCAAATATGCCACTAGCCAACAAAAACACCAACAATTTATTAAAAAGAAAACAAAAGGAACAAATTTTTCATTAAGATAACCGAAAACGCCCAACATGAACATCCATTGTACAAGGAACAGAGGCTTTCTCGCCACGATTGAGAGGAATCTACAATTAATTTAACATATCGAACAACAGTACAGTACGGGAGATCCTATTTTCTGATCGAAAATCTAAAATAATTAGAGCATTATTTTGGGCAGGAGGGAGTACTAGATTCAAACTTCAAAACTACTTCTTTCATAGATTACCCCGAGTGAACCCCAATCTTATGGGAGGAATGACATTGATGACAGAAAATAGCCAGGCGAATACCAGAAAACAGAGGCCATTGCATTGCATTGCCTAGCCAGCGGTTTTTGGTAGATAAGGAAAGCAATCTTGGTAACTAGAGGCTGATCAGCTTTGACTGTTCTCTTGTTCATCTGAATTTGCTGTTCCTCCCCACCTTTTAATACGGCTTTCAGCGTCGCTGGCCTGAAATGCAAAATTGGACCATACTTTGCTTCATAATAAGGAAATTGAGTAAGAAAAGAACTTCAAGAATGCCCAAAAGAGTGCAGAACTCACTTCTTTATCCCAGTTTCTAACTGAAGCAATGACAACTAAGATGACAGTCTGTGCAACAATGCCGCCGATCATCCCACCCCATAATCCCTGCAGATCATCGAACACAATAAACGCGATGATCAAGAACAGAAGACAAATCCTATGTGGGCTTTTATCAAACACAATGATGATATTGTCCTAAGAGCAGAGAATTGTGATTATAAGAAGATGTTATTACCATGTCTCCCAAATGAAATGTGAAGCCCATCAGTATGCCAGCAGGCAGTCCAACAATGTAATAGCAGCCAATGTTGATATATGCAATAAGAGATTGCCATCCAGCTCCAATGGCAACTCCTGCCAGAAGAATCAATGTTTTAAACAAGAATTAATGAGAATTCAGTCATCATTTGCATTCTAGGATTTTTAACTTTTCTGTCAAAATTTAGAGAATGTGAGTAAATAACTAGTTCTTACCAGACAAGACTGGTTGGACACTGTTCAGAAGAACTGTAACACCAAGTAGGGATGCTAGTCTGGTAGTCTCTCTTGCAACTGCTTCGCTACTTGTAAAAAGACTTGGGAAATAGTCTCGCGTGGCGAGCACGACCACCATAGCGAGAATGCCAATGGACAACGACGTGATGGTTACTACTACCACGGCAAATTTGGCACCCTGAGCATTACCAGCTCCAAGTTCATTGGATACTCTCACACTGCAATGCCAAGATTGACAAACTCTAGTTATTTGCATGACATGGTTTCGAATGCAATTCAATCGTTGTGTTGTGTATCAAGGCAGATAATATCAGTAATCACCTTATAGCAGCATTAAATCCCAGTGCAATCATCATATCCCATCCTTGTATGTTCATGCTGCAAAACATTTGAATGCAATTCTCCATTGGTGTTTAAATTGACATTCTCCTTTGGTGTTTGATGATAAGCTACAGCTCCAAAGTAATTTGAGTGAAATAGAAACAAGAGGAGTTTAAGTCCTAAAATGTTGAGAAATTACCAGATAGAAATGGCATCCACTGGAATGATAGGATTTTCCAAGCGCCCGACGAGCACCACCAATGCCATTAGATACCAGTACTCCAAGCTTCATCATAGAATCCAAATATTGGCATTAGAGACGGAAATTTTCTAGTAACAAATCACACTTTTAGTCAGTTGAGTTCGTTAACGTTGCATCAAAGTGTTTATGTGATAGATATAATACCACAACATGACAGCAGATGCCAGAGAAAGTTTTACAAAGCCAAACAAATCCCGAAAAGCAAGCCATGAGAATCCTGTCCAAGCTCCATCTGATTTGGTGAGGACGATGTACAAGAACTGGGCAATTACTAGAAGCCACATAGATGTGTTCAAAGAAACCGCAGCTCCAACTATGCCCCAATGTAGCTTAAAAATGAGAAACCAGCAGTATGTACAATGAAGTATCAGCACCCCTACTGCTATCCATAGCATAACAAGAACTTTCCGCTGTGCCTGCAGAAATTTCTGGATTGGAAAGTTGAAGGCATACGCATATAGCTGGGGTATCAGATATATGGAATATTTTCCTGCACCAGAAAACTCAGGTTGGCTTCCTCCGGCGTATAAAATTAAGGAGCATCAAACACCAATGGAGAATTTCAATTTGAACAGTTGAGATATTCTTAAATATGAAAAGGGCAAGGAGGAATGCCGGTATATCACTCAGTAAGACACAAGAAAAAGATAACTAACCTGAAGCCTTTGAGATTGTAGAGGTCTCTCCAAAAAATTCTAGAATAGGAGGAGCAAAGATAAAAATTGGAAGCAAAATGGTGGCAGAAGTAAGCAAAATGATCCATGATCTTTGCATGTATATTCCCAGCATCCGTTTCTGTCCAGCACCAAATGCTTGTCCACACAGTGTCTCCAATGCACTTCCCATTCCCAACTGCATAGATTGATTCAAGTAAGAAAAGGACAACAGGGAACGAATCAAATAAAATCAGAGAGGAATTCAAAGCATGTACATACCAGAAGTCCAAATGCAAGCCCAGATATGACAGAGTTTCCAACAGAAACTGCAGCAAGATCAAGCTCCCCAACAAGGCCCGAAAACGTTAGGGTTATGGCAGACAATGAGTACTGGCAAACTGCAGTAAGAATAACAGGACCTGCAATCTCCCACAGCTTCTTAGACTCGATACCGAATTCTTTAACAAAACCCAGAATTTTCTGGTGTTTTCCTTGAGGTTGATGACCATCAAGAAGTGGCTCCTCGCAGTGGCTCCCCATGTGGCTGTTTATGTTGCCTTGAGGAAGCACTACGAACTTTGAGGCTTTGCTTAGGACACCGACAAAATGAAAGATGTCTATACTATGATTTAAACTATGCTGGCTCACAACCATTAATATTGTCCTTCCACAAATTGTTATGTCCAGATGTACATGCCATGGTCAGAAGTTTGAATGGTGGTTGAGAGTTACTGAGAACGAGTTCTGGGGGTTGCGGAATGAAACAACCCCCAATCAATCTTGAACAAAATTATCATAAGGTAATATAAAAGTTTCCAAATTTATCATACAGAATGAAGAAGATAAAGAAAAGTTTAAGCAGTTGATCATTACTCCACCAACTGATAGGCTGCTACTCACCATTCCAAGTTCTAGAAAATGGGAGAATCGCGGCCAACCTCCACTCTACAAACCTTCGCCATGCTTTACTACATTAACATTTGGATACGTGGAGGTTGATAATGAGACTCCCATCAGTAATATATGCTTCGAAGGTAGAAGATAAAATGTTCTCAAAAAAATCTTAATCAAAAGCAAAATGAGCCCAGAAAATATCGACAATTATATGGCTTCAAGATGTTCTCTAGGGGTCCACGTAAATGATTTGCGCTTGAACCGAAGCTCTTCGGAAACGGAGCAACTCTTTCATCAGGTCTTTCAGCAGTTCCCATCCTCCTTCAGTTGATGTAGGTTTAACACTCATTTTCTCAAGAACAGGGGAGTTTGCAAGTAGAAACTTGATGAAATTGAGTTCTTGTCTCAGACCAGAGATGCCGACAATTTTTACGAACTGTAGATGATTGAAAGGACAATGTTCATCATCTTCTTCCTGTACATTAGCAGCAACTCTAACTGCACCCTGCTCCTCTGGACGGGCCTGTCATAGAGGTCGTCAAACATAGGATAGTAAATCCAAAACATTAGATGCCAACAGATCTTTATGCTTATAAGACAAACTGTGAGAGGCATGATGTATCAACAAATACTGAAGGTTCCTCAAAATGGTATACAACAGACTTGAAATAACCAGGACTCATTCAGCCAAGAAACTCACCAGCATCTCAAGCTCCTGTAGGTTAGGAGAACTTCTTAGAAGGCAAAGAGCAGCCAGACTTTCTTCCACATCGCTGAAATTAATCCGCAGCGAAAGAAAACTGAGCTCAATGCAAGGGGCAGGAAGTCTACCAGGGACTTTACCAGCTGTCAAATACTAAACCATAATAGTAGGCCATATAGAACCATAGTTAGATCCAGATGAATAAAAGATTGTAATTAACAAAATATTGAATCAGCCCTTGGGCTTCCCTTTTCAAGTACACGTTGTAGGATAACAAAGATAGTTATTCAGTTAAAAAATTATACAAGTAGGTCACTGCAATGTAAACCCTAAGTAACAAATGAGAAAGTATTGTCTAAATGCAGTCCATTTTTTCCTTGTTTACCTTCAAGAAATAGCTCTGCACCTCAAGCCTCTGTATTCGGGGTAGGTGAGTGAAAAACTTGACCAAATTTCCAGCAGTTCCAAAAGTTTTACGATCAAATCCCGTGTTTGCATACAATCCGATGGACACTACAGCTAGATGCAAGGTATCCTGGAAACTTACATTCTCAAAGACACCTCCAATGTCAAAGAACAGAAGATTTGGGGCATGGATGTTAAGGTTTGTAAAACCATCAAAGTTCATCAATGTAAGTCTCTCAAGCAAAGGACAGCTAAATATCAGATACTCAAAAGCATCTTGATCCATCGTTATGTGCTGAAGATCAATACTCTTCAAATTTTTAAATCCACCAAATGCAGCTGGAGGTTTTAAAAGACAGTTAAACAGCTCCAGGTGAACTAAATTTTGGCATAAGTATAAACAAGAAGGGAGCTTATACCGGTGGCCTTTCCATATCTCGAGAACAAATTCCTTAAAAGAGCCCCTTGACAGATACAGAATCCACCTATCAATGTCACTGACACCTTGAAGATCACGATGAGAAAGCTTGAATTTCTGTATTGGACCAGAGTGGAGTAAAAGGACATGGTCCACAATGTTGACAAGCTTATTCTTTATGAGGGAATGATCTTGAGATGAAATCAAGACAGATTGATTGTCAAACACGAGGTGAGGAAGTGTAAACCATTTGTATCTCCACTTGCTCGATAAGACACTGGTCCTCACTGCATCTCTCAGTGGCAAATGAGACAAGATTTTGTCTACAATATGTCCAGGCAAATTGCTTATCTTATCCACCTCCACTTCATAAGGAACCTTAGGTGCTTCCCTTTGCTTCTGCATGTCCTCCAAGGACAAAATCAATAAATAACTAAACAATAAATGAATATGTAAAATGAATTACTGTAGCATAAAAGTAAGTGTATAGCCAGAAAAGAATGGAGCCGGGAGAGGGGAGGTAGGGTAAAGATAAGGAAGAATCAAATATCTTTCTCAAAGTATTACATCAGCAGTAATAGAGTAGCCAACAATAATGAATGGCAGCAAAGGCAACGTTGACCATTTCCCTGCATTAATGCATTGATGAAAGCCAATTGTCTCTGGTTTTTTCTCCCTTTTTTCTTTGGACTGAGTAATCTAGTCGATGAGGTTAAACAAAAAGACTTTACATGGTAGCGAATCAAAACTAAAGATACGGGAAAAAATCCTATTCTGTAAAATGGAGCTACAATTTAGCCTATAATTCTAAATGCACCAAACTTCTAGAATTCAATATAATGTCAATTCTCAAATCTAAATATATCTAATTAGCTGCATTTGAAGGCATCTAATACTTTCAGTTGGTTTTCAGTATTCACAGTGGCACCATGAAACAGATAGTTACAATTTACATTATGTAGTATAGAAAAAAAAATTTCCAGGAGAAGACAACATAAGCATATAAGAACACAAAATACTGGCCTACTGTTAGCTCCTAATCATAACCTTGGAGGTGTGACACCTACCATATTTATAGCCAGATCAATCGGGAAAGGATTGAGCAGAGCACTTCAATGCCCGTAAACGATCACAAAATGAAAGCAGCTCATTGCAGTCATTCGAGTCGCATGTTTAGTTCTTGTACAGCCTTGATTAACAGAATTTTAGTAGCAATCCGCATCCGTCCCATGTAAGAAAACAAAATAAACATGTAAAGTTCCATCAAGCAAAGTTACAGGAGATTGAATGCGAGTAATGGCTTATGGCATATTTATCTGAAACAGCAGACTTTTATCCAATTACTGAGATCCAACTTTCAACTAGCAAACGTCCATTCCTAATGTCTCCAAACCCCCAACCCCCACCCCCAAAATAAACAATAGACCTTTTTCCCCGATGTTTTGTTTTTCAGCCTACTGAAGTAGAATTTGCATACTAATTCATTTCATAATCAACAGTGGAGGTAAAGAATCAGTTTATCCAGTGATCCGAAGGCTACAGTCCTAATTGCTTATGCTCCCACTAGCCTATAGAAAAAACATACTGCTAAAACTTTTCATGAACATTAATCTAATGGAAAACTCAACAGCAATTTAGCTATGGCAGGCTAAACTCCGTAAAAAGAAATTCAGCATTGGGAATCCAAATTCTTCCAAACAAACCCGAGAAACCTTCCAAACATTCAATTTATAACATACATTCTACCATTCATGATCCAAAACCACAAATGCACACCACGAAACAGCAAATTAAAGAATAACGAACAACCTTTCAGCAGAAAAATTAAACTAAACCACCACCAGTGTCCAGTCAAAACAAAAACTTAGCGGCCAAATTAGGTTACGCAAAACGCGTTCATAAATTCTAATAAGTTGAGCGTCTGAGCGATGGATTATGGATCTTTCACAATACAGAAAATGCTAATCAGAAAAAAGGGGGGAACGGAAACCAAGACGTCAAATCCCGCTGAAACAATATCATCGACATTGTGAAGAGAATCAACAATGATTGAGCATTAAAAAGATAAATTAAAAAAAAAAAGAAAAAGATAGAGAAGAAAAAGTAATCAGTGACTACGATACAGTAGCTACCTTGAAGGCCATGGCAGTGCCGCTGGGAATTTTTGCTCTTATTTTTCGGGAAATCACATTTCACACATATTTTATGTGGCTGATTCTGCTTAGCTGGGCTCCTTTATGGTTGGGAGAAACTGGAATTTATTAAAAAGTGAGGGGCCAAGTAACAAATATTAAAAATTAGTTTATACTTTATACATTATACTATTGTCTTTTGAATTGATTTGACCCTAACTAATATTATTAGGGAATGTGACATGAGACCAATTTTTATTTTTAAAAAGACGAACGGCTCTAATTATGTTATATAGAATTGAATTTTTAAGAAAAATATATATTTTTTAATAAAATACAAATATTTAAAGTCAATTCAAGATTTTTAATATTGTTTGTTATATTATTTGCGGCGGATAATAATATTTCTGTCTATATTTACGAGAAATTCAAGAATTAATTTGAAATTATATCATTAGTGGACATATTATAGGTAAAATGGAAGGACCATTAGGGTAAGTTAAAGCGACATCTAAATGTTAAATAAAGCAGAGAACTAATTTCTATAAATGTTTGAGGGGTATACCTTAATTCTTAAGTACTTTCTTCTTTAAAGTTTCTTTAGGTGCACCCACTAATTAAGCCCACTTCTTCTATTTTCCGTTTTAAAAAGGGCTTATTTTTAAAAAAATAAAAAAATTATTATCACTCTAAAATAATAATAATTTTTATGAAAAAATAACAGAATTATCAACCCTATTATCATTTTTGGTTTCATCCCTTAATGAGTTAATATAAATATATATTGTAATATTTATACCATTAGTATCTAGCTCGTCATAGCTAATTTTAATTGTAAATTTTTTATTTTTTAACACTTTAACTGAAAAAAAAAAAAGGTATACTTTAACCTTCTTAATCCTAAAATTTATTAGGATACAAATAAGTATTTATAGTATATGATAATTACATTTAATTTTTTGTGGTTTGGTCAAACTATCAATCACTCCTGACAATTACATTTATTTTTGTTGACTAAAGTCAAATATCGAAAAACATTAAAAAATAAAGAAATTTCAGGATTTTAAAAAATATATATTATAAAATAATGTTAATTTTGTCTTTCAACACAATAATAATGTTTATGTTAGTATTTTTGTTTAATTTTTTTATCAATTAAAGAGTTAATTATTATGAATTTGAATAGTTAAACAGATAAATATAATTTTTAAAAATTAATAAGAGTATTAATAGTTTAATTAAACCACAATGAAATAAATATAATTCAACCTGCCGTATAAACTTTAAGAAGTAGAATAAAGAAAGACACACTAAAAATGACATAAGAGATTCAAAACCGAGTAAACGGAAACTATAGATGTTCTAGAGAGCTCTATCTTGAAATCAACTTCTTTTTCATTGACGTACCTAACATTACTTATGAAATCAATCCTCTCTAACTCTTTGACTTTTCGTTACTTCTAAGGATTATATATAAATCCTCAGAAGTTGGAAATGGAGTTTTGATTCACACAAAATTAAGCTGATTAATGGTAGTAAAAATGGAGAGGAAGGGTTGTATCCCAATGAAAATCTGCAGGAGAAAGAAGATGAAGATGAAGCGGGCCAAACGGCAGACGGTAATCGACGACGAGGGGACTCATGAAGGGATAAGGACAGTGGACACCGCCGACCACGGTTGCTGTGAGTTTTCCGGCGATTCCGACGTTTGCCTTTGCATTGTCACCTGGAACATGAACGGCCAGGTGGGTGGGTGGTCGGAGTAGGTTATGGAGTTCTTCATTTCCTCCTCAATTAATGCTAAATTGATGGTTTTTTTTTTTTTTTTTTTTTTTTTTTTTACATTTTTGGAAGGTGAGTTATGAAGATGTAGAGAAATTAGTGGGAAGAAAACGGAAGTATGATCTGCTGGTGATTGGCTTGCAAGAAGCTCCTCGAGCAAATATTGCACAATTGTTGAAGAAGGTCTTGGCCGGCACACACATGTAAGAAAATTCCATAATCACCTATCTATATTAAGTTCGAATTCGGTGCGTTTACAGTCTACTCATTATCGATATTTCCTCCATCCCAAAATTATAATTTTATTTAATATTAGTATACTATTATTCTAAAATGAAAAACTATATCTCTCTTTTCTTGTTTAAACTTAAAGTTTGTATTTTGATTTTGTAATTTCAATTAATCAATTCATATTTAGACCCCGTTTGATAAAACTTAATCTGAGGTCTGAATTTTGAAGTCTGAATTCATTAACGTATGCCTGTTTGATAAAATTAAAAAATATGTCTGAATCTGAAATCTAAAGTCTGAACTTTGAAATCTGAATTTGAAGTTTGAATTCTAAAGCTAAAATCTGAATTATAAAATAATTCATAAAATTAAATATATTTAAATTTTAAATTAAACTACTTTATTTTTTCAAAAAATGTTAGACACATATTTTTTTAATATATAATATAAATTTTAAAATGTATAATTTTTTACTTAATAATATGAAATCTTACTAATAAAAATATTTTTAAAATTTTTAATAAAAATTAGAATGTCATTATTATTTTAAAACTAAAATATTAATTAAAGAAATATCACATATTAATTAAAAATATAAAAAATCCACGTCATAAATATATCTTTTATTTATTTAAATGATCAATTTTTTTAAAAAAATATTTATTAAAATAAATTTATTTAAAAAAACTAAAAATAATTATAAATATTAAAAATAATAAAAAATTTGTAAGTATTTTCAGGCTAACAATTCTATTTGAATTTCATACTCACTTAATCTATTAAAACTTTTAATTATAATTATAAAAAATACTTAATTATTAAGTACTTAATCAAAAAATTCTTAATTCATTAAGTCATAAACAAGTTGAGTTATCAAATACCTTTAATTAAATAAGCACGTAATCAATTAAGATTAAGTGTTGAATTGATTTATCAAACAGAGGCTTAGTTTATTTGTTTATACTTTTAATTTTTGAAAAAAAAAGTATTTGTATTAATTAATAGTAAAATTTGATTCATTTATAAATATAGCACGTGTGATAATATAAAAATTCACATTATTATCATAAAATAAATGGAATTATTAATATTTGTAGTGTGTGTTATTGGGAGAAAAACAACCATGGCCATAATTATTCCAAGAAAATATAGCCACAAATACAAATTGCTGGACCCCACAATTAGCAATTGAGAAGTCATTGATAATTTGGGCAGCATGTGACTTTCTAACCACAAGTTTTAATAAATGTTTTTGTTTATAATATTATTATTAGTATTATGAATAAATTAATTTTTAAGTCACAAATAACAGTAAATTAATCGACTGCCTAATTTATTAATTTATAAAAAAAATTTACGTTTATTCTTTAATTTCAAGTGTATAAATTCTAAGCATTGGCTTATTGGGTTATTTAATGAAGCCTTCTGGGGAAAGCTATTATGCAATCTTTGCAACTATTCGTATTTGGACCCCAAAAGTCGGAGCAGTTTGTAAGAGGTGAGTTCTTTTAGGGGCTTTTACTGAATACTTTATAAAGTTGGGGGACTTGGATTGGAAATTTTGTTAATTTGTTAAAACCAGATTTGATGGTGGATAAGCACCCAGTTGGTGGTTTTGGAGGTTTAATTAGGAGAAAGAAAGGAGCTGTGGCTATTGGAATCAATTATAAAGCCATTCAAATGGTTTTCGTTTCTTGCCATCTTGCTGGTAAGTAGATATATATTCCCACTGTGACATTTATATTGTGCATTTAAAAAAAAAAAATTTGTAGAATATTCTTTATCTATGTATGATTTAATATGAAATTTAGTTCTAAATGATTATTAATAGTCAAATTTAGTTATAAACTTTGATATTCACAATGTATTTTATTTTAATAACAGTGTTTTTGGGATACTTAGTGATTGGATTGCAATTTTATCAACCTCTATACCCGTTGATGTTATGTGGATCAGTAAATTTTATGACACATGGAGTAAAACGTTATCATGAACCTCACATATATTTTTTATCCAAATTAAATGATAAAAATAGTACCTATAATTGCTATGTGTCCATAATAACGTGTTAATCCATGTGCCACGAAAATTATCATAGATATCATCCACATGACATAAGGATTAACATAATTGCGATTCAATCGTTAAATGCTAAAAAAATTGTTATTATGATTAAATATGTTGTGAATAGTAAAATTTAAAACTAAATTTGTAAAATAAAATATTTAGAATTAAATTTGACACAATACTATATTATATGGACTATTCTCGTAACAGAATTACATATACCTCCCTAGAGAGGTAAATGAAGTTGTTAGAAATGTGAGGGGTATCGATAGTTTTATCAAATATATACAATTTATCATTTAATTTTTGATATGTCTTTTACCAAACTAAAACAAGCTAGTATTACCCTTTCAAAATTTAAATATTTTTATAATATTACTTTTTTGATACAAAATGACTCGAGAATATCAAATTTTGTTTGAAAATATTTACCTCTAATAAAAAAAAAAATTCTTTTGAAATGGGCATCCACTAGAATCCAAACCCAAAACACGTTTTTAAAAAGCCCATCTTAAAGTAGTTAGTGGGCCCATTTTGCAATAGTGCAGTTAAGGTAGGACCACGGAACTATTTTACTTATATCGTACTTACGATTTGATTCTTGCCTTCTATTAAATAATAATTTTATTTATATTATAATATACAAATATAAATTTTTTATTTTGGGATAAAAATTAAATATATAAAAATATATAAACACTATAATAAAAAATTTTGGCTACAAAATATAATCAATGTACCGTACAAGTAAGTACTAGTATATATATTAGTTATTACTCCAATCAAGAAAAGGAGGAATACGTGTCTAAATCAGCTAAAAAGATGTAGAAAAAAAATGAGTGCGTGCTTTTGTCATTAACAAAAGTCATATTTTTGTTACTTTACGAGTGTATAAACAACATAAACAAATGCGCGAATTACCCTAATGTAACTAAACTACCAATAATTATCGAGATTTTTTATAAATACTTTTATTTTCATCGATCATTATAACTAGTCATAGGTCAGTTGATAAAAAAAAATTGACATAAACATTTTAATCTACTCATTAGAAAAGTTAACACTTATAACAATTCGAACTCATTTCAGTTTAAATTGTCAAGCTATCGTTTACTAATTTTTCAATATTTGACTATATTCAAGAAGGATAAATGTAATTGTCAGAAATTTCGAAAGAGAATTATAGTATAGCCACATCACAAGAAAAGTAAATGTAATTCGACCTAAATAAATTAATTTTTGAAAGTGTTGAAAGTGATACGGTAATTGAACAATAATTTATTTATTTTATCATTTGAGTTCGAATTCTCGTATCGATATGTTATAATAGTAGGTGTAAATTATTGTATTTTTTTTCGAGATAAATGAAAATATCTGAAAATGGAGACTCAAAAACATATATATGCAGCTCATGCTCGAAACGTAGAGGAGAGAAACGACCAGAGTAGGGATATATCACAGTCGCTCTTCTCCAAGAACTGGAACCCTTATGCCAAGCCTGCTCAAGTTATAGTCTGGTTGGGAGATCTCAACTATAGGCTACAAGGAATCACTACTTTTCCTGCAAGAGATCTTATTCAGGATAATCTCCACGAAGTAAGTCTAACTAAATTAAATTTATTATTATTAATGATCGTGTCGTGTGAGAATAAGAGACTGATTTTTATTAATTGGCGTTTTTCTAATAAAAATTACAAATTAATCTTGCAAATTAATTGCATTTGTATTGTATGTAGATGCTGACCAGCAACGATCAGCTATTGCAGCAAGCTGAAAGAGGGCAGGTTTTTAGTGGGTACTATGAAGGGACATTGGCCTTCAAACCAACTTATAAATACAACGTTGGAAGCAACAGTTATGACACTAGTCATAAGGTACCTACGTTACACTTAATCCTACGGCTTCTTATTTTTGAAAAGAGCAAATGGTTTGATAAAATTATTAATATCCTCTTAAATTTTTAAAATTACATTTATCTCTTTCGACCGAAAAAATATCAAAAAATGTAAAAAAAATAGTGATTTTCAGTTAAAATAAGTTTGAATAGTTATAAATGTGAACATTTTTAATGATTTTTTGACTCATTATAAATGTTTATGCAACAAATTTGTTTATTTTGTTTTTTGTTAATTAAAGGGTCGGTTATTATGAGTTTGAGTAATTAATAGGAGTAAATGTAATTTAAAAAATTTAAAGAGAATATCATAATTTGACCAAACTATAGGAGAGAGGTAAATGTAATTAATTATTTTTTAAAATGGTGTATACAATGTTGCAGGTAAGGGTACCATCATGGACAGATCGAATATTGTTCAAGATAGAGGACCATGACAACATAAATGCGACATTGCATTGTTATGATTCTATTGATAGTATCCGCAGCTCTGATCATCGTCCTGTCAAAGCGCATCTTTGCTTAAATATTGTCGATCGACAATAAATCGACTGCGTTCGCTCAAGAGATTTGATCTTCTATTTCGATTGATATTTCAATATCATCTTATGCATGATGTGGAACTTGTCACTAGATTGAATTCATATCTCAGATCGTCACAAAAATGAGTGTCAATCTGGTAAAATAATTTTGTATTATAGCCCTCTATTGTAATTTTTTTCCGAATGGATACTTTTAACCTAGTACAAGTAACATGGTGTAGTTACCACCTCCATTATAACTCACAAGTTGCAGGTATTCACTGCAAGAATCAATGAACTAACTAATCGTAGGCAGTCGGTAGAATCTACATTCAATTTCAACGTGGGGCCCGCATGCAACCAGCAAAAATAATATTTCAAATATAAAATTTTAATACAATAATAAGAATCCCTTTTGCTCAGAAGTGTGAACGACATTTTTGAAACTGTTATCAAATAATAAAAATTTAGATTTGTGGCGTTTTTACTTCTATATCTTCAACCTCCCTCTAAATATAAAGTTTGCAGTTTCTAAAGTTTACTGTTAAAGAACTTGCATTCTAACACTCGTAAAGTATTAGACTTACTTTCTTTATTAAGGCGTTTTTATTTCTCTCGATATTTAAAAGTCTCTTCTGTACAACAAAAATTTTGAGAGGGGACGTGAATGAATCGACATTGATCGATGGGGCTTGCATGCAACAACAATTTTAGTTAATTAAACATTAAGAACAGAGCATCACTTTCCGCCGGGGACCAGAAACGAAATACATTTTTAAAAAAAAAAAAAGAAAAATCAGCAGTACTTGCTTATACATACTTTTCATTATCAGTATCGGCAGTATTATCAAGAAAAGCTGTGTGGAAGAGCGATTCAACCAAAGAAAAGTACCAAAACAAATAGTTGTCAATAATTAAAATGGCTTTTCTCAATAATTAATAACGTCAATTTTGCTTATAGTGCCCTTTACATATATTCCTATATTTATACGTAGAATAGAAAGCTGTTTTTTCTGACTATTCCCCTGCTTTGAAGAATAAAGTTTCTAAATAAAAAAAAAAAAAGTGCCTCGTTTGATTCATAAAAGCTTCTGAACTGCATATTGTAATGTGTACATGATACTTTTTAGAGAATAATAATTCGTGCAAGAATTTAAACTTACGAATTTAAATAATCCATATTGATTAAGGAATACGAGTTCTAAAATAAAGTTAGTCGGACATATTTCCTTCACTTTAGTAGAAGTGATCCCTTCTAAATATGAAAATAGTATATATAAACGTAAATCAAACCTGACTGATCCCGATAATCAGTTATATGAGCATACAAGCAAGCCAGATATCACATTAGCCAATGCTTGGTTCGTTCAGACATTTGGGGACCTCGATACATATAATTTTTTGAATAATTTAGAGAAAGGGAAAACCAAAACTATACCACTCCTTTTTTTATACATGCAATTGCAAAGTTTGCAACCAAATATGTTTTTCCAAACAGCCACACAAAAAAATTATACTTTTTCACTCACTCTTACACTCCTCTCTCAAACTTTTGTTTTGTTTTTTGTTTTTTTTTTTTTTCTAAATTTTGTAACAGCCTGGCTAATTCTATAAATAACAGTAACAATATATAAAAATTCAATATGCACCAAAGTCTCTAATGGAGAAGTGATGATCATTGGCCTTTCTGGGCAATACATTACTATTTGTGGAATGGCGAAGTCCTAAAGTTAAGGAAACATCGCCCACAGGTTGCTGATGAACCCCATTGGCTGCCGCCTGATGATGATGATGAAGATCAGGGCCAATATTATTATTATTGCCCACAAAACAGCCATACGACGTTGGTGATGGCAGCATCGTTTGAATTTGATGATGATGATGATGATGATCAGCGCCATTAATACTGGAGATTAAAGAAGAAGTAGGGGTACCTTGTAGAAGTAGGAGATTGGCTGCTTGGTTTCCCAAGGTGGGACTGCTGCTACTACTGTAGAACTGTCCATAATAATTGATGATGTTTTTTGAAGGGTCTTTTTCTTCGCCATTATTCATGATTATATCGGATCTTCTTCTTCTTAATAACCCTCCTCCAGCTCCTTCTTCTCCCGCCAGATTTGTCGACGTTGTTGTTGATGATGATGATGATACTACTCCTCCTCCTGTAATGTTATTGTTATTATGATGCTGCAGCAGCATCGGAGTTTGCGCTGCAGCTGCTGCAGAAGAAGAAGAAGAAACAATGCTGTTTTGGTTCTTGTTTTGGCCCTGGTGGTCCTGCTGATCTTCTGAATCAATATCTGATTTCGCTAACATTTCATTATGATTAGCTGCAGAAGTAATGGTTGTGGTTATGGTGGTGGGCTGTTCTTGCTGTTGCAGCTGATCATCCTCCTCTCCTTCTTTGATCTCTTCTTTGTATATATCCTCCACCATTGGCTTCCACAATCTCACCCTTGCATTGATAAACCAATTTGAAACCTGCAAAAAATTCACATTTTGAAAGATTTTCTTGACATTTATTATCTTGTAAAAATCGATGAGTTCAGAAGTGGATGGGCTGCATTCATTTATTTCATGAGACATTGATTGCTGCTGCGACGACTTTTGTCTACTTCCAGTGGGAATGTCTTTTGCTACAGGGAAGCTCCTTCCGCCTCTAAAATACTCCAATTAATGCCATGTATATATTACTAATAATAGTAGCCCATCGTGCGTGGTCCTTCTTCCTCTTCATATATCATAATTTATACACATATCCTTTGTCCTTATGTAGTCATTTTTAACATTACTTTGTCTCATATTTACAGCCATTCTTTTCTATTTTAGATGTTACTAGGTAATCAGGGTAACTTTAAATTTTCAAAGGCAGTATTAGTGGGCGGAATAATTTTACTAGAAAAAATTTTGGATGTTTTAGTGGACGGGAGCCCTCCTTCGCTACATTGTAGTGCCACTAAGAAAAAAAAAAGATGAAGACGAAGTTGTTCGAAATGTGAAAGATTATTCTTGAATGATTTGTAACTTAGGTTTATGATTAGGAGATCGATTTGGGCTTATTTTGGATGGTATTTTCGTGTTCAAAATGTAAAACCCTACAGCCAAAAACAAAAAAAACACTGAACCTATGAAAACTACTGTTTTTACTGTTGGAGATTAGCATGCATGCAAAATTACCATATTTGTAGTTTGTAATAAAAAAATAAAAAAAAAAAGAATTCAAGAAAAAGCTGCCTAAAGAGGGCACAGTGATAATGATTAAACTTTCAAACGTATGAAACATCAGTTTTCATCTAAAAAGGTGTAAGAATACCTGGTTTTTCGATAAACCTGTCTGCCTGGATAACAAATGTTTGTCTGCATCACTTGGATACCTGCGACACAGAAAGAAAAGAAAGAGAGCCACAAAACAATCAAAAATCCCACAACAATTCCTCTCCTCATTAATCTAATTGCAACTATGGGACAAAAGGAGTAAATAATAAGATTCCAAATCCCATGCATGCAGTAAAAAAAAGTTTCAAGAAACCCCAGTAAATTTCTCAGTTCAAGCTGACAAAAACTGACAATCTGTATGCATATAAATCGTATAGTAATTTTCTTCGTTATTTATTAAACGAGACTATTATTTTAGACCGGGAAAAGAGAAATTCGTACGGATGAAGAAAATGCTCGAAAAGCCAGGCTCTCAAAATGTTAACAGATCGTTCAGGCAAGCCTCTTTGGGGCCTCCAGGTTTCGGGATCGAGCATTCCCAGCTGATTGAAGGCTTTTTGCTGCCTGAACTTTTGCTCAAGCATCTTAAGCCTTGGTGTTTCTCCTTTAGTCAATCCAATCGTGCCGGCTATTTCTTTGTCCCCAAGAGCTTCACATGTGGCCTTCACTTGCCCCAAAATTGCATCTTTAATGCTCCTAAAATGCCTCGACATCGCCTTCTGTGCTAGGATTGTGTATGGCGCTGCCGCCCCGTATCCAATCACTGAATCAAACGAGCTCACTATTGCCTGCATTTGCTCACAATAATGCGTATACCTCGCATCCACCTAACCAACAAACAAATTAAACCGATTCAATCAACAGAGTTAGCACGAGTATAATCTCGAGATACTGAATTCGAATTATAACTGTGGCCGATTAGAAAAATTTTTTAAGAGTAAAGGTTGTAAGATAAGACATGATTGGAGCAAGTTTGAAGCATAAAGTGTCTAGTGATTAACAGACAAGTGAGCTACAATTATCGAACTTTTCCAGCAAAGAACACTTTCTTGGCTTGCAGAAGAAAGTGGAGACACTCCACAATATGTATCATTTTTTCTCCCCCAAGGAAAATGCACCACTAAGCTTAGTAGCTATTACTATTCATGTTAAATCATACTAAAATGAAGGCAATAATGATTAAAAATAATGTGATTATAAAGAATTATTAGGGAGAGGGGAGTTGGGAGGTCCATTCCTTTGACGGTTTCAGCGTAACACTAGGCTTTATTCTAACTTTTTAAGCATTAGTTTAAGCAAAAAAGATGATTAGAAGATACCTTTCACAACTCAATGGTACTTACTGCAGATTAAACAAGAACATGGTCCCTAACTATAAACTAAATTGTGTGGCATTCATTCAATCATGCTTCATATATTATGAATCCTTCTGTGTTTAACCTCTATAATGGAGGCATGTCGCTCCTTCTTCGACATGTACCCCCTGATGGTACAGAAACAGATGCAGAATATGTAAATCTTATTAATATATGAAGGAATCTAAGGATTTCTCATTGCATGCCAGACGAAAAGGGGAAAATAAAAATGCAGAAATTGTATCATCTTCATCTTAAAGAAATGCTTTTTTTTTTTTTTTTTTTAATGGAAGAAGAGAATTATAAGAAAGAAAGAGAGAGAGAGAGAGAGAGAGAGAGAGAGAGAGAGAGAGATGAGGGATAATTATAATACATGCCTCATCAAGCATGGACAACAGCTTGACCTTCTTCCTTTGGTACTCATGCTTTTCTGCAGCTGATAATGGTGGCCGTTCCTTGGAGCCTGTAGATGAACCACCACCACCTCCGCTGCTGTCTCCGGTGGTGGAAATGGAGGTTCTAGGGTTTCCATTTTGGGCCTTAGGGTTCTTGAAGTACTGTCCCTTGCCAACACAACAAAACTCTTCCAACAATTCTTGAGCAGGTCTTAAGTACCTGGAATTCCTCAGCACATTCCCAATTCTTGAAGATGCCGGATGTCCAAAATGAATCTGATTATAATCTAATGGATGCTCATGATTAGGCGGTGGCGGTGGTGGCGGTGGTTGTTGTACTTCTTGGTGGTTCTTGAAGCCGTAATAATTCAAAGAGGGTCCTTGAATATCATAGAAACACATAGCACCACCGCCACCATGATCTCCACCGCCGCCTCCTCCTCCTATCCGTAATTCTTGGAACTTGGCGGTTTCCAGGTTTGTCAATGACGAGGATAATGACAAAGAAAGACCTTGACCCTCCATAGTCCGACCAATTTTCATGCTCATTAAAGGGTCATCAACAACATCGCCGCCGCCGCCGCGAATCCAAGAAAACTGGGAAGAAGGATTGTCCACAACTTGATTATAACAGCTATGTGGAGAAGAAGACGATGGTTTAATAGTATTATGCGGGCTCATATCAGGAAGCTGCATGAAAATTGGTGAAAAAAGTTGTGTAGAACAGTGTCAACAGAGAAGAATTATGATTGATATATAATGGGATTTGGGATTTGGGATCGATAAGCTAAAGTTGATTTCTTTTACTTACCACAGCAGCTTCGTTTACTGCAACTGCCAGAGGCTGTTTCTGTGACCATCTGTAACTTGACTGGTGGATCTGACCATCTACTACTATATGATGATGATGATGATTATTGATTACCTTTCTTCCCGCCGACCGAGGGAAACCGTCGATTATCTCAGTCAACATCCCTATCCCTCCGGCGCCGGTGGCATCATACACTACTTGTGGTGGTGGTGGCGGCCCAACTCCAGCAGAAATTTCCTCAGCTGCAACTTGCTGCGGCTCAAATCCTTGCAGTTTAAGCAAGTCCCTTTGGCCGATCCAATCCCCAGCTCCTTGCTGCTGCTTTGTTGCAGATCTTTCATATCCATTAATTGAGAAATTGTACACTCCTGCAGCTGCAGCTTGATGGAAATCTTGGGACATGGTTGCTGTGAAATTGTGAAAGAAAAAGCTTTAAGAAAACATAACCCTTTCATCTCTTCTTCTAAAATTCAGACACAATATGTAAAAAACTGAGACATCATAGTAAAAGAAGGGAAGACAACACATAACTAGATATGCTAATTAATTAGACTGGAAAAAAAGCAGTTCTTGATTGTAGTTTATAATTAGTTCTTCCTATACTTAATTAAAGTACCTGGGGTAATACTACAAGGTGGGATTTTTGGACTATATGTGGCAGAAGAAGAATCTGAACAGAAACATACAGATGATGAATGGATGGATGGATGGATGATGATGATGAGTGGAGATATGGAGCTATCTGAGCTGCTGTTCTTGTAAAATTGTTTGGAATTTGCTTCATGGAATGGGAACTAGGAATGAATGATTTAGTACTAATAATAAACAGACAAGAAACATCAAACAAAGCTAAGCTAGCTAGCTATAGGGAGATAGCTAGGTGAGAGAGCCAGGGAGATAGGATAATGAAAGGGGAGAACTTGGAAAAATGGAGGGTCACCCTCTTCTTGTTTCTGTTGCCTTCTTCTCCTTCTTCTCCTTCTTGCCCTTGTTGATTGCTCTGTTGTCTGGCTTTCTCTCTCACCCTTCACTTTCACCAAACTTTCTATACTTATGTTAGTAAATACAAACTTATCATTTGCCCATTGCCCATATGGTTTTAAAATACTACTACTATATAACTCCACAACCACACAAAACTTATATAAATAAACAAAGACCTTGAGCTTTTGCTAGTTTCTCAAAGTCACTCTCACTCTCCCTTCATCTACACATTTCTATCTCTAGTAAATTTCATAAAGCTCTTCTTGTAACCCCATTTTGGCTTCGATATTTTTATTTCGAAATGTTTGTTTAACTGTCAAAACTTAATTTTTAGGACGAAAAGATTGATACAGATATGATTATTCTTTTGAAATGAGTTGTTTAAGAAAGTGTTTCTTTAACTCCTCTTAGATTTACTAAAGTCATCAACCTGTTCCAAATGACCAAAACCATTGGTTATTAATGAAATTTTCTGTCAAATTTTTGTAAAATACTCGTTTGATTAAGGTTTCAAATCCATCATAAACTAAGAATAGGTTTATAGTTTTGACCATTTATTTAAATCTTGCCCTACTTGCTACTTGGAAGAGAATTTTTTTTTTGGAAAAAAGAATCGGGTACTAAGGTACTTTCTAGGTCAAAAAGACAAAGAGTGTCGTTGGATAAATTAAAATATTTAACTAATAAAATTATAATTATTTTTTGAAATAAAAATAGTACATATCAAAATCGATTCTATTTACAGATTATTTACTTTGTTCAAAAATGATAATTTAATTTATTAGATTAAAAGTATAACAAATCTAGAAATTCAAGTTATGTTTGTTTCGGTATTTTGTATTACAAACTTTTTTTTTTTTTTTAAAGTTTTTTTGGAAAGAAGAGAAAAAAATGCATTGAAGAAATAGTTTTTTTTTTTTTTAATGATATGAGAGAAATTTTAGACGGAATTAAAATTGATGTGACGTAATTTTATTGGATAGATTGTGTGTTTTTTTTTAAAAAAATAAATAAATAAATTTAGACAAACATAGGCTAAGTGTTACCTATGAATGTTTCTCTTTTAAGAAAAAAAAAAAATACTGTTTGACAATTACTAGTAATAATTGCACTCCGTACCCCTCTGTTTCGCATGCAGTTGACAATTTCAACCTTAAATATTTACTTTATCACTCTCCCCTTAATATTTAACCCCTTATAATAACAATCTTATTTATTTTATTATTTTTCTAACTAAATATGACAATTATTTGAAAATAGGAATCATTTTTTATCTTAAGTAGTAATGTTTTCACCTTATAATTAATGGAGTTTATGTTTTCCATGAATCATTGTCAACATTAATTTTGATTATTTTTTAAAATTAGATTGAATTATAATAATATTGAAGTCTATGAACAAAATTGAACCTTTTGAAGATAATAAATAAAATCAAATATATTTTTAAACAAACATCTTATGCGATTAGTAATAAATTAAAAAAAATTTTTAGATGGATCGGTGCACGAAATATCTAATAATCATCTATTTTATAAAAGAAAAAAACACAATAAGAATCGATAAAATGTCTATTTTTTTTGGTAAATTAAGATATAAAATTGGGGATCTTGAATTTTTATAATTATTTTTATTAGTTTACTATTAATAAAATAATAGTGCAAAAAAATAAAAATAAAGTAAAAGAGTGATGAAAGCTAAATTGATCAGCAAAGTGACGGTCATAAAAAGGTCGCAAAATAAAACAGTGAAAATTTAATTAGTGAGTGCAAGAAGGAGATGGAAGAAAATGACCCATCTAAGTTATAACCTTATACCTTTTTAATCACAGGGCATATTATGAAACCCAAAAAGTTACACGGGGAATTAGTTTAATTATTAATAATTGGGGGGACATGATTGATTAAATTAAAACAATAAAGGGACGGCCCGAATTAATAATGCAGATATCAAGTTGGAGGATCCATGGGCTAACGGGCTTTGTGTGTGGTAACTTTAGTAGAAAAGGACCACACTTGTGTTGTCGGAGGCGCTGTGAGGTGCCTTTTGTGACTCATCAACAACACACAGAAGATACAACGCCCTCTCCTCAATCCTCACTTGATAAATAATGAATTGTGTGTGTGTTTTTGTGGGTGTGTTAGTGTGGGTGTGGGGGACTACCAAAAAAGAGGGTGCTTGGCCCATAGATGGTGACAACCACCATTATCTCCTCGGCTAGCTAAGCTACCTTCCTTACTTGATCTATCAAAGATCCTATGTCTTCCCCCTTGTAAATCTATAACCAACCGATTAGTGTTTTGCACGTTCAATTATGTAATTTAGGGTTAGGTAAGTTACGTTTATTTTGTTGTGGTTTGGTGAAAATGTCGCCACTTTTTTGAAATTTTTTATAATTGTATTTATTTCTATTGTCAAAATTAAATAGTGAAAAATATCAGAATTAGCGATTTTCAGTCAAAATAAATTAAAGTGATTGTGAGGGTAAAACAATGGTTTAGTTTAGGTGGGCTAAGGTATTATGTAATTTAGGGTTAGGTGAGTTACATTTATTATTATTTTTTTATTTGGTGAAAATGTCGATACTCTTTTGAAGTTTTTAATAATTATATTTATCCTCAGTGACAGAAGTCAAATATTGAAAAATATTAGAATTAGAGATTTTTTGGGTAAAGTGAATTAAAGTGATTGTGATTATAAAACTATAGTTTATCATGCGGCGAATGTCAGCAATTCGAGTTTATCTCCAACTTGTGAATTTAGCCGATGTAAAGTTATATGACAGTACCCATTTTTTCCAATTCAATAGTTTGATCTATGATTTATTATTCATGTACGTAGATAAGATCCATCCATTTAGCAACATTTTAAATGACATGACTTTAAAATAAAAGTGAAGGGCGAGATTCAACGAGGAAAGACTTATAGTGAATATCTAGACACTCAAAGACAAAAAAGAACGTAGTAATCGACAAAACACTTCAGGAATCTTTCTATTCGATAAAAATATTTACATCAATAATTTTACTTTTTTTTGTCAATCATAAAATTAATTGTTACCTTCACGAGTTTGACGAAACCACATAAAAATATTTTTACAGTTTAATTAATGAAATTTTGATACACACAAGTTAGGTCTTGGACATGTTATATATGTGAAACATGGGGATGGCAATTAATGGGATTAATATATATAAGGTGTTAGTGACATATCATTGGGGCATTTACTTTTGTATTTTTTCCATAGGTAATGCCAAGGTGTAGTAGTCACACACGCACAGTCACTTTAGTTCAGAGAAGAGAATAATTATGGTGTAAGGAGAGTTATCGATACTACTACTTCTACTAAGGGACTGCTCTACAAAAAAAAAAAAAAAAATCGTCTCATTTTGGACGCTCAAAGAAGTGTCGCTATTTGTGTTGTCACATTGGAACTTCAACTACGTATGCCTACCTTCCTTATTGCTTGGACCCTACTTCTTCAATTGCCCCTCATTGTTTAGACTTCCCTAAAACTTTGCAACTTGCTTCTTCTAATTAATTAATCACTTCCACCCTTTCTTTATTCTTCCTTTTTCTAGAGTAATTATTTGGGGTTTTTTTTTTTTTTCATTTTTATGGAGTTAATCATAAATTATTGAGGTAAATCGTCAAAAGACACATTTGTGTGGTAACGTGTTTCATCTCGAATTCTAGTTAGGTTAATCGAAAGATGATTATCGATTAAAAAATTTAGGGTGTTCTTGGAGCTCTCTTGTTCTGAAGTTTTTGAAATCGAAAGATAATTATCGGTTAAAACAACGTAAAGTGTCTTATTATAGGAAATATGTCTCATGTATTTGTCATTCGGCATTAGTGGTACAAGCCCACATGGACCTTTTTTTATGCTTAGGCTTTTAGAGTAGATCTAGTGGTGATTCTTGATTGAATACAAGTAGAATGACGTGTGATCAAAATGAGCTATGGCATGAATGAATTTTCCTGCTTATAAGCAGCCAGTCCTAAGTTGTGTTCTTGGTTCCTTCTTGTAGAAACCTTATAATGGCATTTAATAGCTGAAACTGTGTTATTTCCATTATCATGAATTCATTTTTGAAGATAATTGATTGAAATTTCATTTTGTGGCAGAGTGCCAGCATTGTTCATGACTGCAATTTGAATGAAGACAAGATGCCATGCATCTCAGGTGTTGGAAAGTATGACAAATATGTGAGTTTTCCTGCAACACAAAGGGTCCCACAAAAGTGTAATTTCACTGAAAAACTAAGGCAAGTTTGATAAGTTTATTTGTGTATATACACTGGCAGAGTTAGAAATTTTGGTATGATAGTGCTAATTTGAGAAAAAAAATGAACGAATGCTAGAAATGGAGGAATAAATGATGAAAAAGAAGGTGAAGGAGGAAAATCCTAAGAAGGGATGGTACCAGACATAAGAGTGTTATTGCACTCTCTTACTCCATGCTGGTGTCGCCACTACGCATACATTCGCTTCGCTGAAATTTTGTTGAAGGTCAATTTCTTGTATCTTTCCGATAAACTCTTTTATTTGCTTGATAGAAATGTCCTTAATCATCAACTCAAGATCATCGTCAATGTTATGGTGCTATTTGTTTCGACTCTCCGAGAATGACTCTCTCCCAACGGTGATGGTTATCATCTTATTCGGGGATCATCGCCAGTGTTGTAATGCTATTTGATTCAAAAATAACTCTCTCCCAGCGTTAGTGATGTATTAATCTTAATCCGTTATCGACACTCCATAATTCTGCTAACAGACCCAAATTAGCCACGAAACCCTTGTTTCCTGCAGTATTGTCATTTCCCTAAACCCGAAGCCCAGGAAGGGTGAACGCAAAACTTTTCCAACCCATCACTTAGCTGCTCAAGTATTCCTGCTTTCAAAAGAAAAAAAAAAGTATTCCTCCTACAAATCATCGGCCCAACTATGAAGAGCCTACTTTTGGTCATTGGGCTGCGAAAGAGCCCACTTTTGGCCATTTTCACCTACTCCACTATTAAGCTCCAACAATTTCACAGCAAGGTAAGTTCAAGAGATATAAAAGGTTAAATATTTATCAAACTACAAAAATTATACTTATTTTTTCATTTTAAAACTTGAGTCCTACTTTTAATTTTAAAATTATATTATAAAGAATCTTGATTTTGAAACAGATTTAATATTACATTTCAAAATTAAAAATTTAACTAACTTATTTTCTTTTATTTTCAAAATTAATTCGGCTCCTCCCTTTCTCCCTCATTTTCTTTTATAAGTGGCCGACCTAATTTTATTATGCAAATTAACTCACAGAAAATCAGTTACAACAAGGAAAAATTATTAGGGATTTAAGAAAAAAACATGAGGTTGGAAAAAAAAAAAAAAAAAAACCCAATTACTAGCAGCAAACCAAAAATAAGACTAATCATTCATTAGAGAAAAGATCTCAACTACCATGATTTTGTTAGAGAAAATATATTATTTATGCTTTACAATAATAAATTTATTTCAATTATTATAATTTTTTATATGTTAAACTTTGAGGATTTTATTTGCAAAAATAAAATAGGGGTATTTTTGATAAATTATATTTACTCGATGATTTGGTTAAATTACACATTATCCTGAATTACTTGGTTTTGGGAATATTTATGATTATTAAAAGTATTGAGGAGAATTCCCAATTTAATTAAAACAATGGAAAGTAAATGTAATTAGAAGTTTATCCTTTCTCTTTCCGCGGATGAAAAATTTTTCATATTGAGAATTTGGGACCCAACTGTGACAACATAAACCTCTACGAAGTCCAACAATTCCCATTACGGCATTGATCCCATCTGGGTTTGATAATTCTTTTGTCAAACCCTTTTGGGTTTAATTTTCACCAAAAAGTATCAACATGAACATCAAATTTTAGTCTTTCACACGGTTGTTCTTCTTTGACTTTTAAAAACTACATTTTTTTCTTATGATTTAAGGCTCGTGTTTTTTGTTTTTGTTGGGTTCCTTCTCCTTCATATGATATAATCATTCCAGGGAGGAGTATATTTTCATAATCAATTAATTGGGAGTTTTGGGTTGTTGTTGATTAATTCTTGAAGGGTTCATTCTTCATAAGGTTGGTTGCCAAGTGGGAAAATTTCTTTGGCAATTTGAGTTTTGATCTGGGCTCCTTTTTTTTTTTTTAACTTCCCCAACTTATGCTGATTCTTGGTCTGGCGTTGAGGTGAGTCACATCTCCCAGTTATTTATCTATGCGTTTGTCTGATGTTGGTTTTGAGCGTGTCGGCCGATTTTCATCAATATGATCGACAGATTGGAGAGAATATTTCTTTTTCTGAAACATTTTTGTTTCTATGTGATGCAAATTGTTTATTATTTGAATGGAAGTTTGTGGTTTGTTTTATGGGACCAAGGCGTTTGTAAGTGTTCGGGGCAAACATGCGTGCACTCCTCACTTTTGGTTCGTGTTCTGTCTTTTATTTGTAGTTTTCACATGGTTTAGTTGCTTAATTATGTTATTTAGGTTTAATTATGTTGTGTCCTAATTGTTGAAATTGAGTTCTACTTGCTGCATTGTCGTATATTAGTTCTTATTCGTCAAGAAAGTCGCCTGCATTGCTTTCATCATCAATTTTACTCTTATTTCTGGACTATTTACATTGGAAAGAACTGAAGTTTTTTTGTTCCAAATAAAACAGGATTTGGATGTATCTGCATTGTCATTAATTGGTTTTCTTTTCCTGTTTTCTTTCAAAGAGGGTTCCGTATAAGAATTTTAGGCTGGATAGGTTGAGATCTTGGTGATGGTACACGTGTTAGGAAGGATGTGCAACATGGAGCAAGACTTTAATTATTTCCGTATTGGATTGAGCTGTTTGTGAATATTAGTTTGATGCCTGGTTCATTTAAGTTCCTGAATGAGGAACAGGATCAGTGATTAGTGAAGTCTTCGGATGCTAGAAATTAGTTTATTTTTTGTGAAACAACAGTCTGTTGACAGAGTATTAATCGAACTTCTGCCATGTAGTATATCATTCTTCTCTCATAATATGAATTGCTGTCCTATTATATTTACTCTTTAATTTCTTTTGCACCTAAGATGTCTGGTGTATTTATTTTTCCTGTGCAACTCTTGTAGCTGAATCTTTCACAGTAATTCTCAAGATTTTTTGGAGAACCCTTGACATTCTTCTGAATACATAATGGGCTGGCTGAGTAAAATTTTCAAAGGTTCAAGCCATAAACTTTCAGAAGGGCATAAAAGCAGATATGATGCAGATTTCTTGGGAAACTATCCTTCCAGTTCCTGGGTAAACATCTTGGCCAAGTTGCTTCACATGCTTCTTTGCATCTGATTAATATTCTTTTACCCATTGCTATTGCATCTTGTTTTATATATGGAAACAGTACTACTCTATGCTGACCTGCAAAACTCTTATAGGATCCAGCATCAGAGACTGAAGACATTGACCGTGCGATTGCATTATCCCTTGCAGAAGAGGATCAGAAAAGCAGACATGTGGTTGGTGCGTTTGTACCTATCCAGTTTTACTAATTTTATTTGGGCATGCTATTTGGGATGTTTCTACAAGTACTATTTTCCTTGTGATTGCTCATTTTCTCTTCATCTCGCTGGCGAGAAAGGAGAAACTAATAGACTATTGGTTTCTTTATATATTTGTAAAAGATTTTTGGTAAAATTCTCTATGTTTCATTTCAGCCCAATTCATTATTTGTAGTGCATGACATCTTTTTACCTCAGAATAGATTTCTTTGGCATTGTCCAACAGTTTCATCTCAAAGTGGAAAATAAAAGTTGCCAATAGTTAATGGTTTAAAAAGTTGACATGGTGCAAAAGGTGCCAATATACATGGTTCTACATTTAAACAATTGTTTACAAACTTTTTGTTGTCTATAATGGCAGCTATCCATTCTTCTATTCTTTTGTGAAACTGAAAACTTGATCCTCTATTTGGAATTTTCCTTTCAACAACATTGCTTCTATCATCCAGGGCTTCTATCTGTAATTAGCATATTAGTATAACATAGTGATATCTGATGGTATTTAAAGCTGAAATTGGTACAAAAGCTTCCAATGCACATAGTTCTACATGTTAAAAGTGTTTGTTTAAAAATTTTATGTAGTAGACTCATGGTGTTGATGCTTCTCTTCTTCTTTGAAACTGGACACTTGCTCCTCCAGTTGGAAAGTTCTTTTCAAAAATATTGGTTATCATTTAGCTTTCTTGTCTTACCTTAAAATTTCTTTGCCATTGTCTTTGAAAAGAATAATGGGATGATATGCTAAAGTTGTGAAAATGATGAACCGAACTGAATGTAGCTATATCATGCCTCAACAATGTTCATAGTTTTGAATCCCGATATAACAGATGTTCATAGTATGTATGTTTCTACTGCTTAAAGATTTCAAACATAATAAACCCTCATCTCTTTTAGACCCTGAGACTCAACTGAAAGAAGATGAACAACTAGCAAGAGCTCTACAGGAAAGCTTGACCGATGAGTCTCCACCCCAACTTGGAAATAGAGGCAGCAGTACAAATGAAAGTGCACGTGGAATGGGAAATCTTTATCAACCCATGCATTACCCCTATTCAATAGGTTTTAGGTAAAATGAAATATTTTCATTGCTACCATTCTCTCACTTATGTGAGCATTTAAATTGTCACTTTAATTATGGAATGCTGTATTCTAAGCAAATCACTTGTTGAAATTATTGTCCCTTGTTATTTTTACATGTATTTTTTAATCTGTTCTCTTTATTCAATTAAGAGGTGCACAATTTTGGGTGGAACAAATTTTTTATTATCTTTCCGTTTTTAGCAACCATTTTACAAATATGAAAATGGGACTGGTTACTTTGCAAGTAGGGACTTCCAATGAATCACAAGCAAAAAGGGACTCTAAAAGTTATTGTGTGGTTTTTTTTCTATGGAAAGTACATGACTAGTACTGATTTTGTTATGTTTATAGTTGGTTCTCACTATAGTGTTATGCAACATGCTTGTAACAGCAGGATATGTGCTGGTTGCAATACTGAGATTGGACATGGAAGATTTTTGAATTGCATGGGTGCAGTGTGGCATCCGGAGTGTTTCCGTTGCCATGCCTGTAACCAACCAATATCTGATTATGAGGTACAGCAATCTTTGTGCTATTTGGACTGTTTCTACTAGGATTATCTGATTCTCCTCCCTATGTTTCATTTCAGTCCAATTCATTGTTTGTAGCACATATCCTTTTACCTCCTAATATATTTTTTCGGCATTATACACAACGGTTTCATCTCAAAGTGGAAAATGAAAGCAGGAAAAGGCTTATTTGGCCAAACAGAAAGCAAAGAAAAACTGTTTAAAATATCACTACGACCATTTTGATTTTCCTACATATGAGTGCCAAAATTGGAGCTACATGTCTCATCAAGTTCATATTTCAAGGGAAATGCTTTTGTTATGGATAATGTTTCTGGTTGTGCATGAGTTTCCATTTGTTCCTGCTGGAAAGCTCTTAAACGTATATAGGTAGACTGCATAAAGATTCCTGATCATTCATGATGTACTTAGGCTTGCAGACTTTTGATGCTGTTTGTGTATGTATGTAATTTTTAACTAAATCAACTCATATATTTCTGATTATTCATAATGTACTTGGGCCTGCAGACTTTTGATGCTATATGTGTTTGTATGTTATTAACTAAATCAACTCATCCCTCTGTAACTTAATATAGATATTTTCTTATTCTTGTTTTATCATGCTACCATGGAATGTAGTTTTCAATGTATGGGAGCTATCCTTATCACAAAGCTTGCTACAAGGAGCACCATCACCCAAAATGCGATGTCTGCAAACACTTTGTAAGTATTAATGATTGACAAAGCATTTTGCAAATATCCATTGTAAATGCTGCTTATCCAACTCAAACTGATTTGCTAGTTGATTCATTCAGCATTTTGTCATACTGTGATGATAATTCTACATGCTGTAGTGCAAAAGTGGCATCCTAATTTGATAATGAGATGACATTTTCTGCCATTTTGAAGTCATTATAAGATTGCCACCATTTAATGATTTGTCCCTCGATGCATTTTGCTGGGGTTACTTTTTTACATAGTCCACCTCAGAAATTCTTTCTATGTGCTGCTGGTCCATTTGATATATATCAGGAATGGAGAACATTAAATTAACACTTCATTCAGATTCTTTACTTTGCACTTTGATTTGTGGAAACATTATCTGGCATACTTACATAGAGTTTCAGTTGAAATGTGGCACGACATCATTAGGGAATATAAAAGTCACTTGGAGCATGAGAAGACTAACATAAGCAGGTATATTCTGCTAAAATATTTCATTGTCGAGGTCAATCATGACTTTTGAAAAGAAACAGTAATGGTCATACTTGAGCATAACACTGCCTGATGGAAAGATTATGGATAATTCAGCTCATTTCTGGTTTATTTAGCTCTAGACCGACTATCTTCCTTGATTTGTTTTATATAGAAGTAAAATTTGACTATACCTACTTCTGTATCATCTTATTGCTGGAAAAGTCCGGATAACTCTGTGTACATTCTATGAACATTAATGTGTTCTTTCTTCAATGTTTTGTGCCTTCAGATTCCAACAAATGCATCTGGCCTTATTGAATATCGGGCGCATCCTTTCTGGTCACAAAAATACTGCCCTTATCATGAGCTTGATGGCACTCCTCGCTGCTGCAGCTGTGAGAGAATGGAGGTTGGTCTATTTTAGAGAACTTTACTTAAGATAATTCTAGATGTTTTTGATTCTCTGTAAATAAGGTACTTGTAATGCATGCGCTAAATATTTATTTGTTTCTTGCAAGTAGCCAAGAGATACAAAATATGTTGCTCTTGATGATGGTCGGAAACTGTGCCTCGAGTGCCTGGATTCTGTAGTAATGGACTCGAGTGAATGTCAACCACTTTATCTTGATATACAAGAATTTTACGAGGGATTAGATATGAAAGTGGAGCAGCAGGTACCATTACTTTTGGTAGAGAGACAAGCACTAAATGAAGCCATGGATGGAGAGAAACATGTAAGAAACGTCCTGATGTTGAACCAGGAAACAAGCAAAATCTCTCTGCATTGTTTTACCTTTCTTTGTGTAATTCTATTTGCACCGAAAGAGGCAAATAAACATATTCTGGGTGCTTCAATTTGGCCAGGGACATCATCATATGCCTGAGACCAGAGGACTTTGTCTTTCTGAGGAGCAAACAATTAGCACAGTGAGTCTTTTACAATATTTCCTACATATGTACATTTTCCATGTTGATTCCCAATTGAATATCTTTCTGGAACTACTAGGTTCTGAGACGGCCACGAATTGGAGGGAATCGAGTTATGGATATGAGAAAAGAGCCTTATAAGCTGACTCGCCGATGTGAAGTGACAGCAATTCTTATTCTATACGGTCTTCCTAGGTAATGTTCCACTTCTTTTGCTGGTACCTGATTTTAACACATGCCTGATTGTATGATGCATATAGAATTTCGCTGCCTGCAGATTGCTCACTGGATCAATCCTAGCCCACGAGATGATGCACGCTTGGTTGCGACTGAGAGGTGCTTTAACTCTGCCTGCTTTAGATACATACATGATAAAATATCTTGCTATATGCTGTACAACACTGAGAATGACTGAAGATGTTGCTCCTTCTCTATTGACATTTAGTTCCTGTCTAATTACTGAAAGTTTTCGACGATGGTTAGAATGAATGAAAATCCTGACTTGTTTGCTCGTAATAGGATATCGAACTCTCAGTCAGGACATCGAGGAAGGTATCTGTCAGGTCCTAGCTCATATATGGCTGCAAACACAGCTCCAACATGCATCATCAGCTGGAGGCAGCAATGTGGCATCAACATCTTCCATGTCATCTTCTCCTTCAAAGCAAAGGGCAAGATCTCCATATGAGAGAAAGTTGGGTGAATTTTTCAAACACCAAATTGAATCAGACACATCTCCAATCTATGGAAATGGTTTCAGAGCTGCCAATCAAGCAGTTCTCAAATATGGTTTGCAGAGGACCTTGGATCACATCCGAATGACAGGGAGTTTGCCTTACTAAAAAAAGCTTATTATGCTGTTATTCAGAATCTGCCATTAACACACATTTTTGGTTAGAAAAAGAGGGCTGCCTTGACCACTATATATAGGAATTTTATCTCAAGATTGTGACTCAAAAAACAAAAATATTCATTTCTCCACTCATACCTTTGTAGATACCATCAATTTTAATGTACATGGCCCATAGAAAGATGAATTGAAAATCCCTTCTTCTTCCTCCGAATCTACCTTGCAATTGTTACTCCATATTTTGAAGATTCGTGTACTTTATATTTTAAATTTTTCTGCGCAAGTACGAGGTATCATATGAACAAAATTTAATATTGTTATTTGTTAATCTTTTGTTTCTTTATGCCTGAATAACAACAAAGTTTGCTGAGAATCAGCATCGAGACAGAAAACTCTAAGAAAGCTCTACCAAATCAAAATGATCTAAAGCTCATCCAGACAAGAACTATGGCAAGAAACTCTTAACAGAATAGCAGAAGATCCCTGTTCTTGTTCCTAGGTCGACATCATTCGTTGGAATTCATTGAAGTCCAGCACGCCATCGCCATCAAGATCATAAACTCTTATCATGGCTCTGCATTCCACGAACGATTTGGCATTTCCCAGACGTTTCAAAACTTGTTGCAGCCCTTTTGGGGTTATGCATCCGGGCCCTGACCCGGACCCTTTCTTGTTCTTGTTCTTGTTCTCAACCTCAACAAAAATGTCGAAAGCTTTCTTAACATGATCGGCCTGCTCCTCGTCCTGTTGGATTAGCTCAACAAAATCACCGAATTCTAACAGGCTGTCTCCATCTTTATCGAACTCGTTTATCACCGTGGCAGCCTCCTCATGCGACATCGAATCTCCGACAGACATGAAATAAGCTCGGAGTTCCTCCACCGAGATCTTCCCGTCTTTGTTCTCATCAAAAAAGCAGAAAACTTGCTGCAGTTCATCTTCTTTGCTGCTTCTGGGCCAAGAATTGTTGGGGAACAAAAGGGTTTTCTCTGAAGATTTTGATTTTGAATTTGAACTTGAAGATCGTCGGAAGAAATGGAAGCCGAATCTAAGAGAATTTTTGTTACTCATGGCCATATCGACAATGGTGATCAAGAACTATAATTCTTTAGGACAGGCCCAAAAAGAACCTCGTACATGGTAATATATATAGTACGTAGGATAATCCAAAGCTTGGAAACAAAGAATTGAAGTTTGAATTTGTGCAAATAGTTTCAACTTGTGGGTTCGGATATTGGAATTGCAAGTGGGAGAGACCAATGGAGAATTGCAGAGAAACAACGTTGTAATTAAGTGGTATCTAAAGTACAGAGATAATGCCCCCTTACTCGTCAGTTAGCCGTTTTAATTTTGATGGAAATTGCATGGCACCTTCTAGGTTGCTTATTATGGAATTTAGCATTTATGTTTGGAGATGGAGTTACTATGATCTATCCCCGAAATTGACCAGAAATTTTCATAAGTTTTATCATTTTTCAGTTAGGGTTTTAATTTGAGTATTGCGCTTAGTGAAAAATTCGACATTCATATGAGTCGTCCGATGATGCGGTATATAATGAGTTTAGTACGTTTCGACAAAAAAATTGTGAAATAAAAAAAAAATGTGTGTATCGCATTCACAAAGAACTATCAAAGATGTAGTAAAGAAAGATAATTAATGACGTCAATTCCGCATAACCGATTTAATTGAAGATATTTAATCTAAACTATATAAACACGGGAATCCATATCAAAAAATTTTGATAACTTCATATTTTCGATACTATTTTGATTCTTGAATTCGGAGGGTTAATTAGGAGGTTGAAATCCAGCTCAAGAAACCGTGTGCTATGCGTCCCATGATGAGCGAAATGAATGATCATCAAAGCTTCAGAAATTGCCTTAGCATTTCCAGGGCTAGAAATACGCGGTGTTGATAACTACACTCCAATTATGTATCTTTCTAATTTGCAATATCACCAATAAGAATAATTTTTAACAATCTTTTTTATACCAAATTTCAAATAAAATTTGCAAGACTAAACATATGAACGATAATCTAGTTAATATTCGTTCGAATATTTATTTTATATTTACGATATAAATATATATATAACATTTACGTTATCATATTGAAAGGCTATTGATTAATAAAATAGATTATTTTGTCAGCATGGACTCTATACTCAAAATTTATTTAAGGGGGTGAATTTAATTTATATTTTCAAATAATTAAGTCTAACTTCCATCATCAATAGCTAAAATGTAAAATATAATGTTGCGATATTGCAGGACTGATTCCTGATTTCCTAGGCTTTTTTTTAATTTTATTTTATATATTTTTTGAATAAATTATTTTTCGTACTTTTTTTTTTTTTGAAGCAATTATTATTATTATTATTATTTTGTACTTAGTCTATCTAAAAAAAGAAAAAATCTCTCGCAGATTTAAAATATAAATACTTTTAATACTTTTGAGCCCATGATCAGCGTCTTTCTTTATATATGGCTGGGCCAATGTGGATGTGAGAAAAGTTTCATCATTCTTGAGCCCATTGGGCCACATTTCTCCAATGCCAATTTCCAAAGTATTCGTGTGGAGACTATTTTGAAGACATTGAAGCACCCCTTACCAGACTATTTGTAGCCAACGTTTTACTGTTTACTATTTAAAATATCACTTAAAAAAAAAAAATTCAACATTCTTTCTTATTTTTTCTTCTCATTTTTTAAACTCCACAACCAATACACTACCCTGAAAAAATTTATGCACAAAAATTTTAATTAAAGAACAATTGAATTCTGAAACAATTATTTTTAATTAGTGCATAACATATTCTCATAATAAAATAATAACATAATAGAATTTATTCATAATTACACATATCTATTTATTAATTTTGCTCATTTTTTAGAATTATTTTTCTTTCCGCGGATACCACTTAACGATGGCCACAGCCACCATGTGGCAATTCACGCCGTTATCTTCTTCTTCCAGCCTTATCCAAATTCTAACCATGTCCTCGTCATCTTCCTTGTTTTTTCTACAACAACAGTAGTAGGAATAATTCCTCTAAGAAATGCTGCATTTTCTACAAAAATAAACCCTTTGATGAATATGACAACGATGATCACAAGGATGAAATTCAAAATCATTGTTGCGATCATGCCCATGGAGACGACTGTGATGGTGATGGTACTGGTTCTAATAATTGATCCGTGTTTTATTCGATTAACACAAGCAGTACTTCATCAATTTTTTACTAAAAATTTTTTTTTGATTATTTTTCTCCCCTATTTTCTCCTTTTATTTAATATTTTTAAAAAATAATGTATGTGTGAGAATTGTTCTTATAATTGGTTATTATAGGATTAAATATGTTTAAAATAATTAAGATAGTATTTATTTTGTTGGGATAAAAAAATATATATTCATTTCATTGAATTTTGATAAATTATTTAAAAATTAGTAAGAGGACAATTTATGAAAATTATTTTAAGAATATGATTACAAATAATAAAAAATATGTTACAAATAGTAATATCCATTTTTTCCCTAGTTTCAAACGGTTTTTTGGCCTTTTTAGTCCGTGTAAACTTTTTTTTTTTCCTCAAGGGCATTGTTGGAATTTTATAATATTTTATAACTTTTTTTATACTACAAATATTAAATTTTGTGTTACAATTCAGATATCTTAATGATTGTTATTAAACTGTATTTTTATTTAATCCAAAAAATACTCCATTTGTACCATAATAATAGTGATCATATTTATCAAATTAAAATAATATAATAAAAACTATTTTTATTGGTACGAACATATTCTGAATTTAAATATACCATAATTAATGCATTTCATAATATGGATTAGTAGGTACGATTAGAATAATATCTCATATACAAATTGTTTAAACGTAATTAACTCACGTTAATCAGTCAGGAGGTTTACCTGACTGTTGGGTAGGACTCGGCCTCCGTGAAATGAGTTTTTGTTTTATACAGTTCATATACAGTTGAGGCTAAAAATCAGAAAAAATTTAAGAGAGATGAAAAAATCTAACAACTGTCAGCCGAGATTAAATTAAAGAGCTTTTATTAAAGATTTTGAAATTTTAAATTCTCTCATTTTCACTTAATTTTAAATTATATGATATTTAAACTTTTTTTTTTAGTAACTATTTTGTCTATCATTAAAAAAAAAAAAAAATCACACTGATTAAATAAAATATCCAACTTTTTCTAATACTGTCTCTGTATTCAAAAAGATGACATTCAATTTTTAATGTTTCCCTAGAACAAACCTACATACCCTAACAATAATAGTGAATATCCATATATATAATTGATTATTTTCATTACAAATTAATATAATTTATTTTTTTGTAACAAAATAACACATTCATAACATGGTCACCTAGCCATTAAATTAATTGTGTCAGAATCCAATTAAACTAACCTTAAAAAAACACTATTAATCATTTTTATTAGTATCTTTTTATTTTCACCATAAATCAAATAGATTCATCGCACCTGGACACAATTCAACAAAAATCCAAGCATATATTTTTGCCATGACAATTTTTTTTATTCTGAAGATCTCCATAGTTTCCTTTCCTTCTCTGGATCCATCCACCATTAAAGGTAGCACCGCAAGTTCATTGCACCTGGTCATCTTCCCATATATCCTACTGATGATTATGCAAGTAGTACAGTATTCTCCCAGATTTTTTTTTTCCTTTTTTGGCCCTTTTGGCTTACATTAATATAAGAAAAAAAATATATAGAAAGCATACATTTGAGCACAGAAGAAAAATGAAATGAAACCTTAAACTTTTTGGTCAATTATTCTCGAGAGATTTAATTAATGTATCTTGACAAACACCTCCCTACCGTATTTTATTGGTCGGGATTTGAGTTTGACCTAAGAGTAATTAAAATGTTAAAAGTTAAAAATCAAAAAATTTAACGAGAAAAAAATAACCAAAGTTGGAGTCATTCGGAAAGGAAAAAGAAAAACAAAAGATAAAGTGCATAACTCAAAAACTATTTTAGCCAATTTTTAGCATGTTTCAGGATAGTTTAACCGTATTTTAAAATTTTTTAATGTGTTTCAAGGTATATATAACCAGCAGATATATGTGATATCGACGAAAATGAATTTCACCAGCATTTTCGAACTAGATACATGTATACGATATATATGAAAAAGAATTTTATCAGCGTTTTCGATCTACATACTATCAAACAAATCGAACTGTTTGAAGTGCACACAACTCATGTGAATTTGGGGATCATCGTTGAAAAAAAGTGGCATGAAGATTAAAATGGAAGCATTCTGTAAGCTGTGGATCATGGGATAAAGATTGATGTTTGGATATGTATGCTGCGTATCGATGTCGTTATATTAGGGCTATTTTCTTAATTTATCCGATCCCAATTGGCAAACATGAGCCGTCACGGTCTTAACATCCTGCCATGACAACTCTCCATGTTATCTCTTCTCTGAATACTACGTTAATTTTGTACTACATTCATTATTCATCATCAAATTCAATGTTACACGTATTTTATTCAATATTACCATAGTAAGTGCCTGACCATGGCATGTTTAAAATAATCAATGTACGATTTTTAAATATTTTAAGATACACAAATATTCACAAAAATATCAACTGTTGTATGTTCTTTTTGTTATATAAACATTACAAATAAAACAATCATTGGATATATATATATATATATATATATATGGACTAAGAAGATTGAAGGGGATATTCCAAGCACAAAGATTGAATATTACTTAGTCTAAACTTGGAAATGTTTTATAATGTCCATACATAACTCTATTATGAATTAAAATAATTTATTAGAAAAAAAAAAACACGCACACACGCACTACATGATGGAGGAGAAGCTGGTGTGCATGGGTAGCATATTCTGGGTCATATGCTTTTATACTACTAGTATAACTTAGGACAATTATTGATGGAGTTATTGGGTGCTTGCTCTCACATGTTTTTGGTCGTACATTTTTATCCTCTGATCAATCATAATTAAGCAGAAAATTTGATCAAGTTGCAAAATGATATAACATTATGACGCTATTTTTCCACAAGTAAATTTATCATTCCCAAGACTCATTAAAGGTTTCCATGATCGGTTAATTTGAACAAAACAACCATTGATTCTTTAATAAGTATATATTATATATATACAACATTAAACATTGTATGTAAAAAAAAAAAAAATCGAAAGAAATGTTTCTTTCTAACCATTGAGAGAGGATAGAACCGAAGAATTCTCTCATGAATCAACAGTCAAGAAGTTGTCCATGTTGGATTATAGAGAATAATTCTTGGGTATAAGCGGAAGCAAGAATTTAAATTAATGAAACATTTGAGTTTAAGAGATGAGATTTATGGGTGATGAACAAAAGAAGTTGGAATTGAAGAAAATATATTTTCTTGAACAAAAGAGGTTTACTACTTTGTAGTAAAAGGAGCACTCAAATTTACACTCAAATTTACAAGTCTTTGGCTAAAGTTGATTTTCTACAACTTTTCTAGGTTGCTTAAGTTGATTTTCTTTTATGTACAAATTAGAGGGTGTCGGCTATTTATAGACTCTCCAAGAAAGTTATAGACACCACTCTAACATATTCTAGAGTATTCTACATACAAGTGAGAATGTGAGTTCTCTACTAGGTTTTAAAGAGTTTTACACGGTTCTAGAATGTTCTACTACATTCTAGACCAACCCGTTATCTTCTTGATGCTTCCAGAACATTCCGGTCCATTCCAGTCTCATCCAGTCCCTTCCGATAGTTTCTGGATCATTTCAACACGGTCCAGTACTTTCCACCATGTTTTAGAAAATTCCATTGTCTTCTTTGGATATCCCAATTTAATTAATTGGACTAAAACAAGTTTAGTAACTAACAGTCCATATTACTCCCTCCATTTCAAAGTATAAGTCGTTTTCACCCATTAGAAAACCGGTCAAAATATAAGTCACATGTCTACTTCTAGGAAACAATTCATTGTTTTTACTTTATTACCCTTATTTAATTTTCAATTTCATTGAGACTTATTTTTGTCATGACTATTCCAAATTATAGCACTATTATAAAAAATATATTAAATAGGTGTATAACAGGCTTAACCATTAAAAGTTATGGAAATTTTAAAAAATTAATTATAACCTTAATATTTGTGTTTTGGTCAAAACGACCTATATATTGAAATGGAATGAGTAATTAACAATTTGCAGTTTTAAGTATCAGAAGAGGAGATAGTTGTCGTTGTCGTTGTCGATACGGCCAGGCTCCTCCTCCTTGTCGTGGCTCTGGTTTGGTCTTCTATATATAAAACTGTGAATCAATGAATGAATAAATGCAGAGAGAGTACTTAGAAGAAGAAGAAGAATTAATGGCGGAAAAAGGTGCGTGTGTTTGGTGGGCTATGGAGTACTTCAAAGACTGTCTCTGCAACCTTCAAGATGAGATATCATTTGGGTTGGGAATGGGCAGTATGGTTTGTTGGGGTGTCGCTGAAATCCCTCAAATCATCACTAATTTCTTCAACAAATCTGCCCATGGGGTCTCTCTTGCCTTCATCTCCACTTGGATTCTTGGGTATATATGTTTATCTATATGTTTCTGTATCTTCTCTTCTGCATTACCAATTAATCCAAATTGCTATCTCAAATCTGTTAAAAATGATGATGAAATTCAATCCTATCTATGCAGTGATGTGTTCAACCTTATCGGTTGCGTTCTGGAGCCCGCCACCGTAAGTACTTACAAAAGAACTATATTTAAGAATCCATGTAATTGATTTGTAGCGCTATAATTACGGGAACTGATTTTCTTTTTTTTCATATTTTGGCAGCTACCAACCCAGTATTATACTGCAATGGTAAACCTGATCTTAACCCCTTGATTTGAACCTTCTTTAAGTTGATAAATTTTTTTTTTTAAATTATTTTTTTATATTATGAATAGTTATCATATTCAAATTCAATCATCTTATGGGTTGTTTTACTTCTTGTGCAGTTGTACACTATAACAACAATAGTATTGGCACTGCAATGCTTGTACTACGACCATTTCCTACCACTGTGGAAGAAGCCTCATAAATCCAATGCAAATAAGGTAGCATATTATTACCATATGCATCATTCAATCAGTAGTTCAATGTTTTCTTCACTTGTTTATTTGCAGTTTGATTCTTTTGTGTGTTTGTTTTTTGTGAATATTAATGAATTTGGAAACCTTAAACTCAGGAGGTCCATGATGAGAGGAGTTGTTTAACACAGAAAATATACGATCCAAGAAGAGATGCATCAAAATCAAATGTCCCAATTGAGGTTCCTGGTCAAAAGGGCTTCCAGTTCTTGTAAGTTAAATTAATCATTTATAGGATTAATTGTAATTATGCAAGTATAATCGGGCCACCTAAGAGTTTTGGATTATTGAAACACCCTCATACCGTAAAAAAAAAAAAAAAAAAAAACCCTTAGTAGCGTGGTCCAGTTGTCGATTCTGTTATAGGAACAACAATATAAGAGGATTTCTATGGTTGTTTCGTCATTCTGTATTTTTTTAAAAAAGAATGATTTTTTTTTCTTTTCTTAAAATCACTTACTAAAACTTCTTCTTACTCTTCAAATTTTTGTGATTTTCTCCCCCCAACAGTCTTTTATTAAAAATTTTCTGATCCCGCTACTGATTCAATACTAATTAAAATGATCATCTTTCAAATTAATGAATGTATAGATCAGCAAGATCTTTGGCTGGAAGCCATACTCCAACACAATCTTACATGATATTGCCCAAGAGCGGCCCTCCAGCCCTTCAACACCTCACAGAATCATCCTCCGAGGACGAAAACGAGGGAGTGCCACCACCATTATCGTACCCGAAACGGCTCAGCCAACCTCGTCCGATTCCTCGGCCTGTAAGTTCTAGATATATGCATAACTTAGCTTAGAAATCAGGTGAATTATGCGATATTTACATGAATTCTTAAATATGGACCATATTTTTATTTAATGTCCCTCTGAATTATCATTTTGTCCCTATTTGTTATCAAAATGAATTATTGTTGGACAGGTGGGATATGGGACTTTTGTTGCTGCTGCAGCATATCTTCCTCGCATAGCTAAAGGTTCTCAATTGAACTTGATGATGGGAAGAAGACTACTTCAGGTATTTAACTAAATTAACTGCAGATTTAATTAATTTCTAAATATTCCAAGAAATAATTAAGAAAAGAATTGAACTAAATCAATTAACTAGAGAAAGTAACCTTAGTTAAGCACAAAATATACACAGGAAAATGAAGTTCATGCCTATGGTGGTGAGTATGGACAATGGCTAGGGTGGTTCATGGCTGCCATCTACATGGGAGGACGATTACCCCAGATTTGGCTGAATGTAAGTCTTTATTACCTTCACAACATTCAATATTTACCCCGTAATTTTATTTAACTGACGAGTTTCTCACAAATTTATACGGCAATATTGCTCGCCGGACAGATTAAAAGAGGAAGTGTTGAGGTAATTTATTAATTCCATATAATATTACATTCTCTTGGTTTTAACTGTATGCCATTGTAATTATTTTTCACGAATGCATGTAGGGTTTGAACCCTTTGATGTTCATTTTTGCGATCTTGGCTAATGCTACTTATGTCGGAAGGTAATCCCAGTCTCCCTCTAATAAAATTAATAATTTTTTTATATTTATTAAGAGTAACAATTCTAAAGATGACTTCCGATTATATTATATATTATCAACTTATCGCGCGGAGGTGGAGTTAAAAAAAAAAAAAAAACATTATAATCTTCAGTATGAATGGATTTGTAATATTGATTATTGAATGTGGCAGTATTTTGGTGAGAAGCACAGAATGGGAGAAGATAAAACCTAACCTGCCATGGTTGCTGGATGCCCTTGTGTGTGTCGCACTTGATCTTTTTGTATCCTCAATTTCTCTTTATATTCAAATGTTCATTTGTTTGTTTATTTCATGTTATCACTCACATAAAAATAAATAATAGTCATATTTATTTAATTATTTTTAAATAATAAATAAATTATTATTTTAGATGGGAAAATATCGGTTAAACCTTGACACAAGTTTGGCGGATCATTATTCAATACATCTTCTACCGTTTTGTGAAGAAGGAGAAATGTGGGCAGAGATTTGGGGAGTACTAAGAAGAGTGTGACGATCAAGCAAAATATTAATAGTAATAATATACTTCAATTCTATGTATTATATGTATTGTGCAGATTTGTTCTTTATTTAGGAACATTTGATTTGAGAATTTGAAATGATTTCTCGTATTTGGTCTAAGTCATAATAATGAAAAAATGAGTTTGATTTTTAAATATTAAAATTCGATCACTTTTGGATTTTATTCTGTGTGATTAAACTAATTGCACGTCCATTTATAAAGAAAAAAATTATTACTATTATAATAAATAATATTTATATTTATATTTATAATATTATAATTATATATTATTACTTCCGATTCCAATATTTACAATAAATGATAATTTCAAACAGTTAAAATCATACGTATTTTTATTTCATTTGAATTCCAATTCTAGACAGTTTTATCGTAATGCCCTTAATTTGCAGTTACTATATCCTGTACCAGTGGTACATGTACCTATTACTATATATAGTAATTTTTTGATTAACAACTGTACACTTACTAAATATAGAAAGTTTCGCCCACGCGCGCTCTCGCTGAGTCCACAACGTCTCAGAACAACTGTCGCAACGTCCAAAAAATAACTGTCGCAACGTCTACATCCAGACATGTCCACCACGTCTCATAACACTAGCATCACGTCAAAAACAACTAGCACCACGTCCAGAAACGTCTACATCCATTCATGTGAATTTAAACTGATTTTTTTCACAAAAACAACCCACCACCCCACAGAACAACTAGAATCACGTTCAGAAATGTCTACATCCATGCATGTGAATTTAAGCTGATTTTTTTACAAAGACAGTCTACTACGTCTCATAACACTATCACACCTCAAAAACAACTAGAACCACGTCTGGAAATGTCTACCTTGTCTCGCTACGTCCAAAAAAACTAGCACAATTTTCAGATACGTCCAGCTACATCCCGCAACGTCCAAAAATACAAAGCAACAACGTCCGGAAAAGTCTACATCCAGACATCTCCACAACATCTTAGCTTAGTCCACAACGTCTCCTAACACTGTCACAACATCCCCGCTCGTCCAAAAAATAACTGCCGCAACATCAAAAACATCTACATCCAGGCATGTAAATTTAAGCTGAATTTTTCACATAACACATTTCACAACGTCTCAGAACAACTAGAACCACGTCAAAAACAACTTGCACCACGTCCAGAAACGTCTACATCCATTCATGTGAATTTAAACTGATTTTTTTCACAAAAATAGCCCACCATCTCACAGAACAACTAGAACCACGTCCAGAAATGTCTACATCCATGCATGTGAATTTAAGCTGATTTTTTTCACAAAGACAGTCCACCACGTCTCAGAACACTAGCACCAGGTCAAAACAAACTAGCACCACGTCAAAAAAACTAGCACCACGTCCAGAAACATCTACATCCATGCATGTGAATTTAAGCTGATTTTTTTCACAAAGACAGTCCACCACGTCTCATAACACTATCACTACGTCAAAAATAACTAGAACCACGTCCAGAAATGTCTACCACGTCTCGCTTAGTCCAAAAAAAACTAGCACCATGTCCAGATATGTCCAGCTACGTCCCGCAACGTCCAAAAATACAAAGCAGCAACGTCCGACAACGTCCTGTTACATCCAGCTACGTCCAAAATACAAAGCAACAACATCCCGTTATGCCCCGCAACTTCTAGTTATGTCGCGTAACGCGTTCTACCAACTCCAGCAGCAGAGAAGAATCAGAAATAACCCATTTCACATGAAAGTGCTAATACCTCACGAAAACTATTTATATATCATATTTCAGAGTAACAGAGCATTATTTGAATAAGAAAACACGAATATAACATCATTAATACATTACCCAACAATAAATCGCGAAAATAAGGTTCCGTAAATCCATCAAATAAAGTTCATATTTTATGATGTGGTGATTTTTTAAGAAGAATAAGTTATTTTTGAAGAAGAAGAAGAGATTTTTGAAGAAGAAGAAGATATTTTTGAGCAGGAAGAAATGATTTTTCTGTTGTATTTGGAGTTGTTTGTCGGAAAATACACGAAATGATTTTTTAAGAAGAAGTGATTTTTCTGTTGTATTTGGTGTTGTTCGTTGGAAAATACAATCGTCAATCTCCGTTAAATTTGTGTTTTGATGAAAATTTTGATTAAATGCGGTTTCGAATGGAGTACGGTGAAGAAGAATAACTGATTTTTTAAGAAGAAGAAATGATTTTTGAAAAAGAATGAATTGGGTTTTTAGATAAGAAAAAAAAGATAATAGCGTGTATTTCACTCTCTTATAGTGAGAGTGGTGATATATTATTAGGTACATGTACCTAGTGGTACATGATATAATTTGCGCTTAATTTGCTTAATTTCAGCATTGATTAGTTAAAATGTCAATTAGTTGAACAAGAAAAAGTACAAAAGGGAAAACGGGCCGCGGCGGACGAGGATAAAGGTCGATGATTTCTGCCCGCCCAATTCCCATAGTCACCCGTCGACTCCTTCATCATCTCCACCGCCACAGTTTCCACTATTCCACCACACTTTCCCGATGGAACACCGGAGCTATGAATTCATTTTATCCGCCCGAACACGACCTGACCGACCGAATCTGTCGTATTTTAGTTCTCCAGCGGTTCACGGCCCTCAACACCCTCTCTTTCGATTTCTCCGACGACCTCCTCGACGCCGTCCTTGGTAAACTTAAGCTCAACCCAACTGCCTCTCTTCACTTCTTCAAGTTAGCTTCAAAGCAGAGAAAATACCAACCCCACTTAAATTCTTACTGTAAGATCATTCACATTTTATCCAAGGCCCGACTTTTTGACGAGACGAGGTGGTATTTAGACGAATTGATTGAACTCACTCGCTATAAAGGTTCGGTTTCATTTGTCTTCGATGAATTAGCTCGGGTTTTTAGAGAATTTAAGTTCTCTCCCACTGTATTTGATATGATTTTAAAAATGTATGCCCAAAAAGGCTTGCTTAAACATGCATTGTATGTGTTTGATCATATGCACCAGTTTGGTTGCTTGCCAAGCATGCTTTCCTGCAACAGCTTGTTGAGTGGTTTGGTGAAAGGTCGAGATTTTCATTCTGTTTTTTGTGTTTATGATCAGATAATAAGAATGGGCTTGATCCCTGATGTATATACTTGTAGTATAATGGTGAACGCATACTGTAAAGATGGTAGAGTTAGCAGTGCAGTTGAGTTTGCAGATGAAATGGAAAATAAGATGGATTTAGAACCTAATTTAGTTATTTATCATTGTTTGATTAATGGGTACATTGAGAACGGGGAATCAGAGAAGGTTGAAGGAGTGTTGGGTGCAATGAGTGAACGGGGTCTTTTAAAGAACGTTGTTTCATACACATTGCTGATCAAGGGTTACTGCAAGCAAGGGAAGGTAGAGCAAGCGTATAAAGTGTTCCAAGAGATGAAACTGAAGGCTGGGAACTCGATGGTTATGGATGAAAGGGCGTATTGTGTTTTGATTGATGGGCTTTGTCAAGTTGGGAAAATGGATGATGCTATTAGGATCAGGAATGAAATGTTGGCTTCGGGATTGAGGATGAACATGTTTATCTGTAATTCTATGATAAAAGGATATATTAAACTCAGTCAAGTTATTGAAGCTGAGGAATTTATAAAGAGCATGAGTGGATGGAATTTAAGGCCTGACACTTATACTTATACCCTTCTGTTAGATGCATATTGCAGTACAGGTCGAATACGAGATGCATTCATTGTGTGTGACATGATGGTTCGAGATGGTATAGAACCCACAGTTGTAACCTACAATGTCCTTTTGAAAGGGTTGTGTCAAACTGGTGCCTTTGATGATGCTTTACGTCTATGGGTTATGATGCTTAAAAGAGGTGTAACTCCTGATGAGGTAGGATATGGTACACTTTTGGATGGCTTTTTTAAGAAGAGAAATCCAGAAAAGGCTCTGGCACTATGGAAACATGTTTTAGCAAAAGGCTTCTGCAAAACCAAGATTCTTTTCAACATAATGCTTAACGGACTTTGTAAGATGGGGAATATGATTGAAGCAAAGCAGGTGTTTGACAAGATGAAAGAACTGGGATGTCCACCCAATGAAGTGACTTATAGGACCTTAAGCGATGGTTATGCTAAAACTGGAGATATTGAAAAAGTTTTTCAAATCAAGTGTGACATGGAAAAGGAAGGAATTGCTTCTTCCATTGAAATGTATAATTCAATTGTTTGTGGACTGTTTAAGGCTCACAAATCTCATCTAGTGGCAGATGTACTTATTGAGATGCAGGGAAGAGGATTAAAAGCTAATGTTATTACGTACGGAGCCCTGATTGCTGGTTGGTTCAGAGAAGGAATGCTAAAGAAAGCTTTAGATACATATTTTGAAATGAGAGAAAACAGAATAGTTCCAAACACAGTTATCTGTACCACAATTATCAGTGGACTATTCAGGCTTGGTAGGAGAGCTGATGCAAATATGCTAATACTGGATGTGATGGAATTGGATATTTCCCCAAGTCTCAAACATTTGTATGATCATGTGAACTCTGCTGAAGGGCCGCAAGATGCACACAGAATCATAAACTCTATTGACGAAAGCACCAAAAGTTCTCTTACTCCAAACAATATTCTGTACAATGTAGCCATTGCTGGTTTATGCAAATTTGGCAGGGTGGATGATGCTATAGGAGTAATCACAGATTTGTCCCTCAGAGGTTTTGTTCCTGATGAGTTCACGTATAGTTCTTTGATTCATGGTGCATCAATATCTGGTGATGTGAATAGAGCATTTGATTTACGAGATGAGATGGTCAGGAAAGGTCTCATTCCGAATATTTCTACATACAATGCTCTTATAAATGGCCTCTGTAAATCTGGAAATCTCAAACGAGCGGTGAAACTATTTTACAAGATTCGCTTGAAAGGTCCAGCACCGAATCTCATCACATATAATATTTTGATTGATGGACACTGTAAAGTTGGTAATACTGCCGAAGCTTTAAAGCTCAAAGAGAGAATGACAGAAGACGGGATTATTCTTGCAGGCATTACCTACTCTACTTTGATATATGCTCTTCAAAAACAAGGTGATAAAGAAGAATCCGGTAAGCTTATGGATGAGATGTTGAAGGCAGGTCTGGGGTCAAACTTTGCAAGACATGGCAGATTTGTCCAAGGTAGTACTTATATAGTCTTTCTAAGTGTCAGGAAAATAATAGATGGATATTTGTAACCACACTTTTCCTTCCCCTGGCCAATTTAATGTTGGCTTTAGTGTTGTCCTCGTTTCCTCAATTCCTTGTTGGTCTCCTTGGAATTTAATATTTTGTGTTCTACATTTGCAGAAAAAGTTGCTTCATGTGGTTAGATTAGTGACTACAGCAGTTTCCTCCATGCTGGAAAACCAAGTGAGTTGGGAACCTGCTCTTGCTTTCGAGTATTCGAGGATACATGTCAGAGTTTCCATCATGATTCACTGGTAAAGAATTGCTAGCCACTTGTGAATTCACTGTTTTCCATTTATAATGTTACCTAAACTCTTCTCCTCCGGCTTCCAGATGCTGTCACTCTGGAGCCGCGGTCAGCTCAATATCTCATAAAGCCCAATAGAACTCTGCCTCCTGCACGATACGTCAGGTAGTTTGATCCATTTTATCATATGAGTCACTAGCATCCCTTACAATACTTAAATCTTTTTTCTGAATTCTTGCAACACAGAACCTCTTTGTGTATAGTTTTCATGGTTTTGCCATAATCAAACTTTTGCGCAGTTTTTGTACCATTTTTCGGATTGCATTTTGCCTTTCCCTCTGACCAAGTGATAAAAATAACAAATTGCTTTGGTGCTACTCTGTGAATCAAATTGAAGTAATGCCTATACCTGATCATGTGAATGCGTTCACTTCATATTCTTTTGTTGCTAACCTGCCTCTTTGGTTCTTGATTTTACTGTAGCATGCAGTTTGCTATGATATAATGTCACTGTGTGGTTGGACTGCCAAGCTACATCTTTGACAACAAAATCAGCCAATGAAGTAAGAAGAAGTAGAGAAAAAAATGGCAACTAATGTATACCGATTTGAAGAGATGAAAAGCTTCTGATGATGAGAGCTCGGTCTTGTTTTGACTTCCAAGATGCAACCCTAAGAACCTGCCTTTGGGAGGGAACAACGGCTGGAAACTACTGCAAATATCCGTAAGCTGAGGAGTAAAAGGAGGAATCCGCTTGAGAGGCTTACGTCTGATTAGCTAGTTGGTGAGGCACCGGCTGAAATTGCATTTAAAATTCTCCATAGCTGGCATGCGAACATCTCAGGCAAAGTTGCTGAAAAAATCCACCCTGTTTGGGCAATTCTACAAAAAATGTTTGAGCTAATGAGTCCACTATTGGCATGTAGCTCCGTTTCGTTTTCTTAGCGTCTTTTCTGTATTGGGCTGTTCTACGTTTTGTCTTGGTTGGGTTTGTCATTTTGGGATATTCCAGCCCACTTTGCGGACTAATATACTTGGTCACCCAACCCAATATTTGGTAGTAATAGAATTGTCTGTCTTTCTTTATCCATGAGGAAAAGAGATTAGATCCATCATAATAATAATTATAACAAATAATTCAGTTTTCATATTGTTATCATCGTTTAAAATGTAAATTAATATAATGATATAACTACAATATAAAATTATAAGTGAAAAAGTATAATAATGAATATTTAATATAAATTATATTTTATTTAAAATAAAAATTATATATTATCATAAAAATATTATTATTATAATTTGCTGATAGGTTTATGTAAGCTAAAAAAGGACCAAGTAAAATAGTTGTGTGCCGCTCACGTTTCCTATGTAATATAGTTACCTATACAAGTTATAACCACTGTGGATTTGGATGAAACTTGAAATTTTTATTTTAATTTTTAAAAATCTTTTTTATCATATTAAAACTCTACTACTATTAAATAATTAAAAAATTAAAAATATCATATAAAAATAAAGTTCTTATATTTTTTAAAATATTTTATATAGAAACAAAAAATATATATTTGTTTATACTTAGCATATGGCACGGAAGTCCAAAGGTACAAAAATTTCAAAGACAATATGTCATGAATGATAGAACCAGCATTAATTGATGGTACGTGGCCCGAATTTTTTTACCAAAAGGGGTTGAAAAAAAGTATGGAATGAAAAGATTGAAAATTTAAAAATGTGTGGCCTCTTGGATTCTTAAAATTCGAATTTTAAATAATTTGAATTTTAAGAATCCGAAATAAAATGTAATTAAAAATTAATGATACTAATTAATTAAATTAACGAAATTCAGATGTTAAAAATTCAAAATTTAAGGACGTAGCGGGACGTAGCTGGACATAGTTGGACGTGGTGCTAGTTGTTTTGGACGTAGCGAGACGTGGTAGACTATGTTCTGTGAAAAATTCAGCTAAAATTCACATGTTTGGATGTATACGTAGTGCTATTTGTTTTTGACGTAGTGCTAGTTGTTCTGAGACGTGGTGGACTATCTTCGTGAAAAAATTAATTTAGATTCACATGCATAGATATAGATGTTTTTGGACGTGGTGCTAGTTGTTTTGGACGTAGTGAGATGTGATAGACTATGTTCTGTGAAAAATTTAGCTAAAATTCACATGTTTGGATGTATACGTAGTGCTAGTTATTTTTGACGTAGTGCTAGTTATTCTGAGACGTGGTGGATTGTCTTTGTAGAAAAAATCAGTTTAAATTCACACACATGTATGTAGACGTTTCTGGACGTGGTATTAGTTGTTTTTAGATGTGGTAGACTATGTAGGGAAATTCAGATTTCAAAAATCTGAATTTAGTCTTCCGTTTTCTTTTTTTTTTTACCTTTTATAATATATTAAATATTTCTGATTCTGATTTGTAAAATCTGAAACTCTAATTAGAGTTTCAAATTTTACAAATCATAGTTTCAGATTTTACAAATCCGAGATACCCCTTTCAGTCTACACCCTAAATTTTATTCCCCTTTCGATCCCGCCCCATAAGTCGCCCTCCATGCTAATTATTTATGACGTCACCCTCCATTAGTTTTTTACCTTTTGTCAAATTCTTACTTTTTTATAAAAATTAAAATAATTTAATAAATAATATTTTTTTAATAAAACAACATATATTAATTAAAAACATGTCTTTTTAAAATATATTTTAGAATCGTTCCAATTTGTCACTCGTTTTTACTCGCTTGTTCTCATCAGAATGGCTATATATATATGTGTCCTAACTTAGGACTAAATCTACTTGAATTGAACGTAGGTAGCGAAGAATTAGTAAGTCAGCAGAATTATTTATGACGTCATATACATCATAATTCAAAAATGCATTTTTCACTTTTAAAAAAAAAAAAACTATTGAAGCAATAATATATGATAATGCATATTTTTTAAAAAATAATATTTTCATTCTTGATTATTTAAATAATTTGTACACTAGTACATGTATTGGTCTCCATGGAATGTAGCTAAGGAATGCCCTTTACTTCAGCAACTTCCTATTATTGCCCAAATGAAGGCTGCTCCTTCTTTTGTTGGCTGTTTCCAATTTGAGGTTTTTTTTTTTTTAGTAGTATAATATAATGGTCTAATTAAATTTATCCATGCCGGAGTTTAAATATATATTCATAGTCGATAGTCATTTTGGTTAAACGATTCAGATGTTCGTGCGCCTCATGCGAAAATCATTGGTAATGCAAGCCATCTGTTTGAATAATTTTTGGTATTTTTCGCATCAGATTTTTTTTTAAAAAAAATTAGAATATCTTCTCTGTAATACTTTTTAAAATTTCAGATAATTATACATATTTTATTTAAATATTTATATTGAGTTAAAAGATCATTAAAAAAAACTTCAAACTCATAAATATTCAAACTTATTTTACATCTCTTTTATTTATTTATTTATTTATTTTTTTTTGATTTCGGTAGTGGTATTGGTGCTGTTTGGTTTTTTACTTTTAAAAAAAATGATAAAAAAAAAAAAAAAAAACCATGTCCAAGAGTGCAGTTCAGCAGTTAAATTTAAAATTGACGAGTGAGGGACCCATCACCCAAGACTTTCTCCGCCTGGTCCTTTATGTTTAATTAATTAAGTATTTTAATTTAAAAGTAAAAATCATAAGAATTATATTTAAAATTGATGTTATTCTTTTAAAAAAATATTTTTTAAAAAACTCAAATCCAAATTATTAAAATATTGTTAAAGAAATGTCAAAGGCGTTAGTACTTTGGTGAATACGTAGTAGGAGTTGAAAATATAGGATCCTATAATAATTAACGTGTGGTTTCGGTGTTTGTGTGCTTCCTTCGTTCCTTCCTTGCTTCCATCAGCCACCGACACCCTATCCTCTCTCCTTTCCTTTGTTTTTCCTATCATATTATATTCATAGGTAACTAGGGTTTATCTATAGTTTATCGTGGGAATGTAATCTCTATTGCGATGCCTAAATTTTTCTATTTGTCCACCTATTCAATGTCGGAATTATGCTTGCTGTTAATGTGGTATTTCTGATTTCAGAGTCAGGATCTGCTGCTCAAATTAAAGTTATAACAATTAGTAAATTAAAATTGAATCGACACAATTTATCGATTTAAAAACCTTTACACAATTTGTTTACGATCTTAAGCTCAAGACTATCGATCAAAAATAAAAAATATCAATCATTAACTTATGATCTTCTTGTCGAGCTGTTTTTGAATGATGAATTCTAATATTTTTATCAGATAATCTTTAAAAAAAAAAAAACTTAGATCAATAATTGCATAGGATGGAGGAAAATAGTTGATTTTGATGTTATTGCTTAATCAATGACTTAGTATTCTCTAATTCATTTACTACTACTACTACTATTGATGAATGATTTAATTCCATAAATGCAATACTCAGCTACTTCAAATCTTCATAAATGAAGTGTGGAAATCTAAGAGAAAATTTTAAGAAGTCTTCATAAATGAAGTGTGGAAAGTTCGTCAAGTTTAGGTTTGTGAAGATGCTCTAGTTCATAATGGATCATTCCTTTCAATCCATCCCTAATGTCTCATTTCATTTTTTAATCAAAATAATATAACAAACCAGCTTTTATCTGATTTTAAATGAATATAATATTAATTACTTTCATAATTTTAAATTATGTTTATAATATTAAAAATAATATTTCTTTGGTCTCATAATAATAGTTTGATATTTTTCTCACTAAAATAGTTGGTCAAATTACTTTTTTAGTCCCTCTTAATAGGGGTAGCTGCACTTTTGGTCCCAATGAATAATACGACTGCATTATTGATCCTTTAACATTTTTTTATTAGTATTTTTAGTTATTTTTTACGAAAAAATTTAGAAGTTAACAGATTAACTCATTTAATCGGTAGTCAAATCTAATTTTTTGTTCAAAATGATTTATATCATGATGTTTTCAATTCATTTTATGACTCGATTCCTCATGAATGTTCAACCATTTTAGATAGACTCACAATCTAAAATAAAGGCCAAAATCCTAAATAGGTTGAACATTCATGAGGATTCGGATCATAAAATTGGTTGAAAACATCATTGTATAAATAATTTTGCAAGAAAAAATTAAATTTGACTAACAATCAAATGAGGTAATTTATTATCTTCTAAATTTTTTCGTTAAAAAAGACTAAAAATGCTAATAAAAAAATATTAGGGGTCCAATAGTGCAGTCGTACTATTATTTGAGATCAAAAGCGTAACTACCCCTTAATAGAGACCAAAAAAGTAATTTAGCCAAAACAGTTTAACTTTTATATTTTTACTTTTATATTTTTACTTTTAAATTTTAAATTAATATAATTATACACATTTGTCATACAACTAAACTTTTAAATTATAAGTATTTTAGACAAAAGAAAAAGTTATAATCTATTCAAACGAAAGTATTATAGGTAGATGAAGTATTGTATTGAATAATAGTCTTAGCTAAATTATCAATGTTATTTAGACGTGAGTATCCTTCAATTAATACTCCCTCGTAGATAAGATTAAGATCATTTATTGATCCATTACTTAAATATTTCATTAAATTCTAAACGATTATTTGTTATAAAGAAAATTAATTATCAATCGACTTTATTAATACACATAAAAAGTCGAAAACGATATATTTATAAATACAGACAATCTGAGTATTACAAATAAACATAGATACGTAGAATGTTTCCTTAGGGCGTTTAGGGATTAGTCGTGGCTTAACTAGGCATGGGGGAATCGTCCCAATTACTTAATGACTTCAAATCACGCCTTCTCGGTCAGATTCCACGATTCTGTACGTACCTATGCATCTGGACTGGACGACCGTAGTTGGAGAATGGGGCTTCATACTACTACTGTATGACTGTGTTTTATTTAGTATTATCCGATCAATTCAATAAACTTTAGAGCGCAATGAAGAGGTACTACATTAAATTTGTGCCCACAATTATTACTTATTTATCGTTATATTTTTCTTATTTATTTATTTATTAATCAAAATATTCATATTTTAAAAATAATAATGATATTTTGATTAAAAAAAAGATAAAAAATGATAATTTAAGAAGTGATAAATAAATAAAAAATATGATATATAAACGTCCACATTTAATAGTGGTCACTTAAAAGTCACTAGTTCATTTTTGGTATTTGGTGAATTATATTTATCTCACATGTTGTTTTGTCAAACTACTAATCACTCTCGAGATTTTTGTAACTATATTTAATCCTTTAATCGAAGTTAAATATTGAAAAATGATAAAAAAAAAATAACTTGATGATTTTCAACTTAAATAAAGTTATAAAATTATATTAATTTTATTTTTTAATATAATAATAATATTTACATAAATATTTTTTCTCTTTTTTTGGTCAACCAAGATTAATTATTATTAATTTTGATAGTAAAGGTTTACGTAATTTACAAAATCTAATAAAGTATCGGTAGTTTTTAACCAAACTAGATAATTCAACCTTTGTATTTATTTGTCTCTCTTAGTGTAGGTGTAGTTAATAAATTTTTATTGACCATTTATTCAAACTTTAGTAAATTGAAATGTGCGACATAATTAATTAATTCAGAGAAAAAAGTAAAGGAACATTAATTAAAAAGATGTACGGCCTGGATATGATTCCATTGAGCTGACTGAAAAGAATTCTTCGGAGCTGTCAATGTTAGATTCGTAAGTATCAGAGAAGCAGCAAACATAAAATTCAAAATTACTTGATACCAATAAATAAAGAAAATCTTAAATTTGTCCGTATAAATTTTTGATATAATATTGAAATTTTAATACTCATTCATTTCAAATCCTACATAATCACAAAATTGTTGCTTCCTTTGTCGGCGAGCTTTTGATGGGGAGACTTTATGAGGATTGCTAAAATAAATAGAGGATAATCGACCCGTTTAGTCTAATTTCAAAAAAAGACTTTCGTTAGTTATACTCTCTCCGTCCCATGTTAATAGACGTTTTAGAGTTTGAGAGTTGTTCCTTATTAATTGATATTTTATCATTATTAATGTAATTTTTTTAGTTTTTCTTATTTTATCCTTTTCAAAATTTGTGAGTGTATTAAACTCTATCACCAAACTACCTATTTCACTAGTAATTTCCTCTCTAAATTGGGGTAAAAGAGAAAAATTTACTTAACTAAATCATTAATTATTATTTTTTTATAACAGTGAAATTTCTAAAATATCTATTAATATGAGACGGAGGAAGTATATGGAAGCATTTTTTTGGTATTAAGAGTATCATAGAATTTGACATAAGTTTGAAAATAGAGTAGGGCTTTAGAAAGACAATGCGGTTACACTTTTTTGCTGACCAGTTGAGATGGTAGACAGAAGTCTGCCGGAAAAAAAAAAAGAAAAAAAAAGGCCCTCTTGCAAATCTTTAATAATTAATCATCATTAGTCATCATCTAATTAATTGAGATAAAAGTTAATTAACTAAAACAACTCAGATTTAAGGGAATTTTCTTTTAGCTAAAGAGCCATTTTCTCTGCTGGCAAACAAGTGACACAAAGATATAGCCAGATTCTCTTTCAATTATTTATGGATTATGTTAAAACTCATTTACATAAATAAAAAATTATATTATTTATTTTAAACAATACTATCTTTACTTTTCTTTTAATACAATACAACCCTCCTTCCAAAAACGATTTTTTTTATTTATTAAAAATATACCATTAAGGATTCCTTTGTTTGAAGGCAATCGAAATTTGATTGTTCAGTAATTATTAAAGAAATTTGATTGTATTTGACTTGTTTGATAATATTTATTAAAGGAATCTGATAGTCTTTATTTTATTTAGTAATATTTATTAAAGAATCTGATTACCTTTGAGTTGTTCGATAATAATCATTAAAGGAATCTAATTGTCTTTGACATGCTTGAAAACGTAGTAATCAGAACCATTTTACGATTACTTCATTCTCATTTTCTCCAAACAAATAAGCCCTAAATACTGATAATTTAAAATCAAAAAATTATACAGAGAAATTTATAGATTAAATAATAAGGCTATATTTAGTTGTTTCTTACGCTCTAAAGCTCCATAGCTAGCTGCTGAATATATACTTCGGCCTGAAGCATCTCCAGATTTAAAATAAAGGATGTCCGGTGTTTAATAGGAATATTAAAATTTGGACAAAGTGAATTGATAGATAGATAGCGATGTTTGTTTTTTCACTTCTTTCAGTTTGAAGCTTTCCCCATAATTTCTTATAATATTCAAAATATTTAATTATGTCGTTCTCGTTTTCTTAATCTCTCGAGGTAAACAAACGTTTACTTATTATCTCAATACTTATTTATATTATAGTTTAGGGTATTACAAACATAGATATTTTTTAAAAATAAATTATAACTATTTTCTATGTGATTTGATCAAACTATTTATATATTTTTTAGATTTTTTATTATATTTATCTCGGTTGACCAAAATTAAACATTGAAAAATATCAAAAGACGAAAATATTTAATAATTTTCAAACAAAATAAATTTATAAAATGAAGTTAATTTTATCTTTCAACACAATACTAATGCTTACGGTAGATTTTTACTCATTTTTTCGCCGTCAAGGAGTGATTGTTATGAATTTATATAATCAATGGAATAAATGTAATAGTCAGATATTCCAAGAATATTAGTAATTTGACACGGATAAATAAATGTAATTCACATTTTCTTTAATTAGACTAAATAACACCTCTTTTTTTTATGCCTCAAATACCATTTTTTTTTTTTTATTAAAATGGCCTTTTTTTACTATTTTTTTTATAATATGTTTGAAGCTTTTCGAACACTTCCTCTAACACGATTTGCCAAAAAAGAAAAGAACAGTTCAACAATAATAACCCAGATTTTGACATGCAGCTAAAGAGATCATATTTGAATTTTCATCAGGCAACAAAGTTTGATACAACAAACACATTTTTATTACTTCTTTCGTCTCTAATCTTTGATATTCATGGAGGTGGAAAATGAGAGAAAATAGAACACAGAATTCAGAATTCAAATGGAAAAAAAAAATAAAAAAAGGTTGTTCTTTTGGAGAAAAGCACAACAAATTTTTGAATTTTTTTACTGTATCTTCTAAAATCTACCATTGGTGGCGTCTGAAATGGTGAGGATATGAGAATATATATTTACAAAACGTCCAAAACAGAAGAATATTAAAACAAGAATCCTCAACCTTTCAGCTTCCTCCTGTAATCTCTATCTACTGTGTTGTGATGTGTGTTTTTTTGCTGCTGACGCAGAATTCCGGCCGATCAAGAAGATGGTCATGGTGGTGGTGGTGATCGTTTTTAGATCAAAAAGTTTCTGTACAAGTTCAGCCATTTTATTTGAAGATTCTTCGCTGAATTCTAGACAGGAAAGCCCAGGAGAGGAAAAAAAAAAAAACGAACCAAGTTAATTTGGTGTGTATTTTTTGTTTCAAGAATCGAACGGAAATGGAGTTTTGAGAAGATCGTATGGCGCCCACAGAGCATCCAATGGACATGGCCGGTTGGCATCTAATCTTGCCCAAGGTTTCCCTTTTCCGCTCCAGTGCAACAAACTAACTGGGCCCGGATGCAAATCCCGGCAGAGCCCACGGAAGTTGTCCCCACCGAGGCCGTGCTGGTTCCACCGGTGATCCACCGGAGCTATGTTCCCGGCGAAAACCAGCAAGAAAGGCGGGAGCGAACCCAGCTCGTATATTCTTATTCTCTTCTGGAGTTCCATCCATTCTTCTATCTTCGTGGTATAATCCCCTGCCCTCCACCGATCAAGATCAATGACCATGACTCCGGTGTTGAAATAACAGGGCTTCCGGTTCGCAAAAGTCAAAGAAAGAGAAGGGTTTGACCAGAATGTCGGCGTGAAATAGGAGGTGAAGTTGGCATTGCAATATTCCGGCGCGGCGAGGACTTTGTCTTCCCCGAGCGGAGTGGCGGCAAGTTTCGCAATGTCATCCACCAAGACCAAGTCGGAATCAAGATACACTATTTTCCGAACGCAGAGCGGCAAAACATTGGCTAAATAGCTTCTCGCATAGTTCAGCGGGCAGTCCAGGGCGGAGCGGATCGAGGTGGAGATCAGCCCGGCCACCGCCGAGTCGGCAAAAGGGTAAATTTGGAACTTGAGGTAAGGGAACGACGACAAAAGAGTAACGCGTAACAAAGACGCGTCTGCGGAGGCAGAAGTGACGAAATGAAATATGACATTTTGCGGGCAAGAAGTATGCTGCAGGATTGAAAGGATCGCCGCCATTGAGCCGCGGATGTAAGCGCCGTCCAACGTCATAGCCACGTGGACAGCTTCGTCGGAGCAGATGAAATTACGGTCATCTTCATCTTCTTGAACCCCATTAAAACTCATATCGTCATTACTCCCATTCATAAGAATCTCAACAAGGTCGACGTCGACGCCGGCGGCGGCGGCAGAACTAACAGAAGGGCAGTCCGGGGAGTTGTAGAACTCCGGCGCTTCTCTGAATTTCTGTGAGATTGTAGGCGGAGGAGTTGAGGAATAAGGAGATGATTCAAGGATTCTTGATGAAGAAGAAGTGTCTAAAAAAATGGAGACAGAGAATAGGAGGAGGAATATTACTTCTTGAGGCTTCATTTGAGAGCTGTTTGGTAGTTTTGGAAATTAGAGGGGCCAAGAGAGAACTATATAAGAAGGGCAATTATTTTTTTTTAATTTATTTTATTTTCTGGGTATGATTTTAATTTGTAGCATTGGAGAAGGACTAAAAAAATAAATTTTTTAAAGTTGCGATACACGGTTTGAAATTTAAAAAAAAAAAAAAAGAGTAAGAAAATGTACGGAAACTTTATTAGCTGTATTAATGGCCAAATGGGTCGCCGGGTTGCAGTCTACAAGACTCTGCTACTACACAACAATTGAACAAAGGCAGCCAAGTCAAAGATTATGTTATTAAACGTAAAGCTTGTCTGATTCAGACGAGAGGGCTTTTTTGTCATTTATGCTCAATCACTTCTACTAAGTATCCCATCACCTCCTACATCTGGATGTCGATTCTTAAATAGAATTTTTGACCAAGAAAATTCACAAATTTTTTTTATTTGTCATTTTTTAAATCACTATTTTGTTTGAAATATGATAAATAAAAAAGAATAGAGCGGTACTTAATAACTCCTTTTTCAAAAATATTTAGTATATTCGAGATATGTCTGAGCTCTAATATTTTAACAATTCATAATTTTTGTTCTATTTTACTTTTCGGTGAGAAATCTTTAAACCTTTCTTCTATGGTAATATTTTGCTATCGATCACTCATGAGGATCTAGCCTTAGCACCGTGATCTTTATTAATTCACGTGAAATTTTGATGTTTTTTATTATTAAAATACAAGCAATAACGATATCTAAACAATAATGAAATATATTAGTTTTAAATTTGATTAGTATGTTATACTAAATTTACAGCTACAACCCATGGGAAAAATAGATAATTTATATTTGTTGGGGATTACTAATTTTCGGTTGTTGGATTATTTTACCCTTTTAATAAAATGGTCCAAGAGATGAGGACTAAGTAAAGACGGGTTGAAATGATTTAAAGGGACGAAACAAATAAAAAGGAGACGATAAATAATAATTGAGTTTTTTTTTTTTTTCCCACTCCAAAGAAGAAGTGTCTCTAATCATTAGAAGGGCATCTAGAAGAAATTGTAACGTTGCATGGTAGTTACATTGACAAAAAAACACACCTACAAAGTTTATTTTTTTTAAAAAATAAAAAGTTTTAGGGCATGATTTTCAATTATTAGTAATACACCAACTCTAAAGGTTTGAACCTTTTAGGCTGTCCTAGTGGGAGGGAAATTAATTAATCATTTTAATTATATGGCTTTTAAAGCTTTTTTGTGCTTTCTTTTTCTTCATAATTAGTGGCTAGCTAGAAGCAAAATTAGAAATTAAATTGATGTTTAATTAATTAATTAACTAATTCCATCCCTATTTGTGAAATTTCTGTTATATTATTAAGCTTCATTTATTATAGGGGTGATTAAGACTAATTGTGTGTTAACAATAATCCAAACGAGTGCCTAGATTAATTAATTTGTGTTAAGCTCTCGTGGTACTTATTAAGTACTACACCTTGTTTTGACCAAAATAATTGATGACGACCTACCTAATATTCCTTTCTTACATAAAAATAAACATTCTTGCTTGAAAACTATCTTATATCTAGCAAAAAATTTAAATCAATATGAATATAATAATTTTTATATAATTTACAAATAAAATATAAAGTTACAAACGGTTTTACGTGATTAAATTTATCCAAAATAAATAGTCATATGCTATTTAAACACAACGTTTATTATGAGATAGAGGGAATATATAAACTTTGAAATTATATAATTTCTTTTTTCTTAATTAAAAACCCTAATTGAATCGAAGGTTGCAATGTCCCTTTTGGCTTTGCTTCGACTTGAAGAACTCTCAATTCTTTTTTAGAAGATAAAGCTTGATTATCTTCTAATGGAGGAGAAAATCAGAGAAATTTTTATTAGGGTTAGGTCAAGAAAATGGCCATGGCTTCTTAATAATATAACTTGGGAAGCTGAGCAAGGAAGGAGGGTTGATGAGCCATGACTTTCACCGGCCGTCAATATCATCATACATCAGCCTATCGATTTCGATTTTGACGCACCTCCAGTTTCGACAATGGAGGCCTAACCCATCCCCCCACCACCTCCTCTTTTTTTTTTAATATTAAGTTACTAATAGGCTTTTTACTACCAGATTTTTTCTCAAGAAGCTGAGATTCTAAGTACAATTTCAAACGTTCATACTTTGATTGGATCCGGCTTTTGATTAAAATTAGCATATTGTTAGGGGGGCAACAATTTGAGTTGTCCACTTTCCGATCTCAAAACTAATTAGCAATAGGTGAAAAGACAATGAATTATTTATTGATGTGAAATTATTAAGAGTTTAACGCACTTTTAAATATATTAATGCTGAAACAATGAAGAATTGAAATCGTACATCAAAGGATTATGTATAGATAATATGAATTGTCTGGACATGAGTTCTTGAACAGCGAAATCACCAATTCAAATATAAAAATGTACGAGAAAATTCATGTATTATTACACACTTCAAGTCAAGAGAACAAATCAACTGACATACTATAAAATCATTTCGAAAAATCAAATAAATCCGAACAACACACTCTAAAGTTGAAATTTTAATTTTTTGTATGGAGTTAAAATCAACTCATAAGAACCCATAGATAATCATATTCGTATTTACTATTATACATAATCGATTGCCAAAGTCGTTATGAATAGTTTTATTTTGTCCTAGCCACATATTGTCAAAAACCCTAAGCGAACCAAGTCAACCAAAAACTTATTCTAAGAGATCGTTAGCCTACAATGGGCTACTTTTCCAAATAAGAACAGGCGGCCAGTCTACTAGTGAGTTTGAATTATTATTATTATTATTATTATTATTATTATTATTATTGTGTTGGACACCCCACCCCTCAACTAGTCTCTAACAATGTGGCAGTAATTGATTCACTGATAATTGTGATGAATTACTATAATTGATCCGTCCTATTTCCACTAATAATATAACCTAGGGATCAAATGAAGAAGACAAGAACTAACCTCTTGTTTCTTGCTCATCGTTTTCTGGACAACCAAATCTGGAAATGGCGGCAATCATAATCGTCTTCACTTCGGAGTCTACATTTGAATCTATTCACTACTATTATTATAGTATAATTTTGTTAGGTACGAGCCCTCATTTCATTAGCTTTGGCTAACAGATTAATGTGTTAGTATAAGTTATACACAGATTTTCAATAGAAAATAACATATCGTTATTATTCAAAACAATTCAAATACTTCTTGATCCAAATTGAATTAAAATAAAACAAATTAAAGCGGTTCTAACTAAATGAAACGGACCGGATCCATTCCCACCCCTAAACACCCATTGTATACCATACGAATATGAACACGACTAATAAATTTGACGTGAAACTTTTAATTTGAAGCGAATAAGAAATCTTGAATAAGGAAGTCTTTGTGTATGCACAAAGTTAATATTTTCCTTGTTTTCCTGTTATGGATACCAAATCTAATATCACATGCCCTCTATATATAAAGACGGATTTGCCTAATCTTTTATTAGATGGGAGATAATTATTGGATATCAACGTGAAGAAACATCCAGAAAACGGGCCACGTTATAATATGTTCTTAGGGTTTACAAATGAATTAGAGATCTATTATTGATCCCAAAATTTTGGATCTTAGCTGCCATTTTTGAGCCCAAATGGATATATAAAAGTACAATATGAAGTTGGTACACATATGGGATCTTGATACTTTAGGATTTCCTCCATGTTAAACAGTTTTCCTATAATGAAGGATGTCACCAGCAAGATTTATTAGAGAAGATTTTATCTGCACTGTGAACCCTTTGTTATTGTTAATTTTCTCGTTTATTAACTATCTAGTTTTAACTGAATTTTCGAGTTAAAAATTTAAAGAGTTGTTGAGGAGGCGGATGTAAATGTAGTTTCTCTTAATCCTGATGAAAGGAATTGAAAAGAGAGAGAGAGAGAGAGAGAGAGAGAGAGAGAGAGAGAGAGAGAGAGAGAATGGCGGGCTCGGAAGCCACAGATGCCCTTCGCACAATATTCTCAATGTCATATCAGTAATTAGAGCATGTGACCAGCGCTTGTATCAGTATCGAGCAGAGTTAAAGGGATGATTATTTTTATCGATCTTATATTTATTGTTTAATTTAAAAATTATCAGCTATATGTTTTCACTGACTATTGTTCACGAACTATGAGTAGAAAGAGGTAAACTACGTGTTTTTGGCCGTCAGCTACGTCTTTATAATTAGAAATTGAATATTTAATTCTGTAATTACGGAAATAAAACCCTAATCACTCTAGCAAATCGACAAATTAAGGGAGGGAGTCAACAATCATAGTAGGAGAAGACTGAAGTAGACCTGCGCATGGTTTTACATTACAGTGGATATTTCCTTTCCATTTCCTCCTGCATCATTTACATTCTTTTAGTTAAACTTCAACGTGGAACTTTCAATTTTCAATTGCGTTCTGCATTCTGGGTAAACTTGGAGTCAATGGAAAACTAAACTACCAAAGTAATGGCAACTTGGAATAAGAAAACCATAGAATTTTCGCTGCATTCGTAAGAGAAAAATCGTCATCATCGCCATCTTCATGTGGGACATTGGACATGGAGGCCAAAATGGGGTTTCTGTTTGGCTTCTTTGGCTTCTTCCTCAGTTTTTCTAACTGTTAAGATTCCCAAATAGTATGGTAGGATCTAAATATGGAAGAACTCCAAAGAGTTGTATGATTCAGCACCTATTAATTTGACTGCAAATTTTAGATATCTTGGCAAGGTTCCAAGTAACTCCTCAACCGGGTAACACCGAAAAAAACAGGGGTCACATTAACGGTCGTCGAGTCTTTTACTCATACATGGATAACTGTATGAACAGATGAATTTACCAATCTTGATCGTTACCAAGCGTGATTCTACAACATCGAGCCAGTTCCAATTCTTGGAGAAGAGCGCAACAAGAAACTAATCACAGTTATTGACAATGAAGATGAAAAAAATGGAGCTTTCAAATTCAGGTCCACATCCCACAGGAAACTGTCATCAAATCACGAAAATTGAGTACTGGATTATGACATTAATCAAGAACTTTGGGACAAACAAACCCCTAAATGGCCCACCCACCCATCCACCCAGGGTTTACACGGTCTTTGTTCAACTGGGCTACAGCCAACAAGCCCAGGAACTATTCTCTAAGCCCACAACAGCTCTTTTCAGAATCTTTTTAGCACTTGAATAAGAAGAATCAGAGCTCGATTCGACAAGAAAAAGGGAATGCAGGTAAGGGGAAGACATCAGAGAGCTTGAAATGAGAGCCACGTTATCCACACGTACGAACGAAGCTACAACTCTACTATGGCTGTGACCACAAAGGAAAGAAACTCAAAGGCTGGAAAATGACAGACAAGAAAGCCATCATCACCACTCCCTGGCTTTTTAGGCTGTTCAAAATATCCAATAATCAATTAAAGTATCTAAGGGCAGTAACATTCTTGATCTACACATGAACACAGAAGACTCCCATGGATTTCAGCATCAGGGCTCAAGAAATTTCAAGCCAATGTACTAATTTCACACCATTTAAGTTCATAAACAAGTGCAGTTCTTGAAACACTATCAACATATAATTATGCTTGAACAGGCATGAATAACAAGGAAATAAGAAAGCTTGAAAGATCAGTCTTTTAAAAGTGACAGGCAAACAACCTGGCACTTGTTTCAAAACTTCCATTCATAATAGCCATATCCTTTCTCTTTTTTTATTTTAGTCAACATATTTCTGTTCACAATTTCTCAAAACCCAACTTTCCCCAAGGTAAAGGCATCAGAAGAAAGCTGCAGAAAGCCACAAGGTCATTACTTTCACATTGCAAAAAAGGAAAACAGAGATCATTCCTTTCAGTGAAAAGGGATTTCATATCATTCACACTGCAACCATTTTCTCTAGGAGACTTCAAGTTTCAGGTATCTGGATGGTGAAAAGTTTGAGCATTTGATCATAATAACATTTACAATGTGAATAGCCACACAGCAACTAGCAAAATCCTGAAATTTAAAGTAGAGTCTAAAAGGCAAGATCATGATATCCATAGGCATGTTTATTTTTTGTCCGTTGGTATACACCGCACAGATATACATCATAACATGGTAGACTCTATTCTGAACTATCATCATCATACATTGTAATGGTGACTTAATACAATTGTGGAAGCTGGACGGTAGCATAGGAAAGAGATTATAGAGGTAACAAGAGTTGCCAATCATACTCTCTTGACCAATAAGAGTGAGAAATATAAAAGAAAAATGAATTACCATCTAGGATACCATCAAATTTACAGATTCCAGAAAACAAACCTAGGACCATCATTACCTCAACCACAAATTAGAGCATAGATCACAGCAAACCCAATCAACAAACAAAGAATCTTCAAAGAGAAATCTGCCTGCTGTTGCTGATTTGTTCGATGGGGGAAACCATGAACATGTCCACCGTGGAAAGAATTGTAACCATATGGAAGACCACCAGCTGCCCCATACACGGCCGCATCAGGAAATCCATGCACTTGGATGTTGAACAACGACGGGATCACTCCAAATGCTGCTGAAAGTGTAAAGTTCCCGAACCTAGCAGTTGTTGTTGGTGCAAATCCACCAAATCCGCCATTGAACCCAAAACCGTGAGCAAAAGCATTAGCATCTGGTGGTGGTGGAGGAGCAGTCTCAGGCCTTTGTCCAGCAGGACGATGAGGAATCTCCATCCCAGGGATCGACTTAGACCTCGGATCCGTTGAGTTCTTCCCACGACCATAAAGAGGAACTAATTTCTCCTCTTCAACTAGGGCCTTACAAACCGGACATTCTTGAGATCGAGAATGAATATGAAGCCACTTATAGAGGCAAGGCCAACAGAAGAGATGACCACAGAGTGTAATAATTGGATCTTGAGCTAAATCAAAGCATATATTACACTCAAAATTCACAGCATCACCACCATTACTAGCATTCACTGAGCAAGATGCACTAGGAGGTGCTCTGCTAGTTGATTCCCCAAACCCACTTTCCATGTCTTCTGCTCTTCCAAACTACCCTGCAAAGTACCACAACTTCTCAAAATCACTAACTAAATGCACAACTTTGTACTTATAAATTTAAAGGCCACCCTAAGCCAACAAACTACAAAAAACAGGAGAACTCCCATCTGTAATCACACCAGCAGATACAAGCAACCATAAGAAACACAACAGCAGAGTAGTTAACTTTTCCATAGAGAAGATCCATCAAATTTCTAACCATAATAACAATAATAATTAAAAGAACTCCAAATTTGAAGTTTACCTAAACAAACTGATCAGCTTCACTACCAAGAAAGGGTCTAACTTATAGGAACACTACACATAAAGGGTCTAACTTTAATCTACCCACATCTTGCTCCCAATAATTCGCATAAAACCCTTGATCCTAATTTCTATTGCAGAACAAATATTCTACACTACAATTGAAACCATCTCCATGAGCAACTGACGAAAGAAATACTAATCACCGATTGAAGCAAATATCTGTAATCAGAATAACAAGATCTAAAAAATCCAACAAAAATTGTTCCTTGAAATAAGAATCAACTAAAAACAAAAATCAAACCGCTAGAAAACTGAAGCATCAGCGATCAGACTTACCGAATCAAAACCGAAGGGGCTGAGATAATTGGTGGGAATTCCAACTTGATTCCAAAAGAAATCAAAGTTGAAACCGGAGAATCGCCGAAGGAAGGGTAATGGAGAAAAGAATAACTATAAAACGTGGAAAGTTCTATGAGGCGACGGTGGCCTTCGCAAAACGACGACGGAATTCGTTATGCACGTGGGCGTTTATGATAAGAGTCCGCCATTTAATTGTCCCACCGCCTTTTCACCGCCATCAATAGTAGTAATAACTCCTTATGGGACCACCGCCGGAGTTAATGCTCTTACACAGCGCATCCTTCCATTAGGTGGCGTAATTAAAAGGCTCCTCAAAATATCTCTTGGAATGAGTTTTAGGGTCTACCCGGTTTTGGTCAAAATCGCCAAAATCGGTTAAATCAGTTTAAAAAATAAATATTTTTAAATGATTCGAAAATTTTCTAATTAATGAGATTGATTTGATTGATAGTTTTAATAGCGAAATCGGTCATTTTGATAGGATCCATTAATTAATTTTTACCGCACGATAACATCTAAAATAGTACCCAAAATGTTCCCAAACCGCATCATGCTTGTGCTTCAGTTGCAAGCATGACCCGATCTATGCGCCTTAAGGCGGCAGAGAGCAAACCCTGCGCTGTGTGCAAACCAGACGCCTTCAACTTCAAGTTCAAGTTCGTATATGGGCGTGAAACAAGAGCGTCTAGAAGTTTTTCTTATTTATTCAAAGGACGCAATGATAAAATAAACTTAAAAAATGGGTAATATTTAATAAAAAATTGGTGATATTTGACATTGACTATTTCCTCGCTTTGGGATTTCAAGATTAATTTTGGGCTGCTATGGATCGTGACTTAGTGTACGTAATTTTTTATCTCCATGTGGGCCGAAATGCTTAAAATGTTTAAAACAAGCTTGATAACCCACAAATCAAGTTCTATATAGTTATTGTTTATTGAATTAAAATAAGTAATTTAATTAATATAAATCATTTATTAGAGGAGAGGGAATAAAAATTATTTTACTTGTAGTCTTGTAATTGGGATGTTAGAAATATATTTGAGAAGTCAATCAAGACCGTCTTCCATTCGTTCTTTTGGACTTGCAGCCTTGTCATGATATCAACGGCCCAAATGAAAATAGCATTATTTGGGATCGGCCCAAAAAAACTATGTAAACTATAAAAATAAAAGGCCCAATTAACACTAAAATGAATAAGACTACTAAAAGTCTACTTTTTACTAAACATTTTTTAAAAATTTTTTTTTAATCATACCATCTTTCTACTAAATATAAAATTTTTGGGTACGCGGGGGCTGTGCCGCCCGAAACTGACATGTCCTCGTACATTTTACACATTTTTAACATTTTATAAATATCTTTCTGTATATCCTACGTTCAAAATTAAAAGTTGAAAAGTATCTTTGGATATAAAACATAATTACAAAACAATATAGAGAGACAAAATAGAAGAGATGATCAACAATGAAAACCCTAAAGCCAATTTAAATGTAGTGAAACCTCTTTTGGGAATTGAAATATTTTCAAGTATGGCGGATTAGGATAAAGGAAGAAGAATTGGGTGGTCATTTTGTCAAATGAAATATGAAGGAGGATCTTTAAGATAATTGTCTTATTCATACTATATTCTAAGACTCATTCACACTAATAATACTAAATTTTAAACGCTCATTAGCCATCAATGATCAATCTGATGAAGGCTGTGATAATTCTTCCAATTGATAAGGATACATATGATTCATCATCAGCAATGACTTGCAAGTTGCAACCCCCAAGTTTGTTTCAATTCATGATTCAACCTGATAATATAATCTGAATTTTACCTATACGTTGAATTATTTATAATAATATAAATGTTATCGCTTCATTACCATAAATACAAACATAAAAATTTATATTCATAAATGAAAGAAATATAATACTAATATTTATAGTATGATCTGATATTAAATTTAAATTTTAAACGGTAGTAATACATAAATTTAGTTCTAAATTTTACTATTTATAATACACTTAGTCATAATAACAGTTTTTTTGACACTTAACAGTTAAATTACAATTTCGTCAACCCCTTATTACGTGAACACAACATAAATAAGTAAATTTTATGCCATGTAAACTAACATGTCATCATAGCCCCACGTACATTCTTTACCATATAATTTGAGTAAAGAATATATGTGCTCCATGATGATGTGTTAGTTCAATGATATAATCTATATGGCGTCCACGTAGTATAAGGATTGATGAAATTATAATTCAACCGTTAAGTGCTTAAATAAATTATAATTAGAACTAAATATGTGTTATAAATAACAAAGTTTATGATCAAATTTATTGACTACTAAATATTTATAACTAAATGTAACGATAAACTATACTATAGCATTACTGTCGCATTTTTTTCCCCATAAAATTATGCATGATTGGGCCTGCGTTATCCTTGTTGTAGTTTTGTAGAGGACTAGAGGGCTATTTTACTAGATAAATGAAAAGGAATGTTGAAATTTTTTATCATCCTTTGAAGTTTGAAGAGTCTCTAGAACATATAGAAGCATATGCAGAAAAATCAAACCTAATAAAGGGATTAAAGTACGAGTACTCTTAAAGTATTATTATTATTCATCCATCTGATTTTGCGTCCATCCTGACGACCTTGCTTGCATACTTCAAAATAAACCTAGTATTAAATTTAGTTACAAAATAACCCTCTTAAATTTCATTATCTTCCAAAATACCCTTTAAAATCTTGAGTTTTAGCATTATACTATCTTCAAGTATTAATTTTTACAATCCATTCCAATTTTGACTTGTTAAGAGTTTAAGAGTCCAAAATAACTCTCTTTCCACATTAATAATGTTATAGTCATATTTTTATATATTTTCTACTGTCAATTTATTTGCTTGAATTAAATCCTCGCAACAACAAAATTGTAAATAAAAATCACGTAACTTGAACAAAGGTATACTTAAGGAAAATTTATCTGTTTGAGTAGTAATTTTTTAGGTTGTATTTTACTAAAATTGATATTTTGCAAATTTAAAGGGAGCTAATCTGCAATTAACTTAGAATAATAATAACAGAACTTTCAACTTTGAAAACTTGCATGCACACGCCATACCAAAAGATTGCCGTCTCCAATGGCGAGGTCAAACTGTGGATCAAAATGAATGAAATATGGAAATTCTTTTTTATAAATTCATTGGACGGACGACTTCCAACTGAACCTTCCACTGTATTATTATTTTTCGTTTTATAAATATGTCTTCCACCCAGCCAGTCGTTCTTGATTTCCCCTGACGGCGACGGCTCAAAGTCAGAAAATTACAAAGTAGATAGAGATTGATTAGTTTATGCGCTCTGCTTTGCTAATCCATGATGCATTCCACAAATTTCTCCTGATTATTCTTGTTATTATACTACAAAGTCCAGAAAATTTCAGCTCTCAATCCACATCGATCCCTTGAAAGAAGCTTGAAGAGAGTTTTGATCGTATGACAGTATGCCGGCGGCGGCGTTGAGTTTGATTGATCATGTAAATTACTTCTTGTCGGAGCATCCGGCGATCGTGGGATTCCGGTGGAGTCCAACTCAGTCATGGGGATCATCATGGTCGTTTCTTATATTCGCCATCTCCACTTACGTTGTCAGCTCGACGGTGCTCCACTTCCTCCTCTACCTGCTTGGCCGGAAAAAGCCAGTCCCGCTCGGAATCATCCCTGCACTCCACAGCCTCGTCATGTCGCTCCTTTTCAGCACAATTTTCACCGGGATTCTCTTCTCAGCAGCGGCGGAAATCCGGGAAACCCGATGGTTTTGGCGCAGAACTAAGACCCCATTTGAATGGCTCCTCTGTTTCCCGCTCGGAACACGTCCCTCCGGCCGTGTATTCTTTTGGTCCTACGTATTTTACCTCTCCCGATTCCTCCAAATCTTCAACACATTCTTCACTATCCTGCGACATCGTACACTATCTTTCATCCAACTCTTCAACCATTCCACCCTCATATGCATGGCATTCCTCTGGCTTGAATTCTCACAATCTTATCAAGTTCTTGAAATTCTGATGACGACCCTCGTTTTTGCTATAATCTATGGGTATAGATTCTGGACGGAAATCGGGCTGCCCAGAGCGAGTTTTCCGATTGTGATTCTGAATTTCCAAATCCTGTTGCTGGCTTGCAATTTGGTGGGTCACATTGGGGTCCTTCCCCTGCATTTCTTGAAAGGCGGCTGCAATGGAATGGGTGCCTGGGTGTTCAATTCTTTCGTCAATGGCGTCGTGCTTTTCCCACTGTTGAAATACTATCTGAAAATCACGCGTTTGGGCAACCAAAGATACATCGTTTCACTCAAACAAGAACCAAAATGGTGGGATCATAAGCAGGATCGAAGTGATCCAGAATGAGCCAATTATGTTCTTTTTCTGTTGATTATACTCCCTGTTTATGGGAATAAACCCAAGAAACAGAGCACAAATTTTATTCTGTAAGCAGGAAGAAATTTTAATGTAAATGTGATAGTTTAACCACTTCAGTTCTTTGAGAATCGAACGTTGTTCAAATGGATAATGTAGTTGAATCATCTGGAAATGAAAGATAGTCAACTTTAGTCTCTAATGTAGATTCTGGGATTTGCAGATGTATGGAGCTTCGCAAATTTTAATTTGACAGAAGAAATAAAATACGAAATGTATTAGAAAAAAGAAAAAGAAAATAATATAGTAATAAATTCTTGACCCTGCCACGTTCAAAGTTCAAACAACAAAATTGACCAATGAAAAAATTTATGATTTGTGGCCATTTTTTCTTGACAAAAAACAAAATAATGGTCCCTTCTCACTAATTTAATCATAATTATAAACTATCCGATGAAATATGGAAAGCAATAATCCCACGACCAATTTTTACGAGTATTATAAGACGATAAACACTTATTACGAGTATTATGAGACGATAAACACGTGTTAACAGCATCAAGCAGCTAAAGAATCACCAATTCAACATGCAGATGTTCTGATTTCTGGAATTGCTGTTTAGCAAGAATCCTTAAAATGCAACATTATTCTTCCTTGGTGGATCGAAATACTTAAAAGTACAGAAACAACCTACGACAAGTTTTCTACTGATATACTAAGCTCTGAATCTGTCTATACTAATTCTAGGAGATATCAAAAGGTTCTGTCCCTTACGCATCAAAGATACAAAACGGTTCTGCATGTTTTACACCAACGTCCAGATTCTACATGCGTGTACGTGTGGCAATCTTTCTAACAAATTCAAGAACACGAAGACGGATCATATGCTCACACGGGTGTCTGAACAAGGAGATGAATCCCAAGATCTGCGATATATGAATCGAATTTCAACTGGGATCAAATTATGAAAGCTCGGTTATCACCCTTTCACATTTGTCTTCCAAGATCTTCACAGCTTCTGTGAACAGAACCTCTGGAGGTAATGCTCCAGTTGATTCTATGGTAACTGCAAAATGAAGCCGCAAAGTCGATAAGATTTGTATAAATGAATCGGACAAGAATAGGCAGTTCAGAAAAGCTCTCAAAAGTAACAGCTTTTGCAGGTTTTATTTTACTTCTTCCTATAAATTGTAAAATCAGGCCCTTACAGAAATAGTAAGTATCAATGGCTATCATATTGAAACGCAAGCAGCCGACAATGCACATCTACCATGGTTGCCATAAATGTAAAAAAATAAATGGAGGCCATTTTCCACAACCACTTGTTTCCCTCTTCTGTTACTTCGGTAATAACAGATATGGCTTAAGAGTTCATACAAGAAGCAACAAATGGCTGTCATTGCGCACATAAGCATTCTCCAGCGTGATGATAAAACAGTGTTTAATACCATTTCAAAGGGAAAAAAATTCTTTAGATAAAAAACTTGGCAGCTAGCGTCAACTAAAGCGCGAGATACTATTTACTTACAGATGAAATGATCCTTCACCCGTTGCAGACCCACAAAATTCTCCCAATCATCTCCTCTGACGCATTCTCTGCAAAGCGTACAATCCCTGGGTCGTGCAACAGTTGCCCTCTTTCTACCTGGGTGGAGAAAAATACAAAGATTAGATTTATCTAATAAACTGCATGGATGCCGCAAATAATAATGCAAGCAAGTTCTCATGTTCAATAAGCTTCCAACTTCCAACCAAATAAGCTTTCCCTCCTGGCCAACTAAACTAACCTTTGCCAATATCTTCAATATCAAAAACATTAACAGGACATTTCTTCACAAGTTCTTCTGCTTTATCACCTTCTACAGCTTTTTTCAGCACCACCTAAAAGAAGGAAACTGATCTTTATGCACCCATCAAATGAAAAGTAAACTTTTTTTCACAAATATCACAAGCTGGGATGCCTATTCTTAAATAACAGTAAGCAGAGTAAAGAAACCTTTCAAAAGTACCTCAGGCAGCATCCTATACCAAGCGGTAGCCACTGGGGACCATTTTGCATGGGTCTTACCCATGCCTTTAATGGCATGTGCTTCAAGTTCAATTTCCTGCAAAACCCAACATTTGGACATGAATAAGAAAAAAAAAAAGCCATGTAGTTTCAAAACTGATAAATATGACCTGCTTTAAAAAAGTTGCTTAAAACCCGACCAAAAATAGGTTACCATTAGTGAAGAACCTAATCAAGCTAACATAGAGGAACCAACAATGGATACCAAGAAGCAACAATTGTCCAATTGTTAAACAGATAGCTGTATTACCTGCCCAGGCCCAAGTTTTGCAACAATGATATCTGGGAACTTGGGAGCAATAGGGTTATTGGAAAATTCTGGCAGTGAATCCTGGCTACAACTGAAAGAAGTATAGGTTTTCTGTTTTGAGTTTGCATTTGAAGCAGCATTTTGTGTCTGCAGCAAAAACTCACTTCCATTTGGTAACCATTTCAACTCATCTGACTTAACTGCATGAGGTAATAAAAAGATGTTGATAATGACGCAATGACAAAACTTTCCATACACAGAATGCAATATAGGGTGCTAGACAGCATGAAAGGCACCTGTAGTTCTTGAACCACCTTTTTCACATATGACATGGAGTTTGAAAACAATTGTATTCTTCTCGTTAGGAATATCATTTTCTGGAAAGAAGGAAAGAAGGAATTTTCATGAGCACACTGCTAATGGAGTTCCATCTATCCGGTGGGAATGGAGCATAACAGTCAATGTTTCTTTCTTGCTTTGCTTAACTTTTTCCATTTCACTATCCGAAAGAGCTAACTCTAAAAATATAAATGAAAACAGCTAGATACAAAACCTGACATATATTCAAACAGTCTTGGATCAACCTTGAGCGGTATAAGACCCAATCTGTGGGCTAGCACCTCATCTTGGACAACCGAAGTGTTGTTAGCAATAAGAACTTTTTCAATGGCCATGGTAGGAAGCTGCAACATGACCACATACCAAAAAAAAAAAAAAGAGTTAAACCAATCTTCCAAACCAACGTACTTCTTAAAAATACAATCTTGCCACAACAGGATTACAAACCCAGAGTAAAAAGAATACAAAACAGACAAGTATATAGTGAATTTTCCATTCTCGTCATCACCAAACAAAAAGTAACTTTGGAATTAAAGTGAATTCTTCCAAAATGTTAACTTCTTTTCCTTTTACACTATTACAAGAACAAAACAGCTATGATTTCATCATTGTCCCATCTCATCTTCATAGGCAAAGAGGAAAAAAAAAACCATAAAATTTTATTAGAAGCATAGTCCCAACAGATTTTAAGAGTAAAGGGAATCGGAGGTGGCAGCTAAAAACTCACCTCAGCAATGAGAATCCGACGAAAAGCATTGGCAATAGAAGCATCAATACCAATTAAATCAAACTCCATATCATCCTCGGAGAGTCTAATCACTTCCACTCTGAAATTATTTCGAAAATCATGAAGCTGCAAGCTATTATCAACCCCTAAAGCCGAATAGGCACCCGAGTATTGTACATTATCTGTCTTCAAAACCCACAAAACAAAATCAATAACACACTAAAAACCCACAAACAGCAAAGAAAAAAAAATCAATATTAGTCCGAGCAGTACATTAGTTGGGGCTTCTTTTCTGCAATCAACTCTGGTTTTCTGAAATCGAATATGTTCTGGCAGATATCCCGCTGGCACATCAGGCAACTCCCAAACTGGAACCAGTGGTGTCCGCTCTTGCTTGCTGACGCTATCGCTCCAGTTATCTGTCGATTCCATGAAAATTGGTAGCCAGAAAGAATATGTGATTTTTCGATCGTCTAGCTCAAAGCTTGGATTTTGTTATTGGCAGGGTTTAGGGTTTTAGTGGCTGCTTGTCAACCCGCCTGAGGTTTTTAGATTGCATATATTGCAGTTTTAGTCCTTACTATTTTTTCAAAATGTGCATATGGTCATTCATTTTATAATTTTTCCTTCAAAATATTATTATTTTATTCGAAGTCGGGATAACAACTGTAATTTTTCATATTTTAAACTAAATAACCAGTTAGTATATACATGTCAATAACTCTATTATCTTTAAAAAAAATAATTATAATTTTTGACATGTCAATACAATAATTCGAATAATATTTTACATTTGTAATGTTATCTTCTAAAATAACCGATTAGCTTAAATATCCATTATTTAGAATAACTTATCCATTTTTTTTAATGACTTATCAAAACATTAGAATAATTTATTAAATATTAGTGTTGTTGTTGTAAAATAATAATAATAATAATAATAATAATAATAATGACGATAGTCTTGGTTCATTTTGTATAAAAAAAATAGTGTTGTTTAATTTTTTAATTTTGTCAAAATAAAGATCTAATCTTGGCTTGCAGTTGCAGAGAAGTTACCATTCAAAAATCAAATCTTTATCTATTGCCTACTTTAATTCTTCAAATCAAGATCGCCAATTCTTACAGCAGAAAAGAAAATTAATAAAAATTTAAGCTTTAGCAAATTTTTTTATTAAGCGACAAAGAAAAGAACAAATCGCTGGCCACTTGGGTCCAATCCAACTGAAAAAACTACTGCACTTGAGTTTCTTGGGATGTTAACAACATAGGAGTAATGGTTTAATTAATTAATGTAGGCGTTAGAACCGGGGGTGGTGGCTTTCCTTTCCTCTGTAATAAAATCGCCATTAAACTCGAGTTTTAATTCTTTCGATCAAATACTACAAAAGATGTTGACAGACAGTCCCGGCTAAATCAAATTCCCACCATTAATTCCTCCATTTTTTTGGTTCCTTCCTTCCCAGTTTGCATCACAAGATATACTTCTACCCTACCAAACAAATTCTCCAACGGTTTTTATGCTGGGGGGAAAAAAAAAGGGAATTATTCTCTTTTGTTCTGTTCTTCCCGGATTTTTTCCAAAAAAGCCATACACCAAGTGAAGCACTGTTGTATTGATAAGAGCAGATTTGCAGGGACGAGTCCTTATCCTCTGCTTCTCCGACATTGACACGTTTCAAAGCTTTTTTTCCAGGCTGCTTCTTTCTGGGGTAACAAAAAACAAATCTTTCCCTCCTTTAATTCTGCCCCGTCCCATTTCACAAGAATTCAAAAACCAAGAACTTTCCTTTATCTGTTTGTCTGTGTTTTTTTCTTTCGTTGTGTAATTAGCGATTCACTTGTGTAGCTAGATTTTCTTCCATATCCCTTTCTGGGTATAAAAAAGGTTGACATTTTTCAATTGGGGCTGACGGAATGAGATTTCTTTGGAGAATCCCAGAAAGTCAAACACTTGATTTATGCATGCTTTCACATCTTATTCAGCAAGGATTAATTTTTTTTGTATTACTAGGTGAAGTTTTTAGCTTGTAGTTGTTGGGACTATCTCTTTTTGGATATATTGAATGGATTTGTTATTTCTGTTTCTCATGAATGTTATGTCGAATTACTTAATAGTTGGCTGTCTATATTCCTCACTCTGGTGATATAGAGATACTTATCTGTAATGGGAGTAATTTGGAAGCAATTCAGTCTCCCTAATTGGCAAAAAGATAAGTTTTTGTCTTAGTTTTTTGAGGCTCTATTGATGTGGTTGTTGTCTTTAGTTATTTTACGACATTATTTTGATTCAATAGATAGATCTCCTCTTTCTCCCAAGGCAGGCAGTAAATCACATTCTTGATTTGGCACAGAATAATTATGTTTCAACTAACTTTGTGATGTTCCGTGCCGAAGTTTAATTGACATGGTAGTTGATGCGTGCCTCATTTCCCAACTTATAGAAAGATGATAGTTTGGTGCAAAGGAAGCACTCTTTTATTAACAGACTCTAATTTTTCTATGCATCACTCTACTGCAGATTCAGACTCTATGATGCATACTATTGATGGCCATTTCTTTCTTAATTTGATGTGAAGTTTGAGCCAATTAGATCTTAGATTGTTGTCTGAAGATGACTGAACAAGTGGAAGTTCCCCGGGATGTTTCGACGAAAAAATTGACTGATGACACATTGAACCCCCTGAGGATAATCAGGGGTTTGATATGCTTAGTTATCTTCATTTCAACAGCATTTATGTTTCTAGTGTACTTTGTTCCAGCTGTTGTAGTGTTCTTGCGCTTATTCAGTGTGCATTACAGTAGGAAATCAGTGTTCTACCTTTTCGGCCTTTGGCTTGGCCTGTGGCCATTCTTCTTTGAAAAGGTAAACAAAACTAAAGTGGTATTTTCTGGAGAGACTGTTCCAAACGGGGAGCGTGTTTTGCTTATTGCAAATCACAGAACCGAGGTCGATTGGATGTATCCATGGGACCTTGCATTGAGAAAAGGATGCTTGGGATCGATCAAGTATGTACTGAAGAGCAGTTTGATGAAACTGCCAATTTTCGGCTGGGGATTTTACATATTAGAGTTCATCCCAGTGGAGAGGAAATGGGATGTTGATGAACCGGTTTTACGCCAGATGCTGTCGACTTTTACCGATCGTCAGGATCCCTTGTGGCTCACTGTTTTTCCTGAAGGCACCGATTTCACGTAAGAACTCGTAATCTTTCCTCAGTAATCTTGATATCAGCTTGATTAAGTATATATTTCTTGTTTCTTCCCTATTTGATAGTGCCTTTTTTTACCTGCCTATTCTATATACAACATAAAAAATGATGGTTTCAATATCAATTGCTACTTTACTCAATGAAAGTTTGAAAATCAAGTGTATCTTGTTATGATATTCAATCGAGTTGCGATTCCTTTTTCGTTTAGCCTTTCGTTCTTGTGCAGCGAGGAGAAGTGTACGAGAAGTCAAAAGTTCGCTAGCGAAAATGGCTTACCAGTTCTAAGCAACGTGCTGCTTCCGAAAACAAAAGGATTTCATGTTTGCTTGGAGGCACTGAGGATCTCCTTAGATGCAGGTATATCAGTGAATATCACCTTGCATATGCATTCTGAATTCTCTCCAGAGTATTTTATCTCTTTGAAGTTCTAAGCACTTACTCTCAATCGGCTTCCTTAGAGCACATTATGATCTAGCTATCGCCTTCTTTAACGCAGTTTATGATCTAACAATCGCCTACAAGCGTCGGTGTCCTTCTTTCTTGGACAATGTTTTCGGCACTGAACCCGCTGAAGTACATATCCACGTCAGACGCATCCCTCTTGCAAAGATTCCATCATCTGAGAAGGAAGCTAACACATGGCTGATGGACACTTTCGAGTTCAAAGATAAGCTACTGTCTGATTTTTCTGCTTATGGTCATTTCCCAAATGAAGGAACAGAAGAAGAGCTTTCTACACTGAAATGCTTCATTAATTTTGCCCTAGTAACAATTATCACAGCCATATTTACCTACCTTACATTCTTCTCATCCATCTGGTTTAAACTATATGTGGCTTTGGTATGTATTTTCCTGGCTTCTGCAACTTACTTTGGTATCAGACCACCTTCAACTCTTAGTCTCGGTAAAATAAACTCAGGGCTAAGGAAAACAGTGTAAATTTGTTTTGTTTACACAAAAATTATTACACATGGGCTCTCATGCCTTATTTTGTTGCATGAAAATGGCCCTCTTTTTTTTATCATATTGTGTGTTTTCCATTGTTCTTTTGGTCCTATTGAGAAGCAGAATTGGATTTTTATGAATAGTGAGCATTAGCATACTTTAAACCATGTGATATTGTCTGCAAAATTGAGTTCTTGGAAACTGAAAACTAAGAACAAAATCTTTGACAGATAATATGAACTGCTATAAGGTCTTCAATCTCTGAAGTTGAATGACCATATATTTTGTGCTTCTGTTTCAATGTTTGTAACTTATCTAGATATCTGCTTTCCGATATTGTCTTATTTGTAATACTAAAAATATGACTGCAAAAAAAAGCTCGAGATGATGCAAAAAGCCATCAGGATGATTATAACCACAAGAACAAGAAGTAGAAGAAGAGCCTGTAACTTGAATTCTAAGTTTTAGTTCTGATGTTATGAATAAAGTCCCTTATTTCCAGAAAAATCCAGGATCCCATTTGCTTAGTTTGATTGCTTAATAAATTTATGGCATTTAGGAACAGAAATTATTCAAGTTAATGATACTTTGTCCCCTTCATTGGTAGTTCATATTCAAGTTTTGAAGATCTTGATCTTGCTGTCCCTGATTCTAGCGAAGCATATGGAGAAAAGGTGCAACTAATACGCGGTTTCTGCAGTGTTGTATTTTGGTAACTTAAGGTGGGTTGGGTGAACTAATTCTTGAATATGAGAAGTTGTACTTTGATGCTGCTCTTGAATACAAACACTTGGGCAGGTAATAATCCCAGTTCCAAGGGTTGTCACGGTCGGAACGAACATGTAATGATCGTGTCACTAAAATACAATATTTGTGAGAGTCTCTATTTATACAATAAGAAATTTTATTATACTATTGTAAAAGAGCAAGAAAAAAGTTAAAATTATACCCAATTTAAGATGAAAATCCATGTGAGAGTTTCTATTTATGCAATAAGAAATTTCATTATACTATTGTAAAAGAGTAAGAAAATAAAATAAAATTATACCCAACTTTACAATTTCATAAATCGAATTATCTATTTTGCAACTCATGGCGTAGGTGTTGAGTGCAAAGCAGATCAATCAAACAAAAACGGTATTTTTTTGGCTTAATATCTTAGAGAATTGGATCTTACCCTAATTTCCCAATTCAAATATCAATCAAATTACCCAAAATAGCAAGAGTCATCCCTCCAACAAAATATGGCAATTCTTGGCTTAATTAAGACTTCTATTCAACTATTATAATGGAAAATTTAGTTCATTCATATAACTTTCTAATTACCACACTCTCGATCTAAATATCGATCTATTGATACTAAAAATATATATTGATATTTAGGTGATAATATTTTACCAGAAATATCGAAGCACAAAAGATAAGGTAATATAGGAAAGGTGGGGCGTTAACGTGCAATCTTTGGTCCCGTTTTTATCTCCTACTAACATATAATGGCAACTTTCTTGAATAACTTCCACGATCTCAACTACAAATAAACCAACACCATCTTCAAAGCTTCAAGTTCCTCATCACTCGTCTCCCTCCCCAGTTGCCAATTCCTCAAGCTTTAATCACAGTAGTAATGGCTGCCGGACAAAACAATATGGCCCTTTTCCTCATACCTCTTCTTTTTCTCGGTAGGCAACTCCTTTCATTGCATGCCCTTTCATTCTGCCATAAAAATTCATTCTTGGTTTGATTGTCTTCCATTAATGGCGCATCGTGGATTGTTTGGAGTTTCCCTTTTAATTGTTTGGCATGTTAATCATGGATTATTTATTGTTTTGCAGGATTATTTGGGTTTGCATCAGCTACAATGTTCACGTTACAAAATGGCTGTAGCTACACAGTCTGGCCGGGAACTCTCTCCGGTAACGGCGCTGCCATTCTCGGTGATGGTGGATTTGCTTTGTCACCTGGTGCAACCGTCCAACTCTCTGCTCCTGGAGGGTGGTCCGGCCGTTTCTGGGCACGCACAGAGTGCAACTTCGACGATGCCGGGAAGGGCAACTGCTCCTCCGGCGACTGTGGCGGATTGAAATGCATCGGCGGTGGCGTGCCTCCGGTAACCCTCGTTGAATTCACACTTGCGACAGACAATACCCAAAAGGACTTCTACGACGTCAGCCTCGTGGACGGGTACAATGTGGGCGTCGGCGTTCGTCCCTCCGGCGGGTCCGGCGACTGCCAATATGCCGGCTGCGTGGCGGACCTGAACGCAAACTGTCCCCTGGAGTTGCAGGTGAAGGACGATTCCGGCTCCTCTGCTGTCATTGCATGCAAGAGCGCGTGTGCGGCGTTTGACACGCCGGAGTACTGTTGCACCGGAGAGCACGCGACACCGGAGACATGTTCGCCGACCACGTACTCGAAACTGTTCAAGAATGCTTGCCCTTCAGCGTACAGTTACGCATATGATGACGCTTCCAGCACATGCACTTGCGCAGGATCCGATTACGTCATCACATTTTGTCCCCATAGTAGTTGAACCTGAATTCTTGATCATCTCAGAAGAAGAAAGAAGAACACATTATTGATGCCCAGATTGATTTCATAGGATTGTTGATTTTTTTTTTTTTTTTCTTTGGATAAAATTTTATGTGCTTATTAGTTTCTTGACATTGTTACTGAGAATAAATATGGATATTTTAATTTTTTTATTCCCATAGTTTTCGAAATCGACTTTAATAGTGCAAAAAGAGAGTTCTACTTTAAATTGTTCAACGTCACTACAGAGCCCGGCTCCAAGTTGTTAAACATTAGTAGCATTGAATTTCTCGAACTTTTGATATTTTTTATTTTATCGTTTATAATATTAAAAATATTATTAAGAAATAATATTAAAATTTAAATTATTTTTTTAGATGAATAAAATAGGACACTTAGGTTGAAATTAGAGGCTAATTTATGATAATTATGGATGTTATTGGTAAGAAAGAACTAAAATGTGCAGAAATGATTTGTTGAACAAAGAACAGAAGTTGGGAAAAGTGGTATTTTCAGGAATAAGTGTTTTTTTTTTATTTAATTTATTAGTTTCAATGGTAGGTGACTGGTCTGGTTTGCCTTGTTTCCTAGGGAACTTATTGACTTAACCCTATAGGCTGAACAGGTAATCCTCGAAAAGAAGAATTCAGAAAACGATTATTGAGTTATAAAGCGTTTAGAAATAAAATCTCTATCGAGAATAGATACACAATTTTTGTTGGTATTTAATTTTACGACCTAATTTTACATTAATTTTAAAATTCTCTCTTAATTTTAAACACGAGTTCCTTTGATGATCGACATAGTCAATTTCGCAAATGTACTTGTTTTACTATGCATAGAAAACATATAAGAACGACCACATAATTTATTTTGCAAACATAACTTTACATTGACTCTAAAGTTCTCTCTCAATTTTACCAAATTTTTTTGATATGGTCAATTTCACTAATGTACTTGTGTTATTATACATGAAAAATATACAAGAAATAACTACATCATTTATTTTGCGGAGCTAAACTCTACATCAATTTTGAACTTCTCTCTTAATTTTAAACACGAATTTCTTTAATAATCGATATGATCAATTTCACTAATGTACTTATGTTATTATACATGAAAAACATAAAAAAAAAATAATAATAATAATAATAATAACACACGGGATCAGGGTTAACCTACTTGCCATAAAGCCGCTTTTGACTATAAATATTCACTGCTTATTCATAATCAAGGCTGCAACCTCCTAATCAAGGAGTGGAAATCTCTGCTCCCCTCGGAAAACTCCATTGCTTTGACTCATCAAGCCACTTACTTGATGTCTAGCTTCCTAACTGGTAAACGCCTACTTTTTCCCCAGATGAATGAAGAAGAAAGACGTAAGTTGATTCCTCCGAAGAGCCGGAAGCGAAAAGCGCTATGCCAGAATTATTTATTTTGCAAACCCAACTCTATATCAACTTTGAAGTTCTCTTTCAATTTTAAATCCAAAGAGAAAACATACAAGAAAAAATCACATCATTTATTTTAATGATCTTACTCTATATCAACTTTAAAGTTCTGTATTAATTTTGAACCTAAATTTCTTTGATGCCAACATAATTAATTTAACTAATGTACTTATGTTATTATACATATAAAAAAAAAAAAAAAAAAAACATACGTACAAGGAACCACGTGGTTTATTTTGCGGTCCTAACCCTACATCAACTTTGAACCCAAATTTCTTTGATGGCTGACATAATCGGTACCTATGTTATTATCCATATAACACATACAAGAAAAAACAATATCATTTATTCAACACCGTTAGCAAGATTGTTGTCTCACCCTTTTTGCTGCCATTTTTTGGGGGGTATTTTCATCTCTTCCAAAAGAAAATGTATGCACATACAAAGCAATAAGCAAGTTGAAAAATAAAACAAAATATTATAAACATATATGTTAGCAAAATACAAGGGCAAAGTTACATACGAATAAACTAATGTTGTCATCATCAACAAGAACCTTAGGCCTTGATGATTCATGTTTACTCGTCAACAATTCCCCTCATTCTCTCCATCTAAATCTTCTTCTTCTTCTTCTTCTTTTTTTGGTACATTGTTAGTTTTTCTCTCTCTACATTATGCTTTCATCTTCGAAAGCAGCAGCTAAAAGCTGAGGCCTCCCACCCATTTCTTTTCTAAACCAATTTGGGTTTTGGGAGGAGAATCAAAACCTTCACTAACTCAGGTGGCTGCAACTTCTGCAGCCTGTTCCCTCTAGAGCTATAAATTGATGGAAAATGGAAAAGAAATTCACAAGCCCAGAAGAAAACAGCAAAAACACTGAGCACTAGAAATCAGACCTACACATTTACAGAAGGCTACACATTCCACCCCATGCCACGCCGTCAAAACCAAGAATCCAGTTCACCCCACCCAGTGCAAATACCTTCTCCTTCTTCTTCATTGCTAAATAGGGTTTGGTCCGAGCAGTCGAGTGAAGCTCCGCATGCCGAGTTATATGATTGGCAAGCTGAGTGGCACACCCGTAGCCTGTTATCGCCGTCTTTGTCACATTTCTGTATAGAGATCTGATCCAAGGATCAACACAAGGGCAAGGATGAGTGACCGAAACCTTTAGCTACAAAACTTTTCATTTATGTTGTTCTTCAATAGCCATTATTCTAGCATTACCAACAAAATGTCATCTTTATCAGAACTTTACCATTACTGAGATCATTGCCCATGTTTCTAAGTGGAACAGAAAATCTATCACAGCTTTAGAAGTAAAATCTCCAAAGTAAAACCAGCACAAATGAGCACTTACCCAACAAGCTAGCCGTTTAGCTGCACCGTCACAGTCTTTGCCTCTAAAGTAGTTCAAAAATTTCCTTGGACCACCAGGGAATAACCGGTTGTAGTTGGGCATCACGACGACTTCTTCTAGTTGCTGCAAGATGCTTAAATCGCTGGGCGCACAATGTTGACCACCCGCGTCCCGTTTTAGTACTTCTTGGCACACTGAAAGACTAGGGAGAAGCAATGAACTGTTCTGGCAAGTGTAACCAGCATAGTCAGAACAACGGAACTCACAAACACCATTATCGCATACACCACCATGAAGGCTGCATTGTTCGTCGCAGGTAGCTGCATTTCACCAAATGTTGTCAGAAAGAGATGAGGTAATAGAATGACTAGACTATTGAAAGGCATGGTATTCCGGAGCGGAGAAATTACACCATTGAAAATAGATAGTATTAAACATAATTCATCACTCCATCTGTTTATATCATTAACAGTGAACTAATTTTTACTATTTTCTTTTCTTTCTTTCCATTCTTGGTTGAAGCGATGTAGAATCATGTTACCTGTAGAACAGTCAACGCCAGTGTACCCATTTTCACAATCACACAAACCATGCAAAAGACACTTTCCATGGCTGCTACAGTTATTAGGGCAGGATCCTGCAATTGAAGTTTAAATGAAGGATTGAAAAAAGTAAGTTGAGAACCTTCCCACAATGTATTAATTATATAAAGGACTACAGAACAAAGAAAAGGAAGCTCACTTTTGCTACAATCATGACCTTCAAATCCTAGAAAGCAATGGCATCTTCCATTGATACAATCTCCATTAAAATTACAGGAAGCGGGGCACTGTCCAGATAATGGTTCTGGCTCTACATAACACAACTCATGGTAGGCTGGGCAGATCAGCTCCCCTGCATTCGAGAAAATAATGTATGTAATAAATAGGGCTTAATAACAAAAGCAAATAAATGTGGTTGATTAAAATCAATAAGATGTAAAACTACCATTAAAGCCAGGAAATTGCACCGGTCCACCAGCAGCAGGGCAAACTTTCCAAATGCCATCCACGGCAACCTGACAAACAAGTTCACAACTGCATAAGCTAAACAATTTCCCAGTGGTATTCTCAACACTGAAAGCTAGCAAGGGCTTTATCAGTTTCAGATCTCACCTATCAACCCAAAAATAATAAAACAAACACAAAAAGAGAAACTATCAAAGTGGAGAACATGGACAAAAAAGAGAAGAAAAAGTGGTCCAGGGTTGCTGTTATGAAATGATGATCTCTATCACGAAAAAAAAACCCACCTGAAATCTGCTTTTATACACAACTACCATTGTTTGATGTTATGCCCTTTACAATGGTTTCTACACCCAGTTGCATTGCAAAGCATACTTTTCGTTTTATATACATATAAAAACATGCTCATATCTATCAGTCAAAAGATTCTGAACAAGCAGTAGTATAATGTGGCTCCAATTCATTACCTCCAGAGAATTGTTTACGCATCTGTGCTGATAACAACCATTTCCTTGAGTCATAGAACCACGTACAAACCCAGTACGCACTAAGGATGATGCCATACACCTAAATGTTTACAAAGAAAAGTCAATAACAGTTAACTAAATGTATCTTGCCAAAAGCATACACATCTACCCCAATACAACTCCATACCCACCTAGAATTACTACCGCGTACTTCACCCAACATCCGATCAGGAGCACGGGCGCTGTTAGTGTCTGTACATGATCCATCTGAATATGCTACGAAGTAAGTGCAATAATCAGCCAATGGTGACTGACCACCTACAATTGTCAAAACACAAGAAACGAGTCAGGCATGGTTTTGAAGAGGTACAACTAGATAATTTGGACTTTGGTGGACACCAAAGAAAAAAACAACAAATTATGATTTATAGATTGAAGTCAAAGACACTACTATTTCCTGCAAAAAGTATGTAGAAGTAACACATCCTTGATATTGCAAAGGCAGTTTTAAGGCATACCCACTTGGATCAGTGTAAGACTTGAGTTTTGGTGACTTTCATGCATTGGCGCAATATTGAACAAATGTGAACAGGGAAAATTCACTCAAAAATCATACAACTCTCTCAGATGATGTGACACTCAAATTAATGGAGAAAAACAAAAGAAAGAGCGAGGGAAGGTTAATGAACAAGAAGGAGGGCTTCTCATCATCAGATGATAAACTATTAAAAGATGTAGGTTACTACGAGTGTAATGGATACACAAGGAATGGTGATTACTTAAATTGCTTATGATGACAAGAGCCAAAAGTCTAGTAGGTATTGGAGCCTCCGAATTACTTCAGTTTAGACACCATTACAAACATAGAGAGTTAAACTTGACCTCAGCCATGGACAAATCTAAATTATACCCAAGTAGAAGGTGAAATAGAGTAAAATCATAGAACTGAAGCCATCATTTTGGATGCATATATTAGTGACATAGATCAAACATTCATAAAGAAAGTACCACCTTTGTTAGCCTGCGGAAAATAGCGAGCCCACAGGGGAAGATCTCCACTATAGTTCAAAATTGGGCAATAGCCTTCTGCTTCCCTGTTATATGTACACCCAGATAACTGTGTTGTGTTACAATGATATGCACCTTTCCAAAGGTTACAAGGCAAGGTAACAAAATCAGTCCCTTGGTTGTGGCCCCAATCAAGACGGTCAGCCATGCTATAATTAGCCTGGTACCATCCACTATCTTCAAGTAAAGCAAGCGTCATTTTTGAAACAACTGATTTGGTATCCACTGAGCCAGTCATAATCTCATTCATTAAAAGCCTTTTCTCCCAGTGTGAGCCTGGAGTAAAACATCAGTATACAGTAATTAGGAGACTGTCTAAATGCAACAATAACATATTTCAACTGCTCATATAACTGCAAAGGGAAATATTTACTAAAATATTACTAAGGTATTTTATTTTAGTGACTTCAAACAAAATACAATAAGCTTGCATAAAATAATGAAATTATGAATGTTGAAATCACTTCGAGCAATTCATCAACCTTCAATAAGAATGTCAAAATTTTTGCAAAATGAAAACAACCAACCTGATGTGCCACGCCCACCACCATCTTCCAGCTCCAAACCAGTGAAATTCTCAGAGAATGCCTGCGATCATAACTTGATCAAGATCAGCTATATTGTTCAATAATTATCAGCCTTAAAAAGATCCTAACAATTTCGAAAACAAAATATGTGTTTCTCATTGAAGCACTCAAATATTTAAAATAAATATATGAAATAAAATAAACAGCCAAGTACCCCATAGTGGAAACGTGAGTGCATAACAACTCGAGGAAGCACCACTCTAGTGACCGTTCGCCCAAGCTTTTCATCCATGGCTTGTTCTGTAACCTAAATAAAATCAACAGGTAAATTGCACTACTAGGATCAAAGTAACTAAAGAATGAATAGGAAGAATGTACATGTCACATCACTACATAATTTGAAGTCATGAAATTTTACAATTAAAGCTAGCAAGAAAGTAAACCATTTCTCTTTGCGCATGAAACATGAGCAAAAGAAATAAAGAAAACAAAGGAACTGATGCACAGCAGACTTAGCAAGCAGTAGGACGACAGTATCTTCAGATTGTAACAAAAACTACCATGGGAAACATTATTACCCTACTGCGCCTTCTTTTTCTCTCATCCCGAAAATGTGCAAAGGCATGTGGATCAAATCCAAGCACATGCATCACCTGCATAAGCCAAAATTTCAGGCAGCTCTATGAAAGAGGTCACTCTTAACTTCTATTTAATGTACCTAAAGATCAACTCACCTCGTGTACCAATGTAGCTGAAAGTAAAGTTTCAGCTTCAGCAGTCAAGTGACGTGGAGCAACATTAACATGCCCTGCAGACACAAGCCATGTTAGTTTATGGACCTCACAGGTTAGATAGCATTTCCATGTTACCGGCTCCAAGAAAACATATGCGCAACCAACAAATTACCAGCTACAGCACGTCCCCATTGATCGCGTTCACATGCCACAGCCCAAGCTAAAGTATTTCCGGTGGTGGGTCTTGTCGTCACCAAGAGAACTAAATCAGTATCAGCAACACCCTCTGAAAATGTGAACTGGTCAATAAAGTCCAGGGATGAATGCAATGTGAAGCTTAACTAACCAAAAGATTGGTCGCTACAGCTTTGCTATGACAAATATACCTTCTACGTATCCTCGCGGAAGTTGTACACCTCCATCCTGTCCACATGCAGAATATCCACTCAGCCGCAAGTTCCCTTTTACAGGTTCTACAGCCAAGGCTCTTTTAAACCAGTTAGCTGTCTGCCCAAGAGCCTGAAATTAGCAAATTCAGTTAAAGGATTTTCTTTTTCTTGCTGTTAATATTCCAATATACGTAAACTCGACCTTCCAAAGCCATTTGATTTGTCAAATTAATAATGTAATAAAATGACGAATAGACCAATCCAAACACGTCTTCTGTATGTACTACACATGAAATAATTATCATTTTTTTTGCGGTGGGTATGTGTCGACACGTATCACTCAAGTTTGAAATTTCCGATCATTAAGAAATTTTGACTTTTTTTTTGGGGGTGGGTATGTGTCTACACGTATCACTCAAGTTTGAAATTTCTGAGCATAAAGAAATTTTGCATGTTACCTTACGTAGGCGGTCTTTCTTATCCCCCCCAACAATATCTTCTAAAGTGCAGGTATACCAACAGTCGCCATGAACGGGAGGATCTCCATGTGGATTACAAGAAGGTTCACCAGAAAAAGAAGCCCCTGGTGGCTCCCCTAGCTGTAAGAGTTGAAAAGAAAAGAAAAATGAAAAATAACTCATTGAAACCATTGGGAATTTATAACCTATCACAAAAGAGTAGGGTACCAAGACCTAAGACGTACCTTAACTATATCACCGACTTTTTGGCAGTCTCTATCTGACGAGTGTCCAACAGCGTCATAATTTAAATAAATTCTTATAGGTAGTTTTTCATCTTCCTGAGGCCTTGAAAGATCAGGTACAGCTAGCAATGCCCTTCCCCTACGGTGAAGTGGCTTCAGAACACCAGGCTCCTCGTAGACCTGAGGCGTCACAGAGTACACCTGCCGACCTGGTCTTTTTCTTTGTTGGATAATTTGGTCATGAATGCATGCATGTGAAACTATATATTCATCTCCCTTTTCCAGATCATTCCTCTCCAACTGGTGGTCTTGTAATGTAGCATAAACAGCTTGGAGACACAACAATGTCAAGAAAACCTAAAGAAAAAACATAAAAACATAAATTCCAAAACGTGCTACGTTGCGTTCAGAGCATGGTTCGTGACACTTCCTACAGAAACAACAATAAGCAAGGTCCAAGGCTGCGCACACATAAGATTGAAGTCTATACCAGAATCAAGGAGCAATCTTTGAACTCCATATCCTTGTACTGTAGCTCAGAAGGAGGGCAAACCTAATTATTATAAAACTGTAACCAGCACAGCTGCAAGTATGGGAATCTGATGCCCTACTGAAACTTCAACCCAGAAAATAAACATCTTTCGCACAAAATCACATATAAAAGGATTCGCTTTTGTTAATAGGCTGTCTCAAACTAAATTAGAAACGAGTAACAGAAAGGAAACAAATCAAAGAGGAAGCTAAATGAAAATTACCAAATATAAAGATAGTGTCAGAAGTATTTATTAAACTAACAAACATGAAGAAAAGAAATTTCGATAATTTCATAGATTTTCCCAACGAGAAAAATGCTACGTTGTACTCTTTAGAAATTCTTCAAGCTTCTTAATGAGACCCTTGATTTGTGTACTTCAAATCCCACTTATACAGCTACTAAAAAATCCCACCAAACTCAAAATCACCAGTGTCTTAGCTTATCGCCTTACAACAGAATGGTTGGATAAAAACTATCAAAGATCAAAACTTTAACTGGGCAAACCATAAATCGAAACAAAATTCGAGTTATAAATGGGAATGAAAATCACCTTGAAAAAAATCGGTAGCTTAGTAAAAAAACTCGACTTTGAAGACACACTGGAGCATCCGCTACACCAAATCCTTAACTCCATATAGTAATAACTCCGCGTCCATCAAACCTCCGGCGACTTTCCGATCGGTGCCAACAAAGAAAAACACTTGAACCCTCTTGGCATTACTGATTCCCCAAGAAATCACTTCACAAAATCCCACAAAACAGCAATAAATGAGAAAGGCACCGCCTTTTGGAATCGGAAATCGGGGGAAATTAAGCTCAAGCTCCGCTGTCCACTACCAATCTTTTTTTTCAAAAAACCCAGATAGTGCGGTTGCGTCGGGAGCCCTGAGAGACTTGACAGCTCCTTCTCGGTTGCTTTTTTCACTGTAGAAATATAAAGAAATTTCCGCGGTTGGAAACGTGGGTTGGGTTTATGCTTGGAAGTACAGACTCCAAGGTTATTACGTTAATTTTGGATATATACGGCACAAGAAGTCCACTTTCCTAGTACCCAGAACTCAGCTTTCGTTTCTTTCCTCACCCCTCCGCAGCAAACAGCAAAACAATAATAGATGGGTGGAAATGGAAGAAGAGTGGGTGCAGGGTGGGTTAGAGTTTGTTCAATTTTCACTCTTTTTAGGAATTATTAAAGGAGGTTAGAACAACAACGAAAAATTTATAAAAAATAAAAAAAAAAAATATTTTATGATTGAATAATATTCATCGCACAATCATACTCTTAGATATTTTTTTATTGTTTTAGGTAAAAAGCTGTGTTTTTTTTTTTTATAATTATTTTTCTACTTTTGGGTTGGGACTCGAGAGATTTTCGGGTTCAGTCCGACATTAATAAATTAATCTGTTACGAATTTTCCTTTGTCCATATGAACCCGGAGCTTGTTTTTAAAATATAAGGTTTCTTATTTTAATTATAAATTTAATATTTTTTATGTAATTTATTATTTTAATATAATTTTTTATTTAGTTTTAAATTACTCTAATTTAATTATAGACTTTTAGTAAAATATGAGGAAAATGTTTTTTGAGAAAATCTATTATTGCTTAAGAAAATTGAATCTAATCATACTAATTAGAATTTATTTTAATCAAGCAAGATGCTTTAATTTTTCTTTTTTTATTTAAAATCACAAATTTTATTCAAATCTTACCTTTAAAATTATATTTTTATTATACTCTTGTAATATTATTTTTATTTTAAAATTTACTAATTTTATATAATTCATAGTATGTTTGCATAGAGTAATTATAATATTGTATTTTAGTTTGAATAATAGTTTTTTCCTACTGTGGATAACTTTAAATATTAATTTTCTAAGCAACTTTTTCAATTTTCTTTATAAAATAAATATATTGAGAGCACATTTCCAAACACAATATTTCAAAAACACAAGTCCACAAGCCAAACATAAGTGTCCATCAATTTTATTTATTTTTTAATCTTTAAGGATGATGACATTATACTCCCTCTATTTAAAACTAATAATTTTTTAAAATTTTAATTTTAATTATTTCCAAACTTTTAGGGTGAAAATAATAATTAACACTATTTCATTCTCAAAATATAAATAACCGCGTTATACATAATAAAAATAAAAATATTTGATATATTTAGTAACGACTCACTTCTTTAACAGAATACATGAGATAGAACTGATTCAAATTTCTAACGAAGATTAAATAATCCATTATTGTGAGATTACCTAGGCAAACTAGGATTAGTCAAAAAAAATTTAAAGAAAATATTTATTTAATTTTTAAATTATAAGTTACTAAAATTAGAAATAGTCAACTTAATACAACATTTAAAAAATGAAGTGAATCCCACTTACTTTAGTCTTCTTATGAATTCATAATTGATAATTGATTAATTGATATTTCCTCCATCTCAAAATATAAGTTATTTTCACCAATTAAGAAACAATTCATTGTTTTTACTTTATTACATTTATTTAATTTGTAATTTTATTGAAATTTATTTTTGTCATGACTATTCAAAGTTATGGTACTATTATAAAAAATACATTAAATAAAGGTATAACAGGTTTAACAATTAAAAGTTATGAAATTTTTAAAAATTATTTATAATTTTAATATTTGTGTTTTGGTCAAATCGATCAATATATTGAAATGGATGGAGTATTGATTTAGGAGAGATGATAGGTTTATATTCATTGTTAGCTTCTCTTTCCATCATTAGTAGAGGCCAAGGTGACAACTTATGACGGAATTAAGATTTAATGAGAGAAGATTAGTTTTAAGGATAACTTTGACTACGTTGGTGGCAGATTGGCACATTTGGATGTGTACAGTGTAAAATGAACCCAAGTGTTTAGTATCCAATTATCCACAATTCTTCTATAGGGCGCCCCGTAGATGCAGAGGTCTACTGTCCTCGTATTAAATCGAGTGTATCATACTACATGCTTTCTATTAGTTAATGTCATGTATATTGTAAAATCTCATTTTATATTATTAGTATACTGATTTAATAATTTTTATACCAGTTTAAATTTAAAGGTTATTAATTTAATTTATGAAATTGAAATGTTATATTTACTATTTACTTACTGAAATTTATACCTTTCACACCTTTATTTTTAATTTTTTTATTAAATAAGGCGTATTCTCTTCTCGTAAAAAAAAGTTATGTTTATTAAATTATTAATAGCTTTCAAATATTCACAATTGGTGAGGAAATATAGCAAGTGTAAATTGGGATGAATAATTATTCCATTGTTCAAAGCTTTATATACTATTTTCATTCAAAAAAATTTATATATATTAAAATTATTTACTATAACGTCTCAATCAACTTTAACATTCTCTATAAAACACTTTTTCGTGTAATTCACTTAATCTCGTCTGTCAGTTTTTATTATTATTGATTTTCATTTTCAATTAATTTCCTAATAAATAAGATTAATAGTGAATTTAAGTAAAAAGGAATTGCTTGCTTTCCTGCATTTTCTTCACTTAAGAAAATGAAATTCGAAAAGGAAAGAAGAAGAATCTTCAACTGCATTGATGACAAGTTAAAGCAAATTGAAGTTGAAGAAACTATAATATTGACTAAGCTAACTTGAAACGATGTCGTATTCTTCTTCTGGGGCCGATTCTTGGTAGGGGCAGCAAAGAGGGTAAGAAATAAATATCCCAATCATAATTGAAATTTAAAAAAAAAAAATTGATGTGACCCCAAATGCAGTGTTAGTTAGGGTTTGGTGCTTTGCTGACCTATGAGCCCAATTACGTCTTTATTAAGGATATAACTTCCAAATATACTATAAGAGTAGTTAGGTCTGGGTGCCCTTTTGTTGCTAACCTATAATCCAATTATATGCACCATCAGAAAATATTTTCATGCAACTTTGACCTTTTTCCCATTTTTTTACGCTTGTTTCCTATGTATAGAGTGGTGCCCAATTCAATTGATCCATCTTCCACACCCCAATTTTATTTTTTTTAAAAATCCAAGAACAGTCTCCTATAGTATATATATGCTATATGATATCGTATAAAATTTATTTATAATGTTTCACAGTCGATAAATTTAGTTTCAAATTTTACTATTCACGATACATTTAGTGTAGTATAGTTTTTTTGATATTTAACGGTTAAATTATAATTATGTTAATTTTTATATCACATGGATTAGTTTAATCCACATAACTCACATGAAATTACACGTCATCGTGAGCTCCAAACACATTTTTTTATTAAAAAAATTATTATTATAACTAAATGTACACATATAAAAAGGTTTAAATTAAATTTATCGATTACTAAATATTTAAAATTAAATTTCATACTAGACTCTACTATAGAACTGTTCTCACATTTTTTTTCCCTTGATTTTCCCTTTACTTATCACTTAATGCTAGTATTAGCTTAGAATACAACTCATCCATCTTGGTTATTGGACTTGTTTTTATGCTATATTTTGGCATTGTTTGGTTACCAAAATGGCCATTATTTTAGGTCCACCACTTGCATGGGATTTGATTAATATCTCCAATTGGTAAAGACCTAGGAAAAAAAGTAGATATTAGAAGTACTACTCTAGGCTAGTGCGTTCTAAGTAGTTCATAAGTGGCATTTTCTTGATTAGTATAAATACTTTTTAAAAACTAAAAATATTGAGTGGATGGTATTGGCTTTTAATAGGATCTATGATTAATAGTGTTAAATTGTCTGTTACTGTTATTATTATTTTTTAAATAATTGTTCAATTTTACTTGAAATAGAAGATAACAAAATAACGATAGAAATCAACTAAAGTTCCACCATGTATAATACAAGGGGAAAGAGAAATAAAAACAAAAGTGCTATGACAAAACCCTAATATATTTTTTAATGTCGATTTTTTTTATTTTATTAATTATATACTCTATAACAAATCTAAAAATTGAAATCGAATTGGTGAATAGTCTCATAACAAGTTCAATACTTGACAATCGATTGTCTATATGACATTTTGTAAATTATTACCATATTAGATTTTACACGTATTGTCTTATTTAATATACTAGAGTGATATTTTAACGTAAAAAATAAAAAGCCCAAAATGTGGATAGATGCATATATTCCTCCAATCAAAACCTCAAGGGCTAAAAGAAACAGAGAAAGATGCACGCAAATTTTAAAACCCTAAATTAATCATAAAGATTCTGAACCAGTAACAACTCCATTGATTAGGGCATAATTTTTCTGGTACTCAAAACATAATATATCAATAAAAAAAAGTTGGTTAAACCTTTCCCCTAATTGAGAATTTGGGATCTAAATTTGAAATTATATCCAAAAGAGACGAAATAATGCGACAAATTATACGTAAACCCCACTTAATTTTGTCACTACACACCTCTATCCTAGTCCATGTTCAACAGTAGCAAAATTGTAGTGTAATAAGCCAACCAAAAAGAAAAAAGAAACATCCATTATTGGTAATAAGATAGATAGTACAAGTGGTTAGTGGCAATTTTCCACATTCTTTGATGTAGACAAGACTTCCTGTTTTATTAAATAGCTCTGAGGACTATTCTGCAATTTATGCTTACTAATTTGCAAGTATAATTTATAATAATAGTCATATTTATTACATTATTTTATTTTAATAAATAAGATTATTAATTTAAGGGATAGAAATTTCAACCAAACACACTATGACTAATATAAATAGAAAAAAATGCAAGAATAATCTATATAGTATGTTTTAGTATTAAATTTAGTCATAAATATTTAGTAATCGATAAATTTAGTCATAAAATTTAATATTCATAATATTGTGAAGTTTTTTTGGTAGAAAATGTGTTTGGGTCACGTTGACGTGTTAGTACATATGACAAAAAATTTGCAACGTGAATTAAATTACTTCACGTGTCATCCAAACGATATAGGGTGGCGAAATTATAATTCAACTATTAATTGTTCTAAAAATATTGTTATCAGGAATAAATGCGTTATAAATAATAAAATTTATGATTAAATTTGTCGAATATCAAACTTTTACGACTACATTTGACACTAGATTGTACTATAGAGACTGTTATTGCATTTCAAAATTGTTAAGGGTTGATGAAATTGTAATTTAAATTAATTCATGTAGTATAAAGATTGAAAAAATTATAATTCAACCAATACATATAAAAAAAACTAACCACATTTAAAAAAAAAAAAAATTACAAGGTTGTTTGAACGTGACTGGATCAAGAAGCGCGGGGCTTGGAATGGATAATGGGCCCAAATCCTATCTGAATTGCTATTTGTATAACAAAATTACTATTTGTATAACAAAAAATGTCTAAAATACCCCTGGTATGAAAGAAATTTCAGTTTGAAGGCAAATTTGGGATAAAAAACGCTGTGTATTGCTAAAATGAAGGTACAAAAACGTTAAATTGGTATGAAATTAAACCAAAAAACGCTAAAACACCACGGCGAAATAGGGAAAAAACGCTAAAACGCAGCAATTTTATTGCTACCAAACGCTGAAACGTAGCGTTTCTGCTCATCGAAAACGCTAAACGGTGGCGAAAATGTTAGACACAAACGCTAAACCGCAGCGTTAACATTGAGCTCGCTCGCTGAAATGCAGCGTTCGACCGCTGCAAAAACGCAGCAATTTTATTGCTACCAAACGCTGAAACGTAGCGTTTCTGCTCATCAAAAACGCTAAACGGTGGCGAAAATGTTAGATACAAACGCTAAAACGCAGCGTTAACATTGAGCTCGATCGCTGAAATGCAGCGTTCGACCGCTGCATTTTGTTAAAAAAAAAAACCAACTCCAAACGCCATTTTCTCCCAAACTTCCATCTCTTTCACGCAAAAACTCAACGAAAAAAAACCAAGAACATTAATTTGTTTCGAAATGGAAGCAGGTGGTTCTGGATCTTCGAGAGGTCATGGCGCAGGCAAAGGGTTACTCTATAATCGGGTAAAATTTCTCAATCATTTCAATCTTGATTTGAAATTTATTTTGTCCAATTTAGGCCGGAAAAAACTTCCGATCGGCGCTGGCACAATTGGAAATTGTCACGCAGAGCGCTTGTTGGTGAGATCGGACGTGATCCACAACGGTATGCAGGTTTGTTTGCAGTGTTGGATGAGAGACCTGCTGATGGTAATCATTTGGGTGCCGTGCTGAGGCGTTTACGTTATCAAGGTAGAAGTTGTTCTGAAGCCTACTGGATGGTCACACCCACTGACCTGTACCCACTTGCCACACATGCAAATGCCGTGGTACTTCATCTCAGCCGGTCAGAGCCAATGGCGAATTATACCATATTACCGTTGGATGCTGGAGAGGACGAAACCCGCCCTGAGAGACAGATAGCAATTGCTCACGTGGGTGGTAATCATTACGTTCGTGTTGATGTACTCGATGATTGTCCTCTTCCTCCACTGCACATTGTTTGGCGCGATCACTGCAACCAAAGCGACCGTTGGACGTTGGCCTAATAGTTTCAGAATGCGTTTTAGGCTATGGGTAAATCGTCGTGATGCTTAGCTGATTTTGTTTAATGTGATTTTTTTGTTTAAACAATATTTGTAGTTATGAACTAAGTTTGGTATTATATGATTGTTTGTTTTGTATTAACTTGAATTCACATTCATGACATATAACTAAATAAACACTAACAAAAAATATAATGCATAAAGTACTACTATATAAATGGTTCTGATGTCATAAAAAAATATACAAATGTAAACAAAATGTCATACATAAAAAAATACATATGGGCTCAATTGGCTAGGTCAAACCGCTGCTCAAACTCGTCAATCAGAGCCGAATACTCCCCGTGCAGGTCCGGTGCTCGATCTCGCAGCTGATCCAACAACCGGTGCTGCACACCCAGCACATCGCTAACCCACTACAAAAAATACCCACAATTATATCAATTATTGATTTTGAACAAAATAATAAAATATATTACAAATTTGAAAAAAAAAATACTTACGTATTCCGATGACGATCGGCGTGGCTGTGGCTGCTCCGGTGGGGGCCCTATGACGTACGAATGGGATCGGGGTACGAACCACTCCAGTTATCTGTCCACGCAGGCACTATATCTGACGCCGTACCCTGTCTGTGCACGGTGCACAAAATATATAGGTCCGGTAGCCGGATATGCGTCCCACTCGGACGATATTGGTCTCTTTTCCTTTTTAAATTTCGGACGGTTCGAACGCTACGCATTAGCGAGCGAGGGTGACATAAACGCTACTATTTAGCGTTTCGGGAACTAAAAAACGCCGTATGTTAGCGTTTATGGTCTCAAAAACGCTACTGTTTGGCGTTTTATTGGTTATAAAACGCTACATTATAGCGTTTTATCTTAATTTCACAGTCACGTTTTAGCGTTTTTTAGTTACTTTTCCATTCCAATTTTACGTTTTTTGCCCTTCTTTTCTGCAATTCGTAGCGTTTCTAACCAAAATTTATTCATGTATTGATCATTTCTTTCATACCAGGGGTATTTTGGACATTTTTTGTTATACAAATAGTAATTTTGTTATACAAATAGTAAATCCCTAAATGCATATGGGTGGGTGTTGGACTTAGACCATCCTTTTTACTTCTTTCAACATTACCAAATGTTTTCGTAGAATTTAACGGGCCCAGTACTGGCTCCGCTCACATGTTTGTCCCAGTACCAAATAATAATAACAATAATAACTTTTAACACGCTAATTAATATATTATAAGTAATATATAATAAAAATATAAATATAAGACACGTGAATTAGTGAGAATTAGGAATTTGGTGAAAATTGGATGTGAGTTAGTGAAAAGGGATCTTTTGGTTAATAATATAGGATTAAATATTTATTATTAGCTCATCACGACCTAATTTAATTTATAAATTACAATACAATTCTAATTATTTACCTCTTTTATAAATATTACAATATAAATAGCTATACGGCTAAATTTGATAGAAAAATTGAACTCTATTGATTGGCAAATCTTGCAACTTATGTAAATTAATAGACAAATTTTTACTTCATCGCAAGACGTACATGATCATTTGTGTTGACCCAACGTTTTATTTATTTATTTAGAGGGGGAAAAGACTATTTTAGTAGCATGTGGTACGTTTGGTAATGAGATTATGGGATGAAGTTGAAATAATGTCTTTACAAAGTTGTACAATTAGCGTAGTCAAAGAGGACAGGTTGATTGATTGTTTGTTTATTTATAAAATATACTCACATTTGCCAATCATTTTCAATTCCCCCCCCCCCCCCCCCCCCTATCTCTCTCTTTATATATAAATATATATATATAGAACAAAAAAATATTAATTAATAGGAATGTGAAACCGTAACACAAAACAGATGATATATACAAGGTGATTCCTTGAAGACATTGAAACCACGAGAAATTCAGTATAACATATTGCCGATGGATTGCAATTCATGTCCTAATTTGGAGGGCATTGGTATAAATTGCAAATCCTCTTGGTTGACTTGGCACTAAAATTTTAATACACAAAATAATTTCTTATATATGGAGAAGATCGAGATGTGAGATAACGTTCATATTCTCATCGACGGAAGTCAATGAGTTTTTGAAGTCAATTACGTCTCTCTCACTTAGAGAAAAAAAAAAATAATTAGGTGATAATCATCACAAATTTTCACACACACAAACACACTCATGGTTATGAATGGTTGATTATGTGAATGGCATTATGGTTGTTTTGAAAGGGGCATCCAAGGCAGACATATAGCTAATTATTTCATTTAAATAATTTTTTTTTTAGATTATATATATTAAAAAATATATTGAAATAAATTTGTAATAATAATAATAATTGTGTCGCAGTAAATGTGCATAAACCTAGGATTCAAGCAGCATCCAATATGGAGGTACGAGGATGGCATTTGTTTCTCCATATACCAACATATCAAGACTAGGGGTGTAAATGGACTGAGCCGCTCGTGAGCTATTCGCGAGCCGGCTCGGTCAAAGCTTGGCTTGAGTTCGGAGTTGATCAAGCTCGAGCCGAGCTCGAACTCAGCTCGTTAAGGTAACGAGCCGAGTACGAGCCTGTAATATATAGACTCGTTAGGCTCGACGAGCCTAACGAGCTTATATATTATATATATATATATTTATTTTATAATATTAAATATTTTTAATATTTTTAAAATTTTTCGTTTTGTAGGCAAGTAACTATCCTTTAACCCTAATCCTAATTCATTTCTCCCTCCCTGGACTATCTTTGTGAAAAAAATCAGTTTAAATTCATATGATGTAGACGTTTATGGACGTGGTTCTAGTTGTCTTTGACGTGGTGGGTTGTCTTTGACGTGGTGGGTTGTCTTTGAGAAAAAAATAGCTTAAATTCACATAAATGGATGTAGACGTTTCTGGACGTGGTGCTAGTTATTTTTGACGTGGTGCTAGTGTTATGAGACGTGGTGGACTGTCTTTGTGAAAAAAAATTTAGTTTAAATTCACATGAATGGATGTTGACGTTTATGGACGTGGTTCTAGTTGTCTTTGACGTGGTGGGTTGTCTTTGAGAAAAAAATAGCTTAAATTCACATGAATGGATGTAGACGTTTCTGGACGTGGTGCTAGTTATTTTTGACGTGGTGCTAGTGTTATGAGACGTGGTGGACTGTCTTTGTGAAAAAAAAAAAAAATAGTTTAAATTCACATGAATGGATGTTGACGTTTATGGACGTGGTTCTAGTTGTCTTTGACGTGGTGGGTTGTCTTTGAGAAAAAAATAGCTTAAATTCACATGAATGGATGTAGACGTTTCTGGACGTGGTGCTAGTTATTTTTGACGTGGTGCTAGTGTTATGAGACGTGGTGGACTTTCTTTGTGAAAAAAAAAATTAGTTTAAATTCACATGAATGGATGTTGACGTTTATGGACGTGGTTCTAGTTGTCTTTGATGTGGTGGGTTGTCTTTGAGAAAAAAAAAATAGTTTAAATTCACATGAATGGTGCTAGTGTTATGAGAAACTTCTACATCCATTCATGTGAATTTAAACTATTTTTTTCTCAAACACAACCCACCACGTCAAAAACAACTAGAACCACGTCCATAAACGTCAATATCCATTCATGTGAATTTAAAATAAATTTTTTTTCCACAAAGACAGTCAACCACGTCTCATAACACTAGCACCATGTCAAAAATAACTAGCACCACGTCCAGAAACGTCTACATCCATTCATGTGAATTTAAGCTATTTTTTTCTCAAAGACAACCCACCACGTCAAAGACAACTAGAACCACGTCCATAAACGTCAACATCCATTCATGTGAATTTAAATTAAATTTTTTTCACAAAGACAGTCCACCACGTCTCATAACACTAGCACCACGTCTAGAAACGTCTACATCCATTCATGTGAAGACAATTATATAAACATACGAATGTGAAAAAATCGGACATACTTTCCAATTTTTAAGCCAAACATCGGATAAATGTGCGACTGTGGGGCAAAAAATCGCCCCACTTATCGGATTTTTCTCCCAAAAATCGAATAAGTGAGGCAATTTTTCGCCCCATTTTCGCACATTTCATTCGATTTTTGGATTAAAAATTGCATTTTGAGTCCGATTTTTTGTTCTGCTATCGCAAATTACAGACGATTTTTCATGCAAACTTCACATTTTCTATTTTTAAGGGTATTTTAGGCATTTCATCAATTTTTTTGTGCTACAAATAGCAAATTTGTGCTACAAATAGTAAGATCCTAAATTTAATGAGCACTTTGTCAAACTCAAAATCGAGCTTGGCTTGCGAGCCTAGCGAGCCGAGCTCGCGAGCTCGAGCTTCACAATTCTTAAACGAGCTCGAGCTCGAGCCCTTTCATATTTAGACGAGCCGAGCCTGAACATAGGCAAGTTTGAACTCGGCTCGACTCGTTTACACCCCTAATCAAGACCATACTACTTCAGTCTCATCTCGTTTATAAACCTAACTATTCTACTTCCCCATTATCAAATAGAAATGTGTCTCAAACAAACAATATATTGATAGATTTTTTTAAAAATTTTTCGTTAGGTTGAAAAAATTTAAAATTTCTAATCATCTTATTATCTCATACGTAGACTAAAAGAATAGAAAAATCCTCACCAAATCATAGTCAGTGGAGGAAATAAGCGTTATTTAAAAAAAAAAAAAAGGATAATATATTACAATTAAAAGGCGTAAACACTCCCTCCTTTTCAGGAGCTTGTACCACTAGCAACACCATTCTCTTTCTTTATTTGTCTCAACATTAGTTTATCCATCTTCTTACCCTCTAAATTTTTGTTCCATTCTTCCCAAAACCAACACTCTCATATAAAAATTATATTTTGGACACTAGAAATAGATGCTGATAGTACAGCTGACCAACACTTTGGCTCTCTATAGTGGCTCACTCGAAGCAAGTTCATATCACTTATAAATACATGACTCCATGACAAACCAAGGGCAGGCGATGGCAGATATTGAGGAAGAAGTAGAATGAAGCGTGCAACATGAGGTAAATCGGAAATGATTGAGATAGAGAATCCATGATAAGTAGGAGTAGTGTTGTATAAATCCTCCAAAAGAGCATAACCGATTGGGGTGCCCTAAACTCCCTCCAGCGGCAGGACTAATCCACACAAATCAGTATAGTTTAGTAAGAGAAGGACACAATATAGTAGCTATACTTAAATTGGGGGGGGGGGGGGGGGGGGGGGGGGGGGAGGGGGGTTAGTACAAGTCAATCAACATGTGGGGAGGGTGCTTTTGTAGGGACTAGGAGTCTGTGGCCTTTGTCTCTTAATCTGTGTACACTTTTTACCCACTTGCATCCCCCCCAACCTTCTTCTTCTTCTTCATCATCATCCTACATCCAAATCACGACACACACACACAAACCATGGATTAACTCTTTTTGAAAGTTGGAGTTCAATTGGATAAAGGATATATTATTGAAATTCGTTCTTTTATTTTATAAAATAGACTACATTCTATCTCAAATGAGAAAGTCATTAGTAAATTATGTCATATTCTTTATTATTATACTTATAAAGTAACATAGAGGGTAATAGATAATTAGTAGGTTGATTTTATCCGAAAGTGTAATTTAATAATTATTCAATTTAAAATTTTATCATTAATTTAATATTAGATAAAAATGTAATTTAAATTTTTTTAAATTAATAGCTCAATAAAACTATTCAAAATATAAAATCTGAGCAAAATAATTTTGTTTCGAAACTTATGTACACTCTAAATCCTATTTAAATAATGTTTAAGGTCATTCCTGTCGCTTGATTCTTTTGTATGTTTACATGCTTCAACGGCCAGGCTTCCTTATCGGAATAATACCAAGGATAAAAAACCCGACAAAGCTTATTGTACTTCTCAATATCAAAATTGTTAACCTCCATCAACTTCCTCTGCTTCGCTTTAAAACGACGTTGAAAGTACCCTTCAAACGACGGCTCGGTCGATGTCCTAAGGAAAAAACCATAAGCAAGTGCGAAGTGAAGAGACGTGACGAAAAAGCAAATGGGCTCCATCACATCCCAGCTTAGCTCCCAGAAAGTCAGCCTCATAAAGCCCAGTGTTTGGAGCACCAAAAATCCCAGCCCACAATACAATTCTTTTTTAACAAGTGACTGGGCCGTTCGATCGATCATGGACTTTTGCTTCTCCATTGCCTCCAGCTCCCTCCTCCTTGGGTCGTTCGGTACACCAATTGTTTGAGATATCATTTTCTCCACCGAAATCACGACCTGTAATATTTAAATTAAACCATCATTAATTATACCACCGCTAACATTTTTAATCAATGCGTTCAATTATATTAATTTCTCATGTGATTTTTAGTAGAGTAAATTTGAGTAGTTGTTAGTGTGAATTTTTCAACAATCTTTAAAAAATATTAATTTTTTATTAGAGTGAGTTTGGATAATTGTGAGCGTGAATTATTTTTAATAATTTTAAAATTTAATAATAATTTTTTTTATTTATGACGGGGGATGATTATGAATTTATATGGTTAAGGAGGTAATGGTACCCCAATCGAATTTATATCACATGTAATATAATATTGCGTAACGTCTGCTTAATTGGACAATTATTTCCATTATTTAACATTAATTTTTCCTTAACCGTACGTTAAAGGAATTTTAAATAATTATTAGTTTATTTAACGTGTTAATTATATATACCTGATCGGGACGGAGAAAGACGAAGTTGCCGACGATGATGACACTTCCGGCTTCATCCAACTTCTTAGCAAACTCCAAGCCTTGTTCCCGATTATCACACGCTTCACCGCAGATTTTTAAGTATTCATTGTACGATATGGAGTTCGCCGGGATCTCTTTAAGTCGGAACCGCAGATTCTCGAGCTGAGCGGACCTGAGAATTTTCCGGGCATCAGAGGCGGAGATTCCTCCAAGTTCCGGGGAAGCCGGAGCTGGCTGTTGTAAGACTCCGTCGAAGCGAACCCGTTCTCTGGGAATGTTGAAGGACCTTAGTTTCTCCCTGAGTTTATCTCCGACGGGAAGTGAGAGAAATTCCGGCAGGATGGCCGGGGCGGCTTGGTTAATTCCTCTCTTTTGTTGGAGGAAGCGGCGGAATAAACCGGTCTTGGACAAGTCCGGCGATGTTTTGAGGGCAATGCTTGTGGGCTTCAAGGAGACCACCGGAGTTCCGACATGCGGCAATGACGTCGTCTCGTTTTTGTGGAGGTACTTGAACGACAAGAGTCGCTTCGGTAGTGTTCTTCGAAGCGCCATTTTAGGTGAGAGAGGGAGAGAGAGAAAGAAGGATTCTGGGATTTTAGAGAGTGGCGGTGAAGCTCCGATGATGGAGGAGGGTACGAGGAGGGCTATATATATAGTGTTCCATACTTGGCGGAGAAATGAACTTAGAGAATGTTGATAAAATACTTCGAATATAGCGGGAAATATTTACAGTCCACCTCCAAGGAGAACATTTTAGTCCGTCCCATCATAAAAGTTATTTTTCTTGATATAATGAAAATTTTAACTTTTTTTTTTTTTATAAAAAAAATTAAATTAATTAAACTCTATATAATTATATTTTATTAAAGAGTAATATGGATAATTGGTATTCAATCCAAAATTAATGAATAATGATGAAAATTTTTTATATTAAATAAGTATTACTGGTATGAAATTGAAATAATTTTAACCAATACAATAATGTATTTTGAACAACACATTATAAATTTATTATATATGTAAATAACGTTGTTCATATCTCATAACTCAGCATACTAAATATAGAAGAACAAGATTTACTAAATAACGTAAATTCAATACAATTGTAATTGAATGGTTCTCAACTTTCTTAATGAATTCTGCATTATTTTTTGCTAAGATAGTTTGAAGTATTAATCTTGAGAATGAAAGTAAGATTGGGCTTTCTTGGACGCAACAAAATTAGTGTTGAACAGTCGGCTGAAACAGAAATTTGTGAAGAAAGAATCCAAAATCTGCATGAAAATGGCAGATACGTGTGCCACTGTTTCATTCTCTCAGTTATTGGGATGATGAAATGATAAGACAAGCACTTGGGTTATTTTTCTGGCCCGATTGCCTACCCATCTCTCTTCCTATCATTATCTTTTTTAAATTTTATCCGTTACCATCATACTTCTTCCTCTCTATTTACATAATTTAAAATAAAATACACTCCTACGTAATACATTCTTTCTTTTCCATTTTAAGTAAATTGATAATTTTGACTAAACCTATAAACTATCGTCTTAAAAACTGAAAAGGTAATTAGTAACCCCCTTATCCTTTTCAACCCATAAAAAGATTAGCATTCTTTTTCAAAAGACAAAAAAACTTGTATTATGATTACTAGAAAATGTCTAATATTGTTTGTAACAAAAAAATTTAGTCTTTCATGCCATTTAATAGCAAAGAATCATGTGATTTAACAAATTTGAGTAATATCACGACTGTTAAATTGATAAAATAAAAAATTTATGAAATTACTGGATAATAAAAAATCCGAATATAAGGATAGACAATCCTCCAAACTTGGAAGACAGATATAAAAAGTCTCCTCCAACATGTAGGTAGATTAGCACTAATTACTTCCTCAATATGCCAAGATTATGCTTCATTAATCACATTTACAATCCTATATGCAATTTAATTAAGTAATTTTATCATTTTCTTTGTTGTATATCATTAGCTCTTTCATTTCGCTCTATTCATTTATTTTATCTACAATTTTTTTTTTATATAAATATACAACGAAAAGAACATTTACAATAGTAAAATTAAAATTTATGATTAATTACATCAAGTCTTTATTATAATAATTGTCAGCGTAAGTCTGGTGAGAGTTAGGCAGAAGAATATACTTCTAAAGAATTACGCATTAGAGCTCCAATTGCTGATGTAGGAAACAAAGAGAAGCTGTCGTAATTACTTCTTTTTTCTTTGTTTTTTTAAACTTTTCAAAAATAAAATAAAAATGAAAAATTCAAAGAATTTTAAAAGTAAAGTGATGTCATGGTATAGAAACATCTGATTCGCACATATTAGATATGGAGAGGCAAGTATAACAATGGAATATTGATCCCACCAAATCCGTTGGCAAAAAAAATATATATACATAAATATAATTATTATTTTGAAACGAATGTGAAATATTAAAATTCGCTTTAAAGTTAACAAGTTTGAGACCATCTTGTCAACACAATCATAAAGAAAATAAATAAATAAATAAAATCAACTTGTAAATAATATAGAATTATACGTGTCTATATCCAATTAATAACCAACCTATTTATCATCTCATGTATCTCTCTCTATTTACATGTTTAATAACTTTTTAAAACCCTATCGTAAATAATAACATATTAAAAATCACAATGTAATTACAATTTTATAAATCAGAATTATCTAGGGGATGGTTGATGAATAACTACTAGTAGTAGAATGTTAGATAAATAAGAATCAAAATAAGAATCCCTAGCAATTGGGAAGTAGGGAATTTGACAACTTTTGTGGATTGAGATTCCTATGGAAAGAAAGAGAGAAGACATGAGTGGGATGTCTACTTACCCCATTTCCCCACACTCATCTTTGCTTCTTTACTTACGTTTTTATTCTTTCTTTGTGATTCTGATTCATACCTAAGATTTCATTTTTCAATTAATTTTTTTTATTGCTTCAGCAATCCACCAACTTTCTGCCCACGCTATAATTTCGTGTTTATTATATTATATTATTTTAATTTAATAAATATATATATATATTTCAGATAACTGGGTATAAAATTTTGAAATTAAAAAACTTTTTTTTATCGAAAAATAAATGTACAACATTTATGTTGTACGAATGTTAATTATTGGAGTTAAGGCTAATCCACCTTGATAAAGTTGCCATTCCATTCATCCCATTTAGATTAATGCTAATAATTCATACATTTCCACTTTACATCAACTTCAACTCCTTTCTTAATCACGAGATTAACTTTTTAATGAAATTTGAACTTGTTGAATATTTTGAGAGCAATATCCATCGAATTTGGAAAAATGTAGACCTAGATGGACTTACAAAAATTAATTAGCTAAATTTTCCGACAAATAGTAATTATTTATGTCGAACACTTCTATTTTATTCATAAAATTAAAATAATTTGACAAACTCTTTTTATGAACGGGACGAGATACTGAAAGTTGGGTGTGAGAGCAATTCAAGATTCGTGGCTGGGAAATTAGGGCAATGGCGGATGGCATTTTGGTGACAAACAAAGCTTTTAAGCAGTGTTGGCCACTTAATAAGGCACTATACAATTTTGAATTTCTTGTCCACTCCAAATTGGCAAATTCGCAAGACAAGACGAAGATGAAGATGATGCCACGCCCCTTGAATTGAAATAATTAAAGTCGAATTATTCCAACTCTGATTAGCATTACTTTTCTACAATTATAATATTAGTTCTTCAATACCTTAAATATCGAAACATTTTTTTTTTTTTTTGGGGGTCTCATTTTGAACACTATTTCACATTTTTTGTTCTTAAAATTCATAAATTAAGCTTCCCTTCTTGTTCATCGATTAATTTACTGTCCTAGTAGATTAATAATGATTGGATTTTGAGGGGGTTTTTTTAGGGTTTTTTGAATTTAATCATTGGAGACAAGAACCCTAGGTGTTTGGTTCAATGTCTGAGAGAAGGAAGAGAGATTCATGGTTATAGTTAATGGTGTGGTTAGCACAGAAGAATGTGGTTGAGTGGGAGAAGATATATGCGATCCTTGTGGTCATCTCAAATGAATTTAGTGGTACAATGCAATGTTCTTATGTCGAATGCTGCCTACAATATCAACTTAATTTTATTACGTAATTTATTCAAGGAAAAAAAAAAAAAACAACTTTCATTATTACGTACTAATGTGATGACCTATTAACTTTGATATTTTAGTTATTTTTTATTTAGTTTAGAATAAAAATATTAGAGTAGAATTTGAATAATGAATTCTAATCGTGTTTGTATAGTTTTAACGGTTATATAAAAGACTAAATACACCAAATAGTTATGTTTTTATTATAGTAAGGATTTGAAATTAAAGGTTAGAGGGATTTTAAATATTGAGATGTTTTGAAATATTGATATTATAGATAATTAGTTTTAGAATTCAGTAAGTTCGACCAATTAAATCGAACTGAAAAACTATGGAACTCCTAAAGTTATATAAATATATAGCAAAAATTACAAAAAAAAAAAAGTCAATATATAATTATAATGTGACGTAATTGATGTTGCTCGTAATACAAATATAATTGATTTTGGCTCTCAAAAATAATAAATAATGAGGATGAGACGACCTTCAACCGAGATGAGCTTAACAGTTCATATTTTTGACATCTCCATTTGATTTTTGTGGCAAAGTGCAGTCTAATTCATTGTGGTATGTGACACCACATGCAAAGATGCAAAAAGCACTTAGTAATACTCTTTGATTAAAACTTAATATACAATGACGTAAATTGTGTTGTGTCCCTTTTTATTGAAAAATACCCAAAAGATTTATAGATAGTTAGCCAATCCCACTGATCTTGATCTCGGTAATTTCATCATCAAAACCATAATTTTTTTTAACACAATGGATCAATAATAGAGCTTGAAAGTTAGGGTAAAGGTGCTATAAATTAAGTTTCTAAGATTTGAATATGAGTATTCCCCACTAAGTATCAGTGGTGAAATTAAAAAGTGAAAACTAGGGATACATTAAGGTTTACCCTTTTTTTTTAATCTACTGGTAAATTAAGATGACTTATATTACATATTTATATAATATTTTTAGGTTAATACTACTACTAAACCAAACTTTTAAGTTTATCTTTATAGTTTCACGGCAACTTATTAAATTCTTAGAAAAAGTTTTACACATATAAGAAGAGGAAATAATATAACTTTTATGTTAATATTGTTAAATTTATTGATGTAACCTAATTATTCACCTAATATTAATTAATAATAAATAATGGGTTTTTAAATTATTTTATATAAGTGACAAATATTGTAAATTATTGATACATCATTTGGATATGAAATAATAGACATGGATAAGGTGGCTGTGGCACTCCAAAATCCAAATAATCATCCGAGAATCGATCTAAATTCGATGGCAATGGAATTGGGGGAAGAACCCCATGATGCTGATTATTCAAGCCGTGATATTTTGATTCCTGCAGAGAGTTGATAAACCTTGGACAAACGTTTATACATATGTATGAGCAAAAGTAGTTGGGGTCTAATTTGATTTTTAAGATTCTACCTTAAGAGGGCCAACTCTATATTCTTATGCGAGTTGACATTAGTCCTTCCCACTAACCTTAGGAAGATTAAGATTCCATGGAAGCCAAGGATTAAAAGTACCAATCCATGAACCAAGTCGTGTTAGGTGATTACGGTTAATGAGTAACACGTCTAATAATAGTAGTAATTTATAAAAAAATTGACAGAAAAATTATAATTAATCAAAATATACTACTAAAATCCTTAAATGTTTATAGTTATCATCCGTAAATTACATATTTTTTTATCTCAGTTGACATTAGCCCTTACCACTAACCTAGGAAGATTAAGATTTCATGGAAACCAAGGATTTAGAAGTACCAATCCATGAACTGGTTGTGTTAGGGTGTTACAGAGTAATGCGTCGTCAGATAATTGTAATATCCGACAGAGAATTAACGAAAGAATATAATTGACTGAAATATATAATTAAAGTCGTTAAATATGTATACTCCGTTGTCATTAAATTATAATATTATAAGATGTTAAAAACTTTTCCGATTAATCATCTCTTCTATTATTGATCCAGATATTATACAATGGTGGCCAAATTGTCAACTAGTAGCTAACTTGGAATTGGAGATAACTTAGGATATTGGGAATCCGCCATCTGCAGCCACCTAAATTAGAGACCTAATTCTCCATTTAAGTTTTTGGTTTTTAATTTAATTTTATTTTTTAGTTAGTGCCCTTTTACTTCTTAAAGTATCCGAATTTGAGGATTCCGGGCACGACAAGAACATAGTATCAGTCCCAAGTGGTTTGGTAGTTGTACACTCTACGTATTAAGATTCCATCACAGGAATCTTGAAGCAGCATCTTCACTAGTCTTGGAAGTTCTTCTTAGTCTTAGTTATACCTTTGTAATATTATAAACATAATGTTAAATTGGGAATGAAACAAATCGATCAATAATAATTGATAACGTTTAGTATTTATTGATGAAGAAAACTAACAAGTTAGAAAACTTATATTTATATTTATATCAACGTAAAAGAGGGTTCGATTAGTTAAATTAATTTTAGAAAAGGGATAATTTTTTAGGACGGAATAAGTGAGCCTTGGAGCTCATTCTTTTCAAGAACGTTTGCGAAAGGCTAGTAATGGTGGTGTTTCTTTTCCGAAAGTGCAGGAAAAAGTTGATCAAAAAGGGTGGATTGATGATGGTATTCTTAGTTTTGACTGCAGTTTTGTTGCCTAGCCATGGCCAAACTACAAAATTTGCTTGATAAATTTGACTTTCAACTTGCAATAATTCTAGGATTTGCTCCAATTATTGCTCATTCATCACCTCTGCCTTTCAGGAAGGAGGATAATAGCATAATGCAATGTTGGATGGCAATGCCAACAAACCTTCCTACATTTTTATTGAAAAAGATATTATACTTTGCGATTTTGTTCAAATCCGATTTTAAAATAATTATAAGACGTAAAATGAAAAATTAGAATAATGACGCCAAGACATACCATGTATAATGATTTTACCATTTACGAAATAAAAAAAATCATTCTATTTTAATAAAAGACCGACAGCTAAATGCATAATTTTTTGTTTGCTATCCCATCATCATTCGACCCCATGGGGCTCCCCCTTTGACCAACAAACTTTCTTAGATAGTGGTTCGTATGTACTAAGTAATAGAATGATTTATATCTTTAGTTCAAATAATATGATAAATAAGATTATTTTTAAGGAAGTAATATAATTCAATAAGTATTTTCTCAAATTAGGAAAAAGTTGGGGAGGTTGAATGTTTCTCCCTAAGGTTTCCATCCCTTTCTTTTTCTTGGATGAATTGAGAGAACACTAACAAAGATTGATAATCTTAACTTTTAATGATTGTTTAAAATTCTATTATTGTGCCAAATTTGTGACAAGCACATGTGGATGAGTGCAATTTGTGTGCGTGCCTAGTCTACAACATTCAGATTTCTGAAAAAAAAAAATTTTAAAAAAATATAGATCTTATTATTTCTTAATTTAATCGCTTTATTAAAGTAATTTAGCTCGAAACACACCTTAGGTTAAATTTAAATTTATATGGCGATTGGCATATTTTGTAAAAAAAATTCAAGTTAAAAGTAAACAATTATTTCCATGTGTGGTCGTAGGATCCTAGGCCCAATTCCATCTTTTCATAATCCAAACAGAAAGCCCAACTGAAAATTTGTTAGGCATTGAGGCAAGACGACATCGTTTTGTGAGTTATTTTCCTTATAGCAGCAATTTTGGTGTGATTTAATTAGAAAGCTTAGGAGATAGTATTTCCTTCACGTTTTCTGTGAAGGCAAGAGCTAGCGGTAGCAGTATATAGGTGAGTAAGGAGAGAGTTAGGGGATTATCGGTATTTTTGAGATTTCTTTCTTCTCTTCTTCTCTGAATTCTTCCCCTATTTCTCTCTGTAATTCTTCTTCTTCCCTAATTCTGCTGTATACTTTTAGGAATTTATAAACACTATCCAGGGCATGACAATTTGGTATCAGAGCAGTACAAGTCCTTGGTGCGATTCTGTTCAACCTCTGATGGCGGAGACACAGGAAGAGCACCTGAGGAGGTTGGAGCACGAGTGGATGGAAAAGATGAAGGATAGGAGTGAGGACTGGGGGGAGAGATTTGCGAAACAGAATTCGGAATGGAAAGCAACCCTGTTACTGCAGTTGGAAGCAATAGGAACAATGATTGATCAAAAATTTGAGCAAATTGGTAATCGGCCACTTCAGATGGAGGAAGGAGGCGATCGCACTCCGCTACTGCCAACTTCAGGTATTTCTCGAACCAATTTAGATGATGCAGCTGATAATGACTGGAAGGATCGAAGTGAAGAAGGACTGAATAATAACAAACCTAGAATTAAATTGACTGTATTCAAAGGTGATAACCCTAGGGAATGGCTAAGGAATTGCGAGGAATATTTTCAATTCTATAATATTCCTGAAAAATGTAAGGTATTTTCGGTTGAGTTGTATTTAGAAGAGGAAGCAGATGCTTGGTTTGAGGATTTTATGTCAGGGAAAGAGAATATGAATTGGAATGAATTTGAGGAAGCTCTGTTGGTAAAGTTTGGAGATAAGGAAGTTAAAAACGATTTGGAGGAGCTGTATGTTTCCTCTGAAATACGATGGGATTCAGGAACAGTGTGCACAGTCAGAGTTTGTGACTCAATGTTCAATAAATCTATGAAATTCAAGAGTATTAATGACTTAAGTGATAGTAATGTACTCATTCTTGTTGACGATTCTTTTAAGTCATTATATCCATTGGCTGAAAAGAACATGTCTATGTTGAATCTGGAGTATTCTCCCACATTTGATGGTTTATATTTAGATTGGTTTAACTGGGAGAAAGCTAATTGGTCTAGATATTATTCTCATTGGGGAAGGTTGAAAGAGAGGGATACACACGGTATTGAGTTTACTTTAAGTGTTTGTGGCAATAGAATGCTTGTCTTGGGGATTTTTCCTTCTCTGAATCTGAATTCATTATGTGTTTGTTGTGCTTCTATTCGTTTGCTGAATTTTCTCATCTCAAGTGCTTGTTCGAATACGACCATAGTGAAGACCTTTCACTGCTATCAAGATCTTGATGGCATTTCTTGGCTTAGGATTAAGAAAGGAGAGCTAATTGATCACATTAAGGGGATAAGTGCACCAGGAACTCTTAAGGCTCTTGCTAACAACAATATTATCTCTTGGGTTATTCTGTGTGTAATTAAACAGATGGTTTGGCACTTGTGCTACTATGATTTGCATCATACTAAGCTATGCGTTGACAAGTTGACAAGTGGTTTGCAGTGTATGAAATCAAAGGTCAAGGTGAAACTTATGGCTGAGAATGGGTATAATTGCTATCCTCCAATATTCCAGAGTGGAGGGAATCGTGATCTCAGACCTAGTGTTTCAAACGATGTCGATCATCTGTTTTGTGATTCCACCAGTGTGATTATTTGTGCACTTAGATCTCAGTATAACAGTTACTGTTCTAATGTTGCAAGAAAATTTTCTATTGATGCCAACACTATGAAGATCAAAGCTTATGAAGTTCTTCTTAAAGCACAAGAAGTTATGAGGCAAGCTAGTGCAGTTTATGAGGCAGTTCTTGCAATGATTAAGAAGGAAGCATCTGAGTTGTTGCTCAACCTGACTAAGTCTGCTAGAACAGGCATTAGTTTAGAGTTCAGGAAGTCAAAGTTGATTATTAATTCAAGGAATGTTCGGTTGGTTAAAGCAGGGATGGTTTTCAATGTCTCACTTGGTTTCCAGAATTTGCAAGCTGATTCAGAGAATCCAAAAGGGAATAATTGTAGGATTAATTCAATTGAAGCAATTGAGAGAGCTTTAATATCCATGACCACCTGGAGTTCACCTGTTTCATTGCGACACAAATGGCAAACCTATCTCAAGGACAGAAATCCTCGCATTCGCACAAAAACAGCTCTGTGCTTCTCTCGAAGTTCACTAATACTGGGTACTGATGGCATTAAAGCATACAGAAGTGACAAATTGATTGAAATAGCTACATCCCAGCGTAGTGACCAGCTTCCAGCATCTATGGAGGCTGCTCGTACTCTGTTGTTGGAGCTACAGACCGTGTACGAGAAAACCCATGATCCTAATGCAAATGCTGTATCTGATGAGATTGCGGAGGTCACATATTGGAAGGAATTCTGTCAGTCGAAATTCTCACATTTGAATGCGCAAGCTGTTCTGTGTGTTAGCAATATTGTTCATGAAGGCGTTGTTGGTTCTTGGTATGAAGGCAGTATAGTAGTGGATCAAATTCAGCAACCTACTATTAGAAGATGCATCGTGGAAGGATCAATCTTTTATACAGCAGTCATTTTCACATTTTCAGTCTTGAGGACAAGACTAATTTTTAAGGGTAGGGGATTGTTAGGCATTGAGGCAAGACGACATCGTTTTGTGAGTTATTTTCCTTATAGCAGCAATTTTGGTGTGATTTAATTAGAAAGCTTAGGAGATAGTATTTCCTTCACGTTTTCTGTGAAGGCAAGAGCTAGCGGTAGCAGTATATAGGTGAGTAAGGAGAGAGTTAGGGGATTATCGGTATTTTTGAGATTTCTTTCTTCTCTTCTTCTCTGAATTCTTCCCCTATTTCTCTCTGTAATTCTTCTTCTTCCCTAATTCTGCTGTATACTTTTAGGAATTTATAAACACTATCCAGGGCATGACAAAATTCTCAACTCCCCCCATCATAATTATGGTCCGATTGGCCATGTTCTTATTGTTAGAATTTTAAAATTAAAGGATAATTACTTAACATAATCAAGGGGCGGGCGAAATGGACGGTGAGGCAAGTGGGAAGAACTCGGCGGCGGAGGAGAGTAGAAATGAAACCAAGCCGGAGGACTCGGTGGCGGAGGAGAGTAGAAGTAAAACCAAGCTGGAGGCGGTGGCGGTGGCGGTGGCGGTGGAAACCTGTTCAGCTGGTGGTTCTTGAAATAGGAAGGTAGTTTTGGTGGCTCCTCCGGGTGCTGCTTCTGTGGATCATGATCGTGGTGGCTGAACTTGAATTCAGTGGAAATGGCTCCGCCGGAAACATGACAGACGATGAATGCAAGAACAACTATAATTGGAGGAGACGGCGACATATTACATAAACAGAATCACAATGAAATTATGGCTGGAAATGGCTGCATTAATGGGGGAAGGGAGAAATATATAAGCAAGAATCACTAAAGAAGAGAGCCCAGATGGGGAATTCGAGCAATTTATACTGTAGTACTTGGACTACCTAGGAGCAAGTGAATTTCTCATACATGGTATGTTCCAAGATTTTAGAGATTGTTACCAATTTTTTCAAAGAATCATATCAATAATGAATTCCAGATTTTGGGAGTAGGTGAATTTCTCTAGATGGTATGCTCAGAGATTTTTTACCATTAATTTTTTCTTAATCTTATCCATAATGGATTGTTATTGGGAACTGTTTATTCATTTTCTATTGAAGTAATACCGATTTTATTTTAACTCTCCATATTTTGTCATTATCTCTTTTTAAATTTTAATTATCTATATTTTGTTATTTATAATTTTAATAGTCATCATTATCATTTTTTTATTCTAATTATCCATATTTTGTTTCTTAACGTTTTGGTATTATCATTATCATTGTTTTAATTTCAATTATTCATATTTTGCTCAATATCATTTTGGTAATTGCCCGTTATCCGTTTTTTAATTTAAATTATTCATATTTGTTATTTATCCTTTTGGTAGTTACTATTATAGTGTTGGAGTTTCTATAGTTTGGGCGGGATTTTTCATATATTATAGTAAAACTTTTATCTATTATTATATGTAGGATATAATAATATAATAGAATTTTATCAATATAATTATTTTTATTTAAATATATTTGAACAAAATATTTGAATGTGAGATAACCTCAGAGTATGAGGTAGGTGAGATATACCATAATAAAATGTGGGACATTACATCATCAAACATATTTAAGTCATCAATTAACAATTTTATTTTGATTCAAAATAAGAGTAAATAATTCGGTAAGATTTTTTTTTTTTTTTTTTTTTTGATAAAGAATTTTTATGTCAAGTTGAAATCATTGATAAAGAATTTTTTTCGATGTGGAATAATCTGAAATACCAAGTGGGATATGTTAGGTTGGTAGGGGGATAGATCAAACATATTATGAATTAATGGTTTTGTTTTTGCTGAAAAATAAAGGTAAATAAGGTAGTGGATTTTTTTTTTTTATTTAGATTTTTAATAGTAATAAGTGGAATGGGATTTTCAATAGTAATAAGTGAAACTTTAGATCAAATAGGATAGGATAACCTTTAATGAAATTATTTAAATATATTTTAATAAAAACATAAATTTTGAACTCGAAAAAGACTTCCCACGAACAAAATAAAAAAACCATAAAGAAAAAACGTCATTAACAATATCCTATTTTAGAGTTTCACTTCAATGTAGGTAGTCTTAGGACTACCATACAATAATTGGATAATTATTTTCATTTTACAAATTTATCAGTGGTTGATCATGGAGTATTACTTTTGACTAAGGTTTGTTTAAGGCTACAATAACAATGTCAAACACAAAATCCCACCAATACCTTAATTTAATCAATGTAGGATTAGGCAGCCATCCAACTTTCTCCCCTCGAGTGCTCATGCCAGTCATTTCCCATTATTATTTCTTCCACAAATTCAGATTAGTTTCAACGATTTTAGCAATATACCATCTCCATTCAGATAAACAAAACGAAAAAAAAAAAAAAGTGAGGATTTAATCAGGGCGGTTTGAGAAAAGGTGATGATTTTCCAATGAGGAAGGACTTTACATTTCAAAAGGGCCACCTTTGCCCACTGGTCTTTGATTTCAGCAAAAGGGGTCAATTAGCGTCTGTTTGTCCGTCCACCAGTTTTACATAATATCTACAAGGCTAACAGCTCTACTAGCTCAGAACAATCCTGATATATATTTTACAGACATTAGTTATGAACCCAAAAGCCGGGAAGGCGGCCGGAGCCGGAGAGGGGGAGATTTAGCCAAACCAATTTTGTTAGTGTCAGGAACTAACCAATGTGCAAATAGTTCCTTCCTCTTTATCTGTTAAATTTTATTTGCACACAGTCTTAAGCCTCTTTGCAGCCTGCACAAATCCGGCAATCACCTGCAGCTCGTCCAATTGCTACATTTCCAAACAAAGATTGCATTGTTAGTTACTAACCAACAAATGTAGCACAGGAATGGCTGTTAGATGAAGCTAAATGACTGCAGCGCCAGGTTCGATCTCGTACCTGAGACATAAAATGCCTCTGAACAACGTCGATCAGCTGTTCCTTTGAAGGGTTAGGGATGGCGTCGACCTTCGAGAGAGCCGGGGAAGAAAAGCTTAGATCAGCGATTAGAAATGTGCAGAACTAGAAAGTGCATAGAGGGTTTTCCTATACTCACAAGGTTAAAGTGTCTCCAATATCTCCAGAGAGCTGACATCTCTAGCTTGCTCAGGTCAATCTTCTGTAAGAAAATGTTCAGACAAGGAAAATTAATAAAGGTGCTGTTAAATCTGTCTCCATTAATGGAGAAAGATAATGTCTTTTTTAACAGCTGACACAATGTCAACCATATAATCAAAGGAAACCAACTGCAATTTACAATGATGAAGAACTGTAGTGGTAAAATGGATATAAAGTTCACGTACCGTGGACCCCCGAGGGGTAGAAATAGAACCCTTGGAGTGTGAATCACAAGAGAAAGACCTGCTCATAGTCCTGTGAGGTGATACTGATGATTTCATGCGATGCCTTGATCTATGAGATTTCTGAGTATCATCGGATGCTGAGAAGTATGCACACCATCATATTCAGTTGGTGGGCCAAAAAGAATAGGAATAAAGCAATTCACTCATGATTTTTATCTTTTGTTTTTTGGGGTGATGAAAAGGAAAAATCTCAAGTACGGTCATGACTCATGAGGAATCCTATGTAACAATCAAGAAAAAGTTAGAATTCTCTGAAACATTCTTATTTGATACAGCCAATTAGTTTCTTGATTTATTTTCTTTTTGAAGGCCATCTTTAACAATATTTGACAAACTCTGGAGCTGTTCAACCATTATCTATGTAAATCTGAGTACATAGCATACAAACCACAGAATGATGACGATTAAATGTTAGATTCAGTTTCCATTTCCGAAGATTTCTAGGGAAGGTTTTATTAACAAATTGAGAAGATTTGATGAACTTACCCATATCAGAGACATTCCACTGCACATTTTCGAATTCGATTTCATCATCCTCCTCATTTCCAGTAGGAGCTTCTATAACACTAAGGGCATTTCTCTGTAGCTTTACTTCTATGCCATTTGTGAGAACCTGCCAATTACAAACTAAACAGTTTAATGCAATCCCAGAAATTTGCATCACCTTCTGTATTTAAACAATCAATGAAACTTCAAGTAAATCACCCAAACAATAGAATATTTTAGTGTTTAAAGAAAAGATTGATCATATCCAGTAAAAAGTGAGTAAATTTCACAATTAATATACATGCCAAATATTGTCATTCAGCATCTTCCACTCCAAAGAGACTGTATTTTCTGAACTCTACATTAAGAACATAGTTATGAATTACACACCTTAAGGAAAGTCAAAGGATTAATGGAGCACAGCCCAGTTCAATCATCCAAAAATGGTAATAGAAGAGAAAAAGTAACAAGGAAACAGTCCAAAATATAGATAAAAATCCACCATTTACTCAAATGTAGAGACACACATAAAAACCATTTAATACTACCGGAATATCAGGAAAGCAAAATTCATAAAGAGAAAAATCACGCCTGAACTCCCAGCTTTTATTAGAAACGTAAAAGGCTAAATTAGGAATTTACCAACAAACCATAACTCTAACCAGGAAAAATTAATATAAACGCTTCTGGCAATGTGGCTAGCAAGTTATACCAAAGGCACCGGGGTATCCGGTGGAATTGTTTCCAAAATGATCTTAAATTTACATTCAGAAAAAAATGCACAATCTATAAGTCAGACACTGATATTCAATAATCAGCAATCATTATTAACCACGAAACCTCTTCAAGTACATAACAAAACCGAAACTGTTTTCTCGCCTTAAAAACATGGAATGTGTACGACGGTTACTTATAAAACAATGATGTCCCCTCAAGATCCCACAAAAAGGACAATAAAGAAAATTTCCCAAAGACACTGCAGATTGGTAAAAATGAAGCATTGGTGAAACACATACACACACATTCAAAAGGGATAGATCCAGGAAACATGAACAACATGCAAACGTGAGCATATCCAAATACCCCAAATTATAACTGATTACCACTCAAATAAAAATTTCCACAACTTTCACTTGCAAACCAAGTTAACTTTTTTACTTCAACAGAATTCTAGGCAAAAGGCAATTCCTTGATGATGATGATTACTGTGGTGGAGGTATCCTGATTGTCAATTTCTGAAAAGACGAGTGAATCAGAGGAAAAAATGCAGAACAAAAACATTAAAAACTGTCCCACAATGCACAATTCAAGCTTCCAAAAACCCACATTACAAATTCACAATATTGAGTTCAAATTCAAGCAGAACTTCATCCCAGAAAAGAGCCCACCAAAAAAAAGCAAGAAAGAGAGAATACCAGCCAGTGCCATCCTCCAAGTCCAACAGCCTTCTTGACTACACCTTGAAGACCCACAAGAACAGACTTAGTCCTATTGTTGCCAGTCACAACCACTTTAGTATGACGCGGTAGAACTGAGAGCTCTTCCTCACTGCTCTCACCACAGCTCTGCAAATGTGAAAATCCATTCACTGAACTCTCCACTGCTGCTTCAAACATTTCCTAAAAATCACAACTTTAAAACCTCACAGAACTCGATCAAATCCCCACGTCAACCACAGAATTTCAAACTGGCAGGAAGATCGCACATTGCACAATTCGAATACCACCCTCTAGAGTGGATTGGGTGACAAAATGGGAGGAATTTCTGGGTTTTTTGAGTGTGAAAAAACACAAACTTTGGGGAAGAGAGAGAGAGAGAGGGGGGGGGGGGGGGGGGGGAGAGGATGAAGAGGAGAGAGAAATCAAGGAAAAGAAAAGGATGAGAGTGACTCTGTGTGTCTGTGTGTGTGTGTGTGTGTGTTTTTCTTTGGCTTTCTTTATTGCTTTTGTTCCTTTAGGCTATGGATCCCGGAGACTCCAAATAGGCCAATCAGGAGAAGACACGTATAAAATATGGGTCCCTCAATTATGCAAATGGGGGGCTTGCATTGCGGCATGATGCAATACAACTAGCGGTGTTGGGTTGGAGAGTTACATTGGAGGTTGACCGTTTGACTGTTGCTGCCGAATGGAGACGTGGGCGTTTCAATTGACTATTTTGTCCCTTCTGTTTGTTTTTTGCGCTGTCCAATTAAAATTTTCAATTACAAAAATTCTTGGCCTGTAATGCATCGAAAAAATTCATAATATATCCATTTTAAAATAATAATTATTATATGACAAATTAAAAAAACCTAATCAAGAATAATATTTGAAATTCTAATGGTATTTTATTATTAGTCATTCAATTGCCTAAAATTATAGTTAATAAATATTAATTAGTACTCCTCCCAATAAAAGAATTAATATCATAAATTTTTTGAACTTAATAATATATCAAATATCTCTTTTGAGATTTAAAAAAATATAAACTCTCTACCTTGTTATTTAATTATTATATTAATTTTTTGCCAAAAATTGACTGAATGTGTATAATTTTAATATAATTTTATGAATTAATAAAAAATTTTCAAATGAAATATTCTTTAGTAAAAATTTTAGAATACTTTTTGTAGATGTAAAGTTATTTAAACTCTTTTTTTATTAAAATTATATCCATACAGTAATTTTCTAGCAAATAAAAATGATATAATAATTAATTGATAAGTCAATAAATTTTTAATATTTTTTAAATTTCAAGAGAGTATTTAATATATTTTTAAAGAGTTTTTTATAAACTTTCTTAAAAAATAATTAATATATTTTGTTAAGAAAAAAGAGGAGGGTGTTTGGGTAATTTGATGGGGAGACAGATAGCGGGAAAAGTAGCGGAAACCGGAAAATAATCGAGGGGGGCCCACGTGGACAAAGAAGTCTATCTACCGACGGTGTTGTCTTATCCGACATGGGCCACTTGTCTCTCTCTATCTTAAGGTTTCAAAAGATAAAAGAAATACTTACGTACGACGAATGAGGAATTTTCTTTAATTAATTGTCGTTTCCATGCATAATTAGTACAGTACTAATATAAATTAAAAGTAGTGCTTTATTTTAGCTAACGACTTTTCTTGCTGGTGTTTATAATAATAATTAAGCCGTTGAAAAATATGACACTATATATATATAATTTCCGCAACATCGTAGTTTCCCGCCATAATGGAGCGTCGTGGGCCGTCCAAATGATTCTGTTGTGTTTGGGCCGTCGGATGAACTCTGGAAAGCTAACATGTGTAATGATCGCACAAGTGGAAAGTTGAAACGGGCGATTCCTTGGAGTAACGCCTGCTGTAGAATCAGGCCAAAATTTCATACGTCGGAAGGCTATGGATAATGGATTTGGATTGGATTCTACAGCCTGCTCAAATGTGCTTTTCGTGATTGATTATTTCCAAATAATCAAATCCCGCAATAGTATCACATTTTTAAAAGAGCCTGTCATTTATAAATTCAGAAAACGTGCGAGTTTTTCAAACTTATGATCGAAATCCTGATTTTGATTTATTAGACAACTGTACCCCAGTCACTCCAAATGTGTGTTTGACTAGGCGTAGGTGGAGGCAAAATTCTCATTCATATGACTGAGTTGTATGTGATTTTTAGGACATATTTGTATTTCGAAGGTTTTTATCGTTTTTTTCAAAGGAAAATTGCACTTTTTCAGAATTATAGCTTAACCGCTGGTTTTGATTTATCAGACAACTGTACCTCACTCAATCAAAATGCATGTTTGACTAGATGTAGTGTAGGCGAAGGCAGAATTCTCGTTCGTATGACAGAGTTGTGTACGATTTATAAGGTATATCTGTATTTGGAAGGTTTTTAAAAGACAAACTAATAAATAGAGAGCGATACTAATAAGATGATGTACTATTTAGCAATTCAGTTTTTTTTAATACAATAATAGTCTTAATAGTATGATTCGGTGTCAAATTTAATATTAAATATTACTTTACAAAAAATATAATTTTAAATATTTGATAGTGGACAAATTTAATCATAAATTTTATTATTCACAATTATTATTATTTTTTTAAACATGTTGGCCTTTGTCAAATTATTACCCAAACCCCCTCGGTTTAAATTTATCAAACAACTGTACCCGGTTAGTCCAGATGCATGTTTAACAGGGGTTGATAGAGGTGAAATTTTCATCCTTATGAGGTAAATAGAATGCGATACTAGTAAAATGGAGTCATATTTAGTAATTTTTTTTACGAGTCATTCAATTTTATTATACTAGCTGTTCTGTTTTAGTAACGTCATACATATTTTTTTAAAAATAAAATATATATATATATATTAATCTATTGAAAAACGTTCAACAACAATTGACAACACGAACATATAACCAAAGAAACGCAAATTACAAGTATTATTGTGTTTACTACGGATAAATATATATAGATATACCATATCAAGCAGTGGATATATCTCTTTTCGAAATTTTAATTCGAAACAATAATACATCACTAATTATCATATGAAAACTCCAAATTATAAATCTAATAAATAAATCTACGATGTCTGAATTCTCTTGGATCAAATCAGCAAACATCATCAATGACACCGCTACCAATCCAACGAACTTCACAAATGAATTATCGCCATAATAACGAACACCATTAATGAAGCTACGACCAGACACTACCAGTAGATCTGAATCTACTGAAGGAAAAAAAATACTATTCCCTTCTATAGATTATCTATTGAATGACGGAAGAAATAAACATTTGTGGATAGCCCCCTTTATTGGATGACGAAACTAAAATAGGAAAAAGAAAATGAAGAACAAATTTATTTTCTCATTCTCCCATGATGGGAAGATGAGAAAAAAATATTTTTTGAAAATTGAGTTTGGGAGAAAAAAGAGGAACCGTGACTACTAAAGTTTTTTCGTTAGCGACTGCTTGTAACCTTATAGATAGATTGACTCAGATAGCTTTCGATTTTCATATTCGTCGGTTCAAAATGATTAACTCAAATTACGGGATTGTTAGAAGAATTATATACAAATTAATTTGAGTAATAGAAGTTATTATTAACGTGTTAACTATCCAAAATGCCTTTTAATAACTATTTAATCTGTATATATAGTATATAAAAGCAAAAAAAAAGAAGCACTTTTTGTATTTCCTGTTGACACGTCAGCTGCTTTGGAATTTTAAATTATATTTTTAAGTGGATTGGTGGTAGTAAATTAAAGGGGTATGATAGCAAATACTTGGATTATCAACTGAATTCTATTATTTTATTTCAAAATTTTTTATTAAAATTTTAATAAATTTATTATTAAATTTTCGGTTTATAAACTTCCAACATACATGAATGATTAAAGCAGGCATGGCATGATCCTAGATAGGAAATAATGTATAGGGATGCATAGAGGACTTGATTGAGGAACAAGAGAATTGTTACCGCTGAATTAGTTAATGGAATTTTACCCCACACACACACACACACACATATATATATATATATATATATTGAGAAGTAAATTATGCGGCAAATTACATTACTTCTTCCACAGTCAATAACCATTCGACAGTCAATAATCAAAAGGTTTTCAAAAAGTACTATTAGAACACTACAGTGGAGATCCGAAATGATATTGTAGGTATGCCGTATATGTGTATTGAGTTCATTATTAAGCGTAATCTCCTATTTTGTACTTAAAAAAAAGGTAAATCATATTTATTTCCTTTATAGTTTATTCAAATTATTGAATGAGAAAATTAATATCATATTATAACCTCATTTTGGTTAAAAAATGTCAAAATTTTTTTTAAAAATATTTTTCAATATTTGACTTCGGTCAATAAAGTAAAATATAATTGTCAGAAATTTTTAAGACTATTAATCAAATTAAAAAGAGGTAAATGTAATTAAAAAAAAAAAGAGCTAGCTTGAAACTTACAACTTGAATGCAGCAAAAGAGTTAATTGCAACATCACAAATTAACATTGTACAACAGAACTGAAGAACAGAACATAGATGCATACTGCTGCAGTTGATTCAAAGTCTAACAATAGTACAATCTACATATACTTCCACTGAACCTGACCTGAATGATCCCCTCTTCATAGATATCAACTAAACCACTTTCTGCCACCAATAATCTTCTTCCTGTGAGCTCTGCACCCCGGCTGATTCAACCTCATCCGTAGCTGTTCCTATGAATACCACAAACTCCTACAGAATACTACCTCAGATCCCCGATTCGTGTTGTTCTTTACTCATCCTATCCCGCAATATATCAATCTATATTGTGGTTATACATCATGCATTTGCCATTCAACATAGCATCAAACAGAAATATTTCTTCAGCGTTTTCATTTTGACACCAGCAGCCTTCACTTTACCTCTAGATATGAGTCTCCCAGTCCCATTGTTCGAAGAGCTAGCGACTGACGAATCTTGGTTGTTTCCCTCGGCCTTCAGCTTCTTCGCAGTGTGATCTGCATCCGTTTCATTAGGGTTCTGAGTCTTGAGGACTGAAGAGGGCATGTTACATCCAGCAGCTAGGGAACCTAAGATAAAGTTCCAGGTTTAATTAGCTGACAAAAAGATTGCAAATAAGGTGGTGTAAAGTAAATGTTAACAATTTAACAGACCTGAAGTGGCTGGTTCCATAACAATTTCAAATGGTTCAGCAGGAGATGCTACACTGAAGCAGGAATTGGAAGTCTCCACATTGAGGATGTGATCATTCGGGCGATCCAACTCCTGCAGCAGCGCATCTGAATCGAAATAGTATTCTTCCAAGGTCAAGCTCGAGCGGCTAGAATTATCTGAACTGGTGGAACGAGAAAGCGAACCATCTAGATCATTCAATTCTAAAAAGTCATCATCGGATATGGCTCTTAGTTGAGGATCCAAATTGCTCTCAGCTTCAGATATGAGTTTTTTGGCATCACCTTCATCATTCACCTAAGACACAAAGCATATTCATGATGCAAAACAACTATCGTAGCACAAGGAAGTGAACCCTTCAAAATCCTCCCAAAATCCCCCCAGGTAATGAAGTACTTTAGCCATCATCAACTAAGGAAATTATTTAATTAGAGGACCAACCAGGGCCATGCTTGAAGAACCCTGTTTATATGTAGTGTTACTTTTAGGGACAACAGGTGCCATTGAATGAACATCATTCTTATGTAAAGCTACAGATTTTCTTGTATTAGGTTGCACTTCCAAGTCAGAGCTCCTTCCACCCGAGTCGAAAACTCTGCATATTGCTCTTGATTCCTTCACATTATTCAGAAAACTAGTGAATGACTGGCATTTCTGTGGGATACAAATTGCAAATCTAATGAATCCTGGTTGCACAGACTACCTTTTCTATTTTGTCGCTGCGAGGTCCCTTCCCTGTTAGCTTGTACTCTAGCATCAGCCAATTAGTTCTTTGTTCTCGGGCATCGTGGACTTCGACAAATTCCAAAGTTGTTCTCCAACCAATTACAGCAGAGTCAGTAAATATCTCAATGGGGGCTCCCTTCTGTCTCCAGAACCCAAACTCAGTCTTTTTCTCATCAGTTGAACACACCAGGAACCAAATTCCATCTGCTCATAAAAATTTACTCTTTCAACATTAGCAATATTCATGCAACGTTAAAGAAAGAGCTTTCTGGAGAGAAATATAAACAAACATTGCGAAATTAGGCACTCGGAGTAACATCATCAGCCGGTTAAACATGTCTACAAATCAAGTGGTCTGATTATCTGATTTTCCATCTGCAAACAATTTTGTTTGTGCTAAAGATACAGTCAGCAAGAGTAGCTTCCAAGTCCATTTTAATCTAACAACTTGAAAAGTATCGGTCCACAATCAATATATACGAATTTCATTAAACCACAGGCAAAGATCATGGAAAAAAGTTCTAAAGATTTTGATCATAATACTAACCTGGTAAGCTACCAGGCTTAGTTTGGTAAGGATTTGCTTCAACCACATTATCTGGGAGAGGAGATTTATTCCTGAGTTTCTCCAAATGCATCATTGCTTGCTTTTCGGTGACTTCTAAAGCCAGATCAGCAAGAGGGGGAGGTGCAGGAAGATACATAGTGACAGAGTCAGTGGCAATGTGAACACTACAGTGGCTGAAATCTGCATCACAGAAACAGGACGAACGTTAATGAACTCAGAAACACGAAATCTCAATCTTTTTGGGGCTAAAAATTTGGTTTTAATTAGCCTTGTGTATGCACATAGGTTTTTCCCAAATCAATTCCGTTCTTCAATCCAATTCAGCTAAATTCCAAGAGGGAGAATGGAGAAAAGCCTTGATGTTGAAGTAAGAAACTGTATATGATGTGGGTAGGGGGCCAAAAAATCTTATCTTGAACTAAATTCAAGAAGTAAGAAACTGTAATGATTCTTGATGAAAGTTATGCCTCCAATGCATGAATCTTTGAATAGGGAAGACTAATCAATTTCTAATCAAAAGTTCAGCATCCATCCATATGAAAGATTGTTGATTAATATCAGGGCCGGAAAAATTTAAGCGAACAGTTAAGAATACATTATCATCGAAGAAGGAAAGGGTGCCGGAGAGAATGATGAAAAATGAAGTCTTGGCAATGGAATGGATAATACACAGAGAAAGAGAAGGCTGCATGATACGGGAAGAATCAAGAAAATAACTTTAATGGTTCCAAACAAAGACTAAATGCTAGAATATTCTCCACATCCACAAAGGTAACAGCACAAAATCTCTGATTCCACAAAAAAATGCATGAAAAACAATGCAAGAACAGGGGTTTTTGTTTTGTCCATTAGCAATCCGGAGGCAATTCAAACCAAAGCCAGACTCTTTGATCATCATTTGATGGAAACAGACAGTCAAGATCATCGGCCAAGAACGAGAATCAAGACAACCCACAAGACAAGATAAGATTGAATAGAAACAAGAAGTGAAAAGAAGACAAACCTTTGAATAAGTGAGAGAGAGTTCGAAGAAGAAAGAGGCCCTCTTGCTGAACTTCCAAGTGCTTCACTCCATTTACTTAATCACTACTCAAAATAGGAAAAAAACATTCAACTGAATCAGAATGTTGGGGGCTTATATAGGCCCAGTTCCAAGGCTGACATCCTACCTTTGTTAATGTGACCATGGTTACTAAAGTTTGGCCAAACACGGTTAAGCTGAGCGCAGCCTAAAATAAAAAATGCAACAAAACATTTTGTTCTAATAAAGTCCCATTTCTTTTCCTCTTCAATTTAGCTTTAGTAGTAGAGCGGTGAATACTGAGCATAGTCACTTTTGTGTACGTGGGAGTATGCTATTTGCTGTGTTATGCATACAACCGAGCCTGTAGAACTCAATTGTACGACCTTCCGAGTCAAGCTTACCGCGTCTTCTAGGAAGGTTCTTTGTCTTTCCTATTCAATAATGTGTGGTAAAAGATGAAATCTTGGGCAACTTGTAATGGAGTCTAAGACTAATCCTCTGATGCAATCAGACCTTCTCAATGATGATGAAAGCCCCTTCAGATTCATGATGATGGGTCCAAAAGAATGCTTTTAAAAAAAAAAAAAAAATCTGGAATTGAGATAATCAAATATTTGATGTGTTTTATGTTCTTGCAGTATTCTGTTACAAAATGAATTGAATTTTTAATCTGTAAATAAATGCATCCATCAATCTATTAATTACCTAAAATACCTTATAAAAATACAATGGTAAACAATACTATTGTAGTAAATTTTAGGGGGCTTCAAAATCTTGAAAAACAGTAAACGCAAATACGCAAGCTAGAGTAAGACGGGTCAGAAGACTCAAAAACACAGTGACGAGTCTGCCTCTACTACTGATCTCTGATCAGCCAAAAATGGAGAACCCGGGAAGCCATGGCAGGCTCTTACAGTTTCTCAAGTTGGGTATTTACCGTTTCGAGAATTCGACCGCTGTATTCATCGACCCAGTTCGGATCCTTAACCGCTCATACACACGGTTCAGAGTCTCAGCTTCCGGTTACTACTCTCGGTTTTTTGAAGATTCCGATGGAAAACCGGCCGACAAACAGATTGAACCTCAGCCGGGTTCTCGAAAACGAAAGCGTAAGAAGCAGAAAAACCTTCCTTTTCTTAACGAAGCGGAACAAATTGCCGAACAGAGGCACCAGGTACTCACCCGACCCGGGTGTTACATGCCCATTTATGGTATATAGTGTAGCTTTCTTTTTTGTTTGTGACCCCTTGATTTAGAAAATGAAATTGCTGATATTTTGAAGATGGCGAGACCATTGCTGTTGGGAGCCCATGAAGCTTTGCTTGAAGCCACTGAATTACTGGGAGTTTTGACAAGTTTGAGGAATGATGATGTTAATGAAGAGGAATGTACGGACAACTTACTGAAGAGGGAAAGCAGCGAGCTTGATTTCGTACAGCTGGGAAGTGTTTGGCAGGCACCGCTATATGAAATCAGTCTCCGCTGCAACGGAGATAATCATCCTGGCGAAGATAGAGGTTGGTTCCACTTGAAAGAAGGAACTTTGATGTTGTATTTTGCTTAATTTTTCATTGTCTGGAAAATTGACAAATGCGTACTTTTTTCTTTGATGACTTACTATCTTTCATGATTGTAATGCTAGTTTCATGGATAAAGTTATGATTTTTGTCCGAAATAGGGTTTGTTTATGTATATATCCATATCAGATTGTCTTTCTATGTGAAAATAAACTTGTTTTTATGTTTCCAAATATGCCAGGTTTAAGAATTGTCCCACCTGACAAGGGAATGTCCATACCATTATTTCACAATCTTGTTATGAATGAAGCAGACAATGATGTGGAGGCCGAAATTTTGAACCATAGATACATTATGCCTAAGAAGAGCTGTTTTTATATGGTATGTTCTTGACCACAAATTACAAAGAAATTTGTTCCTTTTTCACTCCCTTCTATTGATTTTCAACTACTGTTCAATGTTATATGTGTTAGTTTATATGAGGATCAAGTTAGCCAGGATGCAGAAACACTCTTACATTGTTCTTTTTGTTTTTTTTTTGCCATGCTTGGAAGTCAGATTTGCAGGAGCTTCATAATCTAGTTCCAGGTAAAGTTATATTAACCAGCCTCCATATTCATGTTGGATAGTCTAATGGATGCAAATCCTCTGATAATGGCTACAAATCTCTGAATTTCATGGCTGAGATCTTGCAGTTGAATCTGATGGCGGCTTCAATCTCATATTGATTGATCCACCGTGGGAGAACAGCAGCGCCCATCAGAAACTTAAGTATGCAATCAAGCTCTATTTTCTGCCATTCTGCCATTTTCTAGCATTTGTCCATTTGGATACGTGCGCGATCTCTCAGAATCGGCTACAGAGTGATGAACATATTAGTCTGTCATTGTTTTTCTTGTTATACTCAGATGCAGTATCTAAAATGCAGTAGAATGCACTTGTCCTCTTCTTGCACATAACCTCCCTTAAGGTCAAATTTACTTTTCCGATCCAACTACTCCATTATAGGTACCGGACTTTGCCAAATAGACACTTCTTATCTCTTCCTATCAAGCAACTCACACATACAAGTGGGGCATTAATAGCCCTGTGGGTGACTAATAGGGAGAAATTACGGAGGTTTGTAGAGAATGAATTATTTCCGGCATGGGGAGTCAAATATGCAGCTACCATGTACTGGTTGAAGGTATTATTCTCAATACTGCCGTGGTATAGATATTTTGATTCCGCTGTTCTCTGCTTTATTGACTTTGTATCATACAGGTAAAGGCAGATGGCTCATTAATTGGCGAATTGGATCTCTTTCATCATAGACCATATGAATGCCTTCTCCTAGGTTATAGTAGTCGAAAGGTAAGCTTCTCTACTTTTCTTAAAGATTGAATGGTTTTGATTTTCTAGGTGATTGTCTAAATCTTGGCGTTCATGAAAGCTTCTGTACTCAGTTTGTTGGATAACTGTCTGCAGGATGTAGATTTAGATAAATTTTCAGGTCATAAACCTCTACCAGATAATCAAGTATTCATCAGTGTTCCTGGTGATTATTCAAGGAAGCCTCCTCTTGGAGGTATGCATGTGTTTTCTGAACTTTTAATCCCTTTTTTTCTTTCCTGCTTAAAGGGGTTCTGGTCAGCGTGTTGTTTAGATCCGAATATTGATGTTACGAGTCATCTATCTTCTTTATGCCTCTCTTGATACGCTGACACTGTAGATATGCTACTGGAGTACGCGCCAAGCGTTGGGCATGCTCGGGGTGTTGAACTATTTGCTCGAGAACTGAGTGCGGGTTGGTGTTGTTGGGGGAATGAGCCCCTACATTTTCAAGATACAAAATACTTTTCGAATAGGAGAGATATATGAAGGTCGAGACAAAGGGTTTTAGGCTGCCTACGAGTCTTGCAGTACGGTACTTGTTCGACACACACTTAACACATTATCTCATAGTACATTGGTTTTAGAAGAAGCATGCAAAATGTTGTCTCGTATTATGCAACGAGATCTCGGGTTATCAAGCAGCCGTTCTCCTTCCAATGTTGGCGAATGGGCGAGTGTCTCAGGAGCAAATGGCAACCTTTTTCGTTCGTTCAAGTTATCGTCGAGTTGGGTAGAAAGAGTTGCATCATACATGACAGATCGGTCAGAGTTTTGTTTAACTTGTTCAATGTGGAAACAGCTTGTGCTTCTTATGCTTGTTTTGTGTTGGAAATTCTGTAACTCGGCTGATGAGCATTTGACAATGGAAGGCTTTTCTCTAGTTGCATCAATTTCATCACTAATTCATGACCAATTCTTTTCCTTTTGATTTAGCTACAGTCCCAACTCCTACAGAGAGGCAATCTGATGAGAAAATATAACTAACTCTCGTAATATTTCGCAAACTTATGGTTAAATAAAAAAAAGATGAGGATCACAATCAACAAGTCGTTGTAGTATAGTGGTGAGTATTTCCGCCTGTCACGCGGACGACCCGGGTTCGATCCCCGGCAACGGCGTTTATTTATTTTTCGTTCAGTTAAATTAACCCGGGTTCGACCCCGGCAAGGGTGATTATTTATTTTTTTTGGTCAATTTGCACAGATCATTATATTAAACTAACCTATCATGCCAAAAAATTATTTCAAGCCTAGCAGTAACGGTTTTCCTTTCTTCTCTCCCAAACTCAATTTTCAAAAATTTATTTTCCCGTCGTCTCATTATTGTAGGATGAGAGAAATAAATTTGTTGTCCGTTTTCATTTTATTGTTTTTAGTTTCATCATCCAATGAAGGGAGATTGTCCCCAATCTTTATTTTCTTTTATCTTTCAGTATATTTAGATATACTGGTAATGAATTAGTCGCGGCTTCAATTTATGGTGATCGTTGTTATGGCGGCAGTTTCTTTGGTGAAGTTCGTTGGATTGGTAGCGACATCGTTAATGATGTTCGCTGGTTTGGTCCAAAAAGATTCAGTCATCATAGATCTAATTATTATATCTATGTTTTAGAGTTTTTATTAGAAAATTAGTGATGTATCATTGTTCAAATTAAAATTTTGACATGTAATATATTCATCACTTGACAGGGTAAACTTATATAAGTTTATCCGTAATAAATACAACACAATTATATTTGTAATTTGTGGGCGTATGTTCTTTTGTTATTTGTTGGGAAGGATTTTCAGTAAATTAATATATATTTTTTATTTTTTTAAAAAAATAACTAACATGTCATCCAAACCACTTTAATTGAATTCTCAAAATCAATTTACAGTTTTGCAATACAAATGCTTACAGAATACAGTATTGATTGCAAACAAAAAGAATCGAACAAGGAAAACACATCCCATCTTATTCTTCTTTATTATAATTTTCTTCACTAATTTTCCCTGTAAACGATGTAATCCGCCATTGCAATTAGAGGAGCCGCCTTGTCTGCATCAAATTCAGACAACTGTTCCTTAGCTTCCTCTCTCAGCTTCTTGGCAAACTCCTTAGTCTTGTCTAATCCTAGTAACTTAGGAAAAGTCGTCTTGTCCGTGGCCACATCTTTTCCTGCTGTCTTTCCCAATTCTTTAGACGATTTTGTAACATCAAGAATGTCGTCAACTACTTGAAACAATAGCCCAATACACCTCCCGTATCGTCTCAGCTTTTTCACCTCTTCTGGACTTCCGGCGCCCAGTATTGCTCCGGTCGCTACTGACGCCTCGAACAACGCCGCCGTTTTGTGCGTGTGAATGAACTCCAGCTGGTCTAGTCCGATATTGGGTTTTCCGGTACACTGTAAATCAACAACTTGACCGATTACTAAATCCTCCCCAACTTTTGCTACTTCCACAATTGCGGCAAGGACTCTGGCTGGAGGAACGCCATCGGATTTTGTGATCATGTGCTCGACGGCGAAATTGATGAGGGAATCGCCGGCGAGGACCGCCACATCCTCGCCGAAGACTCGGTGGTTCGTGGGTTTTCCGCGGCGGAGGTCGTCGTTGTCCATGCAAGGTAAATCGTCATGGATTAACGACATGGTATGGATCATTTCGACCGCGCAGGCAGCTGGCATGGCGTTAGAGTAGTGGCCGCCGACTATCTCGCATGCGGCGATGCCCATTATCGGACGGACCCTTTTCCCGCCAGCCAACAAGGAATACCGGATTGCATGGTGGAGGATTCTTGGGCTCTTGATAGGGATGGAATCTTCCAAAGCTTTATTTATCATTTTAGTCTTTTCAGCCATGTATGCCTCCAAGTTGAACAGAGTCAAGGAGCCATTGTGTTGAACATGAACAGTTTGTTCTTCCTTTTTAGTGATGGCTGAAATTGAAAATGCAGGAACGTGCTTATTATTCCTCTGGTTGAAGAACTTGAGCTGGCAATTCACTGGTTTGTAGGTAAAGACATGGAAAGATACGATCTTTGATTGGTTGATGAATACAGAACATGGTGTTTGATATGCTGAGCCTAACAAATTCATTGTTTGATCTCAATTCACTCTGCTTCTAACAGTTCTTCATTTGCTGTCCATATATTCTTAGAGCAAGCTAGCAAGCTTCTAAAGATGTAAGTTGCAAGGGATACTGTGGCGATCTCGAGCAGATCAACTGGTGCCACTGCCATGTTCCTCATCATTATTTGCGGTGGAAGATACCAGCAGGCCCGTCCAAGTAGCAGCAAGCAACCGAATAATGAAAAAAAATTGCAGGAACACATTATCCAAAGTATTCCAACCCCAGAAAACATGAAGATTCAAGGGCTTGGATAAGTACCTTAGAAGTAAGACAAAGTCCTAAGTATGCATTGAAATCTGAAGCAGCAGTTTAGGAGGATGCATGAACGAAACCCGTTAAATTGAACATGGGATCTCGCTTAAAACAGTTCTGATGTTTTTAATATTAGCTGCAGCTTTGAGAAGACAGACTGGATTATCTGTCCTACATTGTCAAATGTAAGTGAGTGGCATTTGAGATGATTGATGCAAAATAGGTGTACGAGGTAGAAATAAATTCAACTGCATTCTCTGCATAAATCAGAGATCAAAGAGAAAGGGGGAAGCTTTGATGATCAGATTATACTATTTCTTGATTCACTGCTATACACCATCTAAAGAAAGCATGGCTGCTCTGATTTACTAACAATTATCAGAAAACCAAAATCTGGGATTGTCCCAAAATTTCTACTTATCCCTATAGGCAATGTAATCCGCCAATGCAATCAAAGGAGCTGCCTTTTTGGGATCGAAATCTGACAATTGTTCTTTAGCATCCTCGTTCAGTTTCTTGGCAAACTCTCTAGCCTTGTCTAGTCCGAGTAATTTGGGATATGTAGTTTTGTCTGTTGCTAGATCTTTTCCGGCCGTTTTTCCCAGTTCTTCCGACGACTTTGTCACATCAAGAATGTCATCGACAACCTGAAATAACAGCCCAATACACCTCGCGAAACGTCTCAGTTTCTCCACTTTTAGATCAGTTCCACCGCCCAAGATTGCTCCTAACACCACTGAAGCTTCTAACAATGCTGCCGTTTTGTGTATGTGGATGAACTCTAGCTGGTCCAATCCAATGTCGGATTTTCCCGTCGAAGTTAAATCCACCACTTGCCCTGCCACTAATCCTTCGGTGCCGATTGATTTCGCCAGTTCCCCAACTGCGGCTAATACTCTTGCCGGCGAAACCCCTTTGGTTGCCGTGACTATATACTCAAATGCAAACGCGAGGAGGGAATCTCCGGCGAGGACAGCCACGTCCTCCCCGAATACTTTGTGGTTAGTGGGTATTCCACGGCGGAGGTCGTCGTTGTCCATACACGGCAAGTCGTCGTGGATGAGCGACATGGTGTGGATCATCTCCACCGCACAGGCCGCCGGTACAGCGTTAGTGTAGCGCCCGCCGACGAGCTCGCAGGCCGCGATGCAGAGCATCGGACGAACCCTCTTGCCTCCGGCCAACAAAGAATATCGCATCGCCTGATGGATCGTTTTCGGGTCCTTGACAGGAACTGAACCGTCCAAAGCTTGATTGATCAAATCAGCCTTCTCAACCATGTAAGCCTTGAAGTCGAAACAATCATCTTCTCCGGCGATTCTTTCTTCTTCCTTAGCCAAGGTGGCTGAGATTGAAAACGAAGCAATGGGCTTTCTTGCATCTGGAGTAAATCTTGGGTAGCTCATGGATTTGTGGGCAAAACCCAGGAAGGATTTACAAAGGGCCCTCGGATTATTGAAAACACAACATGTCTGAAACCAAGAATCTGCAAAATTGACAGTAGATCTCATGCTCTGAAATCGGGTCCACTTCTACTTATATCTATACTGGGAATATAAAGTTTGAAGGGGCAATTAATTTAAGTAGGATTTGAAGGTGGGAAAATGGACAGAGAAGCAAGACCAGTGGAGCTGATGAGGGAGGATTTCATTGAGATAGGGTTTTGGATCAGGGAGATGGGCAGGAGGAGTCATGTCCAACTCCATTACCTAAATATTATTCCTTTCCCAATTTATATATATATATATTTTTTTCCCACCAATTATTTATTTCATTACTACTTTCTTCCTTTGTTTCCTTTCTATAGTATAGAGATGGTGGTATTGAACTCTAACAAATGAACAACAAGTGTTTTGCAATTGAGTTTTTAAACTTACCTCTCTCCACTATAATGTATTTTAGGCTAATTATATTTACATTTATCGATATTTTTTCAAATGTTTGAATTACATTTATTTTATTTTATTGAAGTTAAACATGAGAAAATATCAAAACACAAAAGAGTCTAGTAATCTCTAACCAAAATGAGTTTAAGTGATTGTAAATGTAAATTTTTTCAATGATTTTTTGACTTACTAAAATGTTTACACGGCAAATTTTTGACCCAGAGCTTTTGGAATGAAAAAATTATCCAACTTATATAGTATATATGTCTGGCTCAACAACGATTACATTTTGTTCATAAGAAACTCTTACTACATCATGAGCTAATCAACTCCAAACTTCTATTGTGACTCAAAAACTCTACATAAACCTCTTGGTCTATTGATCTTCAAGGAAGTTAAACAATCAGTCAACCGCAAATTTACATTCTCTGTGTCTGTGGTGAATCCAAACATGCCAGTCACACCATACGAATCATTAGATTCCACGTAACATGCTAACCAACTCCAAACTTCTATTGAGGCTCAAAAACTTTACATAAACCTCTTTGTCTATTGATCGCCAATGAAGTTAAATAGTTAGTTAGTCGCAAACTTACTTTCTCTATATCCGTGGCGAATCCAAACATGTCAATCACACCATAAGAATCATTGGATTCCACGTAATAGGCTAACCAACTCCAAACTTCTATTGGGACTCAAAAACTTTGCATAAACCTCTTGGTCTATTAATCGCCAATGAAATTAAACAGTCAATCAGTCACAAACTTACATTCTCTATATCCGTGACAAATTCAAACATGTCAATCACACCTTACGAATCATTGGATTCGACATAACAGACTATCATAGATCTCATCCTCTCCCACTTATCGCGCATTATTAAGACCACACTCTCATTATCTATCTAATTTTCAACTTACTTTTTGCCCAACTTCCAAGCGAATTGTAGTCATTGGAATAGACCCTATAATTCGGCTATGTAATGTTAGGCCTCCATATGTTCAACATAAAGCCATCTAACCACCTCTCCTAGATAGCCCTTACCGTCCCCCAACAATACCATGTCCTATTGTGAGATTGAAAGCATGATTCGTGTTCACTTTAACCCATTAAATATGTAACCCATCTAAATATGGTAAAACAAAAGGAAAATAAGAAGGTATGGAATTTAATGTTTGTTTCATGGTAAATTATGAATTTGTATTTTGTATTATGATTTTATTTTTAAGACATGTATTTATATATTTATTTTTTTTGAAGCATATATTTTTATTATTTAGTTTGAAAGAAAATACTATTTTTTTATTAAATTTATTTTTTTAAATATCTATATATAATTTATTAAAACTTAGAAAAATACATTATAAGAAATTTCACCATTAATATATCACAAATTAATAAAAGACCAAAAGGAGTATAAACTAAGGTTGTCTTTTGTATGATTGTAGTGGAAAGAAATGGAACACTTTTATCACTATTATTCTTAAATTTTTATCAGTTTTAATTGCCGCATTCATTCACCGAAACAAACAGAGAATAATAAAAATAAAGAAAAGAATTCGCCCCAAAGTGGGCTCGCTTTCATTCTTCTGTCTCAGATTCTCTCTTCTCTCACCCTTTCTTTCTCTTCCCTTTCTCTCTTTTATCAATTCGATAAGAACCCTCCTCTGAAATCTCAATTCTGAATCGTCCCTCTTCCCTTTTTTTCTCTTCTGCTTTTCATCATCCAGGGTAAACAAAAGCCCTCTTCTTTATTTTATCTTATGTTGTTCAGATTTAGCTCTTGATTCTTTTATTAGATCACAAAACAATCTAGGGTTTTTGTTGATTTTATCTGCAAGTTTGAAGTGTTTTTGATCTGGGATTTTGGTTGCATATGCTATGCTTATTTCTGTTTTTGGTTATACGCATATGTTATGTTGAAGTTTGATTAGTTTATGTACTATTTAGTGCCATTTTGTTTTTCGCATATTTTCTTGCTGCCATGTTTGCTGACTATCCTTATCTGATTGCTGTAAGCTGGTGATCCAACTTCAAAGGATAATAATTTCAATTATGACGAACAGTTTTAGCAAACCCAAATCATTTTGTTTGCTAGAAGATTCTGTTAGAGCAGGGAACGTGTTCTAAATGTAATTTACTCATGGGATGTGTAGATAGTACTGACTTGAGTCTCCTTAGAGCTATTAGTTTCTAGTCATGTAGGTGACACCATCAGTTTGGGCATTTCTTGCTTTATGCTACAAAGAACTGCTTGGTGTCCATGTTTGTTTCTGGGTTTAATATTTGGTTTGATTATTGCTAAAAAAATTGATTTCTGGGGTAGAATATGATGATGTATTGGATGGCTCGAAGAAATGTAACTTTTAATTATTCTAATGGTGAAGTCTTTGTTGTTCTGTTGTTCATAGTCACAAGTAGGGACATTTTTTAATATTTATTCCTGTTTCTTTTTGCCTGGAAACAAGAATATCTGTGAAGTTTAAAAGGCCAGATGATGCAGTTATTCTGAGAAAGAGCATGTTTGTCACTTGAGATGGTGGATCCAAAGTTTCACCCATTACAAACCTATGAAACTTTTACAAAGTTCTTGATTGTAGTTGTGCAGCTTGTATGCTGATATATTTTGTTTGCAGGAAAATGATTAAGCTATTCAAGGTAAAGGAAAAGCAAAAGGAGCTTGCTGAAAATGCCAATGGGAAACCTCCAGGCAAGAAGCAAAGTGCTGGAGAGCTACGCCTCAATAAAGGTTAATTAATCTCTCAGTCTTGTTATTGTGTAAAAATCATGTAGCTTGGGTTTAATAAGATTTGGAGTTAAATAAATATATCTTTGATCAATCAATTTAATCTGACATCTATTTCTCTGGTACTCGAGATTTCCCATCATTTTTGTGAAGTTTAAATGTTGTCTTCATGTGCACTTCTGGAGTTGACTTATTTTATCGGCAATTCCAATTTACTTCTTTTGGCACTCAATATGGTGGTTTCTTCCTTTTACCAAATGCATGAAACAGCTTAACGCTTAAACGTGCATTGGATGCCTCCTGGTTACACTAAATGTCTAATATTCATTTAGTGGAAGAATATTGAACATTTTGTTTTTTTTGTTATCAACTCTTCTGAATCATCAAGCTTTGCATTAATGAAGAGAGGAAACTTGTCGTGTGTGTTTCCTTTGCAATGTTGAATGCCTGTAGTTTATTACCTGCACCCATCTGGAAACGGGGTTTATGAATATGAGAACAGTTTGAACTACATACACTCACATCCTACTGTAATTTATTTAGGTTGTTTGTTTCTTTTCATATTTTGTGGATTGCTTCCCCATGCTATCCAATCCTTTGAAAACGTTGTCAGTTGGATGAGGTTTACTGATGGAGCTAAAAAATATTTCTGACCAAATTTTCTAATTTTTCTTCTTATCTGCAGATATTAGTGAATTGAATATGCCGAAGTCATGTACAATATCATTTCCAAATGGAAAGGATGACCTTATGAATTTTGAAGTTACAATTCGGCCAGATGAAGGATATTATATGTAAGTATTGTTTTTCTGGTACTTGCCTTTTGCTGTGGGAATCATTGGACTTGCAATTGGTGCGTGATGTATCTCTCTTGTGCATGGATATCAGGGGTGGCACCTTTGTGTTTTCTTTCCAAATTTCTCCCGTCTATCCTCATGAAGCACCGAAGGTCAAATGCAAGACAAAGGTGACGGAAACCTTTCATTATATAGAAACATTCTTTTCCTTAATGATACATATTTTCTGATTGTTTTCTCATTTGAATTAAATGGAATATGTTGTTATAGGTTTATCATCCTAATATCGACTTGGAAGGAAACGTTTGCTTGAACATCCTTCGAGAAGATTGGAAACCTGTGTTGAGCATAAACACAGTCATCTACGGTCTTTTCCATCTCTTCACGGTATTGTTCTCTCTTTTATCAATGAATATTCTATGTTTTTCAGCAAATCACTTACTGAGGGGGCTTGCATTTTACAGGAGCCAAACCATGAGGATCCTTTGAATCCCGATGCTGCTGCCGTCTTAAGAGACAACCCAAAACTGTTCGAGTCGAATGTAAAAAGGGCAATGGCAGGTGGTTATGTCGGGCAGACGTACTTCACCCGCTGCATGTAATCTGTATGAATGCAACACCCTAGCTTAATGTCTACTGGCAATGCTGCTACATCATGTGTCTGTACATTTGTGCCCTAAAAACCATATATCCTGTGGTAATTCTGCAACAAATTTGATGCGGTTACTAGTTCCCTAGGTTCCTTTGTAATCGTAACTTGCAGAAGCTGTCTGTTTTGCTGTCCTGTCTATCATTGTAACTTCAGTTATCTTCTCTGTCAAATTTATTCTGGAAGAGATAAAGTGACCAAACTTGGTTCTCATAACTGTCTATGTTGATTCCTCATCTTTTCTGTTTTTACCTTATTCTAGTTTGAGTAAAAGATACTCATGATGTGATAATTTGTACTTTTTACCTATTCTGTTCTAGTTTGAGTAAAGATGTTCTTCCAATTTGTATACCACAATTCAGCAATTTTAAAATATAGAATTACAAATCAGCAATTTTAAAATTTGGAATTGATCTTACAAATATATATAATTGATGAATGGAATGCCTTTGTCAAATCCAACAATTATTTTAAAACGGGCTTTGTTCGTTTTGATTATTGGGTTTTTTCATTGGGCTGAGTTTGTTGGGACAGATTTGTGATGATCTTGTGGATATGTGATTATCCTAAAATGGGAAGCAAAGGAAAAGAAAGAAAGAAGTTGGGACAGGTGAAGCCCAAAGAATGTACTTGTTGTGGATCCATAACCAGAGCATGTTTGGCCTGGAAAAGCAAAGCCCATTTAGCAGTTGAGATCATCCCAATTGGTCCAAATTAAGTAACTTAGCAGCAAATGGCTCCCCACAAGGAAGGAAAGAAAGAAAGAGGAAGAAAACAAACAAAACGAGGACTGTTATTATGCGTTATGTACCTAATATATGAAGGCACAATTGTCATGTATGGGCCAGGCATTATTTACCAAACATGGAGGGGTTATGCTTCTTTCTTGTTTGATTCTCGTCAGTTATAAACATCCGTAACGCTTTTCTAACCTTTCTAATTTAGTCAAGATTCAAAAATTTAACTGAGTATATATATTCGGGAGATATTTAACCTCTTTTAAATCTATTTTTTCAGAGATATCAAAATCTTGTAAACCCTTGCTTTAATATGTGGTTTGAAAGTCAACTTCTTGAATCTTGAGATTGAGAGGTTTCATAAGCAATTTGACAATGTGAGGTGGGAAAACAAAAAATTGCAACAATGATAGATATAGTGTCAAATTTAATTCTAAATATTTACTAGTTAACAATTTCAGTCTTAGACGTTGTTATTTACAGTATATTTAATTCGAGTAACGCTTTTTTGAGGTATTTAAATGTTAAATTTCAATTTCATCAATTCTTATATCATGCAAACACCACGTGGATGTTAAATTTTATGACATGTAAACTAACACGTCATCGTAAGTCCTACATATACCTTTTTTATGTAAAAATATATGTGGGACTTAGGATGATATATTAATTTATGTGGTATAAAATTTAGCGTAACAATTGACATAATTAAAAATTCAACCGTCTAAAAACTATTACTAGAATTAAATATATTATGAATAATAAAATTTATAACTTAATTTGTCGACTACTAAACATTTAAAATAAAAGTTGACACTAAATTATAATATATATAACTATTCTACATTTTTTCGATGTGAAAATTATTACGGTACGTAGGTAGGTATGTATTTTAGTCCTATTCTATAATTGATGACCATATTAAAAGTTGTAGTATTATTGGGAAGTGTCCATTGAGTATCTTAGGTTTAGTTGACACTAACCTAAATGGTTAGAATCAAAGGATGCAAACAAGAAAGTGACAGTCCACGAAATAAGAGCCAACATTGGATCATTAATTAATGATGGAAGAGTGTTGATGCAAGAAAGAAAGATAATTAATCAAAGACTTTTTCTTTGAGGATATAATAATTATTATAGCTCATATTTAACTAGAGTTTATCGGTATTTTTATCCGTGATTCAAATTCGAGATAAAAATTTATTAGTTTCGAACGAGGAGAATCAACTATTAAGTTACGACATTCTTATCCAATCTTCTTAAATTATAACTTGTGAGATCGTTTTGAATGAAAGATAAAACAATCTAAATATTAAAATCTAAAAATTTTGGCCGAGAGGAGTAATAGATCCAACTTAATTTTTAAATTTTTTTTAATGTTTGTATTGCACGCTGAAATTGAAGTCAGCAACTTAGAGACCAAAGGGTATATCGTTGAAATACAGGAATTCAAGAAAATTATTAAAAAAAATGTAAAAAATTAACAAAATTATTTGATAAAATTGAAGAGTTAAAATAAGGTTTAGTAGCAAATAGCCCTCTTCATATGCCAAAGTATCTGACAGATAGATTTCAATAGGCATTATACCTGATTCATTTGTAAAAAAAAATTAAAAAAAATCTGATAGAAAAGAACTAGTAATGTTGAAGTCAAATATAAATTAAAGTAAAACATTAAAATCGTTGTTCTTATGGAGTTAAGGAAACCAAACACAAAAAGTTTTATTGGATATAGACAAAACAACTGATCAATAATTATAATTCAATTTAATTCATTGACTAATTCCTTTATTTATTAACTCGTTCTGTAATAATAATTTTATTTATTATATTATTTAACATGGTATTTATTTATTAATTTTTATATCACTCTTTCTAAACATATAATTTTATATATTTTTATAATATTATATTAAATATAAAAAACGAAACATAAAGTATGAGACAAAAGGAGAAATAATAAATATTTTTCGCAAGAAGTTAAACATAATTGATTAGTATAGTTTTGTCACTTTGTTTCTTAGGAGGGCCATTTCCGTTACAAATACTCTTGTGACTCGTTAGGCGTGACAATTATTAGATAACAAAATTTTAATAATATTTTTAATTAAATAAATGCAAAATATATTTATTTATTTATTTAAATTATTAATTTCTTCTAAAAATTCTTTTAATTATCCAACTATTGATTAACGAAAATAAAGTTAACATAAATATTTTTATTGAGTCAAAATATTATTAAAAATTATTAAATTTTTTAAAATTTTAATATTTTTTTATATCTTATTCGGATTAAAAAAGTAAATAATTGTTTAAAATCTCGAAGAAGAATCAATAACTAACCAAATCACAATTCGCCCATTAAATAATAGTTAATTTTTATTTTATTTAAATAAATTTGAAAATTTTATAAAAAATAAGTTATATTCTTAAGGATTAACGTGAAAAGCAGGAAATGCTTCAATCTCGATAATACATTGGAAATAAGCCGGGCAATCTGCATGGGTTTTGGACCCGACCGTTTGGGCTGGAAAAGCCTAGGGAAGGAGCACGTGGCAAAATATAATTGGTAGTTTGACTACTTCAACCCCTAGGAAAGAAAGCTCTGATCCAAAGGAGTAGCCTCACATGAAAAATTGAAATTCTCTCGACCTTTTTCTCTGCTTTTTGCTGAGAACAGTAAAAAAGAAAAAACTCACAGTAAAAAATACAGCAGTAAAACACTACTACTACTTATTACCGCTCAGAATGATAGGCTCTGATTAAAAAATCGGGAATTTCAGTTTCTGTTTCTGGCTCTGCTAATTTTCAGTTTTATTGGAATGTCTATTTTAAAATATAAGTCGTTTTTACGAATTAAAAATTAATTAAAATATAAATTACTTATTTATTTATATAAAATAATTTATTATTTTTATTCTATTACTCTTATTTAATTTATAATTTTATTAAAATTTAATTTTGTCATTACTATTCTAAATTATAGTACTATTATAAAAAAACACATTAAATAGAAGTATAATAGTTATGAGAATTTTTAAAATTTAATTACAAATTTAATTTTTATATTTTGGTCTATATATTAAAATGGGGAGAGTAATAATTAATTAATTAACGGAACCATTCCCACAGAATAATACTACTGTCCTAAATCAGTAAGTATTTCAGACAGGCCGTATGTTTATTTATTTCTTCCCACGAATTAAATAATTTCAAAAATATTACGTCATATTTATTGTATTTAAAATTTTAAAAACTTATAAATATTTATATTCGCGTCTTTTATTATTACGGGCTTGTATATTACAAAATTGCATATTCGATTATATGGAAAAATGCAAATAAATATTGATGAAAAATGATGAGCAGTGTTGATGAATTGCTGCCAAATGCCACACCATGATGAATCTGCATACTTTTCCCTTATTTTTAGCCTTTATCTTTTCTATGCTTTTCTTCTGCCATTTCCCTTATTATTATTTTTTTCTGTATTTATTATTCTTACTGGATAAGAGTATTATTATTTTTTTATATAAAAACAAGACTAAACAGCTCATCACGAAACCACACCGCGTATATACGTTACTCCTAACACATAATGTTCAAGTTATCTCGCAATTTTCTGTGAAACTTCCTCCATAACTTTCACGATTATAAATTCCTTTGATGCTAGTGTCGTAAAGTATAAGAGTATTTTAATAAAAAAAAAATATTTTAAAGGAAAAAAATGATAATTTAACATCTATCTTATCTATACTACACACACAAAAATAAAAAATTATAATTCAATCCTCCGTTTATGGAAATTTTTATTATATCTAAATTAATTTTTTAAATTAATTTTTATTTGATAAAAAAATTTAATTTTTATTCAATTTAGATGAATTTTCTGTTAAAAGAACTTTAATTTAAATAAAATTACGTAAAACATAATTGAATTAAAATATCGGCGGAAATTGATATGTGAAAGTGTGTATGAACTAGTAAAGCTCCCAACCTAAAGCCATTTCTTGATAGCCCAAGTCAAAAGTGGACTAAAAAACCCCATTAATGGTTAACGTTAATTTATGCGTTTTATTGTCTAAATGTAATAATTAATTGTATAAATTACATAGCAAACTCCACACACACACAAACACACACAAACACACACACGGAGATAGATAGAGATTGTTCTAAGCTTTGGTGTTTGTAAAGTGAAGCAGAAACAGAGGGAGGGGTGGAAGCGTATTCCTCGTGAGTACTACAGATCCTGCAACGAAATATACGCTATAAGTATTACCTACAATTCTCCCAAAAAAAATCCCTTCTTTAGCCACCCTTTACCCATCTGGGGTCCCCACTATTTCGTGTATAAAAGCTGTATCTACACACACACAAGGCAACTGTTTCTGTGTGTGTTGTGTGTTTGTCTGAGTGAAATTGAGGGAGAGGGAGAAAGGTTGGAACTTGACGAGGAAATATGATGTGGGAAGCTGGAGGATCAACTGCATCATCATCTGCAGCTGCAGGTGGTGGTGGTGGTGCTGCCGGGAGTAGCGGTGGTGCTGCTGCTGCTAATGGGAGGAGGAAGCCTTCTTGGAGGGAGAGGGAGAATAACAGGAGGAGAGAAAGGAGGAGGAGGGCAATTGCAGCTAAGATATATGCAGGGTTGAGAGCTCAGGGGAATTATAATCTTCCAAAACACTGTGATAATAATGAGGTCCTCAAGGCTCTTTGTGCTGAAGCCGGTTGGGTTGTTGAGTCTGATGGCACCACTTATCGAAAGGTCTTTTTTTTAATTTTTTTTTCATATCATATTTCTTAATGTTGTGGTGATTGATTTGGATCTTCCAGTAATTGCTAGTTGTTTTTAAGGATTTCCCTTGATTTCCATTGAGAATTGGTTTAGATCTGTGGATTTGTGATGTGGGTTTTTCCTGATTTGGATCAAAGACTGCTTTTTTCAGCAACTTAGCCTATTAATGATTTGGATCAAAGCCTGGTTCTTGGTGTTTCTGAGAAATTTTAGTGAATGGTAGGGAAATTTTGGCTTTGCCTTCCAGAAGAGTTTTCCTGGATGTCTGTGTTTGTGCCTTTGTGGGATTGCAGTGTTGTATTTCAATACTTAATTACCTGATTTTGAGCTGAATTTGGTAAAGTTCTTTGCATTAGTTGCCAATTTTTAGAATTTACTCAATTGATTACTTGATAAGAAGTGTATTGAATTAGGCTGCCCTTCTTAAGTATCTTTTGCTTCTCATTGATTACTATTTCAGCATTGTCTCATTGCTCAATTGCATCTCTTTTGTGTAACTTCTGCAACTATGCCATCTAGAACAGAGTTCTCTAAGCCATCATCTGATGTGACTTCCATTTTGATCATCAATTCTTCACTAGTTCTTACCTTATGAAACCATGTGGAACTATTTGATTCATCTTGAGCATGGCATGTGGAAACATTTGGTTCATTTTTCTCTTCTCATGCTGCAATAATTTTACAGAAACCTTTTTGGGGGAAGCTAATCAAGTAGGATGTTTGTGTTTTGATATGTTACAGGGATGCAGGCCATCACCAATGGACATTGGTGGCACTTCAGCTAATATTACTCCAAGCTCTTCCAGAAATCCCAGTCCACCTTCTTCATACTTTGCCAGTCCAATTCCTTCATATCAACCCAGCCCCTTGTCCTCTTCCTGCCCTAGTCCAACGCATCATGACGCGAACATGTCATCACATCCATTTGCATTTCTCCGAAACTCCATTCCTTCTTCCCTCCCGCCTCTTCGAATATCAAATAGTGCTCCTGTTACTCCACCTCTTTCCTCCCCAACCAGACTTCCTAAGCAAATATTCAACCTGGAAGCCCTTGCCAAGGAGTCCATGTCTGCTCTAAACATTCCTTTCTTTGCTGCTTCTGCACCTACCAGCCCTACAAGAGGCCAAAGGTTTACTCCAGCAACTATACCTGAATGTGATGAGTCTGATTCATCCACTATTGATTCAGGACAATGGATGAATTTCCAGTCCTATGGCCCGAATATGGTTCCAACCTCTCCTACATTTAACCTGATTAAACCTGTGGTGCAACAAGTTTCTCCCATGGATGCTGTATCAGGAAAGGGTAAAGGTGCAGAATTCGACTTTGAGAAACTACCAGTTAAAGCATGGGAAGGGGAGCGTATCCATGAAGTGGGATTGGACGATTTAGAGCTTACGCTTGGGAGCGGAAATTCCCGCATATGAGCAATCAATCTGCCATTAAGCTGAATGTCATCAAGACAATGGCATTCCAGAATTACAATTTGGAGGATCTTGCTCTCAGCTGAAACTTGGTTGCTGATTAGATATAGAAATGTGGCCTATTTGGTTACCAGGATGGATTGCTTTTCATCTTTTCTTCTTCTTTTTTTTTTTACTGCTCCTCTTTGAATTCCCCCCCACCACCATATTGTTAGTTCTTGGAGACCTCTGCCTAATTTGTTTGGGAGTCTCCAAAATCATTACATGTAGATAATTCTGTCAGCTTTTCTCATTGCAGACAAGGATAATTTCTATTGTGAACTAGAGGGCTTAGAGGGAAAGATTTCACAAATTTGAAAAACCGCTTCAGAATTTGCTTTTGCCTTCAACAGAAGGCTTACTGTTACAGTTTCTCTTGTTTCCCTACCTGATTTAATTCATTTGTATGTTATTTCTATGAAAAATCTCCATTATGAAAGGCTAGCATCTTCTGCATGCACTGTTCTTTCATATTTTTAGCTTTCTTTACTGAGCAACTTGTTGTGAAGTCTTGTAACCTCCACAGATGCTCCTACGTTAACAGTTTTGGATTTTCATGTAACAAAAACAGCAGGGCTCTTAGATCAGCAGCAGGAGTACCGGGTTCAATGTTTCTGCACCAATTTTAATGATCCTCTCTGGTTCTGTTTTGGGATTTACTATTTGTATAACAAAATTACTATTTGTATAACAAAAAATGTCCAAATTACCCCCGATATGAAATGATAGATCTTTTTTAGATAAAAAACGCTGCACATTGCTGAAGTAAAGGGGAAAAAACGTAAATTTGGTATGAAAATGAACAAAAAAAACGCCGAAATGTCATGTGAAAATTAGATTAAAACGTCAAAACGTAGCGAAAAAGTGTACTGAAAACGCCAAAACGTAGCGTTTCTTCCAAACCAAACGCCAATATGCAGCGTTGTATGGACAAAAAACGCTAAACCATAGCGTTTTATGTAATAAAAAACGCTAAAGTGTAGCCGAAAAACATATCTCGCTCGTTAAATAGTAGCGTTTGTGACGGTTTTTGTTAAAAAACGGACCGAACTAATATGAACAGACCAAATATTCACAACAAATTACATTCATATCATAACCTTTGTACATTCTCTGTACAAAAGGTTCCCTTACAAATATTGACAACAAATTCAAATCGACAATCGAAAGAAGGTTTCGTCGAATCATATCCATCTGCCATTCGTATTGTACAACTTTCGATCGACATTCTTCACGAAATGGTAAGTTTGCTACCCGTTATGTATATTTGTATTTTGCAGCGTTTATTTTGCCCTAAAACGCCACTTATTAGCGTTTTAGTAACCATCAACGCAAATATGTGGCGTTTTGTGTCAAGTAAAACGCCACTTATTAGCGTTTTAGTAACCATCAACGCAAATATGTGGCGTTTTGTGTCAAGTAAAACGCCACTTATTAGCGTTTTAGTAACCATCAACGCAAATATGTGGCGTTTTGTGTCAAGTAAAACGCCATTTATTAGCGTTTTAAGCACCATCAACGCTAATATGTGGCGTTTTGTGTCAAAAAAACGCCAAATTGTGGCGTTTTATGCCTTTAATTTAAGAGAATTGTTGAGAAATTAGGGTATTTATGTGAAATCCGTAGCGTTTTTAGTTAAATTTTTTGTGAAATGGAGCGTTTGTTTGTATAGTTACGTGAAATACGTTGCGTTTTTTTAAGATTGCATATGTAAAGTGAAGCGTTTTTTATAGTCCTATTGTGTAATTTATAGCGTTTGTAACAATATGGATTCGAATTTCTGACTATACAGGACGATGATTCGAATATGAGTTCACATGATGATTACGAGCAGGAACAGGGTAATGAGGATGACGAGGGGGGTGAGGAACAGGACATTGGTGCAGATCTAAGTGAATATTTTAGGATAGATGTGGATTTTGCAAGTGTGGAGGATGCATTTACGTTTTGCTATCCTATAGCCAATAGCCTGCAGTTTGTGCTTTCGAAGCAAGGCGGAAGTGGCTCGACGTATTATTTTAGGTGCAGTCGATGGAAAGATCCATTGAAGGAACCTCTCCCCACCATACGGTTGAACACGAAAAGATGCGGATGTAAATGTCCGTTCAAGTTGACTGTCAAGAAGGTTGTTAATGAGCGTTACAGTGTGCTTGTTACGCCAGGGGTATCGTCCACACATAATCATCCTGGTATGAATATGTTTCGCTATTGAGTATGTTATATTATTTTTCCTATAATTAGCATTTTCTTATATTCTTATTACTAATTTTTGTAGGTATAAGGCATCCATATGGGCACAGGCAGTTGAGCGGTTTCTCGAAAGAGGCAAAGGCTGAGGCTAAACGCATGCTTTCTTTCAATGTGAGACCAAAAAGCGTTTGGGAAGCTATCCATCAGCAGTTTCCCGAAGACAATGTACAGATAAGGCAGGTCTACAATTTGAAGGAAGATATGAAGAAAGATGGATTGGATGGTAGGAATATTGGGCAACAATTTTTGCATTTGGCTCGCGAGAAGAAATATTTTGTTCGGATTATCACTGACGAGGCCACTAATGCGATCACACATGCATTCATCGCTCATCCTACATCAATTCAGATGTTCAACAGGTGGTATTGGGTTGTAGTGGTTGATTCAACCTACAAGACCAACAAGTACAAAATGCCCGTCGTTGAGATGATCGGTATGACTCCCACCAATAAGAACTTCAATATTGCTTTTGCCATTGTTAAGGATGAGACAAAAGAAACATATGATTGGGTAATGAAAAACTTGAGGGAATTGTTGCCTAGTAATGTGGAACCAAGTGTTGTTGTCTCAGATAGGGAGTTGGGTTTGTTGCAGCCTATTAAGGATCACTTTCCATCTTGCAATCACTTGTTATGTCGGTGGCATATTGACCGTGATGTTGCCATTTGGTTGGAAAAAAATGTTGGTAGGAGGAATGTGGACACGGCCACTGATATATATAGTAATTGGTGGAAGAAAATTATCATGGCTCCCACAGTTGAAAGGTTTAACCAAGTGTTGGTCCAATTCAAGGTTACATACTCTATGGTTGAGCCTACAGTTGTTGATTATTTGGAGGGGACGTGGTTCATTCATAAGGAGAAATTCTGCCGGGCCTGGACGGACACATTTCAACACTTTGGGAATACGGCAACTAACAGGGTTGAGGCTTCCCATGCTGCATTGAAAGATTGGCTTCATTCTTCCACCAATTCTCTCGACACGTTGCTCATGAAGATCGACTCTCATCTCACGCATCTGTTTCCTCACATCGCGTAAGTGCAATAACCGCATTCGATTATTTATTTAATGTCATAATTTTATTATAATTTTATTGTATGTTAAAACAATAACAGTGGGTCGGTCGAGTCTTCTACTGCCACGACACAAACCAATAGGATGGGGTTTCCATACTGTTACTTGAACAAATACGTTTCGCATCACTGCCTGAATTTGGTAAGCAAACAAGTTGAAAAAAAGGATAGGTTGGCAGGCGAAGTTATAGATAGGTGTGGATGCGTGTGCAAGGTGACGCTTGGGATTCCTTGTGCATGTGATATATACAAGGCACAGGAATCGACCGCATATCAATTGCTCCCATTAGTCCACGAGTTCTGGCAGAGATTGACAATTGTACCCTCCCAAAGGGATTCGAATAATCTGAATGAGGACATCAGGTACACTTTACTTATGTTTGTTAGCTATATTAAATTTGTTTTATTTTTTGTAATTTTACATTTGGATGCTGATTGAAAATAATGTTTCATCAAGGTTTTTCAATGAGGAAGTCATTCCTGCAGTTAACACAAGTCCGTCATTCTTGGCTCGTCTACTTAATATGGCTTATGTGGAAGAGATGCACGCTGATATGTCTAGTGCAGCTGAGCCATCGGTTGAGGGTACTCATAGGGGAAGGCCGCCGAGTAGACTGCACCATTCAGTTATGCGTGAGTGGAGTGGACGGGAGAGAGCGACACGTGGATCACGTGGTAGGGGTCGGTCGAATTCAAGTGGAAGATCAACTGGGCGCACATCCAACAATACGACAGACTCCTCTAGTCTGTCTCCATTACGTGAAGGTAAATATTGTTAGTGATGTTTCACGAATTTATTTATGGTCAAAAATGGTTCAATTATGTTCGTTCTAATTTATTGAACACGTTAGGATTTGGACAAGATGTACCATGCGTACCAGTGTTTTCCGGCATTACTGTACTGGATGGTCGGATGTCATTGGAGATGGAAATTGTGGGTTCAGGGTGATTGCTAGTTACCTTTCCGGCGGCCAGCACAATTGGAAATTGTCACGCAGAGCGCTTGTTGGTGAGATCGGACGTGATCCACAACGGTATGCAGGGTTGTTTGCAGTGTTGGAGGAGAGACCTGCTGATGGTGATCATTTGGGTGCCGTGCTGAGGCGTTTACGTTATCAAGGTAGAAGTTGTTCTGACTCCTACTGGATGGTCACACCCACTGACTTGTACCCACTTGCCACACATGCAAATGCCGTGGTACTGCATCTCAGCCGGTCAGAGCCAATGGCGAATTATACCATATTACCGTTGGATGCTGGAGAGGACGAAACCCGCCCAGATAGACAGATAGCAATTGCTCACGTGGGTGGTAATCATTACGTTCGTGTTGATGTACTTGATGATTGTCCCCTTCCTCCACTGCACATTGTTTGGCGCGATCACTGCAACCAAGCGACCGTTGGACGTTGGCCTAATAGTTTCAGAATGCGTTTTAGGCTATGGGTAAATCGTCGTGATGCTTAGCGGATTTAGTTTAGTGTTATTTTTTTGTTTAAACAATATTTATAGTTATGAACTAAGTTTGGTATTATATGATTGTTTGCTTTGTATTAACTTGAATACACCATTCATGACGTATAACTAAATAAACACTAACAACAAAGGAAATGCATAAAGTACTACTATATAAATGGTGCCGATGTCATAAAAAAATATACAAATGTAAACAAAATGTCATACATAAAAAAATACATATGGGCTCAATCGGCCAGGTCAAACCGCTGCTCAAAATCGTCAATAAGAGCCGAATACTCCCCGTGCAGGTCCGGTGCTCGATCTCGCAGCTGCTCCAACAACCGGTGCTGCACGCCCAGCACATCGCTCACCCACTACAAAAAAAAAAACACACAATTATATCAATTATTGATGTTGAACAATATAATAAAATATATTACAAATTTGATAAAAAAAAATTACTCACATATTCCGATGACGATCGGCGCGGCTGTGGCTGCTCCGGTGGGGGCCCTATGACGTACGGATGGGAGCGGGGTACGAACCACTCCAGATATCCGTCCACGCAGGCACTATATCGGACGCCGTGCCCTGTCTGTGCACGGTGCACAAAATATATAGGCCCGGTAGCCGGATACGCGTCCCACTCGGACTCCGCATATGTCCGTGGGTGGTGAACTACGTACCCACTACCCCCGTATCCCCGGTACGTCCCATCTGTGGCCGGAATGAACGGTCTGGGGATCCACTGCACGTACCCCAACTGACGCGCACACCGGTCTGGCATGTACGGCTCAATATCCTCCCGGTATGCAATGAGTCCGCGGTACTGGGTCCTCGGAGTGCGCGTGACGGCTGCGCGACCGTATGGCATCCACACAACCTATAAAAAAATTTTCCAATTACATTTCCTATGTTTTTTATATATACATGTAATTAAATTAATTTTGATTTACTTACATCGTCCGGCGACAAGGCATCCAGTGCCTCCCGGAAAATCGCCAGTCTGTCGTCCTTGTTGCGTGGTGCGTCGACCGTCCATCTGCTGGCCCGCGGCCGCTCGGGGTGCACTGACAGAGGCCTGGCATTACTCCTAAAAGATGGAAAATGCTCGTAGATCCAGGCCTGTAGCAACGTCAAGCAACCCGCAACGCTCGACGTGCCATGACGACTAGCAGCACCTAAGTGTCTATACAAAAACACTAGCGTCGCCGTGCCCCACGCGTACTCGCCCACCTGAGCCATCCCGCCCCGCAGCTCCAGAACAGGGCCTGGCTGGAACTTATTGGAACTCTTGTCTGTAAACAGACAGGTCCCAATAGTAGCCCATAGAAAAACTGCAACGTCCGAGTCGGGCCGGGGTCTACGCCTACATAGATCTATCACCCGCTCGGTCGAGAATGCCCCATTCTCGAATAACTCCTTGTCGATGTGCTGGTCCGGAGGTATCTCGAGCAAATCTCTAGCCAACGCTACTAGGGTGGGGGTATCAGCGGACTGGGTAATCAACCGACCCTCTATCGGTAGACGCATAATCTCCCACACGTCGTGGAGAAGTATCGTCATCTCACCGAAGGGTAGATGGAAGGTATTGGTGTCCGGCTGCCACCTCTCCAAAAAAGCGCATATCAGTGGCGCGTCTATATGCCTAAACAAAATGCTGGGAATATGTCCCAGCCCTGTCTGGCTAAGTATCTGAGCCCCTAGGGGTGACATACCGCGCACCCAAGAAACTAAGGAGTCGTACATCAACCCCCTATTGTGACACCTAATAGGGGCTCTACCCCCCGTCTCACTAAACCTACATACGACGTGTCCTAAAAAACTAGGAATCACCGTCGCATCGATCGGACCACCCTCGACTGGTCCAGTGACTAACCAGCTCTTGTCGTCCTTCTTCCGCTTTTTAGGAATCGCTATATTTATCAAATATAATATATATAATTAATTTAACTAATTAACAAAATAAACAAATAAAACATAATTTAATAATTACTCATGTTATACAATAAATGAAACATTCATAAATATTTTAACAATTTACCCAATGAATAAACAAAAAAGACAATTAATAACATATATAAACAAATATAACATATTTTCACTAACTAGCCAAAACTAGCAAATAAATAAACAAATTCATCATAAAGTAAATAACTCAATAAATATTTCAATTTATAAAACAATATAACATAATTTAACTAAGTAATCATATTACCAAATAAATTAACAATTAAATAATAATTTAAATATTTACTTAAGTAATACTAGTATTAACAAATAATACATAATTTACATAATTCACAAATTAGACAAATAGATCAATTAAATAAACGTAATTAATAAATCAATATCGCGTACCTGCAGAGGGCTCCGCCCGCTGCTGCTGCTGCATACCAGACTGCTGCTGATGGCTCGATCTTGGAGGCTCCTCGTGAGCCTCCCCCTCCTCTGACCGATCGTCCTCGTCGCTCGGCGAGGCATCGTCCTCGTCCCTCAGATGGAACGCCGACTCCCCGCCAATCCCTCGACCGGCACCACTGGATCGGCCACCTCGAGTTCGAGGTCTCGCGGCTGCCATCTTCTGCCTTCTGGCAGAAACTGTGGGCCTCTGTCTCTCCTCAACGGTGGAAGGAGGAACGCGCGGTTTAACCTTACCGCCACCCTGAAAAATGTAATTCACATATATTAATACACATACATTTTATATTATATAAATATTTAAACCCTAATGGGCAGCTTTTGGATATCAGTCAAACGCTCAAATCCAACGTTTGACTCAAAGTCAAACGCCATGTACTGGCGTTTGACTCTAAGTCGAACGCCAGTAAATAGCGTTTGACTTTGAGTCAAACGCCAGTACATGGCGTTTGACTCTTACCCAAACGCTCCCTGTCAGCGTTTGGGTCCGATACCAACTCCGCCGATCGGCGGTTAACTAATCAACCAACGCCGCCGATCGGCGGTCAAATACATCTAAACCGCCGCCGAACGGCGTTTATGTGCACAATTAACGCCGCAAATCGGCGTTTGGACAACAAATCAACGCTGCCGATCGGCGTTTATTTCCCAAACAGCGCCGCCGATCGGCGGTTTATAAACCTAAAACAGCGGACAATTTCCGATCCAAACCAACAAAAAATGCGAATCATTCCTAATCTAACGCTGAACACAACCGATTCTACTTCAATCCAACAACAAACGTTCAAAAAAAATTGAAAACATCAAATCAAAAGAAGATTAAAATGGTAAGGAATTTATACCCGAATGTATAGCCCTTTTCCCGCGCCATGACCCTTCGAAGATCCAGCACCACCCGCGTCCATTTCGCTAATCTCTACCGAATCTTGAACACTTTAGGATTTTTTTCGCGTTTTTCTTATGCCCGTGCGTTTGATCGGCCGCAATGAGCCTTTCTGCGGCGTTTGTTGTTCCTTTTTTTTTTTTTTCAAACTGACGGACTCAAACGCTGCATTTTAGCGAGCGAGGAGCAATATAACGCTACATTTTGGCGTTTAAGATCAGTTTTCACGCTGCGTTTTAGCGTTTTTAAAGGGATTAAACGCTACGTTTTAGCGTTTTTAGCCTCAATTTTCGCCTTGTTTTGCCGTTTGTAAGTCCCGTTTTCACTACGTTTTAGCGTTTTTTCCCGATTATGTCGTTAAGGTTTAGCGTTTTTTGGGGTTTTTTTCATTGAACGTTAGCGTTTTCGTCCCTTTTTTTGGAAATACGCAGCGTTTTTTGCCTCTTTTCAATGCACCAGGGGTAGTTTGGACATTTTTTGTTATACAAATAGTAATTTTGTTATGCAAATAGCAATTCAGTTCTGTTTTGTGTTTGTTGAATTGTTTTTGACCAACCGAGCCGAATTCTGTGTGTTCCTGGGCCACGAGTGGTGGCCGGGCTGTTCTTTTGTTTTAAGGATTGGATTGGTTCGTAGTGAGTACGTGTAGATTAGGCCGCACATTCATCGGATCAATATAATACTAGGATGTGGGGCGCAGACAATTCTGTTGTGAGGCTGCCCTGGCTACGTTAATACGTCGTGTCCTGATACCATAATTGACGTTTAAGAGTTTTATTTTGGCGACATTTTCGTATAACTTTAAGTTTTTACTTGTTTTATCCTCATCGAATTCAATAATCTTTTAAAATAGATTATATAAATTCACAAAAGTACTGCTAGAATTTTATGTAACACTATTTCATTTTTCATTTGAAAAATAGTCGTGAAATCTCTAAAATGACTATTATTTATGAAGAATGTATTATTTATTTCAAATTAAATTCGGACGTCCCAATTATCACCCTTAAATTAGCATATGATGATGTATCATTGTGTGGCATCATCCATAGTTCCAACTTAAGGATTTCATTTCAGGTCATTTCACGCGGTTTCTTGGCACATGTATTGCCTCTTTGCTGCGCTATCTGCCCATGTTCAACAAAATCTCAACAGATATTAACACAACAAATCATTGGAACTGCCTTTGATAAGAAACAGCTTCAATAATGAACAAATCATCAGACTTCAGACTCATAGTATCTTACATTTTACTAAGGTTAATCATAATCACACATGAATCAAAGTCTAAACCTGAATATAATCAAGAAAAAAATACAACAGGGCTACTTAGGCCTGAACCTGAATATAATCAAGAAGCAAGAATCAGAGATGAATTTCATCTTGTGAGGAAATTACTATGCAACTGTACCAGTAGATTTTGTTTACTGTTAGTGAACTGCAGTATATAACCTTAAAACTTTCTACCTTTCAATGGAAGCTCAGCAATCAGTTCTTCTGCACATGATTATCAGGTGGTCATTTACTAGTGGGAAGAGCAAATGGGCCCTACACAGGTAGGTACCCTGGCTAACTGATCTTCTAGTGGCTTTTTCGTTGCAGCATTCGAATTCTTGATGGGGTTGATGATTATGTTGCATTCGTTGTATCTGAAGCATGATACAAGGTGATCGTTGACCAATCCAGCAACTTGCATAAATGAATAAACAACAGTAGGCCCGACAGACCGGAAGCCTCTCTTCATCAAATCCTTGCTTATGAGCTCTGATTTTGGCGTTTTAGCTGGAACTTGACGCGCGTATCTGAAGTTATTCCGTGTTGGTTTATGGTTTAGGAATCGCCAACAATAGTTGCTGAAGGAACCAAACTCTTCCTGGATCTGAAAAAGAACCTCACTGAGCTTAAACAAAGAAGTATGGCAAGTTGATTCTTGAATTGTGTTAAGCCACAAAACTAAACAGTTCGAAGAAAGCAACATTGCAACTAGTAAGCACGCATCAAAATGCCAACTTGAACAAATCAGGTCCCTCTTTAACATCGTATCAAACTTCCACCATTCACGAAATTGTATCAATTCGAATGGAAAAAAAAGATAAGGATGGCAGTTTTGTTTTCAGCCATTTAACATCATTACAGACCACGGTTTTATAGTTAAGGGAGTTGAGAAGTGAAATGGAAACTTGGTACCTTGAGGACTTGCTTTGAATTATCAACAATGGCACGAAGCTTTTGCTCTGATAATAATGAACTGCCATTAGCCCTGATTACAATCAACTTCTTCTCATCAAAGCTCGCAACAGATGATGCGTCAAAGCTGTCAAACAACCTCCTGCAGATTGAAATTCAACAATGAGAGACCCAAATATGTCTATAGGATGATGGTGATCAGTGGCGTATGCAGGATTTTTATCAACATGGGGCGGAAATTTTTGTTTTGCCGTCATCGTTTGCAAATATCTAACATAAAATATACTAATAATATTAAAATATAACAGTATAGAGAAAAAAATATGAATTGCATAATATTAAACAATATATTACATATCTAATGAAATCCATAATACATGTACTAAATAGGCGGAAGTGAAATTCTACGAGTAGCCATTCTTTGAAAACGTTGTAAAATTTTTTCATCATCAATCGAATTAAAAACATCCTTCTCAATGTAGCACACTAGCATATCATGCATCCAATCATCACTCATCCGATTGCGCAAATCGGTTTTGATAATATTCATAGCTGAAAAAACTCTCTCAACAGATGCTGTAGCAACCGGCAAAATCAAAACCAATTCAATCAACCGATAAACTAGAGGAAACACCTCATGCTTAAAGGTTTTCACCATCTTTATTGCAAGGCTGGCAAGATCTTCACAACCAACAAAATCCTCACTTTTCCGTACATCGAAGACAAATGTTTCAAGTTCATACTGCAATCTCTCAAGGTCAAAGGAGGAGAAAAATTTGGATTTTGAAATTAGGGTGTGGTGCTTACGGGGGTTTCTGGGTTTTGGGGGGATGAAATAGAAGAAAGCAGGGGATGAAGTATCTTAGTAAGTGGGTTTGTTTTGAGCTGGAAGAATTGGTTTCAAAACGACTTCGTTTCATTTCTTTTGTTATTTTTGGCTATTTTTTAATTTTTTTTTTTGCCTTCCTCTTTGAGTTGATCTGATGTCAATTATGAGTTGATCTGATGTCAATTATGAGTTGATCTGATGTCTATATAATCCTGATCTGATCTCCTTTGTTAAGTATGTTTTAGTTCTGCTGTGTGATTTCTTTTAAAATCTTGATCTGATGTCTATAGTCTGTTGATCTGATGTCAAGTATACGCTGATCTGATGTCTATAGTCTGTTGATCTGATCTCCCTTTTTAAGTATGTTTTAGTTCTACTGTATGATTTCTTTTAAAATCTTGATCTGATGTCTATAGTCTGTTGATCTGATGTCAAGTATGAGTTGATCTGATGTCTATATAATCCTGATCTGATCTCCTTTGTTAAGTATATTTTAGTTCTGCTGTGTTAAGTATATAATCCATCTTCAACCTTCTGCCCGTACTTCATCTTCAACCTCCTTCCTTTCGCCGGCGGTGATGGTGGGGCGGCCAAATCGGCAAACCAAATTTCATACCCCCTACTCCTTAAAAATTCCGCATCAACGTGGGGCGACCGCCTTACCTTCTCTCCACGTAAATCCGCCCCTGATGGTGATGCTAGAATTAAGGAACATAGATAGTGAAAAACCTGAAAGTTTCTCTCTTGCTAAGAATTGTCGGCCATGTGAGTTCAGCCAATGCTTGAGACAAAACAAGAAGTTCAAATAACTTTCTTTCATCATAAACTGGAACTCCCCATTCTCCATCGTGGAATGCAGTATAAATTGGGTCTGTAAAGCATAAAAAAATTCATTCTCAGCTGTGATTTTGCCAAAAATGTAAACAAATTTCCTACTTTCTGCACAAAACACTTATAAATCATCCTTTCTATACTACCAATCTCTTTCTCTGTCCTGCCTGCTTTTAGACCCAATTCAGATTAAATTTACCAGCGGTTTATTTTCCTGAGCAAACATAGATACTTCGGTCCAAAAGACGCAATAAAATATTGAATTTTGGATATCTTGGCGACCATCGAAAGCAACTAGTTAAAAAGTGTCATCAGAACTTCAGCTAAACTTCACAGAAACCATAGTTTCAGCAATTAAACTTCAACTAGAATTCAAAATAAAAACAGAATTTGCATATAAACGTTTAATAGCCCACCAGAATTAGGCGTGATCCAATCGCAACGCTTAGCCGGACATGAAATCGGTGGAGAGAGTGCCAACGCTACACAACAATCAGGAACCACTTTAGCAGCTCCAATTTTAAGATCACTCGAGTCTTTCACTTTCTTCTTCGAATTCGCGCTCTTTCCTGCCGACCCATAACCTCCTTTGGGGCTTCCAGAGACCGATTTCTTAGCGGGAATTGGGCAGTCAGAAACCAACTTCTTCTTCAGGGCCTCCTTCTTTTTCTTATCTTCTTCGAAAACCCGGACCCTATTTCCTCCAGGCCCCAGAATTTTCCGGAGTTCTGAACCGGGTTTCGCTTGGGTGTTCAGCTCGGTGGCCATTGACATATATTTAAGCGAAACTGTGAAGATTAAGGGAAGAAATGATGTGGGTTATTGCTGCAGTTCAGAGATTAGGAGAGAAAATGAAGCAGAATTTGAGCCCCGTAATTGTTGAACTGAGAAGAATTTGAGAGACGGAGCTGGAGAATTTCAGGCGGAAAAACGACGGCAAACGGCACCTGGAACTGGAGGGTTTTTTTTTTTTTTTAATGGTGAAACTGTTTGAAAATGGTGACTGGCTATAGCAGGTTATAATGTCTTGATGGCTGTTGAGATTACCATTTTGGGTATTGGGAAAAGGACAGGAATTTTCATCGGGAAAATGCAAAATCTTTCTTGCGAACTGCATCCCATTCTTTTAGAATTCAAACTCTATGCATTTCTCCATTTTTGTTTGGTACTTGTAATCATGGTTAGTGAATTATCAATAGTTCTAAAATTATCAGTATTGTTCATATGCATTAGGAGTGGAGTTCTGGGGATTGTTTCATGGGATAAGGCTAGCGTAAGAGAATGGATGTAAAAAATTAGAGATAGAGGTGGATAGTGAGAAGGTTGTGTAGTTGGTGATGGGTCGAAATGAAGATGCGTGCTATTATACGAATTTAACACAAGTCATTATACAGTTCTTCAAGAAGAATTGGTCGATGGCATGACAAGTTAATTTGGGTCATATTTTACAAAAAATAATTATTTAATTTCTTTAACTCAACATGCTCATAAGATTTGATTTTATTAGTTGATCCATAGAGATAAGTAGATGGGTACATCATGATAACTTAAGAGTGAAACTTACTTTCAACATGTAACTAAGAGTTAACTTAGATATCAAACCTCATCATTTGTTAAAAAAATATTTACTCACTCTAAATCCGACCAACTCAACTTAATAAAATAATTTAAATTTAATTTAATCGATTTCGTTCGACATATTTATTTAACTGACTTTATTTAAAAAAAATTCACCTGTAATTATTAATTTAAACTATATTTTTACCTTTAAATCGGCCAAATCGACCAACTTACGCCTCTATCAATAACATCATGTCTAAAAATTTTGATCAAAATATTGTGTGGAAGTGGCAGAACAGAAGGGCATATTTGGAAATGAGAATAGTTGTGGAAGGTAAAACACCGGTGAGTGGCAGTTATGGGTGTCTTATTAGTAGTCGGTTGTTAAGTCATTAAAAGCATTGCTTGCTTTGATACTTACCGTTAGGAGAAAGCATCCAAACGCCCACCACTTACACCGGCCGAAATGAAAAGAGACCGGACCGATCTCAACTAACGGCTATATGACCGGGTCCACTCAATGCTCCAAATGGGCTAGCCATGGGCTCTTGTACCCCCTTCAGCCCACTATACATATTTGAGCATTCATCTGCAATATTTTTATTTTTAATAAGATATAATCTATATAAAACTTATTATTATTATTTTACCTCTAATTTTATATTTCAGTTTGAACTATATAAAATCATGTAAATCATATTAATTTATATTTTAAATGTAAAATAATGTGTATATTAAGATTAGAAATATAAAAATTACACTATGGAATAAAAAATAACCATTATTATAGGACATGCTTTTTTTTAATGACACAAAGTCATGTCAAAGTAGTTAGGGAATTAAATATTTAATCATGAAATCAAATGTTCGATTTGTACCTACAATAATAAGCTGGTGATGTAATAAAGAGTTGTCAAAGAAGAGATATCAGACAAGTGATTTGTAGTGCTCAATTTATTATTTTTTTTAAATAGATTTTACCGTATAACAATACAAAAGTGTCTTACCCCTTGATAATGCATATATTTTACTTATGCAAATTAAAGGACTGTTTTATGGACAATAAATATAGTAGATTTTTAAATATCGTTCCATTTTTTAAAATTTTATTATCCTTTAAATTATCATTTTATTTTTATCAAAATGCTCTAATTACTTTTAAAATTAAAAAATAATAAAAATATTTTGATAAAAATAGGTATGATAAATAAGAAAAAAAATTGATATTTAGTACTACCGTATATAGTGCCCTGGTCTTAAGTGAGAGCATGCATGCGTACGTGGGGCTGTTGAGATTGATGTCAATGTTATGCAAGTTGGCAATTGACTTTGTTCAAAACCTAATCATCGTTCCTCTTATTGCCACCTCTTAACGGCACCGCCGTGACGACAGACGGCAGCGGTCCGGTGGCTATGGCCGTAGCCACTGTAGTGGTGGTTGAAATTTTTTGAATGGAGCTAAACCTTGAGCCGTTTCAAACCCAAGAAATGAACCATTATCCCTCTGTATATTAATGGCGGCATCATCATCAGAGACAGAAATAGTTTGAGGTGCTTTTTAGGGTTCCAGACGCCACGAAAGCTCCAGAAGAGAAGATTAATTCTAGGGTTTCATCATCAGGAATTGATGAAGATCTTGTCAAGTGTTCCAGAAGCATATTCAGTAAGATCTTTGCTAAAGGAAAAATCCCAATATTGGTGCATGTTCGATTTTTAATTGACGTAACCGAAAATATAAAATAGTCATAATCGATTATCGGACGTAATCATACCTTCAAAATTGTAATTTCACTTCTTTATTAATGACAACATTATGGTCTACTTAAAATAATGAATGTGGCCAACTCACTTTGGCAGCCTCTCTCTTCTACCACTTGGAGATACAAACAAGTTGTATTTTGACATCTTTGTATTTTTTTTTTTTAACTTTTTGATAATAAATTTTCTGTGTTTTCTGTCGTGGTTACACGACATGATAATATTTAAAATTTATTGGACTGGAATCTGAAAATTCAGAATTAATTTTTAAATTTGAAGTGAAGAAAAAAATAATAATTATGAATAGAAAACTGGTATTTACGATTGTCTGGACATGTGATGTAATACTTGGATAACGAGACGAATAATACAAGACAAAAGAGAATAATACAAGACAAAAGAGATGGAGATCGGAGGCCCTATGCCTTTGTTAATTCTTTATAAACAAATAATTGAAGGCTGCATAATGCCTTTGTTAATTCTTTATAATGAATTACTAGTTACCATACCTTTCCAATATAATATTCCCTTTCTTTCATTTATATATGTAAAAAGATATTTTTATCAAAATTTATAAACTATCGCTCAAAAAATGAGGTAGTAACTAGTAACTCATCCTTTATATTGAGAAACGTATTTTTTGTATCGCTAATAGAGATACTGTTTCCTTCATATAAATTATATTTCAACAAAATTTTCATAAGAATTTAGTAAAAAGTATAGAATAATAATAGCGTGATCCTCATATTTTTTGCATACTTTTTATTGTCTTCAGTGTATATACGAATGTTTTCTGAAACTTGCTTTCAAATTTCTTTCACAATCTCACAGTTAATGTTTCAAACAAAATTGATTCAAATAAAACATGAATCAAACAAATTCAAATCATTTGAATTAGTTCAGATAGGCAAATCCTCTTTATTTTCCCAGCCTTGTGGCATTCACAAACCAAATTTGGAATCAATTTGGTAGCAACTTGATTCTGGTTTTTCTTCAGTTCACCCTCATGCGGAATCTTGAGACTACTAGGAATAATAATAATTTTTCTAATTTTGATACAGTTTATTAATAGAGAAAAAAACAAGAACAATAATTTTTATGTGGCTACATCTTTGAATAAATTCAAGGTGACACAGCTCAATTCACCGCACAAAATCTACTCAAATCAGATCAATCCATGGTGGTTGCTGCTCATCAGGACCTGTAGAAGAAGAAGATGAAGAAGTCACACGTTGCCCTCCTTTGTTGCCCCGGCATGGGCCATGTCATCCCTTTCATGGAGTTCGCCAAGCTCCTGGTCACCAACCATGGCGTAACCGTCACTTTCCTTGTCATCACCACCGACGCCTCCCCTGTCCAAACCGAGTTCTTCCAGTCCCCCGCCGTCCCGCCGGAGATCAGAATAGTTGACATTCCTCCGGCCGACATGTCAAACATAGTCAACGACTTCACTCCGGTGGTGGCACGCCTCTGCCTCACCGTCCAAGAATCCCTGAAACCCATTCCTTCCATCTTGGCCGGCGTAAATCCCACTGCTCTCGTGGTTGATATGTTCACCACTCAAGCCATTGATGTGGCCAGAGAGTTTTCGATTCCGGTGTATTGTTTCTGTACTACTTCGGGTTCTTTTCTGCCATTTTCACTCTTTGTTCCCACTTTGGACAGCGAGATTGAAGGTGACTACATGGATCTTTCCGACCCAATTAAGGTTCCGGGTGGCAGGGAAGAACGCCCTGAGAACCTGATGGATCCGGCGAAGAACAGAAATTCCGATGATTATAAATGGTGCCTGTATCATTTTCAAAGATTAACTCTGGTTGATGGGATTCTGGAGAACAGTTGGGATGATCTTGAGCCATTATCACTCAGAGCTGTTAGGGAGCATGATTTCTACAAAAGCATATCAACTCCCCCTGTTTTTCCAATCGGGCCGATTATCAGGCCTGTCGAATCAATCTCCACCTTGCAAGAAGCTAAAATCATGGCCTGGCTTGCCTGAAGGGTTCTTGAAAAGGACACAAGGGGTGGGACTAACAGTCCCGTCGTGGGCGCCTCAGGCAGCCATTCTTGGGCATGGATCAACAGGCGGATTTTTGTCACACTGCGGCTGGAACTCCGCGCTGGAGAGCGTGTCTCACGGCGTGCCGATCCTGGCGTGGCCTTTGTACGGCGAGCAGAGGATGAATGCGGCGGTGCTGGTGGAGGAAGTAGGGGCGGCTTTGAAGCCCGTTCAGGCTGGAAAGGGTGGCGTGATTGGGAGGGAAGAAATCAAGAGAGTTGTGAGGGCTATAATGATTGGTGAAGAAGGGAATGCCATTAGAGGTAAAGCAAAGCTGCTGAAAGACAGTACTGAAAAGGCAGTGAATGATGGAGGTTCGTCCTATAATTCGGTCGCTCAGGTTGTTGATCTCTGGAAATCCCAGATTGGCAGTTGATTAATTATAAATTAGGAATTTAAATTTAAAATATAGATAAAAATGTATATAAAACATTATTTTCCTGGTATAAACCATTGATAACTATTTGGTAAAAATAATTGTTTTTTTTTTTTTTTTTTGGTACAGAGATGGAGGCCATTGGCCTATTTTTCCACAGTTACGTGGCGAAGCTGAGTCTTGCCACTCTTATCTCGCTTCAAGTACGCCAGGAGTTTGTCAGGCGGTTCTTTCAATTTCGTGAAACCTCTCGTTTGAGTGCTAGCAAATTTGGCTAACCAATCTGCCACCGAATTTGCCTCTCTAAAAATATGCTTCACATTCACAATCCAGTCTCTTGCCCTCATATTGCGAATGGCCCTGGCCACATTGTTCCAATCCTCCTCCTGCTCTCTCGTCTGCCCCAGTAATTGTACTGCCTCTCTGTTATCCGATTCTACCTCCACTGCTCTAAAACCTTCATTCCATGCCAGTTGCAGTCCAAAAAACACCCCCCAAAGTTCCGCCTGGAGGATGTTACATACTCCAATGTTAGCTACAAACCCAGCTTTCCAGACCCCTCTGCTGTCCCGGATCACCCCTCCTGCAGTCGCAACCCCTTGGGCTGTAATCGCAGCATCTACATTAATTTTAAGCACATCCGGATTCGGCGGATTCCAACTTATCCATCTTGGTTCTTTCATTGTTCCCGTCACCCCCAATTTTCTTGTTTGTTGCCGTGCTTCTAGAAACGTTTCCACTTTTAGTCGAATTTCTTGGCTAATCTGGACAGCGGTTTTCTGAGCTCCCCTGAAGATCCAGTTATTCCTCTCTTGCCACAATTTCCATATTGTCACTCCAAAGAAAAGCTTCTCCATCTCTGTTAGCGACCCCTTACCTGACAGGTGCCATTGTAACCATTCTTGGATACCCATTGACTCTAATCTTCTCACACGCACCCTCTGCCACAATTCATTCCATACTTGCGATGCTCTTATGCAGTCTCTGATAATGTGCACCATCGTTTCCTGTCCTACTCCACATATCAAACAACTAGGATCATTGTGGATATGGCGTCGGACTCTTTCCTGGTTAGACATTAGCCGTTCCTTGGCCATTAACCACATGGTGTGGCGAATGCGATGTGGGCCATTCCAAGACCATATGAGGCGCCATAACTTGTTGACATGGTTCACTACCCCCTTTTTTAAATACTCATAAGCCGATTTTGTACTAAAATTACCATTGGTTGACTCTGTCCAAATCAATTTATCTGCTCCAGCTCCATGGATTGGCGGGAAAACCCCTGCAATGGCTCTGTTCACTTCCTCCGGCACTAGGTCTTCAAAAAGCACCCAATTCCACTGCCCATTTGCACACACAAAAAAGTCCACTGTTTTTCCTTTAAGTGCGTCCGGAACTGTAGTGCTAGCTATACTCTCTAAAGGGGCGAAATTGGTTAACCATGGGTCCTCCCAAAATTTGACAGTTCGTCCATCCCGAATTTCCCACCTAATCGCTTTCTTTAATTCTCCCCAAACTCTTCCTATCGCCCCCATGACAGCCGATCCCTTAGGCAAAGTATCCTTCCCCATTAGCTCTTCGTGCACTAGACTGTATTTAGCCAGGAGTACCTTCACCCACAAGGCTTCCGGTTTAGCCATTAGTCCCCATCCCAGCTTCATTAACAAAGCTCTATTCATCGTTCGTTGACATTTAAAACCCAAGCCTCCCAATTCTTTAGACAAACAAAGCTCTTCCCATTTGACTAAGCTGATTTTGGCTTGACTATCTTCCGAGCCCCACACAAACTTGCGGCATTTTTTCTCCAACCCTTCACAAACACTATTTGGAAGCCAGGCTGACTGCATCGCGTAGACAGGAAGCGAACTTATGACAGCTTGGGCTAGTGTAACCCTCCCTGCCATAGATAATGTAGAAGCTTTCCAACCCGCCAGTCTTCTTTCTGCTTTCTCCAAAATAGAACCAAATGTTGCATTCGTGACCCTTCCATGAAGTATAGGCATTCCTAAATAATTTCCAAGATCTAAAATCTCTTGAAAACCCATAGTCTCAGCAATTAATTTGCTCCCTTCTTGACTCACATTTGGCGAAAAGAAGACCCTTGTCTTTTCTTCGCTCACTTTGAGCCCTGACTGATCACAGAAGTTCCTTAGGACATCCTTCACCACCTTAGCTTGGATTACTGATGCCTCTGCAAATAATAGCAGATCATCTGCAAACATAAGAAACGGTACTTGGACTTTACCTTTCCCCACATGAATAGGATTCCATTTTCCTTCTTCCACACTTTTATTTATCAATTGCGCTAGCCGTTCCATGCAAAGGACGAACAAATACGGTGATAACGGGTCTCCCTGCCTGACTCCTCTTGAAGGTTTGAATTCCTCTGACGGCGAACCATTCCATAGTAGCTGCATTGATGCTGTTTCCACACATGTCATGACCGTGTTCACGAACCGAACAGGGCATCCTGCAAGCAGTAAGGTTTCCCTCAAAAAGCTCCAACTAAGATAGTCATAAGCTTTCTCGAGGTCCACCTTGATCACCATGAAACCATTGATCCCTGTTTTCCTCCTCATCGTATGGACCAATTCCTGTGCAATAACCACATTATCAGTAATATGTCTGCCAGGAATAAAACTTACCTGAGCCGGGCCCACTAATTTGGGCATTAGAGGTTGCAACCGTTGCACAAGAACCTTTGTTGCCAGTTTATAGATCACATTCAAGAGGCTAATAGGCCGAAATTCTTTTATTCGACAAGGTTGCTCTACTTTCGGAATCAGAGCAATCAAAGTCTTATTTAACCCAACTGGCATTATTCCTTCTTGAAAAATCCCTTGTATCACCCGAAATACTCCTTCTCCCACTCGAGGCCATTGTGATTGGAAGAAAAGTGCGTGCAACCCGTCGATTCCTGGAGCTTTGAGAGGCTGCATTGTTTTTAAAGCTTTTACCACCTCATCAATTTTTAGTTCGCCACCCAAAGCTGCCATCTCCACTCTATCTATGACTGGAAACGCGGCCCAACCTTGCATCCTTCTTAAGTTTCGCAACGGGTCAGTATAAATATTCCTAAAGAACTCAATAGCCATGCGTTGAAGTGCCACGTCTTCCGAAATCCAGGCTCCACTATTATCCTGAAGTCTTAATATTTTATTCCTCCTTCGTTGCACCTTTACCATTCTGTGGAAAAACGCCGTGTTCCTATCACCATAAAGGCTCCACTCCCTCTGCGATTTCTGGATTAAGAGTAATTCCTCTTGCACCATTACTTCCTCCAATTCCCTTGCCAATTGACTCTCCAGCTCTATTAGACGTTTTGTGGTGTAATTCTGCAACTCTCGTTGCACTCCCCCTAACCTTGCTAGCAACCTTTTCTTTTTAGCAAACACATTTCCAAAAATTTCAAAATTCCATTTCAATGCCCTTTCCTTGAAACGGTTAACATTCTCCTCGTAATCACAACCTGATTCCCAACAGTCCTCTACTAACTTAGCAAAATCTTTGTGTGTCAGCCAGGCAGCTAAAAATCGGAACGGCTTCTGGTTGACTCTCCCAACAGATGCACCTGCTGCAAATTCCACTGTAATTGGTACATGATCGGAGCTCATTCTTGGTAAGTGGCGAACAAAGCCATTGGGAAACGCTTGCAACCATTCTTCGTTGCACACAAACCTGTCCAGTTTTTCCTCTACTCTACCCCTGCTATCCTCCCTAACCCAAGTAAATTTTCCACCATCCGTTGGTACTTCAATGAATAAATTCCTAAACATCCAATCTATGAACCCTTTACAAATGTAATTCCTTCTATCTGCCCCACCCTGCTTCTCATGCAATCTCAGCAAACTGTTAAAGTCTCCTCCTAAAATCCACGGACCCCTTGTTTCATCTGCCACTTTATTTAAAGCCTCCCACAACATCTTTCTTTCTTGTTGGCGGGGACTGGCGTACACAATAGTTAGAAAACATCTGTTAATACCGTCATGCACTGCAACATGTATAAATTGTCTGTGACATTGGAGAACCGTTACCTCCACCCTGTTTTTCCAAAGGACCCATATGCCACCAGAAAAGCCAGACGCCTCAATTCTGAAGGACCGTGAAAACCCACTCCTACGAATAAAGTCATCCGCTCTTGCCCCACTAATCCGGGGCTCCAGAATACCCACCACATCCGGCTTAAACTGATTATTTAGTGTGGAGAAAGCTCGCCTTAACTCTGGCGAGCCTGCCCCTTGTACGTTCCAAGTGAGAACTATCATAGATAAAATAATATTAGTGTAAAGAACAACACAGAAACCACTGGTGACCTGCCTAACAAGTGGCAGGTACCACTGTACCCTGGGAATCTTCCATGAGCTCGTCAGGAGGCTGCAAATCCCTCATGTCTCCTTGCGCCAGTCGTAGATCATCAATCATGGCATCCTCCTCTGGTGGACGTGACGATGCACCCATCCATGATGATTTTGCGGCCAAAAATTCCCTCTCCTCCCCCTGCAGTTCCTTTTGACCCTCATTCTGTGAAGGTGAGTCCATAATTTTAAAAGCCCGGTGATTCTTAGGTTCTAGCTCTGTAACCACCTCCACCATTGCCACGTTAGGCTCTGTGATTTTTCCAAATATGCCCTGCGATACTGCCTTTCCCTTATCCCCAAATGTCTGCCCCTCCACCTTTTTCGCGCCTATATCTGCACTCTGTTCCGTTAATGATACGTGGCCCTGCTCTGCGCCATTTTGTTGTAACCCAGCATTTATGTTTCCCGGTACAAATGACTGCCCCTTGCCTTTCCGATGCTTTGTAACCTTCCCCGCCTTATTCCCCTGTACTCCACTTCTTTGCCAATTATTACCACCCATGAACTGATTCAATTGAATATCAGCCCTTAAACTCTCCCCATTCTCGTTCATTCCCTCAGCATGAATCTCCACTTCCTCTGTTGACAATTGGGCAAACCGCGAGCCCGACGATTCCACCCCTTTCTGTCCCCATTGCTTCCCGTTATTTTGTCCATTAGCCCTTTGCGCCACACGCCCTCGTTGCTGAACTTGCACCCAAGGCCCTTTGTTTAAAACACCCTCACTTTGATTATTTGTTGCGCCCAACGTCTCTCCCCCCTTATCTTGTCCCTGCTTCTCTTGGCAGTCCATACTACCATGGCCTAACATTCCACATCCCTGGCACAAATCTGGTATATTTTCATACTCTATCTGCTGGTCCCTTCCATTTAATTCAAATACCCCACAAATAGGCTTAGAGCAATCTAGCCGGACTGCCAGTCGTGCAAATTTTCCCCTTGTTCTCTCCGCGGTTTGATGATCGATCTTAATGACCGGACCCACTATTTCACCCAACCTCTTGAAAACATCGACAGTATATGCGTGAACAGGAAGTCTCGGGAGCCTAATCCAAGCAACCCTAGATTCTATCTTATTTTTCGTTGGGTCAAATTGCGGCGTCCATGTCTCCACGTGAAGATAATGTCCCATTACAGTGTACGGACCGCCCAGTAGAACTTTTGCCACATCCTCCTCACTTTTCAATCGAATCAAAAAATAATTATTGTCTAAATCCATCAAATCGCATCCCGCCATGCATGGCCACATTAGAGATAGTTTATTGAACAACGTAGTATATGAAACTACCCTCCCCATTACCTTGACAATCAGGGCATACTTCCATTCTTCAATGAGTTTGTTGTTGTAGCTCTCAGAAAACTTCATTAAAGGTTTCGGCCCACTGAGATCGACCAGAATGTCATCAGACCCAGCCTTCAAGCCCGATCGTGCCCCTTCCTCATTGTCAAGAATTGCGTCTATGAGCACATGTGGTTTGTCTCGACGCAACGCCTCCCTGAAACTCTTCCCTGTTGGAACTTCTCCACCCTTCTCTTGCTGCTGTGGAGCCGTTGTCTTGGTTTTCACCCCTGCTACCTCGTCGGCTCGACGGCGCTTTGAGTAGCGACCGTCGGGCCTTTTCACAAACGCTTCCTTATTGAGGGAAGGGAACACCTCTTCTCCGACGTCCGGCGGTTCCCCAATTGGGGCGACATAGCTGTTATCGACAGGCTTAGAATGAGTGGTGACGGGATTGGCGTCCATGTTTTTCGGTTAGGTTTTTCTCCCTAAAAATAATTGTTTTTAAAAAAATATCTATATAAATTTTAGGGATTGAAGTGCCAATTGCATCTCAAACAGCAAATTGATTGTAGCAATATACGGGTTATAGCAATGGTGGCGTGAGAAATTACCTCCCTCTAAAAAGCCAAATAAAGAAACGAAAATAAGTATTAGTGGCAAAGATCAAAGATAACAAGGTCTGGATCACCTTAATAGGCTGGCTAACAAAATCGAATTTAATTGCTTGTAATTCGTCAACAAGCAAAGTACAGTAAAAAAATTGTAAGATGATGATGGCACCTCTGCAGAAAAATGATACCACTCGTGAAAGGGGCTTCCAAAACTACAATACTCAATCAATTTACATCAAACAACTCGACATCAAAAACCAGCCAGACATTTGGTGGTATGGCTCCTCCAGCACTTTTAGCTCAGTATCTACATTAAGAACCCATAAATGTCTTGAGTTTCATAGACAAAAACAATAATTTTCACATATCAACAAACAAGAAGCAAAAACATATACACTTGGCCTTCAAAAGTGCAAATTATGAAGAAACATAGCAGAGAGCCATTCTGGACTCTGCTAATCTATAAAAATCAAGTAGGCAGCATTTATAGGCAGATCATACTACAGCTTGCATTTGTGAATGACAAAGGTATAACTGAAGAACAAGAAAGAAGAAGAAACAATTATTTTGGGTAAATTCTGTCTTGCCTTGCTATTCAGTTTAGTAGTCAATATATAATACAATTTGCCTAAAATCCTGCTATACATATACATGTATGGTATGTAATTAAGCCTAAATCAATCAACTAATTACCATGTCAATCTAAGAATATTTACACACTAATCACGCCAATCAGTGACAAGAACCCAGTCCCCATAAAGTACAACAGTGAAGTACGAATGAAAGACAATAATTTTTCTTCTTTTTGAATTTTTCGAGTTACGTATCTTTATCATCGCGACTACATACCAATAAGACTTTGATTGCAGAAATTCTAAGATCCCAAATTATCAAATCCAGCAGCAACAGAAAATCTAGAGTACACATGTAAAAGAAAATAGATTGACTGAAGCTTACCCCATGGCTGGTGGAATTGTGAGTCTTCTTTTGTCTCCAACATGCATACCTGAAAGTTGCCAAGTTCAAAATATGTGAATGCTATCATAAAGTTAATGAAATTGATATCATCAAAAAAATTTGTTATCTATATAGTTAACTACCATTAACACCAATGTCTCATCCCTTTAAGACTTGTCCTACACCTGTCCAACAGAAACATGGATTAACAAAAGGAACCAATGATGTTTCGATATAAACACAAAGTCAGCCAACTGAAACCAACACAATACCTAAACTGAATGTAAAGAGTGCTTTTCCAATATTCGAGAACCGAGTCAAAGATTTTGTCATTTTTCTTCAGCTTCCCAATATAATGGACACTGACCTGTATAACATAAATTCTCAGTGAGTATTTGATTTGACAGCATCGTGTACCAAAATTAAAAAATAAAATGCAATAGGTCAGCTACAAAAAATTTGCCAGTTATCTTGTACAATGTCTTGTATACATTTACATTGAGGATTATTTATCCTAATTATCCATGAAAAATCTGAATGTCTTCCCTTTCATAGTTGCTCAATTTATACTCGTTCCTGTACTTCAAAACACTCTTACTCAGGGTTATTTTCGCTACTGGACACCAACGATAATAAAAAAGTTCGCTACTGGATAGTATTCAATTTGAATATGCAAAACATTATATCATAAACTATCTAACTCAAACACATAGAGAAAATGGTGAGCAGCGGCAATGCTAACAGTTTCTTATTATTCTGCCAATCCAGAACAAGATTTTGACACCGTTTCTTATTGGACTTAAGTTCTGTAAATACCAGCCTTCTAATCATCCCCTTCAAACATTCCCCAAATTTTTTTTGTTAATATATTAAACAAGCTCTAGCTGCCGAACTTCATATTTTTGTTTCAGAAGGTATTGGACTTAATTTCTGTAAATACCAGCCTTCTAATCATCCCCTTCTAACATTCCCCAAATTTTTTTTTGTTAATATATTAAACAAGCTCTAGCTGCCAAACTTTATATTTTTGTTTCAGAAGGAAGAACAGGGGGAGGGGAAAATCCAACAGGGAAGAACAGACGTTGAAGACAAGGCTGGAGGCGGCCAAAATAAATATCCACATCGTCATAAGTAATTTACCCAAAATATCCACATGATTCAACACATGAAGATTCACAAGACACACATTATTGAGAAAAACTAATTTCTCTCTTATCCCAGAAAACATACAATCAAGGCCTGTTTGTCCAAGAACTACAAAGATTAAGGCCCTGTTTATTGTGTTTTTGTTTTGGTTTTGATTTGAACTTCAAAACTCAGAATTTAAAAGAATGTTTATCTTCAAAGTTGTTGAAAATTGACTCTAAAACATAAAATACAAAACAAGAACTACATCCCACATAAAGAAAAAGAAACAGAGTGATGATAATCATAAATCATGTTTGAAAATTACAATTTGGAAAAGATTGAATAGAATGATGGTATTACCTGAAAAATTCCAATCCAGAACCACCCACTCCACCCCTTCCGAAATCCATCCTTGCCGCTTGTGCCGCCACTGCTGAACGGCATTTTCCCGAACCCATTATTCCGATAAGCCCCCCTCACGAAAAAATCATCGATGTAAAACCCGGATTTTCCAGATATGTCGAGTAATTTGGGTAAAAAGCACTAACCCGGCCACAAAGACGTCCCCGGAGCCGAAAGCTTCCTTCCCCGGGTTCTTTAATGGGAAGTTCCACATGAAAGGTTTCGAGGATTGGGAAGAAATTGTGGTTATGTTCTTGACTGGTGGGTGGAAAAGGGTTAGGGGAAACTTCAGGACGAACACGGTGAAGGAAGCAAAGGGTTGAGTTGGGTTCTGGGTTCGACAGAGTAGCAGCGAGAGAGGAAGTAAAGGATTGAGTTGGGTTTGGAACAGGTAGAAGAGTGACAGAAAGAAAGAATGACGAAGAAAAAAAAAAAAAAAAAATTGTTTTTCACGTGACGAAGAATCACACAGGAAGGTGAAAAGAGAAGATATCTCTTTAGACAAACCTTATTAAATATTACGGATTTTTCTTATTTACGGTCATTTTTAGGACAATAAATAAAAAAAATTAGACGACATAAAAGTGTCTACTTGTAATTTGGTAATTTATATGGTGGTCCTATAGCAATTTTACTCATATCATTGTAGCGCGCTACAGTATCACGCTACAGTTCCGCGCGTTACAATACCTTCCTTTCTTTTGTTATTTTTTGCTTTTTTTTTTTTTTTTGTCTTCCTCATTGAGACTTTTTCCGTTCATTTTTTTTTCTAAACAATTCAGTATTTTTTTAATGTTTTTTAATTTTATAAAAAAATTATTTTTAAATTATCATTTTATTTGTTTTATAATTAAATAATTTTAGATATTATGATACATATTATGGACGTTTTTTTGTACTGTTTATCTGATGTCAAGTATTCGCTGATCTGATATCTATATAATCCTGATCTGATCTCTCTTGTTAAGTATGTTTTAGTTCTAGTGTATGATTTCTTTTATATTCTTGATCTGATATCTATAGTCTGTTGATCTGATGTCAAGTATTCGCTGATCTGATGTCTATATAATCCTGATCTGATCTCCATTGTTAAGTATGGTTTAGTTCTAGTGTATGATTTCTTTTATATTTTTGATCTGATATCTATAGTCTGTTGATCTGATGTCAAGTATTCGCTGATATGATGTCTATATAATTCTGATCTGATCTCCATTGTTAAGTATGGTTTAGTTCTAGTGTATGATTTCTTTTATATTCTTGATCTGATATCTATAGTCTGTTGATCTGATGTCAAGTATTCGCTTATCTGATGTCTATATAATCCTGATATGATCTCCATTGTTAAGTATGTTTTAGTTCTAGTGTATGATTTCTTTTATATTTTTGATCTGATATCTATAGTTTGTTGATCTGATATCAAGTATTCGCTGATCTGATGTCTATATAATCCTGATCTGATCTCTATTTTTAAGTATGTTTTAGTTCTAGTGTATGATTTCTTTTATATTATTGATCTGATATCTATAGTCTGTTGATCTGATGTCTATATAATTCTGATCTGATCTCCATTGTTAAGTATGTTTTAGTTCTACTGTATGATTTCTTTTATATTATTGATCTGATATCTATAGTCTGTTGATCTGATGTCTATATTCGCTGATCTGATGTCTATATAATCCTGATATGATCTCACTTGTTAAGTATGTTTTAGTTATAGTGTATGATTTCTTTTTTATTTTTGATCTGATATCTATAGTCTGTTGATCTGATGTCTAGTATTCCCTGATCTGATGTCTATATAATTCTGATATGATCTCCATTGTTAAGTATGTTTTAGTTCTAGTGTATGATTTATTTTATATTCTTGATCTGATATCTATAGTGTGTTGATCTGATGTCAAATATTCTCTGATCTGATGTCTATATAATCCTGATCTGATCTCCCTTGTTAAGTATGTTTTAATTATAGTATATGATTTCTTTTACATTTTTGATCTGATATCTATAGTGTGTTGATTTGATGTTAATTATTCACTGATCTGATGTCTATATAATCCTGATATGATCTCCATTGTTAAGTATTTTTTTTAAAAAAGTATTTTTTAAAAAGGCTGTGCGTAAAAAAAAAAAATGTAGCGCGCAACTGTAGCTCGTAACTGTAGCGCTACAGTAGGTAGGAGTAAAATTCACGATATTCCTATAGTACTACCGTAAACGGACTCTTATAATTTCCTAGACTTTACTTTTTTTATGAACATGTTTATTCTACATAAGTTACCTTACTTTGCCAAGAAAATATGTGAGGGTTTTGAATTTTATTTTCTAAATTTTGTGAATTATAACTTCAGTTTTTTTTTTTTTTTTTCAAAATGTGATGAATTATATTCTAATTTAAATCTCGCAGTCAATAATAAATAGTTAATGTTCAAAACTGCTTATCGGTTTTTACTATAAAAGTGTAAGAGATTGGTTATTTTAATATACTCTAAATGCCACGTATCACATCTAATTGAAATTAAAAAATATGTCTCTCAAAAAAAAAATTATAAATTAAACAGTAGATCATCCACATTGTTATATTGTGATAGATTATAATTGAATAGTTAAAACAATTATTAATGGGTAATTAAGTATTATTTTTTTTGTTTGATAACATTTATGTCCACAAAGGACAGCTAAGGTTCACCGAATTATTAACAGTTAATATTTTCAGAGCATACAAACCTATTTTTTAGTTTCACAATATAATATCCCGGACGAGCAAGTGAAATCCTCACCTTGGAAATAAGATATACCATGTAGCTGTGGTATATGTATCTATTACTGTATATAATAATTTTTCACATGACAACTGTAACACTGCCGCAATTAAGTAACTCTTAGTAGGAAAAAAAAAAAAAAAAAAAAATGTAAGAGACGAGACTCGAACCCTGGTCATTTTAGTCATGTAACTCTCAGAAAAATTCAATTGTCATTAATCCATTCAAAATTAGTTGACATTTAATTAAAGCTTTTTTATACATGTCATTTAAAAGATCACTATTGTCAATATTGAATTTTCCATCTCCCAATACATAGGTCAGTAAAATCCCGATCAGTAAAATCCCGGAGGAACAATGTTTTCATATAGGCAATTCTTAAAAAATTATTTTTTATAAATGTCAAATGTTTCATCGAAAGTTCAAAAAATCATTGAAATTATTAAAAATCTTCCGTATCTTGTAAAATACGGCATTTTTTGGAGTTTGGAGCGGCCCAAACCGCCTTCCGCATCTTGGATAGATATCGAAAAGTTATATGAAATCAAAAAAAAAAAAAAAAAAAAATCGTCTAAAACGGACCACCGAGCGCAACGTTATGACCCTTTAAAGTTTTCGTCTAAAACCACACGTTTTCCAATATTGGACCAATCTCCAAACGCCCGTCTGCCATGTCCATTGAGTAGATATGGTCGAGAACCATCAAATTGACTACTCGCACGTCCAAATTGGACAATCAAGTGCCGAATTATGCACTCCTAAACCATCGCTGCAATACAATTTCATAAATGACACATTCCACAACGTCTCCTAACACTGCCGCAACGTCCCCGCACGTCCAAAAAATAACTGCTGCAACGTCTACATCCAGGCACGTGGTGAATTTTTCACATAACACATTCTACAATGTCTCATAATAATGTCGTAACGTCCCCGCACGTTCAAAAAATAATTGTCGCAACGTCTACATCAAAGCATGTGAATTTAAGCTAAATTTTTCACATAACACCTTCCATAATGTCTCCTAACACTGTCGCAACGTCCAAAAATGTCTCCAAATTTTTTTTATTTTTTTCATGTGAGACCAAATTAATTGGAATATAACTACTACCACGTCCAAAAATAATTACCACACAACGTCTATATCCAAACATGTAAATTTTAGTTGAACACGTCCCGCTACGTCCAAAAATACAAAGCAGCAACATCCCGTTATGTCCTGCAACGTCCCGTTACGTCCCATAACATGTTTTACCAAGTCCAACAGCAGGAAAGAATCAGAAGTAACCCATTTCACATGAAAGTGTCAATATCTCACGAAAAATATTTATATATCATATTTCGGAGTAACAGAGCATTATTTAAATAAGAAAACATGAATATAACATCATTAATACATTACTCAACATCAAATCGCAAAAATAAGGTTCCGTAAAGCCATCAAATACAGTTCATACTTTATGATGTAGTGATTTTTTAACAAGAATAAGTTATTTTTGAAGAAGAATAAGAGATTTTTGAACAAGAAAAAGTGATTTTTTAAGAAGAAGTAATTTTTCCATTTTATTTGGTGTTGTTTGTTGAAAAATACAATCGTTGATCTCCGTTAAATATGTGTTTAGATTAAAGATTTGATTAAATGCGATTTCGAATGGAGTACAACGAAGAAGAATAACTGATTTTCGAAGAAGAAGAAGAAGTGAGTTTTGAAAAAGAAGGAAGTGAGTTTTTGGAGAAGAAGAAGAAGAAGAGAATAGCGTGTATCTGACTCTCTTATAGTAAGAGTGATGATGTATTACTAAGTACATGCATATAGTGATACAACATATAATTTGCGCACATTGGAGGTTAATTTGGCTAAAAGGACTTAGGATTACCAGTGAGAAGGAATTGGAGGACTTACGGTGCAATTAGTAGGGGTTTAAATACCCTCATTAAACTAAATCCTAGCCAGCTTTCCCTTTTCCTTTCTCTCTCACCGCTGCACCAAAACCCTAACCTTTCCCCGTCGGTTTCTTCGCCCACCGCAAGCCGCCGCGGGTTTTGTCTTCTCCTGTCTTCTCCGCGGTCAGCCAATGCCACGAGAAGAACCCTCCCTCTCCCGGGAACAAAACCCGGTCCATATTCTTCCTTTTCCTTGGCCGATTTTCCTTCGCCCGAACCCTCTACCCCGCTGCCATTCAGGTGTAGATTCCGGCCACGCTGGCCATGTTTTGGGGCGATTCTCACCATCAGGATGTTCCCCATACTCTTAGGAACAGAATCCACCAACTAGTTCTGTATTTGGTTCGGTAGGATGGAAACCCTAGCCGCCACCGCAGGGTGTCCGCCGCGAACCACCGTTCCAGCCGTTTCCCGGAGTCGCAACCACCACCAAAATACTCCTCGCACTCCCGGGAACAAAACCCCTTGAGCAGATTTCATTTTGGGGATAGGCTGGTGGGTTGTGCGTGAAACCCTAGCTCGCCGCCACTGCCCCGCCGCGAACCACTTCCGCCGGCTGACCGATCCTGTGGTAGCTAGCGGGCTGATGCTTCCTCGTTCCGGTTTCAGCTCTTCTTCGGTGAGATGCCTTGGTAACCCCGTTTGAGACTCTTTAAATTAATGTCGGTCGTTGTGTATATGCCATGTATAATCATGGTAATCGTTGGGGTTATATTGACGTATACTGTCGTAGGCTAGGATTGGTATTAAGCCCTATACGGTTATGAGTCTAGCTTCTAATATGCGTATTGAGGTAGTCTATATGTTTGGTTGACAGTAAATCCTTTGAGCTAGTCTATATGCGTACTGAGCATTTAGACTTGATTACCGAATAAAAATATCTTTGAAATATTTGATATTGATTTAGTGTTTGGTACTTTTATCCCATAGTATTTGGTAGTGACGTTCTGCCTGTGCTGCAATTTTATCCCAAAGTTGTATTCACTTCATATCATGAAATATGTGTCTTTCAACAAAACTATGAATCTATTTTCTGTTGCTTTAATGACAAGCTACGTTTTAGTGTCTTCTCGTGGCATTTTCATTTGAAAATAAGCAAATGACAATTTCGCAGATGTGCAGAAGGGATACAGCCAAGAAGCAATGTGAAGCAGCTCTTAAATGACATAAATATGGAAAAAGAAGCTCGGATTTGCTTCCGCATCCTAGCTGGTAAAGGGAAAAGAAAAAGAAAAGCATCCAAACAAGAGAGATGCGTTCTAGCTAGTGACTGCCTGACTGGGGCATCCTTTAGTACATGACTCATCAACAAGCCAGGTTATTCTACTTGCATTTAGTTAACAGCCAAAGAATTTCCATGTTCTCATTTCCTTTCCATTTCTATTCCTCGTGTAATGCGACATGTGTGATATGAATTCAATTTGCTCAAATAGGTATAGAATCGCAAAGTGCATGAAAGAGTATTTTACTGACAAAAAATAAAGGAACATTGAACTCAACACTTCTGGCGAATTTTTATATCAGAAGCTCTGAGATAACAGTCCATACTTGCTGAACTCAATTACTGCAATGTTGCAGCTTGGATATATGAAAACTATTTGTTAGTTTACATGGGGTTTTCTTTTTGCCTTCTGAAAATCTAATTTTTGAATCCAGGCACTTCATACCACGGGTATCAATTATTTTGAGACCCTTCGTGATGCAGATCCAAGTAAAATAGAGTTATTCACAGGCAGAAAAGACCCTCTTGGTAACCATATACCAACCTATACGTTTTGTTGATTGGGAAGATTCCTCCCGGAATTGACGAAAAACTGCCTATTGACTTTGGTTTTGGACTTCCTCGTTTTTGTTCACCATTTAACTTCAGGTAGTGCCTTATTGCCTTTCTCCTGTTACGTGTGTATTTTGTAAATGATTTAGTTCACATTCATAGTTTAATTGTTGTCATAATTTTTCATGCTTAGCATTAGATCTTTGGGGCTTCAATTGGTCCCCAGGTAATTGCTGTTTTTAGAAACCTTCTTATCTGCTCTTTAAGAACTGATAGCCCGTGCTTAAAATACAAGAGAAGTTGGAAAAAGTGTGTAATTATGACTGAATCAAATCACGCTGACAGTTATTGCAATTTATAAACTGATAAGTGGGCGGTCTTGCTTTCCCATATGAGAATAATACGCTATGTTAATAATCATACAATACTTGGTAATGCTCATCTTGCATGTGATGTGACTGCTTCTCAGCCTGGTAGTGCCCATCATTCAACCACACTCAGCTTGACTTCTTTTTTATTTGATGTCCCTGCTTCTCAGCCTGTTTTCTTTCAGTCATGAACATGGTTATTTAGCATCTACTGGATGCGGGGAAACTGTATTTTTTGAATTGTGCATTGAGGTTTTTCCTGAATGCCATTTCTACAGATGGAAAACTTATCCCTTGGGGATTATGAAAGCAGTAATATAACATGTACTTTGTCGTTTGATTACTCTCAGGCTTGATTACTCGATAAAAATATCTTTGAAATATTTTATATTCATTTAATGTTTGGTACCTTGATCACACAATACCTGGTAGTGCTCATCTTGTCTATGCCGTGCTTTAAGCCATAAAATGCCGTCGTCTCATTTTTCCCCCATGTTTGTTTAATCTAGTGATCCAACTTTTCCTTGGTATTTGTTTATTGATAAGTTGTATTCACCTCATATCATGAAATGTGTCATTCAACAAAACTATAACCCTATTTTCTTTTATTTACTTGAATGGCACCCACTTTCCATCTTATTCAGAGTCAATGAGTGCGAGGTGGAAGTTTTTGATGTGAGCATGCTGAGTTTTTTACTTGCATGGAATTACTCACTCTTTCGATGGTAGTGTTTTCAATAAGCATAATAGGTTCATCTTGTTCATTGTATGAACATTTTACTTTTCTGGTGATGTGAAAAGATTCAAAGGGTTCAAGCAGAGAGAATCCATCATTGGAATTAGCAGACGGTTGGACTGATGAGCGACAATTGGAAATTACAACATTACAAATATAAAAAACTCAGACGTTGCCTTACCACTACGAGATACGTTTTCAAGGAAAGTAATTTTAATGTGTTGTGATTTAGAAATTAAAATCGTGATATCCTTTTTGCAGAAGTTTGATGCAGTGATTCATGGTTGTGATTTAGAAATTAAGATCGTGATATCTTTTTTGCAGAAGTTCGATGCAGGAGCGATGAGCGTTTTTGACTCATTATTCTTCTACCACTCCAGAGGTATAAGTGCAGTATTTGAATGATCCTTGTGGGCCAGCTATAGAGGCAATAGTTAGTCATTAATCTTTCGTGCATATCTAAATAATGAACCAGTATTTTATTCTTTAGTAAATCTAGTTTTATGTTATTGGGCTTATATTTATCAATGCCCAATGGTAGTTCTTTATATTATTGTTGGGCCTACTAAAACTTTTAGCGCCCAGCAGTCTTGGTAATTTTAATTTATTGGGCCTACTAAAAGATTTTAAAGGCCCAATAGGTGTAGTTTAAAAATTTATTGGGCCTCCTAAAAATTTTAAAATCACCATAAATGTAACGGTTTAATGTTATTGATCTAAAAAATTTTCAAGGACCAATAGATGATGAAGTAGTTTTATGTTGGGTCTACTAAAAATTCTCGAGGCCCAAGGGCATTAAATAATTATATTGAGGCTACTAAAATTTTTCATGTAACAAGTCTTATTAGTTTTATTTTATTGGGCCTAAAATTTTTAAAGAAGGCTCGGCCTGACAAAAAATTATAAGGCCCACTACTGTAAGTAATTTACAATATTGGGCCTATTAAAAATTTAAGGCCCAACAGTCGACTTAATTTAATTGGGCCTCGTAAAATTTTAAGCCCTACTAGTGGAAGTAATTTTTGATATCTACAAAAATTTTTCAAAGCCCAATAGTTACTTCCTATTGGGCCTGTTGAAATCTTTTGAGGCCCAACAGTTGAAGTAATTTTTTATTGGGCCTCTTAAAATTTTCAAGGCCCAATAGATACTTCCTATTGGGCTTCTTAAAATCTTTTGAGGCCCGACAGTTGAAGTAAATTTTTATTGGGCCTCCTAAATTTTTTCAAGGCCCAATAATTACTGTTTATTGGGCCTTCTAAATATTTTAAAGGCCCAACAGTGTAAGTAATTTTTTATTATTCCTCTAAAGGCCCAATCGTTACTGTTTATTGGGCCTATTAAATTTATTAAGACCCAACATACGAAATAATTTTATTGGGCCCCTAAATTTCCAAGGCCCAATCGGATTGGGCCTGTTAAAATTTTTATGGCCCAACAATTGTTGGGCCTCCAAAAAATTTGTGCACAAAGTTACTGTTTATTGGGCCTATTCAAAAATTTTAAGGCCCAATAATTATTATGGATTGGGCTTACTAAATATTTTTAAGGCCCAACAGTCCAAGTAAATTTTTATTGGGTCTTCTAAGGCCCAATATTTACTGTTTATTGGCCCTATTAAAAAATTTCTGATGCTCCACAGTTGAAGCAATTTTTTATTGGGCCTACGAAAAATTCTCAAGGCCTAAAGTCCAAAGCCCGTGTTGGTTCAATGTTATTGGGCGTAATTTAAATTTTCAAGGCTCAATGGACTAGGTAATTTTGTGTTATTGGGCCCACTAAACATTTTAGGTAATGTTAATTGTGCCTACTTTTGTGAGCTTGATAAAATTGGGCTTGATTTTGTTCCATTTTGTTGTGTTGTAATATCCGTGGCAAATTTTGTGCAATTGCTTTGTTTATAGACTGGTCTTGTTGGTTAAATTTTACAGTGATTTTTATCTCAGCTGATACGGACAAACTCTTCTAACATGATCCTTTCGCTCAAATATTTTCCCCTCCCCAGTTTCCCTTTCCCCTTCCCCTATCATTTTACTTCCTTGTATTGTTTTACTGTACGAGTCACATCATAAATATTGCATGATCTAAATAAATAAAAACTATATGAACGAAAACTAATTTGGCCTTTCCCATTAGAGCATTGTGACCAATTTGCCATTTTGCCAAGCCCAGAACTCATAGATAGTCATCTCAATATGAAATATCCGCGCTGTAGAATTCTGGCAGTGAATCCCTTCAGTTCACAGCAACCTGGTGAAAAGAAGACCATGAGAAAGAAAATCAAAGATATGAAAATGAGCTATTAAATCCAAGGAAAAAATTCTCTTCCCTGGTGAATTCTTCTTCAGTTAATTCTGTGGGAGATGTCTTTCCGCACCATAACTCCTTCGGTAATCAAATTTCTTCCGATATCCATACTACTGGGAGATCAATTGAAAATGATCACAGAATCTTCTGTCAATGTTTTAGCTGTATAGGTAACAGGTTAACAAAAAACCAGTTTTTTGAGGAGCAACTCCATATATAGACTTACCTGCCTTGGCTCCCAACAAAAGTTCCCAAGGGATCTTTGTCACAGGATGGTTCAAGGTTGACTGTTTAAGCAAATGGAATCACCGCATTATGATGAATACCTTAGTTTTCGGACTTTCTTCCACAACTTCATCAGAGATTTCAATTTCAAATGCATCTCACGCATACGCTTCCTGACGAGTGTCAAAGTCTCCAGTAATGGGGGAATATGTATTACTGAACAAGGGCTTCAGGCTTTCTGGAACTCGTACCTTAGAAAATTTCCACTCTGCATTATTCCTCCCCAAAACAGAAAAGACAAAAAGAACGGAAATAACACAAAGTTTCCAAATTGCTACCACTCAATAACCCAAGGGGTCACAATCTCAAAGATAAGGGAAAAATATAAGTACTACATAACCAATCAAAGCTATAACCAATTATTCTAAAAAATTAGTAATAGTCATCATGATATTCTATATGCACTATTTGATACTAAGTTGGCAATTGGCGGGAAACTATAGAAACTCTTTGATGCACCTAAACAACGTAAACAAAACATTATAAGACTTTACCATGTCCTTTTGTGAAACAAAATAATGTTTTCATCTTCTATGCTTAACCATCTATTGAAAATTTTGTTCCCCTTATTAGAGAATGTTGGATTGAAAGAATGAAATGAGGCTCAGATGGCACACCATGCCAGTGTAATGTTACTTGGTGGATACCTGATGTGATATAGTCTGGTTAGCATTATCCCTAGATTGGATTCCCCTAACTTTTGCACACATTCACTAAAACCTCATCTCAAATTTTGACCACGGAAGTGATTGTAATGACTCCTTAATATAGTTACCAAAATGGTATTTTCTGACTGTCTCTATTTTCCTTGGACCTGCATAAAGGGTCTCAAAAGAATTGATGCCCATGGAATGAAGTGCCTGGATTGAAAATTAGATTTTCAGAAGGCAGAAAGAAAACAAATGTAAACTAACACATATTTTTCATATATCCAAGCGGCAACATTTCAGAAATTGAGTATAGACTGTCATCTCAGAGCATCTGATGTAAAGACTTTACTAGAAGTGTTGAGTTCAATGTTTATAAACTTTTATGTGGATAAAATACTCTTTCATGCAGTTTGCAATTCTATGCCTATTTGAGCAAATTGAACTCATATCCCATATAGCATTACACAAGGAATAGTACTGAAAAGGAGTTGAATACATGGAAATTCTTTGGCTGTTAACGAAATGAAAGTAGAATAACCTGGCTCATTGATAATTCATGTACCAAATGATGCCCCAGTCAGGCAGTCACTTGCTAGAATGAATCTCTCTTGTTTGGATGCACTTCTTTTTCTTTCCCCTTTGCCAGCTAGGATGCGGAAGCAAATCCGAGCTTCTTTTTCCATATTTATGTCATTTAAGAGCTGCTTCTCATTGCTTCTTTGCTGTATCCCTTCTGCACATCCGTGAAATTGTCATATTGATTATTTTTCAAATGAAAAGGCCACAAGAAGACACTAAAACGTAGCTTGTCATTAAAGCAACAGAAAATAGATTTATAGTTTTGTTGAAAGACACATATTTCATGAAATGAAATGAATACAACTTTTCAAAAAACAAGTACAGAATAAGTTGGATAACTGGTTTAAATAAACACAACAAAAAAATGAACAGTCGACATTGTGTGGCTAAAATTGCAGCACAGGCAGATCAACACTACCAAATACTATGTGATAAAAGTACCAAACACTTATTCAATATCAAATATTCCAAAGGTATTTTTATTCAGTAATAAAGTCTAAGCGTGATCATAGGACAAATAACATGTTATACTACTGTTTTCAGAATCCCCTTAATAGGAATAAGTTTTCCATCTGTAGAGATGGACTTTGAAAAACCCTCAGGATGCACAATTCAGAAGGAATAGTGGTGCTGAAATAACCATATTCATGTCTGAAAGAAAAAAAGCTGAAGAAGCACTCAGTCTGTAATGAGTACAAGTACGTGCACATAACCACCAAACATAGTGTGCCATTTTGGTCTTGCAAAGCAGGACCACTTATCAGTTAATAAACTGAAGAATTTTTATAAATAACAGCATGATTTAATCAGTCATAATTATGACTTCTTTCCAACTTCTCTTATATTTTAAGCACATGTTATCAGCTTTTAAAGAGCAGAAAAACAGGTTAAAAAAAATAGTAATTACTTGGGGACCAACTAAAGCCAAAGATCTACTCCCTCCATTTCAATATATAAGTCGTTTTGACCAAAACACAAATACTAAGGCTGTAATTAATTTTTGAAAAGTCTCATAACTTTTAATGGTTAAATCTGTTATACCCCTATTTAATGCATTTTTGATATTAGTGCTATAACTTGAAATAGTCATGATAAAAACAAGTTCCAATGAAATTGCAAATTAAATAAGGGTAATAGAGTAAAAACAATGGATTATTTCCTAGAAGTAGACAAGTGACTTATATTTTGAGGGGTTTCCTAATGGGTGAAAAGACTTATATTTTGAAATGGAGGGAGTAATGCTAAGCATAAAAATAAATAAAAAAACATTAAAATGGGAGTAAAGAATATTCAGTTTTCCAATCAAACAAAAATCAGACAATTAATTCCAGTAAATGAGAGATGCCCTAGATAAACTTTGCGAACCAAAGATTAGAATTATCCATCCAATGCAGAGTTCACAAATTACTTATCAACGATGTAATCTGTTTCTCGTCAATTATTTCTCCTGTTTGTCGTCAGAACAGTACTCCGTGTAAAAAATAAAAAGAAAGAAAATCTGTTTGCCGTCAACTATTTCTCCTGTTTCTCATTAGTACTGTGAATTATGAACTAAAAAAAGAAAGAAAATAACCGAATCGAAACTAATTTCCGAGATTGGAGTAAAAGCAGGGAGATTAAATTATTTCTTCCATAACACCGTACAGATACCATAAATTATTACTTAAAATTAAAATTGAACCGTAAAACACGAAATCGGTTAACGTTGCAAGCATTACCTCGTCTTCGATGACGGCTCCGTGAACATTCGTCGGACGGAGAACGAACGGCGCGAAGATTCTCCGGTAGGGCTTCCCGTAGGGTATAGAGAAGAATGAGCTTGTGGATACTGAAAAGCATTTCTTCCATAACACCGTACAGATACCGTAAATTATTACTTACAATTAAAATTGAACCGTAAAACACGAAATCGGTTAATGTTGCAAGTATTACCTCGTCTTCGATGACGCTCAGTGAACCTTCGTCGGACGGAGAACGAACGGCTCGACGATTCTCCGATAGGGCTTCCCGTAGGGTAGAGAGAAGAATGATGTTGTGGGGACTGAAAAGCATTGCGGTTTATGCTTCTTTTGAAATCCGTGACCGAGTGACCCTCAGCTGTCTTCTACTTTTAAAATGTGGATATAAAGCGTTAGCAAAGAAAAATTATTTCTTAATTATTTTTTAAGCAAAATTATTACTTAATTAATCATTAATAATTGTTTTAACCATTCAATTATTATCTATCACAATATTACAATGTAGATGATTTACATTTTAATTTATAATTACCTTTTAAAACAAAAATTCTTTTAACAAATACTCAAGTTATAATTCACAAAATTTTAAAAATAAAATTAAAAACCTCAAAATGTATATTTTGAATAAAATATAATATTTCGATAATGTACAAAAGACTTTCTTGTTAAATAATTTTATTTACTCATTAAAATGGACATTTTGTGATACATTTTCAACCTACCCTAAGCTAAATCCATAAAATTGCAACACTTTTATATTTATAGTTTATTTGACATATACTTGTTGGCTCGTATTGAAAGCCATTTTTTACGAGTCCGTTTACGGTGGTACTATAGGAGTAGGATGAATTTTACTCCTACTTACTGTAGCGCGCTACAGTAGCGCGCGCTACAGTGACGCGCTATAGTTTCGCGCTACAGTAACGCGCAATAGTTTTTTTTTTTTTTTTTGACGCACAAACTTTTTTAAAAAAATACCTTTTTTAAAAAAAATACTTTTTATAACAAGGGAAATCAGATCAGGATTATATAGACATCAGATGAGAGAATACAAGAGATCAGATCAACAGACTATAGATATCAGATCAAGAATATAAAAGAAATCATACAGTATAACTAAAATATAATTAACAAGAGAGATCAGATCAGGATTATATAGACATCAGATCAGCGAATACTTGACATCAGATCAACAGACTATAGATATCAGATCAAAAATATAAAAGAAATCATACAGTAGAACTAAAACATACTTAAAAAGGGAGATCAGATCAACAGACTATAGACATCAGATTAGCGTATACTTGACATCAGATCAACAGACTATAGACATCAGATCAAGATTTTAAAAGAAATCACACAGCAGAACTAAAACATACTTAACAAAGGAGATCAGATCAGGATTATATAGACATCAGATCAACTCATACTTGACATCAGATCAACAGACTATAGACATCAGATCAAGATTTTAAAAGAAATCACACAGCAGAACTAAAACATACTTAACAAATGAGATCAGATCAGGATTATATAGACATCAGATCAACTCATACCTGACATCAGATCAACAGACTATAGACATCAGATCAAGATTTTAAAAGAAATCATACAGTAGAACTAAAACATACTTAAAAAGGGAGATCAGATCAACAGACTATAGACATCAGATCAGCGTATACTTGACATCAGATCAACAGACTATAGACATCAGATCAAGATTTTAAAAGAAATCACACAGCAGAACTAAAACATACTTAACACAGCAGAACTAAAATATATTTAACAAAGGAGATCAGATCAGGATTATATAGACATCAGATCAACTCATACTTAACATCAGATCAACAGACTATAGATATCAGATCAAAAATATAAAAGAAATCATACAGTAGAACTAAAATATACTTAACAAGGTAGATCAAATCATGATTATATAGACATCAGATCAACTCATACTTAACATCAGATCAACAGACTATAGATATCAGATCAAAAATATAAAAGAAATCATACAGTAGAACTAAAATATACTTAACAAGGTAGATCAAATCATGATTATATAGACATCAGATCACAAAATAGCAGACATCAGATCAACAGAATTTAGATATCAGATCAAAAATATAAAAGAAATCATATCATACAACAAAAACGTCCATAATATGTATCATAATAGCCAAAAATAACAAAAGAAATGAAGGTACTGTAGCGCGTTTACTGTAGCGCGCGCGGAACTGTAGCGCGCTACTGTAGCGGGGTAGGAGTAAAATTCATGGTGGTCCTATAGGACCACCATATAAATTACCATTTTTTACAAGTATAGAAAAAAAAAAACCTTTTTTTACAAGTACTATTTATCATTTACTATTTTGTTGTCAAGAGATGTTCAAAATATAAATGTCTAGATTGAACTCATTTAAATTTTGTTTTTTGTGGAACAAAAATTTCGACTGACAAAAGATTTGATTGTCTTGAGATTGCAATTAGATCTTTTGTTGTTTGGCTAAAGGAGATTGGCTTGTAAGTTCGGATAAAACTCAAGTTTTTTATTTGAAAAAATTTTATAAAGAGAATCCGCCTATTGAAAACTTCTCATAAGTATTTTATATTTGAACACAATTTTTTTATAGTTGCTCTAGAACAATTAAGAGATTATTTTCAAGAAATACGATTTTCTTTTTTTAATTGTACTATGTTTGGATGTTCTATTATACTGTCAAATCAATACATCATACAAAAAATATTTAAATATCAATTTCATCCATATCATTGATCTCATATCAATTGAAATTATATCTAAATTATACAAATAAAAGAGTGGATTATAAATTTGGTCATCATACTTTAGTGAAATTTAATTTTTGGTTACTAACTTTTAAAAACTCAAAAAATATCACTAATTTTGTCATTTTAATTTCACTTTTGGTCATTCCGTCAAAATGAACCGTTAAGTGTATTAATGGTAACTTTTAAGGGTAAATTTGTCCAATCATCAATAATTAAAGAGTGAATTACAAATTTTGTCATCATATTTTGGTGAAATTTAGGTTTTGGTCACTAACTTTTAGAAAAGCAAAAAAATCACTAACTTTGTCATTTTTGTTATATTTTTAGTCACTCTGTCAAATTATACCATTAATACACTAACTGACAAATTTGTATGAGGTTATTTTTGTCATATTTTTTTGCAACTCTCTCTTACTTATCTAACAATTTTTCAAATTATTTTTTATTTTTTAAATTTTTATTTCCACTGCAACTATTCAACCGCATTTTCTCTTTCCTCATTTTTCTTTTCCATTTCCACGCACTTCAACCTTCTTTTCATTTTTTTCTTTAAATTTTCACTGCAAAATTTAGATAAAACATAAAACAGCAACACTCCAACCTTCTCCCCCCCCCCCACTTTTTTTTTTCTTTTCACTGTAAAAAAATATAGATAAAACATAAAAGGAGATGGAGATGGAGGTAACGATAGAGGAAGCAATCTAAATTATATTTATCTAAATGGAGGTTGAAAATTGTTAGATAAGTACGAGAGAATTGCAAAAGAAAATGACAAAAATTAGCTCATACAAATTTTTTCTTTAGTATATTAACGGTGCAATTTGACGGAGTGACAAAAAATAAAACAAAAATTACAAAGTTAGTGACTTATTTACTTGGGCGAATTCCAAAATAGGTCATCTTACTTTGCTAAAATTCAGCTTTTGGTCACTATCTTTTGAAAATTCTATATAAAATCACTAACTTTTAGATTTTGTTCAACTTTTAAATAGTTCCGTTAACTCTTAACAGAATTCTATTTTTAGGGTATTTTTGTCTTTTCTCAAATCTCCTGCCTGTCTTTCGACCTTTTTCAGTCTTCATCTTCTTCATTTTTATCTCTCTCTCTCTCTCTCTCACATGTATATCTCCTGCCTATACCCTTTTATCACTAAAATTTTCTTACTAGACTTCCAACTTTTTATTTATTTTTTCTCTAGTAGCAACCTATGCCATTACGTGCCATTCCGTTTAAAGATTCAAAAAGGATCTTACTATTTGTAGCACAAATTTACTATTTGTAGCACACAAAAAAATGAAATGACAAAAATGCCCTTAATGTATGAATAAGTAATATACTTCACAAAATTCAAAAAACATTTCAAAACATTCAAAACTCCCTCAAAAAATCTTACGAAAGCCTTCCAAATCATTCAAAAACGTTTGAAATCGTAGAAACAAATTGAAACGCAACGTTCGTTCAGCTTGGGATAGAGTCTACTTCAAAATTGACGCAAAAATGGTACGAATCTAATACTTTTGTATTGTTTTTATCATGCTGCCAAAAAAATCGCACATGTTTTGCAATTTTATTGGGGAAAATCGCCCATAATTGGCGAATGTGGTGTAAAAAATCGCCCAATGTTGGAGATTTTTTACCCAAAATTCGCCAATTATAGGCGATTTTTCGTTGGAAAATTGCCTGCTTCTTGCGATTTTCCAAGGCAAAATCGCAAAAAGCAGGCGATTTTTCCGGGAAAAATCGCACAATGGCTGCGATTTTTCTCTGGAAAATCGCCTGCATTGTGCGATTTTGCCATGAAAAATCGCCAATTGCAGGCGATTTTTCTGAAAAACCGTATTTGCATGCAATTTTTTCATGGAAATGTTGCACATTGTTCGCGTGATTTATTTAAAAAATACCTACTCACATTCGTGATTTTTTCATGGAAATATCGCACATTGTTTATGTAAGTACTTACTATTAGTTTGAATTTGATTAATGACGCAGGATCCAAATGGATTGCCCGACCTTCAGAGGGATTTGAGTCATGAGTTTAAGTGTCCTGGCTTTTTTCCTACTGAAGAAGCAGCATACACTTATTATTCAGACTTGGCTCTTTCATTTCGTTTCGAGCTGATTAAAGTAGGGAAAGGTAATAATGGTAAATCTGTCACATATCGTTGTAATAGATTTAGAGATCCGGTTGAACAAGGGCCTCCCCCACAACAGAGGAAGAACACCAAACGGCGAGGGTGTAAGTGTATGTTCAAGTTATATTGCAAGGAGGTGATGGTTAATGGTTGGTGGGTCAAAGTTACACCAGGTGAAAAATCCATGCACAATCACACTGCTATAGTGTATCCAGAGGGGCACAGACAGCTCAGCCGGTTGAGTGATGATGCCAGACAGGTTGCTAGATCTTTGAACAATGCAAATATGAAGCCTAAGCTGATTCGGAATCACCTTGCTGAGACGCATCCTGGAGATAATGTTACAGTGAGGCAGGTAAACAATCTGAAATCTGCTGACAGGAAGGCAACATTTGAAGGTAGAAATATTGGGCAGCAGTTTGTGCATTACGCCGAGGAGAAGCATTATTATGTGAAAGTTTTGAAAGAAGATGGCACAGACGTGATCACACATGCATTCATAACGCATCCAATGTCAATTCAGTTGTTGAACAGATATTATTGGGTGATTGTGGTGGATGCAACATACAAGACCAACAAATACAAGATGCCACTCTTTGAAATAATTGGTATGACTCCTTCCAACAAGAATTTTAATATTGCTTGTGCCCTTTTGAGAGATGAGAAAAAAATTACTTATGATTGGGTGTTTGAGCAGTTGAGAGCGTTGTTGGATGTTGAAAATTGTCCTAGTGCTATTGTTTCTGATCGAGAGATGGGTTTGATGGATCCTATACGGGATCATTTTCCTAGATCACACCATCTGTTATGTTTGTGGCATATCGACCGTGATGTCGATAATCAGCTGAGAAGGCTTGTTGGTGAAGGTGACAGGAAAAAAGCAATAAAAAAGCTTTGGAAGGCAATTGTTAATTCGCCAACAGTGGAAGAGTATGAAATGTTACTAAAGCGGCTGAAGGACAGTTATTCTATGGTTGCGCCGTCTGTTGTTATATATTTGGAGAGGACATGGCTGGTGTACAAAGAGATGTTTTGTAGGGTTTGGACAAACAAAATTCTGCATTTTGGCAACACTAGTAGTAACAGAGTGGAGAGCACTCATGCTGCTCTTAAGGATTGGATGAATGCCGGCACCTACTCTCTTGACACGCTGTTTGGTGTGATTGACGACCATGTCAATTACCAGCTATCACAGATAAGGTAAATTTATTACATAGTTTAATTCCGTACTTACTGTATTTATTTAAATTATGCCCTCATACCTTGATTACTTAACATGATTCAATACTTAATTTATTAATTTAATGCATGTACGTTTACTTGATTTATGTATTTTTTTAGGGAAACGCTTGAGGCATGCATTTCCAAGAAAGCAACCGCTATGATGTGTTTTCCTTATGAATTATTGAATGGTTATGTGTCGCACCATTGTTTGGAATTGATAAGTGAACAAGTTGAAAGGATTAGTAAGTTGGGCAATGACTTGTTTGAGCGATGTGGGTGTGTCTGCAAGACGACCCATGGGATTCCTTGTGCGTGTGAAATTTGGAAGTTGAAGGAATCGCGTGACACGATCACTATTGAAATGGTGCACGAGTTTTGAAAGAGATTGACGATTGAGCCATCCGAAGTGGGTTCGAACACTATTTCTGAGGAACTTAGGTATGATTTATATTAAGTATGTTATTTTACAATGTTTTGCTTATGTACATATATTTAACACATATTAAATTTTACTTTTTGCAATTAATTTTTTCAACAGATTCTTCCGCGAGGAACTCGTTCCTCGATTCGAGAACAGTCCACGCGTGGTTATGCGTGATCTTATCGTCAAGTGGAGCGCGTCGCTGAATCCTGACAACTCAAGTCTGTTTGAGCCAGCTATTTTGTCAACATCACGGGGTCGCCCAAGATTACATCCATCAGTGATGCGCGAGAGGAGTGCACGAGAGAAAGGTTCAAAACGCAGTGATGCATCTAGGAGATCTTCTCAGATATCGTTGCACTTCGAGGAAGGTAATATACGTGTTTTTTTTTTTCAATTAGATGGATTGGTTACTTTAATTTTTCTGTAAGATTAAAAGTTACTATTACTTGTTTATATTCCAATTTACAGTTAGAGCGGATAGTGAAAGTATTCCCATGATTCCACATTATGTCCATCCTTTCTGCACTGGCATTACGGACGTAGAGGCAGATGGCAATTGCGGATTTCGCGCTGTTGCATACGGTCTGTATGGCAATGAAAATGAATGGGAGACGGTCCGAACTGCGTCTGTTGGCGAGATTATTATGCATCAGGATACTTACATACCGCTCCTCCGTGCATGTTTACCACAGGATCTTTTTGTAGCCGGCGCAGATCCTATTGCTTGGGCAACTGGTCGATTGAATCATTTTTCATCACCATGCCTCTTTGATGGCTGGATGATCACCCCAACGGACTTGTTTGCTATCGCCACTTATGCAAACGCATTGGTAATCCATCTCAGTCTCGCTCGCGGTTGTTGTTTCTCCATTTTACCTTTGAGGCAGTTACGGGGCAGGGGAAGACCATCTCGTCAGATAGCCATTGCACACGTTCGTGGTAATCATTTTGTTCATGTCCGTTTGACTGATGATTGTCCTGTACCTTCGTTGGCATTGTTGTGGAGACATCATTGCGATGAATCTATGGCTACGTTTGCAGCATCTGATGCATTTAAAAATAGGGTGGACCATTGGGACATGATTTGCGGACCATAGATTGGTTGTAGCTTTGAACTTTGATTTGAAGATTACATTGTTCTTTTTCATAATTGTCATTTATTTATTTTTTCAATTTCGATATCAAAAGAGCATTAAATACCAAACAACTTAAAAAGGATTAAGCATGTAAATAATAACATTACAAAATCGTCATAGCATCACAATCTAAACAAAACATACATATATACATTTACAGTAATCTGCTACAATCACCCAGCTAAATGCCATCGATCTAGCTCCTCCCTCAACGCTTCCTCCATTTCGTCCGTCTCCGGTAATCCATGATCTCTTATGACATGTACGGCTCGCTCAGTTAAATGTGTAAATCGGCTCACCCACTAAAAAGTCAACAAGATGAAATTAATTAGTAACTGTCTATATTCAAAACCATCTCGAAAAAATATTATTAAATAAAATTAAATATAAAAACAAGTTACATACATATTCTGTGTTGGTGCGGGGCGGAACTCCACCATCATCATCGGGGGGGCCATCGACGAACAGGTACGGGTGGGAGTGCTGGCGATACCATGTGATGTACTCAGGTGTGGTAGCGCCGGGATACTCTGAAAGCTGTAGGAGATCGGGCCGAATACTAGAGAACAGTGCGGACTGCCATACGCTCTTGGCGAACTCCAAATCGAATTCCACACTGTACCCACCACCATATGGCCTGTACGCCACCTTCGGTCGGAGGATGGCGCATGGGATATCCTGAACGAACCCCAACTGGCGCACGCACCTATCTGGCATGTACGGCTCAACCTCGTCGTCACATGCGATCAAACCCCTGTACGTGGTGATCGGGGTGCGGAGATGGGGAAACTGACCGTACGGTGTCCATGTCACCTGTAACATATTCAAGTGTGGTTAGATATTTATGAAATATTTACAATTTAACTAAAACTGTAATTATAAACTGTACAAATATAGTTTAACATACCTCCTCCGGTCGCAGGTGGTCAAGTGCATGGCGATACCTCCGGAGACGGGAACTGGTGCCCTGTCGAGGGCCAACACTCCACAAAACAGCGCGCGGCGCGTGTGGATCGTCAGACATAGGCACAGAGTGCGGCCTGAACGCCGGAAAATGCTCGTATATCCATGCCTGAAGAAGTGTCAAACACCCTGCCATCCCGCTGCAGCTACCTCTACTAGCCTTACCTAAATGTCTATACAGGTAAGCTAGTGCAGAGGTGCCCCAAGCATACTGATGCACATTGTGCAACTGGCCCCTAAGCTGGACAACGTGCTGTGGCCTAATCCTATTGGAACTCTTGTCGACAAATAAAGTACATCCAATAGCCAGCCACAACCAACCCTCCAAATCAAGGGGCATGTGCATAGTGTGCGTCTCCAAAAGCGACCTCTTCTTGAACACGAACTCAGATAGTACCCCACCATCATTGTGGTTCATCTTCCAATCCCCATCACTCGCTGACACCTGCAGCACATCTCTACAAAGTCCCCACATCACACTCTTGTCAGTGCGATCAGCGACCAGCCTGCCGTCTACGGGGACACGTAGTATCTCCCACACATCGTGCAGAAGAATAGTCATCTCACCGACTGGGAGATGAAAGGTGTTCGTATCGGGCTGCCACCTCTCAACGAATGCACATATAAGCGGCGCATCAATGGCCGTGTGCATGATAGATGGCAGATGAGCCAAACCTGTCCCCCTCAACAAACTCCGACAGTCGTCAGGCATGGCGGCGAACCACCTAACAAGTGCTTCACATGACCCTGACCTATTGTGGCATCTCAACTGGGTCCTAGGTGGTAATGCCTCCTCACCATCCTCACCGTCCTGTCTATAACGATAGGCCACATGGCCTTTCCAACTAGGAATAACGGACCCATCAATAGGTCCACCAGTACACGGCTCGGTCACAAGCCAAGACGTGTCATTCCGTCCACGCTTATTTGCAACTAAATTCAATAAATTATTTAATATAAACAAATTTATGTAACAATAATAATTCAAATAGCAAAACGTAATACGATAAATAAATAAATATAAATGATATTCTTTGAAAATTCTAAACTGACCTCGTGGGCGCTTCTCAACGCGTCGGGGGAGCTGCTCATCTCCGCCAATGAAATGCTCCTCATCGCGTACTGGGGGTGAAGGAGGCCCATCTCCGCCAATGAAATGCTCCTCATCGCGTACTGGGGGTGAAGGAGGCTCATCTCCGCCAATGAAAGGCTGCTCCTCCCTGTCGCTCTCATCATCGACCAGCTCACGGAGTGGGACACCTCTGCCTGCTCTCTTCTTCCTATTAGAAACTGTGGGCCGTTGTCGCGGTAGTGTTTTCCCAGCAGCCTACAGCAAATTTCATAAAAATAACATTAAAAGTACGAATATAATTTTTTTGTGAAAAATCACACCTAATGTGCGATTTTACACAAGAAAATCGCACATGAGGTGCGATTTTACCCCAGAAAATCGCACCTAGGAAGTGCGATTTTCTAATCTCGATCTGGTGAGATTTTGTCCAGGAAAATCGCACATCAGGTGCGATTTTTCAGTAAAAAATCTCAATCTGGTGAGATTTTTACATAAAATTTCGCACAATAGCTGCGATTTCCTACGCGATTTCAAACAATTATGAACGAAATAATACGATTTTTACCTGAATGAATAAGCCTTTGCCCTTCCCGTGACCCCGTGGTGGTTGAGAGCCGCCTGCGTCCATTGTGCGATTTTTTCAAAATTTTTTTGAATGGTCTGAGAGAATTTTGCTTCGAAAATCTGAAATGAAGTTTGATTTTGTAAGGATTGCAAGGAACTTATAAGCGTACATATAGAAAAAAATCGCACTTACTTTCCAATTTTTCTATGAAAAATCGCACTTACTTTGCGATTTTTCAGCAAAAAATCGCACACAATGTGCGAAAGTGGGGCGAAAAATCGCCCCACTTATCCGATTTTCTGGGGGAAAATCGCTTAAGTGGGGCGATTTTTCCCCAGAAAATCGGATAAGTGGGGCGATTTTTCGCCCCACTTTCGCACATTGTGTGCGATTTTTTGCTGAAAAATCGCATATTGGGTCCAATTTTTCGTAGTTTTATCGCAAATTACATCCAATTTTTCATCAAAACTTGGCATTTTCTGTTTTAAGGGCATTTTAGGCATTTCATCCAATTTTTTGTGCTACAAATAGCAAAAATGTGCTATGTTTAGCAGCCCAGATTCAAAAATAGCTATGTATATTTTATTTACTCCAGAAACACCTGAATCTATAACCAATTCTGTCATTAAAATCCAACAACACTTTTCCTCCCTCTTCCATGTCTGCATCATCCATTTACAGTTCCCAAAGCTGGAACAATATTGGTTATGCCTTCCAGAAATCCAACCGGAATTCGGATATCAAGCTTCTCAAATCCATCTTGTTTGATTTTGACTATTACTAACTTTCTAGCCCAAATCCCATAAAACGACTGCTATAATCATTCATAACATTTATATGTAAAATTCCACAATTCAACCTCCCCAAAATCACATCATTAAGGGGACGGGTTCGGGTTACACAATTCGAAAACATAGCCACTAAAAATTAAAGATTAATTTATGTTAGAGTCATCAAAGTCGTTTTGGAAATAGGCGTCGGTGAGGCGGAGGTGTTCCAGGGCGGAGAGTGGGCCTTCTATGTCGAAAACATCGATTGAGTCGGCATCGTCCACTTCCATCTGCATGTTTATCCAGATCTGCAAAGAAATCGATCGGCAGTGGCTTTTGATCCTCATCCAACAAACATTACAGTTAAATAATGCATCGCGACTGCCACTGTCGATCGATTGCAAAACGCGCCAGAGAATCGATTGCGAAAAAAAAAAACAATTACAGCAGTAACACACAATAAAAGAATACTCAATTCAGTGCAGAATCGGGTGAGTGCAGAATCGGGTGCTACCCGATCTGCATAGATCAATCGCACAAGGAGGAAATTTATTGGCTGCAAAAAGTGAGCTCCTCCAAAAATTGAACCCAGTTCATAATAAGGTCCCGGTTCTGATTCTAGGCGATAAGCCCATCTGTGAGTCGCTTGTCATTCTGCAATACATAGACCAAACCTGGTTGGACGGCCCCTTTATCCTTCCCGCCGATCCCTATAACCGTGTTACTCCTCGCTTTTGGGCTGCCTCTATTGACGACAAGGTAACCTCTAGCATCATCAAGCATGGAGAGCGTATATAATTCTTGATGATGAGGAAGCTTGGTAGGGTATAGAGGTAGTTCATAGGGCTGACAATTTCACGATTACCCGATAAGGACACGATACGGAAAAAAGTGGGATATGATTGAGATTTTTTATATGTATAATAAATGGGTCGGGTTTTGGTCGACACGTTTAAATAGCTGGTCGAATTTGGGTCGACACGACGGGTTGACACATGAATTCTTTAAGAAAATATTTTTAAAAAAATTAAATTTTATAACCTTAATAATTGAGGAAACTTCTAAATTCCAAAATAAAAAATTCAACAGGACTTCCTATGGTGGTATTTTGTTATTTAAATTTTTTAATTGTAAATACCTTTGGATTTTATTTTAGTTGGATTGAATTGGATTTTGGTTGTATTATGAAGAATTTTAATTGATGAAATTTATGCTGATGTCATGTATAAGAATGTTATTGTTAAATTTAAATTGATGAATTTGAATTTGATAGATTCAAATTTTAGATGACATTATTATAAATAAACATGTATGTTTTAATCTCCTTGATAAATTCAGTCCTCTTTCTCTATGGTGAAAACTTGGACCGAAAAATCACCTATCAACAATTAAACAGGTAACGCGGGTTAGATTCGGGTCGACACGATTCTAAACAGGTCGGGTTAGAGTTGAAGTTTTCGACACGATTACTTAAATGGGTTGGGTTTGAGTTGGGGGTTTCTCGACACGCCAACCTGAATACGATAACACAAACACGACACGAATTGCCAGCCCTAGTAGTTCAGAAGAGTTTTTTTTTAAAAAAATTTGAAGTGGGTTTGAGAGAAATTATTTTGAAGGAATGATTGGAGGAGAAAAATCCAGTAGATGAAAATGAGAGAGGCAGAGGAAGAAGATGAAGAAAGACGTGAAAAGATGGAAATGAGGTGGGAATGAGGGAGTTGAATGAATAGATAAAAATAGCCCTATGAAATGGTCCGTTAAGTGGTTAACAGAGTGATATAACAGAATGACTAAAAATTGAACCAAATGCAAAAGTTAGTGATTTTAGATAGGATTTTTAAAAGTTAGTGACAAAAACCTGAATTTTAGCAAAGTAAGATAGCTTATTTTGGAATTCACCATATATAAATTTGGTCATCATATTTTGGTGAAATTTAGGTTTAGTCACTAACTTTTGAAAACTCAAAAAATATCATTAACTTTTTCATTTTAATTTTACTTTTGGTCATTACATCAAAATGAACCGTTAAGTGCATTAACGGTGTTAACTTTTAAGGGTAAAATTGTCCAATCATCAATAATTAAAAAGTGAATTACAAATTTGGTAATTATATTTTGGTAAAATTCAAGTTTTGGTCACTAACTTTTAGGAATCAATAAAATTACTAACTTTGTCATTTTTGTTATATATTTTTTCATTCCGTCAAATTGCACCGTTAATACACTAACGGATAAATTTGTATGAGGTCATTTTTGTCATTTTCTTTTGCAACTGTCCCATACTTAAAATTTCTTTTTGCTTTTTTTTTTAATTTCTCTTTCCACTGCATCTCTTCAACCTCATTTTCTCTTTCCTCATCTTTTTTTCCTTTCCACTGCAGCACTTCAACCTCATTTTTTTTTTTTTAATTTTCACTACAAAATTTAGATAAAACATAAAACATTAACACTTCAACCTCCTTTTTCCTTTTCTTTTTTTCTTTTCACTACAAAAATATAGATAAAACTTAAAAGTAGACGGAGATGAAGGGGACGATGGAGGCAGCAATCTAAATTTTGTAGTGGAAAGAAAGGAAAAAAAAAGGGAAAAGGAGGTTGAAAAATTGCTCGATAAGTACGAGAGAATTACAAAAAAAAAAAAAGGACAAAAATTGCCTCATATAAATTTTTTCATTAGTATATTAACAGTGCAATTCGAGGGAGTGACGAAAAATAGAACAAAAATGACAAAGTTAGTGACTTATTTACTTTCCTAAAAATTAGTGACCAAAACCTGACTTTCATCAAAGTATGATGACTAAATTTGTAATTCATTCTATAATTATTGATAATTGGACAAATTTACCCTTAAAAGTTAGGGTGGATTATAAATTTGGTCATTATACTTTGGTAAAATTTAGGTTTTGGTCACTAATTTTTAAAAACTCAAAAAACATCACTAATTTTGTGATGTTGATTTCACTTTTAGTCATTCCGTCAAAATGAACCGTTAAGTGAATTAATGGTGTTAACTTTTAAGGGTAAATTTGTCTAATCATTAATAATTAAAGAGTGAATTATAAATTTGGTCATCATGCTTTAGTGAAATTCATGTTTTGGTCATTAACTTTTAGGAAAACAAAAAAGTCACTAACTTTGTCATTTTTGTTTTATTTTTGGTCACTCTGTCAAATTGCATCGTTAATACACTAGCAGAAAAATTTGAGGTCATTTTTGTCATTTTTTTTACAACTCTCTCCTATTTATCTAGCAACTTTTCAATCTCTTTTTTTTCTTTAAAATTTTTTCTTTCCACTACAGCTCTTCAACCTCTTTTTCCTTTTTTTTTTTTGCCTTTAAATTTTCACTGCAAAATTTAGGTAAAACATAAAACAATAACACTTCAACCTTCTTTTCCTTTTTTTTTTTTTTTTTTTCCCTTTTCATTGCAAAAATATAGATAAAACATAAAAAGAGACGGTGGAGGCAACAATCTAAATTTTGCAGTGGAAAGAAAGGAAAAAAATGGAAAAAGAGGTTGAAGTAGTATAGTGGAAAGAAAAAAAACAGAAATGGAGAAAGGACATTGAAAAATTGCTGGATAAATACGAGAAAGTTGCAAAAGAAAATGACAAAAATGGCCTTATACAAATTTTTTCGTTAGTCCATTAACGATGCAATTCGATGGAGTGATAAAAAATAGAACAAAAATGACAAAGTTAGTGACTTTTTTACTTTCCTAAAAGTTAGTGATCAAAACTTGAATTTTACCAAAGTATGATGACCAAATTTGTAATTCACTCTATAATTATTGATGATTGGACAAATTTATCCTTAAAAGTTAACACCATTAATGCACTCAACGGTTCATTTTGACGGAATGACTAAAAGTGAAATTAAAATTACAAAGTTAGTGATGTTTTCTGAATTTTTAAAAGTTAGTTACCAAAACCTGAATTTTACCAAAGTATGATGACCAAATTTATAATTCACTATAAAAGTTAATACCATTAATGCACTTAACGGTTCATTTTGACGAAATGACTGAAAGTGAAATTAAAATGACAAAGTTAGTGATGATTTTTGAATTTTTAAAAGTTAACGACCAAAACATGAATTTCACCAAAGTATGATGACCAAATTTATAATTCACTCTTACTTTACTAAAAGTTAGTGACCAAAATCTGAATTTCACCAAAGCATGATGACCAAATTTGTAATTCATTCTATAATTATTGATGATTGGACAAATTTACCCTTAAAAGTTAGAGTGAATTATAAAATTGGTCATCATACTTTGGTGAAATTCATGTTTTGGTCACTAACTTTTAAAAACTCAAAAAAATCACTAACTTTCTCATTTTAATTTCACTTTTGGTCATTCTATCAAAATAAATCGTTAAGTGCATTAACAATGTTAACTTTTAAGGGTAAATTTGTCCAATCATCAATAATTAAATATTGAATTACAATTTTGGTTATCATACTTTGGTAAAATTCAGGTTTTGGTCATTAACTTTTAAGAAAACAAAAAAATTAATAACTTTGTCATTTTTGGTCATTCCATCAAATTCCACATTTTATACACTAACGGAAAAATTTGTATGAGAACATTTTTGTCATTTTCTTTTGTAACACTTTCCTGTTTATCTAACAAATTTTCAATCACCTTTTTTCTTTCCACTGCAGCTCTTCAACCTCATTTTCTCTTTCCTCAATTTTTTTTTCTTTCCACTTCAGCACTTCAACCTCATTTTTCCCTTTTTTTTTTGTTTTTTTTCTTTCCATTGCAAAATTTAAATAAAACATAAAATTGCAGCAATTCAACCTCCATTCCCTCCCCCCATTTTTTCCCTTTCCACTACATAAATATAGATAAAAACATAAAAGGAGACGGAGATGGAAGAGACGGTGGAGACAACAAACTAAATTACGTTTTATCTAAATTATGCATTGTAAAGAAATGAAAAAAAGAAAAAAGAAAAAAAAGGTTAAGGTGGTGTAGTGGAAAAAGGGAAAAAAAAGGGGGGGGGGGGAAATTGAAAAATTGCTGGATAAGCACGAGAGAGTTGCAAAAAGAAAAAGTACAAAAAATGGCCTCATTCAAAATTTTTCATTAGTGTATTAACGGTGCAATTTGATAGAGTGACCAAAAATAGAACAAAAATGAAAAAACTAGTGACTTATTTACTTTCCTAAAAGTTAGTGACCAAAACGTGAATTTCACCAAAGTATGATGATCAAATTTGTAATTCACTCTATAATTATTGATGATTGGACAAATTTACCCTTAAAAGTTAACACCGTTAATGCACTTAACGGTTCATTTTGACAGAATGACCAAAAATTAAATTAAAATGACAAAGTTAGTGATATTTTTTGAATTTTTAAAAGTTAGTGACCAAAATCTGAATTTTACTAAAGTATGATGACCAAATTTATAATTTACTCTAAAAATTAACAACGTTAATACACTTAATGGTTTATTCTGACGAAATAACCAAAAGTGAAATTAAAATAACAAAATTAGTGATATTTTTTGAATTTTTAAAAATTAGTGACCAAAATATGAATTTTACCAAAGTATGATGACCAAATTTATAATTTATTCTAAATAAAAAATCTATTCATGGTTACGAAAGTCGCGATATTTAGTATTTTTCTCCGTTTGATAGCAAAGGGACATTGTGATAGTGGGACCAAAATATCGAATTTTAACATTGAATGACCTAATATAACACAGGTAAACTATTGGCACGCAAAACAAGTCCCAGGACCCCACCCATTTCCAATACGATACGTCGTCGGATAACGGGAAAGCGCCACGCTACGCCACTCCACGGTTGACTTTCTCACTGATTTTCTCAATATTCCGATCTTCCATTCCAGCTCCTCCTTCCCGACTCCTGGCCGGCGACCATGGAAACGAAATCATCAACTCTCGGAACCTCTTCACAAAACCCAAATCCCAAAATCACCAAAGACAGAGACTTTCTACTCCATCTCGAGGCCTACCTAGCCAAACGAGATGGGGTCGACAAACTATTGAAGATATCAAGATACGCCACCAAGATCATCCTTGCCTCCTCAATCCTCCCGGAGCCCCATCCCTTAACGCCCCGCCTCAAATCCTTCGAATCCAGCGTGGGTCTGAGTCGAAAAGCCTTTCGCCTCGGCAAATTCGTCCAAGACATCAATTCCCTTCGCGCTTCCGGCTTTGCATCCGGCCCTGATTTATTACTTTCAATCGTTGCTTGCGGCGGAGAGGGGCTGTACTATTTCGTCGAACAGTTTGTTTGGTTAGCAAAAGCTGGCTTGATTGATAAAAAGAATTTGAGTAGTTTACAGAAAACGAGTGCCTGGTGTGAATTCATTGGCTACATTGGAAGCGTGGGCTTGAAGGTACGAGAATTGAAGAGGATCGATGAGGATGAATCTTGCTTGGAAGACACAATAAAGCTTTCTGAATTGAGGGAAATTGGGTGTGGAGAAGAACTGATAAGGCTGAAAAAGCTGCTGGAGAAGAAATTGATGAAGCAGCTGTCTGTAATTCAAGACTTGGCCGATGGTTTGATGGCTTTGGCGGATATCAGGGACGGCAAAGGGAGACTTTCAGCTCCACTCTTGATATCCTCAGCTGGGCTGTTGTCAGCCATTATTAGTACTCACAAGAACTGGATTTCTTGCTGATCTTTTTCCCTTTTTTTTTTTTTTTTTTTTCATTTTGGGGGAAAATTTTGGGTACTAATAATAACTTTGAGATAATGTAATAATCATCATCCTTTGATCTTTTGGTACGATTCAAGGAAGCTTGTTGTGGTGATTCTTTAGGACAAAGAACAGAACTCAGCACTCGTCTCTGCAATTTCTCTAATGAAGTTTCCTGCATAGCAGCTGCTTCAATTTGTTTGAATTGAATCAAGAATCCATTGCAAATTATCTTTTCTTACAATTTATTAATAGAGAAAATAATGTTGGATTTGAAGTTCATTTTGGGTGGGATGAATGAGATTAATAAGCGTGTGACGTAATTTAAAGGGTATTTTTCTTATTGTGGCAATGATTTGGATCTTCTGAAATAAGTTTGCTTTGCTAATTTGAATGTTTTAAGTTAAGATTGAGTGGAATTTGGGTCAGAATACCATTTTTACCGAACTTTTTTCTTAATATAGGGTTGGCATGGCATGATGGCAAAAGAAATCCAACAAATTTATTATTAAAATTAGCAATTAAATGAGTTGGGCAGGGATATTCAACTTCCACATAATCCATATGAATATTTTCATGGTGAATTACCTTTATCTATCATTTAATTTTATCAAATTAATAATCAAGAACGGTAAAATTTGGTAATTTCTAGTTAAAATGAAGTTAAATGAATGAGTGTTAATTTTTTTAATACTCTTTTGACTCAATAATAATATTTATATTAGCAGTTTTACTTTTTTTTTATTGTCAATAAATAGTTGATTATTATGAATTTATATAGTTAAAGAGGTAAGTGGACGTAATTGTCATAATCATATTAGATATCGATAGTTTGACTAAACTACATAATAGATAAATATATAATTCATTGTATTTTTAATTTGATCGGTTCATTTAATAACACCGACCTAATATTCAAGAAGAAAGGGGATTTTATATGCTGAAGAATGCCCCGCAGGGGTTAGGTGACTGACTTGAGCATGATGTGTTAGGCGTGACCGACTTGAGCATGATGTGTTAGGCGTAACCTGTTTGCGAATGTAGCATCCTCATCTTCTAGGGTGCGGTCTCTTTTATTGTATTAAAAAAAAAAAAACTTACTTAATACTCCTAACTTAATAAAACAATCGATCATAAAAGAGGATGAAAATTATTATTATTATTTTTAACTCTGGTTATATTTCAATTTAACAAATTAAAACTCAATCAGAACGTTGTAAACTATTCAAACTTCAAACGCAAAATTGAAAAAATATCCAAATTGAGGATCACTCAAGCAATTAATTTATTCTTAGTTTTATGTTTTTGGATTGAAGGATGAAACAAAAAGAAGAAACTCAATAGAGCCCAAAGAGCATCATCATCCGCAGCCATCACATGATCCACGTGGACATAGGAAACCTTAACTCCATTGCCACCCGAAAACTTCTTCCCATAGATCTACAAAAACAATCCAGCGATATCAACTTCACGACAATGGCCATCCAATAGAGGGGGAATCCTAAATTCCTGATACGCTAATTCCCCATTTCCTCTCCCCACCATTGCATCATCATCAATCTCAGATATGGAGTCTGAGCTCAAAACCCTTAACCCCAATCCTCCAACTCAGCCTGCTCCTCAACCCCAAGAACCCGCTGATGACAACAACAACTCTGCCAAGGATGACGACCGCCCGCTCCTCAAGCCCGACCCACCCGATTCCAACCACGTCCAGAACTCGTCCCTCAATCAAACCCACAACCTCGATGAGCTTGAGAAGAAGTACGCTGCTTACGTCAGGCGCGATGTTTATGGAATAATGGGTCGGGGTGAATTGCCCTTGGTGGAGAAGGTGCTTCTTGGGTTGGCCCTACTCACACTGGTCCCGGTCAGGTTGGTCCTGGGGACGATTGTGCTCGTGCTTTATTACTTAGTTTGTAGGATTTGTACGGCCTTCTCTTCGCCCAACAGGGAGGAGGAGCAAGAGGATTATGCCCACATGGGTGGTTGGAGGAGGGCTGTCATTGTTTTTTGTGGGAGGTTTTTGTCTCGGGCGATGCTTTTCGTTTTTGGGTTTTATTGGATTTCGGAATATCATCGGGATAATTTGGGCTCGGATTTGGATGAGAAGTTAGATAGCCAGGTACCCTTTTAGCTCTCTGCTAATTTTTAGTACCTTCAAACTTTCTCTTTTCCAAGAATGGATTTTTAGCCTTGCCAATGTGTTTATGCACGTGCATCAGAAGTTGAGTTGACTTTCCTGACTGCCCCCGAAATTGATTCTACAGACGATTTAAGGGATGTAATGGATGAATTGTTTTGTTTTAAGGACAGCTACCATAAATAGTAAGGGATTTTGGGCACCTGTTAATGGGTTGGATCGATTCTTCTTGATAAGCTAGTAGAAGCAGGATATTTGTGCATTTATTGAAGGGTTGCAACATTTTTCGGGGATGATGTCTTGTCTGCATGTACTAGAAATGGAACTAAATCAGTATTAGCTTTCAGCATGTGATAGAATCCTGTCATGGCTCACGTAAATAGCATATTGTTTGAATTTGAGTTCAGATTGTGGCGTTCATATTTCTAACCTTTTTCATCTTTGCCAGAGTGAGGACAAGGATCAGGAACAAGATTCCAGTAGGCCTGGGGTGATTGTCTCGAATCATGTGTCGTATCTGGATATATTGTACCACATGTCTTCATCATTTCCCAGCTTTGTTGCCAAGGTTTGAGTTGTTGCACCTCAGTGCTGGTGTTATGTGTCTGCTTAATTATATTTACTACTGAATTAGCTGACATATTTCTTTACGGGTTTTTGCATTTGTGCTGCTGTGTTATTGAAGAGGTCAGTGGCTAAGCTTCCTTTAGTCGGTCTTATCAGGTTAGTTTCCATTTTTATTTTCTGCTTCGTCTATCAGGTCTTTTAAGGAAAACATTATAAATTCTCTGTCTTTTCCTTTCTTGCTAAACATGGGAGAATTTGCCTGGTTCTCTTTAATAATTTATGAAGTGATAATTTGGCTACGTATAATAGACTTCTTCGTCCTTTATCCGTGTCTCTATGAAATCATTATCTGCTTGTAGAATGGAATTTATTATAACTTAGAGGTGATTTTAATTTCTTTTGCACTCATCTTTCTACAGCAAATGCCTTGGTTGTGTCTATGTCCAGCGGGAAGCGAAGTCATCAAACTTCAAAGGCGTTTCAGGTAGAGTTTTCTCGTGCTACTAACTTATATTCCACATCATACCTTTCAAAGTTGTAGGTCACTTTTCCTTATAAAGCAAGAAATAAGTGCATGCGATCTTTTCTGCTTTTGTTTTTTTATTTTTCTGGTTCATGATTAGTTCAATACCGTCCATGATATTCTAATAGCCAGGCTCATAAATCTAAGATCTTGTTGCTTTCAGGTATTGTCAATGAGAGAATTAAGGAAGCTCATCAGAATAAGTCTGCCCCAATGATGATGCTTTTTCCAGGTTACTGCTGGCTCTATTATGCTGTTTGTTCATCTTGCTACTCTGCAACTTTGCTTTAGCAAATTTACACCGTATTTCTGGCTGAGTTCTTGATTTTGTGGACAAAGTTGACTAAGGGTTCCTTGCTTATAACACATCATTTTAGATGTTTGACAGGGTTTAAAAACTCAATCTGCTGTGCCTCTTAACTTTTCATTTCTTATACTTGCAGAAGGTACAACCACCAATGGGGACTTTCTCCTTCCTTATAAAACTGGTGCATTTCTGGCAAAGGCTCCAGTGCTCCCTGTCATTTTGAGATATCCATACCAAAGATTTAGTCCTGCCTGGGATTCTATATCTGGAGTAAGTATCTTCTTTGTTCTTACCGTAATTATGTCCTTGATAGCAAATCTGAACCTTTAAATACATCATTTAAAGCCGAAAGACTTAGCTGAGTTATTTTTCATCAATATCACAAAAGGATTTTTGGAGTTCCGTGCGTGGTAGTTCAACAATACCACTGTTCTGCTGCTTCGAGTGTAGAATCAATAACGGTTTTTTGTTTGTGTGATGATGCTGAGACATCTGTCAGAATTTTGTGTAGTCTTTGAGTTTCCAACGTTTCAGCCTATCAAGGGAACTTCTGGTTGAATTTGTGGTCATCTGCAAATTTGGTGAATTCGACTTGTTTTCATATTGACTCCCATTTCTTAACTAAAGTGTCATATTTCTGTTACTTCTCTTGATTTGCATATTACCACACGATGAAATTCATTGTGGAGTATCGGAATCAGTAATTAGAAAGATATACTTTTCCGCAGGCGAGACACGTATTCTTTCTCCTCTGTCAATTTGTGAATTACATGGAGGTGATAAAGTTGCCGGTTTATTACCCTTCACAGCAAGAGAAGGATGATCCAAAACTTTATGCAGAAAATGTCAGAAGATTGATGGCTCACGAGGTATGCATTTCTTTTGATTTTTGACTGTTGTTACTCTTGATGGCTGAGTAGTGAATGACATTCATCCTACAATTACTTTTTCCGTTATCCATCTTCTCCAAATACTTATTTTATCGTGTGTGTATATGCCCAATGTAATACTTTAAACGTAGCTGGTAAGAAAGGAAAATATCGGATATTTCTTTTTTCCCTTTTATTTTATCTCCTGTCAATTTGTGGCACAAGCTGTGCAACGATGGAGAAAATAACGCCTCAGGAAAAAAGGGATAAAATAAGGAGATTACTCCGAAGGAAATAACGTAAAAGACTAAAGTGCTGTCTAATTATGGTCCCTGAGTTCTACCTGTTTGTGTAGCCATTCTTACTTGTATCTGTGATGTTGTGTGCAGGGTAATCTAGTACTCTCTGATATCGGCTTGGCTGAGAAGCGAGTGTTTCATGCTGCCCTCAATGGTAATAATAGCATACCTACTGTTTTGCATCCGAAAGAAGATTGATAATTTCATGGCCTGGATCTGAAAAGATATATAGTTCACAACTTGGATTGTACTTGTTAGTATCTTGTATGAGTATTAGGAAATTGACCGGCGATGATCTCGGCTCTTTTAAAACCGAGTTTTGGGTGTTTTATGATATGCCCACTGTAACCTCTATACACCTATAAAGTGATGGCCATTGAGAATTACACACATTTTAATGTTCCAGTGGACATTTTCTTCTCAACTCTCTTAGGCAGCCAAGCGCTCATTCGGGCGTGTCACGAATGATGGGGACTGGATTTAGTTCTAAGTAGAGCTGTCCTTGAAAAAAAAAAACATTTTAGAGTGTAGCAAGTATGTGGTTTGTAAATCTAAAACATCTTCTTGGTTTTCTGCAGGTGTATTTTGTCCACAGTAAATTCAGGTTCGCGGTCTGTATATTCAGTTGTAGACCCTGTTATTCACTGTTAAATATAATTGTGCAGATAATTTTATGCCTGCAAGAAGAATCCCTACTTTCACTATCCTCTAAAATGTGCCATTTTCTGCCAAATCTTGCTAATTTTGAAATGCCATTATTAGGCAAGTTATAAACCAGAAGAAAGAGCTGGTTTTTTGAATGATGATAGTGTGCAGCAGGTGCCAGCATGCTTTGTTGCTTTTGATAGTTTGGTGTATTCTTCTATAGGACAGAACTAGTTTAGGTTGTCTTAAATCATTAAAAAATCCGAAATTCAAGTTCTTGCAAGGAAGATCAGAATGGTCTGTCAGCAGATGAGTTCTTGAAATTCATTGTCAACTGCTAGTTCTTTTGTATAACCTAGTTTAGCATGATCTAGAAGTACAAAACTATGATTTAAATGGTGATTTTGCCACTGCAATGTGAAATCCTCAAAAGGGCTGATGATAATCTCACTTTCGAGTTTCTTGATGAATCAAGAACAGTTTTTTCTGTGTTTATTCAGGGCACCAAAAGAAAAAAATCAAACTAGGGTTCATTCATGGCACCATCTCAACTCCATTTCATTCCTACAAACAACATTTACTTTTCCAAATATTCCAACGTTGGGAAGGAAAGAGATCATCCCCTATTAAGGTTAAAAACTCACAATGCTAACAAGAAAATGAAGCCCAGAAAAACCCATTTTTAAAATTTCTCTTTATCTTTCCTTGAGTGATCCATTGTTGTGAGACCTTTTCAAATCCCATGGCGGTAAGCAACCTTTTAGAGGGGACTGTAGAAATAATGAAGAAGTGGACAACTGCTTCTGCCTTGTTGAGATTGATGACAGACAACTGAAAGAGCTTCTCAGCCTTCTCTTCTCGCTATCATCACATTCTTGATGATAATTTGAGCCATGTGGGTCGTGTTGAACCGCTGAAATCTTCAGGGATTCTGGAAGAACACAATTGAAAGTTGAACCTACACAAAGAAAGAATTGAAATCACAACAACTTCAGAATCATCAGCACAAAACAGACAGCAAAAAGGCGCTTTCTTAGTACCTAATTTCGCCAACCGGTTGACCCATTTTGGGATTCTTCTTCCAGTGAGCTTGTAGCATATATCTGTGCAGAAATGGTTACAGTTCTTGACAATCAAGTGATATGTGTCGCCATTGTAGCTTGCAGCTTGCCGTTCCATGAATTCCCTGACCTGGGCTGAGTCCAAGGATGTTGTCCCAATGAATATTGACTTCCTGAACTTGAAACCTGGGCATTGTCGAGGTTCAACTTCAAAGACACCACTTGTTGGATAATCATGAGCTCCAAATGCATATTCCACACCATGAACTGTGAATCATACACAACGTTAATCATAACCCATATGGCCATTTTGGCTGCTTTGATAAAAAAAAGTTGAGTTATTGATCAATATCTAAAGCTTCCACTGAATCATAATGGCTATTCAGAGAGATTATCAGCCAAGAAAAGCTCCACCTACAATGCATCTTACAACAGAGACACTATTGGTGGACAACAAGCAAACCAAGATCCGGCGAAACAATTGAACATCGAATTTTCTTCAATATTAGATGTTTACATGTAATTTTACATCTTAATGCCAAGCAAGAATCAACAAATTCAACGACATTTTCCTCATCAAATTCTGTGTACTGTACAGTACTGCAGGCTTCAATCTTCTGAGGAGTATGCATATTATCTTTATGTCCTAAGTTCTGCAGTTAGTTGTACAATGTACCAGATTCCAGTTAAGAAAGGCCATTTCAGAAACATCTAACACAAGTTTAATGGCAAACAGCAAAAGCCACAAGAATGAGGAGACAGTGCTGATCATTAAACTCAAACTTTCATAGTGAATGACAGAAGGAAAACTTAGAAAGTTCTTACCTTCAACTCCAGAATGAAATATCCCTAAGCCAGCCCAATACACATAACCATTTATGGGCGTTAAGTCGTAGACGTTTAGATAAACCGGTGTCTTTCCAGGGCCGTAACTAGCAGGCTTCACTTTGGAGAACAAACAAAACCTAGGGGTGGATTTTCCTTTCAGACGAAGGGGGATGATCGACTTCCATCCCTTCTTTGATCCCAGTGTCATGTTTTTTTAAGAGGTAAACTTGGAAGTCTAGCAAAGGCCCATCAAATTTTGGTCTAACATCAAGAAAATCATCAAGCCAAGTTAAAAGAAAGAAAGGGGGAAAAGGAAATGCACATTAACAAAACAGGTATGCTAAAGCAATGGATTGATATGACAAAGAAGAGAAGAATAGCAAACAAAGTGAGTGACTGAGCTAATTCACTTGCCTATAAGCACTAAATAGGAACCAGTATTTAAGTTTTTAAAGAAAGAAGCATCAAGTAAAATTCTCTCTTCCAAAAACATTTCTGGGTTCAAGAACATCCAACATTTTCCTATTAGAAAAGTAAAGACCTAAAAGGAAGTGTAAAGGGAAACAAGAATGACATAAACTGTCAAAATCCTGAAAGATGAAGTTGAAATATTAAGTTTTGGAATTCACTTGCTAGTTGCTAAACTTCTAGCTTCTAAGTTATGTTTCCAGCTCCTCTTCCACCAGCGAGCTGGTGAGTTGCATGAGCTAAATAGATACAAGAGAAACAAGCAATAATAACAACAAATAGCTAACTAACCCGATCGATTTCTTGAAAAAATTTGCAAAATTTGCATAATGCTCACAAATTTTGTCCTCCGGAAACTTGAGCTGACATAAACTTGCTAATAGAACATGATAGGATTGCGAGTAGGGTGCTTCCAGCCAGCTAGATTGTGACCTAAAACCCTTTGACCTATTCTCTGGAATAATCATCCCCCACAAACAAGAATCTCAACCAACTTCAGTAGTTGACTTTAGGCAGATGTATTCCCCTAGTTTTAGCAACTTTCAAGAACAAAGATTATACTAAAATATGTATTCCTTCAAGTTCTTGTCTTTTCTCTGGTACTTTTATAAGGGGGTGGAGGGAAGACCAGAGACACAAAATTAGACACACTGGTAACCTCAATATCTCCAAAGAAGTCAATAGTAGTATGAGTGCCAAGGCACTAACTCAATAATATAATACATCTGCAATGTAAACTTGTAAGACTAACATCATACCATGGCTGGTCTGGCCAAAAAATATAATGATTTCAAGCATGAAAACAACTTATGGATCAACTCAGTCAAGACCCCAGATGCCATTTTCCCCTCAACTTTTACTAAATAATTTTCAGTCATATGAAGAAGAAACTGAAATAATTTTGTGTGACTTTCACCTCTAGCAAGAGAGACACTTTGGACCTGCTTTCTAGATTTAGAAAGTCCATAGCAGAAAACTACAAGGCAGTTAAACAGTCTTCCCCAGCAGCCACTTTTCCTTTTCCATTAACAATAACGTTACACGACATTTTTTTTTTTTGTCAGCATCCCTTAATTTTCGACAAAATGTCCAACTCCGTAACAGAAAGTATGCCAAAACACCTTAAATTTACACACAAAAACAATACTTGCAGCTTACTATAAGCCTCAATGCACACAAGAATCCAAGAGAAAACCTTTTTATCGATTCCAATAACATCTACTCACAACCCAAGATCCCTCCTTTTTCTAGGTGATCAGGACAGAAGGGAAAATTCTATCTTTAGGACAAAGTTCCGCTATCCACCCAACAAGAATCAATGAAATGTATGTCCAAACGTACTTAGAAAACACTTCGAAAATTTAGAAATTTGGAACTCTTTGGCCAGGAAACATCGGATCCTTGAAACAAAACATGGGCTGATGCAAATTCGCCCAGAAGCGAAGAAACGGACCAGCCAGAGAATTCATTCACAAGCTGGAGACGTTTAGCACATAAGCGGAGATGCGAATAAATCTCTAAGAGTATGTGAAGGAAATTTTGATAAGCCAAGAAAATAGTCAAAGATTCCTCGTACATATCTATCTGAATAAACTGCAGAATCACAAATTTGCCCAAACTGTTAACAGAGCCCTTTTTGAAGAAAGGAGATGCAACAAATGCAGAACCGGTAAAACAGTCTTGAATTACCGATGATTTGCAAGAATTTCTCAACAATAGGCACATGGAACATATAGGAAGGGCTCTGGATAAAGGTTTTTCTATTAGAATGTATGGAGTATTAAGCAGCAGAAATCCAGATCTTGTTGCCCAGTTCACATAATGCAGAGCAGCAGAAGCAAGAAAGATGAAATAAAACATGAAAGTCTAGATAACCAAGGAATCAGCAAAATCCCACCAATTATTGTTAACATAATTAGCATTAAGGAAAAATTGCGAACTGTAAGAGTCACAGGATAATTCAGGTAGCTGCAGAAATGCTTAATGGAAGAGGGACTCACAAACTCAAAACAAACCATCTTTCTTCAGCATCTCTTGGAATTGAAAATAACCCACCATTCTGGTAGAAATCAAGATAGAGAGATAGGATGAGAGCCCAGCTGGAATGGAAAATTGTGCTTTTACACAGTTCAACACCCTCAATTTTGTTGTACAAATCCCAAGTTAACACCCTCGAAAGCCCTGATGAGTACAAGAAACCACTTGTTGGAAGCCCAAGTTAGCAAATTTTCTTGGTGTACTCAACCAGAAAAGGCAGAGAAGCAAAATGACATGAATTGGGAATGTGAAAGGACCCCAAGTTTAGGAAGTTAATGGGCTTAACTGACACAATCACGCACTCTCTTATCCCCTTTCCTTTCCTCTCTCAACTCAAGCCTCAACCTTTTTTTGTTTATGTTTTAACCTCAGAGATTCTGAGTAATGGCAGTTTCCACTTTCCCCCCTCTTCCTCTCCTCCTTTAACCTCAGTAGCACCTCCTCTGAGGATAAAGTTTTGGTCTTTTGTGGTTATGCTGCTTGTATTCACTGTTTTGTTATTTGGGTTTTTACTGCTTTAGGAATAAAGTTACCTCAGGAACAAATCAGAAAGAATAGGAAGTGACCTCCTTGTCTTTGTACTATGGGACCCTATGTAGCCTTAACCTTTGCCATTAGTCACACTTCCAAGTTCCTCCCTTTATTCTTCTGGAAATATATAAAATGAACCACCCCTTTATCTAATCTCATCCCTCATTAATCATCATAATTATATTTTCAAGCCATTAAGAAGTACTCATGGTAAATATGAAAAGATTAAACCCCAGATTTACTATTCCAGCACCAAATTTCTTGAAGATGAAAATGAAAAAAATCAGTCAAACCAAACCAACCAGGGCATTGTGTATGTCTTTCAGAGCCTCATGCTTAAGTAAGACTGTTATATGTTATTTAGGGATGAATAGTCAGTGGTGTGGGGTGGAGGGGACCTGTTTTATTTCTTGTGGCCAGATTTCTGTACCATAACTACAGTACTAAATACGACATAACATGCATAAAAGAACACGAAAAACAATCCATCCAGGAGCTGCTGCAGCTTGCTTGCTTGCTTACTTTGACAGTCTTTTTCTTAACTGTGTGAAATGAGAAAAAGCTTTAAATTTTTGACCCCCTGTAACCTCCTTTGACCAGTTTTACTTACCATGATGATTCAAATTTTTGACCCCCTGTAACCTCCTTTGACCAGTTTTACTTACCATGATGATTAATCATTTAATTTAACCACAAAAGATCATCTTTTTATTACTCTTCCTATTAATTTACTCCTCACATGATGTCCCTTTTTTAGTACTATAACTTGCATTTTGGCAAGATAGGTGAGAAGCATTTGACCATTTTAATGGTTTGGCACTGTGCCCACAAAGTATTAATTCTACCATCACCATCAAGCCCTCCCCTGTGGCCTAACTTTTGTGAAAGGGAACATGGATGTCCATTTTCTGTGCCTAACTTCCAATTTTAAATAATGCACAGCCAAGATTGTGTTGCTCCAGCCTTATCTTTTAGCAGGTTACACAACCTTATATAAACTTACTACTGAAAAAATGGATGATGAGATAATAATTACAGCCAATAATCCAAGACTCATATAGTTCTTGATTTTCATCATCTTTGGTGGCCTCAATTCTCTTCATACAAACTAGAAAACGGGCTGTACAGATTCTTGGATATGACATTCTAGAGTAGTGAGCCCATCACATTCTTTGTGTTAAAAAAACTATCTTGGCATTTACGCGAACAGGGAAGAAACGTAAAGATTCAAGAACAGTGCCAAGTGAAGTAGTAGTTCGTAATCAAAGGCTAATTCTCAGGAGAAAGCCCAGATCAATTTCGTTTTTAAGGTTATACAAGTTTTTTTTTTTATTATTTAACCTAAGACTCGAGTTGGGGGCAGCCGCAGTTCATTTTTTTTTATTAAGCATTTCACATGAGGAAGGTACTAAATTAACCGCGTCCATGGCTGGCTGGCAATGGCGACACAATTATTCATTCCAGAAAAAAAAAAAAAAAAGGTTATTATTAAAATGGAAAAAACTGGAATAAATTATGCCCAACTTTCTTAACTGTATACAGTGCAGCATGTGAATTAAAGTTATTAAATTCCATGCTCTCCAGATTTTGGTACCATTACTTCCCAGGACAGATATAAAGGTTGACACATATAATTACAGTTCGGATTAATCGGTCATAATCGTGTTATGATATACTGAAAAAGGAAAAAAAATTAATTTGAACTATCAAATTATTTTGTTAATGAATTATCTTAATAAATTATGTTGTCGTGTTAAAAATTGTTACCCGAAGAAGAAGAAGACATGAAGTCAACTGGGGGTTGTGCACGTTTGCAACATAATATCAACAGCTCTTTTGTGGAGAGGTACAGCTGCAGCTGCCTCTGCAGCCTGCTCCTGCAATTTATATATATATATATATATATATATATATATATGCCTTTTCTGGCTTCTACCATGTAGGTCCTTCTTGTCATTTTAAAAGTTCACATCCAAAATAGTAAAAAACGATTCTTGAAATTTTATTAAGTAGTGTTTATTGCGGTTTTTCTTGCATATTCCATGAAAGAACTGGTTTTTAGGGTTCTTATAATGGCAGCAGCACTAAAATGTTGGATTTTGGACAGCTTTTTTTTTTTTTTTACTGCGGTAATAACATTCACATATGATTTCTCTGTGGTAAATCAAAAGGTCAGATTTTTGGAGTTACTGGTTACATTCTGTCTCTGTCTGGACCAAGAACTAGGTACTGCAGAAAGTAAAGCTGTTGATGAAGAAGAGAGAAGGGGGCCCTTTGGTCAGAAAATCAATGGATTTTTCAGTACAAAACTGCATTCATGCTTAAAGAAATTACTGTAAGAACATCCGCTGACTAATCCTGATTCGAACCCAAAAAAATTACCATCTTCTAACAAGGAGTTTTGGTCTCACAGAGAACAAAAATGGCTTTTTTCAACTCTTTTGGAGCCTTAGGAGCCGAAGATTCATTGTAAGTTCTGGGACCAATTTGCCTTAATATCTCCGATATCATGTTTGGGGGGGGGGGGGGGGGGGGGGGGGGGGGTGTAATGTGAGATATTGGGTTGGGTGTGAATCGACAAGAATCTAGTCATGTCATGGAATGAGTTAAACTGAAAATGGCTGAAGGAATAGATTCTGAAACTACTAAATTTTGGGTTTTTAATGCGAAACTCTTTCATCTGAGTATGCCATTTGTGCTGATTTACCAGAATTCTGAATGAAGCTTTGCATTTACTCCACCCTTTAGCTTTTCTAGCAAAAAAGCCACCTGAAAGGCAGAAACACATGTGCATCTTCTGAAGCAATAAATGAATACCCATTTTCTCACCACTCCGGTGATATATTATACACATCTACATTTGCATTATTCACTGTAGTTAGGTGTAATAATCTTGTACACAAACACTAAAAGGCCGAACTGATTCGTCCCGGAAAAGAAAACCTGTAGTGTATTTATGTCCTGGGAAAATGTTCTTGGTACCTTAACATCATTAAAATGACAGGTTACTCCGGAACTCTGGCTCTTGTTCTTTTTTTTGCAGCCACAAGCATAACGAATTGAACCCTTTTCCAACAACAGTTCTGTAGGATGAAAACAGCAAGAGGGTCGGTGGCCTTCAGCAGTCATATAGCTCCAAGGGAGTTGTAAAGATCCCATGCTTCCTGCATAAAAGAAAATTGAACTCCTTAATTCAACCAAAGAAGAAAGCATCCCCATATTATCATTAAGATATCTTGATTCGAATACTATAAAGGCCCTTATGAAAAACAGACAGAAAACAATCTGCACCATCATCTAGTGGACGTGTCAATGAAGCGCATAAATACTTTGAATTGGTTTTCTTTAGCAGGTGAACCAAACTTAAAAGTGATCATAGATTTTGCTATTAGCCCACCTGAAGAATATCAAAAACTTGTTGGGCAATATATTTTTGATGAGATGCAGCACCCTTCTGCTGCAGCTTATCTGGATGTAGGCAAAGCAAAGCTCTCTGATACGCTCTCTTAACTGCACTTGCTTCAATTAGATCAACAAGAGGTACTGTCTTCCATCCGCTCTCCGGCCAAAGAACCTAGTTAAGGTTTATTGATGCAAAACACAAAGATCAGAACTTGCAGTCCAGGAAAATAACAAGTATTCATTCTCCTTCAAGAATTAAGCCAATGCATTCATTTCGAATAAAATGAAAACAAATTCTACCAGTGGGTTCATGGAACTTTTCTTATCATAGAAAGAAGAAAGATATCTTACAAACTGTAAAGTTGACAGCAGCGAGCGGATATTTCCCTTTCTTCCACTTGACCATTGCTGAATTTTAGTACTTGATGCCTGAATAGTTCAAGTTTATGGGTACTGTAACAGCATCTTTGAAAGTTTGCAAGGAGGATCAATTGAAGAAACTTACTTGGAAGTGCTCAGCCTCTTCACTATTTTCCGAAATCTTCTCTTCAACATTAGGCAGTTCTTCTACCTGCAAAGGAATATAACATGAAACGCTATTATACTGTCAACAGCATAGTTGAAAGACTGCTTATGACCATTAACTACCTAATATACATGTTTACAAAATCAATGTGATAACTTCTACAATAATAACATTCGTCGATTTCAGTTCTCAAGCATCATAAGACAAAGATATTGGGGTAGTCTCACTATAAACAAACATGCAAAAATAATGTGGAATCGTTTAAATACCAGGAAATATCCTTGGGGAGATTCGTCTCTGTCTTCAGCTTTAGTTCCATAGTTATTGGGAAGCGATTCTGGGGAAGGACAGGAAGAAGATGTATTAGAAACAGAAACCACAGAGTTCAGGTAGGAAGGTTAAAGGGATAATAAGAAAACAGTAAGAACATATCAGACACCTTCATGGATTCAAATAACTTTGTAAAGAAAAATGAAAGCAGTTTTTAATGTTTTACAAAGTTAACGTGAGCTTGAAATTGTTAAAGACAGCCTCCAGTATTCAGACAATAGTGCAATTCAGAGTTTGCAAACTAATATGCCGCAATCTCATCCTTTCATTTTTCTGCTCCATCAATTGTGCACAAGAATAGTTCACACTATTCTATTGCTCATAATTCCTGAAATAATTATCTGTATTTTCAAAAAAGCAAGGAGCCCTCTCTTATCCCGTGAAAGGAAGTAAAATTATACAAGCCTAAGACTAAAGGAAACTAACCGGAAAACAGTGGTCCATTCTTCTCATTAGTAGACAAACCACTAGTTTTGCGGAAGGATATCTTTGAATGTGATTCTCGTCTTACTTTGTTCTTGTTGAAGTTGTCATTTTCCTTCGAAACAGAAACAAAGCAAAATCCATAGTGACATTCAGGAAATTGTGTTCCAGGAATCCAATCAAAGAACTAAAAATGCCATGCCAACTGAAGTAAAATGTGTTCCAGGCAATAGATTCTAGTATTAAATACCCTGCTGGAAGACTCTGGAGTCTTAGTCTTGTTCAATGCTTGCACTTCCTCAACTGTTTTGACCATATTAGTCACACTATTTTCTTTAACATGGGTGTTCATCTGCTTCCATCTAGTGCTCTGGTTGCGGAAGTCAGTCTTGTTCTTTTCAGAACTTTCATGGTTGAATATCTTTACAAATTCTCCAACTTTTCCCTTTACTCGACTTCCACCAAAGGCATCTCCTGAATTGGCGTCTGACTTTCGGAAGCTATCTTTAGGTGTATCTGGACTGTGCCCATTGGTTCTTCTTTTCGCATCATTCTTCTTACTAGCACTCACATTGGCAGCATCACTGACTTTATTGGTATTCTTTACTTTGTTATCTTTCCCTACAGCAACATTGCCTACAGAAGGTAAAATAGAAACCGTATCAGGCCATATACGCAGGTGAATCATATGATTAAACTGTACAACTTTGTACCTTGTTCCTGATTGTTATCATTGAGCAGTTCATGCAGGGGCTTTTGTTCAGTCTTTGGAGTTTGCCCCTTATTCATGGAAGTTCCCTTTTTGTTTGTCTCAACTTGTGGAATATCATTCCCTTCACTTACTGAGGGCTTTGGTTCTGGAATATTATGATGCACTTTCTCAATATCACTTCCAGATTCTGCATTCTTTTCTTCACTACTATCATGATGGTTTCGACTACTTTCATTCAAGGATATCGACTCGGTATCTGAAGATATAACAGGCTCATTATTGAAGGTTGGTAAATGACTGCCTTTGATATCGCTTTCAATTCTTCCATTAGAACTTGCAGATCTATCAGTTCTAAACCTGTCTTTGAATCTAGATTTACCACCTTCCCCTAGAGACATCAACAATGGTACTCCATTTCCTGCCCATTTATAAATGGAGAAGTGAAACTGTCCAGTACTAAGTGAAACTTCCTTCTTTTCGGATTTTTCCAACTTGGCACCCATATTTTTCTCATTGGATTTGGTCTCACCAGTCTCTTGAATGGCATTTGACACTTCTTGTGACAAGGGGCTTTTCCTGTACAAGTGACCTGAAGTGTGGCCATTCATTGTCCCGTTCGAAATCCCATCTCTATTATGGAATAAACTACGTTTTGTGGTGGAATCAAATGCAGGAAAATCTGTTGTTTTTGTCACTTTTGCAGGAAGGCTGTAGTATTTGATGAAAACACAGAAAATGAGATTAAAACAACTAATGATTGGACTAAAAAAGGATTGAGGCAAAGAATGCAAAACTTCATCAGCCATAACCAGTTAAAATACAATATGGATACCTCAAGTTTATAGATGGCAAAAAAGCATAGTTGTCTACAAAGATCAAAAGCATTCGTCGAAACTCCAACAAGAAAAAGGTTACATTAAAGCAACAAACCAAACTTAGAACGACGAATTCTGCGAAATGTGATGCAAAACACATCAACCATAGGTAGAAGCTGCATTCTCTAAACAGCCATAAATATCAAACTTTGATTATAAGGATCTACAATGGCATTGTTATAAGAGAAAGGCAATAATCTCTGAAGTAAATGTGCATATTCTTGACTAAAGAAACACATGATTAGAACATTTCATAATAAGAACCAAAGAACACAAGGAAAAGAAAGAAAGTTAGTACCTAAATTGAGCAGGAACTGAAGTGCTAAAAGGCTCAACCCTGGAACCTGGGGAAGAACCAAAGAAATCCCTACCATTTCTCCTTCTAGGTGAATGAAATGACTTGTTTTCATCACATTTAAATATATCATCAAAGAAATCATCGCCCTGATGCGTCCTCCTGCTACCATTTTCTTCACCAAAAACGGGTTTTTCATCAGCCACAGACCACGGACTTCTTGACAGAACTGCTGCAGCATCTTCATCCTCAGCCTCAAAATCCGCAGCTCCTTCACTAAAACTATACCTTACTCTGCTTTCTTGAATCGAAAATCGCCTGGGTGGACCACCAAATACGTCGCTGAAATCCATTTCCGGGTTTGTATCCCAGTCTCTGGATGATTTTTCAAATGATCTTTGTGGGCTATATCCCAACAAAACACTTTCTCTATGAGCAAACCTCTCCATCTATATCTAGTTTGAAGGAACACAATGATCTGGCGGGAAAGTCTGGAAAAGCCTCCGAATTCAAGAATATTACACGGCAATACTTACAGAATAACGTGAACAATCAATCATCCCAATAAATTATGATGTTTGAAGAATCATGAGAGTAATAAATGAAAATTTTAATGCAGCCCAGAAAAGATATTACTACTGACTGTAAGCCTTTGGTGAAGTTTGATTTCTTGAAAACGAAACCAACTTCCTTAATTATTGAAGAAGTGCAAAAAAAATAACAATAAATATGTGGTATTAACGGAAGATATGGTTCCATCAATCAAAATTGCGAAAATGGGGTTTTAAAATTGGAATTGTCAAGCTTAAAAAACAGGAGAAAAAAAAAAATTGGGAGGACGAAGACAAGAGAATAATAGTGGGGCTTGAGACAAGGATGAGTGAAGAACTAAAGCCACAAAATGTGGGGGATAATATAGTCTTATTATGGACTTGGATAAGGATTCAAACATTCAAACGACAAATTACAATCGGCCTCTAGCTTTTCTGGAAATTTTTTTTTTTGATTAATTGGTAATTTTGATTGGCGGCTGTTGATCTGCGAATTTTCTCATTGTTTTTTTATAATGCTAAACTGTCTCCATTATTATTACGCTACAGAAAGAGAGTGACTGCAGGAGAGGTCCGGACCAGGTGTCCCAACATGTGTAGCAAGTTAAGTTCAGAAGCCTGAGATTCAAGGTTGTTTGCCGGGCTATGGCTGCCAATGTTGCCTCGCAAAATGTCTTAATTCATGATCACTTATTCTTCAAGATAAGCAGTGTTCAATCATCATCAATGTGAAAATATTTTTTTAAGCAACTTAAACTTAATTAGAAAAATTAGGATCACTCCATAGGTAATAATTATAGACGTAATTGTAAATAATATAAGTTTTATATACCAAAATAATTGATCAAGAATGTGGTAGAGGTGCAACTAGTCTGATTTGACCGATTTGAAAAAATCAAAGTTCGAAAAAATTTTCAAATCGGCTAAATAAATATATGCTAATGGTTCCCAAAACAAAATAAGAATGTATTGATTTACTTGGGTGGCAATTTCCTTGATAATGGGAAACGATTGGCCTCTCTATAGGCGTTAAAAGAAGAAGATCTTTGTACATATGGAGGACTATAATCATTAAATTCTTTTCTACTATCAACAAAAATGATTATCAAGTCATATATGGGCGCTAGTAAAAGAATGTAAAATGATAATGTCTTTGTGTGTGCAAATTGGACATCTAAATTCTAAGCCATGAAACTAAAGTGTACTCTCATACGTTGTGGCCATTGGAGTCTAGCAACTTATCTTCCTCACTTGGCATGTCGGACATGGAGATCTCCATGTTTGCCTTAGAAGTCATCTTGTTCCACTCGTTTTCTACACGAAAGAATACCCATTGGAAACGTCGAACGATTTCGAGGGCCGTGATCGTGAAGACGGTGATGTAGTTGTGCCGGAGATGGGCTGACAGCTTGTACGTCCATGTACACCGCAGGATCAGATTGCTTCCGATCACCCAAAAGTACACCTGTGGAATAACAATAAAAGAGTAAATGAACACTTAAATCCTGTCTATTTTTTTTTTTTATTTATCGCCCTAGATTACTATTTTGCCCCCATTTTTTTTTATTTATCAAAATGCGCGTATTATAGTCCTGCCTAATTAGACTCATAGGAAGATAAATGGCGTGCATACGAGACATTCACAATATCCAGATAAAGAAATAGCAAATCATGCTCTGAATTATTTATGCTTTCTGATCAAATAATTGAATACACAAGAAAAATGCAACATTATCAGCCTTCGAAGTTTAGAAAAATTTTGAGGTTTTGTAGATTATAACCACATGCAGAAACGCAGAAATGACTGGAATTGGTATCCACAATTGATGCGGTCAGAAACTGGTCTGGCAACAGAACATATCATAAAAGCAATTACTATTACTTACCCATTTTCGTCCAAATAACATGTGAGAGAAGAGATGTGGCTTGGTGAACTTGAAAATCCGCGTGAAACAACTGCACAAAACCAAAGTTGCAAATGACTTAGATCCTTGTCAAAAAAAAAAAAACTGATTTAGATGGTGAGACTGAACTGGCAATGCAATTCGGGATCTAAATCGTTTTGACCATCGTACTGAATTATTAAATACCTCAACAAGTTGATATTACTTCATTATTATGAATTTGGTGAAAACATTCATTCCACTGACGGCAAAAAGAGCAGCCAGCACATACCTCAAGTCCCAATCTCGGGTTACATCCCAGTAGAATGAATACAAAGAGTTTATGACACCAGAAAGAAGCCACAGAGGTCGATAAATGCCCGTCCAGTTCTCAGGAAAGACATGATACTTGAGGGCAGAAAGAAATATTACAGGTACTGCCGTTGAGTACTTTAAAGCTGAAACCAAAATAGAAATAAAAAGAATAATAATAATAATATCGTCGATGAAAGCTCACAGATAATTTGTTCCACTACCAAAAAGAGTAGATCATTTAGAATATAATAGAGATTAGCAAATCAAGCTTAAGGAAAATTCTCACACAGAATTCCCAAGAAAACAAAAAATGGAAAACTGTAAATACACTTTAACACGTTGTTGAGGGCTTCGAGCATTATCATTGAGGATCCAACATGCTTACCATGAAAATAGAATAAATCAAATAATGTAAAGGTATCATGTATGGTTGCAAAAGAGCTAGCAGAATCAGGAATCAAATTACCACTGTTACTAAATGTAAAGCAGTCAAAGCTATCAGACATGGAACCATGTCATGGTGAGAGAATTACCATTCAACAAGGAAGTTTTTTCCTTGGTATCCTTATATTGTCGAAGACATTGAAAGAATCGGAAAAGGTAAGGCAAAACAAGAACTATAGGAATTGCAACAGAATGACTGCCACAAACAGAATCAGCTTCAAACCATGCAATAGTGGCAACCTGCACATATTATAAACAGTTTTTCAAAGAAATTAAATAAATACAGAGCGTAAAGGTCCTATATGGACACCATTTACTATAGTTTAATTAATTACCATGAAAATTACATAAACAGTTCGGCAGCTTACGCAGCCCACAATGGATCATGATTCTGTAAAATACAATTTCCAAACAAAATCTACCAACACCAATGACAAGAACTGGGCAACATATAATAAATATATACAAAAAAGTGCTAAGACTAATTCTCAAGATTAACCAAACGAGGTAAACTATTCGCACCTGCCGGTGAACCATCCGACAAACTGAACGCTCCAAATCTGAGAAAACCTACAATAACAAAATACACATTACAAAGCAGTTTCAGGAATCACAATTTATAGTATATTCCAGACCAATGTGAACTCAGTTCCAAATATAAGCCAGTTTCCACACTATCAAATTTCTAAAGTTAGAATTCAACTCTATCCTTTCTTTCTGGGGTCATATTTTCTAGTTAGGACACATCTCAAATATTTTATTTCCATAACATTGACACCGTTGGAGGTGCATTACATCTTAGCATTTAGAAAACAATCTGCAGACAGCATAATCAAAAATAGCTATGGATTGCTAAGCTCTAGGTGCTTACACCCCAGATTTGATCAAATCAAGTCATAAAATGAAGGAGGAGATTAAGCAAGGATACACGAAGAAACTTGCAGGAATTAATCTAAGGGAAAGAGATAGACCATAAAAGTAGAAATGAAAAGCCAAGGATGACCACTGAAGGAAGAGTTTGAACAAATTAAGTGGCAAATTTGGTCAGGCCCATAGTATACACTTTTAACTTCAATCAAATACAATCAGAGGCATTACTAGTGAAAACCACATACCTTTGACATGGACGTTAGTATGTCAGCCAAAAAGAAGTCAGCAAATGTTATTGCCTGTGTCCATAAATTAATTTTGAAGTAAGAGAATGTGGTTACACCAATGTAAGCAATAAAACATTAGAAAATTTATGGCAAGAGACACCTAAATGCAAAAAGTCCAACGATTTGATACATTTTCAGCATATGGTGCTGAGAAAGTCTAGCAACATCCCTCCGTAATATGATAAATACAAGTAACTGGGCCAAAAGCTCACCATATCAAATAGTCATGTACATTTTTCTCTAATCATTTCTTCTTCCTATTCATTATCCGTACTTCACAACAGAAACATTAAAAAGCAAGTATATTGTCTCATAGCAAGTGACTCGCCGTATTCAAAGGAATAGTTAAGTGTTACTAACAAATTGAATTCAAAAACCCACATTCAAAATTTATAAAAAAGAAAAACCATGTTGAAATTTTCTAGACAAGTTTATGACTAAAATTAGATCCATTATCTAGGAAATATATTTTCTCTCCAATTACTGGAATTAGCAAAATTGCAACAGAAAGATATCATCCAGGTAGTATCCAAAAGAGTATAACTTGCCTGCAATGGGAACACTATTCGCCAAAGAGTCCTCAACAAAAAGTAGCGAGATGACAAAAAGAAAAGATCAAAGGGGGATATAAGAGCCATTGCAACAACAGCATATAAGAGCACCTGCAGTAATAACAAATGTTAAATTTATGTTATAACACTACAAACCATAACAAGTACATCTAACAAGAATAAGTGTTAGATATAACTAGCATTCCTGGATATCTATGCAACAAAAGCAAGTTTGTACGTCTAAACATTCTCTTAACCTAGTGCTTTTTCTTTTTTTAAGTATTTCAGGAAAAGTTGCTTTATCAAGCACAGAATTCTGAGTAAATTTTATCAAAAGCAAAATAACTTCATCCTCAAGGCAATAGGAAAACATGGGCAACATGTCTGTTTCCTAGCTTAGCCTCAACTCAAGTGATTCAAATCACTATTGACTCCTCAACTACAGTGGTTTGTATAGCTACACAAGGTGCATGTTAGCAAAAGCAAAAATTGTGCAACTCCCCACAGTAATTTATTCAGGTTTAGAAAAGAACTACATAAGAATATTAAGATGTGAACAGCAAGTTCTAAGAGAAGCATCTATTACATTGGACGAGATGCTGCTAAGTGAACCTTAATACAGCTACACCAGGTGCTTAAAAGCAAACATTGTGCAACTCAAATTTATTCAGGTGCCCAAAAGAACTACATAAGAATATTAAGATGTGAATAGAAAGTTCTGAGAGAATCATCTATTACACTGGTTGAGATGCAGCTAAGGCAACCTCTCCGTGAGAATAAAGATACAGATATGCTGTCATGCTAGTTGGGACAACGATTGTCATCCAAGTCGCACACTGCAAAATTAACAGAACATTACTTCAATCATATCGATTTTGCTTGAGAATTATTACAAGCATACTTACAAATTTACTAACATATCATCTTTCCTATTGGTTAATCTGTTTTCTCCAAATATAAAATGATTTTCGCAACAGCTAAAAAGTCTTTCCTGCAAGTAAGTGTGTGTGTGCCAACAATTTTCTTATAATAGTCACAAGTAAAGATACGACATACACTAAACTCCGCTATGTCCAATCCTAGCAACATTAATTAGTGTCTTTGCAAAATCTACAAAGTAATGTACATGCATTACATATTCTCATCTATAGCAGTAAAAAACTGGGGCCACATGGGCATAAACAAAACCACTATAGCAGTAAAAAACTGGGGCCACATGGGCATAAACAAAACCACCCACAGATGTATGTAGGGAGCAGATGTCATAATATGAATTACATAAAAACATCTGTTTAAAGTAGAAGCCCCTAAAATCTGCCACCTACTACAAAAAGAAATATATGTATATGTATATATATATATATATATATATATATATATATATATATATAGCTGAACCCTTTCTATGGAATGGAATAGAATAAAGCTACCATAAGGTCCTAGGAAGCATTCCAACTTTTGGCCCTTTGGAAGAAGTATGCATGTTGCGAAAACAGTGCCAATATTTAAAGCATTTGACTCAGGCAATTGCAGTAACTCAAGAAACACTACAAACAACCTACAGCCACAGGATACTGTCCATATATTCATACCTTCCATATTTCTCTGTGGGTCAGATGACTTTGATCGAGGTCAAAAATTTTAGAATAATTCACATTGCCCTGGGCGAAAACCCATAAATTGATTCCCCAAAGCCAAACCATCATTGTCTGCAATGAATTCAATCACAAGGACATGATTGCAAAAGAAAGACCAAAACTCAATGAAAGCAAAAATTCTTAATTACAACTAGAGCAACTCTAACCACTAGTAGAAGGGGATTGTAGTACAGAAAAGCCTCGTACAAAAATAAGTCCCTCAGGTCTGCGCTCATTCTCATGACAGAATCCCATCCAATCTGTAAGCAACAAAGAATTCATCCGGTTTCATTACATTATCTACTAACTAACAACAACTGTTCTCTAAAACACCCAAACTCAGGTCACGGAATAACAGACATTTGGCAGTCAGGAAAAAAATTCAAAGAAAGATATCAAACTCACCTTGCAACAAATGAAGCCCCAGAGGAAAAACAATATCACCTGAACATCAACATCAGTTAGACTCTAACAAAGATATGGGCACAATCAAAATTGAAGTAAAATGTTAAGTGGAAAAGCAGTACTTCAGTATTCAGACATAAGTATGAAACTCAAATTCATATCTCATTATACTTCTTTTCCAGGTACACTATTCTCATAGTGATTAAGAAACTGATTAAGGACTTGAAGAACTACAGAACTCCAATTCCTGTAGTTAGCATATCCTATTGATCTACAATTTCAAAACCTTGCCAGTTCCCACCTCATCCAAGCTCCTGATATTCCCCAATTTTTTCATAAGATTTAACATTTTGAAAGCCAGGTAAGCAGGCACTTGGAACAATAATAATATTAATAAACAAACCCAAAGGAAACAAAAGAGAAACAGTTCGGGCTACAACTCACTCAAATACTTTCTTAACTAATATATGAGAAGATTACACCAATATTTTCAATACCTCATAACAAAATTAGTACCTTGAATCTCCACAAAAGAACAGGAGATGGCAAGATTGCCACAGTGCTCAAAGGCAAAGGCGTGCTCACACCCTTCATTTCATTAGACTCTACTGACAGTAGGAAATCGTCTTCACCACTATTTCCTAGCTCACTAGTACCTGCAGGTGCCAAAAAAAAAAAGGGATCTATTAACCATACATAAATTATTCTCTAAACAATGAACAAAATACATAGAATCATGCCAGTATACAAACAAACTCAATAGTCAAAAGGTATCTTACTGAGATCATAGACCACAGGTCGGCTACCAGACTTTCGTAAATGCGGACTATTGGTAGGAGTAGAACCTCCGAACATAGATGGAGGCTGAAAGTAAAGCGCCTATTACTTCAAAGTCATAAACCGCACATCTAACACCTGCAATCCAGATCCAATCTCTCTAAATACAAACCAAATCGATTCTGCAGCAAACATAATTTTAATGGCATGGACATAAAACAGCATCTATGCCTAGAATCCGTCGCTATAAAATTTGTTAGGCAGGAAACCAATGGAATTGAACCAACGAAGGCTTTAAGTACTGGACTATAACTAAGGACTGCAATGAATTCTGCTTTTATTAAAGCTCATACAATACTACAGTAATTTTACGAAAGATACCCAGTAGATCCGAGTATCAACCTTGCCATGGAAATTGTTCGCTAAATCGAGAAGAAATCTTTTCAACAATGATCAAACGCATTTCAAAATTCCGTCCAGCAGTTAAAAAAAGGTAAGTGAAGAACGGAATTCGCAATGCATGCCTTAAAAAACCGGCCAGAAAATTGCTTTACCGGTGTGAATCTGTAGTATAAACTGAAGAAACTCTGACTAATGACGAGTGATCGCCTCGGGACGGCAGCGATAGCGGAAAATGGGGACCGAGGCAAGATCCGATTTGTATTGAGAAGTAGAATAAAGATTGAGGAGAAGACGCTTGGCAATTAAGAAAATAAAAAGGATCGGAAGCGTTTGGTGATTGAAACCGTGAATCCTAAGCTGCGTCACGCGGGCGGAACTGGCGGAGGATTTAGCCTTATTTGATATTTTCCGGCGACTCTTAATTTGGACCGGACCCATTTTACCTAAAAGAGGGTTGAAAATGGGTTGGGCCCAACGCAAACCCGCCAAAAGTTTGGAAGATTTCTGACTCTATTAATGGCCCACTTAGGTATTTTTTACTTGGTTTCTTATTTTTTATTTTTTTTTAAAGTTATAAATTTGAGATGAAACTTTTTTTGAATTATAAATAAGTATAATTTGAGAGAAAATAAGTAATTTATGATAAAATTATAATTTTGTTATTTAAATGATATATAATTATGATTTTTAATTTTAAATAATTCAAAATAGAAATAAACGTGCGAGAGTTTTGGAATGTGTATATTATTTTAAATAATTTAGGGTACTATTAATTAATTAATTGTGATGGACAATAGATATAGTTTTAAGACTATCATTTATTACCCATTGGTTTATTAGGGTGTGTGGGTTGGAATTTAAGCATATTTATTACTTAGTAATAAAAGCAAGAAAAGCGATTGAAAATTTATTGGTTTGAAAATTTTGAACCGGATATATTTGTTTGGTCAATAGTTTTACTTGTGAAATTGATCATTTTGACCGAACCAACCGGATATATATTTATTATATATATATTTATTTTATAATATAATATAATAAATACATATATTTTTTTCATCTTAAATCTACTTCATTATCTCTTTTCTCTTCATTGTCGTATGTTTTATTTCTTTCTTAATTGATACCACTCGTCTCTTTCCTTCATCCTCCTCAATTGTTAACAATATAGAAATCAAAGCTCAATGTGGTCAATCATAAAAAAAAAAATTCTAATTTTAATTTTTAGACATTATTAAAGATACATATATATGATTATGGTTTTATTGTGATTGTGAAGTAGTCTGATAAAAAGTTGGCAAACACTTTTGATTGAGAATTTATTATTTTTAACATAAAAAAATATAAAATAACTCTAAACTGGCCGAACCGAACAAAATCGTTTAAATGTGATTTAACCGACTTAGTTTGAAAAATTTTAAAACTGTAGTTATTAGTTTGGATTGTACATTTGCATTCAAACCGACCAAACCGGTCGACTTACACCCCTAACAACAAGACATTTAGGAAGTGGTTTATTTGATATATGTAGCTATAATTTAGTTAGGTTTCGAGTACCCAAAAAAAACAGAAGAAAAGTATCCAAACGTCACTTTTTTTTTTTATTTACAGTCTTTTTTACCAAAATGTATTTATTAATAAAAATTAGGCAAAATAGTAATCCAAAATACGGTAAATAAGAAAAATAATGATATTTATACGTCCCATTTTTTATTTTTATAATATTTTCATTACACTCCAATTCTTTTTTCCTGTATTCTTTTTATCATCACCACCAAATTGCTCTATTTATTTACTCCATCATCACAATTTACTAATTTTTTTCTATTAAAACTAGAAAATTGGGGGGGAGAGTGTTAATTTTAGGAAAAAATAAAAAATTAATATTAAAAAGAGAGGAATGAATAATGGAGAATAAAGAGATTGGAGAGAAGAAGACAAAAGAAGAGAATTCAGAGATGAGGAGACGAAAATTCAAAACGACGCCGTTTATGTAAAAGTAATGGCAAAAAAAAAAAACCAAACTTAAAATTCTGCTAGGTGGTAAGCAGGGGGAGTAAGGTTGACACTTGCTTACAACCCTCTTGTCTCTATAATAAAAGTATTTTAAGAAAAAGTAAATCATCTAACTTTTACGAGCTCATGATCTACTAATAATATTTTTATAAAAAATAAATTATCTGATTTTTACCAATCTTTCTAGATACAACAGTTTGATAACAGCAGGATTATTAAATACCTTTTTTTTTTTTTTTTTTTTTTAATTTCTTTCTCACACGCGAGAGGACACTTGTAGAACTGTAAAAAAAGCTTAATTTAAACCACCATTTTATAGAACGAAGAAGCCCAAAGCTACTAGATTAAACTGACTAATTCCTATTTCAAAGTTGGCAAAAACAAAAACCATCCAATTTTATAGGCATAAGCCTAAGCCTAAGCCTAAGCCTCAAAACAGACTGTCGAGAAAACGCAGTCATTGTGAACCAACTTTCGTGTTCTTCATGCCTTCTTCTTCATCAATCTCTCTCTCTCTCCATCCAGCTCCCAAATCCTATAATAACGGCAGAATCCAACAGCCTACCAGAAGCCAAGAATGAGAGTAATAATCGAAATACTCACCGGGAAACTCTTCTACGTCGAGATCAAAGATGATGCAACAGTTGCAGACCTGAAAAGGGAGATTGTGTTTCAAGAACAGCAGCTCCCTCTGGATCGCCTCATCTTGCTGGTTGATAATGGCGTAAATGGAAGATTTGTAATGGCTGAAGATGGACTGGCCCTTCAAGAATATGGCGTGGAAGGTGGCTCCCATGTCTATCTTTTCTTCCAAACCATGGAAGAAGAACAAAATCATCATCTTCATCATCATGGCGGCGGTTCTTCTTCTTCTTTCAGCTGCCATTTTCTCTTGTCCAGTCAAGACTTCCTCTGGTGCCACCTCAAATCTGAAGGACTTGTTAATAAGCCAACAAAGTGAATGAATCTAAACATGACTCTTTAGAACAGAAACTTTGGACATTTAGAAAGTAGGAAAAAGACTGCTCCCCACTGTTCTTGAATTCTGTCATGAATATACACTAATGTTTATAGCAAATTGTTGTGGATTATGAACTCCAATCAGAGAATGAGCTGTTTTTTCTGCCTGCAATAAGTTCATTCTTCAGTTCTTCACAGTTTAATAGCCATGAACAAGTCAATAATCTGTTCTGGTAACAAATGTAATCACCTGCAGTTTTTATCATGTGAAAATGAAACAAGAAAGAGAGGTTTCTTCATGGTAATCTCTGCATCAAGATCATTTATAATTCAGAATGCTCAATGCAAGAAAGATAAAATTTGACTATTTGAATGCGTATACAGGCAAGTGTAGTTGACAGAAACTGGTTAATTTTTTGTTTTTAATCTATATGTAAGTATTACATGTTCTTTCCATAAACACACAGACCTCAGACAAGAGGAAAAGATCATTCTGCAGCATAACTCAAGAAGATTATTGGGAGAGAAGTGATTTAAGATCAAGAATGATTTTACAAATTGCTCCCAGGAAGCAAACTGAAAACTGCAGAGGGTCTCTCTTTTGAGAACATTACTTTCAAGTTTCAACTTCACCAGTTCAGTCCTACCAGTCAGAACCTACAGGGAATGGTTCTAAGGCATCTTGCTTGCCATTGACATAATAATCAACCACTGCTTGCATTCTCGAAAGCTTATCGGGGTGATAATTCACGTGGACGATAACAGGCTTGAGTTTCATTAGATCAGGATCTTTCCTGACAGTCTTGAATAGGACCTTGCTGTTCATGAAGAGGTAAAAGTCCAGTGTTCTTCTTGCAGCATGAAGACCAACATAGCCTGGATGGGAAGGATAGAAGAGCTCTTCGTTGAAAACAGCCTGATCCCAAGCTTTCTCTTTAGCAAGCCGATCAGCAACACGATCCAAGAGTTCGATTGAAGGAATGGTTGGCCTTATGAAGAAGAAACCAGAATTATACACCCATATCCTCATCGTGTGGGCATATCGAGCCCAACCCATCGCAGGTTCATCGAAAACATCATTGTATCCATAAGCGGTCGAGTTATCATGACCATCACTCATGGATTCCACATCTGAATCTCTCTGAAAATGATCAAAAGGATTCTGGAGGTAAACTATATCAACATCAGAAAGAAGAACACTATAGCCCAGCTGCAGAAACTCTCTCAAGATCCTGAACTTCAGTCCTGACACTGCATGATTACCTCCATCTTTTCCAATTGAATCAACATATTCATCCGCATCCCTCTTGTAAACTGGGACATCATTTGAGTTACAAAATTCGACAGTAGCATCATCCAGCGCGACAACCAGAAAATTCGTAATGCCTACCCTTTTAATGCTGGAGGACCAGATTTCAAGCATGTTTTTCACATTAGAATTGGCAAGCGCAACTATAACTTCCTTCCTCACAGCAACCTTTTCCAAGATCTTCGCCAGCCTTGTATTGACTGATTCATCAGGAAGGACAGTGGGGTTAGTTCTCAATCCCTTGACAGTACCAAAAGGTCCAGCTTTACGTGGTTCACTCGACGCCACAACCTGCACCTCGGCGTGACCTTTTCCCCCTGCAGCAGCCAATTGCAACTTTTCATTGAGTTCCCTCACCTGTTTCTTCAACTCTGCATTTCTCTCAGACAATTTCATGAGGTTTGACTTTAGCATGTTCATTCTTTCTGTAGAATCGCAGGAGGATGAATCAACCTAACATCAAAACCAAAACCAAAACCCATTAATCAATTAGTACACAAATCATATCTCATCACTAATCAAGTTCGATTTCCCACCCTCAAGAACTGATGAAACAAAAAAATCCCCTGCAGATGTTAAGTAATTCAGTATATCTTCAGCTAATTCGTAGATAGATCAATAAAACCTTCCCTCCCACAGTCCCCAGATGATTATAGTGAAACAAAATTTCTTCCCAAGACGGTACTTTTAGTTTTAGCCCTTCCTCCCAGTTCCAGTAAGTTTCTTATACAATACCACTATTGAACAAAGTAACAAACGTTCTAGCCAAAATTCATTTCTGAAACTTATATTGTACTACCAAATTGATATATAATTCCCATAAATCATAACTGCAACTCTTTCAATTGAAATCTTGAAAAAAGAAAGCGCTTACACTGACCTGAGATGATAATTTGGAAAGGGCACGGTCCCGGGTCGGCAGATCGCCATTGGAGGAGGAGGAGGAGGAGGAGGAGGAGGAGTAGGAGAATAACCCATTAGGATACAAGAAAGCAAAGACGCATCCCACAAAAATCCCAACAGCAATAGCAATGGCGATTCTGGATCCGCGAAGGGTTTGACTGTGTTTATCTTTACGAAGGGCCATTTCAGTAACAACGTTGAGCTAACTCGAAAACGGTGGCCAAGAAGTGTGCCGATGAGGAGGAGGAATCGGAGGCTGAATCGTATCTACTCTTCCGGGGCATTAAGTGAAGGACACCCCACGTTTGGCCAAACGATCTTGAGGGATTTTAAAGAAAGAACGTATTAATTCTTCTTCCAAATTCAATCTGATTCTTGATTCTTCCTAATCTACAGAATCCACTTTCCTTTCTGGTGTAGTTTTTGGGGCAGGAGGTTCTTGTCTCGTCGAGTTGACGAGGTTTTAGAACTCGTTTCCGCTAATCTGCTGACTGATTTGTTTAGCGTTTAAGAGAGTTTGGTAATGGCTGCCGAGTATGGCTTTTTCTAATGTTTAGGTAACGAACTGTCGTGCATGATGTACCTTCTTTCTTACATCCATTTCTTTATTTCTTCATTCAGACATAAATTCTCAATTTCTCGATCTATTCAAAAAACCGATCTTTCTCTATAATATTTTTACCAATTTTTTTATAACAAATAATAATTTTACCTAATCCCTCATAATATATATTAAAAATTAAAACTTTATTAACTTTCAACTGAATAAAATATCTCAACTTTTCAGCAGGCGCCCCAATATTTTTTTAATTTATTACATAGTTCAGGCGTTCAAGAATAAGGTTTAAGACATAGTAAACTGCTACCTAGCAACTTGTTTGCTTCTGTCTGCATTTGACATTAACGTTAAAAAAATACCACGACTCGGTGGTAATGTTAGAATTGCGATTGCTCTATTCTCATAATCCAAAAACAAACATTAATCCGATTAGTTATTGTAAAACAAACACCAATGATTAGATGAATGGTTCAAAGCTTTATCTGAGACTGTAACAATACTATAATAAGAAAGTCTACTTCTTTAAGTAATGAAAGTGATTGTAGCTCTGACCTAGGATAAAAATAGAAATAAGTAGTGGTTGCTAAAAACTTTTATAGCTTTCCACTATCGTTCAAAGTCAAAACTATCCACGAAAACGATCCGAACCGATCCAAAAGATAACAGTACAAGCCTGATTAGGGCTAAGATAGGGTACATGACAATACTATTTAAAATTTTTCAGTAGTTCTCTTGTGTACAGAAACAGAGGAAACCATGCCCTCTTCCTTCCTAACTACTAGTACCAAGTTCTTTATCACAAACCTTTCTCTCGCACGGAAGCAAGCGTGTCAAAATTATTATGTACAGAAATAGCAACAGATGCTGCAAGGGAGGCACATTAGGCAAAAACAAAACAAGCACACCTCGATTTAAAACCAGAAGCTACGTGATTGGCCGTCAGCACTTACTGCGACGCCCTTGAAGCTCGCGAGCCATTTTACTATTTGCAACAATTTAACCATATGTGATGAGACGCCCTAACTGGATCCTCCACATGGTGAAGCCTTTTCCTGCATGGCACAAAGAGGTTCTTTGATCAGATTTTGTGTTATACAGCCACCTTATCGAAGGATTAAACAATTGAAACGTGACTGCAGTAGGCATTTCAAACGCGTGTTGAGTGTGACTGTGTGTTCATGCTTTTTCTATTGTAGGAGATTTATAAACAGTAATACGTACGTTGTTGTCGCTTGTTATGTAAGAAACTACCACTGTGATGTCATCGAGCTTCCCACCATAGTAACGGAACCCAGCTTCTTGTGCAGCAGCAGAAAAGGGAGTCTGCCTATTCTTATCCTGAGCTCGTTGCCGGGCCAATGCAGCTATCTTCTGAGCAGTCACCTGGGGCCCTAATCCAGCTCTCACGGCATGAACGACCACAGCCGTGATGTCATTGTTGTACAAATTGTCAAATAGACCATCCGTACCTGCAACTATAACATCACCTGGAGCAACGGGAATCGTGAATACCTGCATCATGTCACAAAGGCGGTTCAGATTACAAACATTCCCCAAAGCAGATTCAAGTTAAAGCATATTCTCTCTCTACCAGTAGAACAAGAGGTGGGGAGAATTTTTGGGCCTTCACCGACATAAGTGGAGACAACAGTAAAACCATCTTATCAAACAATCCTGTCTCATAGCATGTACTGCCAGAAAAGTTGGTTCAATTTGTATTAGACCCAACCCCAACAACCCTTCATTATAAATTGGATGCTAGAAATCAAAACACAACGTAACAAATGAGCAGCTGAAGTCATAATTAAGGACAAATGTACAGAAACCAATAAGGACCACCACCCTTTTCCTTATAATGAGTCATGTGATCAGTGTGAGAAAACTGCACATTCTTCTATAACTAAGGCCAATGTCCAAGCTATTGAGCAAACAGGAGCCAGTCAGCACCCCACATACCTGTCCTGAACTAGGCAAATCACCAGCATTTCCACTTTCAAGTTGATATGTAAAATTGAAATCATGCTGCTGCACGGGAGATTTAAATACAGTGCATCCATCCCTAACAACCATGAATCCACTGTCCCCAAGATTAACAGCATGCAAACCCTGCTGATGGAGAAAATCAGAAAGATAATAACTTGTTCACAAGATTACTCATAAGGAGGAACATAACCCAGTAAATATAGCATTGAAACCCAGTAAATATAGCATTGAAACTTGTGAAATTAGAGAGACTTGAGCATATCAGGCCAAAATATTCAACGTCAGATTCTTTACTACGAAACACTAAAACCATTTTAAATAAGTTCAAATACCTGGTCTGTAAGAGCAATAATACAAGCAGTGGAGGACCCTCTGGCTTTTGTGCTCATGTAAGCTTTCTCCAGGACCCTTGCAGGATCAACAAAACCTTTTGGCTCATCATGAATTGCTGTTACTGAATTAGACATAAGTTCACGAGCGTACAGTCCAGCATCAACTCCATGGTCAGCCCATCCACCAACGCCATCAGCAACACCGATTGCCTGTTGATCTAAACAAATGAAATGGGCATCCTCTCCTCCAGTTTCTTCTTTGTCAGGATGAGGCAGGTAACATGATCCCGAATTCAGCTTCAGCATTCTGTTAATTGGAATTGCCCTATAAAATTTATGAGATGTTTAACTTTTCAGAAATGGCAAAGCTTTTTAGTTGTCAAAATGAATATAGACTTGATTGGTTTCAGAATGACAATGTAAGAACATTTTCTAATCTAAAACAAAATGTTCCCAGTGCATAATCTTTCCATTCAAATGTTTTATACTACGTGGTATGAAATTAAAAACCTAAAAATAAAAAAGGCAAACCCAATGGAAAAACCTACTCTGTAGAAGAATTGGCCGAACTGGAAAGATGTTCCTCACGCGTAGAGCTATCAAAGGACACATCCGGAGCAATGCCAGCAGAGGAACAGGCCGGAGATGAAGTGTGGAAAACCCTCAACCCCAATTCGAGGTAGGGACTCAAATTACCTCTCCTCTTTGCAACATCGTACATGAAATATCCATAAACCAAGAATTTGTTGGGCTGCCCTTTGTTACTCAGACTCATGCTAGCTTTCCCATAATTCTGAATACTTCTACTGCTGCAAGAAGTAAAAGTATCCTTCACTGAAATAGGAGGCTGGATTCGCTTACTTGTTGCACTACCATTAGAACAATTAAGTCTAGAACTACAAACAGCCATAAGTCGAGACTCGAGGTGTACAGAAACTTCAGTAGGTTCTGATAGTAACCGATCAATGTGATAACCACAAACTTGGAATGAAGGCCCAGACACAGATGGGACCGAAATTGCACGAGAAAATGCTCCAGCAAATGAAATATTCTTTCTACGGTTGGCTATGTGCAAATTTGCCTGGGCAGCAGCAGCAACAGTGCCAGGTCGTACAACACCATGCAGATCAGTAAATGATCCACATGCCCCACCTAATAATGATTTTGCTTGGCTGATAGGAACCTCCACTAAGTCTTGCAGCACACCTTGGGAAAAGATAGATCTCTGGGATCCTCGCCGGCATGCGATAATAAGTCTGGAAACATAGTTAGAAGGCATTGTGGACTCGAAGATTTGCTCTCACCAGTTTCTTGGAGATAAAAACAACAGCAGCAGAGGGTACAAAAATATATCTCATAACTACATATACATCTATATGGTAACTATAGTGGTAAAAATGCTATTCCCCTCTGTTCAGTTAGAACACCGGTGTCCATAAATCATCCTGAAAGTCAAGATATTGGATAATCAGTTAAACAAGTAAGGCCATAAGCTATACTATTAGCACCAAACACATTTCGAAAGAGAAAAAGAAAATCAAAACATTTTTGCCAATCCAATTGAATCAAAGTCGTCCATTCTTTCCCCTGACTTCTATTACCAGGAAACTTTCAAAAACAGTGTATCGAAGTAACTAGTATAATCCCTTTTCTAACTCATCCTAAGTTCTCCAAGCATGACCCAAGATCTTCTCAGACATTTCAAGTGTTCAAAAGAAACCTTAATCGAGCAAAGCAATCCTAGATCATTACAAAATATGAACTTTGGTATAGAAACAGAATATAAACCCGATCTTACACAGGCAAATTCAATCACAAAAACAAACTTAAACATATAAACAAAAAACAATATCACTGGTCATTTGAAATGAAGAAACAAGAAACTTGCAAAAACATACCTTTACGGCGTTCTTGTGGACAAAGGAGCTAACCCTAGCAAACCCAGTTGGTTTTTTTCCAATATATACAAACCCCTTCACAAAGGAAAAGGGCAACTGTAAAATAATCTGTACCTAGCACCGAGCTTCTAAAAATTCCTCGATTTTCTATCTTGCCCTCCCTATATTTCTTTCTTCTTGGTCAAAATCAGGCTGGCCGAAGTAACCCCAAGAACTTCCTTCCACCTTCTTCTGGGAATTCAGCTCAGATAAAATGTAAGGAAACCCTAGAATTTCCCCCCCAAAAAATCGGAAAAAAAGGAGGGCTTTCAGTAACAATCTGCACGGTGGGTTGAGTCACATAATATGAGAAAAGAAATTAAACACGAGTTTTTAATTGGAAATGATATTTCTGTCCGAAGCCCCGTGCATTTAAGGAATGTGCGATTGCATCTTGTTGATGATATTACCCCCTCTAAATATCTTTTTCATAGATATTTAAAATTATTTATATAATTTTTTTTGGAATATTTTATGTCCTTTTTATTTAAATTTAATTTTTAAAAATTTATACAATGATAAAACAGAAGGAGTATAATTAAGGACATAAAAACATGTAATTCACCAATAAAAAATTACAAATGTCTCAAGCAAAAAACCTGTAACTTTAAATATAAAAATTAATTAAAATGATTAGAATAATAAATTTTGGATTATTTCATTTATGTATAATTGTATTAATAAAGGATATTTAATACAATTATAATTATTTAATTAAATACAGTACTAATTAATGCAAAGGGTATTATAAAAATTTAGTGTGTTACGAAGGGAGTAATAAAATAGGATCGACGATTGGGGATGAATTTGTCAATTTACGATGAAGCCAGGAGGAAGGAGGGGTCGGATTATGGGGGTCATTCGTTAAACAGACATGGGCCCAGAGAGTGTTTGGGGTCGGATTACGGGCTCCATTCTTTAAGCAACCCTGTGGGGGCCGGGACAGTTTGGTCATAATGATTGGTCCAGTTCCAATAGTGTGGGACCCGGGATTACTCAAGAAGAATAATAAGGGAAGGCATTTGTGATTGTCTTTCGTTTGGTAGAACTACAAAAGTAGCTAAATCTCGTGGTATTGGCAACAACGAAGCCAGCAAGTTTGGTACTGTTGTTTGGGCCTTTCTTCCTCAATTGCCTCAAATGGAAGAGTTGATAAATGACACTTATTACTCCGAGTTAGGTCCGAATATAATGACCAATGACTAATCTTTCGAAGAGTCCTATGTACCTTAGGAAGTGAGATAATTTGTTAAAAAATTTAATGTTTCTTAGTGCTTTAAACGAAATTTTGAATGGTTGAGTTTTGATTAAAGAAAGATGAGTTATTTATATCAGAATGGTTGAGTTTTGATTAAAGAAAGATGAGTTATTTTTATCAAATTAAACGGAATCAGAGTGGAGTTTGAATAACTGAGTTTTGATTAAAGAAAGATGAGTTTAATCTACCAAACTGAACAGATCGGAGTTGGGATTTGAATGGTTGAGTTTTGATTAAGAAAAGATGAGTTATTTTACCACACTGGACCGATCCTAGTCGGGATTTGAATGGCCAAGTTTTGATTAAGGAAAGATGAGTTATTTATACCCTTTTGCTTAAATCAGAAGAGCTGTAGAAACCAGCTTCTAATCTGTGAAAAGATTGAGAAGGATGTGTTAAGAATGAGTATTGTCATGATAAAAGAATAACTCCTAACTTGCAAGTTGCAGCACATATGGTATCTTTCAGTTGCACAAGTCACAATAAATTTGGAATTTTGCCATTTGGAACAAGATCAGTATGATGAATAACATAAACTTAAAGAGCATGAATCTGTTTGTAGCCTTAACAAGAAATGGATAGATCAGATATTTCAGGGCTGTGCCTTCTTCCATAAACCAATAGGCAGCAATGCTTTGTTATGATCTCTTCATGTTTGTGTAACGTTATGATCGAGTTTTGGCTGGTTCTTTCAAGATGAGACTGTCCCGAACATGATGGGAGCGCCATACTTAGGCTGCAGAGTAAGAAACATCACTGGAGCATGGACATAAGATGGGGACAGTCTGAAAGAAAACTGTTTGATGATCATAGCCAAGATAACTTTTGCTTCAACCATGGCTAAATTTTGGCCCACACAAATTCTGGGACCTAAACCAAATGGGAAGTATGAGGCAAGATTATGCTTCTTGTTAGGCTCCATAAATCTCAGTGGATTGAACTCGTTCGCGTCCTCTCCCCATATTTCAGTGTCATGCTGCACTGCAGCCATTGGCAAATAGAATTCTGTATTTGCAGGAATATCCAGCTTTCCCAACTTCATTCTCTTTGCTGTTTTCCTCTGCATATGCGCCACTGGTGGATAAAGCCTCAGTGTTTCCTCGATAATTATCCCCAACTGTTCATCAATGTGGATCAAAAAAATCAGTTGAACTCATCTGTCTTCTTGTTGTTCTTGCAGTTCAATCAAGAACTTACTAGCATTGATGAATATGATGTTGTTTTATGTGAAACTTACCAGTTTGAAGTTGATTATGTTGTCTGCATTTGGAACCTCATCCCCTTTGCAGGCCCGAAAGATTTCTTCTCTTGCTTTCTCTTGCCATTCTTGATGGAGCGCTAGAAGGAGAAGAGCCCAAGTCAGGACATTGGCAGTTGTTTCCTTTCCTGCAAAGTAGAAAGTCTTGCATTCATCTATGACTTCTTCAACACCCAATCCCTCAGACATTAACAGGCTAAGCAAATTTCGAGAATTTTCTTTGTCATTCCTGTTGTTCTTGATCAGTTCCCGAATGGATTCGCGAGTTTCCTTCTCCAGTTTCCACCTTGATCTGTTCTTCTTTGTTGGCAAGAATCTGCATTTAACTTCAATCAGCGAGATCAATAGGACAGAAGTGTTTTGTGGCACCAATCATAAAGAAACCAAGAACATGTGATATTTACCTGAACCCAGGGATATAAACACTCCTCAAGGCCTGCAAAGTAAGGCTTATTTGCTGTTCTTGCAACTCAAATATGAGCTTCCCCTCTTCAAAGCTGCTCCCAAATGCTGTCACAGAGATCACTTCTGCTGAGAGTTTGTGGAGTTCTTTGTGCATTTCCATTTCCAATTCAGTTCTTCCTCCTATTTCTTCTTCCCACTTCTTGATGAACTTAATGGTAGTAGACACAATGTCAGGAATCCAAGCCTAAAATCCATACAATTTGACCAGTTTTAGAGATTACAGAAATGCTGGACAAGTAAACTGAAAGATGCCAAAATAAGCCAGGGATCATTTAAGCTATTCAGTGGATCAGAAAGCTAAAGAGGCATTAGAGAAGGAAAAAGCAAAAGCATGACCTTAACTCTCTCCATGTTGAAGGCCTTGCTAGTGATCTTTCTGTGAACAGCCCATTTTTGACCAAACAAGCCAGCAAGTCCTTGTCCAAAGAGATTCCTAGAAAGAGGGTTGAACCCAATCTTATCAACACAATCACTATGATTCAACATGAGCTCCTTAATCATGTTTGGTTCGGCTAAAGCCAGACGCGGCATAGTTCCAAACCAGTACAGGAATGTTCTTCCATACTTTGGTGACCAGTTGTGGTAATGAGGCACTGCAAACTGCACTATATCATGGTTGAATAGGATCGATTTCAATTCGGCTTCTCTCATTTGAGCCTTGATTTCCTCAGAATTCCCATAAAACAGACGATACTCGGGGCCATCGATTCCTTGATCCTTGAAGTGCTGCTGAACTCTTGATGGAACCCAAACAATGGAGTATATGAACTTTGACAAAAAGATTAAAAGTGGCAGTAGAATCACAAGAATGAGAAAATACATGGCAGATGGGATCCTGACACTGATTAGATGCAAGGTCAACTCTATTTCTTCTTCAACCAGAAGTTTTTGTTAGAATTTAAGCTTTATATCATCTGTTTCATCAGTCAAACAGATCCATAACAGCTATGGATAATTAAAAAAATGAGAAACAACCAACAGGATGATGCCGGCTTAGTAAATTAATGCAAAAAAAAAAAAAAGGGTTCTAGTTGAAGAATACATAGGACAAGCAATCATAAACAGACAAAAGAGTATCAGAATTATGTTGTGCCAAGAACATCCATGAGTACTTATGCCTTAAAATTGGACAACTCAAAATATTTTTTAGGATTTTCAAAAGATAAAACACAGAAGCCAATATCAGAAAGTGCAGAAGCTTCAGCTTGAATTGATCTTGCTGAAAAGGATTTGGGCACCAAACTGTGGAGTGGTTGTGAGATAAGCCACAGGGGCATGAACATAGGATGACGATATCTCAAAACTGAATTGTCTGAGAATCATGGCGATGATAATCTTCCCCTCCATCAAGGCGAAATTTTGAGCAATGCAACTCCTGGCACCTAAACTAAATGGGAAATATGAGGCCAGATGCTTCCTGGGCTCGGCGAATCTTTGTGGATTGAACTCGTTCGCATCCAGCCCCCATATATCAGTATCATGATGAACTGCAGTGGCAGGCAAATAGAACTGTACACCAGCTGGAACATCAAGGCTTCCTACCTTCATATCCTCAGATGCAACCCTATGTAAACCTGGAATTGAAGGGTAGAGTCGAAGTGCTTCATTTAGTATCAAACTCACCTGTTTACATAAGATCAAGTTCATCACTAACTGCAGTAATTCCAATATTTAAGAATCCATTGATGCAACAAAATTGTAAAGAATGGGATTGGAGTGCATTTACAAGTTTCAATTCGTTCAAATTGTCTGCATTTGGAAGATCATCATTCTTGATAACTCGAACAACTTCTTCCCTGGCCTTGATCTGCCATTCTTGGTGCTTAGCCATAAGCAAAAGCGTCCAAGTGAAGAACATGGCAACAGCTTCTTTTCCAGCAAAATAGAAAGTCTGGCATTCATCAATGACTTCTTCCACTGACAACCCTCCATTCAGTAAGAAATTAAGCAGGCATTTCGAATTTACTCCACCTCCTCTTCTCTTATCTTTTTCAATCAAACCCTTTATCAGACGTCGAGTTTCCCTCTCTATTTTCCACCTCATTCTGTTTTCCCGAGTGGGCAAAAACCTGTATCATTCCAACTCAAGATTAATCACTCAAATATACTGAAAATTGGATGAAAGAACAAGAACAAAATTACCTGAAACCTGGGATGTAGACTGTTCTCAAAGCTTCCAGAGTCAATGCAGCTTGCTGATCTTGTAAATTGAAGATGTGCTTACCCTCTTCAAAGTTACTACCAAAAGCTGTTTGTGCTACGATTTCTGCAGAGAGGGTCAGAAATTCTGGCAGCACATCCACCTCTGTTTCATTTTTTCCACTCATAATCTCATCTTCCCATTTCTTTAGAACCCTTTGAACACTATCCACAATTTCAGGAATCCATGACTGCGACGTAAAGGAATTCAGTAAGATCATTGAGCAAAATGGGTACTACATTACCTTGGGTTTACAGTTTATTATTCAATCAAAGAAAGATCGAACTTCTTGCCGATTAATAGGAAACTGTTCATAGCATGCTGGAGTACATAACACCAAAAATTTCTAGTTTCCAACTTTTGGATTTGGGTCGGTAGAGGCCGCCCCATGGCTGTTATAAGAAAATTGATGAATTGCATTCAGCTCCCCTATAGTTTAGTAAAATTATCAATATCTTCTCAAGTTTTGAAAATAATATTTATCCTCATTAAATTTATAACAATTAACTCTCATTCCAAAAAAAAAAAAAAAAAAAATGCTAATAAAAATATTTTTTAAGTAAAAAATAAAATTAACCTTATTTTATAACCTCATTTTGATAAAAAATTGTCTGATTTTTTTTGATATTTTCTAACGTTTGACTTTACTCCAAGAAATAAACATAATTTTTAAATTTTTTAAAAAATATGGATAGTTTAGCAAAACTAAATGAAAAAAATATATAATTCATCCAAAAAAAAAAAAAAAAAAACTATTGGGACATGTTTTGGTTATGCATTTTAAGTTGTGGGCTAATATTGAATACAAAAATGTTGGTTGATAAGCTAAACCTTTTATCCCAATTCTTTTATTTCCCTTCCAAAATAAGAGAAAAAATAAATATAAAAAGGTGTGATATCGAGCCGAGATCAAGCACGGCCTAAATTCGAATTCGATTGGACTTGTTTACCCTCTTAATTTCGTGATTCGCTTTATTAATTTACCCTATTTCTTCTTTCAAGCCATAATAAAACATGATTGTTCAATGAACCCCCAAAAAAAAAAATATATATATATATTTATATAAATCACCTTCACTCGGTCCACCATGAAAGCTGGATTGGCAACTTTCCGATGGGCGGCCCATTTATCACCATGCAAGTCCACGAGGCCCCTCCCAAATAGCTTGTCCGCCAATGGTGGAAACTTTCTTTTTCTTACATTTCCGGACTTGTTCAAATAAACCTCTTTTATCAAATTGGGCTCACCTAGGGCCAACCTGGGAATGGACCCATGCCAAAAGAGCATGGTCTTACCGTACACGGAGGCCCATTTGTGGTAAGATGGATCCACCCGATGGAATATGTCGTGGCTGAATGACGTCATTGGTTTCTTATACATCCGATCGAAATCTTGCTTGACTTCTGGAGAATTGCCATAGATCGGACGGTAGCCAGGGCCCCTGATTCCTTGTTTGTAGAGGCGATGTTGAATTTTGTACGGTATCCAAATGGTGGTGTACAGAAACTTGATGAGGATCAGCAGTAGAGTGACCAAGACAATTGGAAGAATGAAGGGGTGCATGGTGAGATTTCTGTGCGGTTAATTATTCCACTGTAAAATTGTAAATTGAATGGAGAAGATGGTGAGTTTTATAGTGTAAATTTGATATCATGAAGGGTAAAACCAAATCTTTTATAATTAATTGTTTAATTATTTAGAGATTGTTTTCCTTTTAAAAATTGCATGAACCTTTAAATACCGCCTTTATATATATATATATATAAAGGCTATTTAATAACACCATATCTATTTTCTTAACTAATAATCGATTGTACCGTAATATTCATTTACTTTTCATGTTTGATAAAAAAAATAAAAACAGAAACCATCAAATAGATGAATTATTTTACCCATTCAATATCCTCAATATTGAGTTACTACCCTACGAATCTTGTCAATAATAAAATGTGTGAATAAATAATTTAGTATCACAACTTTAATGCAATAAATGAATGTTTAATAATTCTAATTAAACTTGGTATTTTGAATACACATGTTCAGGTTCGGCGACATACCACATGGCGACCACATGACCTTGATCTATATAAAAGAGCACTATTCAATAGGGCATTTTTAATGTCAAGTTGGTTAAGAGGCCAATTATAAAAGAGAAAATAAGACGGATGTAAGCGATCTTAGCAATTATCGAAAACGTATTTTCATAGTCAATGCCATGGATTGAGTGAATACCTTTATAACAAGTCAAGTTTTAAATCCATCAACAAAGATATCAAAATAGATTTTGACAGTGAAAACAGAACGAAAATCAATAATTAATTTCCCAAAAGGAAGAGGGGCAAGATCCCAAGTTATAAATTGTAACGCACCTACCCTTGGACCTAGACATATATTAAAAAGATTATATAATGGCAGTTTTAGAGATTATTTTCCCGGTGATATTAATTTTTTTGATTAATCATTCAAATTCTAAGATTGTATTTGTTTTACGAGAATGAAGATAAAACAATTCGTATATTTTCAAACGGCTACCAAACGGTTCATAGATTATACTCATCTCTATCCTTGATTAGTATCTGCCAAATGTTATAATTTTTTTTTCCTAATCGAGCCCATGAAAAATATGTTTTTTAATTGGAAATCAAGAACAATGAAAATGTTCTTGTAGAATCTTAAACGAATAACTGTAGTAGAACTTCAAGTTAAACTAGTTTGAGGCATGCATGCATGAAGTTGAAAACTTCCAAATTTGATCACTGATTCATCATTGTGCACCAATTCAGTTTGAAGCATGCCACGCATACTTCGATCTATGAGCAATATTTTGAAAAATATGCACAAGTTTTTTGTCCAAGTTTTCTGGAAACGAAGAAGAACACAACAGATTTATTGAACTTATGCAGATTGAAAACATGCATTAGCTTTTCAATTAATCTTCCTAAAAAGTATCTGGGCACCAAACTGAGGGGTGATGGTGAGAAATGTGACAGGAGCATGAACATAGGACGGCGAAATCTCAAAACTAAATCGTTTGAGAATCATGGTCAAGATGATTTTTCCTTCCATTATGGCAAAATTCTGACCGATGCATACTCTCGACCCCAAACTAAAGGGTAAAAATGAGGCTAGATGTTTTCGGGGCTCGTCAAATCGTCGTGGATTGAACTCGTTCGCATCCGCTCCCCATATTTCAGGATCATGATGAACAGATGCCATTGGTAAATAGAACTGTGTACCAGCTGGAACATCAAGGTTTCCCACCTTCATATCCTTAGATGCTTCTCTGACCGTAACTGGAATAGGAGGGTAGAGCCTAAGTGCTTCATTCAGTATCAAATTCATCTGTTTTATTAATGAACACAAATAAGCTAATCATCATTCGCTGCAATTTTGCAAAGTATACAATGTAAGTTGATTGTAGCTAGCAAAAGGATTATATTTAATCATAGAAATTAAGGTTCAAATGCTTTTTTAGTCACTTATAATATAATAAGATATACATCATTTTTGCCCATGTTAAATTGTGGTGAAGCAAAATTGTACCACTGAATCCGGATCTATTTTAATATTCAACTTATTTAAGATTTCAAACGTCATTTCAGGTTTAAATTTGATTTAAATATGTTGAATATTAAGGGAATACGAGTGATAAAACAGATGAAATTAGTTACCGTCTCAATTTTTTGGGCAGTGGTCGATAGATTTTGATAAAATTATCCTTTTAATTAAAATGAGGGGAGAGAGAGGATATTGTAGGAAAATATTTTAGTTTAAATAGGGACGATAGAGGATAAAAAATGGAACAGAAATAGTAAAACTTTTAAAACTAAGATATAAACTATGATTAAGTAAAAAAAAAAATAAAATAAAAAGTATGTTTGATTATTAGTCAAATGAATAAAATTCATGTCCCCCAACTTTTTCATTAAAAATAATTAAAAGTGAAAATAAAAAGGATTAAGTGAGACTATTTTGGTTTATCAAAGTTTAATATAGTCAAAATTGACACGATCGGGAGAGCTAGAGAGTATAAAATCTCGAAGGGCACTTACAAGTTTCAAGTCGTTCAAAGTATCGGCGTTTGGGAGGTCGTCGTCACCATTCTTGCAAACTCGAAAGACTTCGTCCCTAGCCATGGATTGCCATTCTTGGTGCTGAGCTAGGAGCAGAAGTGTCCATGACAAGAATATGGCAACTGCTTCTTTTCCAGCAAAGTAAAATGTTTGGCATTCATCGATCACTTCTTCCACAGGCAATCCTCCATTGAGCAAGAAGCTAAGAAGACATTTTGAGTTTCTTCCTCCTTTTCTGTCCCTCTCAATCAACATCCTTATTAGCCCTCGAGTTTCCTTCTCAATTTCCCACCTCATTCTATTCTCCCGAGTGGGCAAAAACCTATATTTCCAACACCAAATGCTTCAATTTTTTCTGTCATAACGTAATCTCATTTACAATTCTAAAACTAGAATCATAAACAATACACATTGAAGAGTAAGTTCGTGTTACATTTACTTAATGCTTCATCTTTATAAAATTGTGCTTAATTTCTACCCAAATTTTTTCTTTAAAAAAAAGGAAGAAGATAAAAATTATGGACAATTTTTAAAAAAGGGACACAAATAATAAAATGAGACAATAAATAATGACCTTTAAGTAATTAAGTTGGGACATATGGATCATGTGTCAAATATGTCATTGTTATAGGGATGCATGATATGTCTTATTGAAAAAAAAAAAAAAAAAAACTCTTTTTTAGGTCTTATTTTAAATTCGTGAGGTCTTGGTCACGAATTTGGTTTTTTTGTTTTGTTTTTTTTTTTTTATCTTGAAACTCTCCTCTGTTCCGTTTAATATAAATTTTTATTGTTGCAATTTGGACATTGTAAATTTTTTTTTCTTAAAAAAAAAAACTCAGTTATAAAATTATTATTTTTTTTTTAAAAAAAAAGAGCACTTAACCAACCACACTTGACCTAACCTATAATTAACTTGCAAAAATACAACCTATGAAACATTTTATACTACTCATCTCTCTTGTCAAACACACCCTAATATTATCTAATTCCCCATTTCTGACCTCCCCACATATATATTCTCCCTGTTGAGTTTAGTACAGCAGATTCAGACAAAAGATGAAGAGGAAACAAGTCATGTTCTCGCATGGCTCCTTTCAAATCGAAAAGCGCCAGCAAAATTAAGTAGAAGCAATCATTAGGGAATCTCAAATATCTTTTTCATGGTAGTTTCAGTTGTTAGACGATTGAGATATATATATATATATATATACAGTAAAGCAAGTAAGCAGCTGTGGCGTTATTTGGAGGGTTTGGATAAATTAATGAAGCAGAAAAAGGACAACAATTAATGGAGAAATGGAAGTGATGATAACCTTAAACCAGGGAGGTAAACTGTCCTTAAAGCTTGGAGAGTCAAAGTAGCTTGCTGGTCTTGTAGTTGGAAGATGTGTTTTCCCTCTTCGAAGTTACTGCCAAAAGCTGTTTTTGATAATATTTCTGCAGATAGGAAATGGAATTCTTGGAGAACATCAACTTCTTTTGATTCCATGGTTCCATGATCTTCTTCCCACTTCTTTATAACCTTTTCAACACTCTCCACCACCTCAGGAATCCATGACTGCACCAATACAGTACATCAGAACAAGTCTTTAAGAAAATGGGGGCAGATAATTCAAGGGCGATAAAAAAAAAAAAAAAAAAATGGCAGTGGACACCTACAACCCTCTTGTCTAACAATTCAATTTTTTGATTGTATTTATTAGAGAAAATATTATAAAATAATAAAATTTAAGAAAGATTATATTTATTTCTGATGTGGTTTGGTGAAATTCCGATTCAATAAGGTTTTTGATAATTATATTTATCTCATTTGATTATCAAATCTTGCTCCTATTCTTATCCATAAACAAACACGGCCTATATACTTGTACTGATTTTGGCATCGGAATGTATATCGGATTAGATCTTGCAATTATTCATAAATCGGCATATAAATTGTTGTGTTGAATTTTGGGTTCATAAATATATATGTATATATATATACATAAGTAAAAAGTTAAAATATAAATTTTGTTGATTTAATTCGTTAATTTTCTTGTTTCGATAAAGGATAATTATAGAATGAAAGTAATAATATATTCAAATAAAATAACGGCTAAAAAAATAGAAGTGATAATCTTCTTTAAAAATCAATCCGGCCTGATTCTTGAAGTTATTAATTAGTTATTTTTATAAGCTAATTAAGCCGGTTTTTTTTAACCACCGATAAAGCGGCTAAAATGAGTGACGACGTACCTTGACTCTGTTCATGAGGAAAGCCGGGTTGGCAACTTTCCGGTGGACCGCCCACTTTTCACCATGCAAATCGATGAGTCCCTTACCGAAGAGTTGCTCAGCAAGCGGCGGAAGTTTAACTTTTACGACGTGACCCGACTTGTTTAGGTACACTTCTTTTAGCATTTCGGGTTCGGATAGAGCCAACCTCGGAGTAGACCCGTGCCAGAATAGCATAGTATTCCCGTACACGGCAGTCCATTTGTGGTAACATGGATCCGCACGGAAGACTATGTCGTGGCTGAATAACCCCATTGGCTTGCCGGAATATGAGCGTTCGAATTCCCGGTTGAATTCAGCAGAGTTGCCGAATATCGGACGGTAGCCGGGACCTTTGATTCCCTGCCTGTTCAGGTGGCGTTGGATTTTGAACGGCATCCAGATGCTGGAGTACAAGAACTTGATGAGGACGAGCAGCAGAGAGCCCAGCAAAAATAGAAGAGGAAATGGATCCATGGCTTTGGTTGAAGCAAAGAAAGAGATGAGCAGTTTACAGAGAGGACATGAACTTGTGAGATAATAGCTGTTTATATAGGGGTTGGCGGGTTTTCAGGGAAAAATGGAATTTTTGACCAGAAGGATGATCGAAATAAATGTGTGGATTGAAAAGAGGAAAAATTAAAAAATGTGGATATATAAGGGCCTCTCAGATTCTTAAAATCTGAATTTTAGATAATTCGGATTCTAAGAATCCGAAATAAGAAGAAATCTGTTTTAATTAAAAATTAATAACGGTAATTAATTAAATTAACAAATTTCGGATTTTAGAAATCCGAATGTTGAGGACGGTCTACCACGTCTTAGAACAAGTAGCGCCACGTCTCAAACAACATGCACCACGTCCAAAAACGTCTACACCCAGATATGTGAATTTAAACTGATTTTTTCACAATAACATCTCATCTCGTCTCATAACAACGAGAATCACGTCCAAAAAAAGTCTACATCCATGCATGTGAATTTAAAATAATTTTTTTCACAAAGACAGTCTATCACGTCTCAGAACAAGCAGCACCACGTCTCAAACAACAAGAACCACGTCCAAAAACGTCTACATCCATGCATGTGAATTTAAACTGATTTTTTCACAATAATATCTCACCTCGTCTCAGAACAACAAGAACCACGTATAAAAACGTCTACATCCATGCATGTGAATTTAAAATGATTTTTTTTTACAAAGACAGTCTATCACGTTCCAGAACAAGTAGCACCATGTCTCAAACAACATGCACCACGTCCAAAAATATCTGCATTCAGACATGTGAATTTAAACTGATTTTTTCACAATAACATCTCACATCGTCTCAGAACAACAAGAACCACGTCTAAAAAAATCTACATCCATGTATGTGAATTTAAAATGATTTTTTTCACAAATACAGTCTACCACGTCTCAGAACAAGTTGCACCATGTCTCAAACAACAAGAACCACGTCCAAAAACGTCTACATCAATGCATGTAAATTTAAAATGATTTTCTTCACAAAGACAGTCTACCAAGTTTCAGAACAAGTAGCACAACGTCTCAAACAACTAGCACAACGTCGAAAAATATATACATCCATACATGTGAATTTAAGCTATTTTTTCACAAAGACAACCCACCACGTCTCAGAACAATTAGCACCATGTCTCAAATAACTAGCACCACGTCCAGAACAACTAGCACAATGTCTCAAAAAACTAGAACCACGTCCAAAAACGTCTACATCCATGCATGAGAATTTAAAATGATTTTTTTCATAAAGACAGTCTATTACGTCTCAGAACAAGTAGCACCACGTCTCAAACAACTAGTACAACGTCAAAAAAAGTCTACATCCATGCATATGAATTTAAGCTATTTTTTCACAAAGACAACCCACCACGTCTTAGAACAACTAGCATCACATCTCAAACAACTAGCACCACGTCCAGGATAACAAGCACCACCCCTATTCCTGCTGACGTGGAGTTTTTTTATTAATTGCCAACAAGATAAAACGTTCGGATTAGGGAAATCCGAAATACATAAAATTTGAATTTCTTAAATCCAAATTTAATTAAAAATTCAGATATAGAAGATTCGAATTTAATTCAAAATTCGGATCTTCTAAATCCGAAATGAATTAAATTCGAATTCAAAAGATTCGAATTTAATTAGATTCGGATTTATAAGATCCAAATTTAATTAAATTCGAATCTTCTATTAAAATTCGGATCTTCGAAATCCGAAATAAATTAAATTCGGATTTAAAAGATCCGAATTTAATTAGATTCGGATTTATAAGATCCAAAGCTAAAAGTTCTTCTAAATCCAAATTTAATTGAAATTCGGATCTTCTAAATTCAAATTTAATTGATAAAACTTCTAACACTTATACCAATATACTAACCATAATGTATTCATAAAACTTCTATCGAATATACAAATACAATATGACCATAATCCAATTCCCAAATTTAATCCATCGAACTTCAAATAAGTAATTCTTCCAATTACATATACATTTACATCAATACCTAACAAAATCACCAATGAACTACACATAATCAACGGCTATACAATTCTTATAAATGATCATGATCTCATATCTAAGACTTGTAATGAGATAAAATAAATAAAATGACCATTCAACTCTTAGAAATGTTCATGATCTCTGATCTAAGAGTTTTGTGAAGATAAAACAATTTAAATGACCATATAACTCTTAGAAATGTTCATGGTATTGTAAGTAGGTGTTGTAATAAGATAAAATAAATAAAATGGCCATACAACATCTCAACTCGTCTCAGAACAACTATCACCACGTCTCAAAAAACGTAGCACCACGTCCAAAAATGTCCATATCCAGACATGTGAATTTAAACTGATTTTTTCATAAAACATCTCACCTCGTCTCAGAACCACTAGCATTACTTCCAAAAACTTCTACATCCATGCATGTGAATTTAAACTGATTTTTTTTTCACAAAGACAGTCTACCACGTCTCTAACAACTAGAACCACGTCTCAAACAATTAGCACCACGTCCAAAAATGTCTACATCCAGACATGTAAATTTAAACTGATTTTTTCACAAAACATCTCACCTCGTCTCAAAACAACTAGCACCACGTCAAAAAACGTCTGAGGTGGACCGAAATGTTCATAATCTCTTATCTAAGGGTTTTGATAAGATAAAAAATAAAATGACTATACAATTCTTATAAATGATCATAATCTCATATCTAAGACTTGTAATGAGATAAAATAAATAAAATGACCATTCACCTCTTAGAAATGTTCATGATCTCTGATGTAAGAATTTTGTGAAGAAAAAACAATTAAAATGACCATAAAACTCTTAGAAATGTTCATGATATTGTAAGTAGGTGTTGTAATAAGATAAAACAAATAAAATGGCCATACAACATCTCAAATCGTCTCAGAACAACTAGCATCACGGCCAAAAACGTCTACATCTATTCATGTAAATTTAAACTATTTTTTTTCACAAAGACAGTCTACCACGTCTCAGAACAACTAGAACCACGTCTCAAAATACTAGCACCACGTCCAAAAATATCTACATCTAGACATGTGGATTTAAACTGATTTTTTCACAAAACATCTCACCTCGTCTTAGAACAATTAGCACCACGTCCAAAAACTTCTACATTCATGCATGTGAATTTAAACTGATTTTTTTCACAAAGACAGTCTACCACGTCTCTGAACCACTAGCACCACGTCTTAAAAAACTAGCACCACGTCCAAAAATGTCTACATCCAGACATGTGAATTTAAACTGAATTTTTCACAAAATATGTCACATCGTCTCAGAACAACAAGAACCACGTAAAAAAAGTCTACATCCATGCATGTGAATTTAAAATATTTTTTTTTCACAAATACAGTCTACCACGTCTCAAACAACTAGCACCACGTCCAAAAACGTCTACATCCAGACATGTGAATTTAAACTGATTTTTTCACAATAACATCTCATATCGTCTCAGAACAACTAACACCACGTCTAAATTCACATGAATGGATGTAGACATTGCTGGACGTGGTGCTATTTTTTTTTGACGTAGTTCTAGTTGTTTGGGACGTGGTGGACTGTCTTCGTGAAAAATTAGTTTAAATTCACACACATGAATGTAGACGTTTCTGGACGTGTAGCTAGTTGTTTTTGACGTGGTGCCAGTTGTCTGGGACGTGGTGGACTGTCTTTGTGAAAAATCAGTTTAAATTCACACACATGAATGTAGACGTTTCTGGACGTGGTGCTAGTTGTTAAAATTTTTTACTTTGTAAAAGATAGAATTCCTCAGCAACAAAATGCACGATCAGAATACATTTTGTGCACCGATGCGAATGAAAGAAAACATTGGCAACCAAAATTCCACTTTTTCAAAATTTACAGCTAAAAAATAGGAGAAAAAAAAGAAGTTAGGAAAGTGAAGGTTGGAAGCTGCGGCGGAAAGGGCAGATCGTATTCCTCACTCACTCCCAAATTCCTCCATTCGATTTCGTCACTCCCACTGTAAGCTCCTTCTTCGGTTTTATGATTTAGCTGAGGCTTGTGTTCATCATTTTTTTCTCTGTATTTTTTTTTTTTGGTTCATTTTTATGATTTAACTTGTGTTGTGTTCATCATTTTTTTGGTTTGAGTCATGGTTACTTAACTGTGGCTTGTGTTCATGATTTAGCTGTGCGTTGATGTGCTCGATAGCATCTTGGATTCATTTGAAGCCTTTGGGATGTTATAGAAGTAGAGTTTGCTTGCTGAATTTTTTTTTTTTTCCAGTTTTTGTTGGTTACCTAGTTCAAACTCGAGGTTATGTAGATGGCACTGGCGCTATACCAACATGATATATCCAATCCCCAAACCCAAGATTAAGGTCGGGCTTTACTGTCTCAACCCATTCATCTTTGATTTGGCCCAAATATGTATAGGCCCTTGCCCATAATTAATTTGGGTAGATCTGTTCCTCCGCTCCTTGTTCAATAGGGGTGAGTCGTATAGTCCAGTGATTTAGTACGTTTGTGACTGAATTCTCTAGCTTCTTTGATGTATTAGATTTGATAGTAGCCATTTGTTGCTAGTTTAGATTTACTTTTGGTTGTTCAAATGTTGCAAAATGTTGAAATGTATTAGGTTTAATACACCCAACATGTTAATGGATGTGTTTGTCACATGCTGGATTAACAATTGATGCTTACTGGTTTAAGATACAAATAAGTTTGGAAAGTATTATGGTTTTCGGAGTCTATTTTGGCTCATATAGTGAAATTATGCTGGTTTTTGGGCTCTTGGGGGCTTGTAGTTTTGCTGATTTTGTGACATCTCCCTAGTTTCTGCTGTGCGGGTTGTTCTCTTGGCTTGCTGCTGGTTTGTTGTATAAGTTCTGTTAGCTTGCTGGCTATGTTGGATATTTTCTGTTGGCTAGGGTTTCTGGATTTGTTGCAAATGAGTTTGGAAGGTATTCCTGGTTTCTGGAGTCTCATTTTGGCTCATAGTATAATTATGCTAGCTTTTGGGGGCTTATATTTCTGCTGATTTTGTGACATCTCCATAGTTCCTGGGCTTAGTCTCTTGCTGGCATGGTCTGTTGCTTTTTAAGATTGAAAGTGAATGATTGAAGGTGTTTTGAAACTCTATTAATGTTCCGTATATTCTTAAGCAACTTTCTTTTCCTTAGGCTATCATATTTTCTCATATTGTTCTTCTGAAACAGATTGAATTCAAATGTCGAGCGTGATTGACATGCCCAATGGCATACATAGATTGGATTTTACTGGGCAGAAAAGGAGCCGCTATTCTAGCATATCAGCCTTTCTTTTCTTTGGTTTTTCTCTCGGGTGTCTGTATTCGAGTAGATTCCACATGAAGGTTCCTTTTCCCCACGACATATCCATCTGGATAGGACAAGTACATTGAGCAAAGTCTCAGATCGTGATGAAGATCTTGTGTGGCTTGTTTTGGACATTTTCTTCACTTTGATGTTTCCTATCTGGTGTTACTATCTTTTGGCCTATACCCAGAGCTTATTTGGAATGTGTAGAAAACTACTTGAACAGCTTTGGGGAAAAAGTGAGAGCCGGGGTTAAAGCTTTTGGAAAAACAACACTTTTCTCAACTCGAGACCTTAAAGCTTTTGGAAAATTAGCACTCTTCTCGACTCGAGGCCTTAAAGCTTCTGGAAAAACATCACTCTTCTCGACTCGACTAGTGCCTTCATGTTCTACTCCTCCTTTAAGATAGGAGTAAAGAATGATGTGATGACTAGTATGACTGATTTAAACAAACAACAAATCACGGTGTTCAATCAAACAACAAATAACGGTGATAGGTAGTGGCTTGAATGCGGGTATAAACGTGGAAGTTGACACTATAGATCACCTCAAAGACGTATTTTATGTTGATGGTTACACAGCTGTTTACATTGTACTTGTAGCTTATGGGCTGACTTGCCTTGGAGTACTCACAAGACCGAAGGTCTTCGAAAAAATATCTGATGCACTCGTGCCTTTGGGCTACTACATAATCATTGACGTGTATAGTAGGCATAGGCTGGAAGATGAGGTGTTTTTCTCCATTTTCGCGTTGCTCACCTTAGGAATTTTTTTTTATCAATTTCTATTGTGGAGCTGAGAATGTTGTTGCTGGGACTGGTGTCGGTGCTAGGACTACTGTATCTGCTGCTTTTGATGTTGCTACTGGTGCTGCTTATGATATTGTTATTGCTACTGCTTGTGATGTTGCTGGTGCTGCTTATGTTACTGTTGTTGCTTTTGATGGTGCTGCTGATGCTGCTGCTCGTGATGCTGCTGGTGCTGCTGCTTTTAATGCTGTTGCTGGTGCTGCTTATGATATTGCTGATGTTGCTGTTCGTGATGTTGCTGCTGCTGCTTATGTTGTTGTTGCTGCTGCTGGTGCTGCTGCTGATGCTGCTCGTTGTGATTAGGACTGACAATTCGTGTCGTGTTCGTGTTATCGTGTTCGGGTTGGCGTGTCAAGAAACCCCCAACCCAAACCTAACCCATTTAATTAATCGTGTCGAAAACTCCAACCCTAACCCGACCTGTTTATAATCGTGTCGACCCGAACCTAACCCGCGTAACCCGTTTAATTGTTGATAGGTGATTTTTCGGTCCAAGTTTTCGCCACAGAAAAAAGAGACTGAATTTGTCAGTGAGACTAAAACAATACATGTTTATTTATAATAACACCATCTAAAATTTGAATCTATCAAATTCAAATCCATCAATTTAAATTTAACCATAACATTCTTATACATGACATCAACCTAAATTTCATCAATTTAAATTCTTCCTAATACAACCAAAATCCAATTCAATCCAACCAACATAAACAAAATGCAAAGATAATTACAATTAGAAAATCTAAATAACAAAATACCACCATAGGAAGTCGTGTTGAATTTTTGATTTGAGAATTTGGAAGTTTCCTTAATTATTAAGGTTATAAAAATTTAATTTTTAAAAAATATTTTCTTAACGGGTTCACGTATCAACCCGCCAACCCATCGTGTCGACCCAAATCCGACCCGCTATTTAAACGTGTCGACCCAAACCCGACCCATTTATTATATGTGTCGAAAATCTCAACCCTAACCCACTTTTTTTTGTGTCATGTTCGTGTCGGGTTATCGTGTCGTGTCAGCAATTGCCAGCCCTATTTGTGATGCTGTTGCTGCTGATGGTGGAGCTACCACTCCTGTTGCATCTAGCAGTCGTTGTGGAGCTCACACTCTTGGTGGATCTAGCATTCGTCGTCGTCGTGGTTCTCATGGTGGAGCTGGCCAGTAGTTCGGGCATTTTTCTTATAGCATCTGGCTGCATTTTTATGTCTTTAATCTGAGAGGGCCTTATTATTAGATAGCAAATTTTCTTCCCAATCTCCCCCGACTTGAGAATGTCATCATAGCTAACATGAGATCAAACAATAGTCACTCAAATGCAGATGCCTTGGATCAAATTAAACACTAATTATGTCTTTTTATAGGGATATTGCTGCTCACTGTTAACATATCTATCTTTCAATCTCATGCGTATCTTCTTTGTTTTAGAAAAGGAAACAAATTATCTTATCCCACAATATAATGCATATATGTATATATATATTGCTGTTATTGGATTTTACTATTTGTAGCACATAAAAATTAGCAAAATTTCAAAAATGCCTTTCATGTAAAAAAAAAAAAAAAGTTAAAAACCTTCAAAACTTTAAAAGACATTCCCACCGACTCAAAAACCCCTTCAAAATCTTACAAAAACCTTCAAAATCTTACAAAAATAAAACCTTTCAAGATCTTACAGAAACCTTCCATCAATGATTTCGTTCGAGTGGGGATAAGAACTACTTCAAGATCAACGCAAAAATGGTAAGTTTTTAACATGTTTTATTCGTTTTTATTTATTGTCTGCATAAATCGCACATATTTGGTGATTTTCATTGGAAAAATCGCCCCCAAATGGCAAGAAAATCAATGAAAATTACCCAAAATGGCAAAATCGTCAATTGGATGCGATATTATTAGAAAAAAACCAGCAATTGGAGGTGATTCTATGGGGAAAAATCTCGTGTGATGTGCGATTGTACGGGGGAAAATCGCGTGTTATGTGAGATTGGATGGGGGAAAATCGCTCCACTAATCCGAGTTCGCTAAAGGCCAATCGCGTGTGATGTGCGATTTTTACATGGTTCACTCGCCTAGTAGGTGCGATTTTGCTTATATGTTTTGCTATTTTGATGCGATTTTATAACGATTTCTCACAAACTAGGTGTGATTTTTCAATGCATTTGGTATTTTCAAGATTCGAGGGACATTTTAGAAATTTCACCTTTTTCTACAAATAGTAAATCTGTGCAACAAATAGCTTTTCAACTAGTGTTATCTTCTTACTTTTGTTTTAAAAAAATTGTAAAATAAGTATAATATTTCAATTTTATCTTAATTTGTAAATGTTGTAAATAAAATGAGAGAGTAAGACTTATTTATAAGAACAATATTTATCTACTGATTAGTATGTTGCGAAACATATAAAAAATAATCAGATTTCTCTAATTATTGTTACTAAACAAATAAAAAACAGACAATGTGATTCTTTCAATTAGATTCTTTTAATGAATATTATCAAATAAGTTAAAATTAATCAGATTCTTTTAATAAATGTTATCAAATTTCTTTAATGATTATTAAGTTATCAAATGAGTATATATATATATATATCCTCATTTTTATCTTTGCAATACGACGTTTTCTAATGCAGGCGGAATGACTTACTGTTCCCAGGACATTACGCACTATGATTCCACGTTCCTAACTGTGTTCCCCAGATTTTTGTGCCGCTTGCATTTTTAGATGAGACGTTTCTATCACAAAATACAAACAAATACAATTTTAAAAGTTTTTTCTTTCAAAATATTTTTTCTTCAGATGATATTATGATATGTGACAAACTTTGGATTTTATTAGACAATCTTGATTTAATGTGGTCGATTTCGATCCACAAATTATAAGATAACTTTAATTATCATACTTATCGTTTTATTAATATTTCATTCATTAAAAAAATTAAAAATATAATAAGTTTAATTCAGATATTTTTATTAAATTATTAAGTTATCATATCAAATATCGCTCCTATTCTTATCCCTGATAAACAAACACGGCCGGTATACTTATACTGATTTTGGCATCGGAATGTATATCGGATTAGATCTTGCAATTATTCATAAATCGGCATATAAATTGTTGTGATGTATTTTGGGTTCATAAATATATATATATATATACATTTTTTTGAAATAAAATATATATATACATAAGTAAAAAGATAAAATATAAATTTTGTTGATTAAACTAATATACCTTCGGTAATTTTCTCGTTTCGATAAAAGATAATTATAGAATGAAAGTAATAATATATTCAAATAAAATAAGAGCTAAAAAATAGAAGTGATAATCGTCTTTAAAAATCAATCCGGCCTGATTCATGAAGTTATTAATTAGTTTTTTTTTATAAGCTAACTAAGCCCCTTTTTTTTAACCACCGATAAAGCGGCTAAAATGAGTGACGACAAGCGTACCTTGACTCGGTTCATGAGGAAAGCTGGGTTGGCAACTTTCCGGTGGACCGCCCACTTTTCACCATGCAAATCGATGAGTCCCTTACCGAAGAGTTGCTCAGCAAGCGGCGGAAGTTTGGCTTTTACGAGGTGACCGGACTTGTTTAGATACACTTCTTTTAGCATTTCGGGTTCGGATAGAGCCACCCTCGGAGTAGACCCGTGCCAGAATAGCATAGTATTCCCGTACACGGCAGTCCATTCGTGGTAACATGGATCCACACGGAAGACTATGTCGTGGCTGAATAACCCCATTGGCTTGCCAGAATAAGTGCGTTCTAATTCCCGGTTGAATTCAGCAGAGTTGCCGAATATCGGACGGTAGCCGGGGCCCTTGATTCCCTGCCTGTTCAGGTGGCGTTGAATTTTGAACGGCATCCAGATGCTGGAGTACAAGAACTTGATGAGGACGAGCAGCAGAGAGCCCAGCAAAAATGGAAGAAGAAATGGATCCATGGCTTTGGTGGAAGCAAAGAAAGAGATGAGCAGTTTACAGAGAGGACATGAACTTGTACGACAGTAGCTGTTTATATAGGGTTGTTGGCGGGTTTTCAGGGAAAAATGGTCCTTCAGGCTTCTGGTCCTTCAATTATAGAGATAATGGATATTCCCTTTTGGGGCTGTTTAATTAAATTACATAAATAGTCCTTTAACTATGTCTCACCTTTAATTTAATCTCTTATCTTAATAATTATTCAACATGGCATACTTTTATATTCCAATTGAAGGGTTACTAGTTATTGGCCTCAATTTTTTGGGTGATAGTTTTTAATTTTGACAAAATTATCTTTTTAATTAAAAGGAGAAGAGATAAGGTACTATAGGTATAGGTATTGTAAGGAGTATTTTAGTTCAAATAACGACAGTAAAAATAAATAATATGACAGTAACTAGTAATTCAAGAGTTCAGCAGAAGTGTGTATCTTTTAACAACCACTTCAATTATGTGTGATAAAACTCATCTTATAAAATACTTTCATCAGATCACCATATTTATTTAACATTTAGACAAATTGGTAATATGTACAAATAACCCTTGAGTGTTTGTCCCAAATTTCTTAAAACAAGAACATTACAGATTTATAGAACTTATATATGCAGATTGAACATGCATGGACCTAGATCTGCTTCAATTAATGCTCCTGAAAAGGATCTGAGCACCAAACTGAGGCGTGACGCCCAGAAATGTGACAGGAGAATGAACATAGGATGGCGATAACTCAAAACTAAACCGTTTGAGAATCATAGTTAGGATGATTTTTCCTTCCATCATAGCAAAATTTTGACCCATGCATATTGTAGAGCCCAAACTAAAGGGAAAAAATGAAGCCAGATGTTTCCGCGGCTCGTTGAATCGTCGTGGATTGAACTCGTTCGCATCGGCTCCCCATATTTCAGGATCATGATGAACAGATGCCACTGGGAAATAGAATTCTGTACCAGCTGGAATATCTAGGTTTCCCAACTTCATATCCTTAGATGCTTGTTTGAACAAAGATGGAATAGGAGGGTAGAGTCTGAGTGCTTCATTCAGTATCAAATTCACCTATTTAATTAATGAACACAAATAAGCTAAGCTTATTATCATTTACCGTAGAAATTAATTAGACTATTATTATAAGACCGAGAGAGTTAGAGAGTATAAAATATTGGAGGGCACTTACAAGTTTCAAGTCGTTCAAAGTGTCGGCGTTTGGGACGCCGTCGTCATTCTTGCAAACTCGAAAGACTTCTTCCCTAGCCATGGTTTGCCATTCAGGGTGCATTGCAAGGAGCAGAAGTGCCCAGGTGAAGCATAAGGCAGCTGCTTCTTTTCCGGCAAAGTAAAATGTTTGGCATTCATCAATCACTTCTTCCATAGGCAATCCTCCATTGAGCAAGAAACTAAGAAGACATTTGGAGTTTCCTCCTTTCGTTTCCCTCTCAATCAACCTCCTTATTTGCCCTCGAATCTCCTTCTTGATTGCCCACCGCATTCTGTTCTCCCGAGTCGGCAAAAACCTACATTTCCAACACAAAATGACACTTCCGTTCCAACATAATAATCTTATTGGTAATATTCAAATAAAAATCATAAACTAAACTTTTATTTTAGATAAGATGTGACACGTTAAAGAGTCAATTCATGTCAATACTAATACAACTTGCGTTTACTATTTATTTGTATCTCGATGATCTAAAACTGCCCATTTGATTAATGACTTGATCATTTGACTCTTCATTTTGACTAATTATATTTGACATTTGGATTATATGTGTCAAACGTGATATCTTGAAGGTAATATATGAAGAAATGACTTTTTTTAAAATTTTATTTTAAACTCACAACCGATGAACCTATCAATTTAGACACAAGTCAACTCATTTCGACCCTAGTAAGCTAGTTTTCGATCGTCTGTTTGATAAAATAATTTAGCACTTAATCTAAATAGATTCAATATTTATCTAGATACGTGCGTTTGATAAATCATATTTTTATGTCTGAATTAAATAAGTTATTTGAATTGTTTAGTTTAAATTTATTGCTTCTAATTAAGTGATTCCCCTATCACTTAAGACTGAACACTTAACATGCAGAGTCACTGACGTTTAAGTATTTTTGGGATTCAGTTACTTATTCAATTTAGAATTCAGACTTTAGTCTTAAGTTTTCATATCTCAAATAAAATTTTTATCAAACGGACCTCTAAACAAAAGATAATGAAAAAACAAGTGATGTTTATGCACGACTCCTTTGAAACTGAGGCCGGTGGACATGATTTAGTTAAACCAATCACGAATAAATATTAAATTTTCTTTTGTGGTAGTTTTAGTTTTTGGATAAATTAATGAAGCAGAAAGAAGCCATAAATGGAGGAAAGGAAGGTGAGATGAATGGAGTGAGGAGGATATATAACCTTAAACCAGGGATGTAGACTGCCCTCAAAGCTTCCATAGCCAAGGTAGCTTGCTGGTCTTGCAATTCGAAAATGCGTTTTCCTCCTTCAAAGTTACTACCAAAAGCTGTTTTTGACAATATTTCTGCGGCTAGGAAATGGGATACTTTCAGAACATCAACTTCTATGCACTCCTTGCTTCCATCTTCTTCCCACTTCTTCATAACCTTTTCAACACTATCCACCACTTCAGGAATCCATGACTGCACCAATAAAGTCCATAACACATCTTTTCATTCTTATTTTTCGGATACTATTTATTAAAAATAAAATATTATCAACATAATAAAGTTCGAGTACCATTTGTAACGGGTACTCACGTAATTACCCGTGTTAGCCAATTTTTGACGATAGTTGTTTCAGTTCGGTCTAAATCGGTTAGCTCGAGGTTAATTAGTTTGACTTTTTTAAAAAATATATTCTTTTTTCTTTTATTTTGAAGTAAATTAAATAATTTATCCATATTTACATCATTTTAACCTAAATTGGCTAAATTAGATGAATAAATTTTGACTTCATCAGAATATATATTAAACTAGTATAATTAAAAATATACCTAATTCTTTTATCCCACAAAGACAATATCAAGTCGATGTAATAATATATTCTTAACACTTGACAATTAATAATTCAAATAAAATAAGAGCTTAAATAAACATAAACGACTTGTTTCAAATGCTCCATTTTATATATTTTAACATTCATTCTTATTTAAAACAATAGATTTTAAATTTGAGTCATCTTGTATTAAAAAAAAAAAAATACACTATTTTTTATACTATAAAAAATAATTTTGATAGAATTATATGAGAAAGAGAAGTGACGAGCTTCTTTATATAAATCAATCCACCGTGATACATCATACACGATAGTGATTAATTAGTTTTATAAACCTAATTAACCTGGTTTTTACCTTTGTAATGACCTGATAAGATCAAAGAGACTTACGTACCTTGACCCGGTTCACGACGAAAGCTGGGTTGCAAACTTTCCGGTGGACTGCCCATTTGTCACCGTCCAGATCGAGGAGTCCCTTCGCAAAGAGCTCCCTGGCAAGGGGCGGAAGCTTGACTTTCACTACATGACCCAACTTGTTCATATACACCTCTTTTATCATTTCGGGTTCGGATATGGCCAACCTCGGAGTGGACCCGTGCCAGAATAAATGAGTTTTGCCGTACACGGCGGTCCAATTGTGGTAACATGGATCCACACGGCGGACTATGTCGTGGCTAAATAGTTCCATTGGCTTGCCGGAATATGTTCGTTCGAATTCCCGCTTGATTTCGGGAGAATTGCCAAAGATGGGACGGTAGCCAGGGCCCTTGATTCCCTGACTGTAGAAGCGGTGTTGGATTTTTAACGGCATCCAGAGGGTGGAGTACATGAACTTGATGAGGAGGAGCAGTAGGGTAGCCAACAAAATTGGAAGAAGAAATGGATGCATGGTTTTGGTTAAAGCAAATAAAGAGTGGAATAGTTTTGAAAGAGGCAGTAGCTATATGGCGGGTTTGCTGGAAAAATTTGTCCTTGAGGCCCTTTATATGGATATTGTGTCAACTAATCAATTTTTTATGTTTTCAAACTAAAATCTGGATTGCTATTTGCATCATGAATTTGCTATTTGTATCACAAAAAAAAATAAAAATAATAATAAAATGACCACAATGCCCTTATGGTGAAACTTTTGAAAAAAATACTAAGTGGGGGACAAAAACGCACAAAAAATGCGTTTTTGTCATGCTGATAAACGCATGAAAAAAACGTTTTGTACATGTAAAAACTAACGAAGATCGCGTTTATAATGGCATAAAACGCAAAAATGGCACGTTTTTAACAGTACTAACGCCGAAAATTTGCGTTTTTAGATCATATTAAACGCAAATTATTTGCGTTTTCACCATGGACGAAACGCAAAAATCAGGCGTTTTGTCCATGGTTCGCTCGCTGAAAGGGTGCGTTTCCGGCCAGAAATTCGGATAAAAGCCCACAAATTGGCAGCCGAACCATTTGCCCTATTTTTCTCCAAAATTCACACCAAAAACGCAAATTTGCTTAGATTTTGTCAGCCAAAAACGCAAATCATGGACGGAGGAGATGGCGAACAACCACGAAGGCACGGAGCGGGCAAAGGTCCACTGATTAACCGGGTAAACATCTATATGAATATGAGTTTTTCTGCAATTTTTTACGTTTATATTGCGTTTATTTTGTTAGAAATCGTTGTTTATGTGAGTTTAGATATGTAGAAACGCTAATTGGTATGAATTAGGTGGATTTTTGCCGCCGGAATAGCCGGCCGCCGGCGTTTTGGGGTCTCAAAACGCCATCGGCCGGCGTTTTGAGATCTCAAACCGCCGACCGCCGGCGTTTTGAGATCTCAAACCGCCGACCGCCGGCGTTTTGAGATCTCAAACCGCCGACCGCCGGCGGTTTTGAGATCTCAAAACGCCGGTCGCCGGTCGTTTTGAGAGACTCAAAACGCAATCGGACCGCGTTTTGAGTTCTCAAAACGCGGTCCGATTGCGTTTTGAGTCTCAAAACGCGGTTGGATTGCGTTTTGAGATCTCAAAACGCAGTCCAACTGCGTTTTGAGATCTCAAAACGCAGTCCAACTGCGTTTTGGAAGACGCAAAACGCAGTTGGTCGGCGTTTTGAGTAAAAACGCCGTCCAACTGCGTTTTGCGTTTTATTTATTTATCTATTTATTTATTGGCTCGTTTTATTTATTTATCTATTTATTTATGCAATTATTCGTTTATTTATTTAGGGTGGCGCTAAGTTATTGCCACGAGGCGAGAGGCCGGCTCCCACAGCTTCTGCTAGGAGGCAGAAGGTGCCAGTTGTTAGGGGTGGTGGTAGACGAGGAGGTGGAGGTAGACGGGGAGGCGGGATCGTTATATCCGAGGGAGGACGGGGAGGTCGTGACTCCTCATTTCAGTTGAGGGATGAGTATTACGATACTACTGATTCCGATGACACTGATTCGAGCGAGGGGGAGCAGTTTGGCCACGATGATGAGTCTGGGCATCCCCATGAGCAGTCACGGCAGGGGGACGCTAGTGGGAGTGGACGTCCACTAGAGGACCAGGGTGAGGGGTTTACCTACGGAGGTGACCCTTCTCACCCACATGCTGAGCGGACGATCCGGTATAGGAATCCGGAACACGGACAGTTCGAGGAGGTGGATCCTTCTGCAGGTACGCGTCTTAATTTAATTGTATTATTATTTCTAAAAAATAATTGATTTATTTTAGTTGTTCATATTATGAGAATTTGGTATTGATTGACTTATATTAAAATTGTGCACTTTTTCTTTACTTATGTATGTTTTTCTTGATTTTTTTTAATTATGTGTACTTATTTTTAATTAGCTTTATTTAATTACGTGTTTTTTGTACGTTTTACAATTAATTTACTTATATATTTTTATATGTATATATTGTCGATATAGCTCCCCCTAGGAAGCGCCCGCGGGATGATCGTAGTTGGATAGTTACAGGGCCCATTGAGGGGGGCCCTATAGATGATAGCCTTATCCCTAGCTTTTTAGGGCACGTGGTATCTAGATATTGGCAGGAGGGTGTGCCTACTAGATACCACATTAGAGTCCACAATAGAGGTAGCTCGTACGACCTTTTTGAGAGGTGGATCGGCTCGATGACGGTCGAGGGTGCGCAGATACTGAGCGGGACAGGCCTTGGACACCTGCCCCGTATTATGCACCGGAGCATTGATGAGCCTCTCATCAATGCATTTTTGGAGAGGTGGCAGCCGGATACGAATTCGTTCCACCTCCCCTTCGGCGAGATGACCATCCTCCTACACGATGTGTGGGAGATTTTGAGGATTCCGGTCGATGGTCGACTCATCACCGAGGTGACACCGTCGTCTACCGTACTGTCATGGTCGAGGGGTTTGCTAGAGATTCCTCCTGAGGAGCGGATAGAGGGGGAGCTGTACAGGAATGGCGGGTTTTCTACGCAGCGGGTGATCGAGCGGTGTATGGCGCGGCGGAGGGATGATTCGGACGTTGCCGTGTTAGTATGGAGCCTTATTGGGACTTGTCTGTTTACAGACAAAAGTTCCAATAAGTTTATGCCAGCCCCTGTTGTACAGGTTAGGCATGGGCTGGATCAGATTGGCCAGGAGGCTTGGGGTACCGCGACACTCGCGTACTTGTATTACCATCTAGGGTGCGCGAGTCGTCATGGGAGTGCTGCGGTTGCTGGATGCATGACTCTACTACAGTCATGGATATACGAGCACTTTCCGGATTTCAGACCCCACCCTCGGCCCCTACCATTGCACGCCGCTCAGCCACGTGCAGCGAGATGGGCCATCGACCACCACGCTACCACAGAGCAGCGCTTGGCCGCCATACGACATGCGCTGGACGAGATGACAGCCGACATGGTTAGTAAATAGTTATAAATGTCTTCTTCAAATATATTTTGATTTAAATTATTTTATATAAATTATTATTCATAATCTTTAACTACGTTTCAAAGGTTACTTGGATGCCTTACGGACGGGACGCCGTTTCGCGGACGCCGAGGACCCTGTACCGTGGACTTATTGCGTACAGGGACTACATCGAGCCGTACATGCCAGACCGATGCGTCCGCCAGATTGGGTATGTACAGTGGATTCCCTCGCGCTTCATCCGTCCGGGCCGGGACACCTACCGCGGATACTCAGGGAGATCATACGTGGTCCGACACGCCGTCGAGTATGCAGAGTCTGCGTGGGAGGAGTTCGGCACGGCTTCCATGGGTATTTCCCTAGCTGGCCGCCAGCGGACAGGTGGCGCTGTTCCTCGGAGTGCTGCGGTCGACGGCTACTTAGATTGGTTTCGTCCCCGATCACGTCCGCGCGTGCTTCCCCCGGATCCCCATGCTGCTATCGAGCCACCTCGACCACGTCGCGCGGCCTCAGAGTTTGTAAGTATTCATATTAATTAATGTAATATAGTTTATATGTTAAATTATGTTCAGAGGAATCTAATATATTGTTTATATGTTTGCAGTGGATGGGTCAGTATGGAGCGCTACATCATGCATTATTAGATGTAGTGCGGGAGAGCGTTCCTGATTTGTACGATCAGTTCGCACCTCGTACTGCAGAGCTAGAGGATGAGTTCGAGCGTTCCATATGATCTTTGGATTGGACTATTTTTGTATACATTTTCTGAATATTGTATTATTATTACGCTGATTATATTTTATTGTCTTCTTCATATGTATGTTGTATTTTGTTACGTATATTTCTTCAAAACCCAGAATAAGTGGTGGTAGGCACAAGATAATAATAATAAAACATATGTCACATGGCAATAAACCCCTAGTTTGAAACGTTGGAATCTGAAGTAACAATAACTCGGGAAATGAAAAAGAAGAAAAAATGGGGATACTGTGAAACAGATGCAACATTAACTATGGAGTAGATTTGCTTATCAATGCATTAATATCCATCAATCAGAATAGAATCCTTTCAATAGACTCCTTACAATATACATCCTAGCCATCTCGTAGTGCATTCCAAGCATTAAATCTAGCTTCTAAATTTTGTGGCCACTCACCTACACTTTCAGCATGACGCTGATGGTGCCAAACGAAGCTCAGCGGCGGGATAGGGCAGTCATCGACCACATCTACGCGTACATAATGATTCCCATTCACAAGGGCAAGCGCTATAACCCTTTCCGGTTGGGTGTCGCCAGTCGAGCAATACAAAGGTAGTACAGAATAATTTCCATCTGAACGAGTACGATCAAACTGTATTACCAGTGCATTCGCATAAGTGGCGAGAGGGAACAAATCCGTAGGTGTAGCCATCCAATGCTGCTCACCACAATCAGTGCCTTCGAAATTTAGTCGCCTAAGTACCATGGCCACAAAATCTCCATCGGCCGGACGCAACTCTAATGCTTCGAATACGCCTCTGTACCTGTCCGGGTGGCTCGTAATCTCTCCACTCAATGACCTGCGAGCTAACCTCCAATATTTCTCGTGGCCAAAAAGGTACGTAGAAATTACTCGGAACCCACAATGGCCATCCCCATTTACATCTGACCACCCTGTACAATAAGGCTGAAAAAATGCTGGCACACACTGAATGTCTCCACCAGACCCTGTTAAGTAATTACGTTACAGTAAATAAACAAACCTTCAACATGTAATCTATTCACAATCACACTAAAATAAAGGACTTATTTACATGTCCTAAATGGAGATCCACCATCAAAACCTGTATGAATGCGGTGTGATCTACCGGTTGATCGACCTGATGACCCTGAACGGCACCTGCCACGCCGGCCACGTGTAGCTCTTTCGCGTGAGCTCCACTCGCGCATAACAGAATGATGTAATCTATTTGGTGGTCGCCCCCTTTGGGGTCCCGATGTACCTGGCTCTCCAACACTGGCCATGTCAGGGTACATCTGCTCTACGTACGCCCTATTCAACAGCCGGGCCAAAAAAGACGGACTGGTAGATACGGTGGGGACTACTTCCTCGTTGAAATACCTTAACAAACATATATATCAACTCCAAATATTTCTTCAAAACAAAAAAAATTGTCAATTCAATTGCATAATATTAAATGTCATAATTGAAATTCGCACCTGATGTCCTCATCAATGTAATTCGCATCCCCATGTGATGGCACAATGGTCAGCCTCTTCCAAAACTCATGCACGTGTGGAAGTAAGGGATATTCAGGCAATGACTGTGCCTTGAATATGTCACACGCACAGGGAATACCACGTGTCACCTTGGGCACACATCCACATCGCTCAAGTACAAGGCCTCCCAACTTATCCTTCCGCCGAACTTCTTTCCTAACCAACTTCAAACAATGGTGTGACACGTACTTGTTCAAATAACAGTATGGATATCCCTGCATACTTGTTTGAGTCGTGGAGATGGAAGCCTCAAGGGAGCCTCTATAATAATGTCAATTAAAAATAAAATTAATCGAATTATCTAAATAAATAGAAGCATACCAACAAATTAAATTCAAAGACATTAAACAACATCAGCTATAAACAATTAAATAAGAAAACTAACCCGATGTGAGGGTACAAGTGGCTGAGGTGAGAGTCAATCTTTGTGAACAAAGTGTCAAGGGAATTGGTGGAAGAATTAAGCCAATCTTTCATAGCAGCATGCGAAGCCTCTACTCTGTTAGTGGAAGTATTACCAAAGTGGAGAAATTGATTGGTCCAGGCTCGAACAAATTTCTCCTTGTGAATGAGCCATGTAGTCTCTAGATATTCAACAGCCAACGGCTCAAGGAGAGTGTACTTAACCTTGAAATTCTGCAATATACGATTAAATTCCTCTACTGTCGGAGCCTTAATGATTTTCTTCCACCAGTTGTCATGAATATCACATGCTAAATTTTTGTTCCTCCTCCCAACATTTTTTTCCAACCACGCGTTCACATCACGCCCAATATGCCACAAACATAACAAGTGATGTGAAGCGGGAAAATGATCCTTAATCGGATGTAACAAGCCCAACTCCCTATCTGTCACAATCACACTAGGTGACAAACTAGCCGGCAGCAAAAATCTCAAGTTCCTCATAACCCAGTCATATGTATCCTGTTTCTCATTCCTGACAATAGCAAATGCAATATTGAAATTCTTATTTGTAGGAGTCATACCTACCATCTCGACGACAGGCATTTGGTACTTGTTCGTCTTGTAGGTAGAATCAATCCCAACCACCCAATACCATCTGTTGAACATCTGAATTGATGTTGGATGTGCAAAGAACACATGTGTGATCTCATCAGTGTTCGCATCCTTCAGAATCTTCAGATAGTACTGCTTCTCCTCAGCCAAATGAATAAATTGCTGCCCAATATTCCTACCTTCCAATCCGGCGGTTTTCATCTCTCCTTTCAAATTGTACACAGACTTGATTGGTACCTGGGAATCGGGAAACTGTTTATTAACAGCTTCCCAAACACACTTTGGCTTTACATTCGAACGCAGCATAAATTCAGCAACAGCCTTTGAATCCTTTGTAAAATGGCTCAACTGTCTGTGACCATATGGATGCATTATACCTGTAAATCACATGTAATTATAACAACAATTAATACATACAACACATCAATCAACTTAATTAAAATTAAGCGCAAATAATGAAATACCAGTGTGATTGTGAGTTGACGCTGCTCCTGGGTTTGTATAAACCTTGTGCCGTCCTAAATCAATCCGCTTACAAGTCAACCTAAAGGGGCAATTAGTGCCGCTCCTTCTTGTATTCTTCCGTCTAGTTGGGATAGGGGCTTTGGCAGGATCTCTCCATCGCTTGCACGAGAAGTAGTACGTCGCAAATCCTTGGTTACCTCCCCTCTTTGTAATCACAAACTTCAGCCTCTTAGCTATTTTCTGGCAATATTTCAAAGCCTTGCCAATAGTTCGAAACTCTCTGTCAATCTTGAAATATCCACTCAAATCTGCGCCAGGTTCAAGTTCCACCGGCTCCCCATGAGTATTATCCGCCTCATTGTCATTTACATCCTCATCTTCATCGTCATCCTCCTCTTCGTTCTCCGCCTCCTCATCATCATCATACAACTCATCCTCATCGTAATCATCATTGTCAGCCTGTAGATGAATACACAGATTAATTAAAATTACAGCACAGTTATGATTCTTCCAATCAAAAAACGCAACAATTTAAAGTTTTTTAATGCATGAAACGCACCATTTTTGCGTTTTTGCAGATAAAAACGCTACAAATGTGCGTTTTTGTCTGCAAAAACGTAATAAGGGTGCGTTTCGTACATAAAAAAACGCAACCAGATGTGGTTTTCAGCAACCTAAAACGCAGAACTTTTTATATAATGCATGTCAAAAACGCAGCTCTTTTCATATAATTCATGTCAAAAACGCAACACTTTTTATATAATGCATGTAAAAAACGCAACACTTTTTATATAATGCATGTCAAAAACGCAACACTTTTTATATAATGCATGTCGGAAACACTAAAAAGCCACTTTTTCTACAATCAGAAACGCTACAAAGGGACGTTTGACCGATTCCTAAACGTTATTTTAGCGTGTTTCGACATACAATATTTTTAAAAAAACTTATATAACTATAAGGTACGGAAACTTACCATATCGTGATGATTCGCGTGCTAAATATTCTTTCGCCGCCAACTGAATGATCCAACAATGTTTTTAAGTTAAGAATTTATCTGGATTTGATTTTAGGGTAGTTGTTGTGTATGAATTTTTCAGCCAATTCACATGAATGTATGTAAACGTTTTTTAACTTCTGTACATGTCATAAACGCAACATTTTAACGAGCGAACCATGGTGGAAACTTCAAATTTTGACGTTTATTGTGTAAAAAACGCAATATTTTAACGAGCGAACCATGGTGGAAACATAACATTTTTGCGTTTTTTATATGCAATAACGCAGACATTTGGCGTTTTTCATATTCAAAAAACGCACCCGATTTGCGTTTTTTACATATAAAAACGCAATTTTGGATAAATTTTGTATGTCCAAAACGTTTTTTCATTGCGTTTTTTTGAGATTAAAACGCAATTTTCACCCCTTTTTTCACATAAAATCTGTCAATTTTTTAGTTTTTTTGATCTTAGGGGCATTTGGGTCATTTTATTAATATTTTTATTTTTTTTTGTGATACAAATAGCAAATTCATGATACAAATAGCAAGTCCCAACTAAAATTTAGGTGAAAAGGTTGAGCACGCCGGTTGAGCGCGCCGTGTTTTGCCCTATATTATGTCTTCATATGTTTGGAATAAAAATTTTGTATTCTTTTCTTATTTTTTGAAGCAGGATCTGAATTCAAATTTTTGTTTTGTCTCTCTGTCTGTCTGTATTTCAGCAGATTTCAGGTGACGGCTCCTTTTTCTTCAAAAATTTCCTTCTGGAAAGGAAATCAGAAGATCAAATATGATACTGAAGTCGTGATTAAAATATTTCATGCTTTTCTTTGGACATTTACCGCTCCATAAATATGAAACACATCTTTCTTTTATCCCATCAAATATATTTTATTTTCTTAGATAGGAGTAATTTTCATGATTAAATATCTAGAAGTTGCTTGCAAATGTAAAAGATTTTATAAAAGAAATTTTCTTCCATTTTACTAATACATTTTGGAAACAGTCAAATATTTAACATTTTTACAAAATAAATAAATAACACCTATTACAATCTATATTTGCCTAAAAAACATTCTTCTGTGTACGAGTGGAGCATTCTGATCAAGCTTGCTCTAGAGAGTAGTAATGCATTGTTCATCCATTTTCAATGTAATAGGTATTGCTGAGGCTTTAGATCTCTTTTTGTTGGATTGTTTTCTTAGGCTTTACACAGCCGTCTTGGATACTTTGGGGTGGGGGGAGGGGCGGGGGCTTAAGCAAAACAAAAAATGTGAATCCTATAAATAGACAAATATGTTATTAATATTTTTATTATTAAATAAAAATTTATTAATAAGCTCAATACAAAAAAATGAAAATGAAGAAAATGAAAAGGGAGGCGAAAAGGAGAAGATAGAGATGAAAAAGGAAAGATAAAAAAAGACTAAACTTTAAAAATGGTCTATTACATATAGCGAAAATATTATTTTAGTTCAAAATAAAAAAAAAATTACTTTTTAAATACATTACATTATGTTTTTTAAAAATTTTAGTTCAAAACTCACATTTGCCTGTCTTGATCAGGGGTATTTTTGTCATAATAAAAAATATTTTTCTTTTAAGAGACTGAAATTAATAAAATATTAAAAATAAATTTACTACCCAATCCCAATAATTTTAACAATTAAAAATTATAAAATATTAAAAAATATATTTTTACTCTTTCTTCCCTTCCCCCTCTCTCCTCCCTCTCCTCTCCTCTCCTCTCTCTCTCTCTCTCTCTCTCTCTCTCTCCCCTTTGCCCGTCACCCCGCACCCCGCACCCCCCCCCCCCCCCCCCTTCACCCGCCAGAAAATGCAACACCACCAAAAGCTTCCGAAATCCGAACCAATTTCTCCATTTTCACCATTCATTCAGACCCAAGTAAGTAGCTAAAAGCAAATATATTACGAAATGAATTTCTTGGATATTGAACCACCAACCTCCATTTTATGAAGATAGGCATAAATGTCTGAAACATTATCCTTGCACATTTGTGGGTCGTCCGATTTGCCATCGATATCAATAGCAGCATCCTCTGTAACCTTCGCTTTAACCTCCAAATTCTGCTTCCCTACTACTTTTCTCGTGGGCTTGTTAAATTTCTGCTGCTCCATCCTAGACTTGGACATATTGGGAGACAAATTCGTAAGCTCACCCAATACAACCCTTTTCTTCTTAGCCCGTGACAAATCCCTAGATCTAGATTTTGGGTTTGGATTCTAAAATTTGGTGATGTTTTTGCGGGTTAATATTCGTTTTGATTTGTTATTGTCACTCCTCTGGTTCTTCCCCAAACTCCCAAAGCAGAAGACCCTAGGTTTCCCTGTTCAGAGATCCAAGATCATCAGCAGTGGCGTCGCAAAATCGAGTTCTGATGTATTCGGAGATCATCGATGTTGATCAGGAAACTCCCCTTCCCTAGTCCTCCTCACGGCCTAACATGTATCCCACCATTGACATGAAAGATCTGGTCGAGAATCTCTTCCCGGACAATGACGAAGCTGCCAATGGAATCCCCGACTATTCCCCTTCTGCGCCGCCGGAATCCATCGAGGAAACCATCCTCACTGTTCCGGGCGCCATCCTCCATTTGATTGACACGCAATACTTTGCCGAGCTCGCTACTGGTCATCCAACGTCTCCGCCAATGAGACAATACAGTCGCCGTTCTGGCCAGCATCGCCAACGATATCCATTGGCCTTTGACCAAGGATTTGGCAGCCGTTAAACTCGATCAGTCGCATTACTTCTTCTCCTTTCGCGCCCAGAAAGAGGACGATGACGATTCGGACTCTAGCAATGATGAGAAAAGTGAAAAAAGATAAAAATATTCGTTTTGGTTTTGGGACATGTTTGGTTTGGGGGGGAAGCATTTGAAATTGAAAAGATTTGGGAAAGTTGGAATATTTTGGAGATAATAATTTCAGGGGAAGAGAATGAGGAGGATGGCAGAGGCGGCGGGAGGAGGAAGAGGAGGATGACGGAGACGGCAGGAGGAGAAGGAGGACTGAGGGAAGGGAGATTGGCGGCGACGAGAAGGGTGAGGGTGACGGCGAGGGAGATAGGGGGTGGTGAGGAGGTAAGGAAGAAGGCAGAGATGGAGGAGGAGGGCGGCAGATGAAGAAGGTAAAGGGAAATTGGTGGTGGTGGTGGTGCTGCTACGTTTTCTGACGGGTGAGGGGGGTGCGGGCGACTGGCAGAGGGGAGAGAGAAGGGGAAGTGAGTAGAGAGTAAAAATATATTTTTTAATATTTTATAATTTTTAATTGTTAAAATTATTAAGATTTGGCAATAAAATTTTTTTGAATATTTTATTAATTTTAATGGTTTAAAAGAAAAAGTATTTTTTATTATGACAAAAATATCTCTAATCAAGATAGGTAAAAAGAGATTTTGGATTAAAATTTTTTTTTATTTTAGATTAAAATGATATTTTTATTATATATAATAAATAATTTTAGGAGTTTAGTCATAAAAGAATGAGAGATGAAAGTGAAAAATAAAAGATGAAAAAAATAATAAAATAACTACTGTAATTTTTTTTAATTAAAATTATTTAATTGCAGGCCTCACCAAAATGAGACCCCAATAGAGAGGCAAATCCTTTCAAGCCCGCTCTGGCTTTACATGATTGATATGGGGATTCCTTTTCTGCCTCCAGGTTATTTGACATTTGGATTTAATAGAGAAGAAGGTTGATATTGGAAGCAGAACTAATAGGTGATTTCAATGGATGGAATGGATCTAACCACAGGATGGAAAAGAATCAATTTGGCGTTTACCTCAATTTGCACTGTTAATCTACTGGAATTTTTTGGTTCAAATCAAGTAATTTATTTCTCATTTAATTGACATTTTAACATTTTTGAAACAAATTAACATCGGTATCATTATACTAAAGTAATATTATTTACCTTTATAGTAATCATCCTCATATAAATAAGTCTTACTCTCTCTCTCTCTCCCTTTATTTATAACTTTGCAACGTTGAAATATTATACTTAAAATTTTATAAAATATAAAATTTTAGAATTCTTCTAAAACATTACTTAAAAGAGAACGGTGGGGGTATTTATTTTTTATTTTTGAAAAAATATGTATTATATTGTGGGGACAAAGGGTTGTAGGCTAATAATTATCACTTCCCGCTTATAACTTAGCTCAGGAACAGGATCGATCTTTTTCTGCCCTTTTCATCGCCCTTCTTCCCACCTTTCCCTAACTTCCAACTTCCGTTTTGTTAACCTTCTATTTCTTTTTTTTTTTTTTTTTCCATAGTTGAACTACTTTTAGGGTACGAAATCACCCCAGATATAAGTGCAAATAAGTATCGATTTGATGGTAAAAATTATTTAATTTATGGGTTGCAGGGTTGGTGAGTCATTATCATTTGTAATGTTTGATTTGTTAAAATAATATATTTAAAAATATATCATATATTAATTTTACTTCTAATTATAGACATCAAAAATCAAATTTACTTGCAAAAACTGGAATTTTGGTTGCCAGTGTTTTCTTCCATCTCGTGTGATGCATTTAGTCGTCGGAGATGTATTTCCCAAAATGCAATAAAAATATATTTTCTAAGGATATTGTCATTTGTTAAAAGAATTATAAAATTTTAAGTTATACAACTTTTAAAGCTTATCTAAAAGCTTTAAATAAAGAGAGGTAAGTCCTTATTTATAACAGCAAAATTTATCAACTATAGGATAATTACGATAGAAGTAAATAAGGTTAAAAAATGTCTCAAAAATGTTAAAATGTCAACTAAAAGAGAAAAAAAAAAAAAAGTGACTTGATTTGAACCAAACAATTAGAATAGATTAAAGGTGCAAAAAATCAATTTTTTTCAATTTATGTATCGGACCCATCATACACGTCGTAATTTAATAGTTCTAAACTATTAATTGTTATGAAAAAATATAAATAGACTCCATCATTTATATATATATATATATATATAAACCAATTACGAACAAAATCTGATAAACAACCTTTGACTCTCCCACGTTGTCATATTATGAGAAATGCCCAGACCCTTCTCCAATGACGATAGAAATGATTGGGATAGGCATTAGATTAAATCACAACGTGTAGTAATTTCTGGGAATTATAAGAAAATTAAAATTCTTCAAACAATACTTTTAAGTTTTAATATGTTATTGTTTCAAAAACAAAGTTTTAATATGTTATTTTCAGTTTAATAGATACGCAAGTAAAGAAAATTCTTCAAATATTCATATCCTAAAAAAGATGATCTGGGCACCATACTGAGGTTGCAGGGTGATGGATTGAGTTGGAGCATGAACATACGATGGAGAAATCAAGAAAGAAAATTGCCTGATGATAACTGCAACAACAACTTTGGCCTCAACTAAAGCCAGATTTTGGCCGACGCAGATTCTTGGCCCCAGCCCAAATGGGAAGAACGCAGCCAGATGCTTCCGGCTACCGGCGAACCTCTGCGGGTTGAATTCGTTAGCGTCTTCCCCCCAAAGCTCAGGGTCATGGTGGACGGCGGTCATGGCCAGATAGAACTGCGTGTTGGCCGGAACGTCCAGGTTTCCGAGCTTCACTTTCTTGGATGTTTGCCTCATCAACATAACTGCCGGCGGGTAGAGCCGCAGAGCTTCGTTTATTATCATGTTCACCTGTCAGAAAATGCGGAATGTACTGAATCATTTCTGCCAAATTTGCGCTCTTGGAGCAATATGGATCGAACCCAGATCATGAAATTCAAGATACAAACAGAATCATTGAAAAAATTTGTCTGCAGAAAGTGAAACTTACGATTTTAAGGTCAGTTAATTTCTCTGCAGAAGGGAGTTCATTTTCCCCAAAAATGGCCAAGACTTCTTGCCTTGCTTTGGTTTGCCATTCTTGATGCAGAGCTAAGAGGACAAAGATCCATGTCAAAAGATTAGCAGTTGTTTCCTTTCCAGCAAAGTAGAATGTCTTGCATTCATCTATAATTTCCTCCGTGTTCAATCTCTCCATCACTTCATCTTTCGGATTTCTGTATGGAGACATTAACAGAGCAAGCAGGGCTTTCGGGTTTTCCAGAATGTTGTTCTTATTCTCGACCAACTTCCTTATGGAATCCCGCGTTTCCTTCTCTAATCTCCACCTCATTCTGTTCTTCTTCGTTGGCAAAAACCTGCACCAAAGCATAAATTTTTACTGGTTTTGATTCATTCCAGTTTCCAATTTGAGCGTGGCAAAGACAATCAGAAAAGTATACCTGAATCCAGGGATATAAACACTTCTGATTGCCTGCAAAACCAGGGCGGTTTGCTGATCTTGAAGCTCAAAAATCCGCTTCCCTTCTTCAAAACTACTGCCGAAAGCTGTCCTTGATACGATATCTGCAGATAAGTTATGAAGTTCTTTAAACACGTCGACCTCAAATTCATCTCTTCCAGCCCTCTCTTTCTCCCATCCATCCACCATCTTTCTCGTACTATCCACCATTTCTGGAACCCAACCCTGTAATCTCAGCAAAAAAAAAAAAAAAATCTATCATTTTAAACTCCTGAAACCTGCTCGAAACTCCAACAAATATCAGATTTTGGGCGCTTTAAAATCCCAAATTAACTCAATGTGCTAGATCAATAATCAGTAGAATCGTCCATGAATCCGTCTTTACAATACAATTCAAACAAATTCCATTTTAAAGTAGAAAAGGAACCTCAATTAGGAGGAAAAAAAAAAAAAAAAAAAAAAAAGAAGATTCAGTACAGTAACCTTGATTATCTCCATATTGAAGGCCTGGCTTGTAATTCTTCTATGAACAGCCCACCTTTCGCCAGTCAGCCCAACAAGTCCCTCGCCAAACAACAATTTTGATAACGGGTTGAATTTAATTCTGTCATAGCAACCATTAGTATTCAACAAAATCTCTTTAATCATATCCGGGTCTCCAATAGCAAGCCTGGCTTTGGGCCCAAACCAATACAAGAAATTTTTACCATACACCGTTGACCAGTTATGGTAATGGGGCATCACCCGGTAAACCACATCATGCGTGAAAGAAGAAGGCTTGGATTCAGCTTCGGCGATCATCCGTCGCCTGATCTGAGCCGTGTTTCCGAAAAGCGGACGGTACTCCGGGCCCGAAACTCCCTGTTTCCTGAAATGGGCTTGGATTTTTAACGGAACCCAGATGAGTGAGTGGGTGAATTTCAAGATGGAGATGGCTATTATCAGCACAGGGAGTATAACAAGAAGGAGATGCATATCTGCAGCTGAAAACCCTCAAGAATACGAGCTGCTGTGTCAGTTTACTGTGTGACTGTGTGTGTTATTTCTTGAGGTTTTTCAAGAAGTCAATGGAGGAAACTGTGGAATGGGGCCTGTTGCTGAATCCAATGGATTCAGGGAGGTGACTTTGAACTTGGATTCTTGGATTACGGTGAATCTGCTGGAAGGATTGATGGTTGTTTTAGGACATAATTGGTAGCAAGTTGTCTCCTTGATTGAAGAAATTTTGAACCAAATGGTCGGCTATTAGCTTAAAATAGTAAATAACATGAAATTATTGGTGTCCGAAGTCAACGTAGATAAAATCGGTTTAAAATATTACATTCTAACCAGTTTTGTTATATTATTTTAATTAAATAATTAGTATTATTATTGTGAAACGGGAGAAATATTAGGTTTGGTTAGTTTATAAGGATGGATTTGATAAACCAGGAGCTCAAGATTCAAAAATCTATGTTCTGAGGTAACTAGATGGGCTTAGAAAAAGCCACATTGGTTAGAATGTAATAAAGAGAATGTAAATTATTTGATTAAACTATTTATATCCTTCATATTTTTTATTATTACAGTATAATAATTAACTTTTTGATTAATTTAAAAATAATAAAATTATTGATGTAAATATTTTTTTAAAAAAACTAATCTTAGTTTGACCGAAAATTTTTTATCTTTTTCAGTTTTCTAATTTTTTTATTTGACTTAAGTCAATAAATAAATTTAATTATTATAAATCTTAAAAAGTAATAATAATTTGACCAAATACAAGAAAAATCTAAATATAATTTGCCCTAAACAGAATTCACTCTATCTTATAAAATAAAATAATGGAAGAAAATAATTAATTTTTGCATGTACCACTGATTAGTGACAGAAGCTGCCAAAATGCAGTCTCAGAAAGGTGGGCTGGGGTTTGCTGATAATTCGTACTACCTCTATTATTGTTATGATCTAATATAAAAAATAGAGGTGGTTGATTTTTTTAGAAAAGTTGTAATTTTATTTTTAAAAAAATTTGGTACAAAAGAAGATGCAAGTGCTTAGATTACGTGAAAATTATATTTTGTGAATAAATTATCATTTTAAATCATGATTTAACCATTTTCGAATTTTTTTATGGATCTATACAAACTCCTTGTATCTATCTTCTTGCTAGTCGGAAGTGAAATTAGACTATAAAATTATTAAGGATGTATTGTACTTTTATTTATAAGTCTTTTTGATATATGTGATTGGCCTTTTCATTTTATTTAATCTGTATTAGTAATTATGATAGTAATAGGAATATACTAATAATAACACTAACAATTACTAGTTCAAGTTATTATTATAGTTATTAGTATGTGATGAAATTAGTAGCTTTAGTTAAGTAATTATTGTATCTTGCTTTAAGAAACTTTATTTAATGTATACAATTTATATTAAAACATAGTATTTGTTATTAACATCTATATTTGTCATAAAATTTTTTTTTTCTAATACCTATATTTTATTCATTATTATTATTTTTAATGGAAAGTGAGAGTACTATTGATTATAGAAAAGTAAAGCAAGCCTAAGATACTTGATTGGGCCAGCTGTCCAATAATTGGGGCCTAATTGATGAGATTGTACAAAAGCCTAAGAGAGTGTGTGGGAGGACAAACTTAGTATAATAAGTCAAGTTCTATATTAATAGGTGGGACATTAATTTAATATTTTAAATCTTTAACCTTTTTATTTTAATTTTATATTAATATGCTTTGTAAAAATAGTTTTATCGCCCTAAGTAAAACTTAGTATTTATTTTAGAACAACTATAAAGATTTCGGTTTAGACATATAAACATATTGAGAAGTTTTTATAACTCGATCGTGAATAATGGAATCATCAAATATTTGATATTTTTGAACTCTGTCTTTAACTCACTAAAGACTCGAGAAATTTAAATATATATATACACGAACGAACGAGATATTAAAAAAAAAGAAAATAGTTAAATAGAAAAAATTTATACTTTAATTTATCATTTTACAATATTGCGAGTTAAACAGTTAATATTGTGTTTCTTTTCTTACATTTGAATCACAAGTTCCGACAAGTATAATATATGGTTATAAATATAATATTAAAGATTACTCTAATCTCACATTGTTGATTCATAATAATTGTGTTTAATATAAATAATTTAAGGGTCTTTTTACTATTGCTAATTGGTTTTTAGGTTAAATACTTATATTTGATTAATAAATTTAATAAGATATCAGAGTAGGTTTTGGATGTGTGTGATTACGGAAATAATCTAAAGATCTCTCCACATATTAACACATTTAAACGTTTATATTCTCAACATATCAATATAAACAGAATGCATTAACTTCGTGTAAGGGTCTCTGTTCCATTGGAGCGGCCGGGGCCAACAATATGATCCATGCAAATTGGGTAGTCGGGCCCCCCGATTGTAGAAAACCGACATTATCAATGCTTTTCCCCAGTGGACTGTCCTGTCATCGTGCCTGCTATTTCAATCCCTTTGTTTTTGTTTTTGGTTTTTTTTTCCCTATTTTAGAAGGAATAGGATTATTACTAGTGTAGGGACTTAGGGAGTCCGCGTAGAACTATTAAATACTGTAATTTTTTTTTTTTTTAATTTACAGTCCCTTTGATTACCGTTCTATTTATCAAAATGTCTTTAATTTTTTAATTAAAAATTATAATATTTTGATAATTTAACAGTAGTAAATAGGAAAAAAAATGGAATATTGAATAATGCCATTTTTGTAAAAGGCATTGAGAATTATTAGCAATGGCGGATGAAGAAGCAAAGACCCCACTTTAGAGCTGGATCCAGGAGGCCCTTAGTGGTATTTTCAACTCAAAATGCATGCCAACAATGCCTAGCTCCACTTCAATAACCCCACTCAAATGCTTCTCTTTTCAGCCAACACATAGAGTTTGACAAAAAAACAACAAACAAAAAAAATCGAATAAATGTCAACTTTAGTGTTTGATGTTGTAAATAGGCATTCTTAGGCACTCACCGTTTTTATTAGTTATTCTTATCCCTTGGACATTTTTTACCTTTACTTTTATCTCATGAATCAAGGTAAAATCTAAAAATATACATATATAAAAATTTTTAAAAAATTCAAAATAAAATTAACTTCATCTTTCCACTCAATAAAAAATATTTAAATATTTAATTTTATTATATTTTCATCAATTTTGAATTGATTATTATAACTTTAGGTGATTATAAAAGATAAGTGTAACTATCATAAATCTTATAAAGTAAATAATTGGACTACATTACACTGAAAGTAAATAATTATTACAGGGTTGTTAAATATAAATTTAACAACACAGCCAAATTATATTTGTATATACCTATAATATTTACTGTTATTTATAAGAAAGAGATAGAGTCAAAATACAGAAACTAGAGATATCCAACAATATTCACAAACTTGCTTAAGCTTGTTCTAACCTTTTTTTAAAAAATTTATTTTGAATATAACTCTCAAATTTAAACTTGTATAACAAATATAATGAATTACTCGAGTCCTCTATATAGATATCAAAATTATCTTAGCCCAGGTAGAATTCAATATCTAAATTATATTACGATATTATTTATACTAATTACTTTTTTCAAATTAAGTTTGATTTAAGTTAATATTCCACGTGAATAAGTCCAAATGGAAAAATCAAAACCAAAATCTTAAAAAAAAAAAAAAAAAATGCCGTGTTCTGCAAAACTAAAACCACAAATTTGCTGAGTTGTAAATTAATGGTGGACTGACTGTGCAATCATAACGCTTAGCAAAATAAGCAAAAAAATGAAAGCTGATCCAAAAATCTCATCACTGTAACATTTCATTATGCATGTCAGCCCCTCAGTGCAATATACCCCGTGGGCAGTCAGCCCAGTCACTCCAATTATAACTTTTTATTTTTCTTTTCAAAATTGTTAAAAAAAATTTTATTTACAATTTAAAAAAAAAAAGGCATCTAAAAATAACAATAATATATTTTTATTCTTAATTCGGCTTGCTTTATCATTGAATAATCTAAAAACCCAAAAAGTTTAATAATCACCAGTATATATACCCTATAGATAGATGCATGCATTTTATATATATGACAAGCATAAGCAAAACATTACAAAATTTAGATTTGCCTACAGCAGAGAAGGCTTCCTATCACCGGAATCCTCCCATACACCGCCCACCGGCGAGGAGGTGGAAACGTTGTCGAGGCTGGCACCTCCTCCAATTGAAGTAAGATATGCTGAAAATCCTTCGGAAGATGCATCGCATTGCCCCATTCCCATTCCAAGGAGATCAAGTGTGGTCGGTTTGACCTCGAACATTGGTGGAGGCCTCATCATCAAGTCATGGAACCCGGAAACGGGTTGATCAGCCGTCGGCCCTAACCCGAGTCCTGGAGCGAATGTACCAGAGACCGCCTTCACCGGGCCGATCATCCGGTTTCTCTTGGATGCACCCGTTTCTGCCTTCACCGGGCTGATCATCCGGTTTCTCTTGGATGCACCGGCCGAGGCCATCGTAGAGGTGGCAATCTGAGCACTATGATCAGGAAAAGACAGCGGCAATGCCAGGCCGAGGCCGCGAAGGAATGACGAACCGGACGACTTTGCGCCGATTTGAGCAGCTTTCTGGAGCAATGCAGTAGCTGATAATGCTGCTGGCTGAGGGCTAGCTGCATAGTGCCTGGAGTGATCCTGAGGAGGTGGGAACAACGAGGATGTAGGATGGTCGGAGAAGTAAATGGACGACGATAAAGAGAGCGATATGGGTTCAACGGCGAGTCGTTCGGGGCCGCCCATTGCACACAACAAGCTGGAAAACGAAGGCGGCGACTGAGAAAGCCCAGCTGAGGTAGATGATCCAAGCATGCTGGCAAATACACCACTGGTGCTATTCACATTAGGACCAGAATTTGAAGGCGAGGAGTGGCGGCCAGCAACCACCACCGGCGGCGGCGAAGTAGTCGTACCGGAAACCTGTGGTGTAACTGGTTCTGGTTGTGAACGAGGAAGTCGATTATTTTCCGGCAAATCTACCCAGCCAAAAAAAGAAAGAAATTTCGGTTCAGGAAATGATTGATTGCGAAACACCTGGTTAAAAAAATAAAAGCCCGACTTTTTAACAAAAAAGCAAGTCTTTTTAACAACTGAAATCCAATAATGCCCAAAAACTTTGAATTCAAGAATCATTCGAGTAAAAGCAAAAGGCAAATTAATCATGGAGTCACTCATCAATTTCCCTCTCATTGCTCATCATTTCCCGCACATATATATAGATCTCTGGGCTATATATCCTCTGCATTTTTTCTGGGTCTTTTTTAGAACTCGTATTCATTTATCACAGTCTAGAGAAAAACAATAACAGTTGCATGATATGCGGAAAAACAATTAATTGTAAACTACATGCAAACAAGAACGACACAAATGGACAAAATAGAGCAATAAAGAACAACGTGAGACCGCATGAGATAAGCACAAAAGAAACAACACACGTTTAGTCAAAGGATTCAAGAAACGTTCGACAGTATCTACTTACAACCTCATTTATGATTTTTTTTTAAAATTACTTATTTTAATCACTATATCAATAATTTATTAAATTAATTAATGTAATAAGTGTCGTCTCTTATAATAATGAAGTTTTTCTGCGGCGGATTGCGAAAAAGGGGGAAAAAAAAAAAAAAAAAAAAAAAAAAGAGATGTTGGAGGAGTATTAATGGAATGGACAAATTAGAGATTACGTACGTACCTGAACTTTGAACAGACAAGACCGGAGACAGCACCCCAGTTGACGGCGTTAGCGGAGGAGGTGGCGGACTGGAAGATAAAGACGACGCAGCCGCATCCGCCGCCGCCGCCGCCGCTTGAACCACTTTCAGAGTGCCCTCCTCATTAGTAATGGCTAAACTCTGAGGAGGTTGAGACCTTGCACTCTCTTGAGCCAATGCATCACAAAATGCTCTATGTGTTATGAAACTATCCCTTCTTCACACCCCAAACAACAAAACAATGGGAAAAAAAAAAAAGAAGAGAAAATCAACAAGATATATGGAACATTTTTCTTTGAAACCACCATTGAAAAAAAAAAGAACCTTGAAAATAAGGTGCCACAATCACAGCGATATTCTCGGGTACCGCAAGTTTTCATGTGGGCTTTCCAATCCGACATGACAGCATACTTCTTAGAGCAGCGTTCACACTTCCATTTCTTCTCGCCATGTTTTCTACAGAAGTGTTTCTTGATTCCGGTGAGGTCACCCAGCGCTCTTGTCGGGTCGTGATGAATGCAGGCGACTTCAGGGCAAACATAAACCCGCTTTCTCTGCTCTTTCCCGTTCCTCTGCTTTAGTTTCCAAGGCAAATTGTGACCCCTTCTATGAAGCTGCAAATTCTGGTCCCTTTGGAAACCTTTGTTGCAGATCTCACAAACAAATCGGTTTGTAGCTAAAAGAGTTTTTGGTGATAAAGCTATGACTTCTGCATCTGGATCTGCAAACAAAAAACACCAAAAAGAAACCCAAACAAAAAGTTAAAATCTTTCATTTGTCACTATTATTTTAACAAATACAAATATATATATATAGCAGACCCCCCCTGATAATTTAAAAGAACAAAATTAAGAACATATAAGCTTTATAAAGGAAAACCTGGCATTCCAGGGAGATTACGCTTTTTCTTAAGCGGTACATCTGGAGGAGATAACGTTTGATTGCCTGCTGATGAAACACTGGCTTCTTCAGCAGTTGTCATTGCTAATGATGAAATATCGACATCACCCATTTTTCTTCTTTCTCTCCTTATACAAAGATCAAAATTTTACAACTTAATATTTTCAAAATCTCAGCTGGGATCAATCTTCAGCTGAATTTGAAGATTTCTTCACCTCCTTTTCCTTTCAGCTATGGCGGTGGAACTTAGTACAGAAAAAAGGGAGGGAGAATGCTAACAAGAAAAGCTCAGAAAACCGTAATTCCCCATTGATAAAGGTGAAAAGCCCTCTCGGAAAAATGCAAAAAACCCCCCCGAAAATCCCAAGTTAATAGTATTCGTTTCTGAATGTTTCTTGAAATCAAGCGAAACCCAGAAAAACAAAAACAAAATCAAATCAGTACAACTTTTCTCTTTTCTCAGTCAAGACTACCGACCGAAGAAGGAGAGAGAGCGCATTTTCAATTTTCACACCTCGGCGGCGTTGTCCTTTCTGTAATGAAGAGAGAGAGAAAAGAGAGAGAACGATGTTGAGAAAGAGACATGTAAAAATGGAGATTTGAACGAAGCTGTTAAAGCTCTCGCTTATAAATGGCGGATTGAAGAAATGGCTTCTTTGATTTGAAGCGGCCGCAGCTTATTACTTTTACATGGATAGTTGGATTATTGGATACTGAAGTAATAATTATTAATTAAGTACTCATTTTATTTTATTTATTTACTTATAAATTATTATTATTTTTGGAATTTTCAAATTTATCTTTTTTTTGGAAAATATTAACACTTCCGTGCTGCAAATTCCACCGTCCACGTGGCGTCGTTCAGAAGCCTGATGACACATGTCGGAGAAACTCGGACTGTGCGGTGGATTGTTTTGTCGTTTTTGAACCTTGTTGAAACTTGATGCTTTTTCCCTGGTTTTCCTCTCTTTCTTTATTATTTTCAACCTCTTTATGAGGTGCTAAAACTCACTTCTACCCCTTATTCCAATTCTTTTTACGGAATTGTTTTTATTTTTTCAGGTTCTGATGGGGGTAGTTTTGGGAATTCGATGGGTTCGATTTCAGTTACGGTTTTTGTTCATCCGTTAAAAATGTACACTCCCTGGCGTTTTTAGGCTAAGTCCACACGTCTAGATTCTTACGCTATGTTTGTTTGCATTTTTTGAGATAAAATATTTATGGGGAGGGAAAAATTGTATAAAAACTAATGTAGAAGGATTTATAATTTGATAATTGTTTTATAGTAAAGAGTAAAAAAAAAATTCAAATAAAATGTATGATCGATTACATTTATTTCTATTTAATTTGGTCAAATTATTAATATTACATATTGAAAATTTTTATAATTATATTTATTATTTTGATCAAAGTCATATATTAAAAAATGTTAAAAGATAAACAAAATTTAATAATTTTTTATCAAAATGAGATTAAAAATAATATTAGTTTATCATTTCGACTTAATAAAAATATTTTAAGTCAAGAATATTGCTCATTTTTCTGTTAACCAAAGATGAGTGGTTGTGAATTTAGTGGTCAAATGATGCAAAGTATATACTTTACAATATTGTCACTTGAGATTTGATGTATTTATATATATATATATTATTTCCATCGTTATGTTTTGATTGACGTTTTATAATATTTTACTTATTTATTTTTAATGTTAATATGAAATTACCTTCACTTTCTTCCAATGCGACTTAATTTTAACTTTTAATACTTATCTATCTCTTTCATATCCCGATTATCTCTGCCAAACTGTCCAGCTACAAATCTAAACTCTTTCCTCGGTCACCATTCTACATCTATTTGTCAGTGCAAACGAAACCACGAATAAGTTACGAAATGAGTTTTGTCTTTTCTATCTTTAATAATAAGAAGAATACGGCATCAAATTATGTTGGAGAAATAGAAAATCAAGTCTTTGAGATCCAAGCAAGAAGGAACCGGGGAAGGGAATATTTTTTTAATAGTAGATTTTGATTTATAGAGATTTGAAAATTTGGGGATGAATCAAATATCGGTTAATTATCTTCTTTCTGAATCCATATATTTTTCTCTATTTTATTTCTTTTAAACTTCTATTTTTGCATCCTATTTTTTCTAAACTTCTTCTAAACGTGAAATTGTTAGAGTCTTAATTATTATGTAATTAAAATATCAGTAATTATCTTAAAATAAAAAAGATAACTGTCATTTTGTTTTTTAAATATGGAAATTTAAAATTATTTAGTGTTAATTGTCGGTTAATTTATTATAAGTAAAAATAAAGGTAAGTGAAGAGGGTATGTAGGGTAATTATTTGTGCTTAAAAAGGGTAGTTTGGGAGATTTGATGGTTTATTAATTTGTCTTAAAAATTGTAAAACATAAAATATTTGAGAATAGATGGAGTATTTGATATATGTTTGAAAAGTGGTATATTTTTATGTGATATTTGATATATTTTTATGATATAAATAATATATTATTTAATTATATTTAATGTATTGTTTATTATAATGGATATATACTGGCAGTGAGGTTCAAATATGTAATCATCAGACGTTTTAAGGGTATTGATGGTTTAATTAAATTACTCGTAAATATAATTTATTTTAAAAATATTTTAAAGAAACAACTAATGAAAGATGAGGATATTTTGAGTATATCCATAATGATAGACTCGGTTGATAAATTAACTGGGTTACGGGGGCAGTACAAAAGGACAATGACAGAGTAATAACTGCGATGACATCAGAGGAAGATAAGGACGATGGCTCATCACCCCCAATGGCGGACTGTTTTGTCGGCTACGCATTGGGTCTTTTAGTTATTTTCCTCTAAAACTAAGCCCATTTATTTGACAATTGAACCAGCATCTTTTTTTCTTTTTTTTCTTTTTTTTTTTTTAACTTTTTTTTCACACTTCTTATCATTTTGAATATATCTTTTTTATAATTGAGTGAATTTCAGAATAGGTCATCGTACTTTAGTAAAGTTTAGGTTTTGGTCACTAATTTTTAAATATTCAAAAAATGTCACTAACTTTTACATCTGAATTTTAAATTTGGTCATTTCGTTACAAACGGCAGTGAAGCCCACTAACAGTCCAAATTATTGAAGATATTTTTGTCCATTCATTCATTCACGCACGCAGCATTATAATTAAATTTGTTTGTGAAAGCCTATTTCGCGCCCGTTATTTTGTTATTCTGTGTCCCTTTTATATCTAAATTATTCCTGACAAATTAAGAAATACCAATCATAATATTTAAATATAAAAATATATTAAATTACATAAATACCCTTAATTAATTTACTAAAAATACCAAAAAAAATTATTTATAATTCCGCTCATCTATGCTACTTTATTTATAATTTTTATAAATTTTTGGTAGATGAAAAAGAGACTTATATAATTTTTTATAAATTAATTAAGGACAAATTATTTTGAATGTTGGAATGTTTTGAGGGATGCAGTTTTGATTCATTTTCCCGCAATTTTTAAACCTTCAACTGTTGAGAAAGTGATGTTGGGTGAAGGGTTAAAAATTTTTTCCGTCCGTTTTTTTCTAAACAATTCAGTATTTTTTTAATGTTTTTGAATTTTATAAAAAAAATTTAAATTATCATTTTATTTGTTTTATAATTAAATAATTTTAGATATTATGATACATATTATGAACGTTTTTGTTGTATGATATGATTTCTTTTTTATTCTTGATCTGATATCTATAGTCTGTTGATCTGATGTCAAGTATTCGCTGATCTGATGTCTATATAATCCTGATCTGATCTCCCTTGTTAAGTATGTTTTAGTTCTACTGTATGATTTCTTTTTTATTCTTGATCTGATATCTATAGTCTGTTGATCTGATGTCAAGTATTCGCTGATCTGATGTCTATATAATCCTGATCTGATTTCCCTTGTTAAGTATGTTGATTTCTTTTATATTCTTGATCTGATATCTAAAACATACTTAACAAGGGAGATCAAATCAGGATTATATAGACATCAGATCAGCGAATACTTGACATCAGATCAACAGACTATAGATATCAGATCAAGAATAAAAAAGAAATCATACAGTAGAACTAAAACATATTTAACAAGGGAGATCAGATCAGGATTATATTGACATCAGATCAGCGAATACTTGACATCAGATCAGCAGACTATAGATATCAAATCAAGAATAAAAAAGAAATCATACAGTAGAACTAAAACATACTTAACAAGGGAGATCAGATCAAAGATTATATAGACATCAGATCAGCGAATACTTGACATCAGATCAACAGACTATAGATATCAGATCAAGAATAAAAAAGAAATCTTATCATACAACAAAAACGTTCATAATATGTATCATAATATCTAAAATTATTTAATTATAAAACAAATAAAATGATAATTTAAATTTTTTTATAAAATTCAAAAACATTAAAAAAATACTGAATTGTTTAGAAAAAAACGGACGGAAATTTTTTTTAACCCTTTACCCAAAATCACTTCTTCAATAGTTGAAGGGTTAAAAATTGCGGGAAAATGAATCAAAACTGCATCCCTCAAAACATTCCAACATTCAAAATAATTTGTCCTTAATTAATTTATAAAAAATTTTATAAGTCTCTTTTTAATCTACCAAAAATTTATAAAAATTATAAATAAAGTAGCATAGATGAGCGAAATTATAAATAAAATTTTTTGGTATTTTTAGTAAATTAATTAAGGGTATTTAGGTAATTTAATATATTTTTATATTTAAATATTATGATTGGTATTTCTTAATTTGTCAGGAATAATTTATATATAAAAGGGACACAGAATAACAAAATAACGGGCGCGAAATAGGCTTTCACAAACAAATTTAATTATAATGCTGCTTGCGTGAATGAATGAATGGACAAAAATATCCTCAATAATTTGAACTGTTAGTGGGCTTCACTGCCGTTTGTAACGGAATGACCAAATTTAAAATTCATATGTAAAAGTTAGTGACCTTTTTTGAATATTTAAAAGTTAATGACCAAAACATAAACTTTATCAAAGTATGATGACCTATTTTGAAATTCACTCTTTATAATTCTAATAATATATATATATATATATATATACAAAGTGACTCAACTCAATATCTATTATCTTAAATGGAATGTTTATACTGAGTTACAACTTTATTATCCAATTGTATATTTCTATTAATCATATACGTTCCAAATAAATTGATATAAAATTTCATAAAACTGAAACAAAAAAATTAAGATAATTCAAAAAATAAGCGTTCCAACCCACATATTTTTACTTTCGGACTTAATACGCCGATCATATAATTTTTAAAAATGTAAATTAGTTTTTATATAATGATATAATGTTAAATTTAATCATAAATTTTGTTATTTATAAAATATTTAGTCATAATAATAATTTTTTAAAATAAAATAAAATTTTTGATACTCATATTAACGTGTTTGTTTACGTGATATAAAATTAATCAAGTGAATTAAATTAATTTACGTGATATTCACCAAATTTAAGGTTAATAAAACTGTAATTAAACTATTAAATATCAAAATAAAAAATTATTAAGACTAAATATATTGTGAATGATAAAATTTATAATTAAATTTGTCTATTATCAAATATATAGAATTAAATTTAATATTAGATGGTATTATATGAATTGTTTTATATTTTTTTCTCACATAATTATTAAACCAACTATTTTAATACTATGCAATAACCTTGCCAAACTTCTATGTATATATTTTTTTTTATCTCACTAGAAGTAAAAAAGACGTACAAAAATAAAGGAGAATGATGGAGAAGACGAAATTGTGGACCTTGTTAAAATTAGTAGTGAAACATTTCTACATACGTATGGATCTTCGTGCTCCTGGACCTGGTGAGCAACTTCGGTTTGTTATCCATCAGCTGTTCGATAATATTCCCGTTAGGCTGCTCACTTTCACTTTCGAGCCGCAGCAAACACAGCATTGGCCATTGATAATTGTCGTTGCTACAGGTTGAAGAAAATGTGAGTTGAGGTTTTACCCATTCCTCAAATATATTGTCGAGTCAGAATATTAAATTCAAAATCAATTAAGAATGAGTGGGGATTTTTTTTTTAAGATTTAAATTTTATTAACGGGAATTAAGAATGAGGTGAGATAATCTATAGAAGTGGAATTAGTACTAATTCTTGGAGAAATTTTTCTATACTCTTATATCTGAAAATATTTATAAAAATTGATTTGTGTTAGTTTTTATCACCATTTAACTCACTGCGATATCACTTTACGATTTAATCGATAAATATTTATTTTAAGTTTTGTAGAATAAAATTTAATAAAATATTATGATTTCAATTTGCACAAAGAAAAATTGCAAGTTATATTTAGAGTTAATATCAAAAATTCTCCTTAAGTTTATTTATAAATTAAAGACACACATAAAGTATAGGAAATATCGAAAAACCCCTTCCATCAATTAAACGTGATAAAATTATTAAAAAACCATGTAAATTCTAGTAAACAAAAATCAAAATAAAAAATATATCAATTTACATTTTTTTCCTCACATTAAAAAAAAAAAAAAAAAAAAAAAAGTCTGCCTCTATCCAACCTTCTTCAGCTATTCATCAAACACATAGTGAGCGATGAAGATGAGGAATCCCGATTCAACCATGCCTTAGCAGCCCATCCCCGGAAATTATTTTCCAACTTTTATAGCATCAACATCCATCAACAACACCAAGTCTGCATCACTAAATATCTCCTGCCTAAAATTGAGAGGAGTATGTTCTTCAATTTTGGAATGTCCTTCTCCAGAACAAAAATGACAAACTTTTCCCAGTTCAAAACTTCAAGAAAATAGGCACAAAGTTGTCTGATATAATCACTGGAACACAGCCATACTTGATTGGCTCTTCTAACCTTTGACTATTGACTTCATAACCTTTGGCACATATGAAGTACTTGCTGCTCTACATGTGCTCAATGAGCGTAACGGCCCAACGATTTTCATATCAGGATCTTTGTTTTCTCAATGTTTTAACCAGCCACACCATGCCTCATTTTTATCTTTCACAACAGCTAAGATTAATTAGAGATCCAATTTCAAAAAATGATATTTTCTGTGCTTCTTTGTTTCTAAAACGATGAGGAACAGTTAGGATCCAAATGAATCCCAATATGACAAATATTACAAAAAAAAAAAAAAAAATAAATAAATAAATAAGGGTTTCAAAAGGAGGGAAGGATCTTGAAACACAGGGGAACATAAAAGAAAAAAGAATCAGACATCTTGGTGGCACCATCTCCGGCGTGTTCATATCAAATTAGGGTTTGGAGAAATGAGTGTATTTTTAGAGTAAAATTTTTAAATTACTTTATTAGGGATAAATTTGTCTAAACACTTTTGTTTTAATTGGAAAGGGCCAATATAATGTAATTTAATTAGTTGAAAGGGGGTTTTAGATATTTACTAAAGCTCGGGGATATTTGATTTATAAATAAACTCTAGGAGGATTTTTCATATTAACCCTTATATTTATTTCCTATATAGTTTAGTTTATTTACTAATATACTTTTGAAACTTCTGATAATAATTTTTATCCTTTATTATCTAAACTCATTATGAGCGGTCTTCTGATATTTTTATTGAATTAAAATATCATTTAAAAAATTTACAATCATAACTATTCAAACTCATTTGATCAAAATTTGCTAATTTTTTTTTGTCTGTTGAGAATTTTCGACGAGAAGAATAAATGTAATCATCACGAATTTCAATAGGATACTAATAAATTTACCAATTGCCAAAAATTTTTATTTTTGTTATGTTTAATTTTGATAAAATAAATAAATATAATTATAAAAAATTTAAAAGAGGTAGATAATTTAACCAAAAAATATTAATACTCACTCCGTCTACAAATAATAGACGTCCGAGGACGTGCACTGTTATTAAGACTGACAAATAATAATTCATGTCTATCAGGTAAGTTTTTATTTTTACCACTACTTTCAACTCAAAACATTTACTACTGTAAACATTTCTAGTCGTCTTCTTTTTCATTTACTGCAAACTTTTTTGAGCCATCTCCTTTTTTAAGCCATCTCGTTTGCGAATATTTTGTTAACTAATTAACCAATTACTAGTGTGAATTGTTTTAACAATGAGTAATAAACAAAAATCAGTAAAAAAAAAAATGATTGAGTATGCAAGAGATAAAAGTAGATAAATTTAATTTTTAAAAAAACCACCAAAATAGCAACGAATCCTCACCTAAATACTTAATAATATTTAGAAAAATAAATCTTTAACATCTCCTAATGGTTCCTCTAAACTCTTTGTCTTCAATTTCATCAACTTCGTCCTCCTGAAATTTGTTAATATCAAAATCATACTTTACAGGTTTGTTTAAATCAAAAGCTAAATGAGTTTTAGATTTTTCAACCTCCTCACCATCACCCATCATTATTTTTCATATGAATCTTCAATCACTTGATTTATCTCTCCATCTTCAATTGCATATTCATATTCATTTATTTTTTCATAATAATCTTCAACCACTTGATTTATCTCCCCATCTTCAATTGCATCTTCATCTTCTTTTGTTTTTTAATAAGAATCTTCAACAATTAGATTTGATATATCCATGTGAAATAGTGTACATACGCAATAAGATGGATGGAAGTGTAGAAGAATAAAAGAGTTTTAATGAGAGTGAGATGAAATGGTGTAAAAAAGTTTAAATTTACATAAGTAAAACCATGAAAGTAAAGTGGGAAGAAATATTTTTAACGAGAAAAGTAATAAATCAAGTAGTTGGGAAAAGAAAATTTAATACTCCAACTACGAAGCATAAAATAGTTGGTGTGTAAAATTAATAAATTTTTTCACTATTTTTGAAGAGAGATAAAATGGGATTAATTTGAAAATTTATATTAGTAAATGTAAAATGATAATTAATTAAAACCAGAGTAAAATATCTAAAACGCCCATTATTGATAGCCGGAGGGAGTATAAGATATGTAGGGGATTACTAGTATAATTGTTATAATAAGGGGGAGTTTGAGAAAAGGTGAGCTCGTGCTGAACTCGAGGTGAGAGAAGAGAGTAGTAATTGTGCTATTCATAGTTGGAAATCTGGAAAGGCCACTACATTTTTAGCTTTTCGAGCCAAAACCTACTAATACACCCCCCCCCCCCCCCCCCCCCCCCCTCCCTACTAGTAAATACAACTACAGTAATTATATTTTCCTCAGCCTTTTATGATACATACAAACTTCAAAACGACAGCGCCTTGGCAAAACTCAAACCCCCAAACTGACCTCTATAGAATTGGATTTTTGCGCTTTGTCCTCTACTACTATTTTCTCAATTTCCAAAAATAACTATAATTGTTAAATAGTACTAGTAGTACTTGGCCATGTACCGCAAATTATATCTTGTACCACTAGGTACATTACTTAATAATATATCACTATTCTCACTATAAGAGAGTGATATACACGTTCTTCTCTTCTTATTCTTTTTCAAAAACTCAGTTCATTATTTTTTAAAAATCACTTTTTCTTCTTCAAAATTAGTTATTATTTTTCGTCGTACTCCATTCTAAATCGCATTTAATCAAAATTTTCATACAAACACAGATTTAATAGACATCGACGATTGTATTTTCTAACAAACAACACCAAATACAACGGAAAAATCACTTCTTATTAAAAAACACTTATTTTTGTTCAAAAATCTCTTATTCTTCTTCAAAACTAACTTATTTTTCTTAAAAAAATCTCCACATCATAAAGTATGAACTATATTTGATGGATTTACGGAACCTTATTTTCGCGATTTGATGTTGGGTAATGTATTAATGATGTTATATTCGTGTTTTCTTATTCAAATAATGCTCTGTTACTCTAAAATATGATATATATATATATAAATATTTTCCGTGAGATATTGACACTTTCATGTAAAATGGGTTGCTTCTGATTATTCCCTACTGCTGGACTTGGTAGAACGTGTTATGGGACGTAACTAGAAGTAACGGGACGTTGCAGGAAGTAGTGGGACGTAGCTGGACATTTCTTAACGTGGTGCTAGTTGTTTAGGACGTAGCGAGACGTGGTAGACTATATTCTGTGAAAAATTCAGCTAAAATTCACATGTTTGGATGTATACGTGGTGTGGTAGTTATTTTTGGACATGGTGATAGTAGTTATATTCTAATTAATTTATTCCCACATGAAAAAAAATAAAAAGAAGTGGTAGACGTTTTTAGACATTGTGGCAGTTGTTTTTTGGACGTACGAGAACGTTGCAGTATTGTTAGAAGACATGGTGGAAGGTGTTATGTGAAAAAAATCATCTTAAATTCACATGCATGGATGTAGACATTTTTTGAGGTGGTACTAGTTGTTCTGAGATGTGGTGGGCTGTCTTTGTAGAAAAAATTAGTTTAAATTCACATGCATAGATATAGACGTTTCTGGACGAGGTGCTAGTTGTTTTTGGAAGTGGTGCTAGTTGTTCTGAGACGTAGTGGGCTGTTTTTGTGAAAAAAAATCAGTTTAAATTTAATTGAATGGATGTAGACGTTTTTGGATGTGGTGCTCATTGTTTTTGACTTAGTTCTAGTTGTTCTGTGATGTGGTTGACTGTCTTTGTAAAAAAAATCAGTTCAAATTCACACGCATGGATGTAGACGTTTCTGGACGTGGTACTAGTTATTTTTGACGTTGTTCTAGTTGTTCTGAGACGTGGTGGATGTCTTTGTGAAAAAAATCAGTTTAAATTCACACGCATGGATGTAGACGTTTCTGGACGTGGTGCTAGTGTTCTGAGAAGTGGTGGACTGTCTTTGTGAAAAAAATCACCTTAAATTCACATGCATGAATTTAGACGTTTCTAGAAGTGGTTCTAGTTGTTCTGTGACGTGATGGGCTGTTTTTGTAAAAAAATCAGTTCAAATTCACATGAATGGATGTAGATATTTCTGGATGTGGTGCTAGTTATTTTTAACGTGGTGCTAGTGTTATGAGACGTGGTGAACTGTCTTTGTGAAAAAAATAACTTAAATTCACATGCGTGGATGTAGACGTTCTAGACGTGGTGCTAGTTGTTCTGTGACGTGGTGGGCTGTTTTTTGTGAAAAAAATCAGTTTAAATTCATATGAATGGATGCAGACGTTTCTGGACGTGGTTCTAGTTGTTTTTGACGGGTTGCTAGTGTTGTGAGACGTGGTGGACTGTCTTTGTGAAAAAAATCAACTTAAATTCACATGCATGAATGTAGACGTTTCTGAACGTGGTGCTAGTTGTTTTTGATGTGGTGCTAGTGTTCTGAGACGTGGTGGACTGTCTTTGTAAAAAAAATCAGCTTAAATTTGCATGTATGGATGTAGACGTTTCTGGACGTGGTGCTAGTTGTTCTATGACGTGGTGGGCTATTTTTGTGAAACAAATGAGTTTAAATTCACACAAATGGAAGTAGACGTTTCTGAACGTGGTGCTAATTGATTTTGACGTGGTGCTAGTGTTATGAGACGTGGTGGATTGTCTTCGTGAAAAAAATCTGCTTAAATTCACATGCATAGATGTAGACGTTCTGGACGTGGTGCTAGTTGTTCTGTGACGTGGTGGGCTGTTTGTGAAAAAAATCAGTTTAAATTCACATGAATGGATGTAGATGTTTCTGGACGTGGTTCTAGTTGTTTTTGACGGGTTGCTAGTGTTGTGAGACGTGGTGGACTGTCTTTGTGAAAAAAATCAACTTAAATTCACATGCATGGATGTAGACATTTCTGGACGTGGTGCTAGTTATTTTTAACGTGGTGCTAGTGTTCTGAGACGTGGTGAACTGTCTTTGTGAAAAAAATTACCTTAAATTCACATGCATGGATGTAGACGTTTATGGACGTAATGCTAGTTGTTCCGTGATGTGGTGGGCTGTTTTTGTGAAAAAAATGAGTTTAAATTCACATGAATGGATGTAGACGTTTCTGAACGTGGTGCTAGTTGTTTTTGACGTGGTGCTAGTGTTATGAGACGTGGTGGACTGTCTTTGTGAAAAAAATAAGCTTAAATTCACATGCATAGATGTAGACGTTTCTGGACGTGGTGCTAGTTGTTCTGAGACGTAGTGGACTGTTTTTGTGAAAAAAATCAGTTTAAATTCACATGAATGGATGTAGACGTTTCTGGACGTGGTGCTAGTTGTCCAAGACGTGGTCGACATGCCTGAATGTAGACGTTGCGACAGTTATTTTTTGGACGTTACGACAGTTGTTCTGAGACGTTGTGGACACAGCGAGCGCACGCGTGGGCGAAACTTACTATATTTAGTAAATGTACAGCTGTTAAGTAAAAAGTTACTATATATAGTAATAGGTACATGTACCATTGGTACATGATATAATTTCTCGCCATGTACTACTACAGTAGTATTTTTTGTCGCCTCATAATGCGAATTAGCTCCTTTGTTTTCATATTTAATGCCATATAATTAAAATATATTGCGTATTTAAATTTATCGTTATTTATCATAATTTATCTATGTGTGGCAACTCTAACCTTCATAAAATAAAATGAAAGTAACCATTCGATCTTAAAAAAAAAATCGACATTTAAATTTCATAACTATTAATTTGTTATCTCATTATTCGACCTCTAAAAAAAATATACTTTTTCTTTAATCAATTATGACGACGAGAGATTCAAAATTCGAACTAGTAGAGTACCTAAAAACTTAAATGAATAGCCATCATTATTAAAAACAACTAAAATCAAATGAAAAATTGCGCATAAATAAAACAAAGAAATACATGTACAAATTTTTGTCATATTTAGTAAAATGAAAAGGATCTTGCGATAGGGTAATTTATAATCATGCATTATAATTCTTTGAGTTACAAGTTTTATCGTGCTCATCACAATAAATTTTATCTTTAATAAATTATAACTAAAATTCGATAACGAGTTCAATCTTAAATTTCAAAAATCTAATTCATAATGGATCCGTCACAAAAATTTAATTATATTATGCAACAAATAACATACAAAATAAAATAATAAATTCAAAAGAAGGTGGAAAGTGATAATAACAGCCGTGGAGGGGACGGCGGATAAGCAAGAAGAGAACTGAAAATGTCAAAAAGAAAGGGAACTAAGTTAAGAGAGCTCCCAAAGCAATCATCACCATTTTGATTATCTTCCCTACTTTTTAAATTTTTTTTTAAAAAAAATATATTCTTTTCCGACTCTTCCATCAAAAATTGTCCAATTGGCAAACAAATGTCTTACATGAATATCGACTTCCAAAGTGTGGGCCAGCAGCCCAAATTTTTCTCAAGCTTTTATCATAAAAAAGGTGAAAGTAAGGCACAAACACCTCTTTATGATGAGGCCCGGCCTGGCCCGGCCTTTATGTTGTAAAATCGTAGGGGTCACCTGGTTTTTTTGCGATAAAAGTCAATGCCTCCACTTATTACTTGCGTGCGGATGTTTGAAACCCCCTCTCTCGCACCACCCTCTCGTGTCGTGTTCGCGTCTATAAAAAAAAAAAAAAAAAAAATCTTAATAAATATTATTATAATTCTTAATAATAGTTTGATCTTAACTTCTTGCATAAATTTTTAAAAACCTAATTTATTTTGTACAAATACGAATGCTAACTAGCTCATCGCACTACTACATTAAGTATAAAGGTTACCGTTAACTTTGTAAGTTCTCATGATTCCTTAAAAGTAATTCGACCAACTTCCTTATGGAATCCCGCGTTTCCTTCTCTAATCTCCACCTCATTCTGTTCTTCTTCGTTGGCAAAAACCTGCACCAAAGCATAAATTTTTACTGGTTTTGATTCATTCCAGTTTCCAATTTGAGCGTGGCAAAGACAATCAGAAAAGTATACCTGAATCCAGGGATATAAACACTTCTGATTGCCTGCAAAACCAGGGCGGTTTGCTGATCTTGAAGCTCAAAAATCCGCTTCCCTTCTTCAAAACTACTGCCGAAAGCTGTCCTTGATACGATATCTGCAGATAAGTTATGAAGTTCTTTAAACACGTCGACCTCAAATTCATCTCTTCCAGCCCTCTCTTTCTCCCATCCATCCACCATCTTTCTCGTACTATCCACCATTTCTGGAACCCAACCCTGTAATCTCAGCAAAAAAAAAAAAAAAATCTATCATTTTAAACTCCTGAAACCTGCTCGAAACTCCAACAAATATCAGATTTTGGGCGCTTTAAAATCCCAAATTAACTCAATGTGCTAGATCAATAATCAGTAGAATCGTCCATGAATCCGTCTTTACAATACAATTCAAACAAATTCCATTTTAAAGTAGAAAAGGAACCTCAATTAGGAGGAAAAAAAAAAAAAAAAAAAAAAAAGAAGATTCAGTACAGTAACCTTGATTATCTCCATATTGAAGGCCTGGCTTGTAATTCTTCTATGAACAGCCCACCTTTCGCCAGTCAGCCCAACAAGTCCCTCGCCAAACAACAATTTTGATAACGGGTTGAATTTAATTCTGTCATAGCAACCATTAGTATTCAACAAAATCTCTTTAATCATATCCGGGTCTCCAATAGCAAGCCTGGCTTTGGGCCCAAACCAATACAAGAAATTTTTACCATACACCGTTGACCAGTTATGGTAATGGGGCATCACCCGGTAAACCACATCATGCGTGAAAGAAGAAGGCTTGGATTCAGCTTCGGCGATCATCCGTCGCCTGATCTGAGCCGTGTTTCCGAAAAGCGGACGGTACTCCGGGCCCGAAACTCCCTGTTTCCTGAAATGGGCTTGGATTTTTAACGGAACCCAGATGAGTGAGTGGGTGAATTTCAAGATGGAGATGGCTATTATCAGCACAGGGAGTATAACAAGAAGGAGATGCATATCTGCAGCTGAAAACCCTCAAGAATACGAGCTGCTGTGTCAGTTTACTGTGTGACTGTGTGTGTTATTTCTTGAGGTTTTTCAAGAAGTCAATGGAGGAAACTGTGGAATGGGGCCTGTTGCTGAATCCAATGGATTCAGGGAGGTGACTTTGAACTTGGATTCTTGGATTACGGTGAATCTGCTGGAAGGATTGATGGTTGTTTTAGGACATAATTGGTAGCAAGTTGTCTCCTTGATTGAAGAAATTTTGAACCAAATGGTCGGCTATTAGCTTAAAATAGTAAATAACATGAAATTATTGGTGTCCGAAGTCAACGTAGATAAAATCGGTTTAAAATATTACATTCTAACCAGTTTTGTTATATTATTTTAATTAAATAATTAGTATTATTATTGTGAAACGGGAGAAATATTAGGTTTGGTTAGTTTATAAGGATGGATTTGATAAACCAGGAGCTCAAGATTCAAAAATCTATGTTCTGAGGTAACTAGATGGGCTTAGAAAAAGCCACATTGGTTAGAATGTAATAAAGAGAATGTAAATTATTTGATTAAACTATTTATATCCTTCATATTTTTTATTATTACAGTATAATAATTAACTTTTTGATTAATTTAAAAATAATAAAATTATTGATGTAAATATTTTTTTAAAAAAACTAATCTTAGTTTGACCGAAAATTTTTTATCTTTTTCAGTTTTCTAATTTTTTTATTTGACTTAAGTCAATAAATAAATTTAATTATTATAAATCTTAAAAAGTAATAATAATTTGACCAAATACAAGAAAAATCTAAATATAATTTGCCCTAAACAGAATTCACTCTATCTTATAAAATAAAATAATGGAAGAAAATAATTAATTTTTGCATGTACCACTGATTAGTGACAGAAGCTGCCAAAATGCAGTCTCAGAAAGGTGGGCTGGGGTTTGCTGATAATTCGTACTACCTCTATTATTGTTATGATCTAATATAAAAAATAGAGGTGGTTGATTTTTTTAGAAAAGTTGTAATTTTATTTTTAAAAAAATTTGGTACAAAAGAAGATGCAAGTGCTTAGATTACGTGAAAATTATATTTTGTGAATAAATTATCATTTTAAATCATGATTTAACCATTTTCGAATTTTTTTATGGATCTATACAAACTCCTTGTATCTATCTTCTTGCTAGTCGGAAGTGAAATTAGACTATAAAATTATTAAGGATGTATTGTACTTTTATTTATAAGTCTTTTTGATATATGTGATTGGCCTTTTCATTTTATTTAATCTGTATTAGTAATTATGATAGTAATAGGAATATACTAATAATAACACTAACAATTACTAGTTCAAGTTATTATTATAGTTATTAGTATGTGATGAAATTAGTAGCTTTAGTTAAGTAATTATTGTATCTTGCTTTAAGAAACTTTATTTAATGTATACAATTTATATTAAAACATAGTATTTGTTATTAACATCTATATTTGTCATAAAATTTTTTTTTTCTAATACCTATATTTTATTCATTATTATTATTTTTAATGGAAAGTGAGAGTACTATTGATTATAGAAAAGTAAAGCAAGCCTAAGATACTTGATTGGGCCAGCTGTCCAATAATTGGGGCCTAATTGATGAGATTGTACAAAAGCCTAAGAGAGTGTGTGGGAGGACAAACTTAGTATAATAAGTCAAGTTCTATATTAATAGGTGGGACATTAATTTAATATTTTAAATCTTTAACCTTTTTATTTTAATTTTATATTAATATGCTTTGTAAAAATAGTTTTATCGCCCTAAGTAAAACTTAGTATTTATTTTAGAACAACTATAAAGATTTCGGTTTAGACATATAAACATATTGAGAAGTTTTTATAACTCGATCGTGAATAATGGAATCATCAAATATTTGATATTTTTGAACTCTGTCTTTAACTCACTAAAGACTCGAGAAATTTAAATATATATATACACGAACGAACGAGATATTAAAAAAAAAGAAAATAGTTAAATAGAAAAAATTTATACTTTAATTTATCATTTTACAATATTGCGAGTTAAACAGTTAATATTGTGTTTCTTTTCTTACATTTGAATCACAAGTTCCGACAAGTATAATATATGGTTATAAATATAATATTAAAGATTACTCTAATCTCACATTGTTGATTCATAATAATTGTGTTTAATATAAATAATTTAAGGGTCTTTTTACTATTGCTAATTGGTTTTTAGGTTAAATACTTATATTTGATTAATAAATTTAATAAGATATCAGAGTAGGTTTTGGATGTGTGTGATTACGGAAATAATCTAAAGATCTCTCCACATATTAACACATTTAAACGTTTATATTCTCAACATATCAATATAAACAGAATGCATTAACTTCGTGTAAGGGTCTCTGTTCCATTGGAGCGGCCGGGGCCAACAATATGATCCATGCAAATTGGGTAGTCGGGCCCCCCGATTGTAGAAAACCGACATTATCAATGCTTTTCCCCAGTGGACTGTCCTGTCATCGTGCCTGCTATTTCAATCCCTTTGTTTTTGTTTTTGGTTTTTTTTTCCCTATTTTAGAAGGAATAGGATTATTACTAGTGTAGGGACTTAGGGAGTCCGCGTAGAACTATTAAATACTGTAATTTTTTTTTTTTTTAATTTACAGTCCCTTTGATTACCGTTCTATTTATCAAAATGTCTTTAATTTTTTAATTAAAAATTATAATATTTTGATAATTTAACAGTAGTAAATAGGAAAAAAAATGGAATATTGAATAATGCCATTTTTGTAAAAGGCATTGAGAATTATTAGCAATGGCGGATGAAGAAGCAAAGACCCCACTTTAGAGCTGGATCCAGGAGGCCCTTAGTGGTATTTTCAACTCAAAATGCATGCCAACAATGCCTAGCTCCACTTCAATAACCCCACTCAAATGCTTCTCTTTTCAGCCAACACATAGAGTTTGACAAAAAAACAACAAACAAAAAAAATCGAATAAATGTCAACTTTAGTGTTTGATGTTGTAAATAGGCATTCTTAGGCACTCACCGTTTTTATTAGTTATTCTTATCCCTTGGACATTTTTTACCTTTACTTTTATCTCATGAATCAAGGTAAAATCTAAAAATATACATATATAAAAATTTTTAAAAAATTCAAAATAAAATTAACTTCATCTTTCCACTCAATAAAAAATATTTAAATATTTAATTTTATTATATTTTCATCAATTTTGAATTGATTATTATAACTTTAGGTGATTATAAAAGATAAGTGTAACTATCATAAATCTTATAAAGTAAATAATTGGACTACATTACACTGAAAGTAAATAATTATTACAGGGTTGTTAAATATAAATTTAACAACACAGCCAAATTATATTTGTATATACCTATAATATTTACTGTTATTTATAAGAAAGAGATAGAGTCAAAATACAGAAACTAGAGATATCCAACAATATTCACAAACTTGCTTAAGCTTGTTCTAACCTTTTTTTAAAAAATTTATTTTGAATATAACTCTCAAATTTAAACTTGTATAACAAATATAATGAATTACTCGAGTCCTCTATATAGATATCAAAATTATCTTAGCCCAGGTAGAATTCAATATCTAAATTATATTACGATATTATTTATACTAATTACTTTTTTCAAATTAAGTTTGATTTAAGTTAATATTCCACGTGAATAAGTCCAAATGGAAAAATCAAAACCAAAATCTTAAAAAAAAAAAAAAAAAATGCCGTGTTCTGCAAAACTAAAACCACAAATTTGCTGAGTTGTAAATTAATGGTGGACTGACTGTGCAATCATAACGCTTAGCAAAATAAGCAAAAAAATGAAAGCTGATCCAAAAATCTCATCACTGTAACATTTCATTATGCATGTCAGCCCCTCAGTGCAATATACCCCGTGGGCAGTCAGCCCAGTCACTCCAATTATAACTTTTTATTTTTCTTTTCAAAATTGTTAAAAAAAATTTTATTTACAATTTAAAAAAAAAAAGGCATCTAAAAATAACAATAATATATTTTTATTCTTAATTCGGCTTGCTTTATCATTGAATAATCTAAAAACCCAAAAAGTTTAATAATCACCAGTATATATACCCTATAGATAGATGCATGCATTTTATATATATGACAAGCATAAGCAAAACATTACAAAATTTAGATTTGCCTACAGCAGAGAAGGCTTCCTATCACCGGAATCCTCCCATACACCGCCCACCGGCGAGGAGGTGGAAACGTTGTCGAGGCTGGCACCTCCTCCAATTGAAGTAAGATATGCTGAAAATCCTTCGGAAGATGCATCGCATTGCCCCATTCCCATTCCAAGGAGATCAAGTGTGGTCGGTTTGACCTCGAACATTGGTGGAGGCCTCATCATCAAGTCATGGAACCCGGAAACGGGTTGATCAGCCGTCGGCCCTAACCCGAGTCCTGGAGCGAATGTACCAGAGACCGCCTTCACCGGGCCGATCATCCGGTTTCTCTTGGATGCACCCGTTTCTGCCTTCACCGGGCTGATCATCCGGTTTCTCTTGGATGCACCGGCCGAGGCCATCGTAGAGGTGGCAATCTGAGCACTATGATCAGGAAAAGACAGCGGCAATGCCAGGCCGAGGCCGCGAAGGAATGACGAACCGGACGACTTTGCGCCGATTTGAGCAGCTTTCTGGAGCAATGCAGTAGCTGATAATGCTGCTGGCTGAGGGCTAGCTGCATAGTGCCTGGAGTGATCCTGAGGAGGTGGGAACAACGAGGATGTAGGATGGTCGGAGAAGTAAATGGACGACGATAAAGAGAGCGATATGGGTTCAACGGCGAGTCGTTCGGGGCCGCCCATTGCACACAACAAGCTGGAAAACGAAGGCGGCGACTGAGAAAGCCCAGCTGAGGTAGATGATCCAAGCATGCTGGCAAATACACCACTGGTGCTATTCACATTAGGACCAGAATTTGAAGGCGAGGAGTGGCGGCCAGCAACCACCACCGGCGGCGGCGAAGTAGTCGTACCGGAAACCTGTGGTGTAACTGGTTCTGGTTGTGAACGAGGAAGTCGATTATTTTCCGGCAAATCTACCCAGCCAAAAAAAGAAAGAAATTTCGGTTCAGGAAATGATTGATTGCGAAACACCTGGTTAAAAAAATAAAAGCCCGACTTTTTAACAAAAAAGCAAGTCTTTTTAACAACTGAAATCCAATAATGCCCAAAAACTTTGAATTCAAGAATCATTCGAGTAAAAGCAAAAGGCAAATTAATCATGGAGTCACTCATCAATTTCCCTCTCATTGCTCATCATTTCCCGCACATATATATAGATCTCTGGGCTATATATCCTCTGCATTTTTTCTGGGTCTTTTTTAGAACTCGTATTCATTTATCACAGTCTAGAGAAAAACAATAACAGTTGCATGATATGCGGAAAAACAATTAATTGTAAACTACATGCAAACAAGAACGACACAAATGGACAAAATAGAGCAATAAAGAACAACGTGAGACCGCATGAGATAAGCACAAAAGAAACAACACACGTTTAGTCAAAGGATTCAAGAAACGTTCGACAGTATCTACTTACAACCTCATTTATGATTTTTTTTTAAAATTACTTATTTTAATCACTATATCAATAATTTATTAAATTAATTAATGTAATAAGTGTCGTCTCTTATAATAATGAAGTTTTTCTGCGGCGGATTGCGAAAAAGGGGGAAAAAAAAAAAAAAAAAAAAAAAAAAGAGATGTTGGAGGAGTATTAATGGAATGGACAAATTAGAGATTACGTACGTACCTGAACTTTGAACAGACAAGACCGGAGACAGCACCCCAGTTGACGGCGTTAGCGGAGGAGGTGGCGGACTGGAAGATAAAGACGACGCAGCCGCATCCGCCGCCGCCGCCGCCGCTTGAACCACTTTCAGAGTGCCCTCCTCATTAGTAATGGCTAAACTCTGAGGAGGTTGAGACCTTGCACTCTCTTGAGCCAATGCATCACAAAATGCTCTATGTGTTATGAAACTATCCCTTCTTCACACCCCAAACAACAAAACAATGGGAAAAAAAAAAAAGAAGAGAAAATCAACAAGATATATGGAACATTTTTCTTTGAAACCACCATTGAAAAAAAAAAGAACCTTGAAAATAAGGTGCCACAATCACAGCGATATTCTCGGGTACCGCAAGTTTTCATGTGGGCTTTCCAATCCGACATGACAGCATACTTCTTAGAGCAGCGTTCACACTTCCATTTCTTCTCGCCATGTTTTCTACAGAAGTGTTTCTTGATTCCGGTGAGGTCACCCAGCGCTCTTGTCGGGTCGTGATGAATGCAGGCGACTTCAGGGCAAACATAAACCCGCTTTCTCTGCTCTTTCCCGTTCCTCTGCTTTAGTTTCCAAGGCAAATTGTGACCCCTTCTATGAAGCTGCAAATTCTGGTCCCTTTGGAAACCTTTGTTGCAGATCTCACAAACAAATCGGTTTGTAGCTAAAAGAGTTTTTGGTGATAAAGCTATGACTTCTGCATCTGGATCTGCAAACAAAAAACACCAAAAAGAAACCCAAACAAAAAGTTAAAATCTTTCATTTGTCACTATTATTTTAACAAATACAAATATATATATATAGCAGACCCCCCCTGATAATTTAAAAGAACAAAATTAAGAACATATAAGCTTTATAAAGGAAAACCTGGCATTCCAGGGAGATTACGCTTTTTCTTAAGCGGTACATCTGGAGGAGATAACGTTTGATTGCCTGCTGATGAAACACTGGCTTCTTCAGCAGTTGTCATTGCTAATGATGAAATATCGACATCACCCATTTTTCTTCTTTCTCTCCTTATACAAAGATCAAAATTTTACAACTTAATATTTTCAAAATCTCAGCTGGGATCAATCTTCAGCTGAATTTGAAGATTTCTTCACCTCCTTTTCCTTTCAGCTATGGCGGTGGAACTTAGTACAGAAAAAAGGGAGGGAGAATGCTAACAAGAAAAGCTCAGAAAACCGTAATTCCCCATTGATAAAGGTGAAAAGCCCTCTCGGAAAAATGCAAAAAACCCCCCCGAAAATCCCAAGTTAATAGTATTCGTTTCTGAATGTTTCTTGAAATCAAGCGAAACCCAGAAAAACAAAAACAAAATCAAATCAGTACAACTTTTCTCTTTTCTCAGTCAAGACTACCGACCGAAGAAGGAGAGAGAGCGCATTTTCAATTTTCACACCTCGGCGGCGTTGTCCTTTCTGTAATGAAGAGAGAGAGAAAAGAGAGAGAACGATGTTGAGAAAGAGACATGTAAAAATGGAGATTTGAACGAAGCTGTTAAAGCTCTCGCTTATAAATGGCGGATTGAAGAAATGGCTTCTTTGATTTGAAGCGGCCGCAGCTTATTACTTTTACATGGATAGTTGGATTATTGGATACTGAAGTAATAATTATTAATTAAGTACTCATTTTATTTTATTTATTTACTTATAAATTATTATTATTTTTGGAATTTTCAAATTTATCTTTTTTTTGGAAAATATTAACACTTCCGTGCTGCAAATTCCACCGTCCACGTGGCGTCGTTCAGAAGCCTGATGACACATGTCGGAGAAACTCGGACTGTGCGGTGGATTGTTTTGTCGTTTTTGAACCTTGTTGAAACTTGATGCTTTTTCCCTGGTTTTCCTCTCTTTCTTTATTATTTTCAACCTCTTTATGAGGTGCTAAAACTCACTTCTACCCCTTATTCCAATTCTTTTTACGGAATTGTTTTTATTTTTTCAGGTTCTGATGGGGGTAGTTTTGGGAATTCGATGGGTTCGATTTCAGTTACGGTTTTTGTTCATCCGTTAAAAATGTACACTCCCTGGCGTTTTTAGGCTAAGTCCACACGTCTAGATTCTTACGCTATGTTTGTTTGCATTTTTTGAGATAAAATATTTATGGGGAGGGAAAAATTGTATAAAAACTAATGTAGAAGGATTTATAATTTGATAATTGTTTTATAGTAAAGAGTAAAAAAAAAATTCAAATAAAATGTATGATCGATTACATTTATTTCTATTTAATTTGGTCAAATTATTAATATTACATATTGAAAATTTTTATAATTATATTTATTATTTTGATCAAAGTCATATATTAAAAAATGTTAAAAGATAAACAAAATTTAATAATTTTTTATCAAAATGAGATTAAAAATAATATTAGTTTATCATTTCGACTTAATAAAAATATTTTAAGTCAAGAATATTGCTCATTTTTCTGTTAACCAAAGATGAGTGGTTGTGAATTTAGTGGTCAAATGATGCAAAGTATATACTTTACAATATTGTCACTTGAGATTTGATGTATTTATATATATATATATTATTTCCATCGTTATGTTTTGATTGACGTTTTATAATATTTTACTTATTTATTTTTAATGTTAATATGAAATTACCTTCACTTTCTTCCAATGCGACTTAATTTTAACTTTTAATACTTATCTATCTCTTTCATATCCCGATTATCTCTGCCAAACTGTCCAGCTACAAATCTAAACTCTTTCCTCGGTCACCATTCTACATCTATTTGTCAGTGCAAACGAAACCACGAATAAGTTACGAAATGAGTTTTGTCTTTTCTATCTTTAATAATAAGAAGAATACGGCATCAAATTATGTTGGAGAAATAGAAAATCAAGTCTTTGAGATCCAAGCAAGAAGGAACCGGGGAAGGGAATATTTTTTTAATAGTAGATTTTGATTTATAGAGATTTGAAAATTTGGGGATGAATCAAATATCGGTTAATTATCTTCTTTCTGAATCCATATATTTTTCTCTATTTTATTTCTTTTAAACTTCTATTTTTGCATCCTATTTTTTCTAAACTTCTTCTAAACGTGAAATTGTTAGAGTCTTAATTATTATGTAATTAAAATATCAGTAATTATCTTAAAATAAAAAAGATAACTGTCATTTTGTTTTTTAAATATGGAAATTTAAAATTATTTAGTGTTAATTGTCGGTTAATTTATTATAAGTAAAAATAAAGGTAAGTGAAGAGGGTATGTAGGGTAATTATTTGTGCTTAAAAAGGGTAGTTTGGGAGATTTGATGGTTTATTAATTTGTCTTAAAAATTGTAAAACATAAAATATTTGAGAATAGATGGAGTATTTGATATATGTTTGAAAAGTGGTATATTTTTATGTGATATTTGATATATTTTTATGATATAAATAATATATTATTTAATTATATTTAATGTATTGTTTATTATAATGGATATATACTGGCAGTGAGGTTCAAATATGTAATCATCAGACGTTTTAAGGGTATTGATGGTTTAATTAAATTACTCGTAAATATAATTTATTTTAAAAATATTTTAAAGAAACAACTAATGAAAGATGAGGATATTTTGAGTATATCCATAATGATAGACTCGGTTGATAAATTAACTGGGTTACGGGGGCAGTACAAAAGGACAATGACAGAGTAATAACTGCGATGACATCAGAGGAAGATAAGGACGATGGCTCATCACCCCCAATGGCGGACTGTTTTGTCGGCTACGCATTGGGTCTTTTAGTTATTTTCCTCTAAAACTAAGCCCATTTATTTGACAATTGAACCAGCATCTTTTTTTCTTTTTTTTCTTTTTTTTTTTTTAACTTTTTTTTCACACTTCTTATCATTTTGAATATATCTTTTTTATAATTGAGTGAATTTCAGAATAGGTCATCGTACTTTAGTAAAGTTTAGGTTTTGGTCACTAATTTTTAAATATTCAAAAAATGTCACTAACTTTTACATCTGAATTTTAAATTTGGTCATTTCGTTACAAACGGCAGTGAAGCCCACTAACAGTCCAAATTATTGAAGATATTTTTGTCCATTCATTCATTCACGCACGCAGCATTATAATTAAATTTGTTTGTGAAAGCCTATTTCGCGCCCGTTATTTTGTTATTCTGTGTCCCTTTTATATCTAAATTATTCCTGACAAATTAAGAAATACCAATCATAATATTTAAATATAAAAATATATTAAATTACATAAATACCCTTAATTAATTTACTAAAAATACCAAAAAAAATTATTTATAATTCCGCTCATCTATGCTACTTTATTTATAATTTTTATAAATTTTTGGTAGATGAAAAAGAGACTTATATAATTTTTTATAAATTAATTAAGGACAAATTATTTTGAATGTTGGAATGTTTTGAGGGATGCAGTTTTGATTCATTTTCCCGCAATTTTTAAACCTTCAACTGTTGAGAAAGTGATGTTGGGTGAAGGGTTAAAAATTTTTTCCGTCCGTTTTTTTCTAAACAATTCAGTATTTTTTTAATGTTTTTGAATTTTATAAAAAAAATTTAAATTATCATTTTATTTGTTTTATAATTAAATAATTTTAGATATTATGATACATATTATGAACGTTTTTGTTGTATGATATGATTTCTTTTTTATTCTTGATCTGATATCTATAGTCTGTTGATCTGATGTCAAGTATTCGCTGATCTGATGTCTATATAATCCTGATCTGATCTCCCTTGTTAAGTATGTTTTAGTTCTACTGTATGATTTCTTTTTTATTCTTGATCTGATATCTATAGTCTGTTGATCTGATGTCAAGTATTCGCTGATCTGATGTCTATATAATCCTGATCTGATTTCCCTTGTTAAGTATGTTGATTTCTTTTATATTCTTGATCTGATATCTAAAACATACTTAACAAGGGAGATCAAATCAGGATTATATAGACATCAGATCAGCGAATACTTGACATCAGATCAACAGACTATAGATATCAGATCAAGAATAAAAAAGAAATCATACAGTAGAACTAAAACATATTTAACAAGGGAGATCAGATCAGGATTATATTGACATCAGATCAGCGAATACTTGACATCAGATCAGCAGACTATAGATATCAAATCAAGAATAAAAAAGAAATCATACAGTAGAACTAAAACATACTTAACAAGGGAGATCAGATCAAAGATTATATAGACATCAGATCAGCGAATACTTGACATCAGATCAACAGACTATAGATATCAGATCAAGAATAAAAAAGAAATCTTATCATACAACAAAAACGTTCATAATATGTATCATAATATCTAAAATTATTTAATTATAAAACAAATAAAATGATAATTTAAATTTTTTTATAAAATTCAAAAACATTAAAAAAATACTGAATTGTTTAGAAAAAAACGGACGGAAATTTTTTTTAACCCTTTACCCAAAATCACTTCTTCAATAGTTGAAGGGTTAAAAATTGCGGGAAAATGAATCAAAACTGCATCCCTCAAAACATTCCAACATTCAAAATAATTTGTCCTTAATTAATTTATAAAAAATTTTATAAGTCTCTTTTTAATCTACCAAAAATTTATAAAAATTATAAATAAAGTAGCATAGATGAGCGAAATTATAAATAAAATTTTTTGGTATTTTTAGTAAATTAATTAAGGGTATTTAGGTAATTTAATATATTTTTATATTTAAATATTATGATTGGTATTTCTTAATTTGTCAGGAATAATTTATATATAAAAGGGACACAGAATAACAAAATAACGGGCGCGAAATAGGCTTTCACAAACAAATTTAATTATAATGCTGCTTGCGTGAATGAATGAATGGACAAAAATATCCTCAATAATTTGAACTGTTAGTGGGCTTCACTGCCGTTTGTAACGGAATGACCAAATTTAAAATTCATATGTAAAAGTTAGTGACCTTTTTTGAATATTTAAAAGTTAATGACCAAAACATAAACTTTATCAAAGTATGATGACCTATTTTGAAATTCACTCTTTATAATTCTAATAATATATATATATATATATATATACAAAGTGACTCAACTCAATATCTATTATCTTAAATGGAATGTTTATACTGAGTTACAACTTTATTATCCAATTGTATATTTCTATTAATCATATACGTTCCAAATAAATTGATATAAAATTTCATAAAACTGAAACAAAAAAATTAAGATAATTCAAAAAATAAGCGTTCCAACCCACATATTTTTACTTTCGGACTTAATACGCCGATCATATAATTTTTAAAAATGTAAATTAGTTTTTATATAATGATATAATGTTAAATTTAATCATAAATTTTGTTATTTATAAAATATTTAGTCATAATAATAATTTTTTAAAATAAAATAAAATTTTTGATACTCATATTAACGTGTTTGTTTACGTGATATAAAATTAATCAAGTGAATTAAATTAATTTACGTGATATTCACCAAATTTAAGGTTAATAAAACTGTAATTAAACTATTAAATATCAAAATAAAAAATTATTAAGACTAAATATATTGTGAATGATAAAATTTATAATTAAATTTGTCTATTATCAAATATATAGAATTAAATTTAATATTAGATGGTATTATATGAATTGTTTTATATTTTTTTCTCACATAATTATTAAACCAACTATTTTAATACTATGCAATAACCTTGCCAAACTTCTATGTATATATTTTTTTTTATCTCACTAGAAGTAAAAAAGACGTACAAAAATAAAGGAGAATGATGGAGAAGACGAAATTGTGGACCTTGTTAAAATTAGTAGTGAAACATTTCTACATACGTATGGATCTTCGTGCTCCTGGACCTGGTGAGCAACTTCGGTTTGTTATCCATCAGCTGTTCGATAATATTCCCGTTAGGCTGCTCACTTTCACTTTCGAGCCGCAGCAAACACAGCATTGGCCATTGATAATTGTCGTTGCTACAGGTTGAAGAAAATGTGAGTTGAGGTTTTACCCATTCCTCAAATATATTGTCGAGTCAGAATATTAAATTCAAAATCAATTAAGAATGAGTGGGGATTTTTTTTTTAAGATTTAAATTTTATTAACGGGAATTAAGAATGAGGTGAGATAATCTATAGAAGTGGAATTAGTACTAATTCTTGGAGAAATTTTTCTATACTCTTATATCTGAAAATATTTATAAAAATTGATTTGTGTTAGTTTTTATCACCATTTAACTCACTGCGATATCACTTTACGATTTAATCGATAAATATTTATTTTAAGTTTTGTAGAATAAAATTTAATAAAATATTATGATTTCAATTTGCACAAAGAAAAATTGCAAGTTATATTTAGAGTTAATATCAAAAATTCTCCTTAAGTTTATTTATAAATTAAAGACACACATAAAGTATAGGAAATATCGAAAAACCCCTTCCATCAATTAAACGTGATAAAATTATTAAAAAACCATGTAAATTCTAGTAAACAAAAATCAAAATAAAAAATATATCAATTTACATTTTTTTCCTCACATTAAAAAAAAAAAAAAAAAAAAAAAAGTCTGCCTCTATCCAACCTTCTTCAGCTATTCATCAAACACATAGTGAGCGATGAAGATGAGGAATCCCGATTCAACCATGCCTTAGCAGCCCATCCCCGGAAATTATTTTCCAACTTTTATAGCATCAACATCCATCAACAACACCAAGTCTGCATCACTAAATATCTCCTGCCTAAAATTGAGAGGAGTATGTTCTTCAATTTTGGAATGTCCTTCTCCAGAACAAAAATGACAAACTTTTCCCAGTTCAAAACTTCAAGAAAATAGGCACAAAGTTGTCTGATATAATCACTGGAACACAGCCATACTTGATTGGCTCTTCTAACCTTTGACTATTGACTTCATAACCTTTGGCACATATGAAGTACTTGCTGCTCTACATGTGCTCAATGAGCGTAACGGCCCAACGATTTTCATATCAGGATCTTTGTTTTCTCAATGTTTTAACCAGCCACACCATGCCTCATTTTTATCTTTCACAACAGCTAAGATTAATTAGAGATCCAATTTCAAAAAATGATATTTTCTGTGCTTCTTTGTTTCTAAAACGATGAGGAACAGTTAGGATCCAAATGAATCCCAATATGACAAATATTACAAAAAAAAAAAAAAAAATAAATAAATAAATAAGGGTTTCAAAAGGAGGGAAGGATCTTGAAACACAGGGGAACATAAAAGAAAAAAGAATCAGACATCTTGGTGGCACCATCTCCGGCGTGTTCATATCAAATTAGGGTTTGGAGAAATGAGTGTATTTTTAGAGTAAAATTTTTAAATTACTTTATTAGGGATAAATTTGTCTAAACACTTTTGTTTTAATTGGAAAGGGCCAATATAATGTAATTTAATTAGTTGAAAGGGGGTTTTAGATATTTACTAAAGCTCGGGGATATTTGATTTATAAATAAACTCTAGGAGGATTTTTCATATTAACCCTTATATTTATTTCCTATATAGTTTAGTTTATTTACTAATATACTTTTGAAACTTCTGATAATAATTTTTATCCTTTATTATCTAAACTCATTATGAGCGGTCTTCTGATATTTTTATTGAATTAAAATATCATTTAAAAAATTTACAATCATAACTATTCAAACTCATTTGATCAAAATTTGCTAATTTTTTTTTGTCTGTTGAGAATTTTCGACGAGAAGAATAAATGTAATCATCACGAATTTCAATAGGATACTAATAAATTTACCAATTGCCAAAAATTTTTATTTTTGTTATGTTTAATTTTGATAAAATAAATAAATATAATTATAAAAAATTTAAAAGAGGTAGATAATTTAACCAAAAAATATTAATACTCACTCCGTCTACAAATAATAGACGTCCGAGGACGTGCACTGTTATTAAGACTGACAAATAATAATTCATGTCTATCAGGTAAGTTTTTATTTTTACCACTACTTTCAACTCAAAACATTTACTACTGTAAACATTTCTAGTCGTCTTCTTTTTCATTTACTGCAAACTTTTTTGAGCCATCTCCTTTTTTAAGCCATCTCGTTTGCGAATATTTTGTTAACTAATTAACCAATTACTAGTGTGAATTGTTTTAACAATGAGTAATAAACAAAAATCAGTAAAAAAAAAAATGATTGAGTATGCAAGAGATAAAAGTAGATAAATTTAATTTTTAAAAAAACCACCAAAATAGCAACGAATCCTCACCTAAATACTTAATAATATTTAGAAAAATAAATCTTTAACATCTCCTAATGGTTCCTCTAAACTCTTTGTCTTCAATTTCATCAACTTCGTCCTCCTGAAATTTGTTAATATCAAAATCATACTTTACAGGTTTGTTTAAATCAAAAGCTAAATGAGTTTTAGATTTTTCAACCTCCTCACCATCACCCATCATTATTTTTCATATGAATCTTCAATCACTTGATTTATCTCTCCATCTTCAATTGCATATTCATATTCATTTATTTTTTCATAATAATCTTCAACCACTTGATTTATCTCCCCATCTTCAATTGCATCTTCATCTTCTTTTGTTTTTTAATAAGAATCTTCAACAATTAGATTTGATATATCCATGTGAAATAGTGTACATACGCAATAAGATGGATGGAAGTGTAGAAGAATAAAAGAGTTTTAATGAGAGTGAGATGAAATGGTGTAAAAAAGTTTAAATTTACATAAGTAAAACCATGAAAGTAAAGTGGGAAGAAATATTTTTAACGAGAAAAGTAATAAATCAAGTAGTTGGGAAAAGAAAATTTAATACTCCAACTACGAAGCATAAAATAGTTGGTGTGTAAAATTAATAAATTTTTTCACTATTTTTGAAGAGAGATAAAATGGGATTAATTTGAAAATTTATATTAGTAAATGTAAAATGATAATTAATTAAAACCAGAGTAAAATATCTAAAACGCCCATTATTGATAGCCGGAGGGAGTATAAGATATGTAGGGGATTACTAGTATAATTGTTATAATAAGGGGGAGTTTGAGAAAAGGTGAGCTCGTGCTGAACTCGAGGTGAGAGAAGAGAGTAGTAATTGTGCTATTCATAGTTGGAAATCTGGAAAGGCCACTACATTTTTAGCTTTTCGAGCCAAAACCTACTAATACACCCCCCCCCCCCCCCCCCCCCCCCCTCCCTACTAGTAAATACAACTACAGTAATTATATTTTCCTCAGCCTTTTATGATACATACAAACTTCAAAACGACAGCGCCTTGGCAAAACTCAAACCCCCAAACTGACCTCTATAGAATTGGATTTTTGCGCTTTGTCCTCTACTACTATTTTCTCAATTTCCAAAAATAACTATAATTGTTAAATAGTACTAGTAGTACTTGGCCATGTACCGCAAATTATATCTTGTACCACTAGGTACATTACTTAATAATATATCACTATTCTCACTATAAGAGAGTGATATACACGTTCTTCTCTTCTTATTCTTTTTCAAAAACTCAGTTCATTATTTTTTAAAAATCACTTTTTCTTCTTCAAAATTAGTTATTATTTTTCGTCGTACTCCATTCTAAATCGCATTTAATCAAAATTTTCATACAAACACAGATTTAATAGACATCGACGATTGTATTTTCTAACAAACAACACCAAATACAACGGAAAAATCACTTCTTATTAAAAAACACTTATTTTTGTTCAAAAATCTCTTATTCTTCTTCAAAACTAACTTATTTTTCTTAAAAAAATCTCCACATCATAAAGTATGAACTATATTTGATGGATTTACGGAACCTTATTTTCGCGATTTGATGTTGGGTAATGTATTAATGATGTTATATTCGTGTTTTCTTATTCAAATAATGCTCTGTTACTCTAAAATATGATATATATATATATAAATATTTTCCGTGAGATATTGACACTTTCATGTAAAATGGGTTGCTTCTGATTATTCCCTACTGCTGGACTTGGTAGAACGTGTTATGGGACGTAACTAGAAGTAACGGGACGTTGCAGGAAGTAGTGGGACGTAGCTGGACATTTCTTAACGTGGTGCTAGTTGTTTAGGACGTAGCGAGACGTGGTAGACTATATTCTGTGAAAAATTCAGCTAAAATTCACATGTTTGGATGTATACGTGGTGTGGTAGTTATTTTTGGACATGGTGATAGTAGTTATATTCTAATTAATTTATTCCCACATGAAAAAAAATAAAAAGAAGTGGTAGACGTTTTTAGACATTGTGGCAGTTGTTTTTTGGACGTACGAGAACGTTGCAGTATTGTTAGAAGACATGGTGGAAGGTGTTATGTGAAAAAAATCATCTTAAATTCACATGCATGGATGTAGACATTTTTTGAGGTGGTACTAGTTGTTCTGAGATGTGGTGGGCTGTCTTTGTAGAAAAAATTAGTTTAAATTCACATGCATAGATATAGACGTTTCTGGACGAGGTGCTAGTTGTTTTTGGAAGTGGTGCTAGTTGTTCTGAGACGTAGTGGGCTGTTTTTGTGAAAAAAAATCAGTTTAAATTTAATTGAATGGATGTAGACGTTTTTGGATGTGGTGCTCATTGTTTTTGACTTAGTTCTAGTTGTTCTGTGATGTGGTTGACTGTCTTTGTAAAAAAAATCAGTTCAAATTCACACGCATGGATGTAGACGTTTCTGGACGTGGTACTAGTTATTTTTGACGTTGTTCTAGTTGTTCTGAGACGTGGTGGATGTCTTTGTGAAAAAAATCAGTTTAAATTCACACGCATGGATGTAGACGTTTCTGGACGTGGTGCTAGTGTTCTGAGAAGTGGTGGACTGTCTTTGTGAAAAAAATCACCTTAAATTCACATGCATGAATTTAGACGTTTCTAGAAGTGGTTCTAGTTGTTCTGTGACGTGATGGGCTGTTTTTGTAAAAAAATCAGTTCAAATTCACATGAATGGATGTAGATATTTCTGGATGTGGTGCTAGTTATTTTTAACGTGGTGCTAGTGTTATGAGACGTGGTGAACTGTCTTTGTGAAAAAAATAACTTAAATTCACATGCGTGGATGTAGACGTTCTAGACGTGGTGCTAGTTGTTCTGTGACGTGGTGGGCTGTTTTTTGTGAAAAAAATCAGTTTAAATTCATATGAATGGATGCAGACGTTTCTGGACGTGGTTCTAGTTGTTTTTGACGGGTTGCTAGTGTTGTGAGACGTGGTGGACTGTCTTTGTGAAAAAAATCAACTTAAATTCACATGCATGAATGTAGACGTTTCTGAACGTGGTGCTAGTTGTTTTTGATGTGGTGCTAGTGTTCTGAGACGTGGTGGACTGTCTTTGTAAAAAAAATCAGCTTAAATTTGCATGTATGGATGTAGACGTTTCTGGACGTGGTGCTAGTTGTTCTATGACGTGGTGGGCTATTTTTGTGAAACAAATGAGTTTAAATTCACACAAATGGAAGTAGACGTTTCTGAACGTGGTGCTAATTGATTTTGACGTGGTGCTAGTGTTATGAGACGTGGTGGATTGTCTTCGTGAAAAAAATCTGCTTAAATTCACATGCATAGATGTAGACGTTCTGGACGTGGTGCTAGTTGTTCTGTGACGTGGTGGGCTGTTTGTGAAAAAAATCAGTTTAAATTCACATGAATGGATGTAGATGTTTCTGGACGTGGTTCTAGTTGTTTTTGACGGGTTGCTAGTGTTGTGAGACGTGGTGGACTGTCTTTGTGAAAAAAATCAACTTAAATTCACATGCATGGATGTAGACATTTCTGGACGTGGTGCTAGTTATTTTTAACGTGGTGCTAGTGTTCTGAGACGTGGTGAACTGTCTTTGTGAAAAAAATTACCTTAAATTCACATGCATGGATGTAGACGTTTATGGACGTAATGCTAGTTGTTCCGTGATGTGGTGGGCTGTTTTTGTGAAAAAAATGAGTTTAAATTCACATGAATGGATGTAGACGTTTCTGAACGTGGTGCTAGTTGTTTTTGACGTGGTGCTAGTGTTATGAGACGTGGTGGACTGTCTTTGTGAAAAAAATAAGCTTAAATTCACATGCATAGATGTAGACGTTTCTGGACGTGGTGCTAGTTGTTCTGAGACGTAGTGGACTGTTTTTGTGAAAAAAATCAGTTTAAATTCACATGAATGGATGTAGACGTTTCTGGACGTGGTGCTAGTTGTCCAAGACGTGGTCGACATGCCTGAATGTAGACGTTGCGACAGTTATTTTTTGGACGTTACGACAGTTGTTCTGAGACGTTGTGGACACAGCGAGCGCACGCGTGGGCGAAACTTACTATATTTAGTAAATGTACAGCTGTTAAGTAAAAAGTTACTATATATAGTAATAGGTACATGTACCATTGGTACATGATATAATTTCTCGCCATGTACTACTACAGTAGTATTTTTTGTCGCCTCATAATGCGAATTAGCTCCTTTGTTTTCATATTTAATGCCATATAATTAAAATATATTGCGTATTTAAATTTATCGTTATTTATCATAATTTATCTATGTGTGGCAACTCTAACCTTCATAAAATAAAATGAAAGTAACCATTCGATCTTAAAAAAAAAATCGACATTTAAATTTCATAACTATTAATTTGTTATCTCATTATTCGACCTCTAAAAAAAATATACTTTTTCTTTAATCAATTATGACGACGAGAGATTCAAAATTCGAACTAGTAGAGTACCTAAAAACTTAAATGAATAGCCATCATTATTAAAAACAACTAAAATCAAATGAAAAATTGCGCATAAATAAAACAAAGAAATACATGTACAAATTTTTGTCATATTTAGTAAAATGAAAAGGATCTTGCGATAGGGTAATTTATAATCATGCATTATAATTCTTTGAGTTACAAGTTTTATCGTGCTCATCACAATAAATTTTATCTTTAATAAATTATAACTAAAATTCGATAACGAGTTCAATCTTAAATTTCAAAAATCTAATTCATAATGGATCCGTCACAAAAATTTAATTATATTATGCAACAAATAACATACAAAATAAAATAATAAATTCAAAAGAAGGTGGAAAGTGATAATAACAGCCGTGGAGGGGACGGCGGATAAGCAAGAAGAGAACTGAAAATGTCAAAAAGAAAGGGAACTAAGTTAAGAGAGCTCCCAAAGCAATCATCACCATTTTGATTATCTTCCCTACTTTTTAAATTTTTTTTTAAAAAAAATATATTCTTTTCCGACTCTTCCATCAAAAATTGTCCAATTGGCAAACAAATGTCTTACATGAATATCGACTTCCAAAGTGTGGGCCAGCAGCCCAAATTTTTCTCAAGCTTTTATCATAAAAAAGGTGAAAGTAAGGCACAAACACCTCTTTATGATGAGGCCCGGCCTGGCCCGGCCTTTATGTTGTAAAATCGTAGGGGTCACCTGGTTTTTTTGCGATAAAAGTCAATGCCTCCACTTATTACTTGCGTGCGGATGTTTGAAACCCCCTCTCTCGCACCACCCTCTCGTGTCGTGTTCGCGTCTATATTAAAAAAAAAAAAAAAAATCTTAATAAATATTATTATAATTCTTAATAATAGTTTGATCTTAACTTCTTGCATAAATTTTTAAAAACCTAATTTATTTTGTACAAATACGAATGCTAACTAGCTCATCGCACTACTACATTAAGTATAAAGGTTACCGTTAACTTTGTAAGTTCTCATGATTCCTTAAAAGTAATTCATTACAAAATTATTTTTTTTATGAATATATTTGATTTGTGATTCATTAAAAGTAAGAACAGCATGACAGTCCGTTACAAAATTATTTTTTTTAATGAAGACGTCTGATTTTTCACTTGCTACTCTCTCCACTAGCTCTTTTATTAATTTTAGGAATAGAAAATCTCTAATTAAAAGAACCAAATCTATTTATTTTCAAAAACTTAATAGGATAACTATGAAATTGACAAGCAAAATTACGCCATATTCATTGTTAAGAGAACCAAATCTATTAATTTTTAAAAAATTTACATATCTATTAATTGACAAGTAAAAGTATGTGATATTTATCATGATAAAAAACTTATAAATTATACCATATACCTACTAAATATACGTACTTATTATTATATTTAAAAATAAAATGATGACAAATCAATATAAGATCAATTTAAATTTAAAAAATTAATAAATCGTGATCAGTTTATTTTTACATATAGGTACATATAGTAGTGAGTACTAAACATAAACATATTAAGTTGGTGTGTTAAACTTGACCTTTTCTTTTTTACCAAAAAAAGAAAAATGCTAGCCGAACTTTGTTAGACTCAAAGTTGTAGAGAGACAAACCATTGAGGATTCGATTTGTAAGCTTCAAGAAAAGTAAGATAAAGTTTACTATAAGGTCAAAGATTAAGGACCAAAGATGCAAATTTTCCAAAATCTAATAATTGGAGTAATGGGGACAAAAAAAAAAAAACACACCCAATTGTTGAACAAGAAGCCCTTCAAGACTGCAACTATATATAGCCATTCCACAAACAGCATGATGGCAGCAGATTAATGGAGGTCAAAATAAACATCCATCAGCAGCAGCAACAGCAGCAACATGAATAAAGTAAAGTAGAACAAAAACAAAGTCAGTAAACAGCAAAAATACAGAGATCCAACAAGATCCCATTTTAAGATCGGCAAGTCCTATAAATCTCCCCCCTCATTACATCAACTGGAGTGTGTTCTAGTGTATAACGTTCGGGTCCCAAGTACACTCCTGTCTTCTCCAATAGTGCCAGCCCTTCATCCCTACCGAATCTTGAAGCATACAGCCTTAGATACTCAATGTCCTGCAGAGGTACCAAGTTGCAAATTCGGCGTAACCAAACCGCATTATTAATGGCCACTTTTCAAAGACTACAACTACCACAAAAAATATCCATGGTGGTAAAACTGGGATAAAGCATTCTTAAACATATCAGCATTTTACCAGATGTGAACCTTTCGTTCTACTTTTACTTTGTTCAAGATTTACGGTATAAAAGCGTTTGAAGGCTAAAACAGACGATATTCGGGATGAAGAAGTGACATAGCTGAATGTAAATTTTCAGCTTTATAGGGGATACCTGCAGGCCACTCAAAAGGCGCTCGAGCCTCAGAGAAGCGACGGGTTGCTGCGAAGTTGAGAATACCTGACCGGGGTAAAACAATACTCCGTCCCCGGGAGGAAGGCCACGCCTGAATCTTATCTGCAGAGAGATGTAGTATGAGAAAGCGTGAGAACTCGGAGACTGTAACTCTTATTCCAAGAAGAAGCTATAACATTACAAACTGGATGCAAACCTCAGCACTAGGAGCTAATGCCTTTTCGTAACAGTTTGCGCCCCAATATAGAAAACCTGTTCCCCCTTCTTTCCAAACACGCCACATCACTGCACGATGTTGCGTTCCTCGCATTCCTAGGTGCCAGTTCGGATGAGGATCAGATGGTCCCATACATACATATGTCCACCACTCCTGTGTGGAAATACAGTTACAATGAGCAGCACTGCAGCCTTAGAAAGTGACTAACCTTTTTCATCCTGAAACTGCTCCACTATTTTCTCCCAGGTGGAAATGGTACTACATAGATTGGAGACATAAACAGGCTCAAGGAGGACAGATCAGGGCAAGCAGAATGTTATCCATTTAATCTATATCTTGTTCTAAGAACAGCAGTCATATCCATCTTAAATACCACATAAGGAGGGACAGCGGCAATGCAATAAATGCTTAAGGCAAGTTTAATTTCATACCAAAAGAAAGTGGTGCAGCTTACCTCACCATTTTCAGGTTGTATCTCAGCAATGATATTCTTTGCCAAATCCTCTCGGTTACCAATCACCCATTCACTGCAAAGAGAGAAAAATGACCCCCTATGGTGCATCACGCGAAGCCAAAGGTTCTACGATAATTACATTTCTCCAACTTATTTCTTTCCTTATTAAATTTGGGTTCTGGATGGCTTTTTTTTTTTTTTTTGGGGGGGGGGGGGGGGGGTGGTGGTGAACAGTACTGAAATTCATCACAAAAGTGAATGATCTTATTAGGAGGACACCTTCCAATACTTTTGCTCCCTCAAAACTCAAGTACCAAAAGTTAAGCTATAGAAACCAATACCTTGTACAATAGATTTGAGTATGCGGGCGTAAAAACTCAGGAACTTTCAAAAAGGCCTCAAAATTATTAGAAGCAAGAGGAGCATCACTTGGACCTGTAGAAAGTTCAGGTGGCATCACATGATTCAGCCAAACTGCATAGTGTTGATAAAGAACAACAGAAAATTTCTACTGGAAGAGAGAAAGGGCAACTCAAATTCAAAAGTCAAACAAATAAATCCAAAATTTTAGACTATCCGCAAAAATGGGGGATCACAAGTACAGATGAACAAGTTTATAGTTAGTAGTTAAACCGGACAGAAGGGTTCTAAAAGAGTTATTGTTAAAACTCTAATCGCATAATTTATACTAAATTGTTAACAAAATTCCGCCTTTGCCTTGTAAGTTCCATCTACAGAATAATGTTAAATGACATCCTATCCATGGTTGTTTACTTACACCTCTTAAGAAATGTATACTTAGAAATCTCTAACAGATATTTAACCATGTCATATTCATCAACTAGTGAGATACTACCATAGTCTCTCTTCACAAGTAAACACTATGGTCCAGAAACCAGATCAAAGCTCCAAACTTCAAAGTTAATGTTGACGAGGGCAAAAGCCAAATCACAAGGAAGTGTGCAGACGATATGGAAGATAGACAAAGTAGTCTATGATTAGAGGGGGAAATCCTACCACAGTAGTATGTTGTAAGAACTCGAGCATCAGGTGCATATGCATGAATCTCACTAGCCAAGGTGCGAACTGCATTATAGTGTTCCGAATTCAGCGGCTGAAAGAAGTTCAGAGATCAGCATAATCCATAAAAACGCTTAATGTAAGACCCAACCCTTCTCCCTTCCTCTCTCTTCCTCTGATCAAACAAAAATAAAAGAAAAAAATCTACTCATTTTGAAAGCAAAAGGAAAAGCCTTTTTTTCAATTCTCAGAAAGTTATTAGTTTTTTAGGCCAGAAGGACTATCCACTGTGCAATATCGTTATTCGTTTATTTTTCACCTTCCAAATTACTTTCTCTCCTGGCACACGTACAATTTCATTATATAATAAACAATCACACAGAATAAGGTGGCTTACATGCTAAGACAATTGTTTACAGCTCTCTGCCATGAAAGAAAGAAAGTTAAGTTGCAGTAGTTTAATTACTCAAACATACATTTATTCTTAATCTTAAATCATCATCAAAGAAAGAAAGAAAGAAGCGACCCAGAGGGGAGTGGGGAGGGGAAGACACACAAGGAGAGTTCACCGAAAATGAAAAATATTGATGGAAGTAACAGAAATTCAATTTTTGATGTATTTAATATCAATTTAAAAGACAATTCAACTACCATCAGGACCTCCTACTCCATATTCATAACGTATAAGTCTCAAGTCACCCTGTGGATACAGGGGCTAAGAATAACATACAAGCAGTAAAAGATACCACCATGAGGAAAGAACAAGGCAGTAGTGCAGCGATTAAGAACAAACACAGAACCTATAAGAACCAATGTAGGAAAAAGATATGTTTGTTTATCTGGTGGTTGTGAGGAAGCAAAAAGGAAATTCTTTGACTGAAGTGAAACCACGATGACATGGTGTAACTACAGGACTGAAATAACAAACTGAAGGCAGAAGTTCTTAAGCCTGTTTGGCACTAGCAAAAGGAGAGTGCAGACAAGTTGCAATAGAAAAATCTTACCTCATCCCACAGGTAAAAATACGCCTTTCTCCAGTGAGTCTTTTTGCTCAAAATATCAATTTCCTTATGTAAGTAATCCTCTGTCTTATCACTAGTAATGGGAATTGAAAGGCAAAAAGTAATTATCAAATCATATTAGGAAAGACAATCATAACAATATCAAACAGATTACTAATTCAAACCTGAAAACTATTGGACCACATGGGACAGCATATGCTGCAAGGCGAGGATCAGAAAAATACTCATCTGATTTTGGATGATCAGCTGTATCAAAACGGGCATCAGTAAGAACTTGCAATATAGATGACAAAAGAACACTAAAATATAAATCCCAAAAATCTAATTAGGTTCTTTACTCTTTCATCTTTGGTTTTCATAGCAGGTTGCTTAGGTATCCAACTCTTTAGAGGTTTGAAGAGTATTTACATTGATACAAGATCATAAAGCTGCTTCATTCTAATACCTGGCCATGGGCTGGTGTATGTCAAAACTCTCATGCTGTCACCCCATCTGCAGAAATAAGGGCTGATTCTAAACTGAAGCAGCCACTTAAAGTGTTGATCAAGTGCCTCGTACCAATCACTGCTTCCATGTTCAACACCAAAACGATCTTCAATCACTGTGTCAGATACCTAGTATGGCTAAGGAAGCATACAATCCACTATTTGACATCTATTCTAAATCACACGTTTAAGTGCATAATACACTCTCCTGAAATTATGAAATTGTCAGCATTCAACTCCACTCCCCAAAGGAAAGACACTGACCCCTGACCCCTCAAGGCTGTTTATAAAACTCGTATCAGCAATCAGAAGAACTTCACAATGATATCATAACACTTTGGCATGTAATCACAACAATTCTTATAGCAACTCACGAGAAATTAACAGAACAAGTGAAGCCTCATAAGTAGGAAATTTTTGTATAAGAGAAGAACTATGTTTTCAAATTGATTTGACATGCCAAATGAACTCGCAGTATTCCTCAAAATATATGCACTGCCGGAATGAGAGAAAGTGTATCTTCTAACACTAACCTATCAAGTAAAGCTTCAGATTAAAATAAGTTATCAGGATACACCAATAACAGCAGGTAGGGAAGGGGTTTCTGGTAGAACGAAATCCCAAACTGTCAAACTTATCTTCAGCCTGACAGAAAGGTTCGAAATAGCATCTTCATCCATCATATCTACAGGGGTACTATCTGAAATGCAATCAGAGAATAATGGGGACACCAGAGCCATTTTCAAATATGAGGTAGCTGAATTCACCCTTTCCACCTAGGAAAAGAAAAAAGTAGTTTGAATATTAATCATAGGCCAAAGAAAAATATAAGATCCTATGATACTATTACCAAAATACCAACCACTTCTTCTATAGGTTTTCCGTCAATGGGCTCCATAACTTCTAAACAGTTCCTAAGTTGTCTGTACAGTTGAGACTTCTCTGCTTTACTCAGGCAAGACGCTCCAAATCTGTAACAAGTCAGAGTAAATAATGCAGATGAATAATACTTAATTCACGTCTTGAAGCACTTATTTCTTGAAATAAGAACTGCTCGAAAATTCATCATAAATTCCATCACAAGAATAATATTTAACTGAAATAAAGAGGATAGACAATCACTCTGCATCAGCTCTAGTAGCCGTAATTATTAGCTCTCCATCATATTGACCAGGAGGTTGTGCATTTGGAACATCCACAGAAACCCACATCGCAGTTGTTTCACTGCAAAAACAAAAGCACACTTATTGACATTTCTATAAATTTGCCTAGATGGGGACATAAAGAGAAGGGGACGGCCCATGAAAGTAAAAGATGAACTTAATAATATACCCAGGTGACAAATTAAGATGACAAGTTGGCATATCAAGGGGCACAAGAGCATCTGGAACTCCCAGTATGGAAACTACTCGCCGTAGTGTCAGTGCTTGACCAGCTATCAATCTGGAGAAAATAAATGTACCCTTCATGTTTTTATTTTCCAATATTATAATATCTATAAGCACCAGAAAATGAGAGTCAAGAAATTAACCTATCCCCTGATGTAGAGCATAGATCAGTACAGTGAATTTGTACAGATCCTGCAATATTAGACCTACTCCAAGAAAATTTTGGCCGTAAAGCAATTTGAATACTTTCCCTCTCGTTCCTTGCTGCTAGGAGAGATATCTACAAATAAACCAATTATTAGATTGGAATCCAACACAAAAAAATTATGTTGCCAAGCACCAGTGAATAGCAAAAGATTACATCAAGTGATTAAAGAACTTCAATTTCATGACAATGACTTCAAACAAAGAAGAGCACTGGTAGAAAGGTATGAAAAAACTGATCAAGGTTCACCAAAGTATAATAAAGTGGCTTCTTTCCAGTATCAGTCACTCGCACAAGAGACAGGTTTGACTAGCAAAGGGAAGGAAACCCATTAAAAAAATGACATTTGAACAAAAACTTGACAACAGCAAATTTACAATAGCACTCACAGGTTCTAATGATCGCGGCATATCCTGGGGTCCAACGTTGGCTGTGTTCGGCATGCACCAAATATGAACTAATTCTGAAGTTGGAACTTTCATAGGATCAATCGATCCCATTAATTTACTAGGATCATGTATACCAGTATCACTCCATCCATATGCTGTTCCTCCACCAGCAACACCTTCAACTGGCGGCACCATCATTTCTTGATGATTATCTGTATACCACATCATACAAAACGGTACACATATTGAGCAAAGACATCTCTTTGATCCATTTGACAACAATATTCTGTTATTTTTTCAAATTTTCCCCAAAAAAACCATTTCAGCTTATATGATAGTTGAGGCCAGACAGTTATTACCCAGAGACACAAAAACTTCTTGGTTCGAGCCTCTACATAAAATCTACTTCAAATTGCGCAATGAAACTTAAGCAAATCCTGTGCATAATAAACCCCGGTTCTTGAATTTTCCATCTCCAGAGACTGATCCTACTTTGATGCTCTAGAACATACATCATATCATATATTGATTTGAGCTGCCATGGCAGCATCGTAAGTCTTGACTTATCTATGTTCCTACATACAAAAGTTTAAAGAAAAAAAAAAAAAACCATCTCATTTGGCGTCTCATAACCTACTTATCCTAAACAGTAACAATTCGGAAGGATTATTACATGGCCCATGGTCTTCCCAAGGAAGCTTCCCAAAGATTCCATCTTGTGCTTCACACTTCCTAGTTTAATCATGGTTGATTACGTGCTAATTACAACTCAAACCAAAAGTACGGTAGAATCAAACGAATCCCTCATATTCAACCTCAACAACGCCGAAAATCATCCCCAAATTACACCGAACTAACCAATATTTACTTGCATAAAAGCGCCTAAACAAAGATGATAGATAGGGAAAAGTATCAAACTTCTTACATGATCATCAAAGAAACAATCCAATGAGGAATGAGTTTAATCATCACAAACCCAAATTGATTTCGATGAAAAGATGGTTTATGAATAGGGGGAGTAGCGGAAATGGGAATCACAGTACTAACCAGAGTGCTCCATTGTTGGCGTGGGATAGGCAAAGACGGCAACTTTGATTCGCTTCTACACAGAATTTTACAAGAATCGTGAATTTGTCCAAGTCAAGTAAACTTTGTGCTGTGTTTTCTTCACAGAAAATGCTGGCAATGATTGCTAACGTTGGCAAATTCGAAAATTTGTAGTGATAATAATACTGAAGTTTTTGCTAATTGGATGAATTAAGGATTGTTTTTCTTAACTTTGATTGTCGTTGAGCAACGTGGGATTCGATTTGGTAAAACATGGTGGAGAAACTCAAAAGTTTGGTAGGACCGGAGAGGTATCCATCAGTCCACGTGGCTCTTGGATATTGATTCCGCTGGGTTATTATCCTCTGGTGTCAAGCTCACGGTACACCCGCGTTCCATTGATTTTATTTTCTTGTAATAATTTTTTTACACTTTCTCTTATTTTATTAATAATTTTTTCTTGATGTGTTCATTCCCCAATAACTGTTGCTCAATAGAGGAACGAACTATGTTATATTGTTATGTCTTTTTGAGGAGTTTAAATCATCAATTTCTGCTAAAAAAAATTAAATTAAATTCAGTCAAAGATGAAGCAGCAAAAGAGGTTGGATCTTATGTGGATTATAACTTACAAGAGTCTGAAGTTTGAGAAGCAAACTATGCAGTACAACAATTGGCAAAACAAGATCACTTACTAAACTTTTAGCAAAATAGATTCCTCCTCTATTGTCTAGATTACAACATTATGGGCTTATCAAAACAAAAGCAAAGAAATATATGCCAGAACACCATTTGCTTTTGCTATATGCTCAATCTTTTCATCTTTCAAATCACAAGGATTGTTCCATGGAAGTACCTCCAAATTTCTCACAAATACCTGAAAAAAGAGTACTTGAAAATGACCCAGAGAGAGCAAGAGAAGCGGTTAAGGTTCGGAATGTATCAGTTTCTAGGGCCAATCTTAGATATAGAGCCAGAGACTGAAATTTGTTCCACAAAGTTGCAAAATATAGTGTTCTAAAAGCATACAACTTGTTAAAGAAGGCCAGAACATGAACCAAAAACACATAACCAGGCTTCCGCATCAATGTAATCGCGGCATCTACCAACAGACTATTAATGGTATTGGATTAGTGCAAAAAAGCGAACTAAACATTCAAATATGAGTCTTGCCCAAGTTAAGGAAACGACAACTTACCTTAAAAAAAGACTATCATTCATATTACCTAAGGAAAAGCAAATCTTCTCAAATCTGGAGAGTTAGCTTGCTATCAATTGTCATTTGACTACACATATAGTACTTGGAAACAACTTCAATGGATTTCATCAAGATTTGTGATAGGAACAAACAGGAATAGAAAACAGAACTGGATGTCGTCAATTGCAATGTCAGGGGTTAAAGAGTAGAAATACCTTTTGCAGAAGTCAGTGACATACTTGGATGTGTTGTAGCAAATAAACCACATCAACACAATTACCAAAGTGTCTAAGAAGATGTTAAGGACAACTTGGAACTTCGCTTAAAACACAACAAGCTTTAACAATATCAAGATGGTTCAATAAGAACTGCATCGTTTAGCCACGTACTCCAGTAGTCGAGAACAACAGTTTAACAACAATCACTTCTCATCGAGACTCTGGCTAAAGAAGCTCATTAGTAAGGCAATCACAACTCATATATATATTTATATCTATACAACATATAGAAATGCAGCCCAGGCAAGTCCACTTGACAACTAAAACCTACAAAGCTCGGAAAATTAGGGACTATCTCATTTTCAAGATGCAGAAATCACATTAACTACATGGCCTCAATCAGAATTGATAAAACAGCCACCTTAAGTCTAGAATCTGATATAAGAATATAAAGCCTAAAGATCAAATAATGAACAAATTTATCCACTTTGAGCAAGAACTAAAATCTGCTAGTGAAGATGTGACATCCATAAAGATAAAGGATACTGAAGAGGTAACGTTCCCACCAATCCAACATGTACAGTCCAAAAGTGACATTGTAAAGGTAAATCTTGCGCTGAATCCAGTTCATGGCACTAAGAAAATCCCTAAAAACAATAATGGATAGCGTCGTTAGTATTGCCTAAACATACAAGACGAATACGAAATTCATCCAAACAAAAATCAATCTTTCCCATCATTTAATCTGTGCTCATAACTTAGGGACCATTAACAGATGCATCACATGCATAAAATCATAGTTCAAATACAAAAAAAAGGACAAAACCCACGAATCTGTGTATTGTGAAAGCACATAATTGACAATTAAGGTGATTATTTAATGGCCCGTAGCAGGCTTATCAAATCAATCGATGAAACTAAAACACCAAATTTGGATCTCCAGCACGTATAAAAACACAAAAAGAACAATTCGAACCCATAAAATCTTCTACAACAAAATTACAAACTTGGAGTCACCTTGAAGCAGCGGCAGTCGGAGTGGCAGTAGCGAGATTGAAAAGTTCCTGACCCAATGAAAGATGGGAAGAGAGAGATCGTCCAATTGAGATATGGATAGCAATTAAGGAGAGGAAATCGAGGGGGGTTGTCAGAGAAGAAGGAGCTAATCGGGCGGCGGTGATCCGGAATGTTTATTCAGTTGAATGAATCGACAGAGTCACAGCTTGTGCTCGTGTATTCTTGTTTGGCGTCTGTGTCTGAGAGCTGCCATTTGCACAGGGAGAGAAGCTCCTCGCTTCTTATTTTCACCAAAAATTAAAAAATAAAAAATTACTAACACGCCCGTTCCTTTTTACTTTTTTTACTAGTACCCACATATTTTCCCATTTTTGCTGATTAGACCCCCCAAAGTTCTATAAATTGAAGCTTTGAGCTATAACAAAAGCATGTCTGAAAACCAAATAGAGTATTTGTTACTCCTTATGTTTATAAATACTCATATTTACATAAAATTAAATAATTATGATATTTCATTCTCGATTCTACAATAATTTTTATGAAAATCTTTCATTTGATTCTCTTTTTTACTTTTACATATTTCATTTGCTTCTCTTTGATTTTTACATAATGTATGTTAATTTTTGGCCTTATTTTTTTGTTATGATCCATTCAATCTCACATAAAAAAAATATATACATGAATTATATTTCATATTTTAAAAAAATTTAATAATGAGTATAACACTCTATTGTAACAATGGAAAGAATAATATATAATTACCTTTTTGATAAATTTCTAAATGAACAATTTTAATAAATTCTTTAAATTTCTTATTTTATTAAGTTTAACTTTATGTATTCATTTATCTCTAGAATATATTGAACGTAATGTTTTTGAATAATAATATTATATTCTATATAATATTTCCCAAATATTTTTATTTGGATCATTAATAAAATTGAATATCCAAATAAGCCTAAATTAAAGCCCCTAAAGAGACCGACCTATTTAAAATTCAAAATGCTATTACTAGAGTCCGTTTACGGTGGTACTATAGGAGTAGGATGAATTTTACTCCTACTTGCTACAGTAAGCGCGCGCGCTACAGTGACGCGCTATAGTTTCGCGCTACAGTAACGCTACAGTTTTTTTTTTTTTTTGACGCACAAACTTTTAAAAAAAAATACCTTTTTTATAAAAAATTCTTTTTAAAAAAAAAATACTTTTTTTAACAAGGGAAATCAGATCAGGATTATATAGACATCAGATGAGAGAATACAAGATATCAGATCAACAGACTATAGATATCAGATCAAGAATATAAAAGAAATCATACAGTAGAACTAAAATATAATTAACAAGAGAGATCATATCAGGATTATATAGACATCAGATCAGCGAATACTTGACATCAGATCAACAGACTATAGATATCAGATCAAGAATATAAAAGAAATCATACAGTAGAACTAAAACATACTTAAAAAGGGAGATCAGATCAACAGACTATAGACATCAGATCAGTGTATACTTGACATCAGATCAACAGACTATAGACATCAGATCAAGATTTTAAAAGAAATCACACAGCAGAACTAAAACATACTTAACAAAGGAGATCAGATCAGGATTATATAGACATCAGATCAACTCATACTTGACATCAGATCAACAGACTATAGACATCAGATCAAGATTTTAAAAGAAATCACACAGCAGAACTAAAACATACTTAACAAAGGAGATCAGATCAGGATTATATAGACATCAGATCAACTCATAACTGACATCAGATCAACAGACTATAGACATCAGATCAAGATTTTAAAAGAAATCATACAGTAGAACTAAAACATACTTAAAAAGGGAGATCAGATCAACAGACTATAGACATCAGATCAGCGTATACTTGACATCAGATCAACAGACTATAGACATCAGATCAAGATTTTAAAAGAAATCACACAGCAGAACTAAAACATACTTAACAAAGGAGATCAGATCAGGATTATATAGACATCAGATCAACTCATACTTAACATCAGATCAACAGACTATAGATATCAGATCAAAAATATAAAAGAAATCATACAGTAGAACTAAAATATACTTAACAAGGTAGATCAAATCATGATTATATAGACATCAGATCAACTCATACTTAACATCAGATCAACAGACTATAGATATCAGATCAAAAATATAAAAGAAATCATACAGTAGAACTAAAATATACTTAACAAAGTAGATCAAATCATGATTATATAGACATCAGATCACAAAATAGCAGACATCAGATCAACAGAATTTAGATATCAGATCAAAAATATAAAAGAAATCATATCATACAACAAAAACGTCCATAATATGTATCATAATAGCCAAAAATAACAAAAGAAACGAAGGTACTGTAGCGCGTTTACTGTAGCGCGCGGAACTGTAGCGCGTTACTGTAGCGCGCGCGCGGGGAACTGTAGCGCGCTACTGTAGCGGGGTAGGAGTAAAATCACCATATAAATTACCCTATTACTATGTACAGTTCTAACTTCATTTACCAGGGCAAAGCGGCACTTAAGTTGCCTGCCATGTCCTATAAATACCCGGGCAGGCAGCTTTACTTCTGAAATTCCAAATCAACAACCAAAAAAAAAAAAAAAAAAAACGCTCTCTCCCTTACCTTAACCCCTCAAAAAATCCAGACAATTCAGGATTCTCCATTGAAGCGCGAAATCGCTAAATCTTAAAGCTTAGCTCGCGAGTAGCAGCGATGGAGAGTGCATTCGCAAGTGCGTCTGCGATAAGCGACCAGAGGCAAAAGATCGAGCAGTATAAGCACATCCTGTCCACGGTTCTGGCTGCCAGCGACATCGTACAAGCGAGAAGATTTATCGATCACAGTTGAGTTTTACTTTTTGAATAATCTGTTTACGGTTCTGTTTAATTTTGATTTCGTAACTTTAATTTTCAAAATTTTTATTTTGTAGTGCTGTCGGATGATGTGCCTCTTGTCGTTTCAAGGCAGCTTTTGCAAATGTTCGCTCAGGAGTTGGGGAATTTGCAGGCTGACGCGCAAAAGGAGATTGCTCACTACACGCTGGATCAGATTCAACCTCGCGTAGTGTCGTTTGAAGAACAAGTTCGTCTACAATTTATTTTAGACATATATTATGTGTTGCGTGATATTACTTGATGATTTGGAACAAATTTAGTGTTTACGTTTGATTAATTGTCGACGTGAATTTTTGTCAGATGTTTTTATTTTAGTGATGACATTATGACTTTCAAAGTACGTATCTGTTGGAACGAATTTTCTGATTTTCCAGAGATTTTATTATGTGAATTTTTATTCTAGACATGCAAGATTTAGATTATTATCTGATTTCCTGATATTTTTGTGATAAATCTTCAGCACATTATGCTTTATGGTTTGCTCATCCTCTCTAAGGTGCGATTCCTCATTGAATGTGGTTTAGGTGCTGATAATCAGGGAAAAGCTTGCGGAATTATACGAGTCTGAACAACTTTGGTCAAAAGCTGCGCAGATGCTCAGTGGCATAGATTTAGATTCTGGAATGAGGTTTCTGGATTCTTGTTAGTTTCAACTTGTTTGCATGTTACTATTACTATTATTATTATTATTATTATTATTATTATTATTATTATTATTATTATTATTGTTATTATTATTATTTGATTTTTCTGAGTTCTAATATGCTGCTTATTTTGAAATATTGTCAGAGTGATTGATGATACCTTTAGGTTATCAAAATGTGTGCAAATTGCACGTCTCTACCTTGAGGTACTTGTTCTATGTGTTTATGATAATCATTCCTTTTCTTTTCATAATATAAGCACCTGTTTGTGTTAATATTTGAATTTGATTCCGTGGTAACCTTTGGAGATCAATGCATGATGTGTTGTTAAACACAATTGAATTTCCACTGATAATGTTACTTGCAGTCCTCAGGGTACACACAGTTTCTATTAAATGAACAATTGAAATATTCATAGTGCAGATGTGGTTGTCAATGGGAACCATTCAATGCACAACGATATCAAAACTTTGTCACACTTTATACCAAACCACAATCACAATATTTTCTTACTTGTGAAAAAGAAAACAGAAAGCTTAGCTCCAGTAGCATAATGAGAAGTTGAATGAATGTGCTTTTACACTATTGTCTGTTGATAGTTCCAACATAATGTTAACCCTTATGTTGTATGTACGAGTTTGTCAATCTCTTTGGCAGTGCCTAATGCCATTATTAGTGCTAGTGGTTGTCTATTTACGTAGGTAAAGTACAACAAGTAAGGTGTACCTGATTGAATGTATTTATTATTGTACAATGAGCAAAAAGAAAGAATGCCAAAATTGTAATTCAATAATTTGTGCAATATGTGTATCTATTACATTCTTCTGGAGAGAGTTTGTAAACTGATAAAAAATAAAATTTCAACTTTAGAAAAATGATTCCTGTTTACTCATCGTCAGATGTTCCACTGTGTTTAGTTGCTATATATGACCAAACCTTAGGTAATTAGCCCTATGTTGTAACTCATAGAAATGTGTTTTCACTATTGCACTTGTCATTTGTATTTCTCTGATATTTCTTCATGGAAACCATGAAAATCAAGAGTATCTACTGTAAATGGATTGCTGTTTTGTTTGTAGGATGATGATGCTGTTAATGCTGAAGCCTTTATCAATAAAGCTTCTTTTTTAGTTAGCAACAGTAAGCACGAAGTGTTGAATTTGCAGTACAAGGTTGGTCCCTAACATTGAGAATACCTTTATGTTTGCTATTTGGAAGCCTATACAACTACTTACATGAATTATTTCTTCATGATTCTTCCAGGTTTGTTATGCTAGGATTTTAGATTTAAAGAGGAAATTCTTGGAAGCTGCAATACGCTATTATGACATTTCTCAAATTGAGAAGCGGCAAATTGGTGATGAGTATGTTTTCCAGAATCAGATTCCCTTAGATATTTTTGATAAACTTGAAATCTTAATTTTCATGAATTAGTATTTTGCTGAAATCTTTTAGTTTTAGTTTGTTATAAGTAAAAGGCTTTTCACCTGATCCTAATTATTTTACTTCTTCACCACTTGTACTCAGAGATTGTAAAACAGATACTAACTGTTACAGAAGGTTAATGTGATTATTGGAATACCCTTTTTAAATTTTGATGTTTGCAAGTTTGAGTTCTAATTCAAGAGGCTTTTGGAGATTTCATACTTTTACTTGAAATTGTTTTGAATTTACAGAGAAATTGATGAAGAAGCATTGGAGCAAGCTTTATCAGCTGCTATAACGTGCACAATTTTGGCTGCCGCAGGTCCTCAGCGTTCACGTGTTCTGGCCACGCTATACAAGGTTTACTACTAAGGACCATTTAGAGCTTTGAAATCCATCACAAAGGTCCCCCCCCCCCCCGCCCCGGCGATCCTCTCTACTCTGCATTCTGTGCATGATAATTGTGGCATTGTTGTATAACTCGAAATAAAATTCTGCATTCTTATGACTGTGAAAATGTTTAGATTTTATTTGTCAAATGACTATTACGAATTTTTTCACTTATGTTCTAATGTATGAACAATGAGCTTATGAATGTGTTAAAGTTGGGTCAAGGGAAAATTTACATTTTACTGTTGGTGTTCTTAAAGTTCCTCCATCTTTCTTTTTATGTTTCTTTTTGTCATTTCTGTTTGATGTACTACTTCTTTGAGTTGGCAGTTTTTGATATTTCATGTACTTTAACATTTATGGTAATTGATGTGAAACTTAGCACAATGAGCTATGTTCATAGGCCTGCAATCAATTGTTGATCTTTTTAGCATTTACTAAATTAGGCCCCAATAGAAGTTATTACTCAACATGTCCTTGGCTTTGGTTAATTTTCAATACTTGTTGCAGGATGAACGGTGCACGAAGTTGAAAATTTTTCCAATCTTACAGAAGGTACTATAAATGTCTCCTTTTGTTATAAACTTAATGTGTTTTGGTAGCCTGATTGTTGTAGCATAATGGGGACCATGATTTTTTATTAATTTGTTTTATTAGTTTGGATATGAGGTTTAAGTTTTAATATGGGATTTGTAGGTTTATCTGGAGAGAATTTTGAGGAAACCAGAAATTGATGCTTTTGCTGAAGAGCTAAAACCACATCAGGTCAAATTTACTTTGCAATGACTTTCCAAACTCTAATATTTGATGCCACTGATCCTAATTAACCCTTTCAAATGCATAAAACGATGGATATCTGTTTCAGAAAGCCCTATTGCCGGACAACTTTACTGTCTTGGATCGTGCTATGATTGAGCACAATCTTTTGAGTGCCAGTAAACTGTACACAAATATAAGGTGGAGAATCTTTTCTTCTTTATTCCCTTAGCTTGTACATTTTTCTGTAAGTTCATATTTAGTCTTTTTGTTTGTCTGACTTGTGTCATTTCTCTTCCAAATAGCTTTGTAGAGTTGGGCACCTTGCTGGGCATTGCTCCTCACAAGGTACCCCCGTGCGACATGTTTAGCTTTCCTTACCTGTAGATTCTTTACATTCTGAGTTGCAAACTTATATGATTACCTCTGTCCCAAAATAATAATCATGTTTGTTGAACTAAAATGGTACAATAAACAAGACTATTATTCTAGGACGGAGGGAATACCATTTACTTAGCATAATTCCAAAACTTCAATGATGATTTCAGTTATATTGGTGCATTGTTGAAGTATTATCATTATCTATCCATGACCTCTTAGATGAGGTCATTTCTCAATTTGGTACTGATTTTCTTTGCAGGCAGAAAAAATAGCTTCAAGAATGATATATGAGGATAGAATGAAGGGCTCTATTGACCAGGTAGAATGTTAAGACTTTCATTCTCGAGTTCCCATATAGCTTGAATAGATTTTTCTTTCATTTGTTAATCCATCTGTGTCCTACTTTTACTTAAAAAAGCTTTACTCATATAATAGAGTGTAATGCTTCTTGTTATAGTATTCTAATACTAATACAAGGATTGCTGTATCAGGTAGAAGCTGTCATACATTTTGAAGATGATTCTGAAGAACTCCAGCGTTGGGATCAACAGGTAAACACCCTTTACCTTTACTTTGTTCCCTTAAGAGTCACATAGAGCATTGATCAGATAGTGTAATCTTTAGGTCTTTAATGATTGGGTAGTACTAAATGCCGCCTCCTTTCTCTTATTCATCGTCTCCATTTTTATCAAAATACCCTTAATTATTTTTTAAAAAATAATTAAGAGTATTTTGATAAAAATGAGGTAAACTGGTAATTTAAGAAGCGATAAATAAGAAAAAATTTACGGTAGGTTCTAGGAGAGGTCTTCACCCATTTATGCTTTGATTAATTCCAACTTCTACCCTAACATTTCATGCAACTTTTTACAGATTGTCGGACTTTGTCAGGCACTGAACGATGTACTTGATAGCATGGCAAAGAAGGGCTTACCAATTCCTGTGTAATTATGGTATTCATTAGGATCCTCTTGTTAGCTCTACGTTTATAAATTTCAATTTTACGAGGGAACCACTTTTTGTTAGCTGAACCTACTTTGCTTGCAATCGGAGTCTGGAAATTCTATGTACATCTTTTGGTTGTCGGCTTTGAAAAGCCTTTAAATTAGCCAGGTTTCCATTTACAATTTGAATGATGGATTGAGAAACGACTATGCCTATTGCGATCATTAAAACTTGGATCAAGAATGTATATATTTCAGCCTATGTAGAAGGAGATGAGCACTTCGATGAATCCTTTCCTCCCTGCAGCAGTACATCGTGATTAATGGATGCCAATTGGGACAAATTCTGCAAGGCACCAAAAAAATGCGGTCAGAAATAGCAAAGTTATGAAAAAACAAAGATGCAAAATAATAAATTATCAGATGTCAATTGTGCATCTTTAGGAATTAAAATTAAAATTTTTTTCTTAAACTGAATCTGTTTACACATATCTGATATTAAATATTTTTCTTATAATGTTCGAATGCATAAACGTTTTGAAAAGTAATCATGATCGGATAATAAATGTGCATCTTTTGCACTTTTTATGAAACAATTAGAATAATTAAAAACAACTAATTGGTGAAGGAAACATGACATTTGGATGACTTCACAAAAAAAAGTTAGAAAATTTTAATTTTTAAAATTTCTAAAATTTTGTGACTAGCTTTATTTTTGACAAAAATTTGTAATGTTAAGAAAGAAGTAAAATAAGCTTTAAAAGTCCCTTATTAAACAAATAGAATTTGAAGAAAGATTCCAATGGTCAAAAAATACCACATTTTGATAACTTGAATTTTTGTTTCAAAGTTTAGAAATTTCAAATTTGTGTGTGCTATAGGCTTAGGCTTTGGCTTTGGTTTTTGGTGAAAATTCATGATTTTATTCAAATGGGAATCTAAGCTTTAAATAGTCCTTAATTTCTTATGAAACAATTAGAATAATTAAAAACAAGGAAACATCACATTTTGATGATTTCGAAAGAAATTTAGAAAGTTTCAAAAAAAAAAAATGTATGGGTTATATAACTTTTCGTTTTCGACAAAAATTTTTAAAATTAAAAAGGAAGCAAAATAAGCTTTAAAAATACCAAATGTCATGTTTTCGATCACCCGATTACTCTACAATCCCACCACCCGATGAGCTAACGGAACTTAAAACAAGAAATATTTTCCTTCTTTTATTTCCCTCATCAAAATCAAAAAGAAAGTGTTCGAAGACACCCAATTAGCGCATCAAAAGTAGTAAGGAAGTAGTGTAGAAAAGCTCGCATTTACTTACCTTGAAGGAAAAATTTATTAAAGAGAGATCAAGAGGAGAACTGAACTCAGCAAGATCACCAAACTCGTCCAGCTTCTGCAGAAAAGATTAAGATTTGTAGGATTTCAGTAAAAATTTAAGAAATGCATGCATCTATGTCCTTCATGAAAATCGAGTAAAGTCTGACATTTTACACGACTGAATTAAGCAGCTTGAACAAACAAAGATGCAGAAGAAACAGAATCCTCTTTTACCTCAAGCCCCGAAGTTGAGCACAAGTCAGACGCATCAGAAGCAGAATCACTGGAATCCCCGTCATTTTCAAGTTCAATTGAATTGTACCGTGAGACAAAATAGCTTGTGTCATCATGACTTTCAGGTTGAGGAACAAAGACAGCCTATAAACGCCAAAACAAGTAAATAATTAATGATACTGGAAAGACCCTAGTCAGCACTAGTAATTTTCCTACTATTTGTCAGATGAACAAAATTCCAAAACAAATTTCCTCATATTCAGAAAATCTGTTGGTTCTTGGATGAGGTTAGTAAGTGGCATGACCATAGCTCAGTCAGCTAATAAAACTATCTGATGTGAGATCCAAATTCTAGGAGCACCACTTAGTTAATAAAACTTTACTATACACTGGCTACCCACTGTAAAAATATGAAGAGATTCACTATGTAAAGAAACATAAGTTGAAATTTTGCATCTCTGACCTTTTGCATGGTTAGGTTGTCCCAGTCAACTCCCCTAAAGAACGGGTGTGCTTTTACCTATACAAGTATCACACAATTACTCACATCCTCCAGAAATCAAAATGTAATAACTGATATTGTCAGTGGCAACAGGAAACTGAAATTATGATACAAAAGTTCAGTGCAACCTCCGATGCTCCCTTCACTCCAAGCCGCTGATCTGGATCATGATCTAGAAACCTGTACAGAGATACACATAACATGACTTCACTCAGGCAGAACAAGTACTAAGGTAATGGACAGAGAATAGAAGCAGAGGGGCAAAAGAACAAAGTTCTAAAAGTGCAAAATAATACTAGAGAGATTCTCTATGATTACGATATCATGATTGGAGACAGAAGTAGAGGGAAATATGTTCATTTAAAGCTCATTCATAGGCCTCTACACAAACAGAACAATTTAAACAAGCAAAGTCACAAGAGTATGACCTAAAGACCACCCAATATTAGAAACCTAATTGTCATATTAGAAAGCCTCTGTTTCAACAAATAATTTACTCAGCAAATAAGAGTCAAATATTTGTTTCCCGTTTCTTTGGTGACTAAAAAAGTGCAGAAGATGGATTGGCAGCAAACAAGGTCTTCACTTCATTGACATTCTTGCACTTTTGAGAATATCATGAATGATTTCTACTTGAAAAGTTCTTATATTCTTAATCAAAGGGCTCAAACATAAGAGGAGGGCACCGGCTTGAATAAGCATCACACTTGACCTCTAAGTTGAATCTTGTTAATCTTAAGATGACAGCGTAAGTATTCCCTCAGTACCATGAAAAGGTGACTAACAAAGGAGAACTCATCAATCCATGAAATAAGAAATTTGGCATCATCAGTCCAAACTAGTGCTTACTGCTTAACTTCAAGCCAGTTTTAGCTAGTAGTTGAGATTAAAGAAAAGTTAGAACAGACAATTGCCTTGGATACTAAAGTCACAACATACTAACTAAATGATGATTACTTATTCACTTGCATCAATTCTAGGCAGCTTCCTAATTGGAAACATTCACAACAATGAAGGGGAAGTTCAGGAGCCAACGAAATTGCAGCAATCTTAATTAAATTCTCAAGAAGAAAATACCCAAATAAATTATTCTGGGTCACAGGAAAAGGAATCTATGACAATAAGGTACCCTAAGCAACAAATTTTTGTTCACCAAAGATATTAAATTTGGTCACCGACCTTTCAATCAAATCTTGAGCTTCAGTGGACATCTCATCAGGAATGGAAGGCCAAGGGATAAATCTGTTCAGAATATTGTCGAAGATTACCTGCAAAACATAGACGATAATCAACTATTGTTTAAATGGAAAGGAATACAACTCTCACTGACAAGTCAAGCAGTAATATCATAACTATGGAACTTCAAAGAAGCAGGCAAAGAGTGCAGGATGTTGATAAAAGTAGCATGAAATCTAAACTTTTAAAAATAAAATAAAATAAAAGAAGCTATACAAATGCAGCGGATCTTATCCTAGAACACTTCCTATTGCAGGTAAAAGAGAGTGGTCTTCCAGACCACAAACTCCTTTGAAGATTAAATTCAATTCCAAGTATACAGCAGCAAGCAAACGGATGTTATATCATTGAAATCAATATGCACATGCCATCCATACTTAAACTTATTGATTGAAGTGTATATCTATTACTGTTCAAATCATGAAGATGTTCAAAAGTTCAAATAAGAAGAGTTTGCCAAACATAAAGTGGTTTCAACAAAACTAACAGCCATCCAGAAGAAGGAATGGCCTGATTTAATTTTATATTTTTTAAGGCTGTCCTGTGATAATATCACAAATATGCTAGTCAACTATTACTAAACATATAGAAGGAACCTTCACCCAAGCAGCCAACTGTATGTCATAGGGAACTGGAACTTCATCTCAAAATCATGAATTTCAGTTACCTCATTGAGCTGCTTTATAGGATCATTTACGACCTTCATCAGCAGCACAATGAATTAGGGAAAAGTGGTGACAAAAGAGAAAGTAAAAGCACAAAACATAGAATTTTAATTGCATGGAAATTTGGAACTTAAAGATTAACAACAATAATATTAGCCAAACAAATAACTATTGTTGTCATTACAGGATTTTCAAATCTACTCCCCTGACAGAGATGCTCAGAAAATGAGATTCCAAAAAAAAAAACATACTCATATAAAAAATAGGGTTGAATGTAAAACAAAGTGCAGGTTGAGTTCCAAATGACATCAACACTAAAGATAGACATCTGGTGTCACTTAAGCGACATTTGTACTATAAATTAATTAAATTTGTCCAATCCTATAATGGATCTTACCTCTGGAAACTCGGCGGTGAATGGTGGAAATCCTGTAATGAGTTCAAATAAAATAATCCCCACAGACCACCAGTCTACCGCATAACCTGAAGGAATAAAGCAACAAAAAAGATTAGAGAACTGGAACTTTATATGGTAATCAGATTTGTGCACATGGAAGGACAGGAACAATTAATTGCCTGACCATGCTGAGTTCCAAGAAGAATTTCTGGGGCCAAGTAGTCTGGAGTGCCAACAGCGGATCGTTGAGTTCTATCCATTGACTCTGAAGTCTGTGAGTCTGAAACAGTACATTCTTTCGTTTCAGATCGTGATAAATCACTGGTGCTGTTCATGAGGCCTATTTTTGATAGCCCAAAATCTGTAAGCTGTCCAAATAGTATGTAACATCCTATCAGCAGAGTTCGACCTTTGAGAATGACTACTATATAAATACAAACTACAGACAACAAAATCAAATTCAACATGTCTCAAAACCACTAGTCCAAGAAAGTCCCTTTTTCTACCCTGAGAACCGAAAAGAGAGAAAGGAAATGTGAAGGAAATCAGGTGGCCATTCTACATCCTCATAATTTCAGATTAAGAAATATGTTGGATGGTCCATGCTTCCTGTTGCTAAATAAAACTAGAAGAAGCTATGATCTGCTATATGACATCTATAATTCTGAATATATCTAGTCAGAAGATTCTAGATTTCAGCATATCTTCCAACTAGATATCCTCTAAAACTTAAAATTGCATAAAGGAGGAGATATAAAATGCAACAACTTATGAAACAGTACACAACTGCATGCGATTTCACTCTTTCACTTGTGGCGTGTTTTAAAGGTTTGTTGCTTTTTAACCAACCTTGATATGCCCGTCATGTGCAATTAATATGTTATCCGGCTTTAGATCACGATGCACAATTCCAAGAGAATGGAGATATTCCAAAGCAAGAACCTGAAAGTTGCACAATTTCTTTTCTCATCAAACTTGCTAGAAGAATTAACAAGTTCATCTAAATGATGAATTATGCCTACCAATTCTGAAATATATATGCGAGCTATGTCTTCCTCAAGGGAACCAACTTTCTGTAGCAAAGAGTATAAATCTCCCCCATTTAAGTATTCCATGACCAAATAAAGGTGGTCCTTACTGGTGAATGAGTAAAAAAATCGAACCTGCAATACCAAGTCGAAGTATACAGAACTATTGCAAGTCATACTTTAAAATTCGACAAGGTTAACAGCATCAATAATCCTACATTTCAATCTACGGTAGTGGCACTAAAAAATTTTCAAGAATCAGGATAGTGGGTAACTGGCAGTAACAGAAGTAGCAATGGGACCAACCACAAAAAACAATCATGGTATTATTTGTTGACTCAACTGACAAAAATACTTAATAAGTTGAACAAAAGAGATAGATGATTACCACAAAAGGATTTCGTACTGCTATCAGTATGTTGCGCTCGGCAACAATACGGTCAATATCATTCTTCCGGAGCATATCCACTTTTTTTAGCACCTATATGAACCAAAAAGTAGATTATTTCAAGAGGTAACTTCAGGAGATACAAAATGAGCTATAGACAGTATCCTAGAGGGGTAACATAGAACAGAATTTCTTTCATAAGACAACATAAACAACAGCTTTGATTTAATGGAAAATTGGCAGGTCTTGAAGTACATATCTTCTCCAATAGATTGCATTTGGAAAGTGCCAGAATTCTACAGTCAAGATGCTTGAGTAGCACAAACTCTCTTTGTTGCATTCTGGAGCAACTAATGCCCACAGTTCGATTCACAAACTCGTACTAGAAGTCTATATCAAATTACTGCTGATTGTGACGTTGTCATTCAGCCTTTTCAATTTCAGTATGCAAAAGATCTCTGTAAAAGGATGGTTATATTATCATTATGAAGAATCCCTAACAGACGAGAGAATTTTCCAAGACCAAAATCAGGAACTACTAATGACTTCTCTGGCTAAAGTCAGAAATATTTTCAACTAAATCATGTTAACAAACAACAGTCTTGAGACTATCAACTGCTCAGTTTTTGGTAATCACAGAACATGAACAAGGATTCAAAAAAAGAAATCCAAGTCGACAGCATTTTTCTTGATATCAGGCCACCTTTCTCCCACCCCAAACCAATCCCTTCCAATCCTTGGTCAGATTTAAACCAAATAGTATGATCAACCAACATTACAAAAGTCCATATCCATTTATCTCCATCCTCATAAAGTATGTTTATCAGGCATAACTAAATACAACAAGAACAACAACTAAACATTTATGCACTATGCGGGGTTGGCCATCTGGATCATTATCAACTGAAAGCCCAAAACTTAAATTCCATAAGATCAGGTCACTTGAATAACCTAAATTTTCGTGTGGGGTTGCAACTTCTTGTGAAAACTAAACTCTCCTTAATAGATATTCCACAGCTGCAGAGTAACTTTATAAGCACATTAAAAGGTACCTTTATTGCAAATAAGTCTCCAGTTGTTCGCTTTCTGGCCAGATATACCTTGCCAAAGGCACCTTTGCTAATGGGTTTGATAATTTCAAAATCATCTATACTTATTCGGTCTTTATGTGAGGGATGTGAAGGTGTTGACACTGCACTACTTTGAGATACATTGTCCAGCATCATTTTGGCACTTTCAGGATGTTGAATATCACTTTTTGCATCAACTAGATTGCACGCAACTATGAATTTCTCTCTGCAAGAACATGCAGTTTTTAGTCACTCGAAACAAATGCTTTCTTAGTCCACAGTTTACTTCACTCTTTTATGCAGTTGAACTTACCGCAGAAGATTTTCTATCCGACCACCAAATGTGTCTACAACAAGAGCTTTGAGTTTACTGCTTTGCAGTATGTCTTGTAAGTCCTCCATGCAAGCAAGTAGAAATTCATTGGATCCTTGTTCTGAAAGGTCTGTGCCTGCCACACAGCGAGCAATGTCTGCAAGGTCAGCCATCTGAAATGGACCTTCAAAGGTTAGAATATGCAAGATTCTTTTCAGATGTTTCATAAATTAATGGGAGTTGAGCAGAGTAGAATCCAATAAATGGCATGTTTTTCAAAAAAAAAGTAAATACATATGGTAGATTCTCAGAAACAACAGAAACGAGAAAAAAATAAGACAGAATGACTTTTTTCCCTAATATATATTCAAAACAAATAGAATCTTCCTCCATCTTTTGTATCCAAATAATTTTACTTCAGGTGCATAGTTGTGGTTCAGCTGGTTAGCAGCTTCCATCAAGGTTACAACCCTTGAAATGCCACTGGTTAACAAAAGATGAAGAATAAATGGTATTCTTCAACCTAGAAAAATAATTAGTCAATCACAGGCTCGTGCTCATTTACATATACATATAGATAGACCACAAAATAAAGTTATCATGCCTATAATTGAATTGAAACTAATTCGGTTGGTTACATGAGAAAAACACTCATGTCACACAGTTAAGTTAAAAGTCTGCTCTACCTCAATGATATTGCTGTTCCTTAAACAAGAAATGATAGTAGAGCAACATTCAGATATACGTTCTCTTAGCAAGTATTTCATCCTCCCATTCATTTAGACCAACCATGCATTACACATTGAATGTAATTGCATGTTTACACTGTGTGATCCTGTTGTGTAACATCAAACTTGAAACCTTTAAGTGAATTTTCCATATCCCATGTTTTAATAGTCAAACATCCAAACAGTAAATTAAAAGTCAGTACAAAATAAAACCTGTGTAGCATCCTCCAACTCATTCGAATTGTTTTGGTCTAGCCAGAAGACGTCAAAACTTCCAGCCCGAGGAGTATTTGTGGATGAGGCTGATGTCATACTCCCAGCTGAGGAAGGTGGGCCACAAAGGTTGAGTTTGCTGCCTAAGTAGCCCCGGGAGTTAATGAAAGATGTCAATTGAAAATCTTCTATACCAGCAGTGTCCATCTCATGAAGATCTTCAAACATCCCCTCCACCCCCCTATAACGTGGTTCATTCACCTTTGGTGAAGATACATCAGAAACAACTGCAGAATCTGTTGATTGCATCCTTGTATGGTCAAGGCTATCATCTGTATCTTGAGTTATTAAAGAACGTGAATCTACTAGCTGTTCTAGTAGGTCTGCAAGTCTTAAGAGGCGCTCATTTACATCTAAGTTATTCGAGTCACATTTATCTGCATAGGCACATATGTACGAATGAGACTCCAGATGAACAATAGGGACAAGTTCCTCACATATTCTGCATATAACCAAATTAGAATCATCTACAAACTGATCCTGGTCCTTAAACGTGCTACTGTCTTTTCTGTTAGTTTGCTTTCCATTAAACTTGTAGCCAAATTCATCCAATTCTTGATCATTGGGAAGACCAAAGGAGCCTTTAGAAGGCGAACTTTGTCCAGTGACTCCAGTCCCTGTGAAATCTTTGGAACACATACCAACAGGCATTTCAGACCTGTGCTGGTTTTGCCGAGAAAGAAGGTTTGCATCATCTGCTTCCTGCAAATTGCACTCAGGGCCATTCTTGCTTGTTAAAGAATGACCTGACTCAGACCCAACCACATCTTGATTGACAAACCAATTCACCTCAACAGAAGGTATTCGTTCTAAACATTTTTGGACCTTATGGAGCGGTTTTCCATCAGCTGGCTCAGCATCCATCTCAAAATGCAACAATCTAGTGCATCTTGTCAATATGAAAAGCATGCGAGTCAATAACCACTTTAACAATCCTGCTTGACATTGCTGCCTCTTTATAGTCAAATCTTGAACAATCTTTTCACACTTGGTCCTGAACTTCTTGGTGGACATTTTGATGCACTTTTTTGCAAGAACGAGAAGTTGTTCTACCATTCTCCGTCCATCTAGCGACAAAGAATCATTCCCTTGCAAAACTTCCAACAATTCCTTTGAGAAACAAGCAAGCTCTGTGTTTACAACTTCCTTTGTGGCATCAAACCTTGAATGCAATGATCCCAGGAGCTCCTAAGCATCAATGTTCGGAAGCAATCAATGATAAGAGGAAGAAGTCATGTGCAAATTATTTATACAACAAAAGTACCAAAGAAAACCACACTGCAGTACTTCAAAAGGTTTTTTTCTTTTGATTTGTACCTTCAAATCACTAAAACTTCGAGGACGAGGGTTCACGGATAGAATGCCCCCTTTTGGACCTAATTCATGAGAAAAACTTTTCAAGCTTTTGTGCATTTTGTGGCTGCCTGTCCTTTCTGATTCACATTGTTTCACGCGTACATTCTTCATCGCACCACGACTTTCTCCATTATGACAATCACTAGACTGTAAAACAGTAGCATGAGTGGCCATATGGGGCACAAAAAAACACAGATAGATATATAATTCCCTAATAAGACATATGCTAAAAGGCTCACCTCAGGTTGTTGGGAAAATTTGCCCACCGTTTGATCGAAATCCTTAGAGAGATGTGATGTAAACAACTTTGCTATTTTCTTGGTTTTTAGACCTGCCAAATTTAGATTTCAACATATTATATGGCGCAAATTTTCACTAGAATATCCCAGAACACAAACCCAAGCAAAATGAACTGAATTCAGCTTCAATCTAATTCAAGCAACTCAAAAAAAATCGCATTAAACTATACAAACACGTGTTATTCATTTTCTCTTGCTCTCAATAGGCTTGACGTATCTAGTGCGATCTTCCTTAATCAATTCTCCAGTAAAAACGAGGTGAAACTTTAAAATAACGTTATCAAAACCATAAAGCATATGTATCCATCACTTCTAATTTTTATTACCAGAAATTATTCCTTCTTAAAACAGGCATACAAGTATTCCTTGAATTGGTTGAATTACACTTCTCCACGTAAAATAGATAATTAATTCCATTTCAAGTGCATAAATTAAATACTAAACTCAACAAGCAAATGAAATACGAGACACAATTATGCTGAAAACTAATCCAAAGAAAGAAAATACACATTAAGCCAAACACAATCACAAACTACACTGTTGATTTCCTTCTACTTCAACAAAGTTCATTTCACATTGAAATGATCAATCTCCAAGAGGCAGGTGCACAAGTTCTCCAAGAGGCAGGTACACAAGTAGTGCAAGTGGCGTGAAATCATTTGAATTCATATCTGAAAATCAATCTAGTTTACCACGAATAAGCTACAGATTTTTACACTCGTCCTCGTGAGTGAATGCGTGTGTATACTCCACTCCGCAACAAAACAAAAACACAAATAATTTTGTCCCGAACAATTAAAAAAACCTTCTGAGTAATCTAAACGTCACGAAAACAGAATAAATTACTACCTTCTCGAGGACTGTTGATCATAACTTGACCTTTACCGAGTACTCTGTTGTGCTTCTGTTTCACATGAGGCCTCGCCGAATTCGGAGACTCGATTAATTTATCAAAATCTTCAATTCCTGCACTTCTTCGCTCCTTCTCCTTCGACGCCGTAGCGACTCGCCGAGTCTTAATACGATTCAAACCGTTCGGAATTCCGGTTTCCGTCAACGCGTTCCTACTTGGTTCCGCCATTGCTGCTAAACTCAGTTGAGCTAGAAACCTCTAATCAATCAGCTTACGTGACCGATGAGGAAAAAAATTGCATCTGAACTGTAAATCACGGAGAAAAAACCATAAAAGATGAATTGAGAAGGCTGTTGTTTGTCAGAGAGAGAGAGAGAGAATGGGAGGAGGTTTGTTTTGAATTAGTTTGGACTGCGCCAAAGCGTTTTGCATAAACAGAAACTCTCTAGTCTCTACAGTGAGGAGAATTATGAGCTTATTATGGTACTAATAGACTTGTGTATTTGTTTTGAACTTTCGAATATATAGTGGGGGTGGGCCCTGCTGGAGTGATGTTTAAGGCGTGTAATTATATTAGAATAAATCCTGGGCTTGAAAATTTCAGCAAATAAATTTACAGTATTTTCTTTAGATGGCCGGTACCCAACAAGACACAGTTAATTATAGATAGAAATCAAATTATTAATATTTTAATTATATGAGCATATCTCAATTTTAAATAGGTAACAAATATCATGAGAATCCAATATTTAACGTCCCACCATGATAAATCTAAAGATTGAAGGTTTAATTCTTTCCATAATAGTGAAATAGGCAGCTAAATCCATTAGGTAAGTAATAGAATAGACCGTATACGTAAAGTTTTTCCTAATTATGTATTTTTTGGTAAATTTATTTGGTATAATAGTGTAGATATGAATAGGTTGTTGAAAAAGAAAGTGATTTATAGTTGGGAAGTCACATTTTATGCATTACAAAATGAGGAAGAAGGTGAACCTTTCCTTTTTCCTTTACAAAAAAAAAAAAAAAAAAAAAAGGAGTGATTTGGCTCTTTTGAAAGAGTTTAAGCATGCAATATTCACTCAATCTTCAGCGAAGTTGCCTTATTTTTTGTAATTTAGATTAGATTCCATTAAAAGGGAGATGAGATTATTTGTTTTTGATACATGGTGTGGGTAAAAGCTAAATTTACTAAATTAAACAAGATAGAGAATCTCAATTTTACTAGATAATTAATTAAATTATTATTGAATTAACTAGATTAAAAAAAAACAAGATCAGAACTATTTTTAACCTTTTTTTTTTTCATCAGATACATGTAAAAATTCTTTCGAGTAATAAATAATAAATAATTATACTGATTATAACCGTGAATCATCAATACCTGACATGATGTGATAACATACTCGAAATGGAAGATGATTTTTCAAAATTGGACAAAGTCACAGTCACAGGTGAGGTGGTGGTGGGTAGCAACCGTGACGAAAACCACAAGGGAGACGCGTGGCTTTGATGTAAGCAGAGAACAGGCGTATGAAGAAGAAGATGGCTGACGCTTCTGAGTTAGCCATTTCCAGTCTCGAAATGACCACGATGATGTCCGTTGGTTGGATAGCCGCTGGCCTTTCCAAGCGTAAAATTCCAAACCAAGCTACCTCTTAATTTATCCATCATCGATAACAGTCATTAATCCATCAACAATCGATCGAGAGTCCTTCACTCAGTAACAGCCATTGATCGATGTAAATAAAATTTAAACACCGACGTCGATTAAGAGAGAGAGAGAGAGCAATTAAATTTGAAATGGCTCATTTTTCAGTTTAACCTAATTTCTAACAATGTCAAAAGATTCTTGACTAGGACATTTTTAGTATTGAGTTTTGCTTTCACGAAATGTTTATTAGAAACTGAAATGGTCCATGCGGTCCCCAGACTGATTTGTAACTATATATATAGAAACCTCAAACTTAACCTCGTGCACAAGGAGTCACATTTGATCCATTCTCTGGCTACTAGTATTATTTCTTGAACCCCAAATTTAACTACTACAGTGTAACACCCTCTCGACTCGGGTCGGCCTAAAAAAAAGTCATATTTATTGAATTAAAATAAGATTACGCTGCTTGTATTGGGAATTTGGGAGTAAGGTGTGCATGAATTGGCTCCATCTAATATAATAGAATAAGGGCACGAGGGAAATCATAATATGTCTTTCTCAACAACTTAAATGATAGAATCTTGAGGACCCCCTTCCAATCCATTTCCAACCCAATATATATAAAAATGCATGGTTCTGCCGTTTTCCCTAGTCACCTCCCAACCTTGGCCCCTTTGATACATACCCTCTCATTTTGTACCAAAGAAAATTCCAGTTAGTATTTGAGATTTAGCCACCTATCAGTTTCATTCTTTTTCATGTTTTGCTTCACATTTTCTTCCCTTTTAACCCACCGAACAGTCCTAGGATTCTACAAGAAAAACCTCCAGGAAGACAAGACAATCAATCTATGTTCAAAGTCTTGATGAACTAATTTGGACTACCTCAAGAGCTAGTATTTGAACTAATTTGGAACAAGTGTGTCACACCACACAATTACATTTCAGACAGACACATAAATGTGAAACAAGGTCTCAAGATAGCCCAAGTGGAAAGAAACAGCAGTAAAAGCAGGCTGCTATATCAATGAGAAACTAGGCAAGCTCAATATAGTTCAAGATGTTTAGTTTGATGCTTATGGGTATAAAAAAGAGGACAACCATAACTAAACAGGGATGAAAGTGCAGTTATAAAGCAGGACTAAACACCAATCACTCTAATGTTTCTATAAAATCGCCAAGGGCAAAGGAAAATTGAAAGTCAACATGAGACTAACCTACCATACCATTCATTACATTGATCTGTTGCTATATCAGTCAATGGGAAAAGAAAGCCGGATTCAGTTCGACAGTACGTTGGCAATTTAGATTTGTAAGTGGACAAAATACCATCAAAATTATTTCCTCTCGTGTTCAGTAAACGATACATTAAGGTCACAGTAATTGAAGACCTGATGGTCTAAGTGTTGACCAGCAAAAGACACTAACATATGGTAAGTAAAAGTGGTTTGACAGCTCTAACTTTTTTCATCCACAACTTGACTGCTACCAAATAAGCTCTCTCTTCTTTTTGGAAAGCCAGAGTTTTCTATATTTGGCCCCCGAAATTTCAAGTCTTGGTTTTTAAGAAAATTGGGTTCAACAGAAGTAGATAAAGCATTTGTATCATTAGAACCAGACCTGTAAGAATTCACAGCTCCTCCAGGATATTGCGGTGGAGAAACGTATCTTCTGGTTGTGCCTCGTATATCGGTAGTGCCTCTCAGCTCAGCAACATCAGCATTTCGGGACGAATCTGTGAATGATCGATCACCAGCACCGGATCCTAACGGAGCTCCACTTGTCACTGATGTAGAACTAAAAGGATCATCTGGCCCCCATGAGGTGAGAGCTTCCTTCTTGTGTGCAAAAAAATGCCAGGATCCAAAAAGGAAGAGAATGAAAAACAAAACGGGGCTAGTCCACTGCATTGTATTAAACTCATTCCTGAAAACCGGCAGGTTGCAACGATACATGGCCACATACCCATCGCCAAGACTAAGAATGACTAGCCTTTCATGGTTGCTTGCTACAATAGGCCTCACCCTTCTCTTTTCACCATTACCACTCTGCTGTTGATATAGAAATGACGATATGATTCCATCATAGCCAGCAGAGAACAAATATTTGGGTCCACCAGCTCTTACATAATGCTGAGAAGATACATTATACACGAAAATCTTGTCTTCGTTGCCAACGAGCAAGTAACCTTTAATAGCTTGAAATGACACAGGCTCACCCATGTCAAACTTCTTTTTGGATCTAACCCTGCATTTGAAGTTCATTATATCACCTAAAAGCAACACATGAATCAGATCACCCTCTGAAGTAAAGCCATAAGCTTTTGACCTCTCTGCAGCATCAAAAACATAGCTTTTAACCACAGAACTGTTCAGACCTTCACATCCAGTTTCTCTAATCTTCATGGTCCTCAAATCCAATGACCCGGCACCGGTTTCTGTAAGAAACAAAAGCCTCTGCTTCAAGAATGCCAGTGGCCTGCTTGATGGTGAAGCTAAGCCATAAACAGTTCCATTATCCCTAAACACCCTGATCTTGCCACTCAAGTCTGTGGACAAAATGTACCTCCTCTGCCCCACATGGTGCACTTCCAAAATAGTAACCGGCGATAAACCATCCCCATCTTCAGGTGTATCAAATCTCACAATGTTTTCCATTCTTAGCGAATTCCAATCGTCTCCACTCGAATCTTCCCAAACCCGGTGCATCAAAATTATACCGTCCTCATGTCCCGTGACGACAATGCTTTCATTCTTATAAACAGATATGAAAGAAACCATAGCAGTTACAGGGGATTTGGACAATGTATCAAACTGCACCATAACATCTCCATTTCTAGCTAATAGATAGACTCTCCCCTGATCATCCCCAACAGCAACATACTTACTGAACCCCTCGAAATCTCGGTTTGGTAACACATTAATGGAAGTGGGATTTGATCCCAATTTCACAGCGAAAACAAACTGAAATCTCTCAGACCAAAAAGGACTAAACTTTGTAACTGACACCGCCCCCTTGTTCTCCCCATCTTCTAAAGTAGGTTCTGAATTTGCACCTACAATCTTATTATCAGCAAACCCACGAACCTCACCCTCTCCCGCATCAAATTCAACATTCTGGACAGTATCCTGCTTCTTATTATCTACCGAATATCCCATTTTCGAAGACTCAGGAAAGTGCAGGTCTAATCTAGATATCAATTCATTCAACTTATTCATTAACTCTTCCATCTTTTCTAATTGAAGAAGTTGCAGTTTTAGTGCATCTGGAGCTTCACTATTCTCGGGTTTATGTTCAACAGTAGGCTCAACATCAATATCAGTTACAGTAACTAATGGGGTTGAGTCTGCAAGAACCATATAAATGCAAGAATTAAACACTAAAAGCAAATGGACCATAAAAAACTTGCCTTTATGAGAAACAACAGCCATTGAACAAAATCAACAAGGTTTCCAGCTCAAAACAACTCTTCTATCATTGCCCAGAAGCTGATGTGCCTATCTAGATCGAGTGTGTCAAGTGAGCAAAAAAAGAGAAGATTTAGTGGGTTTTTGTCCTAGAAGTAGGGGAGAAAAAGTTGATGTAAATCCGATCTCTTGGGCTAATATTCATATATTTATGTTTGGAGCTTTGTGGGTTAAAGAAGGGTGTGGACTAGGGCAAGAAGTTTGGAGTTTTTTCAGGTGGGATTGAATTTTGGTATGGGGAAGACAACAGTTGAAATTGTGTAATAAGGGAAGGAGATATTGCAGTACAGAATTAGAGTAAAGTTGACTGCTAATTGGCATGGTTGTGATGAACAAATGCCTCTAATTTGCACACGTGGTTGGAACTTAGAATGCCCAAACTGCCCACGTTTGGACATAATTAATAATAATAAATTATTATTAATAATCTTCACCCTCTTTCCTTTTTAAATTAAAATAGAAATATATAACTTTACAACTGATTATTTAGTATCCTTCTAAGTAATAATCTTTTAAATATATGAGACTTAATAGAAATTTGGAATTAGTTAACTTAAAATCGATCACCTTCTCTATACCAAACAAATATAATTACATTATTAATTATATTGAGAATAAAAGAATATAGTAAGATAGTGAATAATATATTTTTTTAATAATATAGCAAATAATGATGAAAATATGGCATGTGAAAAAATTCACAAAAATATAATATCAACTTTATATCTATGTAATATCATTTACTTTACCATTTTATTTTATTTTACGTTCATATTTTCAAAAGATTATTAGTAATTTTATTTGTTAGTGTGTTTAAATTTAGGATCATTAGAAAATTGCAAATCTTATCTATTAAATTTTGTCCCACGTTATTAATATAATAGTGACTTATGAATCCTAATATCCTCACTCATCCACATGTTTCATTATGGGCCACCTTCCCCACCCAATTCTAAATAGGGAAATTTTTTTCTAAAAAATACAAATAATTATGTAAGCACGATAAACGAGGGGGTGAATCCCATTATAATGTTATGATGGTAAATTAATAAATTTAAAATTAAAGATTGAAAATTTTCAATTGTTATATTGACTTTTAAATTTTCAATAAAATTTCATATTTTGATTGAATCACACCCCTGTATTTGTAGGGAGTGAGTATTAATTTGACCAATAAATCACTTTAAAAAAATAATTTTAATTTTGACTTTAACTGTTGACCCTTAGTAATAGTTAGATGGTCTTCATCATTGAACCACATCTAATTTTGTGTAATATTCCTGAAACTTTCCATAGTATTCATACTATTCTTTTGATGTGTATAACTTTATCATTTTTAAAAAAGAGTGAATTGTAAAAAAAGTCATTATAATTTGGTAAAGTTTAGGTTTTGGTTACTAATTTTTAAATATTCAAAAAAGGTCACTAACTTTAGCATTTGAATTTTAGTTTTAGTCATTCCGTTAGAATGAACCGTTAAGTCCACTAACAATCCTATATTTGGAAGGTATTTTTGTCCATTCATTAATGCTGTACACATGCTGCTCGCGCTACAGTGCGTGCTACAGTAACGCGCTACAGTTATTTTTTTTTTAACGCATAGCCTTTTTAAAAAAAAATATACTTTTTTTAAAAAAAATAATTTACTAAAAATACCAAAAAATTTTATTTATAATTTCGCTCATCTATAAATAAAGTAGCATAGATGAGCGGAATTATAAATAAAATTTTTTGGTATTTTTAGTAAATTATTTAAAAAAAAAGTATATTTTTTTAAAAAAAGGCTATGCGTTAAAAAAAAAATAACTGTAGCGCGAGCAGCATGTGTACAGCATTAATGAATGGACAAAAATACCCTCCAAATATAGGATTATTAGTGGACTTAACGGTTCATTCTAACGGAATGACCAAAACTAAAATTCAAATGCTAAAGTTAGTGACCTTTTTTGAATATTTAAAAGTTAGTGACCAAAACCTAAACTTTACCAAAATATGATGACCTTTTTTACAATTCACTCTTTAAAAAAATACCAACTATAAACTATATATTCTCATACAAATTTTAATTATTTAAAGAATCAAAATAATAATTTAGATTTTTTTTGAGGACATTAATTTAGAATTTTTTTTTGGAAAATAATGTTATTATAAAATAATAATGTGAATGATATGATATTATTGTATTTAAAAACTGGTAGATAAAATTATAATTTATAACTCTCACAATAATTTCGTATAAAAAATAATAATAATTCTTATAATATGGGCTGGTCTTCATTCCTAGGAACATTGTCAATGGCTTCCGTTCACCTTAATCTGCCGCTTAGGAGGAACTTTAAAAGTAGCCAAAACATGCGTCAAATCAACCGGATCGCCACCATTATCACCACCACCTCGGCTCTTAGGTTGGACTGAGGCTCGCTTCAATATCTCAAATAGAGAAGCACCTGATGCTCCTCCTCTAACTGAAGAAGTACTTCTGTATTGACTGCTTAATTTGGCCTGCTGGGAGCTTGTAAATGTCGCAACACTAGTCCTAACAGTTTGATTTTCTTTGCAGATCTGCATTGTTAAAAGAAATTACTGTAACATTATCCCTGCTATGAACAACAATCAATCCACCTCCTAGTGTTCAGGAATTGCTCCAACATGATACCAATGGTTTTGTACGAGAAAAAATGTAATTTTGGTCCAATATATTTAGCGAATTTACTATTTTGATCAAACATGTTTAAACCCTAAAAATACCAAAATACCTAATACATAATGAGTATTTTTTGGGCCTAAAAATATTGGACCAAAAGAGTAAATTCATAAAACATAGTAGACCAAAATTGCACTTTTTTTCATTTTGTATGTTTACGAAATGTAATAATCAAATAACTAGGCTGCTATGCTATGCCAGGAGAAGTTCAGGAATAACAGTGAGTGACTCACAGAAAGCTCAATGAGAGTTTTGTTTTGAGTGTTCTATGAAAGGACAATGATTTACCACTTCAAAATGAGTAATTGTTAGGAAAATAAGGGTAAAGAAAATACTTACTGTATCTGAAGAGTCATCTGACGTTAAGATTGAACTCCTACTGTTGCTGTCATCCCTGCCAAAAATGAAAGATCTAACAGTGCCTGAACCTTGCTTGTGGGATGATGGAAGGTTACGATTCGACAACCGACTCAGGAAAGATGGCTGCATCAATGTAAGAAAAAGATCAAATATGCTTTCCATGAATTAAAAACACTTGATAAACCGTCACAATCTAAATTTGCGTATCCTAGAACCACAAAATTAAAGCCTAAACTTCTTAGAGTATAGCCATGGGACTCTCAAAGAACTCCAGTTTCAACTAAGGATTGAAGTAAATCAAAAGAGACTTGTATGTGTATGTTACAGCATCCTTAACCCTTGTTGTACTTATGAACAAATGCATCTAGCTAGCACCCCATATAATGTGAAGGAGTTTACCTTGGAAAAACTCTTGTTGCTTCCTCCTTTCAGAACGGAATCAAAGAACGCTGCAAAGGTGTATAAGAGAAACTATGAGTAATCCTGAACGATACGAATATGCAATTATTCAATTAAGATTGTTATGGCGTATTTATAGACATGCATAACAAAAATTCACATCACACCAGTTGGGAAATTATAAATCAATAAATTCTAAGCATACAATATTTCTTACATGTTGCTTTTGCTTTCTTCTTGTTTTCTGGCACAATGTTCACCTTCTTTATGAGACCAAAGACTTCCCTGGAACTTTCATCCTCCATTGGAGAAATTAGGGTACCCTGCTCTTCCTGCTTTAAACTGAGTCTTAATCATTTCTGAACAGAAGAGAGACACAAAATCACAAAAGGATAACAAACTCACAGCTCTAATCAGTAGTTGTTGCTTCACACGAAGCTTCTCTACTTCCTCATCTTCATCAGATAAGAACGAGTCATCTTTATCCACAAACATCTGAGCTATCATTTCCTTTGCCTTCTTTGAATTCATGCGAGCAGAAGGTTTTGGTGCCATATCATCATAGTTATATTCTTCTTCATCCTCACTGACTTCTTCTTCCTCACCAAGGAAGATGTCCTCTTCAGATTTTGAACCAATCTTTAATTTTTGCAGCAGATTGTCTGTTCCAGCTGCATCTTGCTGCTCAAGCCACCTCTGGTGAAGCTCATTACGCGTAGTGTGATCAACTGGCTTCTCTGAATAATCAGTTGCAATGATATCATTAAGTTCTTCAGAATCTTCAACATCTTCCTCCTCTTCATTTTCTTTAGAGCACAGCAGGTCATTATCACTGTCATCTTCCACCTCGGCCTCATCATCAAGAAAAGCTTCAGCAAATGCACCTCTTAGATAGGTAGAATTATCCCCACGTCTATGCAGGAGGGGGTCAATATTTTCCTTGTCATCATCCTCCTCCTCTGATGAACTGCACCAGAGCAACTTGCAAAGCTTTAATCCACATTAAATTCATTGCAAAAGATCTTTACAGATGCATAATGCATGCAGCATATTTAAAACAGGAGATAAGGAAAAGATCAGCTAAGATAGAAAAGTGCCAAGTAGAAAATAATCCAAGCATAAAATCAGCCTATTGTTCACTATTAGTATTTTCATCTTCTCAATGTTGGAGCCGAGAGAGGACAGGAACATTGCCAGACTAACCTATCTTCAGAAGGGTCAGAATCAAGCTTCAAATTCATAGGAAGCAAAGATGGTTTTGGAACTTCATCAGAGAGAATCTCCTTAAGCTCAACAGGCAGCTCGTCTATGATATCCTGTGTCTCTGTATTTGCAAAAAGATCCTAAAAGACAAGAACCATTCAATCAAACCTTTAAAACATATGATCACCAAGAATGAAATTTCCACTTCACAGATGCACCCACGTATCTAACCTCTGTATCATTGATAGGAGCTCTAAACATTGGCGGTGATGCTTCTTCAATTGGAGACTGTTGAAACATGATAAAGATATTAAACAAACCCTTCAAATTTTGTCGACAATTCCACTACCACCCAACTCAATCACCACATCATAAAAATTCATCAAGAAAAATATGAATATAAAACTATAACCGATAGTTGACTTATCACTCAAAATAATTCTCAAAATGCACAGCAAAAAAAATGAGTATAAAACTTTAAATGTAAGAGATTACTCCTAACCTCGTCCATTTGCGTGTTCTCGTAGTTAGATAGTGATGCAGATTCAGTAAAACTATCCTTTTCTTCAGCATTTCTAACTACAACATTCTCAGGATGCAGGTAGGTATCCTCTTCTATCAGTTCAGTTAATCCACCTTTTCTCTGTTCCATTGATATCCCCCTGGACTCGAGGCCCCTCAGATCATCTCTTACAGCAATAGTGTCGCCATTTACTGGTAAGTTCCTGTCAACAAAGGATATATCACAATCTAAAGCAACTTAAAAAACCAATAAACATTTTGAAATCATGAAGATGGTCAACCTCTTAGACAGCTCTAATTTCCTCTGACGAATTTTCTCCAAGACTGAGGATATAGGTTTGTTGACGGCCGGTATAGGTTTGAATGCAGCCTCTCTAGTCTCTGCACCAAATTGTAGACATACCCAGGACTAAAACATTGTATAAACATAAACAAAAATGAAGTAACCTAACCACAGTTCCATAGAATTTTGTATATACCTCGTAATAGCCTCTGGGATTCAGCATGAAGTTGCTTAAGATAGGCTTTTCTTTCCTGAACATCAAAACAACAACATAATATCAGGGAAATAGAAAGAAAAAAAAAAAACAGTACGTATAACTCAAACTGGAAACCATTTCCAAACATTTCAAGATACCTTTTCTTGACTCCTTTTATTTGCAGCAGTGGGTTTAGATTTCTTCTCGTCACTCTTAATTCTTTTGGTTTTCTTCTTCTTGTTTCCGATATCCACTTCCTTCTCATCGTCTTTTGAATCACTAAAATCCCCTTCATTCGCCCGTTTCTTCTCCAATCTTCCGAAATTTTCATCGGTTTGGGTATCAGCTGGGTCACCAAATTCCAGAACCCTCCTAGTCTCCTTCCGAGCTTCCACAATTGGCTCTGCATGATGAAATCCCATATCAGGCGGACTCTCATTTTCCTCGGATTCCATTTGGGACTCAATCTGAAACGGGAAAGACTCATTTGAGTCGTCGTCGAAATGAGAATTTGGGACTTTGACGGCAGTATCATCTAGAGATTTCGATTCGGGTAAATCAACTCCGGGAAGCCCAATCACGGGGTCAATTGAACGAGGAGGCGGCGTTAAACTCCTTGGTACTTGAATTTCTTTCTGTTTCGCCAAGCGTTTGAACTTCTTCTGGGGCGCCGGCGATGATTCTTCCATAGTAGGAGGAGAAAAAGATTCGTAAACATCGTCGCTATCCATGGCTGATTGATGGATTTAGCCCTTAACCTGACTGAAGAATACGAAGCCTCCGGCGGAACAGAGGAATCAGGTTTTAAGATTGGAGAATATACTGGGAGTGGCGTTTTCCTCGTCTTTTTGTTCGGTAAAATGAGGGAACCAGGGTTTAGATTTTCGCGGGCGGCAAAATTCAAGTTTCGAGTAAACCCACATTTGGTGCAAATGTTTCGCAGGTTAACCGCCAAGACCAAAAGTATGCCTGCCGGTATGGATTTTGACTAACTTCTTTGGTCAACCTTAACCATAACATGTCCTCTTCATTTTATGCCCATCTGATAAATTTAATCCTATTTAATTTAACAAATTTTTAAAAATAATATTTTTTATATCTCAAAATAATTAATAAAATAAACTAGTATTTTTAGACGGACGGAATAACGAAGAATAATAACTAGCTATTTCTCCAAATTTGTATATTTATTAGCCTCCACAACCACATGGGGGGAAAAAATAAGAGGAGTTCATGGATAATATTCCCAAAAATTTTCTTTTCATATTTCAAGTGGAAATGGAAGGCATACAATGCAGTACAAAAAAAGGACATGTGGCGGCATTTTAAGAAGCAGCTGATCTGAGTAGCTGTAACAGATAATCACCGTTGAACGAATCACATTTCAAAGTCCCAAGAACTCTCAGCGCTTAACTTGGGCGTTATCCGTTCATCTGCCAAATTGAGTGATGCTGAAACCTGGGAAGCATATAGAAAAGTGAAAATTAGTTAGCATTAGCTACAGCCTAAAATTGGCATGCATATTCCTAGGATTACTAGGTAGCAACAGCCTAAATTGGACAAATTTGCAATTTAGACATCATATTAGTTTCTTCCATCATTTCTAAAGAGCCCCTAACATCTCCATCAGCCCACATTTGTCATGAACTAATGGATATTCATAACTGCAATTGTTGCAACTAGAAGCCCTTAAGAACTTACTGACTGAGAAGAACGTCACTTCTTAACCAGAAGGTAAACCACAGACCGACCATGACTGCCAATGCCTTACACAAATATCCCAGGAAGATTATATGGAAACCAGCCCAGCTAAATTTGCTATGAGGTAAGTAAAAACAAGCCACCACATGGTCCAGATCCAAATACCAACTGGATTCTTTAGTGCACTCAATGTGACAATAAAATTACTCGCAGTCATGAACTATTATCAACACATTCAGCAAATACAATCGATTGAAAATTGGAAGATAAAACAATCCCGAAAATTCAAAACAACTAAACCTTTATCTCACTATGGGGACGGCTATATGGATCTTACATTGTCATCACGCTCTAATGCACGTTCATGTTTAGGTTTAAAACATAACGAATTGTAATTAAGAGTTTTAGGTTGCATGAGAATGTTTTGACAACCAATCATGAGTTCGCTTAGCTTTTCTATTGAACTCGTTGACATCCAAACTCCAAACTCTATACACCTTGCTCTTCTTACAATCCACAAATCCATTGTCTAAGAGAGGAACCCCTTTGTGCCTTAGGCACATGAAAAAGAGGCTACCACAAACTAACTCTTCTTGCTACCAAACATGAGCAAACTGTAATGAAATGACTTCTTCAACATTTGACAACTGTGAAGTTTAAATAGGAAAGAGGGAAAAATAACACCAAAATATATTTGAAACATCAGAGACGGATCCATTCACACGAACAAATATACACATGGTGGCAAAGCGGTAATGAACTATCGTTGTATCCTGAGCGAAAACGAACACTTGGCATCAAATCAGGGAGAAGTTCCACATTTCAAAAACTAATAATACCAACATCATACCCAGCAACACACTGACAGATATCATGGTTTGGATTCGTCCATAGCCATTTACACGTGAGATACAAAAGCCAGTTATTATAACAGTGCAGCCATTAATGCAAAACCTAATTGCAAAAACTAAAGCTACTAGTGATTACCATGTCATGAATTTGGTCATTTTAGGTACTATATTCAGCTCAGAACACCTAATTCATAATTTAATACTCCTCAAGCTACATCAGTGATGGAGGAGTACCTTAAAGGAGCCGTTCAATTTAGAAGTCCTGTACCACTCAAGCCCCAGATGCTTAGTCGAGGTCTGATATGCAGCCTTAAACACGTCATCTCCATAAACCTTCCTCGACACAGCAAAATCCCACGAATTTTTGGCAAAATCATAGCTAGGCTCGAACGTGGTCAAACCGGCATGAACATAACTATATTTCAACTTACAATTCCCGGAGCCAAGCACGTGATTCGCCGATACCTTGTTTGCAGAATCAATTACTAAAGTCCCGTCTAATATCGTCCGATTATCCCCCCTGCTATGAATGTACGTCAAGTTCAACGGCTTCTCTGAAACCCTAACGGTGTTCATAAAGTGAAACCTGAAATCCTGAAAAGAGTCATATTCGAAATCAATTAACGTCGCTGTAATTTTTGCTTTCCGTTTCTTTCATATGTCATAAATTTGGGGGTACCTTTTTGGGGACGTTGTAGTCGATGATGAAGAAACCTGGTTTCTCCACAGCTAGAGCTAATCCGTTCAAGCTGGGGCCGGTGGCGACGGTAGCGTCAGTCATGGAAGCGCGGAGCTTCATGTCGCCGAGGTTGACGGCGACAGTAGCGGCGGCGGCCGCCTTGTCGGTCTCGTATCGCGCTTTCAACGATGCCTTCATCTTTGGAAGACTTTTGCTTTGTTAATGTCGAAATAATCGGAAAATTAAAAGCTGCGCGGGATAAGAAATGGGTGTGCGCTGAAAATTACTATGGAAGGGTGTTCTTTTTTCCACGATTAAAAGCGTGGTTAGTTGCGTTCTAAATTTCGTCGCCTCTGATGGTAGGTATTGAAAGCGCATGATGATTGTACGCCTTTGCTGATGTTTGGTATTTTGGAGCCTACTCAACGTCCATTTTTTTTTTCTTTTGGGGGGGGGGGGGGGGGGGGGGGGGGGGTATATAAAGACAAGTCACCTGAGTTTACTATATTAAACTAGACCAGGTCGTTGATGTGCTAATTATTTCTAAGTCGAGTCAATTAATAAAATCACAATAGCCTTTAAATTTTTTTATGAGTTGGTTAAGGTATAATATAGCTTCTTGCTCGCTTATTTCTAATAAATTTTAGTATACGTTGTCGTCTCTTATGAATAAATTTATTACGTATGAACCCTATACTCATCATAGGGTTTTGAATCGTGATGGTAAATTAATCAATTTAATATAATTTTGATGTTGTTTCATCATTTTAATGCTGGAATTCCTTTATTTTTTCAAAAGATACAAATGTTATGATTAATAGGTTGAAACCTGCATTATGATTATGGAGCACCCTAGTTTGAGTATATGTTATGGGAATACTATGGTCATATAAATGGGAATGTAGCTATTTAGGATAGTGATTTTTTATCAAAACTTATGGAGTGATGGCTAACTTATTTCCTCTATTATTTGATTGAAATACGAATAAGAACAGAAAGACCGTCGTTAGTGTTACTAAATCTCGGTAAGTTCACTCTCCCCGTCTCTGAGATTGCAATCTTTAACCTTTATAACTCTTATTTTTGCTTAATCCGTTCTCATTGTCATTTGGTTGAATATTAGTGCAACATTACCTATTGAATTTTTTTAAACTTTATACTTTAATTCATTCGTGAAATAGCAAGATGCGTGTATCCAATGAATAGTCACATCGACTTTTTCCAATATACAATTTTAGCAAAAAATAATCACCCAACTCATTGCAGCCATTTTGTATATTTAATTGTACCATACAAATCCAACAATTAATTAATACGAATTATAACGTAAATTATCCCAATCACTAATAACTCGGTCTATTCATTCTTATCAATTACCTTTAATAAGTATGTTTAGCTAATTGACACACTCATTCGTTATTACTACCAAAAGCGTGGTTTTCTATGCTTATGTCCTACCACGCTAAAGTAGTGGTGCCATCTACTGTGGCTCCATGGGGCAATTTGTTTGGTGAACCACGCGATCCATGCTTTTTTGATGAATAATTTATGACGTCAGCTCGATAACGAGGGCCAATTACTACCCCTTGAAATAAATTAATTTTAAAATGATTTTTTATCCACATAAATACCATAATTTATATAAATATTTATTATTGATGCATATTATTTTGTTTTATCCAATAAATATATATTAGACATTTGTTAAGATTTAACAAATATTAAAGATTTATTTTGACCCATCAATTAATTATAATAACCTTACATCATAATAAAATTGACATCTATATATTAGTTAAAGTAAAAAAATAAGTGTTCAAGCATATTTATCAGCAACTAAAAAAATTTTAAAATTTTAGTTCTAAAATACGCATACAACTTTTATAAATTCATAAAGTTAAATTCATATTTTACCTTTCAACTCAAAGCGTTTTAAATAATTTTTATTTTTTAAATTTATAAAAACTGTTTAAATGTGTATTTTTGAAATTAAACATTTTAGGTCATTTTAATAGATATTAAACTTATTTAATTTTTTTAAAAAGTTATACAAGTATATAAAATTTTCCACATAGAAAAATCAATACTACAGTTGACTGGTTGGTCAATATGAGTCAATGTTGTTTTTCACGTCGTCGTGTTGACCAAAGTAATATTTCGAAAAAATATGACGCCAAAGCATAACCCTACTTCCCGCCATTTTAGTTGGCGCCAGTCTTCATAACCCAATCTCTTACATTATCCCCCGCCATTTTACTTGCCCTTGCTCACTCCGCCCCAGCTATCTTCCGTCGGATCTCAGCCGCTCTGCCCCTCCCTACATCATACATTCAATCGGAACCCGGTAAGTTTTTCGGCATTCTCCACCGTTTAGATCCGTACACTGCCATTTCGATTTTGCACGTACACAGCCTCGCCGTTATATAATTTGTTTTTAATTTAATTTTGTTTTCGTTCGTTTTTTTCCCCTGTCGAGCTACAGAATTTCAATTTCAGCGGTAAGTTGGTTAAATCAGTGGCCTTGGATTTTTGCTAGCAAATGTTTTTTTTTTTTTTTGGAATTTTTATTGTTCAACCGTAGGAAACCATATTTAAAGGTTTAATCTTGAAAATCGACTAGAATGCGGGATCTTTTATTTCGTACGGCCCATTTTGTTTTATGGTTCAGCTTGTTATGAATTTATATTATATCCCGAGAATGAATTATACGGAAAGATCCAGTATTGTTTCCTTACAAGCTATGCGCATATGTTGTTTGCTCTGATGTATGTATCCCTCTTATCTGATTAATCAACAAATTAAACGTTTTTTTAACTTCTGCAACTTGTATCCCTTTTAATAATCAGCATTGTTTTTATGTCAGAATCTTTCATTTTTATATTTATTTTCCGTAATTTACAGGTAAATAATCTAAAACATTGCTGATATTATCAGCAGCAGGGTGCCCAATTGGCTATACGTGTGCTGCATTTTCGAATAATTCGTAGTTAGTACAAGGGTGGGGGCTTTTGGTGTTACACTCTTGGTTTGTTCATGAAATATTGAAGGAAGAGAGGTTCATTGATTCCAGAATGGAGCGAAGGAGTTGCAGCAATTTACATTTCATCAATGCTATAAAGGGTAGTTCTGTAATGAAAATAAGCAATGTAGATTCTTGCTGCAACTCGCCTCTTGTGTTCAAGAATTTGAAAGATACATATGACAGTGAAGTTTTGACACCTGACACACATTCTAGCAATGTTAGTGTCAAGAGTGAGAAATATGATCTGCTCCTTGCAGTACGGAGGTTGCGTGAAATGGATGCGTCAAAGAATGAAGATCTTCCATGTTGTTCAGATGGTGACACAAGCAGTGATTCGAATGACTATACTTTTGGCAAGATGACACTGAAAGAGCTCAAGAAAAGCTGCAAGACAAAGAAGAGAAAACGAGGTGATACTCCACTTTTGAATCCTCCACTCAATCAGGTAAAACTGGAGCAGGAAGATGACTCTGATCTCGGGGTACCTCTTATTAACTTGAAATTAAAGACTCCAAAAGCTAAAATGAAGTGCATGAGGGATCCAGAACCTGCTGCTTTAGCTAAGCACAAGTTTCAAGACCTTGAGCCTAAAAGACCACTGCAAGTTCATATGGATTTACTTTCATCAGTTAAGGTCAAGATTGAATTTACAGAATCTGAAATTGAAGGATGCCAAAATGTGATTTCTTCTGGTGAAAATCCCTTCACTCAGAATCATAAAGATGAATCAACTGTTTCTGAAGTGATGTCTAAAACACATCCTTCAAGTGTTGGCTACCAAAGTCCTGAATCAAATCTATGTGGTGAAGACTACCAAAACTGTGCTCTAAATAAAGTTTCTTTCGACTATTTGGAGAAAGTTGAGCTTGAGCCTCCCTCTGTGCTTTTACCCAGTGATGAAGAGATGTTGGATGTGAAAGATCAAGAGAAATGGTGCAAACCGTCGTTGCATTTGTCTACATCAGAAAATGGAAAAGACAAACAGCAGTCAACTTCACCTGTCAAAGATCAAAGTGCTGGTGGAAATGAGTGCTCCACAAGTTGTGATCTGCATGAATCTTCAGGGATAAGCACAAGTAATCATGCAGTTGGAACTCCTTGTGCTTTTGTTGATGATAGCGACCTCAGAGAAGAACCTAATTGTGATGGAGTTTCTTTGCATCCGCAAGATCCCTCAAGTAACAATGCAGAGTCTATTTTGTCCAAAGATGACAAATCTGAGGGGATGCAACCATTAGAATGTAAGGTCATTGACAGTGTAAATAACAATTTGAATAATGGGACTCATTTGGATGTTATGGAAGATGAGTTGTCCCTAGATGAGGAGAGGCAGCCTCCGTTATCTGCTAGTGTTGATGCTGAAAATGTTGAAAGAGATTCAATGTCATGTAGCCAAAATTATGCTTTTGGAGAATCATCCTCATCCCCAGTGGGAGAGCTAGTTCCTGAGAGACTACTTTCGACCAGGAAGGTGAGGAAATAAATTTTACAGATAAACTCTCATGTGTTTTGCCCCTGCTGAATTTAGCTCTGACATGATGCAAGCATGCTGCAGGTTGTTTCTCCTACTTCTGAAGAAAGGTTTTGCCTAGCTATGAACTCTGCCGGATCATATGAAGATATGGAGCTTCTGGGTGAGTTATTTATATCTAAAGTATGTAGCTAGAGATTGGCATCATCTGGAGGAATAGGCATGGCATTTAGTGTGGTTTTTTCCATGCTAATGTCCTATTTATCCTATAGCCCCACGGTGCATTATTTTTCATGTGTTTAATTTCATTACATGTATTGTTATAACATACTAACATGCGCACACACTTGTATCAATACCTATGCATTGCAGCCTTGCAGGCATGTTTACAGATCACTTTTATAATGCTCAAGTTACGGTGATATTTGAAAATAATTTTTCTAAATTTGGTAGTTTTATGTAGCAATTAAAGATGTGAGCTAATTTCCATTATATTAATATCTGACACTTTTATGCTGATTTTCAAGATGCCACAAATGCTTTATTCATCTAATGCTTCCAGCAAAACATTGAAGTTTAACTAGCTGTTCTGTAGATCCTTACCTCTTTGTTTTCAACATTTTAGATTGCAACAAAGATGTATGCAATGAGGAGCAAACTGAGATCCAGTCTTCATGTGAGCAATCGGATAAGCACAATACTGTCTCTAAAATCCCCCAGGTATCTACTGCAGTCAGTAGGGTGAAGTTCGTCCTTAGCCCTTCACATATACGAAGAAAGGCAAAAAAGGGGAGAACTTCTCCACCTAAAAGCAACATGGAAGGTCCCCGTATTTCTCGCTCCATACCTAGTGTGAATACCGGATGCACTTCCATTCAAGGTTGTTCTGAAAGTGCTATCGCATTTTCACGGAGGCAGATGCAGGACATTGAGTCCCTTGCAATGAAGCTTATGAGCGAGTTGAAGTGCATGAAGGATATTGTTGAAGAGAAATTGCTGTTTGAAGCATACCGCAATCATTCCTCTAAAAATGAGGCAGATGAGGTATGCAACTTTGCCTGACTTAGTGCTTTCTTCTATTTCAGCTGCAGTTGGGAATCCAAAATGGTGTTATTTTCAAAATTTTAGAATCTGCATGGCCAAGTATTCAAATTGATGCAGTGTTGCCTGCTATGTTTTGAGTTGTGTCGCCTCTAAGACTTTATCTTCGACTTACAGGAATATTAGAGCTAATCATTCAAAGTTGAAGGTTCCTCTTTTACCAAAAAAGAAAATTGCTAATCTTGGAATTTTAGACTTGCATTTAACATTTGTTAATGAACTCTGAAGAAGAACTCTGTCATGCTTATGTTAAAAATTAACTGCAATTTATTTGGTTTTTAAGGTACAATTGTTCATAATGGAATATAATTATAAAAAGTAAAAGGGAGAGAAGGGTACTAGCCTAAAATCTTTGGTTCACAAGAGGACTGCTTTTTTTCTAATGATGCATTGGGAGATTATAGGTTTCTTACTGAATTAGCTTGTAGATGCAATAAAGCGTCGGTCACAAAAACACCAAAGTTGTGTTTCTAAAGAGAAATTTGCATGCATGTTGCTGTAACCTTTCTCCCTTCTCCAAACAGGTGAAAAATGCCATCACATGTGCAATAAAAGCTGAAGAAATGGCAAAAAAGTGGTTATCCATGATGGGACGGGACTGCAACCGATTCTGCAAAATTATGGTTAGTTTTTCTTCATCACTGTTTCTATAATGCAGTAAAACCACTTATAAAGAACCACTTTTTGATTTTTCATCATCATTGGATTTTGTTCTTTTTGACAGAGCTTGGCTCAGAAAGATAGTGTCAGTGCTGCTTCTAATAACACAGTTCAGAGGGATAGGAAAAGGATTACATTTGCTGATGAGGCTGGTGGAAAGCTTTGCCACTTCAAATTTTTTGAGAATGGCTTGACTTCTCTAAAGCCTGAAACAGAAAAACAAGAAGATGGTGCTAGATGACTTGGAGGGATTTCTTGGTTGGTTTCTTTACTGGTTTTCAGAATCAGAAAGGTTTTCCTGACATTAAGCTATTGATCTTCCAAAGAAAGTTCATTAAGTTTTCCGAGGAGCTTTCCTTACCTGCTTTCTGAAAGTTGACTTGTATCATGAGAGACTATGGAAAACAATTTTACCTGTTTCTAAAGGGAGGGAGGGAAAAATGATGATTTTGTCACAATACACTCTTGATTTTGATTCCTCCCCCTGATTTGTAAAATTATGAAAATCTTTTGAATGCCTTGTAACTATTTTTGCCAATTTCTAGTTGTCTTGGAGTGCTCAATGTTTATTTCTTTTTGTTTTGATGCCACTGTCTACACATGAAAGAACACAAAAATATACTTTTGTCCCATTTGTAATACTAAGATTACAAACTAGGGATAGATGGAATAACATGTTCTACTGCTTTACTGAGGTGCTAAAGAAAGCAGCATTAGGAAGAACAAGAACTTATACATGTTATACAAGATTGAAATATAGTTTCAATGTCAACCAACGTATACAATTTTCATTTACAAATACACAAAAAAGGAGCAGGAGACCACACTATTTTTTCTTTTTGAACTTGGTATTCAAGGGATGAAAAACAAGCCTTGGTAGGAATAAATAATAAAAAAATATCCCTACAAAACTGCATAGTATATAGATGGAGGAGAGGGAGTAGAGTAGGATTGAATAACTGATGATGACTTGTAGCCTTGTAGATTCTTGTGGCTTTCTCAACCCAAAGATTTTAGATGCTGAGAATCAGCGGAAGAATATAGTTCTTCCCAGACCTCAGTAAATGCTGCCACAATCACTGCATGATGATCCTTGGCATTTAGGGACAGAAAACACATTAAGAGCTTCTCTAGGTCCTCTGGTTCTGATATTTGTTTGTCTTGTATCATTTCCAGCATTGACATCTTGAAGTCATCAAAAGGGTCTGCTGATTTCTTCATGATAGCATAGCTTTCATTCACTTTTCCATCCACCACACAAGGAAGTAAGCGCCCCAAAACTGTCTTCTTTCCAGATGAATCACTGCTTTCTGGCAGCATTGCTGCTGTTGCCAGCTTAATTTTATCTCTCCTTACTTTACCTTCTCTCTCCCTCTTTTCGTGTCGATTTCCATTTCCAAACTCACAAGTAGAATTAAAGCTTGAGCAAGAGGATAATTGACCTTCACTTCCATCATCATCATCATCATCATCATCATTGTCATCATCCTCATCTTCACTACTGAAGCAGCTGCTATAAGCAGGTGAAACACTCATGCTAAAACTTGTTGCTGATTGATCCTTCAACCAGCTGCTTTTGTCTCTGTGACTTTTCCCTGCATTTGAAGAAGCTACACCCCTCATGGTAGCAGCTTCAAACTCTGCAGAAACTTCTGGAGAATTATATAGTTTCTCAAAACTTATGGAATCCATGTTGTCACTATAGGTTGCCTGTGTTCTTGATCCTCCAAAGTCCATCCCTATAGGCATGATCTTGGATGGAACATTGCGATTCGGAGAGGATGGTGGTGGGGGTGGTGAACTTGGGTATCTACCATCATGTTCCTTAGGATTCACAGTGATCAATTGGTTCTTAGCCATAACTGCAGAGGAAATAGAACGGCAGAGCTGAAAAGAAGGAAGATGTATCCTAAGTTTGAAAGGCTTTGTCATGGTATTTACCTTGTAGCTGGCAGAGAAGAATAGTCAGGTTAGGTACTTTAGGGAAGAGGGTTCAACTTAAAAGACTTGAAGCACAAGCTTAACCATTGGCTATATATATATATGAGCTTTGGGGGCTTGGAAGGAGGGTGGAAAGGGACCGTTAACATTGGCCGGCTTTTTGGGTTTTTTTTTTTTTTTTTTTTTTTTTTTTCACTATAAAAATGAGGGATATTCACTATCCTTCCAAATTTTTGTAGGTTTGCAGCCGACCGGGCCTAATAGAAAGTTAAGCTCACACTTTCTTTTAACATATATAGCTATAAAATATCTATTCTATTACACCGTGATTACGATTTACCTATATCGATTTTGAGAACATGTACGTGTGCAAAGAGCGAAACCCTATCATACAACTGATACTCAAAGCAGGAATCGACAGAATGCCTCTATTTAGATAAATTATATAGATGCTAATCGGTGCTTTCGATTATCAAATTATTTATTTGCTGTTACATCGACAATCGCCTCACATTCAAATACTCTTAGAGGTGCTCACTAAATGGTCTATGTCTTTAAATTGTGGTTTGACCGTGCTACCACTCAACCCGTATTTGAAAGGGTCCTTGGTAAAATGGTCACGAGGGGGGATGGCTCCCAAGATCGTCATTCGAGCTTAGAAATCTAAGAGGATGACATGAGTTATTTTAAAGCCGTAGTGCCTAAGTACTTGAACATTTTTCGAGACTTTTTTTTTTTCACCCATTCTTACTCTAAAATGTAAGAATATAAGCCTCTAACATGGAATGTATGAGTTAAGGTGAGCCCAACTGTTGTTGGGTATTTTGTGTACTGGTTCAACGACGGTTAGGTCAAGCTATCACCAAAAGATACAGCTGAAACTGTTAAGGAGAGACTCTCTAATGTAAGACAAAACAGTTCATGGAATTGAGCCTGCATAGAGGCTAAGGATGTGTCTGTTTGTATTTTTTTCTAAAAGGTATTTTATATTAAAAATATAAATTTATTTACACGGAAAGTTTCTTTTTCTAAAAAACTAATAGATAAAAAGTTTTAAATTAATGTGAAGTAATTTGATAATATTTAAATATTTTATATTTTATAGTAAAAATGTGGGAAGCATGATTTGCATGAAATGCGTATCATTACATTAGGTCACTATAAATAGAGGTGTCGATCAAATTGGGTTTGGGTTTGGGTTCATGTATAAAAAATTTGGAAATTTTCAGATTAAAAAGTTAATATTATTTTTATAATTAAATCTAGGTTTGGATATACGTATTAAAAATTTTCACGTTTTAATAAATTTTAATTTTCGAATAAATTTTTTTATAATCGTCACACGTGTCTCAATTTCTTATATACGAAATTTATGGGGTTTTTTTTTATAGAAAATTTTCTTGATCTAATTTCACGTTTTATAACAAAAAGAACTCCATACCACGTAAAGTTGGGATAAGGGGAGTAGAACGAAAAATTCCTTCTAGAGTATTTCAAAGATGTAGCCGAGACTTCAACCAAATTTGTAATTTACACAATACACACATTATTTTATTAAAGACAAATATAAGTCGCTGTTTCATATAAATACAAAATTGTCTCTTCATCACAAAAGAATTTTGTAATGGTGTTGACAAAGGGGGGCCAGAGAAAACGGGATAATGTAAATTACAAGGAGAGCCCATTTGGATTTATTTTTGGTAAAATAGCGTAGGCAAAAGGCCCACATTTCTATTAAAATAAGTTGAATACTGTTTGTAAGCCATATTTTGTAAGTTTACTATTCAAAATATCCATTTCACCAAAAAAAAAAAAAAAAAACTCAAGATTCTTTCTTTTTTTTTCCTTCTCATTTTTCAAAATTCACTACCAACACACCACCCTCACATTCAATTCCATCTCTTCTTTTACCGATTCTTTTCAAGTTATGGTTATAAAACATGAAACCTTAGTATCATATCATCATAAGTTCTCAATTGAACTAAGATAGTCATATTACACAAATTTTAAAATCTTGATCAACACTGATAATGACATTCGATATAGGAAAAAATTTTGTACAAAAAGTTTAATTAAAGAATATTTAAATTCTGAAACAATTATTTTTACTTTGTGCATAAGATAATAACATGATAGAATTTATTCATAATTACATATATATATATATATATTTATTTTACCTATTTTCTAGAATTATTTTTCTTTCCGCGGATACCAATTAACGATGGCCAGAGCCACCGTGAGGCAATTCACGTCGTCATCTTCTTCTTTCAGCCTTACTCAAATCCTAACCATTTCCTCGTCATCTTCCTTGGCTTATCTGAAACAACAACAGTAGGAAGAACCGTTCCTAGAAATGCTGCATTTTTCACAAAGATAAGACTTCTGATGAAGATGACAACGATGATCACGATGATGGAAATCAAAATCATTGTTGCGATCATGCCCATGGAGACGGGTGTGATGGTGATGGTGATGGTATGGTACTAGTTCTAGTAATTGATCGGGATTTCATTCGGTTAACACAAGTAGTTGTTTAATAATTTTTTACCAAAAAAATTGATTATTTTCCTCCCTCATTTTCTCTTTTTCTAAAAAATACTGTATGTGTGAGAATTATTCTTATAATTAGTTATTATATGATTAAATATGTTTAAAAGAATTAAGATAATTATGGAGATTGAATGAAAATCAGGCAATGAATTCGTCTATTTTTACTGAGATAAAAAATATATATTTATTTGTTGAATTTTGATAAATTATTTAAAAATTAATAAAAGGACAATATAGGAAGTTTGTTTCGAAAATAAAGTTACAAATAGAAAAAATAGCTACAAATATTAATACCCTAAAATAATCAAATTAATTTGGGTCAAACATCACCTGCTCCCCCAAAATTAAAAGTCCAGCCCGTCTTTGTCACATATAAGATAAGCAGCCCGCATTAGCCGTCTCATAACCGTGTTTTCGTCATACCGGCCCATTTTATATTTTTGATATATTTAAGGACTGAACCATTCAAAAAAAAAAAAAAAAACCCTTAATAATTTTGGAGGATTTAATGAAAACGTTTTTTTTTTAAAAAAATTATTTTTAATAAATATTGGAAATTTGTAAAGATCCCAAGATGCAAAAAGTTGCATGCAAGCTGTGACCGGCCCAAAAGAAATATTAAATTATGTTTTGTACCAAATCTCACTAATAATGGGCCCACTCTTATAGTGGAATTGATCTAGTGTAATGTCCTCTGTAGCTGACAAAACGGGTACAAAAGGGTTCATGCCTTCTTATTCTACGCGTTTGGAAGTCATTGACCAGGCATTCACTGTTCTGACTTTGGGCCTTTCCTCTGAAGCTTAGGTAGAAGAAGGCAAATAAGGGCTTCTTCTAAGGACCGAACAACCAATGAGACATCACTTCCCAAAAGTTAACATTCGACTTTAATATCATGTTTTGATGAAATATATACATGAATCGTTTTTGGATTATAACTAGAATCACTTTTTTATAGATCCTTATGACACATTAATAACCCAAACTCATCATCAGTGAAATACCATTCTATAAAAGTTAGAATTCTAACATTATGTACGGACTTATGAGTCAATAATAGATTTAGATAAACGAATTCTATAAAACATAAGCATCCCAAAAGATAACGAATAACTTTAATATTATATAAACAAATCATTCCTAAATTATAACTAAAACTCTTTTTTCTTATGAATTTACCTGACATCAATAACCTAACAACTTACTAATTTTAATGGCAGTTTTTATATTTTTCCTTTCATTTGTAGTCTTGGGGGAAGAGGTGGACTCTAGGAATATTACTAAACAGGTCATGATAGAAGGTAACATAATTTAATCTTATGTTTAAACAGACACTACCTCATATGTTAAAACTAAGAAACAAAATAACAATATTATTTTCCTTGTTCATAATACTACTTCAGCTAAGGTAGTATGTGGTGAAAGAAAGGGATAAATAAGAAATATATTATTCTCTAAATATATTCATAAATATATTTCTTTCGCTCTCAAAAAATCTTTATGTTACGAGGTGAATTTAATAATAGACGCACGTAGGCATTTCAACCTTCCTTTTTCTGTTAGAGCTTATTCAAAAGAGTAAACAATAACAATTATGTTCCGAAAAAAAAAAAAAAAAAAAGCAACATCTTGATTAGGGGGTAAGGCGGCCCGTGGTTTGGGAGTTAGGGTTTTGATCAGGGTCATATGGAGTTTGGACAATACAATCATGTGTTGTTGGAATGTAGGGTAAAATAGTACGTATGTCCTGAATTTTTCCGAAACGCCAAGGCCATAGTAGTTCCAGTTCTTCTGAAATTTCGAGGTTCAGATAATATAAATTACTGCAAAAACTATTCAAATTGGAGATGTTGGTCTCCTTCAAAATGATGGTGATTGACATTGATATGTACCTAATTTAACCGACTGCAACCTCCTTAGCATAACGCCAGCAGAAAAGAATGCCTCCGTCGTCTGATGCTCTTGTTCCCTAAAATGCCGCTCAAAAATATCCCCTGCCCAATACAACCAACTTCTCATATAAGTGTTTGATAATTGTATCCAAAAAAATGGAAAAGTTAAAAAAAAGAAATTTAACGTCGAAATAAATACCCGATCATTTGTTTCGTTTATTCTATTATGTATAATACACGTAAAGAAGAGAAAAAATATTTCATTTTTGATATTTTAGGCCAATAATATGTCACAATTTAAATTGGATTGCATCGAAATAGTATTACTTTATTAATCCCCACAATCGGCAATAGATCCAACTTCTCTCAACTGAAAAGTGTTTGATAATTATATCAAAAGAACCAGAAATTAAAGAAAGAAATCAGCGTCGATAGATATATATATATATGTTCAGTTTATTCTATTTTAGCAATATTATGCATTTACATGCAATTAAGTATGATACACGTGAAAAGATAAAGAAATATTTTATTTTTGATACTTTATGTTAATAATGTGTCACATTTTAAATTATATTTGTTTGAAATAATATTATTTTATTAACTAAAATGTCATCGTTTTAATGTTATGATATAAATAATGCTCCAAATAACCTTTAAAAGAGAAAACTAATGATAATCAATGACTACTACCGACCTTCAAATTTGGTTAGTAAATTCTTAAATATCATCATGTTTTTATATATATCGTCGTTTTGAAGTATTTTTTTTTTAATCAAAATCCCTTATTATTTTTTACAATTTTCTACCATTGGATTGAATGAAGTGGACTAGGCCGGAGAGCAGATGAAAGGATATGGCTTATGAGCTGTTCCTAGAAGGATTATGTACAATAAGCAATAATAATAACAATGGATCAGCCGCCAAATTCGTGCCCACAAAGGCTGCTACGACTATGGAACACCGTACGTTTGAAAAATTGAAATGTCACTCTGCTCAAACCTTCGAATTTTCCCACAAAATGATCATTACATAAACTCTTGGAATCCATTCTCGAAGAAGAAGCAAATTTAGGACAAATTTCATCAACAAAAAAAGAGGAAGGCATCCTCCATCTCCAACGTTGCAGGATCCTTCCTCGTGCAAAGTGATTTTTATTTTTGCCACGGTACCAATAAATTCTAGGGCTTTTTTTTTTTTTTTTTTTTTTTTAAATAGAGAGAATTTAGAGAGGGAGCAGGATAGATGATTACGTCAATGAGAAAATTGTGCCCGAATCTTGACAAGGAAAATGCCCTCGACACGGTGCTGGAAGTTCCGATCCCAGAAGAAATGTTTACCAATATGGGGAGCAATGCGGCCCACAGATGGCAGAACATGCGTAACTTGATGAGCGCTCACAGTTTGGAGAAGCTTTCGCCTCTGATTTCTGCACCAAGAACTGATCAATTTACCTTGTTGTTGAAGCTGGTTGGATCTCCTTTCATCCCTTTTCAGGCCCAGTTGGATCATGCTGTCACATTGCCAATCAAAGATGGTACCTTTGTAAGCCCTCTCTCTCTACTTACATCTTTCATTAATCTTAAATTTTGGAATGAACTAGGTGGAATAAGGGAAGAATTGTTTGTTTGTTAGTTAGAAATGTGGATGAATCATCATCATACACTAATTGAGGCTTTTCTGCATCTTTTTGGTCCATAAATTTGCCCCCAAATTGTCTTCTCATTTGATTTGAATTTCGACTTCTTTTTCCCCCTTGCCCTGCTAGAATAAATGTTGAGAATTTAGATATATGGCCTTAATTGTTGCCATTGGAATCCTGATTGATTGTGAATTCTTCATTAGCAAATAGTGTCATTAAAAGTTGGCTGCCAAGGCCTTCAGAAACCAATACTTATATCATACCACTAGGAGTACCATATGAGAGTGGTACCCCTAGGAAAAAAAATTTAAAAGTAAATTAATTATTGAGAGAGTGTTTACACTCTCTTCTTGAAAATAAGGAAGCAAAATTTTGAGGGTATTGCAAACATAGGTTAGGCGAGTCAAGCAAAATATAGAAGCAAAAGTGGGTCACACCTCATTTAATGAGGTTTTGAGTAGAAAATTAACTATTAGTACCATACTTACCATACACCTATGTGTATTATAAAAATTGCCTTCAGAATCTGCATATTTTGGTTTGCCCGGCATTTCTCTTGGTTGCATGGAAGGCATCAAAGGGTTCCAAACCCTGCAAGAAAAATACTCAAAATAGAAAAACAAGGACACAAAAACAAAGAGGCCTTTTTAGCTTGGATTACGTCTATGTCCAGTTGAAGATTTCGCTTTCAAGAACTAGAAGTATTATGGAAGTAAATTCCAGGGAGCAATTGTTTTGATTCATTTCTTGCATCGCCGTAGACATAAGGGGCATAAATCCAGGAGAATGAATAACCAATGAGACAAGTTCTCTTTCTCATTGTACTATCTCGCATTCGGTCCAACGCTTGGGTTGGCATTTTATACAGTCTCATGTTTACAGCAAAACAAACAAATCGATGCATTGCTGAAACAGTTTCTTTTGTCTTGCCACTTGATTGTAACTTCCTTTAGCATCTAGCTTAGAAGTTGAGGGAAGTATCAGTGAAGAACTAGTCCCTTGAACTTATTCCTTTTAGTTAACTCCATTAGGACTGATATTCTGAATATTTTTGCTTCCTATGAACAGGAATCATCTACAGCAAAGTACATTGTACAACAGTATATAGCGGCAACAGGAGGGCAAGCTGCCCTGAATTTGATCAATAGCATGTATGCTGTTGGACAGGTGAACATGGTCACTTCAGACATGCCTGAAAATGGCGATATTGCCAACGTAAAACAAAGTTGTGAGGTTGGTGGATTTGTACTCTGGCAGAAGAACCCTGACCTGTGGTACCTAGAATTAGTAGTTTCCGGTTACAATATAAGTTCAGGTAGTGATGGAACAGTGGCATGGAGTCAATCATCCTCTAGTTCCATTCCCTCGAAAGGTCCTCCAAGACCTCTTCGTCGGTTCTTCCAGGTGCCACTCTGATCCTACACACTATATTCAACTCTTCAACCGTGTGCAAAATTCGCCCTGAACTCACATTGTTTCCTGCATTTTGATTTGTGATTGAACAGGGCTTGGATCCCAGATCAACAGCTAACTTATTCTTGAATGCGGTTTGCATCGGAGAAAAAAAGATCAAGGATGAAGATTGTTTTACACTGAAGCTGGAGACAAGCTCAGAGATCCTCAATTCTCAAGGTACTGCCAACACAAAAATTATTCACCACACAATATGGGGAAACTTTAGCCAGAGAACAGGGCTTCTGATGCAATTTGAGGATACAAAGCTGGTGAGAATGAAGGCTGCCAAAGGAGATGACTATGTGTACTATGAAACAAGCATGGAATCACTGCTTGAAGATTATAGGAATGTAGAAGGAATCAACATAGCTCATAGTGGAAGGACTTATTCATCCATCTATAGGTACGGATCAAAACTAAGTAGAAAATGGAAAATTGAGGAGACATGGAAGATTGAAGACATTGATTTTAACATTTGTGGGCTGTCCTTGGATTGCTTCTTGCCTCCAGCTGCAGTCAAGAAAGGACAAGATCAGGAAAATGTATAATGTTCAAGAACTTGATTAATTTCATGTACATATAGGAAAAAGATTTCATGAGAATTCTCATGGCTGTGTGCATTTAGTCAAACCCTCAATTTGAAGGTGTAGATTAAGAAGGTGAAATGACTTTCATACCCAAGATGGCTTTATTATTATTATTATTATTTATTTTATTTTTTTTGAAGCAAAAGGTATTTCTGAAAGAATTTTAGAAATTTGTTTTAAAAACAAAATTAGAGAAAAGAAACTGGTAATTTCACTGGTCTCTTTAATGTTGTCTCCGCCGCTTATATCAAGAAGTGAAAACCCTAGCAAGCAGCCCAGCAAAGTCCTATTTAAACATCTGAGCATCCCCTTCGCCCGCCTCCTCTCATACCAATATAGTACGAGGTAGAGCTTAGGTTCTCTAGTTTCGTTTCAATCCATCTTTCTCGTTAGTTTTTACAATGAGTTAAAACCCTTTTTGATAATGTCATGAAGCATCTGAATCTTTAATTTTTCCTCAATTTATTTGTTGTTTCGTATGTTCTGATGTTCAGTTTGATGAACCTTAGTGTTATTGCATCTGGTTTACCCTCTCCTTGTGAATATATTAAGAGGTGTACAAGGGGATATAGCTGATGCAGAAATTGATTAGGTTGGCTTACCAGCCCATTGCATTGCTTTCTTGAAGCATTCTTTGCCTTGGTGTCAAATGGACCTGCCGATAATCCAATACTATACTGTCTTTGATGAATTTGTTTTTCCCTGATGATTTATGTTTCTGGGTTTTTGATATTTGTGGCAAGTGATGATTTTGCAAAATCTTATTCTACACCCTGATTTTTATGTGATGAGAACTGAACTCTCAATGTCTGATGCCATCAATCATGTTTCCGGGATGTGCTTGTATTAGTGAGCATTTTGACTTGAATTTTGATTTTAAGAGAAAAAGTTTTGATTTTTATGACTTATATTATTGGGATGTGTTTCTGGAATGTTTAGAACAAATCGATTTATGCTAGATTTGGTCGGAATTTTGAATTTTTTTCTGTTATGATTGTCTTGATGGATGGAAGAGCACATGATGTGATTAATGATATGCCCTGAATTTTCATGTAGAGTAAAAACTCCGCTTATTATCTGATGCTTTCCATCTAAACACTTTTTACTTTGGTTTTGTTTTCATCACCCCTTTGTAGATGCTAATTTCAGAAGATTAGAATCTAATTAAAAAAAACATTTGTTGCTGTTTATGCAACTATCAAATTCATAATGTGTTGATTGATTCTGTGATGAGAAAAAGCAGACGGGCGGTCAGAACCTGATGCCATGTTGAAATGTCTGCATTGTTCCTCTCTTGGAACCGTCTCTGAGATATGCGCACATCCTTAACCTGCATAGTTTTTACAGCATTAACTTGTCTGTTCAAAGACTTTGTGTTTGATCCAGCCCTATCTGATTATGTTTTCTGGTACTAGGTAGTATATTGTTACTTATGTATGGTTAGCTTGCTGTGATGAATTGCTGAATTATGTCTGGACATATGAAATTTGTCCGTGATTAGTAACAATGCAAATTCTGAGCTCTGGTCTGACCATTAGCGCACTCCGTATCACAATGAAACTATTGCCCTGTTGCTTGTTTTCTTTCTTTGGTCTTTTCCTCTCATTGAGCTGGATTGTTATTCGAGTTGGGATGAGTATTAACTTGGTTGGTAGCTAATTTTCAATCAAATCTCCAAAAGGGTTTGCAATTTGTATCGTTTCTGGAGAAAGCGAGAATGAGTGAGGAACAGAGAGTGGAGATGATGAAGAACCTTATTTAGGAGAAAATATTTACAGTAAACTTGAACTTCCTGCAAAAACTAATCTCCTAAATGGTTAACACAAAACTTCTCTAATTACATTTATGTTCCAAGACCAAAGATCATTACATTGTGAAACCAGAAACCTTGGACAGATCCACTCTACTTAAGGTGTACTTAACTTGAAGTAGTCTTTACCCTGTTCCAACCAACTTGGAAAGGCCTTTGGAAAGTAAAATCAAAAGGGAAGGGGAATGTGGTACAATAAAAAGAAAAACCTTTTGTCAATTCATCGAACACATAACATGCATTTTTATAATGGGCCCATCTTCCTTATCTGTAAGGCAAACCAATACCAGCAAAGTGGGGTCGATTTGGCTGCTTTAAAGTGGCCTGTTTTCTATTCTGGGCTCCTAGTTTCGTCAGCTCACAATGCTAAAAAGTTTGAATGTTTGATAAGATGGGCTTTGCAGGCCATAGTATGGCAATTGAGGGGTGGGTCAGATTCACTGAAAAACTCCACTTTGTCGGCAGTCCACCCCAGTAAGGTCTTCTGAGTGGTTGGCACGCCACACCAAAGAGCCATTTGTTTCTGTAATCTTGCAGATTATTGATTGTGGGATGGGCAGACGAGGAAGCAACGCATTTTCTTCATCACCAGCGTGCTTGATTTTTAGGTCAAACTTTGTATCTCAACAACGTTTGTTGAGGTTTTGTTTATGCTAATGTTTCCAACCCTTTTGACTATTAGAATGTCAACTCTGTCCAGCTACAGTTCAGATTCTGTCTCCTCTATCTTCAGAATATATTCCCTTTTCCTATGTAATTTACTCTACTTTAAAAGTTTAAATGGTATGAATGGAGAAGAGAAAGAGCTATGAGACTTTCTTCATGGAATAAAAGATGTTTGACGACTTTGTTGAGGATTTTTTTTTTGGTTTCTTGAAAGAAAACATACATGGAATTGTGCAGCCCGGAATCTAATATTTAATCATAACCCCTTTTACCAAATCCTTCATGCTTAATAAAATAATCATCAAGAATGAAAAATGAAGAAACGGGATAGGAGAAAATTCTCCTCATTTTATACCCTTCAAATCATTTATATTGTTGTTTTAATTGAATGATTTAAACTCTACATCTTTTTAATTAAATTATAAAAAATAAACGATCACTCTTTTAGACAAACTATCGACTTATCAATAGTTAATTAAACGTGAGCCTCCCATAGAGTGATTCCTCTTTTGTAATAGTTATTTTCGGTCGTTATTGCTCACCTGAAAGTCTTACACATCACTTACTCCGTTATTGAAAAAATCACTTCTCATCGGACCTGCATGTGAGAAGTTATGCACAAGTAAAACTTGTTGAGTTTTTTTTTTTTCTTAAGATTTTCAATGCTGAAAATTCTAATTCTTTATTTAAATAATCAAAATTTTGACTTTAATTGTAAGTAAAGATTACTGTTCCAATTTAATAAACCAAATTTTATTTTCAGGATATAAATTTCGACAATAATATAATTAAAGTCTGATTTTACCTCATTGGTTCTTCTTAAATAAGGATTCTTGAAGAGCCGGCAATACAGCAGTAGAATTGCACCTAACTCATCTTCCTGCGGTTCATCATTTACACTGGACCCCATCACATATGCCTCCATTAAATTAATACTGTTAATTCATCAGTGGAGCCCACTATCTAGTCGGTGTTTGTGTTTTTGTTTGATGATCAGCTAAATTCACATGGTATAAGATGCTTCGCGATACACTCGATCATTTACTCTTCTCCCTCCACCGATGCGAGCACAGAAAATCCGGACCAAAATTTTCAAGCCCACCAAAGTAATCATCTTTATTTGAGTGTTCTGTTTGTTAAAGTAGCTCAAAGTTTGGATTTTGAGACGAAATTAAGGGTTTTGAAATGAAGGACGAAGAAGCACAGACGACTACAACAGCAGCAGCTGCTGGAACGACAGCAAATGGTACAACATTCAAGAAAGAGGGGTCGGATGTTGGGTTATTTGGTGGTAGAGGGAAGTACAAGTTCTGGGCTTTCGCTGGAATTCTTTTACTTGCGTTTTGGTCAATGTTTACTGGCTCTGTCACCCTAAAGTGGTCCGATGTTCAGCTCGGCCGTGGCTCCGATGACCTTGACTCTCCTATTCACCAAGACCTTGATATTCTGGTAACCCCACTAAAGCTTTTAATCAATCCCATGTTCCCTTACTTTAGTTTTCTTTGATTTTCTTGGGTGTTTTACTTGCTAAAATCAGAACTTTTTGTGAAAATTGATCTGTTAAATTTAGTAGGCGAATTAACAAGGTTCTGACCCTCATCGCAGCTTGATTCTTGATTTTGTGCTATGTAAACTGAGGAATGGAATGCATTGTTGATATGGGCTTGGTTTAGTTTGCTGAAAATAATTTCTATTGGGGTTTTTGTTTATTAGAGGTTGATGATGATGATAACCATAACAGTGATACCTAATGGTGATTGTGTTACTATTTATTATAGGAAGTGGAGGAAAGAGAGAAGCTGGTGAGGCACATGTGGGAGGTTTACACTCAGAGCAAGAATGTGAGGTTGCCTCTATTCTGGCAAGAAGCTTTTGAGGCAGCTTATGAAGACTTGACCAGTGAAGACTCAGCCGTCCGGGACAATGCCATTTCAGAGATCGCCAAGATGTCTTTGGTTCGCTCCGCTTTCAAACATGAACCTGAAACTACCATTAAATCCAGGTACATTCACTGATTTAAGGGCTTTTGTTAGAATTGAGAATTAGGCCATATCGAAATTATCTATGCTTTCCTGATGCGCACTCATGAGTTGGTTGGATTCTTGGCACTCATTCAGTAGCTATATTATGTGAAACTGGCTTATGTAACTGAAGGGATCTTTTGTTCTTTAAGTCGTTTGTTTCGTTCTGGTATTTAACATTTTGGTTGATGCGAAAACACCCTTGTTTCGTGTTATTGCCTTTGAAATCCCATCTTTATTTTCTTTCTCAAAAACTCCCTTTTGTTCTTATTGAATGTGTCTTTGGATGTGAAGTTCATCTCACTAAAGGGCTCAAGAAGTTTAGGCGTTCTTGGTTTTGAATTTGGTGAGAAATGCTTTTGAAGTCATGCTTAATCCACACTAGGCAATTGGACTAGGATTTAGGGTTGCAGTGAGCAATCTTTTGTTCGATTTTAGTGTCTTTCTTACCTTAATCTTTGCTTGAGCAAAGGGACTTATTGAAATTTCTTGGCTTGAATTCTCTTCCTACAGCGCATCCAATAGAGAAGTGAAGATGCCGAAGCAACTAGCAAAGACGTAAAGCTCAGTTCTTGACCAAATCCAGCAGCTCAATGGCAACTTCTTTGGATCTTTTCCACTGCAAACATCAATTGATTGAATACAGGCGACTTACAATTCAAAATTTAAGGTTACTGAACCTGCCAAAATAGAGGGTTCTGTAAGAATACAAACTTTTAGTAGTCCGACAAATTTCATTTCACAACCTTAAATACATTTTGTCTGTGACTTAATTTTCCCAGTTTCCTGTTATTTTCTTGGCTTAAAATGTTTAATTCAAAAGGGAGATTTTTAAAAACACAAAATCCAATTTCAGAACCTTAAACTGTGTTTTAATCCATTGAGAAACAGCTGTTCAAGAACAAAAGCAAAACTGAAGCAGAACGAGGAGAAAAAAGTCTGCTCAGAGACCTAAAATTGGGGCGCACTTTCTGTGACAAGTTAAGACAGCCCCACCCTACTAAAATCTATAATAAGTTGACCAAACAATTTCACAAAATTGCTTGAGCAGATAATTGGAACTGCTGCAACTCTAGAGAGAACAAAACCCCTACAACATAAGCATTTACACAAAAACCTCCACTTAAATATATGTACATTTGTGTGTCATTTGTTGTCATTCATTCTCAATCTTCCACGCTTTGAATCTCCCCCATCATGATCCTGTTGCTAACCACATTGAACCCTAAAACAGAGGGACTGACCTTCTTGCCTTTCTTGGCCTTCTTCTTCCCTCCCCCTTTGGAAGAACCTTCGAGACCGGTCTGCTCAAAATCCCTAGAACCGCCATTGTCAGAAGTCACCTCTCCAGCACCTGAGCCAGTGACATTTCGATCATTCCGACTTTGGAAGGCGATTTCAAGGACATCAGCAGGTAACAGATCTTTGAAGTTGAGGAACTTTTCGATGAATTCGTGATCGGGATCAAACGAGCCAAGATTTTCTACCAGAAGCATTTCGGCCTCTTGTCTGGATTGCTTCAAACAATATTCTAGGAAACTTGTATCTGAAAGTAGGCAGCGAGTCAGCGCAATGTCCAAATCAATAAACAAGTAATCACGGGATGCACTAAATCTCTACACCTACTACACAGCAGCAACTTCATGATAGGTTAAATGATTAGTAAAACACTGACCACTCAAAGAACATAATCTAATACACACTGGGTTTCTGAAGGAACCAAAAGACAACGTTATTCTCGCGCCCCATATCCAAAGCACAACTCATCTTTCATTGGAAAACCTTTATGTAAAAGAAGCCAAATCAAGAACCAAGGACTTTTGAATTCCCGATAGGACTGCAAGATGTCAAATGTTTCCCTGGCTATGTATATTTGCATTTATGGACATTTTTATATTGTGCAGGGCAAAGTCAAAATGCCAAAACTCTCAAAATGTATAACTAACAACAAAATTAGTATCACAGGGACCCAAATTGCAGTAAAAATATTTGGCGCGCACTTACCTTTTGTCTTGATGAGTCTGATGCACTCATTTTCGCACCACTCCCTGAAATCCATAGCCTCTGCAGTAACATGCATGCAAAAGAAAATTCTTCAAACATTAAGGTCATTTGTCTAAGAAACTAAACCAAACATTTAGCTTCATACCTGAATATTTTGTTGATGAATCCTTCTTCCCCTTCACAGACGAATTAGGAGTAACATTATAAGCAGAGGAATGTTCCACTGGCCTCCCCCCACTAGACTTTTGGCGGCTTAATGCCACAACAGGTGTTGCTTTCACTGGGGTGCTTTTGCTTCCCCGATTATTTCTGCCAAGCTGGGGAAAATCAGACCTGGCCATGACAAAAATAGAACATCAGAACGTATGGAATTGCAAAAATACAGCTTCAATAATCAACCAGAGTCCCAAAGCTACAAAACGCCAGGATTGAATGCATTATTATTCATTGTTTTGTAACAATTCCAAGAAACCAATCAAGTACATTTTCCAGTCCATTCTCCTCAATATTGGAGGGGGACCCCAATATTAACAGAAACAGAACAGTGATCAAGGTATATTAGTTTAGCAATCAGGAAAATATAAAACACGTGCATTGGTAGGAAAAGCCAAGGTTAACATCATTCCCCCAAAACTGACTCATTTGCATTCATGTTAATTATCGACCTCAGGCACATTATAACCATCAGGATACATCTTCCGAAAGGAATGATCTCCTGCCTGAACTAGGATATAAAATCAGAACACACCACAAAATTATGTAAACAGACAAGGCTGCATTCTAAATGGAAACAAAGAACACAGAGATAGCAAGTCATTTCTGTGGCACAGCACACAAAAACATCACCATTGAGACCCCTGACCAAATTCATGGCCAACCTGAGAGAAGAACTCAATATCATTCTAACTCAAGCAGTCAATCAACCGTCCAATGAAATTGAACTATATATAAAACTGACTCATTTGCATTCATGTTAATTATCGACCTCAGGCACATTATAACCATCAGTGTACATCTTCCGAAAGGAATGATCTCCTGCCTGAACTAGGATATAATATCAGAACACACCACAAAACTATGTAAACAGACAAGGCTGCATTCTAAATGGAAACAAAGAACACAGAGATAGCAAGTCATTTCTGTGGCACAGCACACAAAAACATCACCATTGAGACCCCTGACCAAATTCATGGCCAACCTGAGAGAAGAACTCATATCATTCTAACTCAACCGTCCAATGAAATTGAACTATATATAAAATTTCATCTTATAGCCTAAATAGAGTGAGCAAACAGAAAACCCCGGATTGTTATTCACATTTATAGGGTAAACAAAGTATCTGAGAAAAGATCAAGGAACTTCTTTTGCCTTCAAAATAGGCAAGGATGTTAATTTACTAAAAGATTAAGAAGCTTCAAATAAAACAGTAAGCCTATATTTTCTCAATGTGAAGGAAGAATATGGGTAAATTATAAAGTGAAACAGGTTTCCAGTGAGTCAGAACTGGGCATAGTAAATATACAGATATTTGACATGGATGCAAATAAACACTCGAAAGACCAAAGAAAGTGAAAAATGAAGCAAGATGAGGATCATACAGCTTGGCCTCTTGTTTCGGTTCTGCAGGTCCCCAGAACAAATCATCATCAGCTTTATGCTTTGAAAGAGAAACTTGATTATTGATCTGGATAGGGGATGCAGCCTTTGCAGGAGAAGATGCAGAAGCTGACCATGAAGAACCACTAGCCCGTGAAGGTTGACTTGCTGTAGCCTTCTGTGCACTTGGCACAGGGATGTGCTGAGAAGTGGACTTCTTTCCCTGTTCCTTCAGAATGTCCCTTAATGATGTTGGTTTAGGGACCTTTCCAGAGTCACTGGACCATGCAGGGGTTGGGGCAATGTTTGTGGTGTCACCCTTCCAGACAACAAAATCTCCCAAGGAAGGGCCCGAAGGGATTGCTGGTAGTACTTCCTTGTCTTGCTGCATTGCGCGCAAACTTTTGCTTTTGTCAATGGGACTCAAGCCCACAGAGACATCTGCAACAGGCACGGGCATTGAAACCTTCGACCCAGCACCCTTACCTTTAGCAGACTTTTTGCGGCTCTTCTTTGTATCTTTGGCCTCAATAAAGGTATTGTCCTCAATTGCTTCACTTTGGGAGCCCATAAGAGAAGTATTACGGAAGCTATCATTCTCTGCTTCTTTCTCACTTGACTTGGCCACAACTGTTTCCTGCAACAAATCATGCAATTGGCTTTTCCTGTTTTTCTGATTAAGTGAACTGTCTGGCTTGCCAAGAATTAAGTTGGCGCCAGAAGTGTCTAGCCTAGGATCTCTCGATGACTTAGAATCTGAATTAGCAACAACCCCAACCCAAGGTGTGGAAACTACTGAGGAACTGAGAGATGTCACCACCTCAGAAACTGCAATTTCTGTCTGGGCTCTACTCTGTTCTTCCTGTTGAATTTCCAACAATGACTTCGGCTTGAAACCGGGAGCGGGCTTCCAAGCTCGTCCAGTTTGTACTTGATTACCATTCAGCTGTGTGTTGGACTCAACCAGTCCTTGTTGATCTTTTTCATCAAGAGTTAAACCATCCATTTGTGAAATAGGTGGGAACGCTGTCTTTTGCTCCTCTGGAGTACTGGCCGACAATTTATCACTTTTACCCTCTCTTTCCTGCGGTATAGATACTGCAGACAGATCTTCTGGAAGCACTTGTCTATCAGATCTTCCAGTAGAAACAGTGGGACCTTCAGCTTCAGCAGACTTCATATCCCGCATCTTAGATTTCTGCTTCTTTGACTTTTTATCAGATGACTTTTTGAGCTCACGCGATTCAACATTCTTCACTTCCTTCACCACTAAAGATTCATTTATGTTTTGGTTTTCTTCAGGCTCCATTCCAAGTTCTCCAACCTGCTCAGAGATTAATGTTTCCTTTTCATCTATAACCCTTACAGTCGGTACCAGAGCTATGGACTCCTCCAAATGTTCTCCAGTCGGAAAGGATAGGGAAGTCTTGGATGTTGCAACTGAATCCGGGTTATTAATTTGAGGTGAAATCTCTGATTGGTAGTTATTCGACAACCCTAACGGCGGTAACAAATCATTCATGGCAGTTTCCATTAGTGAAGTCTTCTGCTCATGTCTTCCAAATGGTTCTGAAAGATTATGATCCCAGCTACCATGGTGAGCTCCTTCTTCAAACACTTGATGGGGCAAAGTTACTTTTGATGTTTCAGCACCAACATTTTGGTTCACATCATGAGAAACTGTTGGATTCAGAACAAAGCTAGAAACACGCTCATCTTGAAAGTTAGGAACCTGGACCTGTGAACCATTTTTAAACAGTTCATTGGGAGGTTGGAACCGAGAATGATCATTGAGAGCAATACCAGCTGGAAATCCAGTAGATTGTAACAGCCCATAAGACGATTCCCCAAGTCTCTGTTGCGGATTCTGCTCCAACAGCACTTGCGACAACAACTCATTTTGCTGGCGCAATAACTGTTGCTGCTCTTCCTGCTTTTGTTGCTGCTTAAGCAACAAAAGCCTATCCAACATATTCAGCTGCTGCAGTGAAGCCGGTGTTTGAGACTGCAATAATTGGTGTTGTTGCAGCAAATTCAATAGTTGCGGATCTTGAGAAAGACCGGGAGAAAGAAGCTTATCAGGACCAAACAAGCTGGAACTATTATCCATTAGATGGCTCAATAAATTTGCTTGAGGTTGTAGCCTTTGTTGTTGGATTCCATATGCAGCCTGTGGTGGATAATTTTGAGCTTGATGGATATCCAATTTTTCCTGGCGTGGGTCCAACCCAACTTGAGGTGGAAAATTAGACCAACCACTTGGTCCATTATTGAGACCAGTACCAGGTCTTTCAGCTAAACCTTGAAGGACGGACAACAAATCAACATTCTGAGAAGTTAGCTGTGGCCTAGCATTGTCAACTAATGAGGAAATAAGTCTTGAATGTGGCAATGAGGAGTCTTGCACAATTTCAGATGCTGGAAAATGGGGAGCTGTTTCTCTTGCAGGCCAACTATAGGGGTTCGGAAGAGATCTCTGCCTCTCTAGTGCCATCTTTTTGGCCAAGAGATAAACGTTATCTCCACTTTCAGCTCCTAAAGGAGGTGTTACATTAGTATTGCTTCCAAGATATCCTCTTACTCCTGCAAAGCATATTGGTGTTCTCTTGTCAGATTAATACGAGTTTTAAAAAATTAGGATCTGTATAAAAAACAATGTACAAAGATAAAGCAAAACACCAGATTAAAAGGCTTGCTAGCAAAACATAACCACCTTCAGATGGAACAGAGTTCTCAAGTGGGACGCCACTCATGTTGCCAGTCATCAGCGACTCCAAGAACCTGTTTTCAGCCTCTGTTGCTGTATTGTGCTTGTATCTCGATTCATTTTGTATCATGTCAATCTCACCTGAACCTGCCCGAAGTGTTCCCAAGCTGCTGATGTTGAACCTATTGGATGCATCAATGATTTCATTTGGCTTGGTTGCAGCAAACCCAGGCGGTGGCCGAGCTTTGGCTCGCAAGTGTGGCATAACATCTCCAAGTAAACAAAATGGTGACTCGGGTGGCGAGCCTGCCAAACGTACTAACAAGTCTATGCCAAAATAACCAGCTTCAAACCATCCAATTATGTCAATCCCTCTGAAAGGACCTTGAATTGAGCCTTGTGGATCTTTGTAATAAAGTACCAGGTCTTCAGGAGGAGGAGGTAAAATTTTCTGAACCTCTTGTTCCTTCTCCAAGATTGCAGATGGTTGCTTTCTCAGAACAGGATCTTCACCAATTCGCCACTTGGGTCCATCAGGTCTTGCATAAGATTGATCTGCAACACGTTTTCCCCACTCTATATTCAAATCTTTCTGTGAATCAGACCAACCAACATCTGTAGCCATAGAACTGACAGCTCCTGGTAGTTCTCTACTATCTTGTAAGACAGAATGCAAACGTTCTCCAAATGACGATGATCGCCATGGACCTCCGGGTGCAATAGAGGAAGGACCCTGCATGTTATCCTCACTGCTCACAAGCACATCATCGTTCTTCTTGTAAGTGCCATCTTCTCTTGAAGCTGAATGCATAGAATAAGTTACTCATTTCCCCCAAGATATTACCATTTCAAACTACGATCTTTGCAAACATGCTAAAGAGGAAGCTTATCAGCGAAGACATCCATTCTTTCTTAAATGAAAAGAAAAGGAACATCAGCCCATCAAATATGTTCATTAAACTTAAACAAAAAAAACTGACAATTAGATTTTATATCTATTAACTTCTCAGCACTCCAATCACAATGAAAATGAAATATTCAACAATTAAATTATAAAATTACTTAAATAAAGGAATTCCTCAGATTTTCCAAGCATGCATAAATGGATTTCTGAACAATCAACCAAAGCGGCTGTCCTACGAAATTGAGTAATGAATATCTATATACCTTCAGAACTCAATCTGTAGTCTGAAAATTTTTGATAATCCTGAGCGCTCTCAAGTTTTGTATGGAACCCATGAGAATGCACCTGCTGATCCTGAGACAGGTTATCTGAATAATTTGAACTACCACCACCATTTTCCAAAGTTTTTTCCTTGGAGTCAGTTGCATCATGTGGTAAATCATCTCCAGTGCCTGCCAATGCAAGTGATATCATATATGCTTAACAAAATCATCATATTTCATCAACCAATATGAACTTTTGGACTCACAAACATACCAAGCTTGTTTCGTCTCGACGGCAGATAATCAGTTGCATTCCTTCCCATTGACCCATCTCTAGTCATTTGCGGTGCACCACTACTCACCACATCTCCCTTGTCAATTCCCTTCAAGATCATCTATTACAAAAGAAGACACCAAATTTACATCAAAGAAAATAATCATAAAATGGAACAGCTTCGTAGCAGGGCAACACAAAATACCAGTTCTTCAGGTGTTGGTGAGCAGATTGCTAATGGTTCTATAGCATCTTCTTGGGTAAGTGAAGGTACAGGCACAAACTCAGTTAAGAACTTGTCAGATAATCTTGTGTCAGTAGTCCTGTATAGATCAAGCAACTTTGTTCGGCTGTATCTCCAAGGTAAAGCCTCACCACTGGTAGTTTCACCTTTTTCGGATAAAGATCCTACCGGCTGCAATTGAATGTACGTATTATTTGCAGAGTTAATTCTCCCCCTACCAAGAGAAAAGGTGGAAACATTAGTTTCACCGCGTCCTCGCCCATGGGCAAACACTGGGGTGTGTCTGTTTGGAGTTGGAGGAGTGTGTTGAGGAGGAGGGTCTGCCCTTCCTCGACTTTGAGAGGAGTTCAATCTCCAAGGACGATAATTATCACCCTCCTTTTCATCCCGATAAGAAACATGAGATGCGCCTTTTTCATGGTCTGGATCTTTGCTGGAATCTGCCCACTTCTCCCGCACACTTTCAATGTCCTTGATATCAGGGCCCCAACGTGTATTCCACTTGTTCTGGCTACGTTGATCGCTGCTGTTTTCCCGGTTTCCTGAATCAGTCCATCGCTCAGTTGGACCACGGCGTGCTTCTCCATAATATTTGCCGGAGGAGTCAGTCCAGCGGTCTGTTTTGCGATTTTCAGTCAGTTCTTTATCACCCTCTCTCCAGCGGTCCCTGCGAACAGCAGAATTTGTATCTCTTTCTTCATCCCGCCAGCGATCACGCCGGCCAGAATCCATATCTAGAACAGATGGCCTGAAAACATCTTTCTTCTTGTTGTTCTCGTGCGAACCCTCACCAAGCCCAGGTGATTTCATGATATCTGAACGACTGGAATAACCAGCATGAGGGCTGAAATGGTTCTCCTGCAGCATAAACATATATGTAAATTCATTGCACAATGGTAACCTTTGAAAGAAATGTAACAACTTTCAAGTAAAATTTTTTATCAAAATAAATACTTAGCAAACTATGTCAATGACTAAAGGGCAAAAAACTAATTCACCAAAACACACTTCTGACATTATGTTTAGAAAACATACCCCAGTCAACCCACTCTTAATTTCCCCGGACTTGGACAGAAGCCACTGAGGTGAAAGCGGAATAGAACTCTCAGAGATGTGCACATCTACAAACACAGAACAAGGCTATCAAATAGTAAAAGAGAGTTATAAAGAATAAACCCACATAAAACTTCATAAGATAAGTAGATTTTGAGAAACAAGACCAATTTTTTAGCATTGGAGATAATGAAATTTTCAGGACAGATAAGGGTAAACAGGTGCATTTCCTTCGTTTTATTTCAGCAAACGGTTAGGAAGAACATGATTACATAATGATTCCCGCATTTGTTCAAAATAAAAGCATGCATGATCAGCAAGCCATTAAGTAAACAAACATAAAGCTTGTATAATGAACAACAGAAGTTCATAACAATGAATCCAGATTACAATTATCAATTGCACAAGAAAAAACAAATCTGTAAACCATAATTTTTAACCAAGCACCAAACTTTATGCTGGTACTGAACTTCACAGTCCAAATTCAACATCCAGTTTGATGCTTATCACTCTTGCGGGGAAAAAAAATTACATTTTCACCATGAGCACCAGAAAGAAATGTCCCAATGCTAGTAACATGTTCAAAGATTCCTACTACATTTGGTTATGAACATTGAAAGTGACATCTAAAAGTTCACATATTTTTTTCTCATTCTCAATAAGAGCTCATCATTGAGTGGCCATTAAAGTTAAAATTATTCCTCGACAATATCTCAAGTCCTACAAAAGAAATACAAAAAGAACGATGCAAGACCATGTATGGATCAAACAAAGGACTGCAGAATTATGTAAATATAAGTTTAGCCTTTTATCCCCCACTATTATTACTTCCAATACTGCGTCAGTTCTCAATTAAAGAAAAAAAAAAATTAAACACCTGGCTGAAAAATTAACATAGTTCCAATAAAGATTAAAAGAGGAAGATACCCACTGGAAAAAAAAATTGCTAAAATAAATTGGACAAAAAGGAAACGATACTAATAAAAAATAACAATACATGCAAGCTTTAGCTTTCCCACGAATAAAGCTTAAAAATCCAAACTCGATCGATAACCAAATAAAATAACGAATTTCGCTAACGTAAACATAAATGAAAAGCCACACCAAATGTCGAGCATTGCCATTCCCTTCCTCTTCGATAAAAAGAAAATTAAATTTTTTATAAAAAATCCATCTTTTACTGTTTAAAATCAAAAACCCTAAACCCACTATCAGCAGCTTGCCTCAAACGAACCCGGGCCCTTCAATCTAGGCTCTTAAACACAGCTCTCTGGAATGCATATTCAATCAGACGGCATCGATTATCAAACACAGAGAACAACAACGAATTCGAATGCTGTTTCAACACCAAAAAAAAAAAAAAAAGATGTCAAGCAAACGCAAATGAGACACCTTTTGAGATCTGGGGAGGGTGGCGAGGCTCGAAATCGGTCTTATCGGCCATGGATGATCGAAGGAAACAAATTAAAAGAGAGAGGGGTTAAAAGGGAGGCGGTAAGAAAACCCTTTTCTGTTGTGTGTTTCGGCTGCTGCTGCTTTGCTTTGCTCAAAAATTTGATTGACTGCTTGAAGGTGGAGAAAGGAACGGCAAAATAGGGGGAATATAAGGGCAAGGGCAAGGGCAAATGGGAGGATAATGGGAAAAAAATAAAAATTGTAGATGTGGCTTAACACGACTATTCGATGCGGCTTACGTTAACGCTACTAATTGCCGCTCGCAAGGTTTTTGCATCTCCTATGTTATAATTGTTTTAGTTTTAAAATATAAATTTAAATAATTACTATATACTTTTTACTTAAAAATAAATGTATTTTATAATTAAAATTAATTATGATAATTAAAAATATAAATATTAACAAAACATACCAAATGTATAATTTATATTTACGTGTGAAATAAAAAATAAAATAGATCAAGAGATATAAAAAGTTCATTTGTGACTAAAAGCGTGCATTGTCTGTGCTGTTTACGATACCTTTTAACAAAATTTACTATTAGGATCGTTATGATAGCGATCGTCGTTCATTTAGGTGTCTTCTCATAAAGGGAATCGTTATGATAGAGGTCGTCATTTATCAGATCATTATTCCCTTAACATTCTGACATTGAACAGGTGTCAATCTCGTATATGACATTGCAATTTTACAAAAACTTGTGTTTTTTTTAAACAGTCATCACTATGATTCCCTTTATGAGAAGACACCCTTATCCCAAACATCGTCTATATTTTGTTTACGATACCTTTTACGGAATTCAGTTATTTTATGATCGTTACAAAACATACCAAATTTATTAATTTATATTTACGCGTGAAATAAAAAATTAAATAACATAGACTACGAAATATCCAAAACCTATTTGTGACTAAAGCGTGCATCGTTTGTACTGTTTACGATGCCTTTTAAAAAATTTACTACTTTAGGATCGTTATGATAACGGTTGTCATTTGTTATGATAGCGGTCGCCGTTCATTACGGTGTCTTCTCATAAAGGGGGTCGTTATGATAGCGGTTGCCATTTATCAGGTCATTTTTGACACTGTACAGGTGTCAATATCGTATATGATCTTACAAATTTATAAAAACTTGTGTTTTTTTAAATAGTCGTCACTATAATCCCCTTTATGAGAAGACACCCTCCTCCCGAATATCGTCTATATTTTGTTTACGATACCTTTCAATGAATTAAGTTATTTTATGATCATTACAAAACATACCAAATTTATATTTATATTTACGCGTTAAATAAAAAATAAAATAAAATATACCAAGAGATATCCAAAACCTATTTGTAACTACAAGTGTGCATCGTTTGTACTGTTTACGATACCTTTTAAAAAATTTGCTACTTTAGGATCGTTATATAGCGGTCGTCGTTCGTTATGATAGCGGTCGCCATTTATCATGTAATTACTCCCTTGACATTCCGACACTGAACAGGTGTCAATCCCGTATATGATCTTACAATTTTATAGAAGTTTGTGTTTTTTTTAAACAGTCGTCATTATGATCCCCCTTACGAGAAGACACCCTCCTCCTGAACATTGTCTATATTTTATTTACGATACCTTTCAAGGAACTTAGTTATTTTAGGATCGTTATAACAGCGGTTGCCGTTCATTAGGATTTCGGTCGTCGACTCCCCTATTATCAAATCATTCCTCCCTTGCGTTCCGACACTGAACATGTGTCAATCCCGTATATGATCTTATAATTTTACAGATAATTGTGCTTTTTAAAAGTAGTCGTCACTATGACCCTCTTTATAAGAAGGCACCCTTATCCCGAAGTTACAAAAGTATTTTACTGAGTTTATTAGATAGACTTGTCTTGCGTCCCTATGTATTCTCTACATACTTCTCGTGTTTTAAGACCAATTTTTATATTCTACTGCTAAAATATATTTATATTCAATATCATAATAAACATTATATTAAATATAATTGGAAATTATGTAAATTATAGCATTACACCAAATACAATTAGATAATACATCAGTTATAACACGAAAATACTAATGGAGTATGTTTCTAGTGCAATCTAATTTGACTCTTTTATTATTATAACTATAATTAAATATCTCTGTATGAAATATAACTCACGTAAATAATAATTAATATATATTTAAATTATATATTTTATTTATAAATTAAAACAAATTATGGAAGATATCTAAATAAGATCTTAGGTGTGCTTAAAAAAAATGTTAGGTGTATTGTTAAAATTATCTTTAATCAAAATAACTTTTAGTTATTCTTCACTCTTTACCCAATTTGAATTTAAAATATAAATTCAATTTAATTTTTTTATTTTTGGTTTTCATGCCTAATTAGCATTTACACATTTTATTTGAATGATATATATAATAGAAATATTATTGAAATAAATTGTATTAATAATTTGTATAACCCTTCTACAAACAAGCTCATAATCTATTTATTATACACTAAAATAATCATTATAAAGAGACTTATAATTTACACTATATTAGAACATTAAGGATACATTATTTTTTATGTATAATAATAATTTATACTCTTTATATACATATAAATAATGATTTATTTTCATTATTGTTTGCATTATTGGAAAAATAATCAATATTTGAATATAAATTGTTCAAAGCCCACTGATTTAAAAAAAAAAAACGACATTTTACATTTATTATGGGTTAAACTATTAAAAATCTCGTGGTAAGTATTTTGATTAAGTTTTAATTTGAGATTAATAATATAAATTTATAAATGACCAAATTATAATTATTTTTAATAAAAAAATGTTGCCTTTCAAAACTTAAATCTAATAATTATATTTATGATAACTGAATTTTCTTGGACCAAACCAGCGAACATCATTAACGACGTCGCTACCATGCCGATGAACTTCACCAATGAAACTGTCGCCATAACAACGAAACCATCAATGAAATCGCCACTACACTAGTATATCAGAATCTACTGCATGAACAAAAGTCTCTACCAATAGCTTCAAAATAAAATAAGATTTTGGTTAATCCCAATTATTAGATAATAAAACTAAAAAAAAAAACAAAAGTTTACAACAAATTTATTCCCCCAATCAAAATATCCTTGATATTAATTTGTCTAAATCATCCATTTATGTTCACTTATTTAATTTAATTTCTATTACTTTTAGTTTCCTTTTTTTATACCTACCTAATAAGTTTTCTCCTATATTTAATTTATTTTTTAGGCTTAAATCCATTTTTGGTCCCTCATAACATATGTTATTCCAGTTTTGGTCTCCAATATGTTTTAGTCACCAATTTTAGTCTCACTTAATTTTTTTACCAATTATGGTCATTTTTAACGGAAAAGTTTAGAAGATAACATATTAGCTCATTTAATCGCTAGTCAAACCTAATTTTTTATTCAAAATGATTTGTACCATGATGTTTTCAATCCATTTTATGACTCAGTTCCTCGTGGATGTTCAACCCATTTAGATCGACTCACAATCCAATGAAAGATTATCTGCTCGGGCCTAGCCAGAAACTCACTTTCGTGCTATGCATTTCAGAATATGAATATCTGGTCAGGCCTAGACTCTAGCACAATTGTTATTCCAACCATTGCTTGAAATAATATTGCGCAGGATCTAGGTTTGCACTTATTCGATTTACCACGCAACAAAAATTTATAATTAAAATCGGAATCTTATAAAAGTACATTTGAAGCGTGAACTCAGGTGATCACTTGTATGACTCAATACTTTGATTGCACGTTATGTGGGCAATGATTTAACAACCAATTGATCAGCAGTCAACACAAAACACTTGCCGAAATTCCTCAAAGAAATCGGCTGCCCAAGCTACCTGTGCATGCAAGCCAAACGCTGCCCGAAGCTCCTAGTTGCCGCCGCAAATCACTCCACGCGCCGCCAATGAGATTGACAAAAACCGGCCGGCCCGAATCCTGGAGAAAATTGCAACCGCCTGAAGATTTTAAAACCCGACTTTGAGAAAGAAAAATAATTATCTCTCTAAGATTTTATCTATCTAGTTTTCTTGATTTGAAAACTTGTGAATTGTATGTATTGAATAGATAATCCATTGTCTATATATAGAGTTACAAGAGAGACTCCAAGTTAGTTTAGGATTGGTCTTCGGGATTATGTAATTACTTAGTTTCCAAATTCAATTAGGTAACCAATCTAATAGGATAAACCAAATCCTGCTAGATTTCATAATTTTTAGGATTTTATAATTCTAATTGAAACTTAAAACTTAATTAATTAATTAAATAATTTCACTTTGTTAATTACTTAATTAACCATTATGAATAATTAATCAATTAATTAATTATACATATTCAATTAACTCATTACAAAATTAATCGTACCACTAACGGATTAATCTTGGCACTACCATCCTACACCAGAATTACTTCCGGAACAACTTAATTAATTTATTCATAATTTTCCCAAATCAAATATATAGTGCTCGTTAATTTATTAATTTACTGATAAATTAATTAATTAACTTCTTTAATTCCGAGACTAGTATCAGTCGACCTTTTTACTGTACCGGACATAAGTCCACTAGCTGGGTTTTGTATAATAAACATAACGAGCTCATACCATCACCCCGAACGCACCGGTACATGGTTTCATTTCGACAAGCAGCAACACACCAAGCAACTAAACACGCGCACCCAACCTACCGAGATTATTGGTCACAATAGACCTCACCCATTGGCAAATCAAAGTACACTATGTCTAATCCTCATGCCCGCTCGAGTATAGGGATTAAGAGATAAAATACCAAGAACGATTTGTTTATTAAATCAGTACAAGACAAATCATTATAAATGGTCAAGTTCAATATAGTCCGGGCATATCTATACGATTCAATTAGTTTAGACAAACCAATTATCCGAATCACATAATAACCTAAATCGACAATTTGTCCAAAACTGTCTCAATTACGAACCTGATTTATATATTATGTCTTTCAACCAATGATGGGATCTACTGTGTCACACAAGACACCTCATCATCTACTTACATAATATAAATAGACAAATCATGCACAACAAAATATAACCAAAACATAAATCGATATATTAACTAGGAAAATGTACAATACAATCATAGCTTATGTATTAAACTCCAACATCCAAAATGACGACCGAAACCCTAAAGGGGTTAAACATTCATGAAGATTTGAATCATAAAATTGGTTGAAAACATCACGGAACAAATCATTTTGAAGAAAAAAATTAGGTTTGACTAACGTTCAAATGAGTTAATCCGTTATCTTCTAAACTTTTATGTTAAAAATGATCATAATTAGTAAAAAATTTAAGTGCGACTAGAATTGGTGACTAAAACATATGCGACCAAAACTAGAATAATTCATGTTATGAGGGACCAAAATAGATTTAAGCCTATTTTTTAAGAACATCAATCTTTATTTTTATTTTCTCATTTTCAAATCAATTTTAATTTTCTTATAAAAAAATAACACAAATGACAATCATCCATACATCACTCCACCACCTGACAAACAAGCTACAAAAGGGTACAATTGTAATTCAAACATTAATACACAAATTATCAAACCTAATTTGTGAGATAAAATATTTAAAATTATTTACACAGATTAAATCAATCATGATTTAATTTAAAATATAAGATTACTCTTAGAGTGAATTACATTTACCTCCCTTATAATTTGATTAAACTATTAATTATTTTTTAAAATTCTTGAAAATTATATTTATCCTATTTGGTCGAAATAAAATATAGAAAAATATGAAAAAAGAAAAAAATTTAAAGATTTTTGATAAAATAAGGTTATAAAATGATGTTAATTTTATTTTTAACACAATAATAATGCATACGTCAATATTTTTACTTTTGGTGAATAAAAAATTGATTGTTGTTAATTTAGATACTCAATGAAATTTATGTAATTTTCATAAGTTGAAAAAAGTATCAATAGTATAATTCACCCTTATTCTTATATTTTAGTACAAGTTTGAATATCTCTTTTTTCTTTTATATATTTAAACTCTAATATTAGGTATAGTTAATTTATAACTAAAAAATAAAATATCTTATAAAAATTTTATTATTGTTTTTAAAAAATTATTATATAAAAAAGCCAAGGGTGTAAAATTTAATTTATATTAATTATTTAATTTCATTTGATTTTCTTCAAGAACTGAAACTAATTACAGAGGCTCATAAGAGAAATCAACCCATGAAAAGCTCGATCAAAATGGCGGGAATTCTTGGCGCCATTAGGCCCACTTCCTGTTTTCCGGGCAAAGGCTCTTTATATATTTTCCGCCAGAGATCTGTTGCAACCTCAGGCATGGCAGAAGAGATGAACCCACAAATCATTAGCCCCGAAGTAAAAGAACCCACCCCCAAAATCCAGAAACTCCAGCATGAGGATGGGGTTACCCAATCGGCCGCCGTCGCCGCCGCATTTTTCCGGGCATTTTTCCGGGTTAAGAAGATCTCCGATAAGGCAACTCTGCCCTCCAGAGGGTCTCCTCACGCCGCCGGTTACGATCTCTCTAGGTATCCCACGTTATTTTTGCTTGTTATTTGCGCGAAATCGGAAAATTATCGGGTAACAATAGCCAGATTGTTTCCAAAAGGACTGAAATTTTGTGGGTTATTGTCTTTTTGGGTAGTGCTGCTGATACAAAAGTGCCGGCCCGCGGAAAAGCTTTGGTCCCGACAGATCTAAGCATTGCTGTGCCGGAAGGGACTTATGCCCGCATTGGTAATAAATTATTATGTGTGTCTATCAACTGTTTGATTAAATTCTAGGTGTCTTGTTGAATGGGTTAATAATATTGTCAAAATTTTCCTTGATTATAGCCCCACGGTCGGGATTGACATGGAAGAATTCGCTTGATGTTGGAGCTGGGGTGATAGATGCGGATTACAGGGGTCCAGTTGGGGTGATTTTGTTCAACCATTCTGACCTTGATTTTGAAGTCAAGGTCGGAGATCGAATTGCCCAGTTGATTATTGAAAGAATCGTGACTCCAGAAGTGGAGGAGGTTGACGATTTGGATGCAACCTTCAGAGGCTCCGGTGGCTTCGGATCCACCGGCGTTTGAATCTCTGAATCTCATCCAAATATATTATAATTAGTATTAGTGGTAGGTCTTGGTAGTTCTTGATGTTGTAGTTAAGTGGGATGCCTGGGATTTTCTTATCCTTTTGTGGGCTGATTCAAACTATGAAACTTAATTTGAGGTACGAAGAATGAAATTATTTATAAAATTAAATATATTTTAATTTTAAATTAAATTATCTTATTTTAAAAAAATATTAAATACATATTTTTTAATATATAATATAATTATTAAAATGTATAAATTTTTTTACTCAAAAATAAGAAATTTATTAATAAAAATATTTTTAGAATTTTTAATAAGAAATTAGAATGTCATTATTAATTTAAAACTAAAATATTAATTAAATAAATATTATATTTTAATTAAAATTATAAAAAATTCACGTTATAAATATATTTTTTATTTATTTAAATAATAAAATATTTTTTTGTTAAATATTTATTAAAATAAATTTATTTAAAGAAAAAAATTAAAAAGAATTATAAATATTAAAAATAAAAAAATTTTGTAAGTAATTTAGTTTAACAATAAGTGATTGACAAATCACTTATTTTAATTATTAAATATTTAATTAAAAAAGCTCATAATTTATTAAGTGATAAACAAATTAAGTTATTAAACGTTTTTAATCAAATAAACACTTAATTAATTAAGATTAAGTATTGAAATATATTTCCTGGATACTTGGTTTGATTCTCTTATTGCTGAAATTTGATTTGAGATGTCATTCTAGAAATTTATTTTTCTTCTGTCAAGAAGAATCATAACCTGTTTGAATCTCCTAAAACTTATACCATGAAATTGAAGATGATTCTTTAAATACTATGAACAAACTGAAAAGAAAAATTAAATTGATAAGCCTATGAGTAAGCATTTCTAAATCAGCAAGAACTCCAAGAAATGTGATATTTGAAATGCAGGTGCGAATTCTTCAAGAACTCCATGAAATGTGACATTTGAAATACTGGACTCCATGAAATGAGAATTCTTCAATGGAGTTCTTCAAGAGGAGAAATGTGGCTTGGCTTCAAAGGGTGATCGACAGGTAGGACAAGTCGAATGTTTGGCCAACCAAGGATCTATGCATTGAGCATGGAAGACATGATTGCACGCCGGAAAAGCTCGACAAAGTTGTGCATTCTGGAGATGATCCAAACATATGGCACAGATCGATTCATACCTTAACTTGTGGTTGTTGTAGAAACAGGTGATATCCTGCAATTCTTCCCGGGATAAGCCGCCTGCAGACCGATGATCTTTATCGCCATTTCTGTTCTCTTCTTGAACCGTGAGGTCGATTACAAGATAGCATATTAACAGATACACAACTATTATGGCAAGAATGCTAAGACAGGAAAGGGGTGGAGGTAGTTCAGATAAAGAATACGCCATTTCTGCATTTCCTTCTGTTCTTGCCTAAAAGATAGAAACTTGGAACGCTTGAAGAGACGACCCTTTTTTACTTTTCAGTTTTCAGAGCTCAGGATGAAGTTAAAATGAAGTAAGAAGATAAAGAAACCAGGAAATTGAACTTAGAAGCACCATATTGACATTTTGTAATCAGCCAAGAAGTTCAAATGGCTCAATGCATCTATTTCTCTGCATAAGAATTGACTTTTTTTTTTCCAGTTAGCACATGGGCTTTTCCTTTGAAGACACTCGACCCCACCAAAAGTTACTAAAGAGAAGCATTTTACGCCATTGAAGGCTAGCATAAGAACCTAGAGTTTGCAGGACAACTACTGCAATTCCGTGCGCTAATTTGACACTATACTATTCTTCTTCCTAGAGAAGGAACAACAATACTATGCAATCTTCATCATTGCAATGTATATACTAAACTTGGGAATGAACTCAAATGAGATCCAAACAGTATCAGTTATACATCCCAGGGTTCATATAAGAAAGTAATGCAGGAGGGAAGACATAACAGTTGAAAAAGATTCATCATATCACATCAGAAGGTGAAGTGTTACCACAGTATTCCAGCATTTCAATTCAGCCATCTTTTATTAAGGGTGAGGAACGCTATAAAAGCTGCGTTTATTCCAACCATCTAAAGAGATCCACAGTTTCCATGTTAATAAAGAGATCACTCGATGTTTGATCCGGGGACAAGTGCAAAATCTGTTAAAACATTTCATACTGAAACCAGATGAGATTTGAGGAGTAAGTTTACAACATACGGCAACTAGACAAGATTTCCTTAATCCAGAATCCATGGCTCCTCTAGTCTTCTTCTCTCAGCATCCAACTTGACAGCAAAAACTTCCTGCTGAGCCAGGCGCCACTACAGCTTTGGCAGAGAAGTGGAAGGGTCTGATGGAACATCAGCACTTGCCTGCAAAAAGAAAACGAAAGCTAGAACATAGGACGGCCAAACTTTCTTGAGAAATCTAGCATTATTCCATGGAATTGGCGTGTTTTCTTACGTGTAGGTATTTTGAGAGCAGTGTTGCAGTACTGAAATTGAAACCCTCAATTACTTCTCCTTTTTTGCGCGAAGCATGAAGTTGCTTTCTGACTTGAGTGGCCAGCGACTGCATATCACGGGGTAATCACATTAACTGAGAAGTTAACTTCAGATTGGTTTAGCCAACAACACAGGAAAAATTTGCAAGTGATGGAGCTTCGAGGAGGAGTTCAGAAAGAGAGAAGATTTTAAGTAATACAAACCTTTCCTAACTCCACTCCCCACTGATCAAATGAATTAATGCCCCATATGAAGCCTTCTACAGCTATCCTGTGTTCATAGATTGCCAATAACTGGAACAGAACATAATCAGTAACGAACGTAAATGGTTAGAAGCAAAATCTTTATGTAAAAGATACTGCATTAAAACTTCCATCAAAATGCAGGAAATGAAACCACCATTAATCTACTTGGTGAAATTTAAGAGTTTTTGGTCAATAAAATTATGATTTTCACGCATGACTGGAACTTAAAGTGGATGCAGCATGATCATTGGTATTGTTTTAATGCTACAACAGCTAGATCATTAGTCAAAAATGACAAATGTTTCAGCATCGAGCTCATTTGTGATTTGAGATGTATAATACCAAAACCTCAACGAAGCACACACGAAGCATCGAATATTTCCAATACTGTTAAGAGCAAAAATATCCAAACCTGCCCAATGTTGTAAGCATGAAGAGATGGAAGGAGAAGGCTGATAGAAGGTCGATTGCCCGGAAAAGTCTGCAGAAGGTAACAAAATGGTGAGGCCACACATTCGAACCATAGAACAATAATTCCATATGCAGATGTGAGGAAATCACCTTGTGAGAAACCAGATGCTCAGGAACATTTTCCATTAGCAACTGTTCTGGTGTCTGCATGCAAGTATAGTTAGTAAACAGAAGTTTGAATATTAAAACATGAAAAAAAGAAAAATAGTATTAGCTTCGGTGAAAGTCACAGCACATTTCTTACAAAACCCAGTCAAATCAAGGCCAACAGATAAAGTTGAAAAAGAAAAGAGCTTTGAGTTGTTTTAAGCTCCAAATAGACATGCTAGTTTCAAATTTAAAGGGGAGCCCACATTTAATATGGACCTGCTCATTACCTTTCCATAAGCAAGGGCATCAGGTTGTGCAAAGAAGTTCGACATGAGCTCATCGTGATTATTTACTACTTCATCTGTAAAACGAAGATCGTCCTAAGATCAATATAGAAAACCTCTCAATAGGTTTTTTTTTTTTTTTTTTTTTTTTTTTTTTTTTTTTTTTTGTTTCCCCCTCACAGGAAAGGAAACAATATAAAATTTAAGGACATCTATTACCTTTCAAGTATACAGGTTGCTGACTTTTGACGACGCCAATAAAATCACAAGGAATAACGCGACCCTGAGATTTCCAAGATTGTAAGATCAGAGTTTTTTCACATAAGAAAATTTACTAATACTTAATTAGGCCAACTGTAGTTTAAACAGGCCTGTCAAAACCAAATAGCTCATTTGAGGGTGTACTTAGCAAGAACTCCATTGGATGTACATATCATGCATGAAATCAGCAATTCTTTTCACATAGGTTTCTGTCATTCTTGTACTATTTCTACTTATATCACCTTCAAGCCAGTCTCAACTAAAAATTTACATCACAAACAGGTTCAATAACAAACTTTTGATATTACAAAATGAAGATGTATGTGGAGAAAAGCACAACCTGGTGAATTAATTGGTAAAAACTGTGCTGACCATTTGTCCCGGGTTCACCAAAATCAATTTCACCAGCCTCATAGGGCAGTGGCACACCATCAATTGACACCCCTTTGCCATTACTTTCCATGCTGACCTGAACTCAAAAAATGAAACAATAAATGCAGGAACAAGAAAAGCGTATTACATCAAAGCTAAGGGAACATCAGCAGCGTGCCTGTTGAATATGGGGTGCAAATTTTTCTAGAGCCTGAGAGTAAGGTAAAATGGCCTGCAACATAAAGACTGAGTTTAGTGTTGACAACCAGCAAAAGAAAAATTCAACCACAGAACAAAAACAATCTAATCAACTATATAAATAGCCTCCTTTTAGATAATAATGTACTCACTCTTGCAGGATAGCCAAGGAATGAAACATTCCATACACTCAACAACCCCAATAGGACCTGAAGTAGTAATGATGATGTGAGAAAATTAAAAGAGTATTTCGAAATTATACAACAGAGCACTGAATAAAAGGTAACAGAAGTGTGCACATACAGATGTGACATGACAAAAAATGCAATCCACAGGAAACTACTATCTATCAATAGAAGAGCTAAGATGGTGTAGATGTCCTTCCAATTCTCACACTTCTGTCTAAGTTAGTGCCACCAACACATCTGAAATTACGTCTTTTAAATCTTTGTGGAACATAAAGGAAAGAAAGAAGATTGCATACATACAGGAATATTGGTTTCAAAAGGTGCTGAATAGAAATGCTGATCAACACTCCATGCTCCCTTAAGAAACCTAAGATTAGAAAAAACAGAAAAAATAGAGGTTACCATACATCTGAGCAGAATGTAAGAAAGACAGAGTATGGCAAAGCACAATAAATTTAAATGTGTCCTTCACATGACAAGTTCCAAGAATAGAGCATTTTAGTACAAAGGTGCATTTAATGAATAAATTACTACTTCGTTGTCAAGTTCAAAAATTTTCAATGTGGCAAATGATTGATTTATAATCTTCGAACTTCCATTCAGCTTTTATAGGAAACAGCTACGAGTTAACGTACTTCTCAACAATGGAGAAACCGTATTGCAGAGACAAGGGCAAAACTCCAACAGCACTGCAAACTGCACAAAGACTTAAAGACTACTTATCTGGTACGCAGTAAACATATTTCTGAAAAATTTAAGAATACATACCACTATATCGGCCTCCCACCCAATCCCAGAAAGCAAAAGCATTCTTTGGATCAATACCAAACTTTTCTACAAGCTGCAACAAAAGGGGTAAGACATTATAAAGTAATTTAAACTAGGAGGTCAATCCAGCACTGAAAATTTTGATGGCGTAATGAATTCCAAGAAGATTATCTCACTGCGAGGTTTGTGCTAACTGCAACCATGTGCTTTGCAACAGCCTGGGGCCTGGAAAAATGAGGAAGAGGAGAAGGTTTGAGTAAAGTTTATTCATAAGCAAGTTTTTAAAGCTTTATCAAGTTTAACATTTGTTGCATATTACCAAATATGAGATATGTGGTCATATTGATAATGTATTAGTAATATTTACCCTAATGCAGATGAAATCCATTCCCTCAGTGTTCGAGCGTTCAACATAGTTTCAGCTGTTGTAAATGTCTTCGAAACCACCACAACTGCAGATACCACAACTTTGCTCACAATGACACGAAATCTAATGTACATAAATCACTTAAAGAAGCAACAAAATAAATCCATCTACCTAAGGTAGTTTCAGGGTTCAGGCCGGCAATATTCTTTGCAACGTCAATTGGATCGACATTAGCTAGACTGTTAATCCGCCATAGAAGTTCAAAGAAGAATTAAGATGGCATAAAGAAAATGAAAGAGATTAAAACACTAATGAAAGACAGCTTGGCAAATGATGAAACCACTACATAGTTCCCATACAAGCTTGAATAATGCACAAATTCATGCCTATTTCTTGAATCTAGAACAAAATTCCAAGCTCAAATGCGAGGTTCATCAATTGAAAAAGTACATTGCACTTAATGTTTTGGTGCAATTACTAATAGAAGCATTTTCCTTAATGACAATCAGAATCTTAATCCATGTTATCACTTACAATCGAAGCTGGCGTCCACTTGCACATTTAGCAGCCTCCGGATCTACAAACATAAAATTCAAATAATACATTTAGCAGCTTGCTTTTACCGTTCATATTAAATTCCTTGATTGCAAAAATAGAAAAGATAATGAAGAAAATTACAAACAGTGAATGAAAACAAAATACAATCTGCCAACCTGTTTGAAGGGCAGTATGCACAAACAAAGGACCTAAGAAGCTGCCGCCAATACCAATAGAAACAACGTCTTTCAGTCGCTTACCCGTGGCTCCAACCTAACAATAACAATAAGATTCTTACAACCAAGAAATTCAGTAGCTGTATCTATGAGGCACAAGATAATGATGCATACCCAGGCACCACTGCGGACTCTTTCGGAGAAATCTTGGATCTTATCAAGTACATTCCAAACATCTGGAACCACATTCTTGCCATCACTATTAACGATTGCATCTCTGGGAGCACGGAGGGCCACATGAAGGACAGACCTATTCTCTGTACTGTTAATCTGAAGGCGCAATCATCATTTGTCAAGGACCATAGAAGAAAGTTACTATCAGATGAATACTCACCCCAAAGACTGATTTTTTTACAAATTATTAAGAGCAGAAAGAGAAGAAAAACCTCAATATTAGTCCTATTCTACTCACCTTCTCTCCTTTGAACATTCTATCTATCTTCTGCTTAAGATGTGCTGCCTGCATTATGACCATAAGAAAGCTTAGTGGATTACAGCAGAATTTATCTGACCAGCGTGAAAGCAATGGTAAGTCATTCACCTCAACTAAATTGAGGAGCTTATGCAGAGTATCAACGGTGGCTCTTTGCCTTGAGTAGTCTAGCAGAATACCATCAAATTCACTGTAAAAAAATTTTAAAACAAACAAACAAAACAGTAGCTCCTTAGACCACCTCCTATAGAAGAAATCCACTGATTATCCTCAGTATGAACAAATATCACAAGAAAAAACAGAATTTCACGAAAAATTGTTGCTTGAAGAGAATCTAAGTGAGAATCATACACCATCATTGATTTGGAACGTGCCACGTCTTTCATAAGTTCACGCAGATGAACCTTCTTAATGTCCTCAACATGGGCCTGCAGAAACATTCAATATCAATAATAAAAGATCAAATAATTCTTGGGATTTATTCATCAAATGTTTCATAACATGTAAAAATCACCTTCAAGTCCTTCCACGGTTCAGTATCGCATATAAGAGTAGAGGAAGCCATCTGCATCCATTTCCAAAACCCATTCAAAAAGAAAAAAAACAAAAACACAGAACACGAATAATAATAATAATAATAATAATAATAATAATAATAATAATAATAATAATCACAGTCGTAAAAATCGAATCTTTTTCTGTATTCATATTCAACTCTGAATTCATCCAGCTCCCCCTCAACAATCCATACATCTTCAGCAATGTTAACGATTAGAAATGATTAACAAATATCAACGCAACATAAAAAAAAACAAAAAAAAAACCCACAATTCAACTAGAATTCTTGATTTAGAACTCACTACTGAACAATCAAGAACCCAAACAAGAATCACAAATCTTTCAGAGAATGAAATCCCTTCAATATACACCAGCGATTGAACGAAGAAAAAGGAAAAGAAAGAAAGGAGCTAAAGGGAATATAATGCAGGGAGTCTGCAGTCAATACCTGGAGGCTGAATTGAACTGAATATAATAAGTCAGCTGGTTTTTCGAAAGCGCTGGAGATTGGAGAGGGCGAAATATATATATAGTTCTGGTATTTGGAGTTGAACAAAAAAATGAAAAATGATGGCGGAATATCTCTATGTGCGGATCAGAGCAAAAAGATTCCGTTACCGGGAATCGAACCCGGGTCTCCTGGGTGAAAGCCAGATATCCTAACCGCTGGACGATAACGGAAGATGTTAAAGTCTCGCTAAGAACTCTATTACAATAATGTTCTCTCCCAACAAATTAAGCCATAATAATGAATCCCAGTATTATTCAATGTTTTAGTTCATTTCACAACTGTTTAGACAAGTTTTTCTGGCGATAATTTGTCATAATATTGACAGAAAAGTAGTCCTGATCAATAGATGTTGCTTACAAATGGCTAATGCTGAAGCATATTGATGGAATCTTGCTGGGAAGTTTCATCAGCTCATAATATTCTTGCAGTACAAAGCTATGGCCACTTTTTGAGCCTATGAACATCTTCAAGAAGTTTCTTTCTATGGCTTTTTTTGTTTTGTAGCTTTGGCAGATGAAACAAGTGATCAAACAAGATGATCTTGTCTTGTTCTTCATTTTCCTTATCAGAATGTGATGAATATTCTTCCACTCTTTTCACTGCTGACTTCTTTTTCTTCCCAAAAAGGAATGGCTAATTAACGATCCACCACAGATAGATTCTTGGGTACAGAGGTCCCTCCAGAGATGACGATTTCTGCAGCAGCATTGAAGTGAAAAAAAAAAAAAGCCATCATCATCATGATCATGGATTTAAGCTATAAGAAAAGAATCATACCGATCCCTTCTCGAACGGATAAGTTTGGCCTGATTACATCCTTTGTGCTGATCAGAACTATATCTCCAAGATACAGGTGATTAGTAGGTATATAAACACAGCAAAGTTCTTCTTCAACTCCAGCAGACTGATGAAGAAATACCGTGGAAGTAATGAAGCCGAATGCGTATTCTCCAACGCGTGGATGTCTTATGATGGCCACTTCCTTGAATGCATTAGTCCCATGATCTGTAATAACAAATTCGGACTTCAAATAAGTAATAAGAGCAAATGGTAAAAAAAATGTAACTCATAATGGTTTTTCTGAGTTTACCAGAGGGTATAGCTGCACTGATTTGTTTTGATGCAGAATATATGTAGCTTATCAATGGCATTTTCTTGATGATCCATTCACCAATACTGAGAATGGAGGCTCCCACCCAAGAAGACATGAAAACTCCTACTAAGAAAATGAAAGCGACGGAAGTGATGAATCCGAGACCTGCAGGTTGACAAATCAATGAACAACTGAATCTGTAACAATTATCAATACATGGCTGCATAAGCAGATAAGGATTTCAAGTGCAGGCTTCCTTCATTGCTTTGTTTCAACCAAGATTTACTGTTAAAATGGTTTCTTGGTAAAACAAAGATCCATCAAATCAGTTGATCTTCAAATGTAAACCAAGATTAAGATCAATACAGGATCAAGAGTTTCTTTATGTTTTCACTTACCCACAACATTGATCCCTAAATGTTCATAAACTGGGGAGAAGACATCCAGGAACTGAATGAAACTTCGAGTAATGTAGAATGTGACAGCAATTGGAAACAAAATGACACTGCAAAAAAGATGACATTTTTTTACTCGAGTTAGTTTCAGAGTTTCAGCAGTTGTTTCGACATTCGAAGCTACAAGTTTAACCAGAAATGCAGCAGATCCATTCGTCTTGCGAATGCAGAGAAAAGAACATTGATGCCCAGAAACTGAGAATTTTGAAGAATATTGTGAATGAAAAGGCCTGCAACAACACCAGAAGCTGAGAAGGAAAATGGAACTTTTACCATCCAGACATGAACTTCTTTGATGCCCAGCTCCTGACCACCTTGGAGAACGCCTGGTAGATCAAACCAAATATAATCACAACCATCAATCAAACCCCATTTTCACTTTCTTGTACGAAATTGAAACCAGCAAAAACCCTAATGACATAAAACCCTCATTATTCTAAAACCCATTGTTTCAACAAAAGGGCTACTCAATTCTGAAATCTGATCAGAATATGATTGCAAGAACCCTTGTTTTGGAAAAAAGAAATGATCCCAAATCCCAAATCCCAACATGATTCAATTTGGAAAAAGAACAGACTTTTTGCAATAAAAAAAATTCAAGAATTGTTTGTACCTCTCCGCCCGATGAACGATGAGAAGAAGCTGCAGCAAGAGGAGGAGGAGGGCTGAGTGAAGACGACAGTGATTTGGCGGCACCGCTGACATCTGCAACAGGCAACAAAAGCTCTAAATCTGTTTCCATAGCTCTCATTTTCCCTTCTAACTCTGTCCGCTATTCCTTGTTTTTCTTGTACTAGATTTTCTGAGGAAATCAATCAGTGAAGTAGTTTCGCCCCCTTTGGAATTATTGCTAACAAGCCACTGCAGAAAAATTCTAGCCTTCTTCTAGCAGCTCCTCTGTGATGTCTTACGTTGTATGATTCATGATTCATCTTGCTATTTTTAGTAAATAATTGAATGAAATGTTCCAAATATGACCATTTAGTAAGTTTTTATTTAATGATATTATGAACCATTTTCCTTTGAGAATCATACTTCCCCAAGATTTTGCTGGCCAAGAACAACTAGGAATGTGAAATGGGCAGATAAAAAAAACCATATTGGTCAAGAACAAACACCAAACTTCAAGCTCCAAAATCATTCAATCAACAGTATCTGATCTAAGTATAAACAGCAGATTCAAACAGTTCTTGACATTGATATCTAAAGATTATAAACATTTTGACAACCCCACCAGAAATAAAAGCAAAACAGCAGATTATTAGATTCTGCCTTTACATTTGTCAGGGAGATAAATTCTCCACATATGCTTATACTCACAACAATAAATAATATACCTAAAAGCCACAGAGCACTAATTCAAGAACCAGAATACTTGGCACATCATCCACATCCAGATTGCTTAAAAGTTATTCCAACAACAAAATTGGAATCTTCTGTTCCTCACTCCTCAGGCCTCCTTAGCAGGGTACTGGCATCCATTGTAGCCTGGAAAAACACATGCAAAAATGCTAACTTTAGCACCAGGGAAGCAACAGGACTCACTTTAGGGAGTTGAAACCATTCTAATAACTGTATCCCTTTAGTCTTGGAATGATTACTTGATCATTTCTATTTCAAACATATTATAGAATCAAAGCCTAAAAAAAGTGATGATATGATCAACTTACTGGGATTTTTGGAGGATAGGGTGGCAGTCTGTGAAAAATCACAATCCCACCAATTCCTTTCTGAATTTTGGTAAAGGAGATTCATGGCATAGGTAGCATGTGAAGCTACTGTGTTTGGTTCAAAACAAGCCCCACCAGGTTGGATTGAGCTGCAATCTATCCCATGACCACAAGCATAATCCAAATTAGCCTGTAACTGGGCATCTGATACCCCTGGCTTAGGCACACACCAGGAAACTTTCTTCGCTTTCGGCGCAGGAGTGGCGGGATTCACAGGAGTTTTTGGAGTTGAAGGAGTCTTCATATTAGAAGTAACAATTTTGATTCAGTAAACAGAAGCAAAATACTAGAAACACATTGATATATATAAACAAATAATCAGCTATTGCCTCTAGATACAATAAGAAGGGTCATTTTCTTCATCTCTAAGGAGCTTTACTCTCATTCAACAACTCTAATATGGATGCACAACTATTGATTTTTATCACCATTTATAATTTGACCATAATCGAGCTGGTAAAAGGAGCATTCATTCTCAACTAGCTATCTTCTCATTGATGTATTTCAGTAAAGACTGGATTTTTTTTCCGATTATCCTTTACATAATGCAGGGCAAAGCCAAGCTTATAGGCTTCCAGCACTCAATCCTACAATCACATTGATTGAAACAAGAAAGCAAAAGTTTGGAATCATAAATCTGACTCACCTGGCTACTGATCTTGGAAAGTCCAGCATCATAATTCATGGTCATATCCAGCTTGAAAAGCCCAAATGATCTCTCTGAACCTGGTCCGGGCTTCAAATCTTCATCATACAGAGCGAAAAGATAAGTATCAACAGACTTCCCTGGCATCAATGGAGTCCCAACCATTGACCTAAGATGTGAGATCAAGTTGCTAGTATAGGCCTTGGCATTCTCTACACTCGGGCCAACCTCATTGCTATCTCCTTTGTACGGCCAACCAGTCTCAGCAACCAAAATCTCAACTCCTCTGAACCCCATAGCATTTAAAGCAGATCTGACAGCATCCACCTAAACACAGAGGGAAAAGAAATCCTCAGTTCTTGGCCTTGGACAAAGTTCTTCCTATTTTTCCTCATAAAGAACGCAAATTCACCCTTCAGATTAGAGCCCAGATGAAACACCATACTTCTAATAACAAAAATAGTAATGACAAAACATTCATTGGAAGTGTAACAAACAGAAAAAAAATGCTTCAGAAATATAGTGATTCGACTAACCTGAGCATCAAACATGTTGGTGTACTTAATGTTAGTGCCCGAATCAACTCGTCCTGCATTTGGTTGAAACAAGCAAAAGGCGAGTGTTTCAGGCCTGGGATCACTCTGGTAAGCAAAGAAAGGATAAGGGTTGATCACAAATGGCGATTCAGTTGCGTTATTGAACTCCAACAAGCCTCTCATCAAGTCAGCAAAGCTGGGATTGAAGCAACCTGATGAAGGAGGATCAGATTGGCTCAACACAGCCATGGAATGAACAGTGGAAACCTTAATCTTCCCACTTAAAGAAGCCGAACTCAATGCACTTTCAAGATTCTGTAACGCCGGTAAAAGCTTAGTCATCAAATTCTGGTCACCGGAGAGCAAGACCTCGTTCCCGACATTGATATGAATAATCTTACTCGCTGGATAGAACGGGAGCACGTTGGAACCAACCCAGTTCTTGGCGAAATTTGGGTCCGTAGCCATCGGAGGTATGTCTCCGTTAGCAACTCCGACCATGATGCCGATGCCGGAATTCGCTAATGCTTTGATTACAGCCGGGTCAGCCCCGTAAAGCCGAACTTTTTCAATACTAGTCGATTGTAACAACTTAGCTGTAGCATCTGGCGACGGGAGATTGTCAGCAACTTCCCCATAATTAACTCCGATGAACGATTGAGACCCTGCTTATCATCAAAACCAAGAACACTAGCCATTAATGTAAAAACAACTTAACAAGCGAAATTTCAAATAAAGTTTCCATTTTTATGCAAAAATAGCTTACTTGAGAGGTAATTGAGATGGAAGAAAGCGATTATGAAGAGAGCCCAAGTGTACAAATCAGTCGCCATAACTGCAGAGCTCTTTGGTTTGCCCTGTGAAATAAAACTGAAAGAAAGCGAAAACCAAAAAGCAGGCTGCTTTGTTGGGATCGGAGAAAAGCTGGAAGAACATACAAATAAGACACTGAAAATTAAACAGTGAAGTAGATGATGAGGACCTGAACGTATACTGATTGATTGATTGAATGAATACTGTAAATATTCCACCGTTACATGCATTTAAATATGCCGCGGGTACGCCTGAGATTGCCTTGGTTGGATGAAAGGGTAGAATGGGCATTTCGTGATGGTATGCCACGATATTTTTGGTTAATGCTCGAAGACCAGGGCTACCATTATTAGTAGATGAATGCGCCAATTGACTACAGTAACCTCCATGGGAGCCGTTATAATTCTTATTTGGTTACTGAAGTTATCCATCAATGGGGATGGAAGGGGGTGGAGTTTCTTGACATGGTTATAATTTTGAAACGGGATATATTTAAAATATTTGATAACCTGTAACTTAATTAAAATCAATTATTAATTAAATTTTGTGGGAGAAACATGGTCTAATAATGTGCAAACGTATAAAAATTTCTTAACATAATTATAATTTCAAAATGAAATATATTTAGTTCAATGATATATAACTTAATCAGTTTCAATGTTCTCTAAATTTGAAACGAGTGTCTCGTTATGATGGATATCTCTAGGCTCAAGGGTGCGGTGTGATGGAAATGTTAATCAATCCGCTAGGGTTGGGGCATTGGGACATGTTGTATGCTAGGGTCGTGCGTATTTCTTCGTGTGGTGGATAGAAGAGTGTTGAGAGCCATATACTCTTTTATAACTAAGTGATTCGTCCCTAAAAAGACATTAGTACTAATTACAAGGTTGTATTTTGCAATTTTTCCATTTGGGAAGATTGTATAGAGTTTAATTTGGTTTTTTAGAATCAACCGTCTCCCCCAAAAAGTTATGTTAAATTATTTTAAAATTATCAATAATTATTTCGAATAACTTCTGGTGATATATAATGACGCGTTTTAATTGCATAAAGGACATAATACATTTGATATAAATCACCTAAAAAGATAAGTTTTGACCACATCACTTTCTTATATAGTCATTATTGAAACACTTTTTACCATTGTTCTTCGAAAACAACAACTGGAAACCATGACCTAATCCCAAACTCACCCTTTGAAATAGGGTTGCTTAATTAACTTGTAAAACTCTAAAGTGACCTACTTTAGAGGGTGTCACCCATCAGGAACCTTCCCCTTCTTTTTTTTTTTTTTTGGCTGGACGAACGTGGCAGAATCATGGAAAAAGCTAGAATGAAAGTGCGAAAACTAGGAGAAGGAATGGTCACCTTCAAAGTTACATTCTTTTTATGCATGGGAAGTGAAATGTCCAAAATGACCTCACATTCACATATACATCCTTCTATACTAAGAAATCACTTTTTCCTCCTCCAATATGTACAAGAATACAGTATTAATTATATTTCTTCCATGTCAAAATAGTAATTATGTTAATTAAATTTAAATAATTACCAAACACCACTGTTATTTTAAACCCAAAGCAGCATGGAATTGTGCGGGTCATGTATAAGTGAACAAAAGTGAGAAAATAAGTTAAAAATTATATTTTTTACACAAATTTAAATGATAAATTAAATATGTAACATTATTTTTTTATGCTATTAAATAAAAAATTAGTAGATGACCGCACAACTATTATTTATTATTTAATACTATAACTATATTATGATTTTTTGAGTACTGAACAGCAATTTTACTAATCAAAACATAATATTGAAATTTTTTATATAATAATAAACTATTTTATATTGTTTTGAAGACATGAGTATTTGTAGATTTGGAAGAAACAAATGTTGGGGATGAAAAGATAAAATTGACCCGACCCATTAAGGAAAGCAGGCAGCAAAGACTTATGGTAGAATAGTGGAATAAACTTAGATGCAGAAAATCGTAAAAGGACAATCCACTTTATTAAGGAGACAGCAAAGAGAGAGCATAAATTCCATCACAAGTAATCTTAGCACGATGCCACCCAAGTCCTATCAAACTATAAAGATCAACGAGACAAAGTTACCCTAAAGAAAAAAAATAAATAAATAAAACTTATTTCCATACTAAACAATTTCTCAAAATACATATAAACTTTCGAAAAATCGAAATTAATAAAAACTCAACATCCCACATACAATTCCTTACGCACATATAAACTTTGACATACTTAATTAGCACGAAACATATTAACAATATAGGTATCTCTCACATAAACAATTTATTGAATACATGTAACACAGACTCATAGTACCTTCCAGCCAAATAATTCTTGGAGTGCATATAAAATTTTGACATCATTAATTAGCACGAAAATTCAACAATGTTTTCAAAACTAAAAATTCTAAAGCATGACACATAAACACAGCTTAGCCCAAGAAAATGTAGGGGAAAAAAAACACACAAGGCCTAAGTCTCACTTGATGTTTACAGCAATTGGGCCAACAAGAAAATCTCACTTGATATTTAAAGCAATTGGCCCAAAAAGAAGATTTGGGCTGAAAAATGCGCTTAAAGCAAATGGCCCAACAAGAAAAGGTTTAAACCTAAATACGCCGTCTGTGGGGATCGAACCCACGACCACGTGGTTAAAAGCCACGCGCTCTACCACTGAGCTAAGACGGCTTGTGATTTAAGATTCGTGATTTTTATTTATAACAGTTAAATCCCGGCATTTCTGTATCCACTACCAATTGCCGCATTTGCAAATTCAAACTTCACCAAACGAAGACGTATCAATTTTAGGAAACATTGCTCTTCGTTTGCTCATCTTCCCCCAGAATTCTCGTGGAAACTGAAATTGAAGTCGATCAGAACCATCAACACGAAAGAAACATTTCCCAGTTATCCAACTTTCCCATTTGAATTTTCTCCCAACTGGGCCAACAATTCAATTGGTATCAGGTACTATATATGTATGTGCGTGTCTTTCTTCTTCTTGCTGTTGGATGCATTCGGAAAAAAACCCAGTAGGATCGAAGAAATAAATGATACTTGAAAGAATATGGATAAGTAATTAGAAAAAAGGAGGGGATAAAGCAGCGATCTTTCTGAAATTTATATTTTACAGGGATGAACAAGAAACACATCAATGGCGAAACTGGCGGAAAAGAGAAGGTCGGTCTAGTGAAAAACTATTGGGCTTTTTTAGTTCACTCTTTACAAAACTGCAACTTCAAGTTTTAAACTCAAATCACAGACCACTTACAGACAAAGATACGATCTTTACTAGGAATGAAGTCAAGCTGCAACCATTGCTATGTGTAATAGTTCCTTTGTGATGTCATCTAAAAGGCCATTCAGCATATGTTTCTCCACATCCTTTACAATCTCATCATATTCCCGGAAGGCAAATGGGTTCGAATTCCAGCTAAAATCCCACATGCTGGTCACAGTTGAATGTGTCTTTTGGAAATCTTTTTCCAGCATTTTATTCAAGCAATCTGCCGTTTCCGATTCAAGGCTCCCATTTCCTCCATAAGATTTTAACTTGTTGAAGTCATTGCTCAGCTGCTTGATCAGATCATCGAATGACCTCACCTTAGCAGAGGTAATGGACGTCTTTTTCCCTGGATAAACTGAGATTTCTTGTCTTCGTCCCTTTCTTTTCAGTAACTCGTACCCACAATCTAATATGAGTTTGGTTTCTGCATCTTGGCCGCAGTGATCGTTTCCATCAAGTATGCTGATTGGTATGTTGAGTTTGAAAAGGGCTTCTGCTGTGTTAAGAAACAGTTGGCCTTTAATCAACTTTTCCTTAAGGTGTTTCTCTGATTCTGTGAGTAACTCTGCTGCCGCCGTTGCTTGAATTTTCTTGTGCTCCACATGTACAAGTTTACTGAATGCTTTGCTCTCTCCATGATCACCTGGAATTAACACCGAGATTAGGGGATATATATCAAGTTTGTATATGTTTGCACTCACATACGAACTGTAGTCTGCTTGATTTCATGTGAGTTATTACTCTCTGCCAGATTTTCTATAATTGGAGATGAACTGCATTGGATATTGGTTTTTCAGCTTTGATTGAAAAGAGGGTTCTGACCTACTAGATGAATAAGTACAGATTTTTTGTCACTAATATGCAGCTCAGGAAATCATAGTTCTCCTTATCATTATTCCAGTTACCTGTAATATGATTTTGTAAAATGTCATGAGGTCTCAACTGGAGATCATCACAGGGCCCTGTTGCTTCACAGTCAACTTGCTGGTCTTCAACTTCATGTACATCTATGACCATTTCTTTACTCTGCAGAAGGCCAGTAATCAATCTGATCTGTTTTTGTTTTCAACCTTGATGTTTGGCAGAGTTAAACTTAATGGATCACATTGCAAAGGAATTTAACTAGAAGCATTGATCCAGATGATAAGTTTTGATGGAGTAAACATACCTTTTCATTGTGAGGTTGGGACTTTGAAACAGCCAGAATTTGGCATTCATCTTCACCTGTATTGGAGAAGTTAACCTCTTCAGTTGCATTCTGCAACAAATCTTCTGCATTTGATGAATCTGTGCTCTTTTCTGGTTTCTCAGTTGTGCTAATGCCTACTTTTTTTTCTTCAGAATGAGTGCAGACTTCTGGTTCACTTCCATTACAGCTACTTAAGGTCTTTTGGTTCTGCATTTTCTTCTCCTCTCCAACTGGAGACTCATGATCATCTGATCCAGTTAAGGGAATGGGCTTCCCGCTTCTTGTGTTCAGTGCACCATCTACTGGATAGATCTGGGCTTTGAAGGCTTTCCCGTTGTTTGTGTTCTTCTTCTGTGGTGGCAGATTGGCAAAAGTTTTTTCTTCTCCACGATGTTCATGAAGTCTGGAGTTGGACAGATCTTTCGAGAGCTTTGCTTCAATATGATTCATTGCTTTCTTCTTATTAATTGCAGCAGTAGCTGCAGCTAAAGTGCCATATGACTTCTTCTTTTGTACACTTTTTGCACTTTTGTTTGGTTTTGATATAATCATTGCCTCTAGTACATTACCTTTTGATTCATTAGCCTTCTTCTTTTGTTTTGGAAGTCGCGGCTTCTGCATTTGTTCTACATGGTCAGACTTTTTCAGCACCTCTCTCTGTTGCAATTCATGGCCATTCTGGTTTGTCTGTTGCTTGCTGGTCGGTAGACTATGCGGATTCTTATTCCTTGTTTGAATTGCAGTTCTCTTCAGCTCAACATGTTCTTCCAACATATCAACTTTTGCAGGCGTATAATGTATATATCTTGGTGGTTCACTTCGCTGCTGCACATCTTTTGTTAATATCTCCCTTTTTTCAGTTTTCATGTTGCCCTCTTTTTCCTTGTCATCTTTGTTACTCCATGCTTTCCCATTCTCCTGCGACATTGCTTTTTCTCCCAGCATTTGACCCCTTTGGCTTATACCATTTAGTTGTTTGCCTGTCACAATTGCAGATGTTTTTGAACCTGGCCCTGCAATTTTTGAAGCTGCCACTTCTAAGTTCTGCCAGTGGCCATCAGAAACAACCACCTGAGAGCTTCCATTAGGAGTAGCTGAAATATTTTCTGGTTCCTGCATTAACCTGGTATCCCACAGTAATGTGCTGATTTCTGATGTTGCATTTTTGTTATCAGTTATAGGCCGTCCATTCCTTTGGTCTTGACGCTGTGGTCCCACGTTAATGTGACTTCCCATTGATGCAACTGTGGCTTTTCTGCTTGAGCTCAATTCTTTCACTGTAGCCCTGGACTCTTCTTTTGAGGAAAGTTCTTCCAGACCCATAAGTTTTGCAATGACATTTGATATTCTCCCTTTCTCTGGCTTTGAGTGTGACTTGGTATGATCTTTTGGTTCCAAGTCTGTCGAAACTGTTTTAAGATCTGGATCACCACTAACTGATCTTGAATGGGAGAAGGAACTGGACCTACTTCGAGGTTGCTTTTCTTGCCACCTAGGAGTTTCTTCTGGATATGTTATCGCCATTACCTGCTGCTTGATCTCATTATGTGCTGCCCCTTTGTTGCTCTGCAAGTTCCTGGGCTTATCGAATGAGAACCTCGGGCGTGCCACGATTTTCAGGTCACTTGCTTTTGCAATCTCACTTTGATCATCCTCATCTTCCTCTAGCAATTTGATCTTATTCTTTCTCTGAGATTTGACCATGTAGTCTGAAGCTTCCTGCAGGTTTACAAGCATTCTCAGGGACTCCTCCAAATCCATTGCCCCTTGCAGCAGTTCTTTTCCAACTTGAATGGAGTAGCTATCAAGATTGACACCAGTGGAACATGTTCGAAGAATTTGATTCAGTTTCTGAACTCCCTTTGATATATCATCGATATGAATGCGCGAGTAAGTCGGAAACTGTACATTTGAGCTGTTCTTGCCAATGCTGCTCCTTATTTCCATCTTTCCAGTATCTAATGATGTTCTGCTCATATGGCGCAGAAAATGCAGCACTGGATTACTGCCTGAAGCATCAATCTTACTGTACTTCCCTCCATTTTCAATGGCGAAAGAGAGGGCGGTCGACATGTCGCCCGTGTGTCCTGAACTTCTCCCTCTCCCATACAGAACAATCTGATTTGAAGAGTCCTCCAATTGAAATGATCTGGTGGTAGCACCGGTTTTTCTTATCGAGTTCCCTGATCTAGAACCAAACTGCAACATAAAGCTCCAAGTTTAACCAGCTAAAAAGACCTGTTCTATCATGTGAACTGTCTCTGGAAATTACACAACACTTTAATCAATGGCAGTAAAATCAAACTTACGGATTCTTGTGCTGTAACTTTCATAGAGGCTTTCTGTGATGTCCCTGGATTTCCATGACCGCCTGCAGCTCAACCAGGTTATGATACATGAGAAAATCATCAACGAGTAAGTATGTTATTAATGGCATCTTAAATATTCTTGATCAGTTTAGTACAACAACTAACTTGTTAACTGATGTGTGTCTTAGATTGCAGAATCCTTTCAGGCTAAAGACGAGAAGAAGCTCTCTACCTAAACTATAAAATTATCTTTTCAGTTGTTAACCTGTTCTCTTTGTTTTCTAATGTGATGTGCTTGCTTGCAGCTATCTAAGAAGTATCAATCAAAATGACCCCAAAAAACATAAAAATGCAAACTGTTGAGCCACGATGAATCGACATTAGAAACATCAAAACAGTGTTCTTTTTGCAGGTTTGCAGGTTTGCAGGTTTCTTACCTCTGGATCCAGGTCTTGAGGTGCCTGAATTCTGAGTAGTGGTAGCCATTCGTTCTTTTCTCTGACGAAGATCACTGAGCAGCTTCTGTGCAAAGTCCGATTTCGTCGCCATGATTCACTGCAATGCTTTCACCTCCTGATAGAACAACAAACCATGAAAGCTTAAACAACTGATTCAGTATTTACAGAACCCAGAAGATCGAAGGCTGCAACTTTTTTCCAAATTCTGTGGGCTGCTTTCAGGTTCATTGATCAGAATAAAGATCGATCATGGCAGTCCTGTTCACTTAGGTAGACGGGCTCTTTCAATGTTGGTTGAGGGTGGAAAGTCCTGTAAATGCAAGAGACATTATGGAATTTGAAAGATTGACGTGAACGTTATGCCTTGCCACTGCTGAGCTGAAACTGATTGCAAAAAAATTTGTTCTTGGGAGCACTCGAGAGCTTCTTTGGAAACTTCAATTGTAATCAAAGCAACGTTTGGAGATCGAACTGTAATCTTCTTCCTGTTGTTGTAAGAAGATAGCTTCTGCGAAAAGCTTCTTAGTAGTTCATGAGGGAAAACATGGCGTCACATGAGTGCTGCTTCAAGTTCATGCAGATTCTGCAGAGAATCAATTCTGCCTTCTTGCCAAAGCCATGGGGAGCAGCAGAAAATGTATATTTTTTTATTTTTTAAAATGTTTAATTCATTTCATTTATTATTATTATTATTATTTTGGCTTTGGAATGAAGAACCAATTTAAAACGTATAAAAGTACATACTAATTCATGAGTATTTATGTGGTAATTCTATATTGATAAATATGAATTAATGTCCAAAATAAATCAATTATATTGGGGTTTTTTTTTTTCATTGTTAAATTTATAATTAATTTTATTCTATTGGGCCCGTTGTTGGTAAACCTCGTGTTTGTGGAAGGTACAGATGGCGGACCATTTTCCTCCACAACATTATTTTGTCGATTGCCATAAGCCACTAAATGAAATAGTTAAGGCCCAACGTAATTAAAAAAGAACAAAAAATCTTTTCGAATTTTATGTAAGAAATCATTATTATTTAATTTAAAACATATTATTAATTGTATTTTTTAATTGTAAATCTTCCCTTTAAACCTTTATTTTTTTATTATATTAAGGTTATACTATTAAATATAGATAATTTATGCAAAATATATATATTAAAAAGTTAAAGATTTTGATTTAAAAAAGTTAAAGATTATATTTAAAATATAAAATATCATATCGAAGAGGTTCGAAGGCCGATTAATCATGATGTTATAGGAATTTTGAACCAATAATTGAAAGATTTATCTCTTTTGTGCCCGACTCAATAGTGAATTTAAAAAACGTTAATTAAAAAACGAGTGATTATCTTTATTCGAATTTTATTGTCCAACTTGAGAGCGGGAACCAATATGTTCTATTTATTAAACAAAATTTTATGACCAGTCTGTGTGCATTTTAATACGTGAGTCATTTTGATCAAAATACAAATATTAAGGTTGTAATTAATTTTTGAAAATTCTCATAATTTTAAATTGTTAAACCTGTTGTACTTATATTTAATGCAAATTTTTTATAATAATACTATAACTTATAATAGTAATGACAAAAAACTCACAATAAAATTATAAAATAAATAAGGGTAATAGAGTAAAAACAATGAATTATTTTTTATAAGTAAATAAGTGATTTATATTTTAACGAGTTATCTAATGGGTGAAATGACTTATATTTTGAAATAGAAGAATTAGAATTGGTCATTGAAGTTTCCTTTATTTTATTTTATCATATTTTGATTAAAGTGTTAAAAAGAGAAATAATGTGACAGTGTTTGCAAGGCTCGATTTACAAAGGAGGTGTTTGATAATGAAAATATAGTAATTAATATATGATCTATTGGTCATTAATAATGTGATTGTCCTATTTAAATTGTATTTGCATTTGTTTTATTAATAAAAAAATAACAATCAAAATTATTTTAAAATTTATATTATGGCACTCCAAAATGTAATAATTTGATCTAATAAGCCTTTCACTTATCGTACAAAAAAATATTCTATAAAATATCTTACTAAAAAATCCTATAATTTCGAAAAATCAATCAATTTAAGGAATATAATAAAATGCTTCAAAAAAAGTAATACAGTATAATATAAGTTGAGAATAAAAAAATGAAAATAAAGTCGTTACTATTGTAAAATTGGAATTCCAAAAACTTATCACAACAGCGTGAAAATCGTTGTAATTTTGGCGTGAGAATCACGTCCAGACACGTAACAAATTGTCCATCCTACTAGTCAAGAACGACACCCAGGACATTCGTTTCCCCGAAATTTAATAACAGCCGTCCGATTAGAGGGCCCAACTGTACCGCCTCATAGCCATGGTCAATTAATACCACCGATATTAACGTCACCGCCTTATCCTCAACCGTTAAATATCTACCCCTAAAATAATTCTCAGCCGTCCGATCTTATTCCCACCTCAATAAATAATGCTTTTCGTCCCCCCATCAATCCCTGCACCTCATCTTCATCATATCAATCTCTCTGGTCCACCGCCTCTGAAGCTCTTGATATTTTCCCAGATCTGCTCATCAACAATATCGATCGTCGTGTCGTTTTTTCACAATCGTGTAGATCGCTCGACGATCTACAGATTGATTACGGCCTTGAGTATGTTCGCTTATGTTTGGATCGATCGTACGGTGATCTATGATTCGGTTATGGCCTGTGGAATCACCGATTCCGACGAGAAGATGTTCTTGGCATGATTTGGATTGTGCTGAGCGGATCTATGAAGGTGTGCTTTGTGTTTCTTCAGCTTATATGAGAAATTGTTTTCTTTCTTCGTGACTTGCTTATTGATCCTGAATAATTTATCTCCAGGGGTTGGTGTGGTGTTCATTCCAATCTCATCGATCTGATCGGGCTAACTTGCAATCCGAAAGACTTCCATGGGGTGAGACATTTTATAATTTTATAATTTTTGTTGTCTGATTGTACGCGATATATGGATCCGTGAATTAATCGCGTTTCTTACCTTGGTCAGTTGGTGAAAGCGTGTTCCTGCTTTATTCTATATCTAAAGGTTACGGTGGAAGCTTGGTTACGTGAGATCCGATATGAATCCTTGAGATCCGATATGAATCCTTGGATATCTGACGGAAGGCGACCAATAATTCTGTAAGAGGCTTAGGTCTTATTACAGCGAAGGTGTTTGAATTAAGTTACTGCCTGCATGTTGGATTAAGAAGCTTTGATGTGTTTTTTATACATTTGTAGCTGAGTTGGGTAAGTATGTGAGAGGACGAGTGGGAAAATGAAATTGTGGCAATATGTGTAGCCGGCCTTTGCCATGTTGGGTGCGCTCGCATGGCAGGCCAAAAGAAACCTAATAAAAAGATCTATTTTTGGTGCGAGGAGGGGAGATGGCACGGGGTTTGAGTTTTAAGCCCGGTTCTCCTCTCCTGTGTGTGTGTTGTTTGCGTGCGTTGTCTTTTCGCTCTTTATCCCTTACTTCCATCATTCGATCATTCCTAAGTTCTCCCTTGAATGGATATTCCAATTTTATGGATCTAACCCATTCAAGGGAGGCCAAGGACACCGTAATAATCACCATCATCGCTTCTTTGAGCCCAGTCGATTGCTTTGGCAAGCATGGATTTCTCTGCGGATCTACATCGATCAATCCAAAGGTACATACAACCACTTTCAATTCAGATTATTTCTTTTAAAAAAGTAATTATATCGCATGCAATACTGTTCCATTTCAAGGCGTAGTTGAGCACATTAACGTTAGTCTACTGGTAAAATTGAATTATGTTTCGAATCATTTGGTTTATAGAAGTCTGTTGCATACAAACTATTTTCAAATACATAATTCTGTTTGAACTTCTTGGTATCATGTACTTGCTTCTAGTAATTTATGGAAGTTATTTGTTGGGCAATAGACTAGAATCTTTATAAATGTCTAATTAAATGCAAACACTGAAGTGAAACGGGCATTTTAAGAGGGTGGGGGGAGAAGAATAAAATGAGCTTATTTACTAAGACTTATGATATTTATCATCAATGGTGACTTTTCGCACAAGAAAACTAAAATTTTTCAATATTGTAGTTAAGAATTGGGAACTTACAATATATGTGGGACACGGATTCTATTCCTCTTTTTTTCAAATACAAGTATGCTCTAAAGATTAAACCATGCAATCTTTTAAAACAAATGCTAAGTTTTTAAATAGATGCAACCGTCTCATCCGTATATTCCAGTCTACTACTCCATTGTGTTGTGTAAAATTCAATCTCCAGAATGTAACGTCTTTAACAACTGTACCCCTCAGTTTACCGACTCTTCAATGGCTCATATTAACATTAAGCTTTTGAGTTGTTTCTTTCTTCAGTATGGTTTATTTTCTATAAATTTTTATTTTTTTGTAGTCGATATGTTAATTCAAATCTCTGCAAGCCTTTACAAGCCTGGACAGTTGTCAATGGCATGTAAATGATCTTACAGATGTGCTAGGAATGGTAGGAAAATACGCATTTTGTATTTGATAGGCAAGTGGATTGGTTTAGCATATAGGAAGGATTTCAGGGGCTGTATTGGAAATTTCATCGGAGATTTCAGGATTGATATTGTGGCTAGCACGGTCTCTTTCTTCATGCTGACTGTGGGCCTGTATTCTTGATGGCTTTTCTTTTTTGAGAAAACTGGTACATCTTTGTCGTGGTACCCATCTGCGAATGGCTTTTGTGACAATTGCTGCTGCTGTTGCTGCTGGTGAAGCTGATTGTTGGCGAATTTATTAATGTTTGCTGCTGCTCTTGCTGCTGCTGGTGGAGGAATTCTTTGAGAAGATGCACAGGCTTGCTGCTGCTGTTGCTGTTGCTGGAAGGATTGGAACTGCTGCTGCTGGAAGGATTGGAACTTTGCTGCTGCTGCTTCAAGCATTGAAAGTCAATTGGTTGCCGTTATTATGTTGTGGCGAGATTTTCCCTCCTGCTGGGAAGTTTTATCATCTTACTATTGATGCTTGATGCATATTGGCGAATTCCCTTACCGAGCAAGCTCTCCGCCCCTATACTTCAAAGCGGATTAATGAAGTAACTATTATCTGTGTTTCATAATAGTTTTTAAATTCTTGTTGCATTTAATTTTGAAGAGGAAGCTGTTTTGAATCCCATTATAGTGTTCTGCATTATTTGCATCTCTGTTATACTTGTCATTGTTTTAGATTGTGGTATCTGACGCTGGATTTCCTTAGTTGTCTAGCTGTGGAAGCAGGGTTAGTTGGCTTGAGCGGGTCAATTATATAAAGATGGCAAGCAACTTCATCTGGTTAAGATATGTCGATGCGATGTGTAAGACGGAAGTAAGAATTATAGCAACCGGTGTCATTTGTATAAAAGAAAATGCAATGGCAGTCTCGGTTCATGTTTTTTTATTCATATAAGAAGGTTCTGATTTCTACAGGCTTTGGTGGTGCGCATTGGTTTCCACCCAACCCCCGCACCCCCAAAAATATTAGCCTTAACGTCAAACTTGAAACCCTTTCTTTAGCCTTCCCTTCTGGGTTGTGCCAATTGCTAAATCTCTGAAAAACCTGCTTTGATTTTTGAAATTCCTCCGTTTTAACATTTGCTCAATATATAGCCCAATAGCTTGCTAGATAAAATCTTGCTGTGGATGGATCTATAGCTCAAACTTGGTAGAGCCCTCAAATGCTAGCCCATTTGAGAGGATGGTGGTTCGAGCCCACCTAGATCCCTTTCATTTAATTTATTTGAACTTAGTCAGTTGGACCCTTTAGGCACTTGTGCACAGATTCGATCACGAAGCTTGATTATTGTACAACTGCTGTGTGCTGATTGAAGCCCATTTGAGAGGATGGTGGTTCGAGCCCACCTAGATCCCTTTCATTTAATTTATTTGAACTTAGTCAGTTGGACCCTTTTGGCACTTGTGCACAGATTCGATCACGAAGCTTGATTATTGTACAACTGCTGTGTGCTGATTGAAGCCCATTTGAGGAGGCTTTTGGAGGTCCTCGGCCCATGTCTTTTTGTACGTCCTCGTTTAGTTATTCTTTTTGTTAAAAAATTAAAGGCTAGAAGAAGTAGAAAGGAAATTAGATAAGCCATAGCCTTTTTTTTTTTTTTTTTGGGACAACAGAGAAACCATAGCATTTTATTCTACGCACAAGGGAAAAAGCCGAGATTAATAATTTTCCTATTTTGTTGTACTACTCCCAGTTTTTTATGTAAAATATTATTATTTTTTAAATCTAGAGTCAGCTTAAAACTGCTCGGCAAAAACAGAGCCAAGAGTTCAGCGAACATAGGAGAGCACGATCCAATGTTAGCAAGATAGCCGACTAATCATATTCCTTGATTTCTTGCAAGCCCCTCTGCAGAAGCTACGGATGGGGATCCTCGAACTGCACAATCCACGTTAATTTTGATGTAACCCTCTTTTGGTAGTTTCCATATAATCAGAGCTCTTGCTTGTTGTTGGGGGAAGGTCAGCTTTGAGTTCAGTGTTAGCCTGTGAGTTTCTTTATTATTGGCCTGAAGAAGCAGGGTTTGAAATTTTCATTGAACACTTTTGTGGTTCCTTTGTTTCCATATGGACCAACATGTTGTGACAAATCATATTGACTATGGAATCTTTTCCTTCAGGCAGAGGCGATTGATGTTATAATCAATCTATTCCTGGAGGCTAGAGTTTAACCATTTGTGGTCGTCGGAAGGGGCGCCTAGGCTTCTCCAGACATCTGTGGGTCTTGGACAAAGGCGAAAAATATGGTCATCTGTCTCAACTGCCTCGCAAATGTGGCAGTTCCGATCTTGATTTATAACGAAAATTCAATCAATTTGTGTATACCATGAGATGCTGATACTACAAGGGACGCTAAACAATCTGTCGTGAAGTTTCTTTTTCTATAGATGTGATTCAACTTCACCCTCCAATCACGCTCTAACAATCTCTATCCTGTCACGAGACTCCCATGAAACCCGCCATGTGAATTTCATTTTCACCACACTTGCACTATTGTTGAGTGGATCAATGTCAATTCCAGCGTTGTTTCTTCTATTGTTTTGCCCTTTTGATGGTTTTTGGATCCAACCCATTTCCACCGGCCCATAACTCCGGCTTTGTCTTAACTGCCGAACTCCTTTGGGCCTTAAATTTGATTCCTCCCGACTATTATTGATTCTTTTTTTCAATTCCAAATATAAATAAATACACCAATAATATTCTATCCTTCTCCAAAAAAAAAAAATAAATAAATATTGTTACCACTAACTTTTTTTATATATAAGATGCTTTACAAAGTATGAAAAAAAAATTATAAAATGTTTTGGTATAACTTTTAATTTTTTAATTATAAATTATTTGGTAGAGTTTTAATATTCTAAAACAGATATATTTCTTTATATAAGAAATCAAATAAAAAAAATGGACATAATATTATTTTAATTTATATAAATAATTTTTTAAAATATTTTACATAAAATATTAGAAGACTAAAATATTTCATTGCATCCATCCCACGAGGTGGGCTTTTAACAATAAAATTTATCTAAAGAGATATATAAAAAGAATCCAGCACCCTTTTAAAACTGTTTTGAAATTACCGTTATGACCCTCTTTCTCTAGTTACCAAAAGTGTCATCAGCTTTTTAAAAATTGGTTTTAAATTGCAGAATGGCCCCTGAACTTTGAGTCCACAAAACATTGTCCAGAATTTTATTTAAATTACTAAACTGCCTAATAATTTAAGGAAAATTGTTTTCTGATTTTATTTTGGCAAGATTTTAAATTTTAATTTTGAAATAAAATAAAATCTTATCATATCTTAGTTTTAAAATGTTAAAATTGGATTTTAAGATTTTAAAATATATTAATGTCTGGATTTCTTCTTCTCTTTGGTTCCATAGGCCTCGTGATTTCGTGGTTTGCTCGATTTTCGTCCACACTATGATTTAGTTTGCCTAAATGCCGCCACTTCTGATCACATCTCCCGATTGCGGTTATTTGGATTTGATGACATCGAGTCTGATTTCGGATCCCTCGGCGTTCCTTGGTGTAAGTTCTCTCTCACTTGTATTAATTTTGTATTTATTGTTTTTTTTAATATTGAGGTTTAGGATTTGAGTATTTAGTGCTGTATTTTTCCGGTTTTGGATTGACGACTTATGCGTTTAAGATGGAGGAAGATTGAGCTTTTAAATGGGTTTTAGATATGAATTTTTTGCGATTCACTGTTCTGTACTCTTGTCTATTCTTTCAATTATTTGTTCATCCTCTAAGCAGTATCGAGTATTTTGCATATTCTTTCTTATGTTCTTGGGTGAGGCTATTAGTATTCTATCTCTTAATCCCTAGACTCGAGCGAGCATAAGGATTAGACATAGTGTACTTTGATTTGTTAATGAGTGAGGTCAATTGTGTCCAATAGTCTCGGTAGGTTGGGTGCGCGTGTTTAGTTACTTGGTGTGCTGCTGGTTGTCGAAAGAAAATCATGTACCGGTGCGTCCGGAGTGATGATGCTCCCGAGATGAGCTCGTAATGTTTATTATACTAAACTCGGTCGGTGGATTTATGTCCGGTATAGTAAAAAGGTCGAGTGGTACTAGTCTCGGAATTAAAGAAGTTAATTAATTAATTTATCAGTAAATTAATAAATTAACGAGCACTATATCTTTGATGTGAGGAGATTAAGAATAAATTAATTAAGTTATTTCGAAAGCAATTCTGGTGTAGGATGGCATTGCCATAATTAATCCGTTATTGGTACGATTAATTATGTATTGGATTATTGACAAAGGTAGATTTAATTAATTAAGTAATTAATTAATCATTGTGTCAGTTGGTTGTGAATCATATCAGGAATTGGATTGGGATAAGTGAATCCCTCTATCAGTTGGTTGTGAATCATACCAGAAACTGGATTGCGATGAGTGAATCCCTGTATCAGTTAGATGTGAATCAGTCTAGGAACATGATTGAAGAAAACATAAACCCAGTAGGAAGGCCAATCATAAACCAACTTGGGATGTCTTTTGTAACTCTATATATAGACAACGGATTAGCTATTCAAGATATACAATTCATAAGTTTTCAAGACAAGAAAACTTAGAGAGAGAAATTTTAGAGAGAGAAAATATTTTTCTCCCTCTAGCATAATCTCAGGCGGCTGGTTATTGTCCCAGGCGGCGGTTGGTGGTTAATTTTGGCAGGCGGCGGTGGCAGGAGAAATTCGGCGGCAGCGGCGGTTGAAATTCAAGCGGCGACGAGCTGCAGAATTTTTTCCGGCAAGTGGATTGTGGTGATTAGCTGATCAATTGTTCGTTAGATCGTTGTCCACACAAAATACGAACAAGGTCTTGAGGCATACAAGAGAATCACCTGAGTAAAAACTTCAATAGGTAATTCTTATGTTTTCGCTTTTAATTAAGAATTTATTTGTTGCGTGATAAATCAGATAAGTATAAACCAAGATCCTGCGCAATGTTATTTCAAGCAATGGTTGAAATAGCGATTGTGCTAGAGTCTAGGCCTGACCAGAGATTTCGATTATGGAATGCATAACACGAAAGTGAATTTCTGGCTAGGTCCGGACAGATAATCTTTCATGACTCACATGGCTTTGGTTGCACTGGAAATGGCTGGTATTCTTAAGTTTGTTATCAGCCAGCTAACAACTTGTTTTGTTGCTTGCCATATAACTGTATTTGGTTCATTTTTATGAGTGGTTAATGCCATGAAGTACATGTAAAACAACTTAAGTAGCTTTTTCTTTTCGAACATGATTTTGTTGTTAACCTGACTAGATGCTAGATATGTATCGCATATAGACTGATTTTGTGTATTTTAGATAACACGAAGAACTAGGAATGTTTTGTGCTTATACTTGAGTTTGTCAATGTTCTTATTTGGTTAGATATCTAAATGTCGTGTAGGTGCTATCTAAGAGCTGGAAACATAGTCAGTCCTGTTGAAATCTTTGAGTACATGAATTCAGGAAAACTACCTGCGGCAGAACTTTATGTGGTGAGTTTGAGAATTTTGTATCGAATATAACTAATTTTTCCTGACAAGATTAATACTGTTCTTATGATAGCACAACTGGTAGCAGAAAAGCCATGTCATTTTTATCACTCCTGCATGATGCACAGTTATTTTTTCTGTCTTAGAACTAGTGTCAACTACATGCATCTTAGTTGGCGTGGGGCAGAAGATAATTAATTGCTTTTCAGCATTATGTTTTTCCTGGATATGTTCACAAACATATAGAACTTAGTTTTTCCAAATAAGAATGCTTAGTGAAATATATTATTCTTAACCTGTATGGATCTTTCTATAATTCAAAAAATGAAATTTAAAAAGAAAAATTAAATCCTCAACCTCTTGCTATGTATTTGGATGTTGTTTCCAAAAAAGTACTTTGTCACCTATTATGCAGAGATTTTTTCTTTGTGAATGAAAACTGTACATGCTCAAAGTTATTGTAGAATCAAGGCTGCTGATTGCTACTGCTGTTGTGGGCCTGGAGCTCACTTGTTCAGTAATGTAAATGTATGCTTTATTAACAAGAAGTTTACAAGTTTATCCATTGTCACAAGACTAGGTGACATTTCACCTATGACTCTCTTGGTGTCCGTCTGAAACTATGATATGCTCTGATTTCTTTTTGCTCCAATATTTTCTATGTTGTCGATCATTCTCAAACTTTGTGGTTTTTAGACTCTTACAAAGGGTGCAATGATTTGATACACTCCCAAGGGGATGCAAATTGCCAAGATGCATTGGCAATTGGTTGATTTGGTGAATTGTGCCCAATGACGATAAACACTTGCAATGGTTTTCACAGTGATACTTTCAGTCCCAACCGACCATACAAACCAACTATTTGGACTGAGGCTTGGAGTGGATGGTATGTAATGGCTTTTCCCTCTGTTTACATGAAGTTACACACGGCAATTTTTGACTCTTGTTCTGAACGAATGTGTAGGTTTACTGAGTTTGACGGACCAATTTACTAGAGAACTGTTCAGGATTTGGCATTTGCTGCTGCTAAGTTCTTACAAAAGGGTGGATAATTTTTCAATTATTACATGGTTGGTTCCATTACTATCTTTCTTCATGCGATGCGATGAGAAGATTTGATTTGCTTGAATCTCTGTATGAGAAGAACATTTTTTACTTGAGACTTATTCAAGTCGTGAGAGATTTCTACATGTGTTGCAGCAGGGTTAGAGCACAGATTCAAGTTGGTAGAGATTTCTGCACATGTTACAACACGAAGTAGTGCACAATGCCCACTGTCCCGTATTCGATTCTGTCTTGCATTTGAGTATTGGAACTAGATCTGAACTTATGAAGAATCAGAGGGATTATTGTTCGAGAATTTTCTTGAATGATAAAGTTCGATCCCTGTTATTTTTAAAATTAGAGGGATATATTTAAAATTTGTTATTTTTTAAATTCTTAATTTACAGTGAGCCGCGCATCGCCGGACCAACCCCTCTAGTTCTATTAATAGGCAAAAATCTCCCTCGAAGTCCTTAATTTTTTTAAATTTTTTGGGTTGGAAGAATTTTCTCATTTATTTTCTTGTCAAAATTATCCAGAAGCTTTATGTGGAAACAAAAATTTTCAGTGGATGTTGACGTCATCTTTTACGTGGCAGTCGCATATGGATCTTCCTGGGGTCTGGGGCAGGTAAACGCCACGCGATATTATGACGATCTCCTCGTTGTAGTAGTAGTTCTTCAGATCTTCGATCTAAGTCAGCATAATCTCAATCGACGGTTGCTAATGAAGGTATCTCTATTTTGACTTAATCTGGATCGTCCGTGGCTGACCTTGACAATTGAAATGTAACAGGTTAGTCACTATAGCGAGTTTCTTTCGTTCCAAATAAGGAAAAAGAAAAAAGAAAAAATTCATGGCGAAAAATATCTTATACTATTGTCTACTGTGGACTGTAATAGAAATATATGGTGGGAATACGAGTCATGGACAGCTCCGCGCCAGTGAGTGTGTGACTGTGTGAACAATTGTGCTGTTTTGTATGAGCTAACTGATTTCAAAAAGTTTTTTCTCACTGGAGAATTCACTATAAAAATCCATTCTTTCATTTTTCATTTTTCGCATTCTCATCGACTCCTTCTCGAACCAGGTATAATGAATTCTTTTTTTTTGAATGATCTGCTATGTGGGTTTGTTCTGGGCTGTATTTAATGGGTTCTTGTTGTGATGCTTGAGGTGGGGTTCTTTGGATTTGAATTTTTTTTTTTAATATTTGTCCTCCCATTTTTCATTCTGGCTGTAGTTCACGAATGACTTTGTTAATTCCGATGAATGATTGGATCTTGATTTTGCTTTTGTTCTTGGGATTAGTTTTGTTAATCTGATGCATGTTTTGGAAAGGGGAAAAAAATGGGATTGTGCAGAGAGGGAATTCCTGTTTTGAAGTCAATTCTGTGCGTTGGATGGATGGTCAGAGTTTGCATTTTGGCAACTAAAATCACTATGTTGTTGAACTTAACGTTTATTTCTTGATGAAGTTTTTGTGCATTTCTTCCTTCTTGATATTGATGAAAGCTTTTGACAATTTGATGATTTTTTTTTTTTGCTCTATTTCAAAACTCATCTGAGGGGGTCTGTTAGGTGTTTGAAGGGGCAAATTTAAAAGTGTGTATATAAAGCAATCTTGAATATTGATGGTGTGAATTAGAGGGGCATATTCTTGATGATTGGAGGAGATTAAAAGAGTTGGGAGGTAAAGGTTAGGCTTGGACCATGTGCGTGTAATAGGGGCCCCTATTTTGTCTGTTGGTTCTTCATCTGCATTTGGTACTTGTTCACTTTGACATGCTTTATTGGATCTGGTCCTGCTCTGGAATTTGAATGCTCTAAAAGAAACTTTGAATAACTTTTCAATTTTTCAGTATAAAAGAGGGGTAAACTTCTGTGACTTCCTGTGAAATGTTGAGCATTGCATTATAACTGTATCAGCCTCAATTGGAGTAGTTGTTGAATACCGACTTGTCAAGTGAGTGAATTTCTGTTTTGTTTATACCAACTTGGCCAGTGAATTTTGAGGCAGTAGTGTTGAACTTGAATAAAGTTTGGAGAACATTGTCAGATTGAAGAGTAAGGTCTGCCTTTTATACTACATAAAAGTTAAATTCAGCACTTCATCAGCCTTTTAATATGTGAAATTATATAAACCAAATAGAAGTTTTTAGGGTGTTGATATGTTAGAATGAAGAGAAAACAAGGAAAACTGTAAGCCCTCTGAATCTGCTTTTTGTTGCCTTACTCTTCTTGCTATCAATGATGGTTCCTTTTTCTCTCTTTTCCATTCTTCGTGTTGGAAGAAGTTAAATGCATGTTTATCTGCTCAGATGATAAACGTTTAACATCTCTGGGTTTGTGCTTTCTCATGATTTAGTTGATCCTGACCTACATTCCTTTTCATGTGGCATTATTTTCCTGTTAGCATTTCAAAATTTTATATTGATTGATAAAAATGTTACTGCTTAATGAAATTGATGCTGGTTTTGTAGCAATGTTTCGACGGTGGAGCAATTCTCATCATGAGCAGGATTCTACTGAGCAGGAGCAAAAGGTATAGATAAGTGGTAAAGTTGAAAATGTACAAATCAATATCCCTTTTGAATAAACTTTTACAATGGTGTTTGTAGTTAAGCTGAAAAAAATGAAATGTTTTTGGATTTAATGGTTCTATGTTACTTGTTTCAACCCATGCCTATGGTCTAGTGCCTTGGCTCTAAGAACAGTAGTTGCTGTCGGCCGTCTCACATTTTTTCAGATACAATTAGAGTCAAAGCTTGCTTTGAACTGTGACGAATTCTATGCTTGCAGGTTACTGATCTTAAGGCTGCTCTAGGTCCTTTATCAGAGCGTGCCTCGCTATATTGCTCTGATGCTTGCTTGAAGCGATATTTGGAAGCCCGGAACTGGAATGTAGACAAAGCAAAAAAGATGTTACAGGAAACAGTAAGGTGGAGGTCAACCTATAAGCCAGAAGAAATTCGCTGGGTAAGGGTGGAAAGTTTTGGTGGATAAATAATCATGTTAAAGCTTTAGAATCTTAACAGTTTAGGGATAGATCATGATATTAAACTTCCAAATGCTTTCCTTATGCTGTTATGGATCTTGCTTTTGCTCGTAGCAATTTATATATGCTTATTTATTTGGTTGGCAAAGCTTAGATGCAATTTCCCGTCTTGATTTCTAAAATTTGCTGAGAACATTTTTGTCTTACACTTTGAAACCTCTTGAACTTGTTAGCATGAAGTTGCTGTGGAGGGTGAGACTGGAAAGGTCTATAGAGCAAACTTTCATGACCGTTCGGGGAGGACTGTTCTTATTTTGAGACCTGGAATGCAGGTGAAGTCAAAGAGTACAAAAAAACCAGATACCATAGTGTTCTTGTTAAGATTGCTTAACAATGTGGGATCTTTCATTTCATCCATGCATGTTGAATCCTGAGTAGTATTGTATATTTTTGCAGAACACGACGTCAATAGACAATCAGATCAGACATTTGGTTTATCTCATTGAAAATGCCATTCTGAATCTTCCTGAAGGTCAAGAGCAGATGGCTTGGTTGATAGACTTTACTGGTTGGTCGATAACCAACAATGTGCCGATCAAATCTGCCAGAGACACTGTCAATATACTTCAGAACCATTATCCAGAGAGATTAGCTATAGCATTTCTCTACAACCCACCTCGAATTTTTGAAGCATTCTGGAAGGTCAGCCCAAACATTTCAATTTATCTTGTTCGCTTCCTTTTGCAGGTTGTTAAATACTTTTTGAACCCTAAGACATTCCAGAAAGTGAAATTTGTAAATCCTAACTTTCAACTCAATCAAGATAACCAATTTCAGCACTTATAAGTGAAGTTTGCTGATGCTCCTCTAGTTTTTTAATCAATTTACACTGATTTCATTAGCTTAGTGTTATGACCTGCAAAAGATTCTACTAATATGCAGGCTTTGAAAGTAAAACGGCGGTAAACTTTTTAGCATTCTTTTGTATAGAACATAGTATATTACTGGCTCTGAGAAAGAAGTGACCCCAAACATTTTAAAGCTTGTTAGGAACAATACAATCATAGGGTCGTTCTCTTGATTTATTCTTGATCTTGTTCGCTTCCTTTTGCAGGTTGTTAAATACTTTTTGGACCCTAAGACATTCCAGAAAGTGAAATTTGTATATCCTAAGAACAAGGATAGTGTGGAGCTCATGAGTTCATATTTTGATGTCGATAATCTTCCAAAAGAGTTTGGTGGAATGGCCAGATTGCAATATGATCACGAAGAGTTCTCTAGACAAATGGCGCAGGACGACGTGAAAGCTGCGAAAAAGTGGGGTTTCGACAAACACCCAAATACTAATTTGGGTGCTGAAGTTGCTCCTGAACCAGAGCCCCTGGCTTCGCCAGCAAGCTGATTTTCATCTTTGACCTAGAAGAACAGCAGTATAACATAAGGTGCCTCCCTGCCCTTCTCCAAAACTGTTGGTAGGTTTTCGAAATGTACCGGATATCGATAATACTTTAACCTAAAAAACCGATTCCAATGCCAGCCAAGGCACTATCTTGGCATGCTAGAATGGATATATTGTAATAGGAATAGAAATATGTGGTCTTTCATGTAATGCTGACTGGGAAATGGATCACGAGGCTGGTAGTACAATTGCCCATTTGATCTTTTAGTCTTTTGTGCTTTTAACTTGCCAGTTTTGGTATGAAAATGGGCATGGATTCTCATCTCTTTTTAGTTATATCCAGGCCTTTCTGCTTTCATATATTCTGGACAATCTCACTGCAAATCGCCATCAACTAAAATGTCCCAAGTGCATAATGTACTTCTGCTGCGTTTAAGGAACCTAATGCTGCAGAGTCGAGCAGTCTCAAACTCAAGCAGTCGACTGTGAAATGAGATTCTAACCGATTAAAAGGGACATAATCGTTGTGGATGGGATTTCTCTTCCAAAGAGAGAATCCCACCATATGAACCAATTTTTCCATTCTAATATATGAACCAGCTTCAAAATCAAAAGCCAACAAGAAGCAACTATAACTAAGCCATCAAAACATAAATGACAGTGCATTTCAGTGCAAATAGAGGAAATAGTATTTACAAAATTGATACAATGGTTTTCCAGTTTCGCACTCAAATTTTCTATCACTCACTCTGGCAATAATCTCCATTCGCCAACAACAAACTATGTCTGTAAAAATGAAAAGTAAAGAAAGAGTAACCTGCATGAGAAAACTATAGGGCAAAATTGGTAAGATGGCCTTGAAGCGGAACAACCAGAAACCAGTATTAACAGAGCCACACTATGGGGCAGCAAGCAAGATTTTGGACTCCAACAACATATTGCCCTTTTGGAATAATGTAAAAACAGAAGACGGCGTGAGAAGAACACTACATAAGTCGTCTTCTGAAGTTTCCAGTGGTGGCTTGGTAAGTTCGGACGAGCAAACCAACTCCTATACCAACTCCTAAACAAATGCCAAGGCCAATGCCAACTCCTACCCTCACACCAGCATTGAACCAGGATAATTCTCCATCTTCGCCTTCTATATATTCCATACGTCTCCAGTACATATTGTTATAGTCTTCCTCGCTTTCTGGTTTATAGGTTCTGTATTCTGTGACCTGCATAATGCAGAAAAAGCAAGCATTAAGAGGTGAATGCTTAGGCTGCAACCAATGCTATAGCAAAGAAGATAGCAGTAACAAATAGCGACATCAAACGATTGCATTATGCGTGCTCCATCAAACGATTTCATGTTAGTAGTACTAACTCCGGGCTTTAGCAGGTAATCTAGATTCTCAAAACCATTGTTTTGACTGGAAGCTTCCAAACTGAACAAAGTGCACAGCAGTTTGTAAAATGTAAAAGGAAACTAAGAAGAACCAACTCAGTAAGTTTTTGTAGTAAGATTTTCTAGCCAAATCTTCATGGTTCTGTTTCAATTGGTTCCATATACAAGGTTTAACTGAACCAGAAAGCCTAGCCTAAATAGATTGCTCTACTCTATGGAATTCTTATTGGACCTGTTATATGAGAATACTAACAACCGCATTAAACACAAGAAGAAACCAATCAAACCAGTGTCATAACACAGAAGGCGTCCTGATGTTGCGAAATACTTATTCATACTTTTGAGCAAGAAAAATAGCCGATCCTAATGGAAGCCGAGACAAATGTACTTTCTTTTACTACTGAGTTTTACAATAAATATATAAATCCAGATAATGTTTGCCAACCTCAGAAACCTGTGACCTCTCAAATACCAGAATTGCCATAATGTTAGGGACGAATTCATCGAATGCTATTGAGACTAAAATTTCGGTATGAAATTTGAGAGTATATCCGGACTTTTGATCCAAAGAAATGCAGTTTAGGTATTTTCAGCAACACATCCAACCTTAAAGAGGAAAAAATAAAAGAAAATAAGCTCATTGACCTTCAGCAAATTTAGAAAAAAGGTAGTGTGGGGGTCCAAAACTGAAATCACAACCAACACTTTTGATAACTGCTGAAGGGGATGAGGCCTGACATGTCAGACTTACAGATACACTATGGATATAAAAAAAATTTAAAAATAATAAAAAAAAAAAGTTTCAGCATTACTTGGGAAAAAGTGCCTGCCCATACCCTCATGGGATGTCTAGGATAAGATTCTGTTGTCTATTCCTTAGTCCAACTTCTAACAGAAACATGCTTTTTGAAACAAAGAAACATGTTTCATGGGAGGAAGCATGGGGGGGATGCACAATAAAAGGATAAGATTACACGGCTATCGGTCCTGGTATGTGCTCCTGTATCATTATTTCCATAGGCTCTAACCTCTAATGTAAATTGGAACACCAGATATTTCCAAACAGCCTATCTTTATGGATTATCTAAGTAAGAAAACATATTTTCAATCGAAAAATAATGAACATAAGCAAGCTAGTTGCATTCAAATTGTTAAGAATCAACCAAAATTTGTAGAGCAGCCAAAATATATCTAAGTTAAGAATAAACAAAAAAAGTGACCTGCATGTCATGTCGAGATCCATCCTTTTGCAATTCAGAGGCATCGTACTCCGGTATTGAATCAAGCATCATCCCTTTTCTATTGTGCTTCTTGCGGCAATTAAGCTGCAGTGTCTTGGTTAAGATAATTGGTGCACCCAAGAAGCAACCAGTGACATAAACTTCGATGGTTGGTGACAATGCTTCCGAAGAACCCATAATTTGGTTGCCCTTCAAGAATCCAGCACCAGTACTGGTCACTGTTTCACAATCCATGCTCCATTTTCGGGCGCTCCCTTTCGAATCGCCCCCGGTGCAACCATTGCTATATGACGACATCTCCAAAACCCCAGAAAGTAAGAGATCTTCTTTATGGGACACCTCAAATTTCACACTCCCTGTCAACCTTATACTATCAGTGCTGACAAATGTAGCTTCCTCGGATTTCTTATCCACCCTATCTCTTCGAAGAAGGCATGAAGCTCCCTCCGAATGAATCGAACACCTAGCACCATTCACTTCAAGAAGAGTGTCGGGGCTCAAAGGTATATGGTTGAGGGATAGACATTCTGGGGTTGAACCATCAACTTTGAAATTGCTGATCCGGACATAAAAGACTCTTATATCAAACCAAGTCAATTTACTATAAGATTGGTAAGCTGGATGGCGGATAATCTGAAGTCCTGGATCCGCTGGTTTACCATTGCTTAAGGATTCATGAGAGCTTTCCATCTTTCAGGATGGTGTTCAGTCCTCGCGAAAATCCACCAAAACTGGCTGATTCAACATTGAAGCAATCCAACCAGGAAAGACACGTAAGCTGGGATAATAGCCTGTTTCAGAAAGACAAAAGCATTTGCTATTACAAATTATAAACCAAATTGTTTAGACAAGAATATTGTATGCATGTACTGATTATGCTTCCAAAAATCTTTTCCTGCATCTCATAACTGAAAGAAATTCAACAAGAACCCGGAAAATAGAGAAAGTAACTCAAATCTGTCAAAGAGTAAAAACCCTGATTTTAGGAACAGAATTCCACGATGTAAGGAAGATGGAAGACATAATCAGAATCCAAAATTAAAGAAAAAAATGTAAAGATGGAGTTTACAATGTAATTTCCCTTCTGTTTCTTCCAGTCAAAAATATTCAATCCAGAAAAAATCAACCCCCTTAATCGAGAAATTAAAGCATCCATTACCAAAAAAATATAACAGAAAAAAGGAAACTACCAAAAACCAAGACCTACATGAAAATGGAGAAAAGGAAAACCAAAAAGCCTGCTTGAAAGCAAAAAAAAAAACGATGAAATTTTCACTCATGTCAGAGGTATTCAATGGAAAAACAAAACAGACAGCATCCCTAATCTTTATCATTAGGAACCCAGAAGGTGAAAAAACAATTTCCCAAATAAAGGCAAAACAAGCCATATACACCCACCATAGATTTGATAAACCAAAGACAAAACAAACTCAAGCCTTTCTATTCCATTCCCTGTTCTTCAAGCAATTTCATTTGAAGTGTTTCTGAATCAGGGCTCTTCGGCCTCTGTTTCGGACAAATTGAAGATGGATAAAAGATTGAATTGAAAGTGAGCCCAAATCAATATCCGAAAGATGGCCAACAGATTTGCCGGCACTTCATCGCATGGTACAAGCGTCACCTATCTAGCCAATCAATATCCCACCACCCCAAATTCGGAAAAATAAAAACTATATATATAAAAGACAAAACAATCCAGCGATAATTTTTGCATGCAAGAAAAAAAAACAATACCTAAAAAATTAGACTTACCAAGAAAATATTGCATCCACAAGTCCACACTTTTGTCCTTCTATATGAGCTCCAACAATACTGCTGTGTCATCCAATCCCAAAAAACCAACCTTTTTGAGGTCTCTCGAATCACTTTCAGTCTCCAAGGTTCCAACTTTTGATTACCTCCTCAACCTTTTTCGTGGCCTAAATTTAGTACAGTGACACCAAATATTAATCTAACGTTAGACCGCCACACGCACCAATCCAACTCCAAGTTGGACAGTTCTTCTCCTTCCCAGCTGAGAAGACATATAAATAGGTGGACTTTACTTTATTTGGAAAAACCCAGAGAGGGGAGGGGAAGAAAAAATCTCCAATTTTTAATGGCTGTGATTACAATATTAAATAATTGAAAAAGGGTGTCCGCTGGATATTCCACTATTTCACAACACATTGAGAGCTTTGCCCTTTCTTATTCTATGGTTCTTCTATACAAAAGGGGTCGGATTTGTTGAATTTATTAGCAAGTATTTACAGGTAAGAAGGAATGTTGATGGAGACATTAAAGGGATGATTGAAATGGGATGGCCTTATCCGATTAAGATTTACATTTACGAGGTCGGATTCTTGGATTGATGAAAGTGATGGTCTGAAGAATTGTATGTTAAGACATCAACCACATGATCTAATCTTGGTTTCTTACATATAATTCTGTCTGATGTTCGCCCCTTAAATCCTTAATCATCTTTGTTAAGGCAAAGTTAAACTTGTATTAGTTGATTAGGTTGGGCTTCACTTTCAGCCCAAACCATTAGTTTCGTCGGTCCAAATAGTTAGCGTTGGTGGACCCAGGGAGCCAGCAAAGAAATATAGTGTACTTGGCCCAAAATATAAGTACCCATTAATTAGTGGCTTCCGTCTTGCCTTTTTATGGCCCATAATTAAAGGATGCTCTGGAATCTAACACAAGACGTTGTGGCAGGAAAAATAAAATCAATTTACAATCTAAACGGGAAATGTTTAAGTTGTATTTATCGTGTCTCATTGGTAAATAAAATAGTTATATATATAAATATTATATTTTTAATGCTTAAATGAAATTTTAACAAAATGATATCATTCACTAATATTCTTTTATAGAATGGAGAGAAAGGCAAATATATGATTTAAAATGGGAAAGTAGTAAACTAGAAGAGACAAATGACAGTCATTGACTAACGATATTAATGATATAGTTAAAATGTATTATATTTTGAAAGAGATTATCTATTACATAAAAAGAATATTTCATACAAAAGTTAATGATATACAAAGTATTGTAAAATTATGTTTCACTGATTGAGTGATTTATATATATATATATAAATTCAGTTTCATATGTTATTAATTACTTAAATTAATCATTTTGAGTTAGAAAATTATTGAACTACTTCATGGGATTTGTATTAAAGTCGATTTTAATATGGGAGTGGGAGTTAAGTAATATAATATGTACGGACGCACATCTAACCTCATAGGCTGCACAAATGTTATGCAGCTCTAAGCGAGTTGAAAGTCGTCCCCCAACCCCATATTTGTATCCTAGCAGACTCTAGTCTGGAAGTTATTTGCAAACGCAGATTTGAACTGGTAAGTTAGACAAAGATTGAACATGTGTCATGCATAGAGTCTCCCACATTTGTGTGCAAACACACCTTTGTCTTTGTACATGTAGGTTGAATAAGTGTTATACACTTGTAAATTAGCGGAAAGAAGTCTTTCACATTTGAGCCTCTAGGGTTTAACAGATGTTATGTACATATAAATCAACCGAAACAAGCATAGGTTGGGCAAGTATTATGCTTGAGTATAATTTTAGAAGAGATTGTCCATAAATGCGTTATTGTTGGGTTTATAAATCTCAAGGAGATTTTGTCACAAGTGTTTGCTTGTTAGGGTGTGTGTGAGTACAAAAATCCAAATAGATGATTGCGAGCGGGCTAATAATTTTGAGTTAGCGAAGATAAAATTTGATAAATTATTAAATCAATTTATAGAGTTAAGTTGAGATGTTACATATATTTTGTTACGTCGTAACAAAATTGTATATTATATTAAAATAATTTTATAGCTCAACCTAAAGCAAACTAAATTTTTTGTATAGAACTACAAACCTAACAAGATTTGCCCTTTGAGGCGAGGGAAAACCCATATCATAAAAAATAATTTTATTTATTATATTATTTTAATTTAATAAATATACAAAAGAAAACAAGTTGAGCACCACACTAACCAACCGTCGTACTTTTGTTTTTTTTTTTTTTTTTTTTGAACTGAACCGTAGTACTATTTAGCAAGAGAATTAAAAATATATAAATAAAAAAGAGGAAAAAGAATATTTGTGGTACATCGTTTATGATTTTCCAATGGATTTTGGATAATTAATAAAAAGTGCAATTTGGCAATATTGGAAGTGCAGCAAAAGGTAATTGTAGACGCCACTTCGCTAGTCAAAAGGGTGAACCAGAGTCGCTGCTAACCATGGTTAACGTACGATGGTGGAGTTGAGTTCTGGTACATGCTGGTTTAAATTTAACAGCTACACCTTGAATCGATCTGAGCTGTTGATCATCTCTGGCCCACTGGATTTGGGGTCTGATATAATAAGATCATGAGGGTTATAAGAATTGGATCAATGGCCAGTATGAGCTGACCACGTTTTGGAATGGACCATCGGGTAAATGCGAAATACCAGAAACAGACACGATTGGTCAGACTGAGACACTGAAGAAGTGTCATATTAAGGGTACCCCACCCCTTAACCTTTACCCCACTATTATGTTAGAAATCGAAAATTAGTATTAAATATAATTATTTTTTAAAATTTATTATCTATTTTTTTATTAAAATGTTTTATTATTTTTAAATTTTAAAATAATAAAAATATTTTTAAATATAAATAAAATAATAATATATAAAACAATAAATAAAAATAAATAAACGACCACCACCAACCAATATTGATACGATCCAGATGTCCTCACTCAAACTTAAATATGCGTGTCAAGAAGAGCCCAACCATGAAGCTTACATACTTGGGACAAATCATAAGCATCAAGCCCAATTTGAAAGCATGAGATCAAGTTCAAAAGCAATTGGGCCACACAAGTTTGAAGAGTCCATTAAGGAAACTTGTTTGGGCAAGACAAAAACAATAAAACTCAACAAGTTCACAAATGACTTGTTCAAAGTTCCTTTGATCATTTTCAAAGGCCTTTACTTTATTTTCTTGCCAAGAATAATTTCATCCCACTCATTTTATTTGTAATTTGGCCATTGCTTATTTTATTGGCCTGAAATAAATTAGGCCTAAGTGTTAGGTCTTGTCTTAGTTAGGCCTTAATAAGAATATTAGTTGTATTAGGAGTAGGCCAAATAAATAAGGTGAAGCCCAGCCCACGAAGACATTGGAAGGCTACAAGAAACTTCTAGAAGATTCAATAAAGGAATAAGTAATCAGCCTTAATTCTTCAAAAAGAAAACAAGGCAGATTGAAGAATGATTAGGCAGATTGAAGGAAGATTAAGGATGATTGAAGATTCTACCATAAATGTAGGCTAGGGTTTTGTAACCTAAAGGCTCACTTCTACTCCTACAAATAGAGGAGAAGTTCAACCTTTGTAGGCATGATTTGAATAGAAGAAATTGAGTTCTCTCATTTTGAATCATCCCTCTTAGCATTTATCAAAAGCTAGGGTAGTTAGCTTTTGTGGTTGCCTCCTTAGGCTCTTCATTTCGAAGGCCTCATCCCACTACCACCATATTTTCACACTTTGATAATAGCACTAGATTAGGGACCTTGATCCTTCATACAATACTCCGTCATCATCCAAATTCGAGCCTTCATATAAGCCTTCATACAAACAAACCTCTGCCGGATTTTGATAGTTTGGAAGGATCACAATATTTGGTATACGATCCAGATGTCCTCACTCAAACTTAAATATGCGTGTCAAGAAGAGCCCAACCATGAAGCTTACATACTTGGGACAAATCATAAGCATCAAGCCCAATTTGAAAGCATGAGATCAAGTTCAAAAGCAATTGGGCCACACAAGTTTGAAGAGTCCATTAAGGAAACTTGTTTGGGCAAGACAAAAACAATAAAACTCAACAAGTTCACAAAGGACTTGTTCAAAGTTCCTTGGATCATTTTCAAAGGCCTTTACTTTATTTTCTTGCCAAGAATAATTTCATCCCACTCATTTTATTTGTAATTTGGCCATTGCTTATTTTATTGGCCTGAAATAAATTAGGCCTAAGTGTTAGGTCTTGTCTTAGTTAGGCCTTAATAAGAATATTAGTTGTATTAGGAGTAGGCCAAATAAATAAGGTGAAGCCCAGCCCACGAAGACATTGGAAGGCTACAAGAAACTTCTAGAAGATTCAATAAAGGAATAAGTAATCAGCCTTAATTCTTCAAAAAGAAAACAAGGCAGATTGAAGAATGATTAGGCAGATTGAAGGAAAATTAAGGATGATTGAAGATTCTACCATAAATGTAGGCTAGGGTTTTGTAACCTAAAGGCTCACTTCTACTCCTATAAATAGAGGAGAAGTTCAACCTTTGTAGGCATGATTTGAATAGAAGAAATTGAGTTCTCTCATTTTGAATCATCCCTCTTAGCATTTATCAAAAGCTAGGGTAGTTAGCTTTTGTGGTTGCCTCCTTAGGCTCTTCCTTTCGAATGCCTCATCCCACTACCACCATATTTTCACACTTTGAGAATAGCACTAGATTAGGGACCTTGATCCTTCATACAATACTCCGTCATCATCCAAATTCGAGCCTCCATATAAGCCTTCATACAAACAAACCTCTGCCGGATTTTGATAGTTTGGAAGGATCACAACAAATATCCAATTCACCCCATTTTTCCTAAAGTTCATTCCAAATTAAATAATAAAACCTTATTTATTTGTGGACCAATCAAACTTATTGCTCATTTTCTTAGTATTTAAATTATGGCTTGAAATTTATTGTTACATTTTTAATATAAGGTTACGTTTATTTGATAAGGAATTTTGTATGATTAAAGTATATGTCAAGGTGAATTAAATTTATATTTATAAGGTTTGATCAAATTATTGATATTTTTTTATATTTTTATTAATTATATTATCTCACTAATCAAAATTAAATATCGAACATATTAAAATATATAAAAATTTGATAAATTTTGAGCAAAACTTGAAAACAAACCTAATATCTGCCACTCACTCTTGTGTTTAAACTTTGATATTTGCTTTTATATAATAAAGCTTTTAGTTAAGAGTTGATGGTTCCCAAATGAGCAATGTTGACATGCATGTAACTACAAATGATCCTTCACTAATGCAGTTCGATGTTAGCTGGTCTTTTCAAATGATCAGTAATATATTAGAATTAAGACACAAATTTACTGTTGATATATATATAATACTTTTTATTTTTTTTATCAAATCTTAAGTGATAATAACATTTGTAATGTCTTTTGTTTATTTTACTACGATATTTCAAATTGCAATTTCTCGTTTCACAAGAACTCCATCTCAATTGGAAAACTTCGAATAAATTAAAAACAACAAAAAGAAAATGTTATGCTCCTTTATACAAGCCTGGCTCTGTTCCTCTCTAAACTTAACCATGGTTAGTCAGACAAGACCGATAGCCTTAGCCTTAGCCTTAGCCAATAGCCAACTCCCCCACCACCCCCTCCTCTCCTCTTCTCTCTTTCGGCCTCATTTTTCCCTTCCCTTTCTTCTTCTTCTTCTTCTTCTCAACAGTCTCTCACTCACTCCCCCCATACACCTAAAGCTATGAGCTATCTAGTTTCAACTACTTCAGCTTATGGTATGCATAACTATTCTTCTAGGTGTTTACTTTACATTTATTCTTCTATATGACTTCCACAACTATTATGTCTTCATAAAAAGAGAGAATTTTTTTGCACATATACCACTGCATGATTTTTATTTGATGAAGATTGAAGCGTCAAAATAGCAAGAGGAGAAAAGGGTTTGTTTTTCCAGGTTCAATCTTTGAAGTTATTCATCAAGCTTGCCCTTTTCTATCCTCTGTGTGTGTGTGTGTGTTTTTTTTTTTTTTTTTGTAAAGAATATATTTTTGTGTTGTAGAAAGTAGTGAACTGAGTAGAATATTGATTCTGGGCTCATAAAATTGACTCTTTGTTGTTGAGAGTATTGGAATTGATTTATATATTTCATGGGAAAAAAGAAACCAATGAAGAAAACAAAGGAATTATCAGTAGCAATAGCAGAATCTTCCTCCCTTGATGCAGCGGAAGGCGGCGGCGGCGGCGGCAGCCAGCAGCAGCAGCAGCAGCAGCAGTCCCCGACTCCCCGGAAAAGAGGACGGCCCCGGAAAATAATAGTTGAGAAAACTACTGAATCAGAAGAAGTTAAGGAAGAAGCAGAAGGAAGTCAATCCAAGACATTGAAAATAAGCGCTGCAGAAGAAGAAGAAGAAGAAGGGCAGTCATCAAAAACGAAAGAGGAAGCTTCTACAACAACAACAACAACAACATCATCGTCTTCTTCGAAGAGGCAGCTTCAAACCAGGAGCAGAGCTAAGCGAAAAAGCAAACCAAGAAAGAGCAGCTAATCCAAATTGGTTAAAAAAAAAGGGTGCTAGTTTTTCTTCTCCTTTTTGCTTTTCGTTCAGTTGGGTAGCAATTAGTTATTTTCTCCATTATTTGGATTGGGTGAAATTGAAGCCAAGAAAAGGTGATTGAATTGAAGGAATTAATTGGGTTCTTGTTGTTTTTGTTTTCGTGTGAATTCATCTGTGCTAAAAAACTGCAGAAACGCCCACCAAAGGTGGGGTTTTTGCTTTGTGGGATTGGTAAATTTGGTGCTGCTGCTAATGGTTTAATTATTCCAACTTTCCATTCCCTTTTTTTCTTTCTTTCTTTGCTTCCCTCTGTTTATTCAGCTGTTGTCTTCATCATTTCATCGTCAGCGTGGCTCTGTTGATGAATAAAAATGCAATCTTTATCATTATTCTCTGCTACAACTGCAATTCCCAAACAAAGGTCAGCAGAAATGGATGTCATGTGGGTCGGGTCGGGTATGGATCGTCGGCCATTATGGCTTAAAAATTTTCAATTTTTTTGCTTTTGAGATGTGCCAAGTAATCTTGATTTGGCTGTATTTGGGGGCTGACAACTCACTTGAATATTTTTGCATGTTACTGCAAAGCTTTCGTCTATAATTATTGTTCTCTCTGTAATTAAAAGATTAGAGAAAGAAAAAAGAAAGGGGAGCCAATTATAGGGCGCACCATGCAACGAACCAACACCCCATGGTCAAAGCCATATAGCCATGCATGGATGGATTTCCCTTTGCCCTTTTAATTACAATTCTTTTTTATGTTATTTAATTAGCTTCTCAAAGGAATGAATACATAGTCTAGCGAGATTGTTCGAATTTAACTTCTTTTCGATTATATTAGCGAGATGATTTGAATTTAATTTTCATTCGATTATATTTGTGAGAATTGAGATAAGGGTTAGTATTCTTTTAATATATATATATATATATATATATTTAAGGAAAAGAAGTGAAGTGAGCTTTTCTTGATGAATTAGTACAAAGATGATGGTGATTGGTAACCAAATTCAAGAAAGAACACTCAAATAAAAGTGAAGCTTTAAAAATGGAGGGCACAGTCAATGATTAGACAAATTAATGGTTATCCAATCCCAACTAAGAGTGGAACAATAAGAGTAAAAGGCCAGAGAATAGCTCAAGATTTGTTTGGGCCCAGAGGAAACATCAATCCAGCCCAAGCCCCAGGGTCCGTACCTAAGTGGCAATAAGTTCCCACAAAAAACAGCATTCCCAGAGAATAACTTGCTAGGCAGCTTTCTATTCTGGGATCTGCCAAGCCAATATCCTTATAATACAACAAAACTTGATATCAAGAACAAAACTGCAGGCCATTCCAACATTTTTTTTTCCCCAGGAGGCAAAATCACAAGAAGAACCCTAATTTATTGACAAAAAACTAACTAAAAAGTCTACTTATCTGTGCTCATTGACTACGTTTGTGATGGCGTTCTTTCTTGTAACGAAGTTGCTCTGGATCAAACCCGCCTTCCTCGGCTCCATAGACGGCCCACGCTGGCGTAGGAGCCATGTAATCCTTGCTGGAGAAGGGTTTTCCAGAAGCCACCTGCATTTTGAAGAATGAATATGTATCAATGGCAGAAGCATGAATGCATATGCTTCGATTGGACATTCTTATTTGAAAAGACATACCAGGTTATGGAACTTTTCGTAATCAATCCATGTAAACCATTGGCCGTTGAGCTTAAATTTGTCAACTTGGGCCAAAAGAACACAGCATGAATGGACATGTTCGCAGGCAACCTCGTACTTTCCATTGCTTTTCCTAGACAATGCCTCAGAAAATGCTTTGACATCAGAATGCCATGGCACATTTTCCATTGTCAACTTTGATGTGGCAGACCTGAGATAAAATTTTCTCATTTTCTTCCTTTATTTTATGATAAAACCGAAAAGAAAAGCATGATAGGCAGGGACTTACGATCCACAATAAGTAACTCCTTTTATTTCAATGAAGTCAGGATCTCCAATGCTAAAGAGACTAGAATAAGCATCAACATCTTCTGTATTCCACCCTTTGACTAACGTCAAGCGATAGACGGTCCGCTGATGTTTTTCTTTGAGAGCTTTCAAGGAATCCTGATTTTTGAAAACAAAAACGGATATCAGTTACAAAAGTGGCGCGGAAGGAGCCAAGAAGTTTTAGTCATGAGAGAGAGTCGGAGAGGATGCAAACAAGTAAAGCATTTATTCATCCATATTATTTGTCTGAGAGAACTTTCAAGCAGTCACCAAGCATTTAAATTGATGCCAACCAGTAAAGCTAGTGCAATAATCTGACAAACAGAAACCAAATGCTAAACCTATTCCCTCATTTCTATACTCATCCCCTCAACTGCTGGGATGAGGAAAAAGGTAAGCATAATAAATTTAGAAAAGATAAAAAGACCATGGAGAAAACTTACAATAAATCTTTCCCAAAAGTCCCCAAATAATGGCCTATCAATTGCTTTCAAGCTGTCCTTGGTTGCAGCATCTACGCTGACATAAAGCTACAAAACCAATTTTAAAATATGTGTCAGTGGCTTTTCCAAAGAGTTCTAGTTGGTTAACCAGAATGCAAAGTTAATCCGGAAGAGTTGAAGAAAAAACAATTATACCTGCGTGATAGGTTTCAGTGACTCAATCTTTTCTGGGAACTGTGCGTTTGTAACTAGGAAAGTAGAAATCCACCTGCGGTGCAGTTCATCTACCAGGGAGTTAATCTCAGGATACATGATTGGTTCACCAACAAGAGACAAGGCACAATGCCTTGGAGCAAGACCTTCCGACAAGCGCTCTGCTTTGACACCTGCAGGGACATAGATTTCTTAAGAATTCCACTGCTGGTAGCATCCATCACAGGTCAAAAAACATGGATCACTAAAAAGAAATCTAAAGAAAGCAAGCTGCTGTTATCAAATATCTCAGAATTGAATTCTCCTACTATGTCAGGCATTTATGTGATTGTTCTTTGCATCTACATGAGCAGGAATCAGTGATCTTACCTGGAACACCTTTCATTTGCTTTATCATTTTTGTATGTAAATCGATGGCTGTTTCCACAATCTCTAAAGGATCATCCATCTTCCATTGCCAGCTCTTCCCTACAGGATTAGTGTGATGCCTCCAGCAGAAAACACATTTATTTGCACATGCTAGACTGGGAGTAGCTTCCATACATCTACAGATTTGAAGAGTGATCTTAATTACGAACCCACACCGATAGGACAAACACGCACACAATCAACGAACACCAAAAAAAAACAGCATGAACATTTTACACAAATTGGTTTATAGACCATTTTAAAAAGAAAAACATACATCGGGGAGTTATAATCATCCTCAAATCTTTCAATTTGCTAAAAAGAGAAGTCAATGTACAACAAAGCAAAAAGGGATGAATAAAAAAGTCGTTTATCACAGCAAAATTATAGACCACCTTGCATTTTGAAGAGGGCTTTTAAGCCTTAAGAAATATTTTCTTTCTATAAGTAAAATATATATTACTACAAAACATCCATTACCCCAGCTTACACTCAAGAATTAGAGCTTTAACTGGGATAAGACAAGACAAATGTATGGCATTGATAAACGACAAATTAGAACCAGTCAATCATCAAATTGTTTCCATGCAACTATCAACATAGAAGGAAGAAGCTATAAAACACACCTGTGACTCTCAATACCATAAAAAGAGTGCTTATAGCAGCCCCCGCGGCCTCTAAGTTGAGACTTCGTCCATCTACAAAGTTTAACCCCACTATGTGACCCAATAACCTTATATCCCTGTAAATTATATGCCCACATTCAGTTCAAAATAGTCTAAAAACATAGGCCAAATGATGGAAGATTTACATACAGACATGATAAGCAGTTTGAGCTATCAAAAAAGAATGAAACTTTATCATGTTTGAAAATAACAGTTTAATACCTGCTTCTCCAAATTCGCCCTGATCACAGGCGTTAACATTTCCTTCTTCCCGTTTTTTAATACTTCACCATTGATTGATCCATTCAGTTTAGCTTCATCCTTTTCCTTCCTCCTTGAAGGTACTTTACCCGCCAAGTCCTCAAGATCAACAATCCCTGAGTCTCCACCATTTCCTTCAATCTCATCATCATCGTCGTCATCGACATACTCATCTCCGTCGCTCGCCTCATCGCCAATCCCATTCCAAACCCCAAACTTCCCACCATTTCCCTTCAAGACCTCAATGATCTTCTCACTCCACCCATCGAACACCTTCTCTAAGTCATCCTCATCCACATCCCCCTCACAAACCTCCAAAACCTCCTTTCCGCCCAGCTTCTTCAACTTCTCCGACAACTCTCTGGCCACCGCATTAAAACTATCCCCATAAGCCCTACTCCCAACTCCAAAGACAGCAAATTTACAGTTTTCCAGCAAGGCAGCACCGACCCGGAAGTCCTCAGCACTCTCATTCACCCAATTGACCAGGAACGCCCCATTTTGAGGCGGCTCCCCGTTCTCCCAAGTTGAAGCAATAACTAAAACTAGAGTTTCTTTACACAGTTCCTCGGGTTCGTAATCTTTGGGGTCTATAATATCAAAGTGAAGATCATTGACTTTGAGAGATTGGCTGAGACGATGGGCTAGGGTTTTAGAAGTGGAGGTTTGGGAGATGAAAAACAGTTTGCCTCTGTTAATGGCGGGTGTATTGTGTTTGAATATTTTCAGACGTTGGAGAAGGCGGCGCCGGGATTTATAGAAAAGGAGGAGGGTGGTGGCGGAGAAGAGGGCGAGGAGGCTGAGGCGGACGGTGGAAAGAGACGAGGACATGGTGGAACTTAGCAAAAAAAAATGGTGGGTAAATTCTTATAAATTAAATAACTAATATGAATAATTGTAATAAAAGTAGTAAATAAATTCTCAATATAATAATGTACTTATATTTATAATTTATAAATATTATTATATTAATTAAAATTTTAATAATAAATCAGTTTTGGAGTACGAATAAGTATTTAATAATTAAATATAAAATGAAAAATTATAATCAATAATTAAAATATTCATTTTCATCATATTGGGCTTTGTGTTTTGGGCTATTGGGTTGGGTTTGTAGTTTTGGGTTATGGTCGTACAGTTTTAGGATTTGAAAGGATCGGTCAAGTGGAAAATTGATCGCGTCATGTCATTTAACCATCCTCTGAGCTGAGTTTTAAAGTCAAACAGTCTAAAGTCGTAAATAACATTAAAAAAAGTCCAAAACTGTAAGCCCAATCAATAGGCTTAAAATTCTAAACCCAAAAATAGTTGTTATGCTTGGGCAATACTAATAAGGAAAAACCAGCAAAAGTTCAGAATAGTTAAGAAGACGAAGAGGAACAGTAAATTTGCAGAGAAGAATTCATGACAAAATAATTCAACAAATTTAATAAAGACTCACGTAGGAGTTGTTCCTTCCTTTTATCTCCTACTCCCCCTAGCTCAAACCACAGCAAAAAGAGAAAAAGTTTCACAACAAATCTCATACTACTTATTATGCCAAAATTAATGAAACCACAAAGTTTTCGACTCAAGTTATAACACTAGTAAACTCAAACTCTGAAATCGAAATCCCAACTTCCAAAACCAAAGCACTAAACCGAAACCTAAACACCAAAACTGATAGTTTAAAGACTCGTTGAGTGTGTCATCTTCATTCTTTCTTCTTCTTGTTAGGCTGTAGGTTTGACCCTTCTTTGTAACCCTGGCTGGAATGAATTGATTCGCACACTGTCCTCGCAAATAGTACCTCCCATCGGAGTTAGGCCCGAAAGCATATATGCTTTGACCAAGCTCTGCAACCCCTATCAACAATGGGTATACAGAGAAGCCTGGGAAATGACACTCATCCTTCTTCTTCTTGTATTTCCACATCCACCACAAATCTATACTAGCCATAACAAGTCCGCCAGGTATATCGTAGAGAAAACACAAATCCCAGAACATGAAACCACGATATTCCTGACGGAAATTATTGGATTTTCTGGTTTCATGTTCTGGGATTTGTGTTTTTTCCACGATATTCCTGACGGAAATTATTGGATTTCCTGGTTTCATGTTCTGGGATTTGTGTTTTCTCCACGATATACCTGGCGGACTTGTTATGGCTAGTATAGATTTGTGGTGGATGTGGAAATACAAGAAGAAGAAGGATGAGTGTCATTTCCCAGGCTTCTCTGTATACCCATTGTTGATAGGGGTTGCAGAGCTTGGTCAAAGCATATATGCTTTCGGGCCTAACTCCGATGGGAGGTACTATTTGCGAGGACAGTGTGCGAATCAATTCATTCCAGCCAGGGTTACAAAAAAGGGTCGAACCTGCAGCCTAACAAGAAGAAGAAAGAATGAATATGACACACTCAACGAGTCTTTAAGCTATCAGTTTTGGTGTTTAGGTTTCGATTTACTGCTTTGGTTTTGGAAGTTGAGGTTTCGATTTCGACATTCAAGTTTACTAGTGTTATACCTTGAGTCGAAAAGGCTGCCGTTTCATTAGTTTTGGTATAATAAGTAGTACGAGATTTGTTGAGAAACTTTTCTTGTTTTTGCTGTGGTTTGAGCTAGGCAGAGTAAGAGATAAAAGGAAGGAGACTCCTGAGTCTTTATCATCGGAAATATCATCGTCAGAAGTCGTAGTTGTGAGAAATGACCCTCATCATGTTGCCTTTTTGGGGCTTAAACCGACAATCTTCTTGTATAGCTGCACAACAGTCCTGACAACTATGGTTATAAGCCCCAGAAAGGCAATACCAAGATTGACGAAGGCAATCCAAAGTCCACTGTGATCTTCATTATATGATGAGATTCAACAAGGGAGCTGAATACTTCAAGGCCAAGACCAATCAGAGCAAAAACAACCAGCATGGAACATAAAAATTTAAAAAAAAAAAAATTGATGGTTTTCATAATCCCTATTTCCCCTTAGAAAAATCATAGAAAAAGATCATCAGCAGTTTAACTGCGCCGTCACAGAGAAATGACAGAAGAAACACAGCGACATTAATGATCAGGATCACCCAAATACTAAGGTTTCTCCCAAAAATATAATGTTATTACAGTTACATGTACTTCAACCCAAATGCAATATTTGCTTCCCGACAAGTATAAACTACAAACAAACTATAGCATCAGAGAATCGCACAGCAAAAACAATTAAAAAATCCGTAAAACTGTGGTTGAGCGTCTTCTTAACACAGAGAAACAGAGAAGAAAACATACCAATAACACCTTCGCCGTCTTCTAACACACCGCCTAACGCAGGTTTCTTCATTGTTTGCTGCAGCTGCAACTGCAGGGTTTTCCATTTCCTGTAAAACCATCAAAAAGAGATTTTAAACTTAAAAAAAAAAAAAAAAAAACAGAGAGAGAGAGAGAGATAGAGAGAGAAGAAAACTTGCCGGAAAGTGCCGGAGGGCGGAGAGAGGAACTGGGATGGAGTGGAATTGAAAATGACTGACCTGAAAACTAAAAAGAGATTGTAAACTATAAAAAAAAAAAAAAAAAAAAAAAGAAAAACACACACAGAAAAAGACGCAAGAGCAGAAGAACAAGAAAAATGAAGAAAACTTGCCGGAAAAGTGCGGAGGGCGGAGGCAGGTACTACTGGATGGAGTGAAATTGAAAATGACTCTGACTGATTTAAAAAGCAAGCAACGAGAATGGTATGTTTGTACGGGGGCATATGGGGGGCGCCACCTGGCACCTGGCAACTGGCTGGCAACTGGCAGCGTATTTTTTTTATCTTTCTTGAAGAAGAAGAATAGTTACTATTTTTTAAGTATTCTTACATAGGTAAAACATTTTACTATGCAATTTATTATTATTTTTATATGAGTTTTTTTTTTTCTCTAAAATTAATAACTCTCATAAAAATATTCAATAACTTTTAACATTTTTAAACTTTTGTTGTCTATAAACAAAATTTTATAATTTTATTCAATCAAAGGTAAAATATGATCGGTTTCTAAAATTTAAGTAAATATTTGAAGTATTTTTAAAATTTTAACAAAATATTTGAAGTAATCTCTCAACTTCCAAAACCAAAGCAGTCAACCAAAATCTAAACACCAAAACTGATAGTTTAAAGATTTATAGGTGTGTTTGATTATTTGTTATAATAATATATAACAATGAAATAATGGCATCAAACAAGTAAAAAATAATCAAATAAGAATTGCTTGATTTTCATTCGGGTAAATGTATTCTAAATTTGAATGACAAAATGTTATGATTCTAACGTAAACTCGCACTTTTCGCTTTTCTATCTATATTTTAGCTCATATCTTTAAATATTTTAAATTTTTAGCCCAAATCTTTATTTAATTTCAACTAATTTTGGGTCTAAGATGTTTATGAGCCTTTCTTATTTTTATTGACTGTAAATTAATTTATTTTCATAGCTAATAAATTATTTAAATTAATTTATTTTAGTAACTTAATTTTGTTGGGCCAATTGTAATTAAATTGCTCGGCTGGTAAATGTAATTTTTATTAGGCTTTGTATTTGAGTGGCCTAATATTAAGTTTTTTGTTATTTAAACAATATGTAATAGACTAGGCCAAAATTATTTGGAAAAGCCCAGCCTTCTAGTTTTGAGAGGCTTTGGTCTCCATGGGTTAGTTGGTTAGAATTATTTTGGGAAAAGCCCAGCCTTCTATTTAGAATTATTTTGTGATGCCAAAGGACTTGGATTTTTATGTTGGGGATAATTCTAATACTAATATTGTTACTGTTGGTGGGAGGATTGTGTGCTTTTATCCTAGCAGAGAAGTATACGACTGCCTCTCTTCTGATAGGAAATATTGCAGTCGGGCTGTCCTTTATGATCCAAGGAACGGCGGCACGGTGGTGTCTACCGGAGACAAGGTGATTAGTGAGTCTAGGGTTGATTACTATGTGTTTGATAATTTTGTGGAAAGTTTAGTTTCGATGGAGCCTTATTCAGAAAGACAATGAAAAAAGAAGAAGAGCATCTACATGCGATGCATGGGATGGTTCCAGCCGAGTTGGAGGGAGTAACTTCATTTTTTAAGGCTTGTGACAATAGCCATTAGGCACCACCACCGGAGGTCCCGCAGTCTCTATCATTTCCGCCTATCTTCCATTCATTGCCTCCTCGCCTACTCTTCCTACTCCAGCGCTACTAAACAGCTTCATCAGCTGCTCGCAAAATTTTGCACACACACAAGCGCAGTGAAGATCTCTGAAGTGCCCAGTTGCTGCTTTCCTTTTGTTTTTCCCTTAATATAATTGTTGTTTTTCTGGGTCTGACTTGGATTGAAGAAGTCTTGATTGATCAAGAACTGCAAGTAGAAGAAGAAGGAGGAGAATGAGTTTCAGGGAGGATAGTGAAGATGGGAGAGGGGATCTTAGGAGGAAGTCATTTCTGCACACTGGGAATGAGCTATGTTTTTTCTCTAAAATTAATGACTCTCATAAAAATACTCAATAATTTTTAACATTTTTAATTTTTGTTGTCTATAAACAAAATTTTAACTTGCAATAACAAGTAAATTGTTTTCAATCAAAGGTAAAATATGGTCAGCTTCTAAAATTTAGTAAATATTTGAAGTATTTTTAAAATTTTAACAAAATATTGTGTCCATCTATTTTTACTTCTTCTCGTTGACTATCTTTAATTCTCGCAACAAAATAAAAACATAATAATAATAATTATACAATTCAGCGATTTGAAATCAAATTTTAGATTTCTTCAAACATCAAACCAAGCATAATACTAGCAAGAAAAATAATCGAAACCCAAAACAAACAATCATTCCATTAAAGAAATATAAAACGGGGCAATGGAGAAATACAAAAAGATGGCTTTTGCTAATTAAATATGAGTCAAGTCGAATTAAATTTAAATTATAATACAGTAATTTTATAATTATCTAACAAATAATTAAACGCTCGATATTAGTTTGTGTAAAATTGAAGAATTTGAAATAAAATTAAACCACAAGCTTTGACCTTTTGACCTATGCATTATTGTTTTTTCTTCCCCTTTTTCTTCTTTATATTCATCGTTTATTTCTTCTCCGCCCAACGCCGCCATCCTCCACGTCACCCCCTTCCCGTCGTAAACAACAAATACAACTGCCAGCTAATATAATCACAACAGCAACGATATTTATTTCAGATAAAATTTATTTTATTTTATCTTGCTTCAAAAGAAATTTATATTTTATCTATTATTGTTATAGGATGGATAAATTTTAAAATTAAGGTAGTCTATTTAAAAGGTATATCTCAAATTGTTTATATTTATTTTTTCATTTTTTTAGAATGAAGTCACAGTAAAATATCTTATCCAAAATGTAAAATATGAAATTAAGTAGCTCAAATTGGTCTAATTATTTGATTTTCATTTTTTATTTGAATGGAGGCACAGTAAAAACTCTATATCAAAATAAATATTTCTATTTAAAAAATATTTGTTACTCATAAAAAAGTCAGAATTTTCAATATTTATTATTGATATACGTTATTTTATTTTTAAATTTTAAATTAAATTATATTATATATACGCTTTTATGTATTTTGAAATTAAAATATAATATTATAAGTGAAAAAATAATAATAAATGTTAAACCCAAAACCCCAAATATGAATAGATAAATGATTTTTTTAATATAATTTTTTTTAAAAAAAATTAAATGAAAAAATGTCCATATTATTGATAACAACAGTATTGCTTTACTTAAGGGTCATTTGCTTTTTTACCCTCATATTGCAATTTTCATATTAGGTAGGCATACTATTTGTAGCACTATTTTTATTATTTGTAGTAAAATTTATTATTTTAAAATAATAAGTGAGATGAAAATTTAAAATAAATTTTTAAAGAAAATAAAAAAATAATTTTTTAAAGATAATAAAGAAAAAATAATTAAAATTTTAAGAATAGTGATAAAAAAAATGATAGGGTTTTTGTTGAGTGTTAACAACTCAATTTAACGAAAGGATCAATTTTATTTTGTGACAAAATACAAAATAATGATAAGAAAAAAGAAAAAAGTTTCAAAATATGATTAAAATCTATTACCAATTTTAAATTTTACTATTTGAAATAATGATAATTGATAAGCATATCATGAAATCAAAAGTTTATCTTAATTAATTTGAATTTAAACTCCTAACATGTAGACTAAATCAAAGAGTTAAGATAATTTTTTGAAATGACATATAATTACCATTTTCCTTTGCAGATTTAAGATTTTAAGTTTGGTAATACAATTTATATAATCATGAAAATAATTTTTGAATAATAATAAGAATTAAATTCCGTCATCATAATCTAAGTATATAATGTAAAATAAAAAGTATATTAATATTATTTATTTCCTTAATTCTATAATCCAAGGAACGGCGGCACGGTGGTATCTACTAGAGACAAGGTGATTAGTGAGTCTTGAGTTAATTACTATGTATTTGATAATTTTGTGGAAAGTTTAGTTTGGGTGAAACCTGAAAGACAAGGGAAAAGGAAGAAGAATGAGCATCTGCATGGCATGCAGGGATGGTTCCAGCCAAGTTTGCCGTGTGCCCTTGTTTTATCGACCATCATTTTCCTTTATTTTATGGCTTTTTGTTTCTTCAAAACTTTCAAGTCCTAAGGAATCACTCTTCTTTTTTTTTTTTTTTTTCTTGTTTCGAATTTTTGCGTCATAAGGGAATTATCATTTTAGTTATTACTATAATAAATTTCAATTTATCTAAGGTTTCACATTCTTATGTATAAGGTAATCAATTAATCAAATGTTCATTCTCATTCTAAAATCTATGTTAGTCCATTATTCCCTCAATTTCAATATATAATTCGTTTTCACCAAAACACAAATATTAAGACTGTAATTAATTTTTGAAAAGTCTTATAACCTTTAATAGTTAAACCTGTTATACCTATATTTAATATATTTTTGATATTAGTGTTATAATTTGAAATAGTCGTCACAAAAATAAGTCTCAATGAAATTACAAATTAAATAAATTTAATAGAGTAAAAACAATAAATTGTTTCATAAAAATAGACAAATGACTTATATTTTGACCGATTTTCTCATGGGTGAAAATAACTTATATTTTGAAATGGAGGGAGTAACAACTAAGAAAGTCTCACATATTTATTGACCACTTATTAATAACTTAATTTAATTTTTTTTAAAACAAAATGCATATTCATTGATTTTACAGGGAATTCAGGATCGTTAGAAAGTTTTCATTTTAAGGCTTGTGACAATAGCCATTGGCAAATAATTTGTGAATTTGTGTTGTCACACGTTTTCCAAAAGACAACACACTCCTACATAATTACATATTTACCTTTGGTCTTTATCACTTCCACATCATTTCCTCCTTTCTTACAGCTCACACCTCCGCCTATCTTCCATTCATTGCCTACTCACCTGCTGTTCCTACTCCATCTCTACTGAACAGCTTCATCAACTGCTCGCAAAATTGAACACACACAAGCGCAGTGAAGATCTCTCCAGTGCCCAGTTGCTGCTTTCCTTTTGTTTTTCCCTTAATATAATTGTTGTTTTTCTGGGTTTGACTTGGATTGAACAAGTCTTGATTGATCAAGAACTGCAAGTAGAAGAAGGAGGAGAATGAGTTTCAGGGAGGATAGTGAAGATGGAAGAGGGGATCTTAGGAAGCCATTTCTGCATACTGGGAGTTGGTATAGAATGGGCTCTCGTCAGTCAAGCATGATGGGGTCGTCTCAGGCTATTAGGGATAGCTCCATTTCTGTTGTAGCTTGTGTTATGATCGTTGCTTTGGGTCCTATCCAGTTTGGCTTCACCGTAATTTCCTACTTCACTTTTACTTAAAGAAGCTCAATTTCTTTTTATGCCCGTCTCATTCATTTGGCTGTTCTTCTTTTCGGCTGCCGGAAAAGAGGAATCTTTTTCTAGTTGCCTCTTGTCATTGCTGATTAGCACAACCCTTCAGTTAATTTTTTGATTCGAAGAATGATAAAGTACGACTATGTATAAATGTGCAATTCTGTGTGTAGTTTGTCTTCTTTTACTAGCTTGTCTCTTTGACAAGTGTTTTTGTGTTGCTATTATTGGAAGGGTGGTTATTCTTCACCGACACAAAATGCCATTACTAAGGATCTTGGGCTTACTGTATCCGAGGTTAGAACGACTAACTCTGTTGTTGGTGATGTTCGTGTGACTATTGTTGGTAACTTTCACTAACTCCCAAGAATTTGGATGCCAGTTCTCTCTATTTGGTTCACTATCAAATGTTGGTGCAATGGTTGGAGCGATATGCAGTGGCCAGATTGCAGATTACATTGGGCGAAAGGGGGTAATACTTTTGCTCGTGTTTCCTTCTATTGTTCTTTGATCAAGTGAGGCTGAAGTTTTCATAAGCTACTCCTTTTCTTGGGTTAAAATGCAGTCTTTGATGATTGCTGCTATACCAAATATCATTGGCTGGCTGGCAATTTCATTTGCTCGAGTGAGTCTGTCTTCATTGTTTTACACATTTGATTTCTTTATTGAACCTTGGACTTGCTATGATGCTCTTGATTCCATGCTTAGGATGTGTCGTTTTTGTACATGGGAAGGTTACTGGAAGGGTTTGGAGTAGGAATAATCTCTTACACGGTAATGACTTTAACTTTGCTCTTGCTCCTAATGTGACTGACAAAAAACTTAAACTAACATTGGGCCCTTTCTTATTCTTTTGGATTTAATATTAGGTGCCTGTGTATATAGCAGAGATAGCTCCCCAAAACATGAGAGGTTCATTGGGTTCGGTGAACCAGGTTGGCCGAATTCCCCTTCTCTTAAACCGAAATTTGTACAAAACAGCATTATGTTGTGTTAACTTCAGCTTTCTTGGGTTCTTGCAGCTTTCTGTAACAATTGGGATAATGCTAGCTTATTTACTGGGCCTTTTCTGTAACTGGAGAGCACTTGCTGTTTTGGGTAGTCTGATCTTGCAGCACTTCCTTTTTATGACACTCTTCACAAATATATTTTCCTAAAGTTAACTTTTAATGTTGTATCTGCATCAAACTCCCCTGAATGAATATGAAGAGTACACGATGCTAACATTCAGCCTATGCGTTGATTTATGTAGTTTGTATTAAGAGTAGTTACTGATCAACTAGGAGGTTAACTCTTGATATTCTCTTTCTGCATATGATTGTCCCCAGCTAGTAACTTTATCTTATTCTCTTTAACAGGAATATTGCCTTGTCTGGCATTGATACCTGGACTATTTTTCATCCCCGAGTCTCCTCGATGGTTGGTGAGCACGATGAAGAAACTCTTTTTCTTCCTAGTTCTTGTTGTATGTGTAGCTAAAGCAACTGATGCAGGCATTTACAAATTTAGGCTAAAATGGGAATGACAGAAGATTTTGAAGCTTCTCTACAAGTCCTTCGGGGATTCGATACAGATATCACCCTTGAAGTAAATGAAATCAAGGTAAAATCTTCTAACAAAGCATTAAAAATTCACAAAAGCAAACTGGTCCCAACTTGCAATATTTCTTTTTAGTGGTACGAAAGGAGAGGACATGTCATAAACAGCTTGTTGTTGCTGTTAGAATGTTTTGGAGGTTGTACTAGTGAAGATTCTTAGATTCTTACTGATTATGGTTTGTTTTTTCAGAGGTCTGTAGCATCAACGAGCAGAAGAACGGCTATTCGTTTTGGAGATCTCAAACAAAAGAGATATTGGTTCCCTTTAATGGTACCTATGTTTTTTGTCTCTCTCGTTTTCTGTTTTCTCATAGTTAGAACATCAGATGTGAATGAAGATTTTCTTCTTATCACCTTTCCTTATCCCTTCATGGTAGATTGGAATTGGACTGTTGGTACTGCAGCAGCTAAGTGGAATAAATGGTGTTCTTTTTTACACCACAAGCATTTTCGAATCTGCTGGTATTACATCACTTCTTAATCTCTTAGAAATGTTAATTTCTTCTGATTGACAATAATAAAGCTGTTATCACCATGATGATATAGTGAAAACATATTGATGCAAAACTTAAAGATTCCTTGTTCTATTAAAAGATTAGTTCACATCTTTTATCTTGGCAATGTGATAACTTAAAATAATTCACTTTAATGCGATTATATCTTTGATTATTTTACCGAACAGGAATTTCATCCAGTAGTGCTGCAACATTTGGTGTTGGTGTTATCCAGGTAAACTTGATGGCTTTGTTCACTGTTTGTTTTTGTTGGTAACTAGCTTGTTACATTTCTTAGTAGTTGTAGCTTTATCCCTCATTTTGATGCTCCTTTATCACTTGGGAGAAATATAGATTTTTAGGATCATATTCATTATATCTATTTCATTTGAATACTGCATCTGGTGCCTCAAATTTTATAGTGTTCTAAACGGTAAGATATGTATTTGCCAGGTTATTGCCACTGCAGTTGCTACATGGTTGGTGGATAAAACTGGGCGTAGGATTCTGCTCATTGTGAGTAAAGCAAATTAAGTTACTATGATTTTAACTCGTCGGTGAATCTGACAATACAGGAGTTTTTTCACAGATCTCCTCTTCTGGGATGAGTATTAGTCTCCTAATTGTGGCTGCATCATTCTTTGTGAAGGTACTGTGATGTTTGTTATTGCAGGAGCAAGAGATAACAATGCATTTCTTGTAACAGAAATATTGAAATAATTGATTGTCTCTGCTTCAATTACTTTTCTTGTTGTCTATATTTGATCCCTTCACTCAATAATTTCAGGATCTTGCATCAAGCCATTCTACAGTTCACAGCATATCCAGTATACTATCCGTAGTTGGAGTAGTGGTATGCTTTTGCCACCAAACACTGTAAAATGATTTGTGAATATTGTGTCCAAGTTCCTTTTACCATCTAACCTGTTCTTTTTGTCCAGTTGATGATCATTTTCTTTTCACTTGGAATGGGACCCATCCCATGGATTATCATGTCTGAGGTACTTCTGTTGTTATTTTTTCTTCTCCTTACTTCTTATTTCTGATTGTTCTCTCCTTTTCGGAGTGGTTGTATTGTTCTTGTTAATTTGGACAATAGTATATGGGACTTAAAGCATACGTGATACAGCTGTTTAAGTGAGAAAGTGAGGTCTCTGTCTGACTTCCATTATTTTGCATAATTTGTCTTTCCTTAGCTTCTTTTTCTTTCAACATAAATCGCTTTCGACTTCTGGGAAAAGTTCATCCATCTGAGGATGAACCTGTTTTCAGGCTGTTATATCAGATTTTGCATCTTCTATTTGGTTCTGTAGTGGTAGAACAATTTTAGTGCTTGCATGTGGGGTGTACTAATGCTTTACTTGTTGAAGAGGAGGAAATAGTGAAGATTGAGAACTAGGTAGAGCTAGAAAGATTATATACCTTAACCAAGAACTGGACATTTAACAGGAGAAATATATGCTTGAAGAAAATAAATCTGCCATCTAAAAGCAGTTGCATTCGCAAAAGTCTCCGGTGAGTGGTGACTTACTCCTTCTGTTAATGTTGTAGATTCTCCCGGTGAAAATCAAAGGTCTTGCTGGAAGTGTAGCAACATTGGCCAACTGGTTCATTTCCTGGGCTATAACAATGACTGCACCTTTATTATTGTCTTGGAGTAGTGGAGGTGAGTAATCATTGCCCACGTAACATTCATATATCTAGCCATCCATCTTTACATGAGTGGTTCATAACTCCGAATTCTATGCATTGTGCGCCTCTCTGTTTATGCAAAGATTTTTGTAATGTTACAAATTCGTCATTTTAGTACGTTAGGAAAGAATCAGCTACCGAACTGGTTATTTGGCGTTTTAAGTTAAACTTTTTAGTGCAGGATTGTGACCAAGTACTGTAGTCAGAATAATAGCTAGACTGATGGTGAATTCATATTTTGTATTACCAGGAACTTTTGGGCTTTACATGGTCATGTGCGTTCTTGCTTTGGCATTCACGTCGTTGTTGGTTCCGGAGACAAAAGGAAAAACCTTGGAGGAAATCCAATTTTCCTTCAGATAATAGCTTTGTCACTTTACACACTTGTAGTTCTGTTCCCCACATCTGTTGGTGTTATGAATATGAAGGTGTTCACCTTGTTGTGTAAAGTGTAATAGCCATTCTCTTGTTGTCCCAAATTCAATTTTACACCAGCAAGAAATGGAGCATTACCAATAGCCCCAAGTTTTTATGTAGCCAATTTTGTATCCCAGAACTTATATTTTTCTTGAATCTCGGTTGTTATCCCTTGTTGTATAACAGTTGTAATATGTCAATGTTTACGACCATATGGAGTATAAAGCCATCTCAGTAATAAGTGAATGTTTCCTGATGTGTTGATGGATTTGGAATAAATACAACTATATTTAGGTCAAAAAGGGATTTGATTGCATATATGGGCATCTCTTAGCAGCAGAAATTCAGTAACGAGTTATGAAACAGGTAAGAACAAAAGAGCCCAGATGGGCAAGAACAAATTTTTTCAAGGTCAAGTCCACAAAATGTCCTGGTTTTTCATTGAAAAGTGAACAGAAGGTGTCCACAAACTTCTAAAACAGCATGTCAAATGGCAAATGGACCGCAACCTCGTATATATTAACATAGTATGTGGCAAAACGATGATCTTTCTGGGTACAAGATGGACCAAAACAAAATTCAATCTTTTTTTCCTCTCACTTCAAATTGACTTTCTAAATATTGTTCTAGAAATGTGTCAGAGAAACAGAAATGACCAAAAGGGATTTGCAGGAATATGAAAATGACACAAGAACCAATTTGCAGTGATCAGAAAGAGGAATCCTGCGACAATTTATGGTACAACATGAGATAAACAATGCCAGTTTAGGCCCTGGAAAAAGGGGATGGAGGCAAAGAATAGCCCTATTACATCACTAAATTATACTACCAACTGGAAGAGATTTCATTGAACTGTGACTCTCTGGGATGCTGAAGAAGAAGCTGCTCCAATGGGTTCTTTCTTCTTCTTCTCAGCTATGAGACAACTTTGACAGGATACCTATCAATGCAATCCTCCCAGGGGCCATTTGGAGATGGCTTTACATGCCGAAGCGCCTGCCATACAGCGCTGTTACACTTGAAACCACTCCCGAATGCGATTTGCCAGATTCTTTGACCCCTGCGAATTCTCCCCTTGGCCTCTGTGTATGCAAGCTCATACCAAATGGAGCTCGATGAAGTGTTCCCGAATCGATGGAGAGTCATTCTGGAAGCCTCAACATGTTCAGGTAACAGATGCAGGTTCTTCTCCAGCTCGTCGATCACAGCCCTGCCTCCAGCATGTATACAGAAGTGATCAAATGCCAACTTGAAATCAGGAATGTAAGGCTTGATGTTCTTCTTGAATAGCTTCTTCAGCAACAATGTAGCGAAAAACAGAAGCTGCTCGCTAATTGGCAGCACAAGAGGACCCAAAGTGGTGATATTAGTCTTAAGGGCATCACCGGCAATCGCCATGAGATCTTTCGACAAAGAAACCCCGGTCTTCCCAGCATCATCCTGCTCCTGATAGACGCAGCGAAATGCCTTTCCATCAGAACCGCGATGAGTCCTCACAATGTGAACAAGCCTATATTTTGCCCTTCTTCTATCTGCAGACTTATTAGACAGCAAAACAGCAGAGCCCCCAACCCGAAACAAGCAATTAGGAATCAACATAGACTTCTTATTCCCAAAATACCAATTCTGTGTGATATTTTCTGTACTCACAACTACAGCATAAGTGTTCCTATGAACTAGCAACATATCCTTAGCAAGATCAACTGCAATCACACCAGCACTACATCCCATCCCACCAAGATTAAAGCTTCTAATATTACCCCTCAACTTATACTTATTCACAATCATAGCTGAAAGGGAAGGCGTGGGATTAAACAAACTGCAGTTCACAACAAGAATTCCTATATCCTTGGGTTTAATATTAGTATTAGCAAACAAATTATCCAATGCCCCAAACATAACTTGCTCAGCTTCCTCCCTGGCTGCCTGCATAGAAGGGGTCGGAGGGAGACAATGCATAGCTTCCGGGACATAAGTCTCATCCCCAAGCCCAGAACGTTCTAGGATCTTTCTCTGAAACTCAAGAGAAGATTCATCAAAATCCCCAGTTAGCCTGGAATGCTCCATAAACCTCTGATATGGTGCCTTGAGTTTATCAGGAGCTTTATAACAAGCATAATCCACCAAATAAACAGGTCTAGGCCGAGTCATGGTATAAACCGTTGACCCAAACACCAAAACAGCCGAACATATAATTATAGAAACTAGATTATACTGCAAATGAAGCCACAACTGACGAATATCATCCGGGTTTGTTTGAGATGCTTCAATCAAAATGATAATCATAAGAGGAACAAGACATAGTGTGAACAAGTGAGAGATCAAGTAGTGGTAACCCAATTTAACGTACTTGAGATTCACGCTCTGCAAGAAATCCGGCAGCCGCCTGCTGGGCTGGATCTGAACACCGCCCACCATCCTCCCACCGTCGGCGTTGGTGTTGCTATCACCCCGAGCATTGCCACCTCCGTCCATGGTGGTGGGTTCTTGACAGAAAATCTAGAGCTTGATGGTACGGAACGTGGGAAACTATATCTAACTGTATATTCCTACAAACTAATAGCCGATTCACAGCAAGAAATTATTGATTGGAAATCGAATATTACAGCAGTAAATATGAATTATACGTAAACCCACAAATCAAAAACGGAAAAAAACAAGAAAGCTTATGGGACTGAGGAAGGGAGGAGATGACAGCGCAGAAATGTTGGGAAAATCGAAAATCAAGAAGAGAAGTTGAGAGAGAGAGGTGTTCGACTTATTTGAGGACTCTGCTTCTTCTCTCCTCTCTCTCTTGCAGGCTGGCTGGGCTGGCTGGCTGTCTGCTGCTGCTGACTTTCAGAATGTGCCGTTTTGAGTGATTTTGAGTTGGCGTTTTAATGATCATTATTATTAGTTTTAATTTTAAATTATTGGAGTTTTTTTAGCGATTAAATTATTGGAGTTAATTGCACATATATATATATATATATACTTCTCAACTTTACAAAAAGTGTCCACATCTTTCACAAACTATTATCACACAAATTAACGATCAATCATTATTACATAAAAAAATCAATCTAAATAATAATGAGATCATATACAAATAATTATTTAAGATATTTCGACATAAAAAATTAGTCAAAATAATAATCGAATCTATAATAGAATCATATATGAATAGCTATATAATACATTCTAATATAAAAATTGAATTTATAACACGATCATATACAAATAGTTATTAAGAAATTTATACATAAAAAATAAATTGAAATAATAATGACTTTATAATAGTACTATATATAAATAATTATCTAAAACGTTTCTACATTAAAAACCAGCTAAAATAATAATCGAATCTATAATTAGACTAGTTATCTAAGACAGAATAAATAAATTTTTTTTAGTACCCTTAATGGAGCTAAAAACCAAATTGGATAATGAAACTATCAATTCTCTTAACCCTAGAGATTTATATTGTACCCAACACTATAAATGGATTATTTTCCTACTTATATTTTAATACGTATTTTCTTAATAAGTATGCATACAAAATAAAAAACTATAGTCATAAATGTTAGGTAGGGAGTATTTTTTTTGTTTGATTAAAGTTGAAGGCAATATTTTGCAAATAAAAAAGATTAAGGAGATAATCAAAACGACTTTGCTGCTAATTGGCATCATTGACGTTTTAAATAGTTGACGTGGGAGGAAGATAACGCCAGAGACTTTTTATCATATTCGTCCGGGAGCTTTAATTATTGAGCACGTGCGATCTATCTAATGGCCTTGGGTAGGGGCTTTGACTTTCTAATCATTGTTCACTCCTATGTTACTATCCTATTAATTTTGTCCTTAAAATTGTGTACTTTTATTCACCGTACTAACGGATTAGTACTCTCGATCAATTATAGATAATTTATTAAAAGAGATGTTTGATTCAAATATTGACTTTTTTTTTTTTTTTTAAGTCTAGTTTGAAATTATTTTGTGGGTAATTTTTTTGTTAGTTTGAGTCTATTTGATGAATCGATAAGTATTTTTAAATTGTAAGAATGTAAATATATTTTTTAAATAATTTAACGATTATTTTATACAAATATTAGTTAAATTATGTCTTGACATTATTTTAAGAAAATACCATCGAATCGACTTAAGTTATGAAAATATATAATTTCAACCTATCTATTTTGACGAGTACTGAACGGTAACATAAAAATATAAGATTATATCATTTTGGTACTCCTTTATGCAAAGATAGGGAAGACTATTGAAGAGTAATTTTTGTGGGCGATTCAACGTTCAAACCTAAATAATATTCCATTCGGGTGGTTGACCGGCCGGTCCAGCCCAAATATTGTACACCTCTCAAATTAATTACTTTTTGCTAGCGGTCCCCATCTATAATCATGGGCCCTGGGCTTCTGGCCCACTAGTCTAAAATGACCAAAGCCACATGGACCAATTTAAATTCATAATCAGTGAATGTTCATTGCATCATTGTATTAGAGAAGTATCTAGATTCTACCATGCCAATTCTTCCCGTACATCTCATCTTGTTATATTATCGGAAAAATGTAGTACGCGTGGGGACCGTCTGTGTAGCTTCTATTTCAAGCGACGTTCTCGAGGAGTGATGCTAGGAACGAAGTGGAGAGCTAGTCTTTCTATACGGCTGCTATGGGCGAGGGCTAGGGCGGCGGTAGAAGACTCTAAACTAGTTACTTCTGAGTCTTTCTCTCTCCTCTGAAAGTTTTATTTCTTAGATTCAAAGAAATGAATAAAGAGAATGGCGCAACCCCCTTTTGAGTTGTTGTTGATGATGTTCTCGCGGTCAAGAAGTTCATTATTTTTCGGTATAGAATCACTTTTTTATATTGTATATCTTATTTTTCGGCTAAAACGAGAGATGTAATCATTGTACTACTGCTAAATTAGTTATAAATGGCTTAGGATTCTCTGTGACACATACTCCCTGTAACAAACTCTAATTACTTTATCTATATATTGTATTTCATGTTAATTTATATATATTCGCAACGAGTCCGTTTACGGTGGTACTATAGGAGTAGGATGAATTTTACTCCTACTTGCTACAGTAAGCGCGCGCGCTACAGTAGCGCTACAGTGACGCGCTATAGTTTCGCGCTACAGTAACGCGCTACAGTTTTTTTTTTTTTTTTTTGACGCACAAACTTTTAAAAAAAATTACCTTTTTTATAAAAAATTCTTTTTTTAAAAAAAAAATACTTTTTTTAACAAGGGAAATCAAATCAGGATTATATAGACATCAGATGAGAGAATACAAGAGATCAGATCAACAGACTATAGATATCAGATCAAGAATATAAAAGAAATCATACAGTAGAACTAAAATATAATTAACAAGAGAGATCAGATCAGGATTATATAGACATCAGATCAGCGAATACTTGACATCAGATCAACAGACTATAGATATCAGATCAAGAATATAAAAGAAATCATACAGTAGAACTAAAACATACTTAAAAAGGGAGATCAGATCAACAGACTATAGACATCAGATCAGTGTATACTTGACATCAGATCAACAGACTATAGACATCAGATCAAGATTTTAAAAGAAATCACACAGCAGAACTAAAACATACTTAACAAAGGAGATCAGATCAGGATTATATAGACATCAGATCAACTCATACTTGACATCAAATCAACAGACTATAGACATCAGATCAAGATTTTAAAAGAAATCACACAGCAGAACTAAAACATACTTAACAAAGGAGATCAGATCAGGATTATATAGACATCAGATCAACTCATAACTGACATCAGATCAGCAGACTATAGACATCAGATCAAGATTTTAAAAGAAATCATACAGTAGAACTAAAACATACTTAAAAAGGGAGATCAGATCAACAGACTATAGACATCAGATCAGCGTATACTTGACATCAGATCAACAGACTATAGACATCAGATCAAGATTTTAAAAGAAATCACACAGCATAACTAAAACATACTTAACAAAGGAGATCAGATCAGGATTATATAGACATCAGATCAACTCATAACTGACATCAGATCAACAGACTATAGACATCAGATCAAGATTTTAAAAGAAATCATACAGTAGAACTAAAACATACTTAAAAAGGGAGATCAGATCAACAGACTATAGACATCAGATCAGCGTATACTTGACATCAGATCAACAGACTATAGACATCAGATCAAGATTTTAAAAGAAATCACACAGCAGAACTAAAACATACTTAACAAAGGAGATCAGATCAGGATTATATAGACATCAGATCAACTCATACTTAACATCAGATCAACAGACTATAGATATCAGATCAAAACTATAAAAGAAATCATACAGTAGAACTAAAATATACTTAACAAGGTAGATCAAATCATGATTATATAGACATCAGATCACAAAATAGCAGACATCAGATCAACAGAATTTAGATATCAGATCAAAAATATAAAAGAAATCATATCATACAACAAAAACGTCCATAATATGTATCATAATAGCCAAAAATAACAAAAGAAACGAAGGTACTGTAGCGCGTTTACTGTAGCGCGCGGAACTGTAGCGCGTTACTGTAGCGCGCGCGCGAAACTGTAGCGGGGTAGGAGTAAAATTCATGGTGGTCCTATAGGAGTAGGATATAAATTGCCATTCGGAACATATAGTTTTAGTAGATTATTTTTATTTTCATACTTTATTTTTTTTAGTATTATTTTATTTTTTATATATTTTTAAGAGTTTTTTAACAATAAAAATCATATTTAATAGTTTAATATACCCTAATCCTTTAAAAAAGTGAACCCTTCGTGTTAAAAAATATAAGAGTGTAAATGATTATATATTACGTAAAAATTAATTAAAAATACAATATATGAATAAAGTAATTAGAGTTTGTCACAGGGAGTGTCACAGGAAAGTGTCACAGAGGATCCTAAGCCGTTATAAATATCTAGTTTTTGACAAATCTAATTCGAAACGTTTACTATTCATAACATATTTAGTAATAGTAATAATTTTGTGGACACTTAACGGTTAAATTATAATTTTATAATTAATTTTATGTCTCAGACTAACGTGTGATCGTGGGCCTCATATATAATTTTTTTTTCTAAAATAAACGATAAGTATCTTATTTGTAATAAAAAAACAACGATAGAGTGACAAGAGAACGACAAACAAATGTGATATAAATTGACCACGTGGATCACGTGATGTCAACGTAGCACAATAATAATAGAATTATAATTTAACCGTTACTAGAATTAAATATGTTATTAAATATTTAAAATTTAAAACTAAATTTATCGAGTACCAAATACTATTCTTATATTTTTCCATGTTATAATTACTTCAAATCATGTAGTTTAGATTCAATGGGCTTCCTGAAAATAAAATGGCCCAATTCAGGGTAAAAAAATTATTTTTATACAATGGGCTTCAAATACTGAATTTGGGCTTCTTCAATTGTTATCTATTCCGGGCCCGATCACTTATTTTGTAGAACAAATTGTCAAATGTTACTGCAGCGGAAAATCGAAGATCCTATTGGTATTAGCCGTACGTCCCTCCCGACAAACATGGAAGAAAGCCGCAATTGTGGATTTAAGGTCGTGCATGCTTGATCCTTCTCATAAAATATCAGTTAACTCTTAAGCTATTTCGTTTTGAATCTTTGTGTTAATCGCGTTATGGGGTGCAGGTAATCTTGGGATCATCTTCGATTGCCCGGAGAAAAATTTTAGCTGACATGGGATATGAATTCACTACAATGGTATGCTGGTAGTCGCTAACGACACCATTTATGTTGTAAAAGATTGATTATGGTGTATTTTGAGATTTACCGGTGATTTTCTGGTGCAGTCTGCGGATATAGATGAGAAAGCCATAAGGAAAGAGAAGCCGGATGAGTTGGTTGTGGCTATTGCAGAAGCAAAGGTGCAGTCTTTTTGAGTAACCTGGAGTTCTTTCTTTGCTAATATGTGGGGTTTTCTTGTTTTGGGGATGCCAAAAAAAAAAAAAAAAATGTAGTGTATGGTAAATCACTTTATAATTTTTTTTTAAAAATTTCATCCCTAAAGTTTAGATTTTTGGTTTAATATTGCAATTGAAGTGGTTTAAGTAGCGTTGCATCTCAGGCAGATGCCATTTTGTCAAATTTGCCAAGTATTGAAAACCAAGAGAAGGATGTGAAACCCACGATTCTGATTGCTGCAGACACAGTATGTATGGTACTCTTTGCTTGTGTTCCCAGTTTGAAAGTAGAGTTATAGCATGCCCCATCACCTGGTGCCACCATTGCTTGTGGATATTTTATCGGACAATTTATTTAGTTTTTCTCTCCTACTCTAGCTTCGAAGGGAGCTTGTTGTAGTGAATATGCTAGTTTGCAGAAAGTAAAGAAAAATAGTGGAACTTGAGGATTTCAACTATTCCAGGCAAGGACTCAGATTCTCTAGATTTGGTTTATAAGTAGATTTTCTCTTGAGCTGCACTTGCTGATTGTGGGTGTTCATCTTCATTTTGATGCAAGAGGTGTCAACTAATTTTGTGAACCATTTTTTTTATATTCCCAGTACTTTTACTGAATGAAACCAAATTAGAGGATACTTTTTCTGCCTGTGTTGTTTCTTTTGTTCTGTTGCTTTAATATGGATGTGCTTGTGTTTTTTCTTGGCCGTCATGAATTGCTTTCATCTAGGCTGAAGCTATCATACCAAAGCTTCCGATGGATGAATTCAAAGCAGATGCTGAGCCAACAGTTCTTGTTACTTGTGACCAAGTATAGTACATCCCTGTGAACTTTTCTGTAGTGTCGCGGTTATTATGATTCTTTAATAATGTTGCGCTTCTGCTGTAAGAGTCTTTGCTTTAATCTTATAACCAGCCCCATTTTTTGTTCTAGTAAAATTTCTCTTCACATGACAATGTACTTGCAAACCTTTAATTGATGGAAAATATGGTTAGTTGTGATTCTCTTTTGCTTTCTTGTTGGCATGCTTTATATGTGATGTTGAGCCATATATTTAGTCGTACCATATGCCAAAAAATAGAGTCAGATGCTTGTTCTTAAGCACATGAAAGAGAGAGTTTACATAAACTTTTTTCTGAATAATTTACACAGGCCACCTGCCTGGTGACTTAAATTAGAAGTCTTTGAAGCTCATTAATTGTCTGCAGGATAAAACATATAAATCCTATATGGTTGCTCGTGTTTCCTCTCTGCCAAATGTCAGTTCTAAGTTGGTCTGGAATTCCATTATAACATGATAACATGTCATGCAGGAATAAACCTCACTAATGATCTGTTTACTAGACGGTAAAAGTGTCACTTTAAGTTACTACGGAAGCAAACAAACTTTTTGAGAAAAGATTGTAGCTAGTTAGTTGCTGTTCAGTAAAAAATAAATGAATGTAGAGGGAGAAATTATGTGTTTTATGCGACTTTTTCTTCAATTTCAATTTCTGCAACCATATGGTTCGAACCCCGGAATCAAGTACTGCTTCATGTCACTTCTATTATAACCAAATATGTAGCCTCCTTATATCTTCAAACTATTTTACTTGCAGAGTTGATTGTTAACTGGCTTCAGCTTATTTGGCTGAAGCATGTATGTAAGTTTTAGTGCTTGCTTCTTTTCATTTATTGACTCTCTAATTGAATAAATTATGCAACTCGATGTCTTAGATCTCTTCTCTAGCCTTCTTCTGAAACAATTCCACTGCACTTCCTATCTTGGAAAATAAGCTATGGAATAAGGTTTTTAGTGCTTAAATGTTTAAGTTCTCTTGCTCTGTTTATCCTCAGGCATATTTGGCTTTCAGGTGCTGGGGCATGCTTTTTCTAATGTTCAGCATGCCATTCTTTATTTGAATTACAGTTTGTGGATAAATTATTTGTGTTAATCTTACCATTGTATTAAAATGTTTTCGAGGTGGTGGTCTATGAAGGTATGATTAGGGAAAAACCGTCCAGCAAAGTGGAAGCGCGCGAGTTCATTGGAGGTATGCCTTGCTCCTTGGTCTTTCCTCTTTGTGAAACTAAAACTGTTTTGGCCGCTATTAAGTGCTGATATTGTAGGTTACTCTGGGAGGCATTGTGCTACTGTAAGTTCTGTTGTCATTACTAACCTCAAGACAGGAATCAGAAAACAAGAATGGGACAAAGTTGAGGTATTGTATTTCAATTTTAGTTGATGCTCCATTATGAATTCACATAACAATTATTTTTTATGAGATTTTGCTAATTTATTTGATAAAAGTATAGAGATATTCCTCAAATCTACTTGATATCTTGTGCTGGCCTCATTCTCACAAAGCATAGAAAATACATTAAGGACATGAGATTGAACGACTTTAATGGGCTGGTGCCCTCTGTATTTGTTGTGTGTGTATGCATCTCTAGTTTGCCAAAATTTTGAGCGTCTGAAGACCTTATAATGACTGAGAGTTCTGTAAATTTTACAGAATTTCTGATTGCAATATGATTAATGAAAGCTTTGTGATTGATGTTAATGTCTCTTAAAAGTTTTATACAATTAAGATACGTCTCATCTTTCCAGTCACAAACGAACATCGTTAGTTTACTGTCAGTCCATGGCTTGGTCATGTTGCCTACTAAATTTGTCTGGTGAATACTGAAAGGATAAGAAACTACTCTGCAATCGTGGTGTCTTATCGCATATGAGAAACTACCTTTCTTGTCCTTTACATTCTTTAAATAATTCTTTTGTGGGACATTGTTTGAAATATGTGTTCATTCAATGATCTCTTGCAGATACACTTCCAAGACATACCAGAACAAGTGATCGACAGTCTGGTACGAGATTTTTACTGTATTTGTGTATTCTTTTGCTAGTGATGAATACACTGATGTGCTTGTTTTCCCTTTGTTGGTCTTTGTTTGTTTCTCAGATCGAGGAGGGAAATGTGCTGCATGTAGCTGGTGCGCTGATCATCGAACACCCATTGATATTGCCATACGTTAAGGAAGTGGTGAGTTTCTCTTTGTCCGATGTCTGTTTACACGGCATGCATGAAATTCAATCCAAATGTGGTTTTCACCAAGCTTTAATCGTCCTCTACATAACTATACATCGTTCCATTGTCGAATGGTACTTCGCTTTACTGAAGATGGCGATTTCGCCTATGCTTTTGTCAGGTGGGGACGACAGATAGCGTGATGGGACTACCCAAAGCTCTTACTGACAGACTGATTAAGGAAGTCCTGTAGAATGCCTCGAGTGGTAGTCGCACCATTCGTCGTTGTTTTTGGTAGTGTTGCAACCATAGTTGAGGCCTCCATTGCTTCTGAAAATGTTGTTTGAATGAGCTTGCACTTCTTTCATGTTCTTTTAGTTAAGAAGAATGAATGATGAATACAAGATTCTTGCAAGTTCTTGAATTCTAGTACCTCAAGATTGTCACAATCATCTAAAGTTTTACTTCCATATGAAGAACCGATAAGATTTTCATATTGTTCATAGTATTATAAACACGATTAATTTTTTTTTTTTTACGAGAATAGTTAAAATTATTGTTTCATTATGTTTCATTGAGACAGGAGAATACGAGGATGATGAATTTAAGGTCACTTTTTGAAGTGATCTTTTTAATTAACTAATACATGCATAATTACATGAAAGAAAATCAAACTATCAGAGTAATTAAGGAAGCCCAAACAGGCCAATAATATAGTACTATATGTCTTGCTTGCTGGTCTTTTTAATTCCTTGAATTGTAAGACTTCTTATTAAGTTCCAGGGCTGCAACCAAAAAATGGACTTCTGGTTTCTGGATCAACCTTTTGCTTCTTGATTTACTGTAGTTTCAGATACTTCATCCTGAGAAAAAACAAAGAAACAAGAAGGGATGATCAGTTCCAATTTTCAGTCACGAGTGAGTTCCAAGAAGAACAGAAACAAACAAGAAAGAAACCCTGTTAGTCCATGATTCTGAAATGCATTTAAAAGATGAAGTTCTTGGCTTGAAGATCACAAGAAGTATGTTGCATGAAACTTAATACTTGATTACATGGCTGCATGCAGGAGAGCTCAATCAGTTTCATCAGACATGGTTATATCAGTCTGTTAATGTACCTCTGTTCCTCATCCATGTATTGATAACCTTTGCTGCTGCTGCTACTGCCGCCGTTCGAGCCGTAATTCGGCAAAGGTACTTTCCCTGATTCAATGTGGTTGATATCTTCCACCAGTAACTCATAGTGCCTTTTCACTTCTTCCACAGTCTTGTTGCCTCCCACAGCCTTGGCCAATTTCTGAAACAAATCTGGAGTATCCTTGTCATAGGTGGCTATTGCATTCTCAAACTGCTTGTTTTGTTTAGCTGTCCAGGAAGAGTTTGACGCCATTTTTCCAAAAACAGGTTCTTACAACTGCTGCAATCTGCAAACAATGACAACAGAAACGAACTACTAGTCTGTTTTACTTGGTATGTTTTCTGAACTTCGTATGCAAATTATGAGCTTAGAAGTTAAAATGGCTGCTCTATTTATAGGAGAGGACCTGGATGCCTGGTGGGCCAATTGATTTCTTCTTGCGAAAATCAGGTGATTTTTTGGGGGACCGGGGGAAATGCCTGATTTTCCTGGAGAAACCATGGTTTAAAACATGAGATTTTACCAAGAAAAACATGACTCCAGACGGGCTTCTCTCTAATCAAGAAAAGTTTATTCCTTTCCAGCTTTTTTTACCTTGGCTTATCTGAAAGCTGGCTAATATTCAGAAAGTATCCAAAGTTTGATTGATTTTTCGACATTTTTTTTACAGAATGAATCAAGCTGTGGCTGGGCTGTTATAACATGACAAGTAAGGTAACTTTCTATACTGGCTCGCGGTAACTGTTGCATTAATTCTTAAACATGATAGTAGCTACTGTACTTTCCTACTTTACTGCCACCCTGATGATCAATGATCCAAATTGATTTCACACTCAGCAGCCATTGTTGTAGAACTTAATTATCCTGTTGCCCGGATCATCTGATCGAGCTTAGCGAATCGATTCTCTTTGTTCTTTAGAGGGATCTGCTTTGGCACAACAAAATTTGCCTTCAACAGTGCCAAAAAAGAACATCTAAAATGCCATCAGTAAGACTGTTTTTACAGAAAAATGTCCTGGAAACTGAGAAATCATGCACACAGACTTCTTAAGTGATCGATCCTTTTTATCTTGGGTTCCAACTGAGAGGTTTTGTGTCACTTCAATTAGCACTGAACATTCTGCTCAAGTTCAAGATTGATTAACCTGAAACACTGTATAATAGGGAGTTTGTTTCCAGGCAAAATGTTTTTCTGCTCTTCTTGATCATTGGAAGCCAAATGGGATGATGGTAAACAGGAATATACACTTGGGGGTCTACTTTGACAAAGATTCAAATACAAGATAGAGAAATGGTTCGCCAATCATTCAAAGTAATGTCAAAGCTGTTCCTTTGAGGTACACAATATGATCCTTGGCTCGATATGGAATCCTTATCGCCAGTGTGGATATTAGTTCTTTATCCTGGAAAAGCTAATCTTATGAACAATCTTCTGGTTGATCCCCTGGCCCTATATCAGCAAGTTGGCTGTGGCCTTCAATTCCAAAAGGATTATTCTGCATACCATATGACTAAGACTCCAAGGATTCAACAACTTTACATGATGAGTAGTTTAATACATTTGAAATGATCATAAACCTCATTATCAGAAAAGGGCTGTTGATAATCGCGTTGTTTATGTCTGCATTATCAGGGTTTTTGCAGCTAATGATGCAGCTTTCGAAAAGTCGCAAAAATGTCAGCTCTCCAGCATTAATCCCCAGCTAATCATGTTAAAAAGGTTTCCTCTCAGTTTAGATGTAATCCTTATCAGATAAGATGTGAGATTTGGACATGAGGAGAATAATTTTCAGGCTGCTATGGACCTCTGATGAGCACAGGACAGGCCTGAAATATAGTTTCGGCATCTAATATCTCTGGTGAAAGTGATTACTTCCACACAACTTCCAGTGGAACAATTCTTAAAGGTGGACATTGATAGGTACTTAATAACAGATACACTATGCTACTGATATTTGATTCCTTATCATCCTACTAGCTTGATCCACCTTCCCTTTCTCTTTCAAAATCTTTTTCCTGTTTTCTTGGTGGTCCATTTCCTTCTTTGCAAGTTGCATGCAGCCAATGGTCCAAGCTCTAAATCTCTGGATCCCTTGAGAAATTATTGCAATTCTGCAGATATTGCGATCTTAATTAACAATGGCGTCGACAATGAGGAGGCCATGCGTGCAACTGCAAGATAGACAAGTACTCAGGCCTCACATCAGGATCAGGAGGATAAAAAGAGCATAATTTCCAGGCTGGAATGAGTGGAGAGGATAACATTGCGTTCCCAGCATCAGGGATATAGATCCAGGAATATATTTCATTGAAGGTGACCGAAACAAAATAATGTTACAGCTAGATACTAAATGAAGATTCAGCAGGACCTTGGTCAATTGTTAAAGATAACATTAGATTCTTCCTCCCTCAGGTACTACTCCGTCTTCACTGGCTCCTGTAATTTCTCAGCTGAAAGAAATGCTTCAATGGAGCTGGCTGGACGTCTAAGAAATGGCCAACTTTTTCATCCCAGAATCTAAGTTCATCATCTAAGGATAATATTTCTTGGATCAGGTCATATTCCAGGGCTTCAAACCAGTAGTCTCCAGGCTCAACGCAGAGAAAGAGCGTTTATACCTTTGATTTTCCATATCTTCTGATTCCATATCCACATCAAAGAGCTCTAATTGTTCTCAAGAGTACAGTTTCTGCAGACAAAAGACAATCAACTAAGCGTTCAGAACACCAGTTTGCTTAATCTCACTACTAGCATAGCTTTCAAATGAGATAAACAGGTTCAGTACCATGTTCGGAACCTGGAAAGTCCACAGGGTTTGAAGCTGGATGATGCATGGCAAACAGACCACTTGGCCTTTGCCTGATCATCAACTACTTAATCAAGAAGTCACATTTTTCTAGTGACGGCTTATTTTGCGCTGCATGAAAAAATAAATTTCATATAACCAAATTACGTAAAAAATATTCGATATTCGATGCCAATAGAGTCGTGACATCCATGTACTCAGTCGTCAAATGAGTCATGTTAAGACAGTCCCAACTTATATGCATTGGCCTACATGATGTCTATCTTCTTGAAGGCCCAAATGGAAGACCATGCCTACATGAACATCAAATAAAGATATACTCCCTCAATTTCAATATATAGATACCAAAACACAAATATTAAGACTTTAATTAATTTTTTAAAATTTTCTTAACTTAACTTTTAATGGTTAAACCTGTTATACTTATATTCAATACATTTTTGATAATAGTGCTATAACTTAGAATAATCATGACAAAAACAAGTCTCAATGAATTTGTAAATTAAATAAGGGTAATAAATTGTTTTCTAAAAATAGACAAGTAATTTATATTTTAACCAGTTTTCTAATGGGTGAAAAAGGATTTATATTTTGAAACGGGTTCTACGATGAATTCTTTCCCACCAAATCAAATTAAATAAAGATGTAGTAAATTATAAACATTTTATTGAATAAGATAATAATTTACAGATTTAAAGTCACTTTATTCAAAAAAATAAAATTGGAATACCTGATTTTAATTAAATAAAAATAAATTATTTTCATTTGATCACACCAAGCCATCCATGCACATAAGCATTGGAATTTTTTTTCCTCAAGTACTATTTATAGAGTTTACTATCCATAATGACTTTCTTCTCGTCTTCTTCTTCTTTTATTTTTTATTTTTTATTTTATACGTCGATCTCAAACTTCATTGTGCCGCCTTCTAGCAAGTTCATTGAGGTTTTCGTTACAAACGGCACTGCCAAGTTAGCCACCGAATTCTATTTGGAGGCGGATTCCGAGTCTACTCTGCTGCCTTTTATTAACACTATGGAAGTGTTCCTCATTTCTGATCTGCTGACCAATGCAACCCACTAATAATCTCTGGAGTAATATAATAACAGTGAACATATGAAGTAATTATTGTTTGATTCCACCTCTTCCTCCACAGATTCTCATCAATTAATGTCTCCTGCTAGAATTTAGTTAACTTAAAAATTAATTTGGATGAAATCATCCACTGATGTGAGGGTTTTTTATAAGTAGATGTATAATTTTTGTTTTCTCTCTTTTGAATTCTTATACTCATAATCTCAATTGAAAAAGTTATTTTTTGTCTACATTTTAATAATTTTTTCGTTAGTAGAAAAATACAATTGTTGAATTATTCTCGTAGAAAAATATAGTTAATAAATTTAGAAAATGAAAAGAATGAATGGTTAATATAGCGTTTGGAATTTTGGATAAATTATTTAAAAATTAATAAAAGAACAATTTAGAAAGTTTGTTTAAAAAACAGGATTACAAATAGTAAAAAATAATACAAATAGTAATATATATATATATATATATATATTTTCTAATTGGTATGTTGGGCCTTTGTTTTTTCGAAAAAAATTGTGGTTGTGTTGGGCTTGGGCATGATCCATAATTTTGGTTTAATTTTGGATTGAATAAATAGGACAAATAATAAATTATAAAACTAATCGGGTACCAAAAAGAAAAAATTGATTTAACTTTCTTCTATTTAGATTAATCCAATAATTTTTCAGGACACTGTGGAAATCATTCCATAATTGTTGTGATGCATAATCGATGCATTAACTTAGGACTAATGTGAATGTCAACTCAAGATGATCGAGTCATAATCCAACAATATTTTTTAATTATTTTTATACGACTATCAATATTATAACTACAATAAAAAAAAACATAAATATAAATTATAGCCCTCATTATTTAATTTATTCAAACGCTTATTTTGGCGTTGCCTTTTCGGAATTTCCGCGTCCAACGTTGTTTGTTATTTATCCAATTTGCGGAGCCAATTTGGAAGTTGTTCTTGTCAAGAAGGTGGACAAAAATGGAACATCAATCATCTCATGCCCGAAAAATATCAACCAATAGTACTCCATTTTACTTTTAATAATATATTTTTTGAATTTCTACGTACAATATTTTAGACAAATTATATTTACTTCTCTATAATTTAATTATTATTTTCTAAATTTTTTTTATAATACTACATAAATTCATAACAACTAATCATATGATTCACAAAAAAATAACAAAATTATTGATCTAAATATTAAAATAAAATTAATCTCATCTTTTAACTTTATTTTGGTTAAAAAACCGTTAAATTTTTTTATTTTTTAATATTTTTTGATATTTAATTTTGATCAAAGGGTATATATAATTGTCAAGAGTTTTAAATGTATTGATAGTTCTTATAAATATAATTCGTCCAGATATTTTAGAGAGTATAAAGTTCTTATATTTAAAATATTTAAAATATTCAATGCATTTTTTAATTCTAATTATCTGTATTTAATGTTAAAATTCTAATCAAAGATAAGAATAATATTAGTTTTTAAAGCTAAATAATAATTAATTTTGATTTTGATAAATAATATCAAACAACCTTAAAAAAAAAAAAAAAAAAGGTATATAAGAATAATGTTTGTGGGTGTTGAATTATTGAAGAATTGATGGGAGTACATGATTGAGGTAATTAGACCAGGTCAACAAGCCAGCTGCCCCACTGTCACTTCATTTCTTCAATTAAAATTCTCTTCTATTTAGAGATAGAGGCTCAAAGTCTTCGGGAACCATTTAGGGTTCATAAAACTTTTCGATAAAATTTAATCTGATATTTAAAATTTAGAAATTTATATTTAAATAAGATAATTAAATTTTAGTAAACCTTAGCAATGGAGCTTATAGTCTTTTTTATCATAGGATAAGACATTTTTTTAATTAAAAATATAAAATTTTATATCCGTTACTTCAAAATACATAACAGTTTGAAAAGAGGGTTATAAATAGTTGGCACTCGACACTTAAAATTAATAGATTTTGGATTCGAATGATCTAAATTTTGACATTCTTTTTTGTATAAAAAAAATAAAATAATTTACTCTAAAATATAGGATCTACGTATTTGACATTAAATTCCCTCTAACTCAATAACTCTATTTTCTACTAAAAAATTTGATTAACTCTATATTTCTAGAAAAAAAAAAAAGGGAAAACTGGAGAATACTGAAAATTAAAATAAGGATCGGAGATACTGTTAAGAAGCCTGGCCGACCTTCAAAATTTAATTTATGCGGTGTTCGTATAAATCTAGATGTTTGACTCTTTATTTAATACCTTAATAAAAAAAAAGTCTTAATTCCCTTCATTATTCCCCATTTGCCAGCTAAATATTCTTGCAGAATTTAAAACCCTAGTCAATTCGTATTTGCCAACTCCATATTGTTGGGAATTTTAAGCTTATTTTGGTCGGTTAGCCGCCATTGGATTATTCTGGACCAAGGAATGAAGAAGGAAAAGTATTTTTTTTTTAAAAAAAAAAAAAAAGCCCTAGTGAGGTTGGAATTTAGAACCAAGGACCGAGTCAGCTTGCCTTGTATGATTTGTACTCTTGAAAGAACAATTTTTTGGAGGATTTAGAACGTCAAAGGAATAGGGTTAATCGGTTAAAGTTATGATAATTCTTTATAATGCACAGAGTAGATAGTTGACGAAATAGATAGATCGACCAACTAGACATATAGATTATTCATCTGTATCGACATATTAATACAAGATGCGTATATATGTGAAATCTCTCATATTTAATTATTTCTTTCATATAGATTTTTGACTCGATAATAAGTTAAGCAATAGCAAAAATAATTAATTGACAAAACATGTTAGTAAAAAAACACATGGATTATTCATCCGTCTCAACGTGTCAATATGAGAAGCTCATATAAGTAAAATATCTCTTAGTGAGTTATTTATTTTATATAAATTTTAAATCTTATAATAAGTTTAGCAATAGCAGTAGATAGTTGACGAAATAGTTTAGTTAAAAAAATGTATAAATTATTCATATATCGATATATCTATATATATATATCTATATATATATATATACATACATACGTGAAATCTCAAAAAAAACGGCACTATCATTTTCAATATGTGAGGTGGGGGTGTGAACTAAATTTAATGGGATTATGGAAAAGAAAAGGAAGGATTATGTGAACATTAAAACAAGAAGCTATGGCCCTTTTCTTTTCGTATAGTAACTGTATATTAAGATCCATTATACCACATGGCCAATTGTTTTCTGCAAACTGTTTTTGAGTCAACTTTTATGTACAACTCATAGATTTATACTAAAATTCAACATCTCCATTGATAAGAGGCCAAAAGGAAAAAAGAAGGTTTTGAGAAGTCACCAAGGAAATATCAGCAAGCAAGAATGGTTTGTGTGGATAGTATTTTTATGGTTTCTAATGATTCAAAAATTTCTAAACGAATGTCAAAGACGACTTAATTTGAACGTTTATTATTATTTTGATCGAAAATTAAAATAAAGGGATAAACTCAATAGAATAGATGATGACAGGTTCAAAATCAATACTTAATTTCCATAGTGCATCTCTCAGGGTTGCTTATAGAGCCAGATTGACTTACAAGTTGCACTTCTCACACCATTCTGAACTAGAATTGGTAAATTTTTAAAGGGATTCCTAAGTTTCTTTAACCCCCAATTCCCAATTTTAGAATTGGTAGATTTTTTAAGGGATTTCTTTATTTCTTAACTACACAATTTTGAACTAGAATTGGTAGATTTTAAAAGGGATTTCTTGAGTGGTATGAAGCTGCATAATCTTTTTCCTCCATGCCCACAGTTTGCAATATTATTTGATGTCTCAACAAATTGGCTGAACAACTTGTAGAGTTCTGAAATGAGGGCAGATTTCAAGTTGGTTAAGCAGGTGGAAAAATCAAACCTATCAACTTCATGGAGTCCTATCCTTTTCTTTTCCTCTTGCCTAATAATTAGGTGCAGAGTGGTTTTCATACTTTTGATGGAAATTATATAGGTTGACTGCTCTTCTTCCAGCTGGAAAAACAAACATCTTGCTAAAATCCAAGAACTAAAAAGGGCTGCCAAGAACTTGAAGAAGCAAGCCACACCTACTCAAAAGATTTTATCTTTGAAGGTTGAAGAAGACTCAGATGAACTCTGAGCCGCGTCCAACTCGGTAGTCATTGTCCCTTCATTAATGGCGTCCGGGCAACAGTTGAAAAGGGAGGTGAGGGTTGAAAAACAACGGTTGTGGCAGTTGTGAATTTGCTCTTTTGTCATTAATAACTTCCTTCCCCTTCCTTTATTGCAAACCCAGAATCACAGAGGTACCCCCCACCTTCATTCATTTTATCATGGTTCAGAACAGGAAGAAATGAAAAGGGCTGTTTTTGTGTTCCGACCATTTTTTTTCCCCCAAATTGCATCAGTATGGCGAGCCAGTAGTTCGTGATCAACCAAAGGACTAAAGACTTTAATTTGGTGTTTCCATTTTCTTCAATTCTGCTATCAAGCTCTGAAATTTATCCTTTAAAACTCTCACAATTTTCCTGCACCATGATAGACAGACACCCAATGCACCTGCCTATGTTGCATTTTGGTTTGTTCCATGAAGTTCAGAGTTACGTTGATTACTCTTACTACAGTTCTGGAGTGGAAATTGGAGCTCAAGAATGGATTTTTAATCTTGAGGGACGCTAAAATTCGTGTATAAACCACAGTAACTGCATTATTTAGTTAAAGGGTTATGGCTACTCAAATCAAGGTTGCATTTTTCTGTTTTTTGTTCTTCATTTTGTTGCTCGATCAGGAGGTTCTAGGAGGGTTCAACTTGGAAAGGTCGGCTTTGTTGGAGCTCCGGGCATCTCTAGGTATCAGAGCTAGGAACTGGCCTAAAAAGTATGAGCCTTGTTTGAACTGGACGGGGATTGAATGCTGGGATGGTAAAGTTACAGGGATAAACTTATACGGGTTAAGGAGAACCCGGGTTGGACAGCTCAATCCGAGGTTTGCCATTGATTCTTTAAGCAATTTGACATCATTATCTTCCTTCAATGCTTCAGGGTTTCCTCTTCCAGGGCAAATTCCAGAATGGTTAGGCCAAAGAGTAGCCACATTGCAAGTTCTTGATCTCAGATATTGTGGGATTTTTGGTACAATTCCTGAGTCCCTTGCAAGTTTGAGTAAGCTTAGTAGTCTATCTTTGTCTGGTAATTCGATTACTGGGGCAATTCCAGTTGCATTTGGGAACTTGTCTTCCTTATCAGTGCTTGATCTTTCAAGCAATCTGCTAACAGGGTCGATTCCAAGTGCCATTTCACGTCTTCGAAACCTCACAAGACTCGATTTTTCTTCGAATTTCCTATCTGGGGTGATCCCTCTTCAGCTTGGTGCTCTTTCTAGTCTTAAATCATTGAAGTTAGATAACAATAGCATAAGTGATTCTATTCCTGCACAGCTGGGCAATCTTTCTTCCTTGGTGGAGCTTAATCTTGGCTACAATCTCTTATCTGGATCATTGCTTAAAGACTGGGGAGGATTAAGGAGCTTGCAGAAGTTGATAATCGGGAATAATGAGCTGGAGGGCTCTGTGCCAGCAAAACTACTGCAGAATCTCAGTTCTGTTGAATATATAATTCTCAGAAGCAACAACTTTAATGACATATTTCCTGATGTTTTATGGTCACTATCAAGCTTGATATTCCTCGATGTCTCCGAGAATAACTTCACAGGTGGTTTGCCAAACATCTCTAGATTCTTAAACAATGATCGTGCAGTTTTCAATTTCTCAAACAATTTGTTGTATGGAAATCTGTCTTTTGGTGGAGGAGGCAGCCGGATTTCGCTTGATCTGTCAGGAAATTTCTTGACAGGAACGCCTCCTCCTACCAATTCTAAGAGCAATGTCACTCTAAACTGCTTTCAGAGCATTCCAAATCAGAAGAATACAATGCAATGCAGACAGTTTTACGCCGATAGAGGGATTGTTTTCGATAATGGCGCTGGCGGAAATCCAAGCTCAAAGGGTTCTGGCAGCAGGACAAAGAAAGTTAAGTACATATTGGGAGGAACTTTTGGTGGGCTAGGCTGCATTGTGATTTTAGCGCTTGGATTAGCTTATTTGCTGCAAAAATGTGCCAAAAGAGGCACAAATAGAAGAGGAGTATCAAATAATCTCCAGCCTGTTTCTCCAGCAGATAACAAGACAGCCCCTGAGCCTGCTCCTAATTTAGCAGGCCTTGGAGAAGAATTTACATATGAGAAAATGGTTCAGGCCACCAACAACTTCGGCGACGTGAACTTCATCAAACATGGCCACTCTGGAGACATATTTCATGGAACATTTGAAGATGGAAGTATTGTAATCATCAAGAGAGTTGAGTTGCAGTCACTCAAGAGAGAAACTTTTGGTTTAGAATTGGATCTTCTCAGGATGATTAAACACCCCAGAATAGTCCCTCTTATCGGGCACTGCTTCGAGCGCGAAAATGAGAAGATCTTTGTGTACAAATACATGCCAAATGGAGACTTGTTGAATTCTCTATACAGGGTAAACCATCTGGAGGATAATAGTTTACAATCTTTAGATTGGATCACAAGGCTTAAAATTGCAATAGGAGCTGCTGAGGCTATATCTTACCTGCATCACGAGTGTAATCCTCCACTTGTCCACAGGTATAATACTACAAATACCTCCATCTAGGCCATGTTCTTGAGCTTCAAATTCCTGCTTATTTCTGTTTCAAATCCTTTTCTTTTGGTTCTTGAAGGGACATTCAAGCCAGCAGCATCCTCCTCGACGATAAATATGAAGTAAGACTTGGAAGTTTAAGTGAAGTATGTCATCAGGGATCTGATAGCAGTAATAATCAGCATATGCTTTCAAGAATGCTGAGGTTGTCACAGTAAGTACTTCTTTTAAACCTATGAACAATTCTTATCCTCCATCTTGAAAACTGAAAATGACAAAGTATTAACCTTCTTGTGAGGTTTTGATTCTTGAGTATGAACTCTTCTGTTTCAAAATTTTATATCTTTTCCTGTTTCTGTAAACATGCAGGAACCCTGAGAAAGGCCCTTCATCAGGTAACATGATTTCTCTTGCATCTGGTGCTCTCATTTTGCAGATTAACTGGCTTTGATTGAGTTCTTACATAATTTAATTCCATGGAAATTAACAGGATTATCCTCTGCAACTTGTTCATATGATGTGTATTGCTTCGGGAAAGTCTTACTTGGGCTTGTCACTGGTAAGCTTGGGATCAGCGGTTCAGACGAGGAACTGGAAAACCTCGTATCCAACATCAGTATCTACGAGAAAGAACTGGTGTCTAAGATTATAGATCCGTCTCTAATCATAGATGATGATCTTCTTGAAGAAATATGGGCTGTGGCTATAGTGGCTAAATCATGCTTAAATCCCAGGTCTTCAAGACGACCCCTGATGAGGCATATCCTTAGAGCCCTGGAAAATCCTTTCAAGGTCATCAGGGAGGAAAGTTTTAGCTCCGGGAGGCTCAGAACAAACTCATCTAGAAAGTACTGGAGTGTCGCCTTCTTCGGCAGCTGGCGGCAGAGCTCGTCGGACGGTACCGGTTTTCCAGGCCAATGGTCAAGAAAAGAAGGGATTAGTGGACTGAAACAGGCAGGGAGAATAGGGTCTCAAGGGAGTGTAAATGAATACTCATCTTCAAACAAAAGATCTTCCAGTGAGATCTTCCCAGAGCCCACAGACATTCAAGATCTAGAGAAACAGGATGAAAGAACTAGACAAGAATCTGAATGAAAATTCCCAGTTAGCTCCATCACAAAAGGCCTAAAAAGATCAAGAAATGAAACAGAGGTTTGCAGTTGCAGGGCTTGTTTGTTACTACTTTAAAGCAAGTAGTGATTCTTGTAAAGTACATTTTTCTTCCCCGCGTGATATGTAATGTAAATACCCGATTTGAGATGCAATAATAACTGAATAATGCTCAGAAAATTTAACCAAAGAGTGTTCACCATCCATTGATGTATAGAAATGAACTGAAAAAACCTGTCACAGAGGCATTCTATCCAAAAGAAGGCCTGAAGCAATCTTTCACAACAGCCCACAACAATTCACAGATGATAGCTAGCTATAGTAATGTTGATGGGATTGGCAACAATTCTAAGCCTTATTCGACTTACTAACCGGCGATCTATACACATTTTTTCATGCTACATAAAGGAAAGAGAACCTGGAGGTTGGAACATTTTTAGGTCATCATCATCCCTCAAAGTTTGACATCAATGTAGTATGGGAGAACATCTTATCAGCAACTGCTAAATGTTAATCACGGTCATGCTTCCTATACGAGCGACTTCGATCTAATTCAGACTGCTGTGACGTTTTCACAAAGAAAGGATATCTATTTCATGGGGCATGAAATCTTCACTTGGTCTGTAATATTTGTCTGGCGAATAGAGGCTCAGATTTGTCACTTGGCTCGTATAAAGGCATGCAAACCTCTCCACCTGATGAATTTAATCAGACAAGGAAAGTTTAGGATAAAAAATCAGGTTTAGTCCTTTACAATGCTGTATATGGCATGAACACTGAGCTCACCTGATGTGCAAATCGAGAATTTTGATAGCCAGTTTTCATCAGTTGTCCCCAGACTTTATGGAACTGAAATTTTTTTTGATCAGACAAAATTTAGAGAAATCATGTTCGCAGTCTATTGCAAGTATCTGGAAACTGTTGATATCACTCACAAGCCGCGAAGAAATGATACTCAAACTCTAACCAAACAAGTTCTGAAATTCGTACCTTCTGGTGACACTCCCTCTGGGCCTGTTGATGAGTTAACCGCGCTTGCTCCCTATGAGTCTGTGGATTGAAATCATGGAATGAAAAATCAATAGAAGATTTTACGATCGGGAAATATTGCATCAGAAACGTTAAACAGTACCAAATGATGAATTATGCAATGCATTTCAAAGATCATATATAGTGAGTTCTATACTACTCATGATTTGTGGAGATGTGACCGTAAAATTCATAGCAGCAGCAAACATAATTAACCTGCAGTTTTTCAATCTCAGATGATAACTCTTCCTTGTTGATGTCCACCCCTTCAAACCTAACCATATGATGGAGCCATTAAAACATATGATCTGACACTAAACCATGACTTGGGGAACCTAGGCCATACACAGTACGAACAAAGGGCTGGGGGCAGATGATCTTTAATCTGGCTCGAAAAGAAATAAACGAAGAGAGAGACCCATCGGACATTGCAAATATTATAGAACGTACTTGAAAGACCACTTCAGATGATGTATTTTGTCTTCAATGTGGTCACGCTTACTCCTCAATAACTGAAGTTCCTGTGTCAACCAAATCCATTCTTTAAAAGATGAAGGAAACTCTACATATTATAATCCATATTAGACATTTATCATCTGCAAAATAATATTCAAACAGTTCGCTACATCTTTACCTTGCGGGTGCCCCTTATTTCCCAGAGAAGTTCAACTTCCCTCTCAAGCTCGGGAACTACAAGCATTGTTCTCCACCCTGTTGAAATGACATATTGTCAGCTTTAATATGATAATAAGCAAATAGTTTGTCTAAGTAAAAAGCAAAAGTAATAATGCCATAATCATGTCAACAATGCCAATAATTAACTTCAAATCAAATCAAACACAAGAAGTTATCGCTTAAAGCTCCAAATAGGATTAGAAAAGCTATGATGGAATTTACAAACATAACTTCAATTTATATTGAAGCGATAACATTCTTGAATATACTAAAAGGGTTGCAGTGACCAGATAAAATTTTAAAAGAATACAACAGAATTGTAGGGAAATCAAGGTCTTTCGAAGCTATGCCACAAAATGTAAAACATTCCAATGAATAAACTCTCATCCACGATCCTCATAGCCTCACAGAAATGCTGAGTACAGATTACAAGACGTACCTAAAATCTTTTTACTGCGCAGGATATCTCCATAGATGTGATCTCCAACGTAAAGCACCTAAGAAATGGACAATTCAAAATAAACTTCAAATAAATACTAATTCCATTTAGATTGAATCGATAGAGACTGATGAAGAGAAAAAACAAACACAAAAATCAATAAGCAGAACAATGATCTTACAATGATTAACTACTTCCAAGAAACTTACTTTCATAATTTCAGCATTTAATTTCAAAGAGCATAGCCCATAAGATAGCTCAAATACACTAACATATCATATTGTGCATTCCCTGTCAATGTATTATGCTCATGACAAAAGAAGATGCCACTTTACAATGATAGATAAAGTGGAACAAGAAATAAGCCATTCATAAATGCACTACCTGTGAGCTTGATTCAATTGATAACAATCTATGCAGATGGCCAACATTTCCCCCCTTCAAAAAGAAGACATCTTACAGTCATTAAAGAAGCTCACAATTTGGAAGATCAAATAAGAGTTAGTTGCATTTTTCACACTAACATAATGTAATGTTTCGTATTTACCTGGAAAACTCTGCAATCTTTGTTAAACTTCTTTGATGGTAGACTTATATGAGTACTTCCAACCTAAAAACAATATTTTGGTGATCAATCCATGTAAAGCAGCAGGAAGGAAAGTCAAAATCAGAAAGGTTTGTCTACCCAATACATTTACTAGTGAAATCAGACACAGGATCTGAAAACATCACACTAGGAAAGATAAAAAAGATATCACACTAACCTGAGCCATAGGTGTTCCGTTGTCAGTATTAAGAAGCATCCCAGACTCAGGATCAACCTCAAAAAGGTTTGCACGAATTTCATCATGGAAAAAACCAGGCTTTGCACTGCACATCAGTAAATTCCCTTTTACCTCTCAGTAAGTTAAACTGGACAAGACATGAAACTAGAAAACATATAAATCATCAGCACAGTCAAGGAAAATATATCTATGTTGCAGAGCGGAAGGTAGCCATTAAAATTGTCCAAGTCATTAATACGGTCAGGTCACAAACATTGTTTCCCCCCAATAATGTATAATAGTAAAAATTTGAAAAATATAGCCAGAAAATAGTTGTCCAAAAGATCTTTTAGCCTGGTAAATCATTATCTTCACAAGGGAAATATGATAAAAGAGATATTTCAGACTATCAACATGATCTGCATCAATCCAATAAAGAGCAAAAGACCATCATAATAATAGTATAATCACATAAATAGGGAGAAGGGTACTCCTTTTGAAATACAATTAAGGAAGAAATATAATGACCTGCCAGTGATGACCACATCAAAGTACCGGAGCCAATCAAAACTCAAAGCTGAATAGTCATCCCCATTTTTGGGTCCACAAAGGAAGTTCATCACAATGTTGGTATAGTCCCAGAGGCTGCATAATTAACAATTACCTTATTTCATCACAGAGCTTCATGTTCATAGAAACAATAGATTCAAGTGCAGGTAGCAATCAACTTTACCAAAAAAATTCTGTTAACCAATAACATGCAGACATCAACAACTATCAAAATGAACATCCAAAGTACAGCATTTTGAGGCGCATCATTGTGTAGTCTGCATCAGTATCAGTTTTTAGTAGTTTATTATAAAACAATTAGGAAGTTCACCTGAGAATCAGGTTACTCTGAAAGGTCGCACCCAATTCAGGATTTTCTTAGGGAGGTATCAAGAAGGGAACCGGATTGGAAAAATATTGATTCATACAAAAGAAAACTCTCTCTATTGATTGAAACAGTCTAACTATCCCTATACAATAGTATAGAGGAAGGGGATACCAAAGATTGTAAATGGTACGCTGTTCAAAAAATCAATTGGATTTATTTCATAACCTTTCTTCAATGAGAAATAGGTCAAATTCTAGAGGATCAGAGCTGGGGAACAACTCATGCTAAACATATAGCATTAAAGGATAGTACTAGTTGAAAATTATAGAAAACCATAATCATAATGGAAGACACAGTTTGAGGAATTCAAGCCAGCAGATGGCAAAGACTCCTGAATCTTCAGTTCCTTCACTGTTGCTTAGCTAGTTTTTATCAATAATCAGTTCTGATCACAGCATACAAACATTTTAACTTCTAGAGGGTCGAGTGTAAGAATGAGGAATACAATATATTGTTAAATGCATGTTTGTTCAAAAATTTTCAACTCATCCTTTAAGATTTCCAAGCTTCAGCTTTTGCTTAAACACCTCCACAATTTTAAAATATAGCAAATTTTTCAAATTTGAATTAAACAGCAATTAAAGGATAATAACGGAAAATATGATAAAAGTTAAGCTACACAATGCAAAAGTATATAAAACACTAAGCATCAAACCTGTTTGTCACCAAAAATGTTGAACGCCTAGACTCTCGAAGCATTTTTAGCATGGGAACAATTGCATTATCCTCATTGATGTACCTGATAAATAGCATTACAAGCAGATAACTAGCAGTTCCATATGTTACACCAATTGATTAACAAAGGAGATCATAATTGGTTAAGTTGACAGAAGTGGATATAAAGCACGACTGATACTAAATTGATAGTCAATTTTCAAGGATCCTCATTAAATTAATTCTTTGCACTGAAATCCAACCAAATTAGACTCTACCACTCAAGTGGCAATCCAAAACAAAGAAACCATTACAATCACCTTTTGGGATCTTTAGCCACCATTTGCTTCAGGGTACCATCACGATGGCAAAGGTCAACTGCAGCGCGGACGTCTTTGTACATACGGGAGTAACTGTAGGAAATCAGAAAATAAGAAAGCAAGCTATAATACCTGAAACAGTATCAGTAACATAGATGTGCTATTAACTAAGTTGATCAAATTAGTTCCCCTTGAAAAACAACATATGACTGTAAGGTTTAGCATTACCAACTAGGTTAGCAAACAAGTCTGACAAGTCCATATTTGTAAACAACATGGTGCAATCCAAAACACTACAATCACTATACCAGTTCTAGACTTGTAATAGGAAAGATAAGAAACATGAATGAGGTTCTCCATCATGACAATGGCATGAAGAAAAATTTGCAATTAAATAACATTTCCCCTTCCTCAAACCAACATAATCACAGCACAAGATATCTTACTCGCTTAACACACAAGGCAAACACAGCAAGAGATTTTGTTAATCAGAAAAGAAGTGTGAAAATGCTTTGATAACTTTCTTACTCTATCACATCTGGAACCTTCCCTGGATTGTTATCCTTGAAGTCCACAAGTTGAGCAAAAAGATAAGCTTCAGCTAGTGAAAATAGAGTATCAATAAGAGCATAATCTGGCTCGTCAAATGAGTCTCGAATCAAAGTACTCCCATAGGTAGCAACTTTATCTTCCTTTGATAACTCCCTGAATCCATGGTAAGCTACTTTGACATACTTGTGCCTATCCATCTGTAGCAAGCAAAAAAGAAAATAATCAAATATACACGTGGGGTCAATGGCATCACTTAAACATGATTACCAATCTGTTCAACAACTCAACTTAGCCACCACAAACCTTCAAAATATTGCCTCTCTTTTTGTCAAGAACTAAACCTCTGACCATATACTTCGAATCAAAAGTCCAGCTCAACAACTACAAAGAACCCAAACTAGTTACAAAGGCTTCTTGCTTCAGAATTAAATGATGAGAGACAATCAGCACAAAAACATGGCCTAGAATAAAAGATTAGGCAAATTGAAAATCAGGCACTGCAACAATTTTCAAAACTGTAGTAATTCCAAGTAAAAAATTCTCGGGAATATTAGAAAAAGATTTTTTTTTCAAAATCAAAGTAAAGAGATGGCCTGAGCTCATTTAGGTATAATTGCTGGCATAAAAAGTATGTTAGAATATTGGTCAAGCTAACCTAACTCATATAAATACCATAAATTGAAATAAAAATGGACTGTTTACTTTTCCATACTTTCTATAACCTCGGTTTTCTTAATGGATGTCAGATCAAATTTTCTCTATAGAGAAAAGGCATTAGTTTGATGCGAACCTCTGAAGAATATCCCAAGTCATAAACTAGCTTTCTGACTGTGCCTTCATAAGCAAGAGATTCAAAAGTCTCAGGTTTGTATTGAGCCAAAGTGTAATCCATGTCAAATCCAACAGCAACAATATTCCTCATGTTTAAAGATCTATTGCAGAATATTCGTTTTCCTATGTCAATTTTATGGCCCCCTTCAGGAGATGACCATATATGAGGATCTTGACCACGGCCTGTGCTATTAGATCTCTCGCCCTGCAACTTTTTCCCATCCATACCAATCCCGTCCATTGTGTTATTGCTAGTATCAAACTGCTTACTACCTGTTAGTTATCAAGAAAACATACGACATATTTATTAAATATCATATTCCAATCCCATTTATTGCATCAAAATTGCAACTTTTTCAATTAAGCTTCTTGATTAGTGAGACATGATACAAAGAAGATAGAGAATAACAAGTACGAAATTTAGATTTTGGGTGCTTTAAGACCTATTGCAATGAGATCCCATGTCCAATGACTCACTAAGGACCAAGATGCAAGTAAATGTCCTATTTATAGTAATTATATTGGCCATCTAAACACAAATTTCAATTCCATACTTATGTTGGTAAGAACAAAGGAAAGTATGCTGTCCTACAGCCAAAATTGAAGCATCTTACCTTCAGTCATCATTGTATATGAACAATGAGGCACTGAATTATGTTCCAACTTGTAAGCCTATACTCCAAGATATGCTCCACGAGACACCTATAAAATATCCACTCTTAATGAATCCTCACATGAACAAAACTTCCACTCTTAGACAATCCACTTACTACATTTAAGCTCATTCAGAGTCATGCAGATCCTAAAAATTTAAAGTTCAGTAGCACCACTTAACTCCAATCCCCCATTGCATGAAAAGGACACAAATAATATAGACAATATTTTCTCCCTTATGACATTTGGAAACCAGAAACCAATTCTGAAGAACGTCAGACAAGTTTAGTGAAAAATTCAATGCACCACAAAGTTCCAACACTATTGAGTTTATTGAAATGAACCTACATGTTTTACTGCAAAAAAAGAAAAAAAATATTGTAATCCACAATAACGGAAGTTATAAACCATGACAGGCTAAAACCTAACTCATAATACTCCAACAATCCTGTCAAATCATTCTCAACCAAGATGTTACAACTGCATCAAAAGATCAACAAGACCAAAACCCCCAACGTTACTCTGGAAAGGCATCTTCTGGGCAAAATATTAACATTCACATTCTGAGAAGCAGATTAATGTTCATTTTAGAAGTATTGCATTAATTTTCAACAATTTGAAACTGCAAAATAGCAATTATAATATACCATCACACCCTCCCCCAACAAAAAGAAGAACAATGCATGCAAATTTGCAAATTAGATAGTAACAAGAAATTTCAGCTGTTTCCAATTCAAACAAAAGATAACTCTTTTCCAATAACCAAAGAAACCCACGACAAGTTGAACGAAGATATAGCGAACGATCACAAAAACCAAACTAAACAAAAGATCATAGAAGTAAAGCACAAACCTTTTGGACGAACCAACTTTCTTCTATAAGGAGAATGATCAGAAACACTTGAAGAAACAGTTCTTGAATGGAAATTGAAAACTTTTAAAAAGGGAGACGAACAGCAAGGATACGAGAAGGGATGATGGGGGAGATGAAGAGGGGATGAGGGGGAGAATAGAGAAAGGCAGAGGGAAACGGGACGCTTTGGAATTCGCATCTTCAACTTAAATACACATTTTGATGAATAAAGAGGCAGCCGGAGAAGAGATTTACAGCTAGAATCGGATGCCCCTCCAACTATCCCAGTGTAAAAACTACCAGTGCCAATGCCCTCTTCAACAACTGGAGTTACAATTGTATAAGCATATGCTGCTTGCGACATTAACGATTGGTCAACAGCATAAATAAACCGTATTAAATTCTAAAGATTTTCGCCCACTCTGCAGCTGACGTATGGGAGAATTGGGGAGATGGGCTGTCTTTCTTTTTTTGGAAAGAATCCGAATTTGGGTTTTTCCAACTTACGATGGAATCGAATTCCTCATTTCCCGGAAGAATAAAAATGTGATTGATTAGGGGGACTGACACGTGGAAAAGCGGCGGACGGCGGGTGGTGGAGCGGTGGCGGACAGCGAGTTTTGGTTTTAACGGTAAATATCGTTTTCTGGTTGTGATTTTTTACGAGAAGCGGAGGCATAACAGAAAACGGCCACGTTGGGGAAAGAGAGAACGACGGAGTGATTTTTCTTCTGTTTTTTTTGGTTAGTTTTTATTTAGTGGGCTGGATTACGCTTGTGGTGGCCCAATGGGTATAATTGACGTGGAATGTGGGCCGTAAGCTAGCATTTTCGAAATATAGACTAATATTTGTAGCCTATTTTTTACTATTTGTAGTTATATTTTCAAAATTTACTATCCAAAATGACTATTTAAAAAAAAATACTAAATATTTTTTCTTATTTCTTTCTCTCATTTTTTCAAATTCCACCACAAACACACTACCCTGAGAAAAATTTTTGCACAAAAAGTTTAATTAAAAAATATTTGAATTCTGAAATAATTATTTTTACTTAATGCATAACATATTCTCATAATAACATAATAACATAATAAAATTTGTTTATAATTACACATATATGTTTATTTATTTTACCCATTTTTTAGAATTATTTTTCTTCCCGCGAATACCACTTAACTATGGTCAGAGCCACCATGAGGCAATTCACACCATCATCTTCTTTTTCCAGCTTTACCCAAATCCTAACCATGTCATCATCATCTTCCTTGTCTTCTCTGCAACAACAGTAGCATGAATAATCGCTCCAAGAAATGCTGCATTTTCCACAAAAATAAACCCTTTGATGAATATGACAACGATGATCACAATGATGAAAATCAAAATCATTGTGGCGATCATGCTCATGGAGACGGCTGTGATGGTGATGGTACTGGTTATAGTAATTAATCCGAGATTCATTCGATTAGTACAAGTAGTTGTTCATGAATTTTTTACCAAATTTTTTTTTTGATTATTTTCCTCTTCCATTTCCTCTCTTTTTTTAATCTTTTTATTTTTCTAAAAAATACTGTATGTATGATAATTGTTCTTATAATTGGTTACTATAGGATTAAATATGTTTAAAATAATTAAGATAGTATTTATTTTGTTGGGATAAAAAATATATATTCATTTTATTGAATTTTGATAAATTATTTAAAAATTAGTAAAAGGATAATTTGGAAAGATTGTTTTGAAAATATGGCTACAATTAGTAAAAAATTGGTTATAAATAGTACTACCCGAAATCTGTACTACTTTTGAAATTTTGAGCACATTTCCATCTCCTCTCATTTGATGTGGCCAATGTAATTTGTTGCTATCTTTTTCTTTTTTTTTTTGGGATACAGAAAAAAAACAAAGCTATGCTTTTAGTTTGTGGTGAATAATTTTCTAAGTCAATTGTCCAAAACAAATAAATGAGTCATTGTTAGAGATTTTTCCATACCTGTCAAGTTTGTTTCTGCCAATGACCTTTGTCAAACAAACAGTGTGAATTTGTCAAAAATTTTTACAAAAAATTCGGTGTTGATAGATTTTGTCCAGCGTTACCCTCTTTTCTTTGGTCTTCTCCCAATAAATTTCAGGCACTCTCAATTGTAAAATTGTTTCCTGAATGTCCAATATTACTTTGCTCCGACTTGAACTATGCAACAATGGGATCCCCCCTTGATCCTGATTGGACGTGCTTTGAGAATCCCTCCTGATACCATTACTTAACTTGGGGACTTTTAACTCCAATTGTTCAAAGATTCTCCACCATTAATATTACTAATTCTCATTAATGTTAAACTTTATTTCAAATAATACGATCACTAATATTACTATCTATGAATCATATATGGTATCTTTTTATGACATTTCGTCAAAAGTGTCATTCATTCAAAATATACAACATCTATCCGATATATTCAAAAATTAGTAATTAATTTATAATACTAAAAACTTATCCACTGTGACACGAGAGAAACGGGGTGGAGGATAGGGCATTAGACAAATTATATTATACAATTAGAAGTAATTATTTTAATACAATAGTTTTTTGAATTTATCTCGTATTCTCTCTTAACTAATGTTCCCTTGTAATTTGTCAAAAATTAACATTACAATATACTCATAAATGTATTATACTCCTAACTAATGTTCCCTCGTTTCCCTCTCAACATATATAGATCGATATATAGATAGAGGTTGGTTGATGCCCACAAGATAAGAATTATGAAGGAGGGAATGTGATATGCAGAAGAATATATGCATCAGATGCTCAAATAGATTCCTACTGCGAATTTGGGGGCAAATTTCTGCTCAATCCGAGGCTTTTGATCTGGTTAATTCCTCCCTTTTTAAGGAAATGCTTATCCACAGTTACTTTTTAATTTTTCCCCATTTTTTATATAAAATTTTTAATTTGGTGTTTTAAATTTATCTCTAGTAAGTACAATTAATTATTCTGTTTATTGGAAATTGATTTTCTTTTAATTTTCCTTAAAAGGATGAAAGGATTATAGCTATGAAGATCTTTCAATGGGGAGAGAACATCAAGCGGGGATGTAGCTCAAATGGTAGAGCGCTCGCTTTGCATGCGAGAGGCACGGGGTTCGATCCCCCGCATCTCCAATATCATCTCGGTGTTTTTCTTTTTTATTTTTCCGCATAAAAAAGAAATAATATCTCCGGCCAACCCACGGCCTAAAAAATGTTGCCACCAACAAATAATATCTCCGGCGCTACTCTCCCCACCGGCGCAATCCCCTCCGCTCCATTCTCTCCTCCGAAACCACCTCATTCGCTCTCTGAGGATGCGGCGCTGGAATTCTCCCGCCGCCGGAGCACCGCTGTTTTGGTCTCATTGGTTGCCGCTCCCTTTCTTCTCACCGTCCGCAACCCGCCGCCTGCATCCGCATTCTCCTTGGGCATTTGTACCCTCTCTTCCTCTTGTCTATTGAAATTTGAATCTCGTTATATCATTCTTTATTATGAATTTCGTAGTTAGCTTCTTAAAATCTCAGCAGGACCGAAGGAATGGCTGAAAGAGCAGAAGAAGAAGTCCTCCAGATACCTCTTAGCTCCGGTTGATGCTTCTCGTAACAGCCTCCGTTCTGCCTATATTATCCTCAGTAATCCTCTCAATATTCATCAAACTACCCAATTACTTGCATTCTGTGATTGATTAATTGTTTTGTTTTCACTTTTTTTTCGGTGGAATAGGCAAAGACGAAACAGAATCACAGGAAAATGACCTGGAAGAAGTTAAAAAGTTAGTAACTTCCGCAGCTAGGGATTGTGTGGTCGAAGAGAGGAACGCTTTAGTGGCATTTCAAGCTAAAACCGGAGTAGAGGTATAGTTACATTGTTGGTGGAATTAAAAATTTTGAGTAACTTCACATGAATTTGCATAGATTGAATCTGACCTTGAAGGTATATGTACTTTTTTCATGTTTTAAAAGGATTTTAGGTATCATTCTGCTGTTTCTGAAAGTGGGATGTTGTTGAAAGTGGTCATTGTTAGTGTATAGTAATTTGTATAACTTAGTTGATGTGTTTCAACTTCAGGTCTGTACGTTTCGGTTGATTGTTAAAAATGCAGCTTCTTTGCTTGATGATAAGGATCCTGTCAAGGTAGAAGCTGAATCCAAGCTGACTGATCTTCTGAGGTACAAAAATAGTCTTTTTTTTTTTTTTTCCATCTCAGTTGGCATTTTGAACTGCCACAAATGACTCTGAGAGCATATGTTTCTGCAACTTAGAATAGGAGGTTAATAGCCCCAACTTAATGGCCGGATAGTTCAACGCCAGGTTTATGTTTGAAGTTCCTTCATCAAAATTTTTGAGATGTATTTCGTAACTGGCAAATAATATAATTGATCTGCAGGAGATGTGCCTTGCATCTTTCATTGTTTGATATTAAATTGCTCCTTGAGTCCTTAGTCATTGCAGCTTTGTGAACCAAATCTTGGTGAAATTCATCTTGACTGTCAATGATGTATAGTTTTCTTAATCATCGCAGATCATTTGCTTCACTGAGTGACCTCACGAACAAAAGTATTCAAGTTGCTACAGACAGGTAGTAGAGAAGAATTATAGTTTCAAGCATCATAAATGAAGCTATATGTTAGCTTAATGGTTTATTTATTCCACTTTGCAGGCAAAAGGTTTCAAATGCTCTCATGGATGCATTGTCTTCCCTTGACTACTTTGAGCAGGGAATTAAGAATTGCCTTGAAATTTGATGACGAGATTTTAGCTTCAAAGAAATTAGTGAGAAGGCAGATTGAATCAACAAAAGAGATAAATAGAGGAATTTGAAAAGTCCCCAAGTACGTCCGTCTTGTAAATTGAGACAATTCGTCTTCAGTTCGATTTTTTGTCTTTCTTATGCGTATTTAGTTTGTAACTGTTTGTGCTTTCTCCTGCATAGAATACAAATGCAAATTCAACATGCAGTCTTTTTTACAAATATTCTGAATTTCAATTGGTAATTGATCATTTAGTTTAATGTTATTGCATCAACAATGTGTTATTTTGGCACCCTATTGTATATTTCATTCGACAAGATATCCTAATTCTTCTTTAGTAGTAAAATCATGCTATCAACCTGAGATTGATCATAAAATGCCACAAAATATTTGATGCCTACATCTGCTGCTATATCCTAAAGTATGCGAGTATACTTCGGTTGCATTTTAGGATCTTCTCATTGAATATTCTGACTTGGTGAGCCCGAGGCTTGAACCAGATATAAGCGACAGCATGGCGTTCCATCATCCGGGTTAGTTTGAAGAGATCTGGGCAAGCTGCGCAACTTATTAAACAGATTTAGTGGATCATGCAACAGCCCGAAATGCGCATCTGGATCGCCAATTTGAGAGAGCTTGACATCAGAGAAACCAAGGGTTGGTAGCAACTGTTCAGGCCAATCACAATAGAAACGGAAGACGGAGCTGCACAATGCAGTTGACTGCTTGTTCATAAAGTCTGCTAGTAGGACAGTATGTGCGAGATTGCCACTTTCGGCAATAATCTTCAGTACTTCTGTGGCATCAGAGTGTGATAGATAGTACAGAATACCTTCTAAGATCCATACTGTGTTCTTTTTTGGTTCGAATCCTACTTTTTGAAGTTCTTGTAGCCAGTCATTTTCTCTAATATCAGCTGCCACTCTGCTTATTGACTTTGCTGTCATCACTGGATGCTGATCCTCAGTTGTTGAACCTGCTGCAGCCTGTAAAATAGCGGCTTTCGTTTTCAGGACTTCAGGAAAATCAACTTCGAAAACGTTGCTCTCTTTCAAGTAACTCAACCGGTAGGCCCTTGTATCCATTCCTGCAGAGAAGTGAAACTCTAGAATGAGTTATTTGGGCAAGTGCAAAGATAGAGAATTACAGGGGACTTGTGCAATATCAAAGTTGCATTGAAATGCTTTGGTGCTTCTGGTGGCCTCATCTAAACCAGCTAAATTGGTGAGGTTAGTGATTTCTAAAAGTTTTATCTCGTTACCCTCTTCAATAAACAGAAATAACTACAACAAAGAAAATAACTTTGTTGCAAGGTCTCCATACATTTCAAGATGCAAGATGGAACTGCTTGAGTTTATGGTTATCATGTGAATTAATGTTGTAGAAAAATTGAACTTTTTCCTGCAATGTATTGAAGAACAGACAGTACATTATATGGGATGATCACCTGCACCAAGAAGAACAATCTGGGCTGCTCCACCAGCAAAAGAATTGAGAGCTGCTTCAAGTTTGAAATCAAACCAGAGGGTTCTAACAGCCAAAATAACTCCCGAGATCTCTCTGGCATTGTTGAGGCAATCTTTCTTGATCTTCTCATATGTGTTTCTCAGGCTCGTCTCCCCAGCCAGCAACTCAGCCAGTGGATCATGGAGCACATGCTTCCACAAAGCTCTAGCAGCTGCAGTCTGACACGCCGATCGCCTCGTGGAATCCCAGTCACTCTGAACAGCCCTGTAGATTTCTTGGATGGCATCAGTATACAACAGGTCAGGCAGTTTCAACTCTGGCCATGATGTTGTGTGAGTTTCATCAGATTGACAGTTCTCTTCATTCGACATATTTCCTCAACAATGCTGAGTTTTGGAGACAAAAAAAAGAAGAGTATGAGTAAGAATGTTAGCCATGGAAATATATAAGTTAGGAATGCTCACTCAACATTAGAATTGGGGGGCAAAGGGGATAAGAGGAAAGAGAGCCACACACAACCAACGTCTGAGAAAAAGCTCAATATCGTATCCATGTTCTACACCTAGTTAAGGAAGGTAATGAGACCACGACTACCACCAATTCCACTCTTCTTTACTTTCATATATGCCCTTTTTCCCTCTATTACCTGTCCTTTTTTAAGGAAGTTGCAATCCAGGAGGCCTGCTGGGGGGGTCAAGTCAAGAAAATGGCTTATTCTCAAAACTGGGTGGCTTCCCTTTTAATGGTTAGGACTTAAATTAGGTAATAATATTTGCCTTTAAAAGGACATCAGGTTTCTAGTTCTTCTTGAGCATTTTTAGTCAAGTAATGTACTAATTCAAAATTTTCTGAAGGTTGTATTACAGGATGATGTTTAATGGATGGTATACATTTTCTTTGTAAAAGGGCTTTCCCAGGTTGTTTATAAAAGCTTGGATGGTAGGCTCTTACCATCTTACAGGCCTTATCCATAGCAAGAAAGGGATTTACTATTTGTATAACAAAATTACTATTTGTATAACAAAAAATGTCCAAAATACCCCCGATATGAAATAATAAATTTTTTTTTGTATAAAAAACGCTGCGCATTGCTGAAATAAAGGGCAAAAAACGCAAATTTGGTATAGAAATGAACAAAAAAAACGCTGAAAGGTCTTGTGGAAATTCGCTCAAAACGCTAAAACGTAGCGATAGGGTGTACTGAAAACGCCAAAACATAGCGTTTTTTTGGAACCAAACGCTACAGTGAAGCGTTTTAAGTATATAATACGCTAAAATATAGCGTTTTATGCATGAAAAAACGCTAAAATATAACCGAAAAACATATCTCGCTCGTTAAATAGTAGCGTTTGTGACGGGATTTGTTAAAAAACGGACCGAACAAATATGAACAGACCAAATATTCACAACAAATTACATCATATCATATCATAACCTTTGTACATTCTCTGTACAAAAGGTTCCCTTACAAATATTGACAACAAATTCAAATCGACAATCGAAAGAAGGTTTCGTCGAATCATATCCATCAACCATTCGTATTGTACAACTTTCGACTGACATTCTTCACGAAAATGGTAAGTTTGCTACCCGCTTTGAATTTTTGTATTTTTGCAGCGTTTATTTTGGCAAAAAACGCCAATTATTAGCGTTTTTTGTCACCTACAACGCAAATATGAGGCGTTTTTCTGATGTAAAACGCCATTTATTAGCGTTTGAATAATAATCAACGCTAGTATGTGGCGTTTTCTTACAAAAAAACGCCAAACTGTGGCGTTTTATTTCAGAAGCAACGCCAAAATGTGGCGTTTTATGCATTTCATTTAAGAAAATTGTTGCGAAATTATGGTATTTATGTGAAATCCGTAGCGTTTTTAGTTAAATTTTTTGTGAAGTGTAGCGTTTGTTTGTATAGATATGTGAAATACGTTGCGTTTTTTTAAGATTACATATGTAAAGTGAAGCGTTTTTTATAGTCCTATTGTGTAATTTATAGCGTTTGTAACAATATGGATTTGGATATCTGACTATACAGGACGATGATTCGAATATGAGCACACATGATGATTACGAGCAGGAACAGGATAATGATGATGACGAGTGGGGTGATGAACAGGACATTGGGGCAGATCTAAGTGAATATTTTAGGATAGATATGGATTTTGCAAGTGTGGAGGATGCATTTACGTTTTGCTATCCTATAGCTAATAGCCTGCAGTTTGTGCTTTCGAAGCAAGGCGGAAGTGGCTCGACGTATTATTTTAGGTGCAGTCGATGGAAAGATCCATTGAAGGAGCCTCTCCCCACCATACGGTTGAACACGAAAAGATGCGGATGTAAATGTCCGTTCAAGTTGACTGTCAAGAAGGTTGTTAATGAGCGTTACAGTGTGCTTGTTACGCCAGGGGTATCGTCCACACATAATCATCCTGGTATGAATATGTTTCGCCATTGAATATGTTATATTATTTTTCCTATAATTAGCATTTTCTTATATTCTTATTACTAATTTTTGTAGGTATAAGGCATCCATATGGGCACAGGCAGTTGAGCGGTTTCTCGAAAGAGGCAAAGGCTGAGGCTAAACGCATGCTTTCTTTCAATGTGAGACCAAAAAGCGTTTGGGAAGCTATTCATCAGCAGTTTCCCGAAGACAATGTACAGATAAGGCAGGTCTACAATTTGAAGGAAGATATGAAGAAAGATGGATTGGATGGTAGGAATATTGGGCAGCAATTTTTGCATTTGGCTCGCGAGAAGAAATATTTTGTTCGGATTATCACTGACGAGGCCACTAATGCGATCACACATGCATTCATCGCTCATCCTACATCAATTCAGATGTTCAACAGGTGGTATTGGGTTGTAGTGGTTGATTCAACCTACAAGACCAACAAGTACAAAATGCCCGTCGTTGAGATGATCGGTATGACTCCCACCAATAAGAACTTCAATATTGCTTTTGCCATTGTTAAGGATGAGACAAAAGAAACATATGATTGGGTAATGAAAAACTTGAGGGAATTGTTGCCTAGTAATGTGGAACCAAGTGTTGTTGTCTCAGATAGGGAGTTGGGTTTGTTGCAGCCGATTAAGGATCACTTTCCATCTTGCAATCACTTGTTATGTCGGTGGCATATTGACCGTGATGTTGCCATTTGGTTGGAAAAAAATGTTGGCAGGAGGAATGTGGACACGGCCACTGATATATATAGTAATTGGTGGAAGAAAATTATCATGGCTCCCACAGTTGAAAGGTTTAACCTCCTATTAGTCCAATTCAAGGTTACATACTCTATGGTTGAGCCTACAGTTGTTGATTATTTGGAGGGGACGTGGCTCATTCATAAGGAGAAATTCTGCCGGGCCTGGACTGACACATATCAACACTTTGGGAATACGGCAACTAACAGGGTTGAGGCTTCCCATGCTGCTTTGAAAGATTGGCTTCATTCTTCCACCAATTCTCTCGACACGTTGTTCATGAAGATCGACTCTCATCTCACGCATCTGTTCCCTCACATCGCGTAAGTGCAATAACCGCATTCGATTATTTATTTAATGTCATAATTGTATTATAATTTTATTGTACGTTAAAACAATAACAGTGGGTCGCTCGAGTCTTCTACTGCCACGACACAAACCAGTAGGATGGGGTTTCCATACTGTTACTTGAACAAATACGTTTCGCATCACTGCCTGAATTTGGTAAGCAAACAAGTTGAAAAAAATGATAGGTTGGCAGGCGAAGTTATAGATAGGTGTGGATGCGTGTGCAAGGTGACGCTTGGGATTCCTTGTGCATGTGATATATACAAGGCACAGGAATCGACCGCATATCAATTGCTCCCATTAGTCCACGAGTTCTGGCAGAGATTGACAATTGTACCCTCCCAAAGGGATTCGAATAATCTGAATGAGGACATCAGGTACATTTTACTTATGTTTGTTAGTTATATTAAATTTGTTTTATTTTTTGTAATTTTACAGTTGGATGCTGATTGAAAATAATGTTTCATCAAGGTTTTTCAATGAGGAAGTCATTCCTGCAGTTAACACAAGTCCGTCATTCTTGGCTCGTCTACTTAATATGGCTTATGTGGAAGAGATGCACGCTGATATGTCTAGTGCAGCTGAGCCATCGGTTGAGGGTACTCATAGGGGAAGGCCGCCGAGTAGACTGCACCATTCAGTTATGCGTGAGTGGAGTAGTCGCGAGAGAGCGACACGTGGATCACGTGGTAGGGGTCGGTCAAATTCAAGTGGAAGATCAACTGGGCGCACATCAAACTTCTACCTTGTGGAGATCGTTCGTGATCCACAAAGGTATGCAGGTTTGTTTGCAGTTGTGGAGGAGAGACCTGCTGACGGTGATCATTTGGGTGCCGTTATCCGGCGTTTACGTTATCAAGGTAGAAGTTGTTCTGAAGCCTACTGGATGGCCACACCCACGGACTTGTTCCCACTTGCAACGCATGCTAATGCCGTGGTACTGCACCTCAGCCGTTCGGAGCCGATGGCGAATTATACCATATTACCCTTGGATGCTGGAGAGGACGAAACCCGCCCGGAGAGACAGATAGCAATTGCTCACGTGGGTGGTAATCATTACGTTCGTGTTGATGTTCTTGATGATTGTCCCCTTCCGCCACTGCACGTTGTTTGGCGCGATCACTGCAACCAAGCGACCGTTGGACGTTGGCCTAATACTTTCAGAATGCGTTTTAGGCTATGGGTAAATCGTCGTGATGCTTAGCGGCTTCAGTGTACTGTGAATTTGTTTTTTTGATATTGTATGATTGTTTGCTTTGGTATTATATCATTTTTTGGTATTATATTGTTGGTATTCACATTCATGACATATAACTAAACAAACACAAACAATAACTGTAATGCACAAAGTACTGATATAGAAATGGTGCTGATGTCATAAAAAAAATATACAAATGTATACAAAATGTCAAACATATAAAAATACAAAGGGGCTCAATCGGCCAGGTCAAATCGCTGCTCAAAATCCGCAATCAGGCCAGAATACTCGTCATGCAGGTCCGGTGCTCGATCTCGCAGCTGATCCAACAACCGGTGCTGCACGCCCAGCACATCGCTAACCCACTACAAAAAATACACACAATTACATCAATTATTCATGTTGAACAATATAATAAAATATATTACACATTTGATAAACAAAAATTACTCACATATTCCGATGACGATCGGCGCGGCTGTGGCTGCTCCGGTGGGGGCCCTATGACGTACGGATGGGAGCGGGGTACGAACCACTCCAGATATCCGTCCACGCAGGCACTATATCGGACGCCGTGCCCTGTCTGTGCACGGTGCACAAAATATATAGGCCCGGTGGCCGGATACGCGTCCCACTCGGACTCCGCATATGTCCGTGGGTGGTGAACTACGTACCCACTACCCCCGTATCCCCTGTACGTCCCATCTGTGGCCGGAATGAACGGTCTGGGGATCCACTGCACGTAACCCAGCTGACGCGCACACCGGTCTGGCATGTACGGCTCTATATCCTCCCGGTATGCAATGAGTCCGCGGTACTGGGTCCTCGGAGTGCGCGTGACGGCAGCGCGACCGTATGGCATCCACACAACCTATAAAAAAATTTTCCAATTACATTTCCTATGTTTTTTATATATATATTTAAGTAAATTAATTTTGATTTACTTACATCGTCCGGCGACAAGGCATCCAGTGCCTCCCGGAAAATCGCCAGTCTGTCGTCCTTGTTGCGTGGTGCGTCGACCGTCCATCTGCTGGCCCGCGGCCGATCGGGGTGCACTGACAGAGGCCTGGCATTACTCCTAAAAGATGGAAAATGCTCGTATATCCAGGCCTGTAGCAACGTCAAGCAACCCGCGACGCTCGACGTGCCATGACGACTAGCAGCATCTAAGTGTCTATACAGAAATGCTAGCGTCGCCGTGCCCCACGCGTACTGGCCCACCTGAGCCATCCCGCCCCGCAGCTCCAGAACAGGGCCTGGCTGGAACTTATTGGAACTCTTGTCTGTAAACAGACAGGTCCCAATAGTAGCCCATACAAAAACTGCAACGTCCGAGTCGGGCCGGGGTCTACGCCTACAGGTCTCTATCACCCGCTCGGTCGAGAATGCCCCATTCTCGAACAACTCCTTGTCGATGTGCTGGTCCGGAGGTATCTCGAGCAAATCTCTAGCCAACGCTACTAGGGTGGCGGTATCAGCGGACTGGGTAATCAACCGACCCTCTATCGGTAGACGCATAATCTCCCACACGTCGTGGAGAAGTATCGTCATCTCACCGAAGGGTAGATGGAAGGTATTGGTGTCCGGCTGCCACCTCTCCAAAAACGCGCATATCAGTGGCGCGTCTATATGCCTAAACAAAATGCTGGGAATATGTCCCAGCCCTGTCTGGCTAAGTATCTGAGCCCCTAGGGGTGACATGCCGCGCACCCAAGAAACTAAGGAATCGTACATCAACCCCCTATTGTGACACCTAATAGGGGCTCTACCCCCCGTCTGACTAAACCTCGATACGACGTGTCCTAAAAAACTAGGAATCACCGTCGCATCGATCGGACCACCCTCGACTGGTCCAGTGACTAACCAGCTCTTGTCATCCTTCTTCCGCTTTTTAGGAATCACTATATTTATCAAATATAATATATATAATTAATTTAACTAATTAACAAAATAAACAAATAAAACATAATTTAATAATTACTCATGTTATACAATAAATGAAACATTCATAAATATTTTAATAATTTACCCAATGAATAAACAAAAAAAGACAAATTAATAACATATATATAAACAAACATAACATATTTTCACTAACTAGCCAAACTAGCAAATAAATAAACAAATTCATCATAAAGTAAATAACTCAATAAATATTTCAATTTATAAAACAATATAACATGATTTAACTAAGTAATCATATTACCAAATAAATTAACAATTAAATAATAATTTAAAAATTTACTTAAGTAATAATAGTATTAACAAATAATACATAACTTACATAATTCACAAATTAGACAAATAGATCAATTAAATAAACGTAATTAATAAATCAATATCGCGTACCTGCAGAGGGCTCCGCCCGCTGCTGCTGCTGCATACCAGACTGCTGCTGCTGGCTCGATCTCGGAGGCTCCTCGTGAGCCTCCTCCTCCTCTGACCGATCGTCCTCGTCGCTCGGCGAGACATCGTCCTCGTCCCTCAGATGGAACGCCGACTCCCCGATGACGATCCCTCGACCGCCACCCCTGGATCGGCCACCTCGAGTACGAGGTCTCTGGGCTGCCATCTTCTGCCTTCTGGCAGAAACTGTGGGCCTCTGTCTCTCCTCAACGGTGGAAGGAGGAACGCGCGGTTTAACCTTACCGCCACCCTGAAAAATGTAATTCCAAAGTATTAATACACATACATTTTATATTATATAAATTCACATACATTTCATATTACGTAAATATTTTTAAAACGTAAGCCCTAGACCGTACGTCAAACGCTACAATTTCACGTTTGACTTTCAGTAAAACGCTATGTGTTAGCGTTTTGGTGAAAGTCAAACGCTACATTGGACCGTTTGACTTACGGTCAAACACTGTATCCCAGCGTTTTAATCGAAATCAAACGCTGCAATACAGCGTTTGTCTCCGATTAAAACGCCCCGGATCGGCGTTTTCTTCGCCATCGAACGCTCCATACCAGCGTTTTTTGTGCTTCCAAACGCATTATATCTGCGTTTGTTCTTGAACGAAACGCAGCAAAACCACGGTTCAACATCACAAAAACGCTTCCGATTAGCGTTTCTATCCTAGCAAACGCTAATCGGAAGCGATTTAAACATATCAACGCAGAAAATAAATTGCGAAAAATAATCTAAAAAACGATACCCGAATAAGGAGACCTTTGCCCGCGCCACGACCTCTCGAAGATTCACCACCACCGGCGTCCATTTCGTTGATTTTGCTTGATTTTTGGGAAATTTGTCTACTGTTTTCGCAGGTTTGGAAGGGAGAGCGTTTGGTTTGCACTAAATAGCGATTTGGCAGCGATATTGGTCTCTTTTCCTTTTTTTACATTCCGACGGCCCAAACGCTACACATTAGCGAGCGAGCTTATCAAAAACGCTACGCATTAGCGAGCGAGCTTACAAAAAACGCTACACATTAGCGTTTCTAATTTCAAAAAACGCAGTGCTTCAGCGTTTTGTGAACGTATTTCGCACCTTTTTGGCGTTTAAATTGTTACAAAACGCTGCATTATAGCGTTTTTTATGAAATTATTTGTCACGTTTTAGCGTTTTTATGTTATTTTTCCGTTCCAATTTAACGTTTTTTCCCCTCCTCTTCTGCAATTTGGAGCGTTTTTATCCCAAATTTGAACATTTACTTCATATCGGGGGTAATTTCGACATTTTTTGTTATACAAATAGTAATTTTGTTATACAAATAGCAATTCAGAGCAAGAAATGAGTGATGGGCCCAATGGATTAATTCTTCAGGTGACTATTATCTATCACCTGCAATATCATGGCCCATGGCAGGCTGTAAATGTAAATATTATCTTTGGTTGGTTTAGTCCTATCAGCTCACCATCTTATCCGTCCAAATCCTTACAAAGAAACAATTCTAGATCAGGATTATTTATTGAAATTGTTTGGTGTTGATTATTACTATGTAAAGCTTTTTCTTTTGGCAATTTTTTTCTTTTTCAGCCAAAAAGCCTGAATAGTTCTATAAAAAGTTCCAACCATACAAATGATCGATCGTGCAGTAAAAAGCGAGAGAAATTCAATAAAAAGTTCTAATTATGAACCGGTCGAAAGTCCGTTTAGTTCAATCGGGCGGTTATATTTGATGTTTCACAACTTCGGGATATAGAATTGCCTAACAAAAAAAAAAAAAAAAAAAGAATATATAGGTTGGAAGTTTATTTATCAAAATTCAGCACATGGGTAAAAAGAAGGGGGTGTATGTGATTAGGATTTTGTACATTTCATTGTGAGATTGGTTTAAAGTTTGATTTTTTAAACGAAATAGGAGATTATCTGTTTGTTTTTTCATATGTGAGAACTGATAAAAAAGTGAGAGTAAGAAGAACAAGGAGAAGAAGCTGCTTTATACGGAACAAGTATCCAATTCCCCAAAAGCAACATTTGGACAGTTCGGCAAAATTCAATTTGTGTGACGAGAATTCCCTGATTGTCCCTTTAGAAAGTTTACTGTGAGCCATTTGTGAAAAAAGGGACGGCTCATTTGCCACCTATCTGTGAATTATTACTGGAAAGACAAACAGTCCGTCCAACCCAGACAGCTCAAACCTTGGACCAATACGGTCCCTCCGCCGGGCTTTCCTGTTGCTGATCGGATCAAGGCCAATACGGCTACTGGGTAGGCTGCGCAGAAGGAGATAATCAAGAACATCTTCGAGTTTTTTTTTTTTTTTTGTGGGAAAAATATAGTACTTGATCATAGTAATAAAAGAATATTCTCCTAGGTGCAGCAATGAGAAGAGGGTCGAGTGTTTGTCAGCACGTGGGTGATTTGTAAGAGCTGAGGCGGCCAAGTTTTGATATATAACGCAAAGGGCTGAAGTGGGGTGCGGTAATTTACAGGATTAGGAGGAAGGAAGGCAAGAAGAAGATATGGGGGAAGTGAAGTGGAGCGACTCCACGTTTTATTTGTACCTTGCTGTGATTGTGGGATTGGTGGGCTTTGCTGGTCTCATGGCTGGCCTCACTCTTGGTCTCATGTCTCTGGGTCTTGTCGACCTTGAAGTTCTAAGCAAATCCGGACGCCCTCAAGATCGTATTCATGCCTGTTTGTATCCCTTCTCTCTCTCTCCTACTCTCTATTTCTCATCATTTTTTGAGTCCTTTTTCGTACTGGGGAAGAATTCTGAAGTGTGACCCTTGGATTTTAATGGCTTCTTTTCTTATCTGGGCTTTCTGTTAATGATCCCGCCTGCTTTTTAATTTGGAACTTATAGGTCAATTTTCATATTCTATATGCTTGTTTTATTGGTTTATGTGAATTAGGTAGTTCTGTAACACCAGTGCTACAGGCTGAAATTGTAGCTGAATGTGCGTTAAACTTTCATCCTTTCTGTTAATTTACTACAAAATCAAGCCATGAATTGCATATTCATTCCCTGTTTGTGGTTAAAGACTGCAGAGTACATATTCCACATTGTTAGTTATTTTAATTAGGAAGAAATAAGGTGTCAAGAATGGAATGACCTGTGTGACCCGGGAAAAGTTTAGTTCTATTAGTTGTTTTTGTGTACTTTTGGAGAATGCGCGTTCATCTCAGTGTGGGAAGAAAAGAACTGTGTGAAGTCTGTTACATAGATCACAAATGATTAACATGTGAAAATTTTTTATGCTAGTTGCCGATCTAACATTTCTTCTTGCATGCACTGGGAGGGATTGTATTGTAAATGGTGGGTCTTCCTGGCTTCTGCTCATCCTGCACACTCTAAAGAAGACTTCTGTGTACAGGATGAATATATGAGCAAAGAGATATCCTAGAAATAAGTTGGTACTATACCTGAGTTTGATGATTGATTCAGGATAAAGAACATAAGGTTGTTTCTAGTGATGAAATGTCTTGTTTTTGTTTTGGCAGCTAAAATACTACCAGTGGTGAAAAATCAACACCTTTTGCTTTGTACTCTGTTGATAGGCAACTCTTTGGCAATGGAGGTTTGCGCTTGTTTACTTGATAAGATTGTTTGTTCCTACTTACAACTAGATTACTGACCACATTGTTTCTATATCTATTGCAGTCTCTTCCTATATTTTTGGGCAAGCTTGTGCCGCCATGGGCAGCAGTTCTAATATCTGTGACACTTATCCTCATGTTTGGAGAGGTTGTTTTCATCAACAGAGTTACAGATACTTGTTGATAAGAAAGTGCTTGTAATTTGATGGCTTTAGTTCTCTCATGCTTTTGTTGATTGTTGCAGATACTTCCACAAGCAATCTGCACTCGTTATGGATTGACTGTTGGGGCAACAGTTGCCCCCCTCGTCAGGCTCCTTCTTTGGATATTCTTTCCTGTTGCTTATCCGATTAGTAAGGTATTGGTATTATACTTCCATAAGGAATGCATAGTGTGCGACTTCCAAGTGAATAATAAAGAAATTTCAACTCTTTGGAAAGATACCCGATTGTTCCACAAGAGAAAGTCTCTCTAATATTGCAACCCCAATTTGAGTTCTGAATATTGTTGATCTTTGGTTCTAGGTACTGGACTGGGTGCTTGGGAAAGGTCATGCTGCCCTTTTACGTCGAGCAGAACTAAAAACATTAGTTGATTTTCATGGAAATGAGGTGCTTCTGGAATTTCTAGTTCAATGCTGATTTGATATATATCATAGTCCTCTAGTTTGCCTGTTATTGTTGAGTACCAATGAAGTTCCAGAGTAGATTCAATTATGAAGAATTTGTGTTTCTAGAAGAAGAGTTTTCCCAGATTCTCACCAACATGTTAAATTCTCTTTTGAACATGGTAGGCTGGAAAGGGTGGGGATTTGACACATGATGAGACAACAATAATTGCTGGGGCACTTGAGTTGACCGAGAAGACAGCAGGAGATGCCATGACCCCCATATCAAAGGCATTTTCTCTTGATCTTGATGGCACCCTTAATTTGTAGGTTATTTATGGTGCTTGCATTTGAAGCTCTCTGTTCTGCACACGAGGTTTACCATCTTGATGTCCTATTTCTCTCTCTTTATGACAGGGAGACACTGAATGCTATAATGACTATGGGTCACAGTAGAATTCCAGTATACTATAAAGATCCCACAAACATCATTGGTCTTATATTGGTAATTTTTCTCTCTGGATGTGGTTAGTATCAGTAACTGATCATTGATGATACACTGTTTCCAATGCTAACTAGATCTGTCTCATATTATTATGCTTCATTGCTTCATGTGTAGTATGCCATTTCTTAAAGCTGAATGTGATATAATCTTCTGTCTTTATGCCTACAATTTGCAGGTTAAGAACCTTTTAGCTGTTGATCCTGAAGATTCAGTTCCTTTGAGGAAAATGACTATCAGAAAAATTCCTCGGTAATTGTCCGTTATGTTCTGGAAATTCTTGCAGTAATCCTGGTTCAGTATTTGTGAGGCTTGTTAGAATTTGAGTTTTAGATCTTACCATTTCTATTATCAAAATTGAACTCTATAATGAGTCCTGCACATTTTTCAGTTGGATTCAGTTTAAATTCTCATTCGCTCCAAGGAATAAGCTCTCATGTGTGTAATACTTTCTTTCTGGGAATGCTGCAGGGTTTTGGAAAACATCCCACTTTATGATATACTAAATGAATTTCAGAAGGGTCACAGTCACATAGCTGTTGTATATAGAGATCTGAATAAGACAAAAGGGACTGCAAAGAAAACAGAAGGTAAAAATTCGGATCATAGTTGTTATTGCAGTCACTTGGATCCTGAGTTGCTTGATACTCCTTTTGGTTATGCTTTTAAATGGCTTTGCTGAAATTCTTTGGCTAGCGCTTGTGTCTTTTTAAATGTGTCAAATTACACTATCTTCCTTTTCTTTTTCCTGATCAGTAGACCTTCTGAAATGGAATACTTGAAGGAATTGCAGATCCCAGAAATGCTGTGGCTAAATCCAACTCGCATGATCCTAATGCTTCCCTGAGCAACAAAGATGGAGAACAAGTGATGAAGAAAAGTCCTCCACCTACTCCTGCTTTCAAGAAGAGACATAGAGGTTGTTCATTTTGCATTTTGGACTTGGAGAACTCCCCAATTCCTGAGTTCCCACCCAATGAAGTGGTGCTTGGTGTTATTACCATGGAGGATGTCATCGAGGAGCTTCTTCAGGTAAGAAACCATTTCTTATTTTCCTGGTTTAGAGGACAATTCTGCAACCATAACTTTGTCTGGCCTTTGATGATGTAATCCTCCCCTTGTTAATAGCTTCACTTGGTCTTTAAAACATTTGCTTACAAGTCTATATGGTTAATATATTAATTTCAGGAGGAAATATTGGATGAAACTGATGAGTATGTAAACATTCACAACAGGTAAAAGATGCCAGCCATGTTCCTTAACTTAACTGGTGGTTTTGTTGGCTTATGTTGCAGCTGATGAAACAAAACAGTTTCCATTGAAACTAAGTGGTTGCTTCTTTGTTGCAGGATAAAAATAAACATGAATGCTTCCCAGGAAAAGCTTCCCTTGCCAAATTCTCTGGAGATGTCTGATTCCAAAACTCCACAATAACACCTACCTAGCAGCCATGGTTTAAAGGCCAACAGGAACTTGGAATACTATATATTGTATCATATTTTGGTAGCAACTGCAAATCATAACCATGCAAGGTTTCTTCAAATAAAATCTTTAATCAAATGCATTGCGTATTGTTATGGTGATTCAGGGACGGGCTTTAACTCAAGAATAATAATTATAATAACTCAACAAGAGATGTGAAACCCTTAGATAAACTGAAATTTATTATAGTGATAACTAAAATAAAATGATAATTCCCTTATGACTTAAAAAATTTAGCAATGTTCATATCCATGTTGATATCTTGAATACCTTGCTGAATACCCTTTTGAATAGCCGTGGATAGAGAGGACACCTCCATCTCTATCCAATAATTCAAGCTATCATCTCTGTGTTCAAAATAACAATATCTGGAATTAATAAACTACCATCATCATCTTCTCCTTCTCCTTCTCCTTCTCCTTCTCCTTCTCCTTCCCCTTAAGAGAAGTGAATATATTCCACAACTGTCTCTTCTATTTCTCTATTATAAGAAAGCAAATTCAAATACAAATACCTTGTTAAGATCACACACTTAGATTTATAATGATGCGTGCGACTAGGATTTCTACCAACTCTACCATCAACATCAACAATCTTATCACGAATTGTTGTTGACTACTTAATCTGTAGATAGAAATCTTGCATATCTTATCGGGTTTTTGGACCAACCAAATATTCTGCACTTTTGCAACTATATAATCTTGGCTCACATAACCAAAGCCGACAGCTGACCATGCAAACATTATACAAACAAAAGCAACTTACGACCCGGTGATCAAACGACGGCCGGCAGGGATGTTACCCGATTATGTGGCAGATTTTATCTTGCAAAAACTGGATGGAGTTGGGAAAAAGAATAAGTGTCATGATTTGAAAGTCTAATCAGGGCTTTTGCTGGTATCCTGATTAAGATTTCTAAAACGAAATCGTTCCCGTATTAAAGCACTGACGTATGGGGGTAACTCCAGTATTAAAGCCGAAGCTTTGGATCACAGTGAACCCCCATTCATTCTTTTATAGAGATAGAGATGGTGATAAGTAAAACCTTAATTCAAAATGCATAGGTAACTTTAAAAAGACAAAAAATAATTACTAACTTGCACTCATTGTTCCCCCAATCAAAAATCAATTCCTAATTGCTTCCTTGATAATTTGGAAGACACAAAAAAAGGATAAAAATAAGCCAAATGGTGGCCGATAAAAGAATGACAGGCTGGATGCATCTCATGCATATGCTCTTCTTCTTCTCCTTCTTCTCCTTCCATTGTCTGTCTGAATAAGGCTTTACCGAAACTAAACTTTTCACAAAATTATCGGCCACATAGAATTGAATATCATATCCAATCACCTTGTATCTAGTAGACACCACCATACTATTCCTTGGATCATAAACAACAGCTTGAGTGCATAATTGGTTTGAGAGAATGTGGTGGGGTAGTTCTCTGTAATTACGATAGAAGCCCACAATGTTCCCACCAGCAGTAACAATATTAGAATTATCCCCAACATAAAAATCCAAGTCCTTTGGCATCACAAATAGTTTAACCCATTGAGCATTGTTGTTTTTGTCAGCTGCTTCGGGCATAAGCCAATGTTCATATCTTGAAGTCCCTGCTGTATACATTGTATGCCCTGGTGTATACCCGTGGATAGAGAGGACACCTCCATCCAGTAATTCAAGCCTTATGGATCTTACCAGATTAACAAAATCTGGAATTAATATACTCCCATATTCATCTTCTCCTTTAGTGATATGAATATATTCCACAACTCTCTCATTTTCTCTTATCCAATACAAATATTCTTTTAAAATCACTAACTGAGAAACACAATTCCAACGTGGATATCCATTGACTGGCCAGCTACCATCAACAAGTTTATATCTAATTCTTGTCCAAGAATGACTAGTTAACCTGTAGATAGAAATCTTGTACATCTCCATCGTCTCGATATACTGCACTTTTGCAACTATATAATCTTGGCTGACAGAATCAAAGCCGAAGCCAACAGCTAAGGTTGTGTAACCTTTCCCCATATCTCTTGGTAACAAATTACACTGGTGTAGAGTAGGATTCCATAAAAATATTTTGGCATCAGAACCACAACGGACACAGCAATCATTAACCAAACAAAATACTCCATCGCAGCAAGTTATGACCACTAAACGTGCGACAGAACGGCAGATATGAGGTATATCAAACAAAGTACTTGGTACCTTCTGCAAAGGGAAACAGTGATTTATACAGTAGTAGAAACGACTACTGCGGACTACAGTTTCTGGATCAGCCTTTTCCAGATAAGGGGTGATAGCAGGACTGGTGATTTCACAACAATTATCCCCTGATTTCCAGCCGTTTTGCAGCCAAACGACGGCCGGCCGGGATGCTGCCCGATTATGTACCAGATTTGATCTTGCAAAACTGGATGGAGTTGAGAAAATGAATAAGTGCCATGATTTGCTTAAACAAGAAAGTCTAATCAGGGCCTTCGTTGGTATCCTGATTATGATTTCCAAAGCAGCGTCGTCAGGTAACTCCGGTATTAAAGCAGCCACGTCGCGGGGTAACTCCGGTATTAAAACAGCAACGTCGCGGGGTAACTCCGGTATTAAAGCCGGGGATCCCTCCATAATCATCACCAATAGCTTGGATCATAGTGAACCCCCATTCTTATATACAGATAGCGTTCTGTCTTTCTATGTTATACTTATCTTTTACATTATATTCTTTTTTTTTAGATTATGATGACGGAATTTTATAATTATTATTTAAAAATAATTTTAATATTCTATATAATAAAACTGATAGGTTAAGTTTTAATTATGATACAAATAATTATATTAATTGTGTTACCAAACCTGAAATTTTAAATACGATATGTCATTTAAAGTACAAATTTCAAAAATTATCTTGAATTCTTAAACATTTATTTATTCTATATTTTAGAAGTTTAAATTTAAATTAATTAAGATAAACCTTTGATTTTATGATAGTTTCTTTTCTTTTCTTTTTTTTTTTTTGTGTGTGTGAGGCAATTATGATATGCTTATCAATTATCACAAATTTAAAATATCAAACTCAAACTTAATTCACCCATCTCTAAAAACTCGAACTTAAGATTATCTGTTTTAAATTTAATTTTTATATTTGAAGAGTTTAAATTCAAATAAATTAAGATAAAATTTTAATTTGATGATATGCTTATCAATTATCACTATTCCAAAATATCAAACTCAAATTTAATTCATCTATCTCTAAAAATAAAGTATAGAAGAGGGAGTAGGAGAGGAATAGAGTAAATAGTGAGACACGTGACATTTAAAAATAATTTTAATATTCTATATAATAAAATTGATAGGTTAAGTTTTAATTATGATACAAATAATTATATTAATTGTGTTACCAAATCTGAAAGTTTAAATAGGATATGCCATTTCAAAAAAAAATTATTTGGGTACAAATTTCAAAAATTATCTTTAAATCTTAAACATTGATTTATTCTATATTTTAAGAGTTTAAATTCAAATTAATTACGATAAACTTTTGATTTTATGATTATTATTATTTTTTGTTTTTGTGTGTGAGGCAATTATGATATGCTTATCAATTATCATTATTTTCAAATATCAAACTCAAACTTATTCTAAAAACTCGAAAACTCCAACTCAAGATTATCTGTTTCAAATTTAATTTCTATATTTTAAGAGTTTAAATTCACATTAATTAAGATAAATTTTTAATTTTATGATATGCTTATCAATTATCATTATTTCAAAATATCAAACTCAAATTTAATTCATCTATCTTTAAAAATAAATATAGAAGAGGGAGTTGGAGGGGAAGAGAGTAAATAGTGACACACGTGACATGAGTAATTTTTGTTTCAAATCTTTTTTATTTTTATTATTAATTTTAGAATATTAGATAAAATTAAAATTAGTAAAGGATAAGTAAAAAATATTTATTTATGAAGAAAAAATATTAAAGAAAATTGAAAAGAAAAGAAATCACAAGAGCTATAATCGGAAGCATACTTTTTTTTTATTTAAATGTATTTTACATGTTTCATAATTTAAGTCATGGAATCCCAAATTAAATTTCTTTTTAAATAATGACGACTCGAATTCAAAACGATCATAAGTTACATATCTTTTGTCTAAATTCAAATTCTTTTTTTCTTTTTTAAAAAAAAATTTAACTCATATTTATAATAATATTTTATTTTTATATTATAATTACGGTAAACTTAGTCGTGTATAGTGTGTTCTATTACGATACCATTGAAAATGTTCAAACATTTCAATAGATTAAACGTTATAATTATTCCAAAAATTAAGCCAAAATATATTGGCCGAAAATTTTTAAATCAAGAAGACAACCTTTAACAAAAAATTATAATATCCCAACTGGTATAAACCATTTTTAATCATTTTTTATAATCGTGTAACAACAAATTTCGATTTTTTATAAGATTTAATGAAAATTCTTTCTTTTATAATAATGCCTAAAAAGCTATGAATGAATCGTGATTCAAATAAATCGATAGTTAATTTGATCAAGAACTTCCACATTCCAGAAAGAGTCCAAACTGAAAAAAGCAATAACAAAATCAAAATACGGCTAAAACTATAAAATTAACACGTCGGCGAGCCGCAAGAATCTCTCCGGGTTCTCTCAGTTTTGTCAGCAAAGACATATCTCCCCAAAACATTGGCCCATAATATGTTAATTTGTCCATTGCATCTATTTTTACTGCTAAAGTTGATACCAATGCTGCTCCTAATTTCCCTACAAATCCTCACATAATTACTGCTGAACTCTTCTTGGTAAAGTTGTTGCATAAGTTGGATTTTCATTGCCAAGAATAGACTGGGTTTCTTTCATATCTTTCAAGTTCAATCTGCATTTTTTGGATCAGACTTTCCTTCTACGCTTTCTCATAGTTAAACCCTCACTATCTTACCATTCCCAATTATTCGCCCCGAAATGTAATTCTACACCTTTATTGGCCTTTCATTTCCTAATCTATCTCGAGTTGCGCACAAAAAATTGATGGCAATTGCTAGGTTTGGTCGATTGGCTAAACGGTCTTACAATAAGTCCTATGGATTTTGTATGAAGTTGACTGCAGTTGTGATCTTGGGTCTGTGCTTTATCTTGGTTTGGTCTTTGTTTTCCCCAAATTCTCTTTCTGTAATCTCTCGAAGAGAGACTTTTGATGATATTGCTGAGCCCATATCTGGACATGGAGGGGCAATAACTCATTCTGGAGAGGGATTGAAGAAGAAAGAAATCAACAACTATGGTGAAGAAGAAGCTAATGAAGTCAAAAAGATTAATACTTTGGAAGGACAAGAGAAGAAAAGGAGTAATGGGTCTCCGCCATTGAAGTCCGGGAGTGGGAACAAAGATCACAAGAAAGTACCCAAAAGGGAAAAGCCTGGAAATGATTTGAAGCCACTGAAAGATGTTGACGAAGAGAAAGATGAAGGAACTGAGAGCTCTGAGGATGAAGAATTGAAGGATCAGAAGCAAAAAGAGGATGTGAATGGCAATGAAGAAGAGAGTGACAATGGTTTGGGTAGTGAAGGAGGCCAAATGGAAGGCGAGACAGATAAGCGTGAGGTAAATGAGGAAGGAGATAGTGATTTGGGCAATGCCTTGGAATTGGATCAGGAGGAGAAACTGGAAGATGATAATTTGGGGATGGAGGTCAGTACTACTCACAAGAAGAAGAAGAATTCGGGACCATTGTTTGATCCAAAACAACATTATGCTTGGAAATTATGTTCCACAAGAAGCAAGCATAACTACATTCCTTGTATTGACATTGAAAGTGGCATGGGAAGGCTGCAGAGTTTTAGGCATCATGAGAGGAGTTGCCCCAAAGCCTCTATTTTGTGTCTTGTTCCCCTTCCCCGTGATGGGTATGGAACCCCGGTTAGCTGGCCAGAGAGCAAAGGGAAGGTTTGTAACTTCTCCAGATTCTAAGTGACGGTGGTTACATTTTGATTTCTGTTCTTCTAAAAATCTGTATCTTGTGCAGATAATGTATAACAATGTAGCACATCCAAAATTGGCTGCGGTCATCAAGTCACAGAATTGGGTGATGGAAGCAGAAGAATATCTTGTTTTCCCACAGAATCAGTCAGTATTTAAGGGTGGCATTCAGCACTATTTGGAATCCATTGAGGAGGTGAGCTGCTGGATTTGGATTCCATATTAGTAGATTTCTTATGTTTTAATTTCTAAAGTCCATTGAGAGCTATTGAATTGTCATCTCATGATAAGGAGGCTTGTTTGATTTTGTGATAATTGGTTTGAAAATTTTATCCCTTTCTCCAATTGAGTTGCTCATGAAAGTTATTAGTTAAAAATATATGAACATTTGGTAGTTCTGGCCCTGCAAATAAAACTTTACTGAATATCTGCTCTTTTTGGATTCGTCACTTTGGACATATTTTCTCTATATTGGATCTTACTGTAATATCTAACCTTAACCAATGGCATTCTCAGATGTCAAGTCCCATTTGTGTTTGTTATGGAACTAGATTTCTGTAGAACTATAAGTTACTTTTAGTCAATGAGTTGGATTCAGTTCTAATCAGTGAACTACGTCTGAAATTAATTTGATTTGAACATGTAGATGGTGCCAGACATTGAATGGGGAAAGAACATTCGTGTAGTGCTGGATATTGGATGCAAGGATTCAAGCTTTGTGGCTTCTTTAACCGAAAAAAATGTGTTGGCCCTCACACTAGGTTTAAAAGATGACTTAGTAGACCTAGCACAGCTTGCCCTGGAGCGCGGTTTCCCTGCAGTAGTTAGCCCATTGTCATCACGCCGGCTTCCCTTTCCTAGTGGTGTGTTTGATGCTATTCATTGTGGTGAATGCAGCATAGCCTGGTATTCTAATGGTGTGTAGCTTTTCATCATTATTTTGCTTCTTTGTTTAATCATAACTTAAGAGTCAGTTGCATTAAAAGGGTTTGTTTTCAGGTGGCAGACTTCTTCTAGAGATGAATAGAATTTTGAGGCCTGGCGGATATTTCATCTTGTCTAGCAAACATGACAGCATGGAAATGGAAGAAGGTTTTTTCTTTTTCCCTTCCTCCCTAAGCATTCTAATCAAGCTGGAATCTTTGGCTTCTTCTGCTTTACCTTTTTGATGTTTTGTTATTACCCGTGCAACCGAAAAATGAATTGCTGATCTACCTCGAAATTGTAAATCCTATTCCAAGTTGTGATCGAACCTATATAACATGCTTATTATTGGGTTAAAAGTTTTCGTTTAGGTTGGTGGTTTATGGGAGTTGCTAAGGGTGGAGAAATGTAACTTTCAGTTCTTGGGTTCGATTTTCTCAAGGTTGCAAAAGTATTCGTGTAACTGATCAGTTCTTTACAAATAAATAACGCATCGCCAAACAAATTTTCTTCACATCAGAATTCAGACATGGTCTCTTCTTTATGCAGTAATGTTTTTCTAACACTTCTGATTTGATGCTGACATGTTATGACAGTAAGTAAAACCTTAATTCAAATGCATAGGCAACCTTAAAATGGCAAAGTAATTACTCCTCTGATTATAACAGATCTTTTAGTGATCTTGTTAAGTTAAATCCTATAACAGTAACAGTAGAAACCTGATGGAGGTGCACTGTTTCAGAGTATGGCCTCTTTCCCTCTATATATAGTCTTGAAGTTTACATTTGATTATTAACTTCATTGTATCACATTTTACAGGTATGTCCAAGATTACGGCATCTATTTGTTGGAATATCTTGGCTGATAAAAGTGATGAAGTGAGTGATATAGGTGTTAAAATTTACCAAAAGCCAGAATCAAATGACATATATGAACTGAGAAGGAAAAAAGTTCCACCACTATGCAAAGAGAATGAGAATCCAGATGCTGCCTGGTAAGATGCAACAAACTACCTTAGAGAACATCTGCTTTGATCTCTCTCTCTCTCTCTGTGACAAGATTTTTCTATTTGTGGGTTATAGTGGAAAGATTTTAGTTGCTTCTACATATATTATTCCATACGTTGCACCGAAATAGCACTGGTTTTCCATCCTTTGCCTCTTTGAAAGCTACATTATGGTTCATTTTCCACTCTATTGATGCAAAGTTTGAAACTTGTCTAAAGATCTAAATAGAATGTGAATAGATTATGTATCATCATTGATGATTAATTTATCCTTGTATTTCTTCATTTTGTTGTAACAGGTATGTTTCAATAAAGACCTGCTTGCATACAATTCCTTCTGCAATAGAAGAAAGGGGAACTGAGTGGCCAGAGGAATGGCCAAAGAGGCTTGAAACTTTTCCTGACTGGATTAACAATAAAGAAAAGTTGATTGCAGAAAGTGAACACTGGAAAGCAATTGTGAACAACTCCTATCTAAATGGATTGGGAATCGACTGGTCGACTATTCGCAATGTAATGGACATGAAAGCCATCAATGGAGGGTATGCTATTCAAACATCTAAAGGATTATATACCCTTTTCCCAAATTATGAATCCTTGGTTGACAGAAGAGGAAGAAGCCACTGTTCTAACTTTTTCTGTAGTTCTATTTTCTTCCACTTCCAGAATTTATACATCGCTTTCTGTAGGACTGATGGCAATCCTTGATGACAGATTTGCAGCTGCTCTGTCACAACAGAAGGTTTGGGTGATGAATGTAGTCCCTGTACATGCACCAGACACACTTCCCATAATCTATGAACGCGGCCTCATCGGCGTTTACCATGACTGGTGTGAATCTTTTGGAACCTATCCAAGATCATATGACCTCTTGCATGCTGATCATCTCTTCTCCAGGCTTAAAAACAGGTTGAAATCTCTGTTCCCTCTGTTAAGTCTTTTTTTTTTGGAGAAAATAGGCAGCTCCTGAGCTCAACATGGTTTGATGAGAATGTCTGGTTGCAGGTGTAAGCAACCTGTAGTCATAGTTGTCGAGATGGACAGGATACTGAGGCCGGGCGGGTGGGTAATTGTACGGGACAAGGTAGATATTCTTGATCCGCTTGAAGTGATACTGAAGAGCTTGCACTGGGATATTCGTTTGACATTTGCCCAGGACAAGGAGGGTATCCTCTGTGCCCAGAAAACCAACTGGCGGCCCTGAATTCGTTTGGTAAAAGCTTCATTTTTGCTGTCTTCTCGCCGGCTTGTACGATGATCACTCGGGCAAAAGATGGAGACCTAATCATCATCTCAGCCTGATTTTGCTGAAACACAGATCATACCGTTCATCCATTCCACCTCAACCAGATTTTGCAGGACGAAGTGGAGTCAAGATTGCACAGACGAATATTGATTGTTAAAAAACACACATTTATCAAAGATTGGAACTAAACCAAGTGGTTTTATGATCCTGTTTACTCAAATACATAGGGCCATTTCTGAAAGCTTCTATGCTGAAATTTTCTGTAGATTTCAAATTGCAATATCGTGTCAGAAAGATGATCTGCATGGCTTGTTAACATTTTCTGTAGATTTCAAATATCAACATCGTAAGTGTTTCGGATGGATTTTATGCTTGATGAAAACGAAAATGAAGCATTTTCATTCATGGAAGACAGCCATCATTATTTCACTCGAATCTGCTCAACTTATGACGCATACAAAGAATTTCACCATTCATTGATCTAATATACGTTCAAGAAGTAAACCAATATTAATAAACAGGGTTTGAACAAAAATGGCAGCGAGCCATGCAGCTATAATCATCATATTCTTGGAGTATTCCATTGCAAGAATCAATCAATTAGTGGAAGGAAAAATTTATACTTGTGGGCAAAAGATTCATGGGTAGTATCGCCGGCAGCCTTCTTGTTCTTGGGTTTTGATTAAAAATAAATAAAAATCGAGTTTTGAAATGCCCGATTGCGGAGGATGACGAGGCCGGGGGTGGTGGTAGGACGGTTGGAGGCGGCGCAAGTTTTCGATAAAGTTGCATCATGTTCTTGATACGCGCCACTTCCGGCAATCCTCCGGCATCAAATTTTGACGACTTTCATTCGTTTAAATAGTCGTCGGCGTCGCGCAGTGGGATTTGAGGCGGGGAATTTGTATTCGTTTCCGCCGGCGGTTCTTTTTTCCCTTTGGGAAAATGGCAATTTAGTCCCTTTATTTAGATCTTTTTCATTTGTGGCCCTCTTATTTCAAAAGTAATTACTTCGGTTCGTAAGATTTCTGAATGTTTTCAAAATTGATCTTCTTTTACCATGTTGTTATTTGTTTAACATAAATGAAAATTTTAATTGTGAATTATCATAGTTTTTTTTCTTTTTTCCTATTCTATTTTAGGATTTATTTATTTATTTTGCATAGTCTATAATAGGATTAAGGTAAAATCAAAGGACTAAATATGTAATAGTCGAGAAATAAGTACAATTATTGGGGAAACGCCAAAATATTTAATATCATCCAAGTGATGTCTGACTTTGTATTTAAACTAAAAGTTGACTTTTGTATGATGTTTTTTTTTTTTTTTTCTAGAATCATTATCCTTATAATTTATTTCCTCAACTTTACTATATTTCTCACTCACCTGATCCTTACATTTTAAGAAAATTAATTTATAGATTAATAAAATTGATTAACAGGTAAATTGCCTAACTTTAGAATTACTTTCTATTTTTTAAGCATTATAATTACTTTCTTAAATAGCTTTTTATCAAGTAATATTAAGGTTATTAAAAACTATTCATATTTATACCCCTATAATTTTATCAAACTATTAATATTTCTCTCAAGTTATTAAAAATCATATATATCCCTTTTGACCAACTAAATTTGTAACTTAGATGTTTGAGTTCGATCAAATGGAGAAGACTTAATTTTCATAACTTAAAAGGGTATCACTAGTGTGACCAAATCATATGAAAAATAAATATAATTCACTCTATAAAATAAGAACAATAATTAATCATCTCTGAGTAATGAAATATTATATTTACGTTTGATCAACACATTAACTTAGTTAAATGTCTAACATTATAATTACTTTCTTAAATCTCGTTTTTCATGTAATATTATTAAGGTTAGTGTCGAGGTACTCATAGCTCTTATATAAAATAAGAACAATAATTAATTATCTTGGAGTAATACAATACTGTCTTTACATCCGATCCACACATTAACTATCGTTAAATTATCTAACTTTATATTTTTATAAATCTCATTTCTCGTAAAATAACAGTTTACAAGAACCGATTAGAACTTTGATACAAAATAAAAACAATAATTGATCACTTGAGGAATTTGAAATTTGAACATATAAAAAAAGAAAGACATGTGAAAAAATTGTATTTCCTTTTTTGGAATATACAGAGCATAGAATTGTGAAGAGACTAATCACTTTCAGCTGAGTAATGCGGTAACGTTGTGTGATTGGAGTGGCGAGCACTAAACAGTAAAAAGCTTGTTGATAATGACGTATATATGATGTGTCACTGTACACCTTTCAAATTTGAGTTGGAGCCAAAATAAAAGGAGTATATTGCAATTTGCAAAACATTAATTTATTTTTAATTCAAACCACTTAGTTCCCTAAAGTATTGATTTGTTACAGTTTAGTCCAAATAATTCTTTCAACTAGGCAAAAAAGCCCTGCATACACGTTTTACCCAAAATAAACAGTAAAAAAACCCTAGAGTGAATTGTAAAAAAGGTCATCATACTTTGGTAAAGTTTAGGTTTTGGTCACTAACTTTTAAATATTCAAAAAAGGTCACTAACTTTAGCATTTGAATTTTAATTTTGGTCATTCCGTTAGAATGAACCGTTAAGTCCACTAACAATCCTATATTTGGAGGGTATTTTTGTCCATTCATTAATACTGTACACATACTGCTACAGTGCTACGGTGCGCGCTACAGTAACGCGCTACAGTTTTTTTTTTTTTAACGCATAGCATTTTTTTAAAAAAATACTTTTAAAAAAAATAATAATTTACTAAAAATACCAAAAAAATTTATTTATAATTCCACTCATCTATGCTACTTTATTTATAATTTAATCTACTAAAAATTTATAAAAATTATAAATAAAGTATCATAGATGAGCGGAATTATAAATAAATTTTTTTGATATTTTTAGTAAATTATTTTTTTAAAGTATTTTTTAAAAAAAGTATATTTTTTTAATAAAAGGCTATGCGTTAAAAAAAAAAAAAAACTTTAGCGCGTTACTGTAGCGCGCACTGTAGCACTGTAGCAGCATGTGTACAGCATTAATGAATGGACAAAAATACCCTCCAAATATAGGATTGTTAGTGGACTTAACGGTTAATTCTAACGGAATGACCAAAACTAAAATTCAAATGCTAAAGTTAGTGACCTTTTTTGAATATTTAAAAGTTAGTGACCAAAACCTAAACTTTACCAAAGTATGATGACCTTTTTTACAATTCACTCAAAACCCTATAGTGTTTAGAGCATATGTTAGTGGGATTCACGATAACATGTTCGTTCTCGTGATATAAAACTTGTCATACGTGATATTTATATGATGATTGACGAAATTGAAATTTAATTATTAAAATATATATAAAAAAATTATTATTAGAATTAAATATATCATGAATGATAAAATTTATAACTAAATTTATCGACGACCAAAACATTTATAATTGCACTAAACTATATTATAAAGATTATTCTTACATTTTTTCTTAAGTATTTGGCTATACATTATATATTTTATTTAAAAAATTGATTATTATTTACCGACTGCACATTATCTAATCAAATTAAATTCTCTTCCCATACATTGCTCATACCTATTTAATTTTTTAGGTCCCCATGTGGGGAGGGGTAAATACTTATCAATAAATTAGATATATTTTCTTTCATTTTTTACCGTTTTAAAAATTTACCTTTTAGGTAAATAATTGTGATCCAATTGAACACTATTGCAGCACAATAACGTGATAGACGATACTGTACTAGTCTCTTCTTTGTCCAATTTTACGCATTCATTCACCACCAATAAAGTCAGACGTCGCTATCTCCATGGGAAGTCTAAAAAAATACATTCCAAATCAAACCCCTATTTGAATAAATAATAACTAAAGAAAAAAGAATATGAATATGGTCAACGAAGAAATACAAAATAGTGCATATATATATGATATGAGGTAAAATTTAATGTTAACCCTAAACCCTAAAACACATTTCATTCTATTAATAATTTTTGTTGACATTCAAAGAAAAAATTGTAATTCCGTCAATTTCTATATCATGTGAACATCACATGGATTAATTTAATTAACATGACAAATTTTATACTGCGTTAGTTCACGCGTTATCGTGAACTAGTAAAAAATACGTGAGTCCATAATAACGTATCAATCTACGTGATATAAAATTTATCATTCATGTGGCGTCCATGTGACATAAAAGTGGACGGAATTACAATTCAATAATTAAATGTTAAAAAAATTGTTATCACACCAAATGTGTTGTGAATAACAAAATTTAAAACTAAATTTGTCAATTATTAAATATTTATGACTAAATCCGAAATTATATTACACTATATATAAGGTCTATTATTACATGTTTTCCTATACTCTTCAATAATAATTACTTCTATTGTCTCGAAATTTTTATACAACAATGTTTTTATTTGTTGAATAATAAGTAAAAAATAATAAGAAAAACGAGAAGAGTTGGATGATAGGGGAGGGAGGGAATATTGAGGGTGATTCCAATGGGAAGAGGAGAGTCAGAAAATGGAATTGTATTGGTCAGTTGGGGTGCCACCAGCAGCAGCAGCAGCAGCAGTGCAGGGCTGTGCAGTAAACCTAACCAAGTACCAAAGCAACACCTTCACATATTCATCCACACGGCATAGCCTCAGCTTCCTCAGAGAGAGAGAGAGAGAGAGAGAAAGAAAGGTAAATAAGGCATCGATTATATCACGGAAAGGTAAAGACATTGCTTGGGGGAAAGCATGGAGTTGGCAGAGTTTTTTTGCAGCCATCAGATAATGAGATGAGAGAAGATATCTCACACGGCTCCCTCAATTTCAATCCCATTTCCTCATATTACTCATTGCGTTATTCTCTATCCCTTTTCTTTTAATCTAATTGTGAAATCCGCTAATTCGTATTTAAGAGTTTAATTATGTTGTAAAATGGAGCATAATGAAAAGGGTTTGATGTGGGACAATAGAAATCCATATAGGGTTTGTAATTCGAATTTAAAAATTTAATTATACTATAAAATAGAGCATGACGAAAAGAATTTTATATGAGACGATATAAGTTTATAGTTTGAATTTAATAGTTTAATTATGTTATAAAATAGAGGTAACAGGAAGCATTTGATATAGGACGATTGAGCAAATACCGTTATTAAAATAGCAAAATCCAGATGCGAGCGAAAAGGATTTAATGTAATACGATAAAATAAATAAATACATTATTAAAATAGCGAAATCAGGATGAGAGGAAGATGGTCAGAAATCCGGCCATCAATCCATTAATCTCAACCACACCAGGTTTATATTATGGCTGAAAATATTGTTCTTCCGAGCTGGACTGTATTTGTCACATCGGACTCAATCTGTATCCCTAACTGTTCCCTCATCGTTTTAGAAAACAAAGAAGCACAAACCCGATTAACATAGCCCAGAGACCAGGACAAATCCATCAGTGTGGACCAACCCAAAGTTCTTGTTTTTTCACAGTTCTCCTCAAGTTTTTATTTAGTTACCCATTTTATTCATGACGACGACGACGATGAAGTAGATCAATTCAAGAAACTAGCTTTGGCATTATGTAATTAATGAAAAAAGGGATCTGAAAACTTCCAGTTTTAAAGCACTAAACATGGAAGTTTCCTGTCTATAATGACAGTTTAAGCTAAACCCCAAAAAGGGGGAGCTACATATGTACGATCGAAGAGAATCAAATCAAGAAAATGTCCCAAGTTTTAAAATGGGATTTATCTAATTAATCTTGAGCTGCTGTTAAAGATTAGGAAAAAAAAAAAAAAAAAAGAAGCTTACTGGGATGGAAAAATGGAAAGATAAGAGAAAATGTAAAGGGGAGGGGGTGAGGTCAATAATGAGGGGGGAGATGGGACCAAGTGGCAGGGCGTGGGAGAGGAAGAACATGACTCTGTCGGTTGTTTTTATGCTCAGTTGTTGTTAATCTCATCAGTTGTTTTCCACTTATCTCTTCCCCTTTCCTTAGCTTCATCACAAGCAACCAAGCTGTCTCTTGTTGCTTACATAGTTGGCCTGTCCGAACCTCTGCAACCAAAAAAAAAATCCCCCCCCCAAAACCACCTCCCTCCTCCTCCGCTCCCTCTTATCTCTTCTTCTTCATCTTCTTCTTCTTCTCCTTCGACCCTTTTCTTCTTATCTCATCTCCTTAGCAGCTTCTAGTAAATATAACATTTTTATTTATTTTTTTTTGAAAAGGAAAAAAACCCTTTTGAGATTCTCAAACATTAAACCAAACCCCGACCAAAGTGATGAGTTCCTAAGGTGGTGGAAGATATATATGCTGCTAGCTGCTGGTTCTTGAGGTAGAGTCAGGGCCCCATTTGTGTTCCTTTTTTTTTTACCTCTTGTTTTCTTCTTTCTTTAAACAACCCCTCTGATAAGCTTAAAAAAAAAAAAAAAAGGGATTACTCAGATGAAATGAAGCTTCTCTCCCCCGCCCCTCTTTAGATCTCGGTTCTTCTGTTATTAGAGTAATTTATGAATTTTGGCGATATGGGTTTCTGAAACTAGCCTGCAAGAAAACTTTTTTTGCATAATTAGAAGTTGTAGTGTATCATGAATGTTGCATAAGATATAAGCTAGGAAGACTTCTTGGCCTGAAGAAAGAAGTTAGATTTATGCAATTATAGTAGGCTACTCTAGTATCCTTGTCTGAAAATTTTGTAGATTTTTAAGAAGATTAATGTCGTCCTAGAATATCTAGGTCTGGCCATAGCTTCTTGACCAAGAACTGGTCCATAAAATACCGCTGAGAGTAATTATTGCTGGGGAGTGGGAGAGTTGCAGAAGAAGAAAAAAATGGCCCTAGCTGGAGAAGAAAAGGAAATGAGAATGCCTGGTTCATTAGGCGGCTATGACCCTCTTGATAACATGGACCATAACCACCACCACCACCACCACATTCAGCCGCAAGACCCACAACTGATTCAGCAAGAAAAAGCACGAGGTAGTGGTGGCGGTGGCGGCGTCGGCGGTGGTGGTGCAATTGCGACAACTCCGCTTAATTCAGGCGGCGGATCTAAACCGAAATTGCTATCTGGGTCGGCCTCCTTCGGGAGAAATAGTAATGCTAGTAGTAATAATAATACAAGGTACCGGGAATGCCTGAAGAACCACGCCGCCAGCATCGGCGGCAATGTGACTGACGGGTGCGGCGAATTCATGCCCAGCGGGGAAGAAGGAAGCCTGGAAGCCCTCAAATGCGCAGCTTGTCACTGTCACCGTAACTTCCATAGAAAAGAAGGCAACGGGGAGAATAACAACGCCATTGTGTTGCACCAGCTTCAGCTCCCGGCGCCGGCGCTTCCATCTCCATCAATGAACCACCATCATCATCATGGGAATCACTGGACGACCACGATGGTTCAGCCCGTGAAAATGGCGGCGTTCGGCGGAGGAGGAAGCGGAGGCGGAGTTGGAAGTGCAAGTGCAGCTACAGATTCATCAAGCGATCAAGAACTGAACTTCAACGCTTTCCAGTCAACCTCCGTGCCTCCGCCACCGCAATTCGTTCTTGCCAAGAAGAGATTCAGGACCAAATTCTCCCAGGATCAGAAGGAAAAGATGCTGGCATTTGCAGACAAGCTCGGGTGGAGGATCCCAAGGGAAGATGACACTGAAGTTCAGAGGTTTTGCGCAGAAGTTGGGGTGAAAAGACAAGTTTTTAAGGTTTGGATGCACAATAACAAGAATTCTGCCACGAAGAAGACGAACCCATCTCAAGAACTACAAAATTGAAGCAGGTTTGGATTTTGGATTAATTGGATGGCATGCAGTAGTAGAAGAAGAAGAATGGGATTTGTTTGTATAGGGAGAAAGAGTAGAGAGTCATCAATGGAGGATTCTGGGAATTATTTTCAGTTCTTGATTATAAATTAATTACCCCGATTTATGTATGATTAATTTTCTGTTGAGATTTGCATCTTTTTTTCTTTTTCTTATTCTTATCTCCATTATCAGAATTCAAATAAGGTTTAATCTTAGAATTGTGGGTGTGTTTGTTTTTTAAAGTTTTTATTCTAATTAAAGGGTGGAACAATTTTTGTGCTCTCAAATATTTTCTCTTTTTTTAGTTCCATTCTTTGTGATCTTCACCATTTTTTCATCTTCCTTAATAAGATAATTAGGGTGTATTTGTTGCGAGACTTGATAATGAAACAATCTTAAAATGATTAAATTATTTTTTAATGTATTTATTGTATTATTAATTTTTTTTTCTAGTAAAACAAAAACAATCACAATACTAACAATATCTCTTAAAAAAATACACCCTTAACGTTAAGGTATATAAATTTTTTTTGAAGCATTAAGTATATAATTTAAGAATAAAGTATTATCTAATTTAAGTCTTTTAAAATTAAACCTCTCCCCTAGCAAATCTCATTTCTCTAATTTATTAAAACTTTATGATTATATTTCGATAATTTAAGTTAAAATTTATATTAAGAGTATAAAAATATTTTATGAAAAATAAAGTTACTTTCAAAATATTTAACATAGAACAAAGAGTTGTACTTGTTTTCCCATCAACCCTTATTTAGGAAGGTTTTTTTTAGAAAGGAGAAAAGTACCAAAATGAGTTTGAACACATCCCTATATCATTTCTATTGTTCTTCTCCTTTAATTTTAATTTTTATTTTTTATTCTCTTGCTTTTGGTGGGTTAATTAATATGCTAATTAAAAAGGGATGTAGTAATTGCAAACCTTGAGAAGGACTGTTTAGACATTAAAATTGAAAAGGGCATGAAATCTTTATCATATGAAATTAATGAAAGATACGAGTATTATTTTTTATTTTTTTTGGGATTTTGTAAATATTTTTTAGTGTGTAAATTTGAGTTTCTTTTTTTAAATTTAATTTTATAGGAGAATATGCAACTAGCATTGGGTAGATCCATAGAATAACTATGTTATATTTATTACATCACTCAAAACACTAACAAAACGGATTAGATTGCTAATTGAGAAAATAACCCTTCTCACTTCTGGTTCTGTTGTATATGTTAGGGGTGTGCACGGTTCGGTTTTTTGACCAAACCACAAATCGAAATTGAACCGTGAGCAACGAATTGATGGTTTTAACAAACCAATTTGAATGTCCACGCTTCAAAATCGAACAAATTCGAACTACCATAAGCAGTTTGGTTCAGATTGGTCTCACAGTTTGGGCCAAATTTTTGGGTCTATATTTTAATTAGAGCCTGTGATTTAGCGGGACTGACAGAGGTGGCGAGAGACCGCCTGATTTAACGACGAAATGAAAAAGAAAGGATGAGCAAAGAGAGGATGTCGTCGGGACAAGGACTTGGGAGTAGGAGATGTGGTTAGAGAAGATATCGTTTTGCCGATTGGATGAAATGGAGTGGAGCCGAGAGCGTAGGCGATGGTGTTGATTTGCAGAGGAAAATTAGAAATTTAGGTATTTGACTTTGATATGGGAAAAAAAGAAATGGAAAGTGAAACTAAGTATCGGAGTTCTGATTTTTCAATTTAGTAAAACAAATAATAATAAATTAATATACATATTACTTAATAAATATAATATAAATATAAAAAATAAATATATTTAAATAAAATATACAATTTGGTTCGGTTTGAACCGATTTGAATTATCATAAACCGCAAACAGAATCGTTCAATCGATTTTTGAACTTTAAAAACCTTCGAATTGTAAAACATTTTAAAAACCAACCAAAAACTAAAATATTGAACGAATTGAATCAGTTTCACGAATTAGATCCAACTAGGCACATTCACATATATATATATATATATATCTCGATGTGAGGTTCTAATTATATTCAAATTCGAGTTTATCTATTTTAACTAGTTTGCACTAGGAGTTCATTAAGTGATGAGAGAGAAAAATAAAACATAAAAATCGAATAGGCATCCTTAGAAGGGAAAACATTGAAGGAATCGAAGTGAGAAAAGACATGTTGGACTTGGACTACATGTGTAGTAGGCTGACCCAGACCTAGACCCATGCAAATTACCTTAATGTTCACACACCACGTACACATTTTTGGTCCACTATTATTTTTACTCTTTCCCTTTTTTATACAAAACATTTAAGATTATCAGTACAATGATCAATTATTATTATTATTATTATTTTTTATTTTATCACAATTTTTTTTTTTAAAAAATATTATTTATCGATTAAAATTCTATCGTTAAATCTGGGTCGTTTGAAATTTTTAAAAAAAATTTTAAATGTTTTTCAAATGTCCCAAAAACATGGCATTATTGTCTACTTTTCTCTTTTTGTTCAATCAGGTCGTGCAATTGTACACAAAGATAAGGTCCAAAAGGACTTGTTTTATGAATTATGAAAATAATATCATTCAAATACTTGTTTGCTTTTTCTTTTTTTTTTCTAAAGAAAAAATGGGATTTTTTAAAATTAAAATATAAGTTTCATTTTTAAACAGAGATGATACCACTATATAAATTATTGAATGGGAAATGAAAAAAAAAAAAGATTTTTTAGAGAAAATTAATACTCTTTCGAAACTTGTATATAAATTTAAAATAATCAACGTTAGTTTAAGAGAATACTATATTTATTTTTTATTATAACTTATCTTTTTAAAATTAAATATTTTATCATACTAAAACTCTAATAATTTGAAATTATATTGAAAATATCACTTCTAAAAAACCATGCATGGGGATGTAGCTCAGATGGTAGAGCGCTCGCTTAGCATGCGAGAGGTACGGGGATCGATACCCCGCATCTCCATTTTTCATTCTTCCAAAATTTATTTTCTCCCCTTTTGCTTCTTTTCTTTTTTGGGTTTTTCTTGCTCGGCTTATTTTCTTATTAAGCAAAGCCCAGAATCAAACACAAGAACACTTCCAGGTTCCAAATATGCAATATTTGTACACCACAAAAGAACATTTTTCTTCTATATTAGATCAAGAACAAACAGTACAGTTTACAAAAGATGATTATATATTTTTTTATTTTTTGCATATACCCATATGGACACTTTATATATGTATATATATTTATACAACACAGAGGATAATAAAAACCACCTTCAACACAAAATCCAAGTTTTTTTCAGCATCAGTAATCTGCCTTTCTTTCTTTCTTTCACAGATTTCTGACTTGTAAATTGTACAATCCTCTTTTCATCTGGGGTATTGGAAGATTTGTCATTTACTGCAGTTTTAGATTCTTCAGAAGCCTGCCAGTTGATCCAAAGAAAAGCAGAGGCATAAGTGTTAGAAGTTGACCTCATCTGTTGTTTTTTTAAATAATCCTAAAATCCCTTGCTGGTGTTTGCTCTTTTGTCAAACCAAGAATAGTACAGCATATTCACCAGATTGATTGTTTCACTGTGGGGGATAAATTTTTTTAAAATTTTCTTCCTTAAAGTTAATGTCTCACAAATGCTGTACAACAAAAAAGGGCCCCTTTATCTTCTCATTCAAGGGTTGGTTGTAGTCTACTGTGTGGTAAAACAAAGTTTTTCATTTTCTTGAAGAATGATACTTGTTATGGCTGTTTTATCATCATTTTGGGGCTGCTATCTTAAGTTGAGCAGGGTTTTTGAGATTACTGAAGGATATTAAAAAGGGATTTTGCTTCCAATTTCAGTGATTTCAGAGGCATCAAAATGCAGAATGATCTTTTGGTGTTCTTGGAAAATCCCCAATGAGATAGTAGTAGTAGTAGTACCTCTGTTCATTGGCATATGATCCTCTGACATTGCTTCCAATGGACCTGTAATTAGGCAAAGGGATTTGGTCTGTTTCTATTTGCATGATATCCTTGACAAGAACCTCATAGTGTCTCCTGACTTCCTCAGCAGATTTGCCACCCACAGCCCTGGCAATGTTGTGCCAGCGGTCAGGTGTGTCCTTGTCATACATAGCCAAAGCCTCTTCAAACTGCTTGTTTTGCCTGGCAGTCCATGACTGAGCAGAGCTGCGCGAAGATGTCATGGAGCTGGAAGCCATTGATTGATTTTTAAGACACAGAAAGAAACTCAATCAAAGGCCAAGAACAAAAGGGATGGATGGCTATATGATGACGTGCAATGCAGGCTGACTCAAGAGGAAAAAGACTAACTTGGAAGGAAGGAATGAATGAAGGAAGGAAGTCAAGGGATGATGAGTATGGAGAAGAAGTATGGCTAGCTGAGCTCCTTATAAACTGGAGGGAAAGGTGGTGGTGATGGTGGTGGGGTTATGAGCAAGTTGGGTGGAATAATATTTGCTTTGAATATCTAACTGGAGGAGGGTACAAAATACTCTTTAAGATGGTGATTCTTGTGCTTCGAGGAGAGCCACGAAACAGCATGAGAGTGAAGGGGGGATTCAATTCAATGGAGGGAGGGAACAACAAACAAGGGTTCTTGAATTTCTGTTCTTCCAAAGGCCTTTGAAAAGTCATTTTCTTGTCTTTTTTATAATATCAGCAGATCAGGTCAGGCCAAGCCAAGTGGGATTTTTTGTTTTGTTTTTTGTTTTTCTGATCAGTGATTACTGAGATTACCTTACCTCCCCACTCAAAATTTCAAAAAAACCTTACTAAATCAGAATCTAAAGATTGAGGTGTCAACAACAAGGGAATCAGAATTGACCCCCTTTCCCCTCAACTAGCCCTTTTTTTTTTTGTTTGGTCCGAAATCTTGGTCGGCAAAATCAACCCTAATAATCCATGAGTATGGTCGTCTTCTCGGGAAAAATTTCTTTTTAAATTTTTGTTTGTATTGACATACTCATCTTGGTTGACAAAACTAATCCTAATAAATCGTCGATAATTCATTCGAAACTCCCATTTCATGCTACTAAACTTTTTCGAAATTCATCGTTTAATCACTCTTCAGCAAATTTTACAAATAATTTGGCAATTCTTAACTCATCGCCCCCCTCCTAAAGGACTGACAAATTGTTATCCATGAAGGATATTTATTTATCCAAATATCCATAAATCATGGGAAACAGAGATGGAATGGAGCTCGACGTTTTATCTTGATCATATATTTGCCCATCATCTTGTATTATCTTATCAAATCTATAATAATAAGAACACGCTACCCCCAAATCCAACAAAAATTACAAGCCAGAATCTGAGCAAAAAAACTTTGTATCTTTCTAAATATATCCTTACTTCAATCTTCAAGCTGATAATAAGAACAAGTTCCCTCAAATTTCTCCATGATTTCTGCTTTCCTGCTTATCATCACTAAACTTGCGAATAGTGTCATTACGACATTCCAAGGTTTTCAGCATGATGTTTCTTGAGATGGGCTGATCCATTGCCTGCTATATTCTCTCCAGATTTAGCAAACAAAGCTTCCATGGGTATTCTACCCAATAATTCAAGCAAACCGCCAAAGCATTCCCAACTAATTGCTCCTTCCATCCATCTTTAGTTCTTTTAAATCGATCCCGTTTTCAAAATAATAGTCGTATTTCCTTTCCAAATCCCAAGATAGAGTCAAATTGTGAATATCATGGTCTACGTGAACTTCTATCTAGCTACCATTAAAACTTTCCATTTACATTCAAGAGTTCTTATATGTTTCCATTTGAGGTCCGAAAAATGGACCAATTCCTTTGCTTAGGAACACATACAACGCATTTTAACTCCACATATTACCCCTTCATTCATTTTAACGTTGTCGGTCCATAATTTTTAGGGCTCATTGAGAAAGTAGAGATTCTTTGGTGCCTTAATAGTTAATACCACTGGTTTGCCACCTTAATCAAATTGATGATCAGAATCCAGTGAGATTCGCACTAAACATGATCACTAACGTATGGTTGGTTTTCGTTTGAACCGGAAGAAGAATATGATTCCTTATCATGCTAATAAGTTTATTTAAAAAAAAAAAAAATACATGAACACGCCTCTTGAATTTAAAAGAATGGATTCCTAATTTGGAAATTAAACGTTGTTCTTTGCTGATGCTCTTTTTAAGCAAGACATTTGGGGAGTCCTATATAGTACTATCCTGCACTACTTTCCCTTTTTTTTTTTTGGGTCACGAGGAAGCTTATCGGCCGTTTTCTTGACCGTTTTAATACTAAATATTGTGAATGGAGAAAATATTAATTGTTCACTTTTTTTTTCTTTTTCGAAAGTTAAAAGAGTTGGTCTAAATCTTAATACTAAATATTGTGAATGGAGAAAGTATTAATTAATGTTCAATTTTTTTATTTTGGAAAGTTAAAAGAGTTGGTCTAAATCCAATGAGAATTAGTAGGAGAAAAAATAATGGGAAACTGAAAATATAGGAGAGCTTCATAAAGAATAAAGGAAAAGAAAACCATATGCAAGATAGATACTTATACTTTAGGGTGCAGACTAAGACTAATACTAGTAGGAGTCAATCAGTCGTCCGGCTGACTGGGTTGCCTTTCTTTTATGAATTCCCATCAAGCTGGCTAATTCCTAGGGTTAGATTCTTGATAATTTTTTTTTTTTTTTTTTTTTTGATTCTCATATGCATAACCCTAAAGAATAGTTTGAGTTAAATCTTGTTATGAACGAGAGGTATAAGCTACTAGTGGCGGAACCAGTATAGAGCATGAGGGTGCAACATGATTCGATTGTCTCCATTCATCCATTCTTAACATTCATTTCCTTTTGTTTTCCCTATCAAATTAGCACTTTCATCTCAAAATTTCTATATTCGTCATTGTCGGCTACCTACAATCAAGGGATCATAGGTTTAATTTTTTTTCTATAATAACAAAAATAGATAATTGATTCGGTAATAGTTAGAGGAATGATTTATCAAACGGTAGGAAGACAAACAAGAATGCGCATATGTATGGAATCTTAGCAATTTCCTCATTTTTATCCCTATAATAGTTTAAGTTGTTAAAAAAAGACCATTGTATTTTAATTAAAATTGAGATTTTGTAATTAAGTACAGTAGTACAGTACTATATCGTCAACCCATCAAAGGCGCATAATTGCAAGGAGTAAATAATCACGACTCTAGTAACCACAATCAACTATTAATTTCTCATATTTTCTTGATCATTTACTTATTTTTGGCTGTTTTCATTATTTCATAAGGATGTACACATAAATCATTGATATTTTATAATTAAATTTTCATTTATATAACCATTAATATAGTCTTAATATTAAGTTAATTATTTAATCGACTCAACTCAATTGTTGGTCAATAATTATTATGGAACAAACACAATTTGAATCTTTGACTATTAAAAAGACTAATAAATGTTTATTTCCATCTCAAATTAAGTACTTATTGTATTGATACTGAATGTGATCAAATATATCAATAAATTGACTATTAATTTAAAACGAAAAAATATATAATAATAAATAAACTCGACTATTAATTTAAGATGGAGAAATAAATCGTAACAAATGAAGTTGGCTACGTAAATATAAGAATAGCCAGAAATATTCAAACTTGAGTTGCTTTCAATCTGGAAGATTGTATATATAGCTATCATATATATCATCAATGATGAGAGGAGTCGCGATCCAACTCCAGCTTTTCTTTTTCTTTTTTCTCTGTGAATGGATTAAGAATTTAAGATCCAGCTGGGGAGACTATGACCAAAAAACAATTATGAAGAAACCCTGAAAACGAAAGCAAATGTTGATCCTTGTGGCTATGGCCGCCCTCAGCTTGCTGCCTCTTTGCCTATCAACATTTGAGAAGTCGTCCAAAGCCAAAGCCAAAAGTTGGATAATTCCCTTTTGTTTTTGGACAACTTGCTTTGATTTTGGGTCCTGCTCAGATCTTAGTTGATTTTCTTGCCAACATGCAGGGTGGGAGGAGCCCTTCATCTCTCTTTTACCATGATAATAACATTTCATGAACAAATTGATATTGATTTAATCGGTAATCTATTATATTTAATATTACTTAACTTGCTCTATGTGGTCGTTATAGTTACTTTACTTTACATATATCAACACATAAATCGTACTGAAATATTTCACTATCATCAATATAGACAGAAAGATTTCGCCATCATCAATATAGAGGCAAATTTGAGATGAGAGAATCTGGTATATATTTATATCAAGAATCCTTATCTTTTGAAATCCCATCAAAAAGAAAGTCCAGCATTTTTGATCTTCTGTTGTGATCTTTGGGTTCTGAGATACTCTCCATATGATTGGAAGCTTTGCTTATAACCTACAACAATTGGAGGTAAAGTCAGAATTCTTTTTGACATATGCAAGATGCTCCCCCATCAACTTTAAACACTATATTCCATTTTGAATTAAAAAGAGTTCTACTTGTAATTAAACTTTTATCTATTTAGAATTGACTTATTTTATTTTTTATCGTGACCCTTGGTCAGTCCCAACCTTGTGAGCATAGATAATGGGTTAACATAGTGGTGTTGTGATAGAGGCGATACCATCGTCTTCAACAAGATCTGTATGAGATGGAGTGGAAAGAAAGAGAGTATTGCACTAGTATTGATTAAGAAAGGGTATTACTAAACATTACTATTTTTGGACGGTTTTGTTTTTTTTACCAAATAATATTTTAAAAAGAAAATTTTGCATGGGTTGGACATGTTTTTCATTCTAATTGAGCGTTTTTTATCCAACCGAGGTGAGAGGCAGACAGGCAGCCATTCCCAAGGATAGCCCACACCTACGATGACCAACATGACCTACAGCTACATCAGTCACCCTAGATGACCGAGACCGATGTAACTGTCGGTCGCCACCCAGATTGACCCGTAACCTAGTTGGTGACAACAGGAAATTGAGAAAGATGTTTAAACATGGTAACATGCATGGTTAATATTGAGGTTGAAATATGCTAAGAAAAGCTTGAAAGGCACACTTGGGAAAGAATCTTTGAAACGATAGTAAGTTGAGGAACAAAAATCTCTATTGGTTGAATCCACACAAGAGGGAAAAAGAGGATATTATTTGGTGATGAAATGTTCCAAAAGATAAGGAGATAGAAAAGTGATGATGTTTGTTCATCCCCCAAACTTTGGGCTACTACTACTATATATGTTCATTCCATTGAGCATTAGATGATGGGACATAATTCATTTGGAAAAAGTCCTTCCACAATCAAAGGTGTTTTGTTCAATTAATTTCTCATTAATTTTCTCAATTAAATTGGAATCCACATTATATACTCTTTTCAATTTTTTTATATACGCTACATTCAAAAAAAAGAGAATTTTATTTTTTATTTTAACCTTTAATACGAAGTTAGAATTGTCAATTCTGATTAAGAAATAGCAAATCATCTTGATACTTTTAAATCTAGAATTCAAGATATGAAATTATATTGATTTATTTTAAAATTTTTATTTCGGTTAGAATTTAGTTATTCGCAATCTATAAAATCCCGTTAAGCATTCATAACTGAATCGATTAAATTGACAATTACTTAGTTAATGATTTCGTAAATTCAATACATCATTCAATTAATAAAATACCATTAATACACATAAAAAATTAAAAAATGAGATAGAGAATCTCATTTGCTATTTATATATTCATTCATTGACCTGTTTAGTTATGGGCTCAAGTAGATTTACTAGACAAAGAATCAAGGGAGTGTGATGAAGATTCTTTGCCATTTTGCTATTGCCAGAATAATTCTTTGTTTATGTAATGCTTATATTCTCATATATATATATATATATATATATATATATATATATATATATTTCGAAGGAGACCTGTCTAAAGTTTTAGACGCTATACTACGGACATATGCTCATATATTAATCTTAAGGGATCCTATGTGTTTTTTTTTTTTTTTTTTTTTGGTAGTTTTTTCAGTTTTAAATTATTTATATTTAACGATAACGATAAAATTTTAATTAACATGCAATATTTTTTAGATGAAGAGTAATAATAATAAAAATAATCATAATATTTTTAAAATTAAATGATGATTAATTCTTAATTTATACTACTAATTTTAAATATATTATAAAAATTGGAGGGAATATAGAATAGTGTTGAAAAACAGAAAAAGAATCTAATTGGGCCTTTAAGTAAGTGGGCTAGGCCCATTATCAACAGCCTAATATTTGTAGGCCTCCAAATTAATCCAACTCAAATCCCAATAGGGTTTTGGACTCCTAAACCCCTTCGGCCTCTCCGCCTGAATCATCGTCTCTCCCAAAGCCGAATTACACTGCACCACACAGCTGACCGGAGGGTTCAGAGATGAATCTCAAAATCTTGTTTTTCCGGCATATAGTCAGAGAAATCTCAAAGTATAACCGCGGGTTGTCATCATCATTGCATAAATCCTACTGGGATTGTACCAAAAATGCCGCAATCGGGCCATTTTCTTCCCTCACAAGTCCATTTCAAACCTCGGCAGCTGAATTTCGCGGATTCCATCGTCAACCCAATTGGTTTTCCACGAAATGTATCCATAGTTTGCAAGAAACCAATTTGAAGGACGATTCGGGGGATGAATCGGAGGAGGATGCGGCAATGAACGAGTTCTTGTCAAGATTTGTTTGGATTATGCGTGGGAAGCTCTCTGAAGCTTTTCCGGAGAGTGATAAGACTACGATTGATGCCATGCTGATGATAATCGTTGAGAAAGTTGTATCAGAAATGAAAAAGGGCGGTGTTGAGCAGATGATTGCGGGTGGTGCAGCTCCTCGTGTGGAGGATTTTAGTGCGGACTTATGGAAAACAGTGCTGGAGGTTAGTAATGTTGTTTTCCATGATATGCAGAAAGCCCAGAAGAAGGAGAAAATGAAGTACTTTTTGCAGTCTGAGGAAGTTAAGGTTATGAGTAGGTTTGCTGGGGAGATAGGCATCAGGGGGGATATGCTTAGGGAGCTTAGATTCAAGTGGGCTCGAGAGAAAATGGAGGAAAGTGAGTTCTATGAGAATTTGGAAAGATTAAGGAAAGATGCAGCCCAAGAAGAAATGAAATCCGAATCAAGTGGCACTGCTCAAGAACGGATTTTAATTGAGGGTAAGGTTGAAGAGAATGTGGAGGAGGAGAGTCCTACAGTTTTATCACTTCCTAAGAGGCATGGCAAGTTGAAGTATAAGATTTATGGTCTTGACTTGTCTGCTCCAAAATGGACTGAGGTGGCTGATAAAATTCATCAAAGTGAGGAAATCAATTGGCCTAAGGAAGCAAAGCCAATTACTGGGAAGTGCAAAATTGTGACTGAGAAAATTTTTTCTTTACAAATGGATGATGATCCATCCCAACTTTTAGCTGAGTGGGTTGAGCTTCTCCAGCCTAGCAGGGTTGATTGGATTGTTTTGCTTGATAAATTGAAGGAACAGAACTCTGGCTTGTACTTTAAGGTATGGTTACCCTCTGAACTTGCTTACCTTGTCTTGTTTTAATCTTTTCATACTGTAACTAGTATTTTGACTGGAAGGCAGTTCTTGTCCTGTGACGTTTTCTCTAGTTATTTTCATTTCTATGCAATAATATTAGCCATTGTTCACAAAAATATTCTGAACAAGTTCTTATTGGAAATTTAGTTCTCTATACATCTACATATTGTGAATTAGAAGTTATCAAATGGCAAGATTCTCCTGAGACTATTTACAAGTGGTATAGGATGAGTGTTATTTTATGATATTTTAAATCAGATCTCTGATTGGTTCAATGTTGGTCAACCAGAGCCAGAGCTGATTAAATAAAAAGTTACTTCCTTGCATGACAACAAGGGTGGAGCTTTAGGCTCACGCAGTTGTTGCATGATTGGATATTTATGTTTCTGTTGTTGATGTGTTACCTGCTTCAGATTGCAGAACTTGTACTTGCTGAAGATTCCTTCAAAGCAACCATACGTGACTATTCAAAACTCATTGATGCCTATGCAAGTGAAAGCCGACTTGAAGATACTGAGAGAATTCTTAAGAAGATGAATGACAATGGAATTTCACGTGATGTACTAATGTTGACCACTTTGGTTCACATGTATTGTAAAGCAGGCAACCTTGAGCAAGCCAAAGAGGCATTTAAAACCTTGAAGAGTCAAGGATTACGGCCAAACATTGGGTTATACAACTCAATGATAATGGCTAACATAAATTCTGGCAAGGTCCGGGATGCCGAGAAATTACTGAAAGACATGGTGGACATAAATGAGAATATTAAACCAACTGAGGATATACTTATGGCTTTGCTTAGGTCGTATGCTCAATGTGGTGATGGTGAAGGAGCCCAACGAATTGCTGCCACTATGGATTACCTAGGTTTTGAGCGAAGTTTAGAATTTTTTACATTGCTTGTTGAAGCATGGGGACGGGAAAAGCCTAGTACAGCAAGGCAACAATTTGATTACATGATCAAACTCGGGTATAAACCAGATGATAAGTGCACGGCCAGCATGATTGCAGCTTACGAGAGGAAGAATTCATTGGATAAAGCTTTGAAACTCCTACTGCAGCTGGAGAAAAATGGCTTTGAACCTGGAATTGCTACTTACACTGTTTTGTTGGATTGGTTTGGTAAGTTGCAGCTTATTGACGAATCTGAACAGTTGTTACATAGGATAGCTGAGCTAGGAGAGGTCCCTCCTTTGAAAGTTCACATAAGCCTCTGTGCCATGTACGCGAGTGCTAAAATTGAGAAGAAGGCTCTTCAAGCTCTTGGAGTTGTGGAGTCCAAGAAGGATCAGTTGGGGCATGCAGATTTTGAGAGGATTGTAATCGGGCTCAATGAAGGAGGATTTCGGAAAGATGCTGAAAGGATGTATAATTTGATGGTAGCTAAAGGATTCACACTATCTGATGAATGTCGAATGTCATCAACATGGCATTCCAGACCGGCAAGAGCAAACAAACTGAGATAGTAAGGCGGCATTTTAAATGCTCAGTTTTTTTGTGAGTTCATGGTGTAAATGGTTGTTGCCGAAATTGTTTACAGATATCTATGCTGAAGCCCTTCACATCAGTACGTTTTTCTGAAGTTGAGTTGTGTCTTTGCCTTGTTCTTTTGTCTGTAAAACACCCAGAAATGGTCCTCCTTGACTTTAAAGTGGCAACATCCTACTTTTCTTGAAATGGATACCTTGTGAAAGATGATACCTGAAGTTCTGAGGCTGTACAGAGTTGAAAAAGAGAAAAGGCCTTTTACTTAACTTTTGGCCTATTGATGCTTGAGTGGTCTTATTAGAACTTTCAGTGTTGTTACGGAGCGTAGTTTTGATGGCAATTTACTGACCTTACCTGAAGTTCCTAATAAAAATTTCAATTTTGCATATTAATTTAATGTCACCACAGGAGTCTCAGTTTGTTGTAGACTTTGTAGTGGTTTTATTTTTGGGTTGGTGGCTACATTTGCTGAAACCATGTGAAAGCGAAACCTCATACATAAATTTTTCATAATGTCAAACAACAGTTGATAGTTGTTAAAGCCCTTGGTAATGGCATCTGAGTTAGACACATATTGTTAAATTTCTGTACAAGGTTCTTTGCTTTCTCAACCTGATGATCCTGCTTCTTGGTTCTGTTCTGTATGACTTGGATGGCTGTAATTGCTGATTATATACAGGAGTGAATGCTAATAGTATTCGCCTCTAATGTATTCGTTTAGCCGCTTCATATCTCCACTTTGCTGCTCTACCACTGCACGTACGACATCCACTATAGAAATCATGCCGATTACCTTCCCATCTATCACAGGAACATGTCTTATGTGGTTCTCTGCAATTGTCAGGAAGTTGTTAGCTGGTAATGTGTAGTGGCAGAGATAGTAACAAGAACAGTTTCAGGATCTCTGGTATTCAACTTGTATTGTATTGAACTTGAACTTGCCTGTCATGAGCTGCATTGCTTGGAGGACATTGGTATCTGATGTCACTGTTATTAAGCTCTTCTGTAGTGAAGAATGAAAGTTGGTACTCAGGGAAAAATGATGAAAAGATATTGAAGCAACATGCTGTCATAGGATAGTATTTTGGAGCATTTACCTGATCAGTCATGATTTCTCCAACTGTTGTGTATTTGGAGGATCTGTCCTTCACAATAACTTTCCTCAAATAGTCTGTTTTTGGCAATTTGATTAACATTTGCATGAATGTTAAGTTGTGCAGAATTAAAAGCATAAGTTTCCAAATCATTGCATTTCTCAATTTCAGCTTCAGCAGCAATTCTTGTTCTTCCTAAGAGATTAGATTATTGAATGAACAATGTTGGAGTGATGGGGAATTACCTCTTTCTGTAACAATACCAGCAATCAACTGTTGCTGTCCTGGTTTAAGAACCACCAGAGATCCAATATTATTCTGTGCCATCTGCAACAACATCATTGTTTCTTGACTGAGTTAGCCTGAACAAAAAGATACAAGTAACTGACTTATGTAAGTAATGATTCTGCAGGATTGATGCAAACTGACTTGCTTGACAGCATCGTAAACAGTGTCATCCGTTCTACAGCAAAGCCAGGATCCAACTGTTTCACCTCCCTTCGTCATTAGTAATTGCGACACCGCGATATTCTCCAGTCCTTTCTGCTGAACTGCTGCTGCTGCTGGAGATTCTGATTCTGCTTTGTCCCCAGAACCCTGTTCTTCACCAGGTGAAGGGAATGAGGTGAGGGATACATGCTGCAAAAGCTTGTTTTTTGCAGTAGCCATGGCGCTTAAAAGCGGACACATTGATTTGATAAAACCTTGCATATTTGGCGCTGCTGCCACTGGAAATAACACAACATTTCCCCATTATTAATGCAAAGTTAAAAGTTTCCTGGTGCAATTTAGGAAGGATTCGTAGTATTCAGAAAGAAACTTACCAAGAAAGTTATGCAGGAAATGAACTTGATACTTGTTTGATGCATAAACCTGAACAATAATGCAGTTCTGGAAATATAAGTATTGAAAGAGAACTCAAATGGCTGCTGCCCTTAATTGCTTGTGCTGGTTTACAATCTCTCTTGGATTCTTTGCTTCAATCACCAAGCTTTGAAATGCTAATCAGAGGTTTGTTGAATCCCTGATTCACAAGTTTAAGGCAGCTTTTTGCCATTCCTTTTTCTTTCGATTTGTACCAAAAGAAGAGGCGATATATAGTACTATCCTTTTGATTTTGATTAGGTACGATATAAAGAATATTTGGGATGGTGAAAAATAAGATGCTAAGCCTATCTTTTAAGGAAAATCTGTCTTAGGTAAATCAGACAAGACAGGCAAAGAAGAAACAAACTCTTGCAAGCTTTCCAAGGTATCGAATGTAAACCTATTTATTCTTTAATTTTGGCCATTTCAAGTTCTCCAACATCAGGCAACTCCAGATATTCTTGTATTTTCCCTTGTACAATATTTGTCATTCTTGAGCAGCATCCATGGCTGACCAAAGACCAGCGTTCCGTTTTCGCCTTCCTTGGTTGCCGGCCGGCCAAGCTCCCCGGCCAGCCGTAGCTCCCCGCCCGGCCACTCAACCTTCTGCCGCCACAACCGGCCAAAGAACAACGCCACAAACAGCTGCCACCCCCCAACGCCCTCCTACTCAGCCCGTTGTCGCCACCGACACCTCCTCGACAGCTACACAAGCAGCTGAAAACCAAGAACCTAGCGGATCGCAGACTGCCACGGCTACGGCGTCGTCGACTCCAACTGTTCAAACAGCTGAAACAGAAGCCCCTCCTCCTCCCCAGTCCACCATTGAAACTGCCTCTTCCTCAACAGCAGGAGCACAAGCGCCTGAAACCCAGCCTCGTGCTGCTGAAAGGCCACCATTCAGGCCTCCAGGGGTGGCTCCTCCTTCTCCTCAACTTCAAACATCTAGAACTCAATCGCAGCCGCCACAATCACCATCTCGTTCCACCACGCAACCCCGAGTCCCCTCGTCTCAACCGGCATCACCAGGTCGAGCAGCGACTCAATCCCGAGCTCCTTCTCAGCCCTCGACTCCACAACCACGAGCTGTGTCTCTTCCTTCAAGCCCGTCTCGCAGATCACCCCAGATTCCATCAAAACAGCCCAGATCCCCATCTCGTCCCGCCATTCGCCCATCAGAGAACACATCTGCACCACCTTCTCCATCAAGATCGATTGCTCAAGAGCAATCTACAACAGAAGCTGTTAATCAGCAAACTTCTACACTGAAAGGAGAGGAAAGCCTCACCAAGGAGAGTTCTCAGCCTTCTGAAAGTTCAACTGAATCTACAAAAGAAGCTGGTAATCAGCTAACTTCAACATTGGAGGGAGATCAAAGCCTAACCAAGGAGAGTTCTCGGCCTTCTGAAAGTTCAACTGGAGTTGTGTCTTCCATCTCTGACATACAATCTACAAAAGAAGCTGATAATCAGCTAACTTCAACGTTGAAGGGAGATCAAAGCCAAACCAAGGAGAGTTCTCAGACTTCTGAAAGTTCCACTGAAGTTGTGTCTTCTATCTCTGATACACAACCACCAAAATCAGCGATATCTGAATCACCAAAACCAGAAACTATATCAGAAGTATTTGATGGCCCCCGTGATAAAGCCCCACATGAAACTGGCAATCAACTCGACGAGAAGGTAAAGCAGTCTTCAGAAGAAGAATCATGGATTGGAGCTGCCAAAACATCTAGCCAAACTGAAGCCCAGGAGACGCCTGTACCAACACAGATATCCCATGATTCAACAGTTCATCCAGAACCTGAATCATTTCCTAAAGCACTAAAGCCAGATGAAACCAGAGAAGTGAAGGAAGTTATGCCAGGAGCTAAAGAAGAGGAATACGAGGAAGCAAGGAACAAAACACCCAACATCCCAGAGGAGCTGGGCAACACTGAACACATCAAAGACGTAGCATTCCAATCTGAACAAACACAGAAGACAGCTAGCAGAAAGGACGTAACAACATCCTCTCCCAATGGTAAACAAACGAAAACAACAACAGCCGAGCCAAAAACCAAGAACATGCCGGTTGATAATCGTCAAAAACTTCCCGTGTCCAATGAAGTGGTGCACAAAGGGATCCGGGATGAGATTTCAAAACTTGTTCATACGGTGTCTACTGGAGAATCCAAACAGCCCACAGATGATAGGCCAGTAAGTGTAATTACTCTTGCTGGTGAGAATAGGGGAGCAACAATGCACTTAGGCTCTGAATCGTCCAGAAAAGAAGGGGCAGTCCACATTCACAGAGGATACATGCTCAAACCTGATGAGAGTGCTGAAGCAACAGATGGAGAGGAGAATTTCAAGACAAAATCAACCAACTCAAAAGCCAAAGAAGATCAAGCACCTGAGGCATACGTCAACAGCAACGTTCAGGCCATCAACAACTCAATTATGTTCAACAGTTCCATAACAGAAAGGAATCCCGGTGTCCATTTCTTTCATTCTAACTTCCCCACAGAATCAAAGACACCTTCTGCAAAACCAGAGCTCCTGGAGACATTAAAGGCTGAATACAACGTGACTCCATCGCGGAAACTTACACATGAACCTGTAGTCAGAAGAAGATGTCTTAGAGGCCTGTTCTTGGAATCAAGTGATTCTGACCCGGATAGCACCAAGCCTCGAAGTCATGGTTGTCGTGTTGGCTGCTATGAGAAGAAGAAAGAGAACAATATTGATGTTCTCTAAGCAAGAAACCTTCTGTACACCAATATCCAACAATTCCATCCCAGTAAATAAAAGCAACAGTGATAAGAATGTCATTGAATCAAAATGAAAAGACATTTTATCCTTTGAATTCGATTGTATAATATGTTATTGTTAACAAAGATATGTTCTTCAGTAATAAATTTTCATCTAAAGTTCCAACACCAAAGGATTCAGATAAAGCCATCAGCAAATACCTGCACAACTAACAATAAACTTGCTTCTCAGAAAATAAGTGTCAATGTTCAAGGGCTTTAGATCATCAGAACTTCATAAATTTACCCATAAAAAGCAGCAATTTTGAGGTATGGATACATTTGCAAACTTAATATATACTGCTCGGCTTGGCTTTCTCAAACTAAGATAAGACAAGATAATCCTAACAAAAGACAAAGGAGTTAAAAGCTTCCTTACTATATTTACATAGCAGAACTTTTGGCAAAAGCAACATTCTAAAGCTACTCGCATGCTGGTTTAGTATCAAAGCTGCTGAGACAGATTGCAAAAGCCTGAAAGGCAGAAAGTGGGTAGCGATAATCCATAGTAAAAATGTCTTTTCCAATCTTTCCAAACTGTAGGATAACCTTGTCTTGCTCTTCAACTGGAATATCCTCGGACGGCTCAATAGCTGCCACCAGCTGAAAGTTCTTCACAGAGGCAACCGTAACACGCCCTTTGAAATTTAAGCACCAGCATTGCAATTGCTCGTGCCATCTAGGAGACTTATTTCTCAAGACCAGAGGATTCTTGGTGTTGTAAAATGATTCCGGTTCCTCAGTAAGATTAGTGGAAGTAGATTCTTTATTATTCCCTTTCATAATGGAAGAGGAAGAGGATTCCCTCTCAAGGAAATAACCAAATGTATCTGGAGTAGGTGCAGTTCCTCCAGCTTGAAGTGCAGACATAGGGATTTTGTGCATGGCGCAATGCATTCTTCTAGGTCCTCTTGTGCGAAGAACATTCAACTCGTAACATATCGAAGCCACATTGTAGTTCCGAAGGGATGACCTTTGTAATACCGTCTTCGGAGGGTTATATGACTGGCCACTCAAAGGGATTAGAGAATTGCAAGCAGGCTGAGAGTCATAGACAATGAACTTTGTACCAAGAAAATTGGACCTAATCAAAGAAAACCAGTTAGAGACATCCAAACCAAAAAAATTAAAAATCACCCAGAAAAGAAAAGGCTAGAAAATCAACCTCAATTTCCCAACATAGTTTTCATTAAATCGAGAAAAATCGTCTGAAGCAAAAGATATCAGAAAGTCTGTTTTCGTGGCCCTTCTAATCTTTTTGGCTGCCAACAAGAATTTACTTGCGTTGCCTGCAAGTGCTGTCAGTACCCAAAAAAGAAGGGGAAAATCAGAACCATAATTGAAAAATATGAAGGCATGTATTCTTGTTCTCCATACAAATGGGATAAGAAAAGGAAGGGCTTCAAGAGCAATGCAGATCCAATATCAAAAGAAGAGTTAAACAAATAAGGGATGTAGGGAAAAACCATTGTCAGATTTCCAACTGGGAACTTATCTCAAAATGAAAAGAAACAGAACGGGAGAGAAGATATCATAATTTACCAGGAGTCAATCCAAGATACAGTCTGTAAGTTGAGGTTCCCCTTTCTCTTCTGATAAAGCATTGGATTGGATGATCTCTTGGTCCAGGCTAACCAGAACAACAAAAGCCAGTGCTTTAATGCTATTTGCTAGAAATAAACAGTAATGACCAAATATCCAAAAGCAAATTCAAGAAATAAGAGATCTTTACCTGTTTGAGCGACATGGGAAAGGTGAGCAAGCCGCATTGTTCAGGAGTTCTAACAACTTCCTTGGTTACCTCTCTCCAGTACCTGCAAACAGCACCACATGCAACCACATCCCTTCTAGCAGGCCATGAGGTCTCGCTGGACTCAACTCTACGGATGACATCAAGAAGCAACTCAGCAGGTAGGTTGGACCACTGGCTTTGAGGATCAAACGGCGGCACAGATGACGATGGTGGGCTTTCCGGGGCTATGTGTGATCTGCCACGGCCTAACACAGACTTCCTCTCCCCACCTTGCTTTCTTAAATAATTCTCCCTACCGAAGCTTATTCCACTAAGCTCTCTAAACATGGATTTGATCGACATAGCCCTCAAGCAATCTTTCTTCTGAATAGGAAAATCCCACACCAAAAAGACTATTTTTTAATCAATCAAGCTCCTCTGTAACACGAAACGTTAGGTTTTAATAGGAAAAGAAGTAAGAACAGAAACTTTCACGGTCAACTTTCCCACCTAAGCGACCACAAGATGAGCTTCAAATGCTCAAACAGTTAGGGGTCAGCACAATGCGGCGATTGCAATTACTCAATTGACCCTCCTCCTGCCAAATATAGCAGAACAGGGCAGTCAAGTTTCAAACGTTTTCAAGTTAAGGTTCCCTCAGGACTAAGAAACCTTACAACTTATTTAACCAAACGCTTCAAAGAAAAGGTAAAAGAGGGCAAACTAATCCCTACACTTACGCTCATTTAAGAAGAAGAATGAATCAAACAGAGAAATATATTCAGTATGATCCACAGCCAAACATGTAAGTAGTTGAAAAAAATGAGCAAATCACACAATTTTCGCATCCCAGTTAAGACTAATGTAAGAATACTACTAGCATTTCTCCCTGAAGTTTTTCAACAGCCCAACAAACAAAAGTATTCCCCTTTGAGAAATCTCAGGGGTAAAAATGCAACGACAAAGAGAGATGAAAGATCCAATTTTCGTTTCATTTCCAAGCACATAAAACGTTATAAAGGCGCATAAGAAATTAAAACAAAAAAAGGACACACAGAAGCCAAGGCCATAAGCCAATAGCCAAAAGCCATTCACGTTTCGATGTCTCCCAGACACAAAGCACAACCCACCTCCGATTTCTTCAATAGCCGTCGTCCCCAATGCTTAGAAAGAATATACGTCGAGAACAATATTTTACTTTTCTTGTACATTGAACGAGAAAGTGTTTTGAAATGTGTTGGAGAAAACAAAAAAAAATCCCAATGAAACGAAAATGGAAAAATGCCAAGCTTTGTCCTCTATGCTCTCTCAAAAGGGAACCCTTTTATTCGGGATATCGTCGTTTATGGAAATGAGCAACCAACCAACCACCACCACCACCACCGAGCTCCGCCACGCACAACCACAGCTCCGCTGCCACGTTCACCAAAAAACGGGTCGATGCTTACTTTCTGGTTGGGTGTGAACGGTATGAAATGGATCAAATCCGACTTGCTTCGTGGGTTTGTGAGAAAGTCCCTCTTTTATATTTATTTAACCGCTGACTTCAACCAATAAAAAAATAGTTTAAAAAATGAAAATCCGGATCCGTTACACGAACAGAGTTGGGTCATGAGTCGGGGCTTCGGTGTGGGGTATCTGGAAGTTGGAACGTCGGGTATGAGCGGATTCCAGAACCCGGGAAAGTGGACCCATCGTCTGGCCATTTCATATTTTTCTCCCAAAAAACAAATAAATAAATAAATATGCGGCAATGGCTTTTTTAGTAAGCATCAAAATATTTTTGAAGTTTAACAAATAAAAATTTTTATAAATAAAAAATAACTTAATATTTGAGAAATTTCCACACACAATATATATATATTTCAAAATTTGAATATCCATATTAACAATACAATAAAATTTAAATTTAAATTCAAATTCGTTACAATACATTTCACAAAAAAAAAAAAAAATTTATCAAAACCAACCAACCACACCTTTGCCCAACAAATCCAACATTAAAAGATTATTTACAATAATAAAAAATTATAATAATAGTCTATATAATATAATTTAGTGTTAAATGTTTAGTTTATTCATTCGGAAGGAAACTTCGGCCATAGCTTGTTTTCTTAGCTCAAGCTTGCGCCTTTCATTATTGGTAGGAGTTTTCCGAAATTTTTTGAATTACTCTTAGAAGTTTAGAGATTTTAGTCCATTTAAACTTTGTTAATCATTATATATTTAGTTTTAATAGCATTTTTTTTAGATAAAAAATATATTTTAGCACAAATTAACATATTAGTATATATAGTATAAAATTTATAATGTATAAAAATTGATAAAATTATAATTTAATTATTAAATACAAAAATACTATTAATAAACTAAATATGTTGCATTTAGTAATATTTTTTATAAATAAATTTATCAACTACAATGCGAAATACCGATAGGACTGAAAAATTAGGTATCATACATTCATTTCCTAATTTGGTGGTGGCGGCGGTGGCGGTGGTGGGGGTCATTATGGTATGGATTCATGAAAAATGGCTGCCAGAAAGAAGCATGATAATAATAGGAGTCAGTGGGAGTGGTAGAAGTAGGGCTGTCAATTCGTGTCGTGTTCGTATTATCGTGTCGAGAAATCCTCAATTCAAACCCAACTTATTTAATTAATCGTGTCAAAAACTCCAACCCTAATCTGACCTATTTATAATCGTGTCGAGCCGAACCTAACCCGCGTAACCCGTTTAATTGTTGATAGGTGATTTTTCGGTCCAAATTTTCACCACAAAAAAAAAAGGGGACTAAATTTGTCAAGGAGACTAAAACATACATGTTTATTTATAATAACACCATCTAAAATTTGTATCTATCAAATTCAAATCCATCAATTTAAATTTAACCATAACATTCTTATACATGACATCAACATAAATTTCATCAATTTAAATTCTTCTTAATATAACCAAAATCTAATTCAATCCAACCAAAATAAATAAAATTCAAAGGTAATTACAGTTAGAAAATTTAAATAACAAAATAACACCATAGGAAGTCTTGTTGAATTTTTGATTTGAGAATTTGGAAGTTTCATCAATTATTAACGTTATAAAATTTAATTTTTTAAAAAATATTTTCTTAACGGGTTCACGTGTCAACCCGCCAACCTATCGTATCGACCAAAAATCGACCCGCATTTAGACGTGTAGACCCAAACCCAACTCATTTATTATACGTTTCAAAAATCTCAACTCTAACCGGCTTTTTTTCGTGTCGTGTCCGTGTCGGGTTATCATGTCGTGTCAACAATTGCCAGCCTTAGGTAGAAGCAGCCCCACCCTTCCCCCCAAACCAAACATTATTCAAGCCCTTTTTTTCCTTTCTTTGTGGTTGCCATGGCATAATATTTTCCGCTGCAATTCTGAAGAATGTCAAAATCAGAATGTATGACCACCACAAGCTAATGTCCCAACCAAGAACAGTTTACACTGTTCAATTTTATTTAGAGGGCAATGTGTAAGATTCGAAATAAAAATTTTGAAACAGATGATTTGATTTTAGCCATTCTATAATGTTCTAAGTAGGGTCGGCATTGGAGAAGAAAGATTTGATGTGTGGAATGACTAATGGGATGATCTGAATTCCTTAATTGATTGGAGCCAGCAACAGTTTTGGCCAAGGTTTTTGATTGCAATGTGCTTGATGGATGTTCAATGTGACCATTAGAAGTTACTGCTTCAAAGTCTGCACATAATCCAAATTTTAACTGAATTGATCGGCCATGTTATCCGATGTTGGCTTCAAAATTAAGGTTAATGTCGATGAAACATCTTCACTAACTTCAATCTTCAAGTCACGAGTCATTCAATTAGGTATACTAGTCTGAATTTTTACGAAATCGCTTCTTTTTTCCTTGTTTATTTTCGATATTTGTACCTATGATATGCAATTTTAAAGACTGCCTTTCCTAACTGTTGAAAGTTGCCAGCACATATGCAGATTGGGATCATACATCTTTCAGTTTTGATGACTCAAAAGAGACTAAAAAGAGTGCCATTTGAGCACTCATATACCTCTTTTCTTGACATCACATTGGAATGGCAATAGACTATGGTATTTTCCCAACTTCTTGTTTGTTCAAAATAGTAAAACATTGCATCAGTTACTATACTTTTATTCCATCCAACACTCAATTCCTAGGATTACTTGTAGTGTATGGCAATGGCACCATAAAACCACGTACTCCTCACTTTTTGGGCCACGAAAATCAGAAGAAAAAATGGCAGTTGTTGTTCTTGTTCTTGTTTCCACTCTTTCTCTTTTCATCATCTTCCACCTCTCTGCATTTTCTCTGATAGTTGTTTCTGGGATTTCTCAGCCTGCCACTGTGGTGGTGGAAGTGGACCAATCTGGAAATGGAGATTACAAGAAAATACAGGACGCCATTGATTCTGCTGTACCAGTTAACAATTCAAGGCACGTTCTGATTTTGGTGAAGCCTGGAATTTACCAAGAACGGATTGTTGTGCCATCAAACAAGCCTTTCATTACACTAAGTGGCAGTTCTAAACGAAGTGAAACCATCATAACATGGGCTGCCTATGGTGATATTTTTGCTTCTCCAACAGTTACCGTTTTTGCTTCTGATTTTACTGCAAGATACCTCACCATTCGGGTACGCATTTCATTCCATAAATTGTCCTTCCACCATTCAATAAGTTCATTTATTACACAAATCAAGAACCATAAAGAATAAACCTTTATTGTTTGACAGAACACGCATGGTGTGGGAGCCAAAGGAGTTGCCTTGAGGGTTTCTGCTGATAGGGCGTCGTTTTACTGGTGCAAAATTCTGTCTCACCAGGATACCCTGTTAGATGAAAAGGGAAGACATTACTATAGAAACTGTTACATCGAAGGGGACACTGATTTTATATGTGGAAATGCAGCTTCAGTCTTTAAGGTACTACTACAAGAACTGTGTTAATTTTGGCATGAATTTATTGAATTGAATGGTGGTTTGGTTGTATTTATTGATGCAGAAATGCCATTTGCATTCACTTTCTCAAAGAAATGGTGCAATAACAGCCCAACAAAGGCAGTCATCGGAGCAAAAAACAGGGTTCATCTTTGTAAAGTGTAGAGTTAGCGGATCAAAAAGCGCTGTTCTTGGAAGACCATGGGGCGCTTACTCCAGGGTGGTATTTGCATACACTTACATGTCCAGCGTGATCAGGCCTGAGGGATGGGACGATTGGGGTAACTCTTCCAAGCAAACGTATATATATTTTCTTCTCCGATGGATCCTGACATTCTCTACTCGTACTTAATCTCTAACTCGGGCCATTTACAGGACGGCATTCTACGGCGAGTACAAGTGCTCCGGGCCCGGAGCAAAGTCATATGGCAGGGTAAATTGGTCGCACAGCTTAACCTCTGATCAAGCTGAGCCATATCTGAACTGGGTTGCCATTGGTGGACAGAGTTGGATAGGGTCTGCAAATGCACGGTCCAGAAGAACATCTACCATGATCTCAAAACGTGCTGACCGGAGTGGAACTCCATGAGATCAGTCAGATCAGAATCATGGATTACTACGAAACAACAAAAGTAGGATCTTGATTTTTGTTTTTGTTTTTTTTTTTTTTTTCCTGTTTTGTGGGGTTAGTGATTGAGTAACATGTCTGGGTTCCTTCAATCCACATCCTTGCTATAAATATGTGACTGGTTGACTTTGATCGAGCAATTCTTGATTTTAATAATGTGAATGTCTATCTATCGCCATAATCAGCAGAGACCGGATAAAAATAATGGGTTTTTGTGGTTTTTCCTCAAGGAGGTGGCATGATTGTTTGAGCTCCCATGAATGGTGGGATGTAAATCTATGGGCTCATCTTAGGCTACAGACAACCTGGTTTTGGTGCAAACTACTATATCGGATATTTTCTTCTTTAAAATAGTTATCTGCTAAGGATAAGATCAAGATCATGGCCCACCAGAACAGAAACAAAGAAAAAGATTCAGACAGGCATATATTTTATCCTATAAAACAAAAACCATTGATCCACAGCTTTACCACTATAGTTAGTTCATAGTTCTTATCAGTTCATCTCTGTCAGTCTAATCTCTTAAGTGAAGCAGTTGAAATCAAGAAGATCATTCTACTATGGGTTCTCTTATGGCTGGTTGGGACTCTCCTGTCTCCGATCCCAAACTTGGTAGGCCATTTCTGATTAGATTCTTTTGAATATTTTGAGTTCAATGTCAAGTCTTGCTTTCTTGGCATCTTTTGTTGATGAGTATCTTCTTGATTTATGCAGAGAAATTGCGGAGAAATAGTTCCTTAACAAGAGACGAAATCCACGCTTTTTGGCGATCCAGGAAAGAAAAGGAAGAGGAACATCTGAGAGACATTTCTAGTTTATCTCCACGGAGTCAGGTAATTTTGCCCTGGAAACATATATGATATGATCAATCCTTACAAGATTTGAATGAACTGATCATGAAATGATGACATGTTCTTCAGGAACATGTATTTAAGGCGGCCAAAACCGGACTTGAAAGAGCAAGTTCTTTGCCATTACCGGACACGGACGATGGTTTGGAGATGGAAACTGCAGAATCAACAGATCAAACTGAACTCAGTCTAGACAAGCTCATCCAGAAGAACGGATGGTGAGTTTTCCTTTCCCTGATTCATGAATATACAAAGATTTCTAGGTTTTTTTTTTTTGGCTCTGATCTGAATATGGTTTTTTACAGGTGGATTAGCAGCAACTGGGCTTTCCTGAACGAGCCGCCGGTGATGGAAACTGGAGGGCCTGAGTCCAAGTATTCAGCGCAGTTCCATGTTGCAAACATGGCTTCCTCCAAAACAAATAATGCCCAACCTGGAGTGGGAGCATAGAGGCCTCTCCTCAGAGGAGGACCATGTTCTTGAATTTTGTACATAGTTTATATTCCATCCAAACAAGCAAATTGTGGTTGCTTTTGTGTGTACAACGTTTGTTTAAGGTTTGAAAAATGTAATCTTTATGTATATCCCGTTTGAAATCACTGGGCTTTTTTCGTTTCTTGCGCTCAATTCTGAGTTGAAAGTTCGTTATGGGTTTGGTTTTTGGAGCATTAGAGAAGTCGGGCACCACCGGTGACAGCGACGGCACTTGCTTGTCCACGAGGAGACTCCGATGACCAACGTTGGCCGCACATTCTTCCTCGTAATGGTTAATGATTGCTTTCCTATGAGTTTGAGGGATGAAGACAAAATGATGGGAGCAGCTTTTGTGTTATATGAATGACAAGAACTCATTTTTCTGCCATGGTTGGCCTCTGAAGTTCTTGAAATCCCAAGAAATGGCCCAGAAAGATCAAGATTTTGATCATCGGAGGAACAGAGTATCTTGGGAAGTTCATAGTTGAGGCAAGCATTAAGGAAGCAATTTGGGGAAAATTTTGCTGAAATTTTCTATTTGTTTTACTATATAGTTATAGATCGAGTATAAATGACATAATTTTGTTAAATTTATCTATATATATATATTTTGTAATTTTTGATCTATTTTGACTCTGTTTTACTCGTGTTTATTGTCAAGTGGGTTTAGAATTTAAGATTTAAAAAATAATTATTTGATAAATAATTTTGAAATAATCGTTAACTACTAATAGTTTAGGAAAGAATATTATTAAGTGCATATAAAAAAATTTTTAATTATATTAAAGTTGATATTTTTAAAAAAAATTTAGATTAAATTTGATATTTTCAGGAATTTTTAAAATTAAATTTGATACTTTATAAATTTTTAAGTTAAATTTGCCATTATTTATTTATTTTTATTTTTAAAAATTTTTAATAATGATGCTATGTGATGTCATGTGTCGGTCACATAAATGATACGTATATGTCATATGCGTTTAAAAATATTAATTAAATTAAATGTGTTCAATATAAAAATATTGATAATTAAATTTACTGATTACTAAACGTTTAAAACTAAATTTGACATCAAGTCATACAATAGATCATTTATGCATTTCTTCCTAATCTATTTCATGAAAAACCCAATGAGTTTTTATTATGAAATTAAATTTCATCAAAATACTAAAAAGAAAGAGTTTTTTTTTTTTCTATACTACTTTCATGATTTTATATGGTTCCTAATTTTTGCTGACTTTTCACGTCAGGGAATTGCATGCTTTGTTTATGTTTTATGTTTTCTGTGTTTTTTATATTACTCTTTCATGCATTCTTATTTTTTGAAAAAAACTTTATATAATTTTAAAATTATTTTATTAACACGAAGCTATATCAAATATATTTTTTAAAAAATGTAACTTTCTTTTTCTTAAAAATATATTCAAAATATATTTTTAAATCATTAGAAGGAAGTATTACCGATTGGTTTATGATGAGACAATATGATTACAATACCCACCCCCACACAGGGAATTACTATGAAAAGAAGATTACGACAGGGTCCAAATGTGTAATTATGGGAAATTAAAGAGAGATAGAATAACAGAATACATCGGTGTCGAATTGAAGTATGAAAACGAAACTTTATCGTAGTAGCATTTTGCTCCTCGCCAAGAACCGTTGCTGCTTCTATAAAAGGTCCCGCCCTCTGTCCCTGAGAATGATATCCAGACCACATTTCTTCTTCCCTGGTTTCATACATTGCTTTATTTCTTCTTACCAACCTTCTGAACTTCTTGAAATCCCCAAAAAATGGCCCAGAAGAGTAAGATTTTGGTCATCGGAGGAACAGGGTACGCTGGCAAGTTCATAGTTGAGGCAAGCATTAAGGAAGGCCACCCCACCTTTGTTTTCGTGAGGGAAAGCACTGTTTCTGATCCTGTGAAGGGAAAGCTCGTTGAGAGCTTCAAGAATTCTAGAGCTACTTTGGTTCATGTGAGCAATTCTAGTTCTTTTCTGCCTTTTCTGGGCCTGTTTTATCTTTTTGTAGTGGAATTTGATTTGGGTTTGAGCTTTGTTGTGTGGATCAGGGCGACTTGAAGGACTATGATAGCGTGTTGAAAGCTGTAAAACTGGTGGATGTGGTTATATCTGCTGTAAGCCACATGCAATATAGTGATCAAAACAAGATTCTTGATGCCATCAAAGAAGCTGGAAATGTTAAGGTTCAAAAAGAACCAAAAAAAAACGACTTTCAATTAGTTGTGATAATGCATCATCTAGTTTGTGGATTTCTCACGCACATTTCTTGGCCCTTTCAGAAGTTCTACCCTTCAGAATATGGGCTTGATGTGGATCGGCAGCATGGTATTCCTGAAAGGAAAATCTATATGCAAATCCTATTTGCAGCGGAACATTAAAATTTTCCTGCCAAGAATCTTGATAGTTTGCGCGAGTTACCTTTTATGTAATTGCCAACCTTCTTTCTTGGTCACGAACGGAATTGCCAAAAACACCTTTTGATTCTTCTCAGGATCAACAACGCGTTGTCAAAAATCTTCGTAACGTTTCTCTGAATCACCAACTGGACGAAAGCCAATCTAGCTGCTCAGTATGACCAGCCTCCAAGGTATCCACGCGAACAACTCTGGAACTTCACGTACTGAACACGCAGAGAGAATCGGCCAGTATTCTTCTTACTCCGTTAGCACAACCCAATTCAATATCTTGATATTGTCTGAGTTTTCTGTAATTGTCAGATAGTGCCCAGAGACCTCTGTGTGTTTGCCCATTTATAGAACAAAAAGAACGTCGTGTGAAAAGCATCTTCAGAGATTGATTCTCTGAAGGAACGCTCCCACGATCTGATCGTGTCCAACGTTTCTTTTTGTTACAGAATTTACTTTTAACTTAAGTTTAAAAGTAACTCTGTAACTCAATAACTTTTATTGCAATTAGTCTTCTAACTTTTAGACAATTATACATAGGCACTAGGAATTAAATAATCTAATAATTTAATCCCTAATCAGTTTAACCAGGAACTGTTCAATCGTGTGACCCTTTAGGTTCCCAACTGTTTGGCAAATAAATATAGAATTAAATCTTAATTCAATTGGTTTTAGTATAAAACCAACAAACTCCCACTTAGACTAAAACCAATTTTAGCCGTGAGAATTCTAAGATTAAAATAAATTAAACAACTTTAATTTATCGTTAATTCTCTAATTAACTCTTTTATATTTATCGATCAAGAGCGGCCTCTAGCCTAGGCATCATGACCATCCAAAAGTTAGGAAAAGTCAAATGATTGACTTCACCTGTCCATGAAACAGATTTCTTGTACTCATTCCTTTCACCATCACTTATTCCCATTAGTAAAGAGTAAGGTGTAAGTGCCAACTCTTTCGTATACTAATTTTTCTTGTTACCGAATTCAACTCTCTTTAAATTTAGAACTCTTCTAAATTTGGTCGTTTGCAAACTTTAGAGTTGACATTCTAACAAGTGGCCAAACTGGGAATATACTCTCCTACTATAAGGAGCGGTGAATTCTTTATTGATCATAAACTATTACACTTGCGCTTCTTATTGTATCTGACATCTACCACTTGCATAACCTTTTACAGCTATGTGAAAATAGAGTAAAACACAATAATAAGCTCAAGCAATACTCTTATGATCTCAAGTCTAAGGATCTATTATACTCTGCCATGAAGAGATTATACCAATGGCACTTAGAAGTACAACCCTTTGGAAATCTCTTAGCGGATCAGTCCAGTGAACTTGTTCACAACAATTCACTCATGCATCATTATACAAGCCAATCTATCCGTATTAACAATGCCCTTGTTTTGTTAATACTATGATTAGGGACATTTAAGAATAATAATATTATTCTAAGGACTTTTATCATTTGATCAAATATAAAACATAAATGATAAAGATGCCATATTTTTCATTGCATAAATTTAACCAAAATACAAATACTCTGGAATTTATATAATTCCTACAATGTCTAATACCAATCACTCATGCTCTTGAGACCAAATGAAACAACATGACTTTCATGTTTCTTTTGGGACAAGGCCTTAGTCAATGGATCGGCTATGTTATCGTCTGTAGGAATCTTTTCTATTCTAATTTCATTTCTACCAATGATTTCTCTAATCAAGTGATAGCGCCTAAGGACATGTTTGGATCGTTGATGAGACCTTGGTTCCTTCGCCTGAGCAATGGCTCCGGTGTTGTCACAATACAGTTTTATTGGATCAACACTTGAAGGAACAACTTGTAGTTCAGTTATGAACTTTTTAATCCAAACAGCCTCTTTCGCAGCTTCAGAAGCAGCAATGTATTCGGCTTCCGTTGTAGAATCTGCAGTAGTTTCTTGTTTGGAACTCTTCCAACTTACTGCACCACCGTTCAGAGTAAATATGTACCCTGATTGTGATTTGAAATCATCTTGATCAGACTGAAAACTCGCATCAGCGAATCCACAGATCTCAAGCTCAGCTCCTCCATAGACCAAGAATAAGTCTTTAGTTCTTCTCAAGTACTTAAGAATATTCTTGACTGCAGTCCAGTGACAATTACCTGGATTAGCTTGGTATCTGCTCGTAACACTTAGAGCATGGGAGACATCAGGTCTTGTACACAACATTGCATACATGATAGATCCTATAGCAGAAGCATAAGGAATATCTTGCATGCGATGTTTGTCAACATCTGTCACTGGGCACATTTTCTTATTAAGGTGAATCCCATGTGACATTGGAAGAAACCCTTTCTTCGATTGATCCATGCTAAATCTCTTTAGCATTTTATCAATATATGTTGACTGTGAAAGACCAAGCAACCTCTTAGACCTATCACGATAGATCTTTATCCCTAAGATATAAGTTGCTTCTCCTAGATCCTTCATTGAGAAGTTCTCTGACAACCATTTCTTGACTGATTCAAGTGCAGGTTTGTCATTTCCCATAAGCAATATGTCATCTACATATAGTATGAGGAAAACCACAGTGCTCCCACTAATCTTTTTGTATACACAAGGTTCTTCTTCGTTTTTGATAAAACCAAACTGTTTGATTATCTCATCAAAACGAATATTCCAACTTCTTGAAGCTTGCTTGAGTCCATAAATGGACTTCTGTAGCTTACATACCTTTTTAGGATCTTTTGATATGAAACCTTCGGGCTGTATCATATACACTTCTTCTTGCAAATTTCCGTTAAGAAATGCTGTCTTAACATCCATTTGCCAGATTTCATAATCAAAGTATGCAGCTATTGCAAGTAAAATCCTAATGGATTTCAGCATAGCAACTGGTGAAAATGTTTCATCATAGTCAATACCATGTCGTTGTGTGAAACCTTTTGCAACCAATCGTGCTTTGTAGGTAGACACTCTACCATCCATGTCGGTCTTTTTCTTAAAGACCCATTTGCACCCTATAGGTTTAATTCCTTCAGGTGGATCAACCAAGGTCCAAACTTGGTTCTCGTACATGGAATCCATTTCAGATTTCATGGCTTGGAGCCACTTCTCAGAGTCCTTATCACATAAGACCTCATTATAAGTAGCAGGTTCATTCTCAATGATAAACACATCATCATACCTTTTGGGTGGACGATGTGTCCTACTAGACTTACGTGTACTTTGTGTATCTTGTTCCACTTGTTCTGAGATGTTATTTTGTGGTACTTGAATTTCTTCAAGTTCCACTGAGCTCCCACTTGCCTCTTCTAGAACAAACTCTTTTTCTAGAAATGTGGCATGTTTTGAGACAAACACTTTTTGCTCATTTGGATTGTAGAAATAATATCCAAAAGTTTCTTTCGGATATCCTACAAAATAACATCTTTCAGACTTAGCGTCAAGCTTATCTGATTCTACCTTTTTAACAAAGGCAGGACACCCCCAAACCTTCAAATATTTAAGGTTTGGTTTCCTTCCTTTCCATATCTCATATGGGGTAGAGTTCACAGCTTTAGATGGAACATAATTTAAAAGATGGGCAGCAGCACTTAGAGCATAGCCCCAAAAAGATTTGGGAAGTTCTGCACGACTCATCATGGAACGAACCATATCCAATAAGGTTCGATTTCTCCTTTCAGATACACCATTCATCTGTGGGGTGTATGGAGGAGTCCATTGAGATAGAATACCATTCTGTTTTAGAAAATCTTGAAATTCTTGGCTTAGGTATTCTCCACCTCGATCTGATCGAAGTGCTTTAATACTCTTACCAAGTTGTTTTTCAACTTCACTTTTATACTCTTTGAACTTTTCAAAAACTTCATATTTATACTTCAATAAGTATACATGACCATATCTCGAATGATCATCAGTGAAGGTAAGGAAGTATGAAAAACCTCCTCTAGCTTGAATTGACATAGGTCCACATACATCAGTATGTATGAGACTAAGTAATTCTGTAGTTCTTTCACTCTTTCCAGAAAAGGGTGTTTTGGTCATTTTACCCAATAAACAAGACTCGCATTTGTCATATGATTCATAATCAAATGAACCCAAATAGCCATTTTTATGCAATTTGGTTATGCGTTTCTCGCTTACATGACCAAGTCTACAGTGCCAGAGATATGAATTCCTAAAACTATCAACTTTTAATTTCTTGTTGTTTATGTTGAATACATGATTCTTAAGATCAAGAATGTAAAGACCATTACATAGATAACCAATGCCATAGAAAATATTATTACGATATATCGAACAACTTTTATTCTGAGAAATAATCGTAAACCCATCTATATCATCCAAGTATGAAATAGAAATAATATTCTTCATAAGCAAAGGAACAAAATAACAATTATTGAGTTCAAGAATCATGCCAGTTGGCAAAAGAAGACTATAAGTCCCTACAGCTAAAGCAGCAACCTTTGCTCCATTGCCAACTCGTAGGTCCATCTCCCCTTTGGCCAGCATCCTACTTCTCTTTAGACCCTGCATATTTGTACAAATATGAGATCCAGATCCGGTATCTAATACCCATGAGTCAGATAAAGTAGAAATATTGGTTTCAATCATAAACATACCTGAAGCAGAGGTAGAGGCTTCACCAAGCTTCTTTTGCTTCAAGGTATCCAGGTACTCTTTGCAGTTCCTTTTCCAGTGGCCATCCTTATGGCAGTGGAAACATGTGCCCTTGGGCTTCTTTTCTTCTTTCTTAAGGCTTGGCTTGATGGTGGTTTTTCTTTTCTTGTTCTTATTAAGAACAGTTTTTGCCTTCCTTTTCTTTGAAGACTCCACCATCAACACACTTCCCTTATCTTTCTTTATTGATTGCTCAGCAGTCTTTAGCAAATTCAATAACTCGGCCAAGGTATCGGTCTCCACTTTGTTCATGTTATAGTTCATGACAAAGTTTGAGAAACTAGGAGGCAGGGATTGCAGTATCAAGTCAACACTTAACTGATGCTGCATCGTGAATCCCAACTTCTCCATTTTCTCAATGAGGCCAATCATCTTCAGCCCATGAGCTGCCACGGAGGAACCCTCAGCCATCCTGCATCGGAAGAGCTCTTGAGAGATATCATATCTCTCAGTCCTAGCTCTGTTTTGATACAATGACTTTAGGTGAGTCATCATTGAGAAGGCAGTCATATCCTCATGCTGCTTCTGTAACTCAGAACTCATTGAGGCAAGCATGATACAACAAACACTCTCCGAATCTTCCAAGTGTTTGTTGAACTTGTCCTTTTCCTCCTTTGTTGCTGTATCGGCCAGCTCATTAGGGATAGGGTTTTCAAGCACATAAGATAACTTCTCATTCCTGAGAACAATTTTCAGGTTCTGGAGCCATTCCATAAAGTTAGGCCCCGCGAGCTTGTTATCGAGCAAAATGTTTCTCAAGTTTACAGCAGTAGACATGTTCTACAATCAATGAAAATAAAATAAAATAAATATGCAATCAACAAAACCAAAAATACATGATTATATGGACTTATTTATATTTTGGTTTTGCTCCCACTATTTTATTCAAATCAACAACCCTCATTATTGATTCGAGAATTTTCATAAAACTCTTAGTGGCTAGGATCTCATTTTAATTAACTTTGATCTTGAGTTAGCCCAACAAATCAAAATAAATAAAACAAGTAGGAACAATTCCAATTGTAACAATTACAATTCCTAGATAGTTAGGAAGTCAACACTTGACAACATATCTCATATGTCACCTAACTCTTTGCCTCAAAGGACATGTGACCTTGGGTTAGCCCAACAAATCATATTCCTTTGTTAACTCCGACCCATTATTCAGAGATATAATCTCAAGGCTAAAATAATTCTTGACAAAATAACCTTGGGTTAGCCCAACAAGCTATTCGGTCCATAATTATTCAAGCCCTTCCAGAGATTTATTCTCATAGTTTAAAATACCTGGTCTTGATAAAACAACCTTGGGTTAGCCCAACAAGCTGTTTAACAAAACCATTTTAAACTATAATAATGGAAGGCAACTTATGGATTTAATATTATTTGAGGGTTCAAATTATTAATGTTGGGTGTGTCTTACAGCTTTTCCAAAGTAAACATTTTACTTTGATAGTGAGTGAAGAAGACACATGGGTTTGATTAATGCATCAATTTAAATTTATTACCAATTGACATACAATATGCAATTTTTTCAAATAAATTCAAAACATGCAATTGACATATAATCATGCATATTCAAAACATGCAATTTCAATCAACATATAATCATACATTTAATCAAACTAAATAGCACATTAACATAAAGTTTAAGTAACTCATTTAAATATACATGCACAATATTCTAATCATATTAGAATTAAATAAAATTGAAGGCTTAATTAAGTTTTGGGCCAATCTTAGAGGTTTTTATAATTTATGCAACAATTACAAAAATTAATTAAAACCAGGGACTAATTTTGTAAGAAAAACATCTTTTTCTAAATTAGGTTTGTTTTGAAAATTTTCTAGGCAAAAATTAAACAAGGAGCAAAATTCTGGGCCTTTTATGTAATAAAAACAATTTTTATTACTTAAGTTTTATTTAAAAAACTTTACGGGTAAAAGTTGAAGAAGACATAAAATACAGGGACCTTTTAGTAATAAAACAAACTTTAAAATGTTTGGTCCTTTAGGGTTAGCAGCCGCAGCCGCCGCCCCCTATTCTCCTTCTTCAACCTTTCTCGCCGGCGACTCTGCGATTTCCGGCGACATTCGCCCGCAGCGTCGATTCCATCTTCTCGGTCAGACACGACCGATGAAGACGACGAGACCGGTCGACAAAACCTTCGCCGACCGAGTCATCTTCCCGACTTGAAAACAGACCCGTCGAAAACTTTTCCCGGCGGTCACGTTTTCCCGGCGACAGGACTTCAATGCCGTTCGGAAACGATTTCCGAATCCGGCCCTTACCCCGGAGGCTTCCTGCGACAGAAAAACAAAACCCAGAAACGAAATCGTCCAAGATTACAAAACCAAAACAAGCCAAAATATTCAGGCCGTTTTTCCGGCAACAAACCAAAACAAAAAAACCCATTTGATTTTTGAAACCGAGACAAACTCAGAGCAATCGTTCGAAGAACGATTTCCGACTCCGGCAAGCAGCCAAGACAAAACAAAGCAGAATTCTTTCTCGTTTTTTTTTTTTTCAAGCATTTAACAATCCAGAAAAATTTCCCAAAATCTTCCGGCATAAAAAAAAAAAACGAAAACCCAGTTCAAAACAATTCCAGTGTATTCCGGTGACCCCGTTTTTCTTCTTCGGCAAATTCACAGTTTACCGGCGGGGCTTCAACACCAATAATCAAACCAAAATTAAGTCCCACTTCGTTTCGAAAAAACTGGCAAAATTATTTGCACAAAACCCAAAAAAAAAAAAAAAAAAACGCAAACCAACAGAAAACAAACAGAACCATTCTGTTCATCTATTTTCATGTTTATACGTAGTCAGAACAATTTTAACTTATTAGCCTTCATTTATGCACATATATTCACAAACTATCAGCAAAAACAAGGCTCTGATACCACTGAAAGGAAAATCTATATGCAAATCCTATTTGCAGCGGAACATTAAAATTTTCCTGCCAAGAATCTTGATAGTTTGCGCGAGTTACCTTTTATGTAATTGCCAACCTTCTTTCTTGGTCACGAACGGAATTGCCAAAAACACCTTTTGATTCTTCTCAGGATCAACAACGCGTTGTCAAAAATCTTCGTAACGTTTCTCTGAATCACCAACTGGACGAAAGCCAATCTAGCTGCTCAGTATGACCAGCCTCCAAGGTATCCACGCGAACAACTCTGGAACTTCACGTACTGAACACGCAGAGAGAATCGGCCAGTATTCTTCTTACTCCGTTAGCACAACCCAATTCAATATCTTGATATTGTCTGAGTTTTCTGTAATTGTCAGATAGTGCCCAGAGACCTCTGTGTGTTTGCCCATTTATAGAACAAAAAGAACGTCGTGTGAAAAGCATCTTCAGAGATTGATTCTCTGAAGGAACGCTCCCACGATCTGATCGTGTCCAACGTTTCTTTTTGTTACAGAATTTACTTTTAACTTAAGTTTAAAAGTAACTCTGTAACTCAATAACTTTTATTGCAATTAGTCTTCTAACTTTTAGACAATTATACATAGGCACTAGGAATTAAATAATCTAATAATTTAATCCCTAATCAGTTTAACCAGGAACTGTTCAATCGTGTGACCCTTTAGGTTCCCAACTGTTTGGCAAATAAATATAGAATTAAATCTTAATTCAATTGGTTTTAGTATAAAACCAACAATTCCTCCAGCTACGTTTTTATTTGGTGGAAAGGCACAGTTTCGCAGAGCCATTGAGGAAGCTGGAATCCCCCATACATATATTGTTTCCAACGCATTTTCCGGATATTTTCTGACCACCTTGATCCAGCCAGGAGCCACTGCTCCTCCCCGTGATAAAGTTGTCATCTTGGGAGATGGAAATACCAAAGGTAATCAGCACGTTCTCTTCTTAGTTCTTGCCATTTTCTTTGTTTTCCAGGACCGAGTTCTTGGATGGATAGGTCATAGACTTGTTGGTAGAAATTATCAGAGTCTTAAAGAATTCTCTCTTTATCTATAATGGTGTATATTTTTGTCAAGATCTGATGCTGCCCATGTAGGATTCTTGATAAAGTTTATATCCTTTTGGTCCTTCCGTCAAAGTCTGCTGGTTTTTGGTATTTATAGGGTCGTCAAATTTATTGTTTTTGAAAGTGTTTAACTTGTTTTGTGCCTCAATACTCTGCAGCTGTTTTTAATGAAGAACACGATATTGGCACATTCACCATAAAAAGTGTTGATGATCCAAGGACATTAAACAAGATCGTCTACATCAGGCCTCCCAAGAATTCTGTAACATTCAAAGAGCTTGTGGCAATCTGGGAGAAGACGATCGGTAAAACACTGGAGAAAGAATTCGTGTCAGAAGAACAGCTTGTGAAACAAATTGAAGGTCAGCATTTCATTTCAACTATATATTTCAATGTTTTCTGTCAGTATTCAATCTTCTATTCTGATGCACAGATTTTTTTTGCAGAGTCTCCAATTCCGCTTAACATAATATTGTCGATCATTCATGCAATTATTGTGAAGGGTGACACAACCAACTTCGCCATTGAGCCGTCTTTTGGTGTGGAAGCTTCAGAACTTTATCCTGATGTCAAGTACACCACAGTGGAGGATTACATTGCGAAGCTTGCTTAAGATATGTAATCTACTATTACTTATTATTCTTCTTCAGAGAACCTTTGTGTTCTTGGTTTGATGGGCTCTGCTACCTTGTCACCATAGCTGTTATGTTTTAAAGCTAAAATAAATGTGAGATATTATTGGAACCCTCATACCTTCTTGTAGCACATATAAAGCCATATTATGAGAAGCCATATATTCTGTTTCCTGGAATTCATCAGAATAATAGTTGTTGTATTAAACCTAAACAACATGACAAATGCCTATTTCTGCAGCAAAATGAGCTACCTTTGTTGCTTTTACTTTCACGCTGGACATTATTTCCTCGAAAGCAAATAATGCCCAAACTGGAGTGGGCGCATAGAGGCCTACCATGTTCTTGAATCTTGTATACATAGTTTAGCTTTTTTGTGTGTCGCAATATTCCAATCCAAAGAAACAAATTGTGGTTGTTTTTTGTGTGTACAACGTTTGTTTTAAGGTTTGAAAAATGGAAACTTTGTGTATATCCCGTTTGAAATTACTGGGCTTTTTTCTGTTCTTGCGCTCAATTCTGAGTTGAAAGTTCGTTTTGGGTTTTGGTTTTTGGGGCATTATAGACGTCGGGCACCACCGGCGACAGCGACGGCACTTGCTTGTGCACGAGGAGACTCCTCCGACGACCAACGTTGGCCGCACATTGTTCCTCGTCATGGTTAATGTGATTGCTTTCCTATGAGTTTGAGGGATGAAGACAAAATGAGAGCAGCTTTTCTGTTGAATTTGAATATATGATTGGCCTCTGAAGTTGTTGAAATACAAAGAAATGGCCCAGAATTGAGATGGATGAATAAGAAATTAGATAAAGTAACTAACAGAAAGAAGATGCCAGAAACTAACTTGTAATAGGATGAAGATAGTGGCCGCTCTTCCATATCCATCTCTCAAAAAACTTCTCAACAACTCCAATTACAAGTAGATTAGGGGCAAGAGGCTATATAGAAATAATAAAATTATAGTAAGAAATAATCAGATTTATATTAAAATAGTATCACTATTTATTTTTATTAATCAAAAATAAAATATTGTAAACGAAATTATTTTGTCTCTCTCTCTCTCTCTCTCTCTCTCTTGGTTTGTACTCTAAATTAATATTTGTGTTTTCATTCTTAATTTTAATACACTTTTCTAATTTTCTTAAGCATTTTTTTGATATTATTATTATTTTTCACTCACATTTTACTCCCTCCTACATCGTTTAAGAGAAAATTTAGCGAAGAAAATTATAATAAGAAGAAGAAGAAGAAGAAGAAGAAGAAGAAGATGGACTTTGGTTTTGCTTGTTCGATTCTTTTTTGTTAGCAATCAATACTTTAAGCATCTGCGTTGCAAAACTGTAAATTGATTCTGAAAATAATGAGCGGCAGAGTTTGAACTGCTGGAAATGACAAACAAAAAATCAAATAAATCCAGCAAATGACAACCGGCTGCCATGGAGGACGGCGACCTCCATAACCAAAATATTAATAACAAATGGCCGGCGCGTTCCTGGAGGACGACCACTTCCTCTAGAGTGTGGTTTTTTTTTTTTTTGGAATTTTTATGAAAATGAGATGACATAAATAGTAATTGAATTTTTTTTTATTTTGTAAAAAATTTTAATGTAAAAAATATATCCAAAATAACCTCCAAATCACCCAATATATCACATTAATCCTAAAAATTATATCGTCTAAGTTCATTGAGAGCACATAATGTCTACATTCATTGAATGTAATACAACAACTATAGTCCTTCCTACTTACCTAGCAATGTTCAAAATCATTTTCTTACCTGGTTTGGAATTAGAGATGATTCCTCGGCTACTCAAATAATATTTATATTTATTATATTATTTTAAGTAATAAATCAGATTATTATTATGAAATTAATAGAATCTTATTTTAGTTCAGATTTCTAATTTAAAATATCGTTTAAAGCATAAATTTGATTATGAATTATTGAATAATTTATTTCATGAAACACCCCGTGAGTTTTTATTTTATTGTGAAATTAAATTTAATCAAAATACTCAAAAAAATATATAATTTTTTATACTCTTTTATGATTTTATATGGTCCCTACATTTTTGTTGAGAAAGAATTGCATGTTTTGTGTTTTTGTTTAATTATTTTCATGCACACACTATTCATTCATCCATTCTTATTTTGTTAAAGTATTAAAAATGTTATATAATTTTTTAAAAATTATTTATTTTTTTCCCAAATTATCACTTTCTTCAAAAAAACTATTCAAAATTAATATATTTATCAATTGCTATTTCCTACCCACTTTTTAGTTGCCTATCATTTTATCCCCTTATTTTATTTGGTCTGCTTGCCCCTAAATTATTTTGCTCTTCTTTATTATTAAAAGGGCAAAATGGTCTAAAAGTAAAATGGGATTTAAGAATGAACCTAACCTCAATTGTCCACTAAATACGGAAACACTATGAAAAGAAGATTCCGGCAGGGACCAAATGTGTAATTATAGGAAATTAAAGAGACAGGTACAACAATACCAGAATACATCGTTGTCGAATTGAAATATGAAAGCTGACAACTTTTTCGTAATTGCATTTTGCTCCTCGCCACGAACCGTTCCTGATTCTATAAAAGGTCCTGCCTCTATCCCTAAGAATGATATCCAAACCTCACTTCTTCTTCCCTGATTTCGTACATTGCTTTATTTCTTCTCACCAAGCCTCTCAACTTCTTGAAATCCCAAAAAGAAACCCCTAAAAATGGCCCAGAAGAGCAAGATTTTGGTCATCGGAGGAACAGGGTACATTGGCAAGTTCATAGTTGAGGCAAGCATCAAGGAAGGCCATCCCACCTTTGTTTTCGTGAGGGAAAGCACGGTTTCTGATCCTGTGAAGGGAAATCTGGTTGAGGGCTTCAAGAATTCTGGAGCTACTTTGGTTCATGTGAGCAATTCGAGTTCTTTTCTGCCTTTTCTGGGCTTGTTTTTATCTTTTGTAGTGGTTTTATTTATGGATTTGAGGTTTGTTGTGTGGATCAGGGCGACTTGAAGGACTATGATAGTGTGTTGAAAGCTGTAAAACTGGTGGATGTGGTTATTTCTGCTGTAAGCCACACGCAATTGAGTGATCAAAACACGATTCTTGATGCCATTAAAGAAGCTGGAAATGTTAAGGTTAAACAAGAACAAAAAAAACGACTTTCAATTAGTTGTGATAATGCATCATCTAGTTAGTGATTTCTGACACACATTTCTTGGCCCTTTCAGAAGTTCTACCCTTCAGAATTTGGGATTGATGTGGATCGCCAGCATGCGATTCCTCCAGCTACGTTTGCATTTGGTGGAAAGGTACAGTTTCGCAGAGCCATTGAGGAAGCTGGAATCCCCCATACATATCTTGTATCCAACGCATTTGCAGGCTATTTTTTGACGACCTTGATCCAGCCAGGAGCCACTGCTCCTCCCCGTGATAAAGTTGTCATCTTGGGAGATGGAAACACGAAAGGTAATGAACACGTTCTCTTCTTAGTTCTTTCCATCTTCTTGGTTTTGCAGACCGGGTTATTGGATGGATAGATCATGGACTTGTTGGTAGAAAAAAATCAGAATCTTCAAGAATTCTGTATATTTTTGTCTATATGTACATGGTGGTCAAGATTTGCTGGTGCCCATGTAGGATTCTTGATAAAGTTTGTGTCCTTTTGGTCCTTCCGTCATAGTCTGCTGGTTTTTCGCCCTGTTTGCTATTTGTAGGGTCGTCAAATTTATTGTTTTTGTTTTATCCCCAATACTGCAGCTGTTTTTAATGAAGAACACGATATTGGCACATTCACCATTAAAAGTGTTGATGATCCAAGAACATTGAACAAGATCGTCTACATCAGACCTCCCAAGAACTCTGTAACATTCAATGAGCTTGTGGCAATCTGGGAGAAGACGATCGGTAAAACACTGGAGAAGGAATTTGTGTCAGAGGAACAACTTGTGAAACAAATTCAAGGTCAGCATTTCATTTCAACCTATATTTCATTGTTTTCTGTCAGTATTCAATCTTCTATTCTGATATACATAATTTTTTTTTTTTTTTTTTTTTTTTTTGGCAGAGTCTCCAATTCCGCTTAACATAATATTAGCGATCAACCATGCAATTATTGTGAAGGGTGACACAACCAACTTCGCCATTGAGCCATCTTTTGGTGTGGAGGCTTCAGAACTTTATCCTGATGTCAAGTATACCACGGTGGAGGAGTACATTCAGAAGCTTGCTTAAGTTAAGATATGTAATCGGTTACTACTTTTGTCATGAATGGAAGGAAGAATTAGTCTCCTTCAGAACCTTTGTGATGATCAAAAGCAGTGTGTTCTTGGTTTGATGGGCTCTGCTACCTTGTCACTCATAGCTGTTATGTTCTGAAATAATAAAAGTGAGATATTATTGGAACCTCATGCCTTCTTTTAGCACATATAAGCCATATTATGAGAAGCCCTGGAACTCATCTGAATAATAGTTCTTTTATTAAACAAAAACAATATGACAAATACCTATTTCTGCAGCAAAATGAGCTTATGAGAAGTGCCCTTTTGCTTGGGAATGGGAATAGATTGCAACCATCTATCTTTGTTGCTTTTACTTTCACGCTGGCCATTGTTGAGTTAGCAGGACAATAGTGATAACTTCACTTTGAATTTGGCATGATTTTGTCTGATGGTTGAGGGATGGGTACTGATGATTCTTTTCAGTAATGCTTTCATTTGAAGTCAGGCCTAAGTCTGATGATTGTTCCTGTCCACTTTCTTCCTTTGAAAGCTATAGCCCACCTTTCAGCTACCAACAAATCATGGTAAGTACTTACTACGTAATCTTGTTCTTGGCTAGTTAGGTGTTAATAATTGGGTTAAGTAATGGATTAGAATTCCTAGTTTTGTTGCTTTCAGACAACGTGTACTATAAGGACCACAAACATAGGATTAGGAGAATCCAGGCATCAGTGTTGATCATTTTCATTGCAAAGTTTCAACAAAGGTTTTGTATAACTTAAAGGTAACAAACTTGGGAGAAACAACATATTTACATTCATGGCCAAGTTCATATCTTGGCTGGTGTATATTTACGAAATTTCAAAGCCTTTTCTTGAGCCTAACAACGCCTCTGGCGTTGCCGGTGCCGGGGCTGGTGCCAGTGAAGCATTTGGCATTGATTTTGGAACGAGGGCTCGTCTGGGCAGCAGCAACATATCCAGTCTGCTCTGCACTTCTTCCCTGTTTTTACCTGAACAAATCAGAAATATCAAGCTCCCCTTCAAACAAGAACTCATTTTTACTGTAATATTGGATGTGAAGGCAGGCAAAAATCTAGCACAATTGTCATATCTGATAAACTTGTGAGGATACTATGGTTCTTGAACTTACCATTGGGCTCAAACTCGATCGGGCGTTTGGCAGAAGCGGACAAGCGAACGAGTGCAGGAGTGACAAGGGTGAGAACAGCCCAGAAAAACAATATCACCACAAGAGTTCTCTCACTCATTTGTGGTGGAACTTAACTTAAGAGAGATGCATTGTGCCAAAGAACTGGTTTTGGAAGGCTTTTTATGGTAGGGGAGTTGGGTGAGGTGGGCGGTAGGAGAAGAGACGACTTTCTTTGATCAGCTGGCCATGTTTAAGAAACAATTCATACTTTCCAATCATTTGTACAACTTTTATTATCCTAAAGTCAGATACTTAGGATATACTATTATCCTAAAGAAGTTGTTGAATAGGTTTAGAAACATAGAATTTGAGAGGCTGTTCTCTTCTGGTTTATTTGGTTGTTAGAAGTTGTTGTACCAATACAAATCCCTTGTCTCCTGTCTGCTGAAAATGCTCAAAGCTTGGAAACTGCAGCCTGCTTCCCTTCTGATCTGCATATTTGAATGCAGACTTTTTTCTATATTATAAATTTACCTCGACAATTGGATTGGGATCCATTTTATGTATTGATTCAACCAAAACTACAAACAATTCGAATGTGAGCTGTTGACAACAATCATGATTGACCCTGACCTGACAGCCCAGTTATTCTCTTGTTTCAGTTCAATTCTTGCGGGTAATCAGTCACTTTCTGCATCAGTTAATCGCCATGTTTGAATGCAATTTGTCATTCTGTGTCTTCTATTTCTGGTATTCTTAAATGCTGCACGCTACAAGTTTAATGGCTAAACAAATACGCCACCAAACTATTGGGCATAAGTTGCTGTTCATATAATATCATCTGGTTTCGTCGATCTGTTTCATTCTCACATTTGTATAATAAGAAATGGTCATAATAGATTAATGGAAGCACCATGAAAATGGTTTGATCTTCTTTCTGTAATCAAACAAGTATGAATGGCCCTTTTTCTTGATATTTTTTAGGAACTTTGTGGGCTGACGAAACAAGAAGATGCCCAGTTATTTCATTCAGTTTGACTTGCAAATTTATGTATCTAATTGGGGTAGGCCTTATCTAAGGTGAATAATCCAATCCTTTTTAAAGCTCAAAATTCAGCCCATTTAGGGAACTGAGAAGCAGAAATGGCCTGTCAGCAAACAGCCTTATATTTAGATGCATGATTCGATGCCTCATGATCCAGTAAGATTGAATTGGGCTGGAAAACAAAGTACACATTATTAACAGCTTTGATGAAGTTCTTTAAGTTCTTGATAGAGATTAATGAGTTCATCTTGATAGAGATGAATTGTGCATGAGATTGATAAATCTAGAGTTAACATTGTTCTAATCGGCCACTTACTAAGTCAATGACGGATCTAACGAAATTTGATTGTAGTTCAACTCGTGGTGATGATAAGCAAAAAAAAAATCATATCTTTCCATCATTGATAAACCATTCATTGAACAATACTCAATACAATTACCACAAGATAAGCTGATTTCAAAATCAAAACTATAATCAAACAATATATAGCAGGCAAGAGCAAAGCAGAAGGTCCTAAGGAGTCTAAGAAGTGTAGGACCTATACCATGTGCAAAAATTCATTGCTGATGAAGCATGCCTCAAGAACAAACACTGACATCTAATGTTTCTTTTTTCTTTCTTTCTTTCTTTTTGGCTGCAAAGGAAATCAATTGTTGTATCTAAATCTATTCAATATTCATAGTGATCTGCATCATAAACAATACAAGAAGAGTACTATAATGGAATCTTGAAAAGGGTCCTCCACAAACAAAGATGAGAAGCCAAAAGTGGGGAACCATCCCAGAAATTCAGCAGCATTCTGCTTTTTATTATGTGATTCATAAAGAGAAATTGAGCATCAGGGCCATGATTGGAGGAATTGGGCTATTGTTTCTTGGTCCCTCTTGGATTCTTTACCAATGAATTTGCCCAGTTTCCCACGTGGATTACTTACCCTTTTTGAAAACTTTAACATCCTATACTGATTAAAACAAAATATCTAAATCTGACCATAATATAGGGAATGAATTGTACTGGTTAGTTTGCACATTTTAAGAAACGAATTGATGTGTACAATCATAGAGTCAGAAAGAGAAGTTTAAGAAATTTACAGAGACATACAGGGACAAAAATTTTGTAGTGGCTCGTGCTGGAGGTATCCGGCTGGTTTTTTGTCCTCATTTTGTATCCATTTTTGGCTTGCCAAACTGAATCTGCAACTTGTTTTGGCAAACTGAGGCCATTTTTGGCCTGGCAAACTAAATCTGCAACTTGGATTTTTTGGCAAACTCGAAAAAGGAAAAAAAAAAAAGCTCAGAAAGATGGGGAGATGCTGGCAAATTTAAGGAAAATGCTCAGAAAAAATGGCAAAATGAATATAATCTGCAACTTGAGTGTTTTGTCCAAAATGGAGATGCGGGGTATCGATCCCCGTACCTCTCGCATGCTAAGCGAGCGCTCTACCATCTGAGCTACATCCCCTGGTTGAAAGGCAGAAGAATGTAGATTTTCAAGTCAGAATTTCTTGATAATAGGTGTTCTCCTATCCTGAATGTTGAAATTTGTGGGCAGTTATCAAAACTTATGTAGTGGAAGATTCAAAAGGATGAAGCTTTTCTTGATGTGAAAGGGGGAAAGGGAACAACAGGAAGATGACAGAATCCCTCGTCAAGTTTTGATCTTTTATGCAGAAGAATGCTTAATATTTGATACATTGTCGTCAGGCTATCCTCATGCGTTGCGATTCTTGAAATATTTGGTGGGGTTTGTTCTTACTGCTTCTTTGTCTTGTTCCACCAAGTTAGTAATAGTTCATTCATACAAATCAGGACAACCTAAGACGTCAGTAATTATTTCAATTCCACCACCCCACTTTCCCATTTTCTTTCCTTAAACAATAACAATTGGCTAACCTTAATTATTGCTACTGATTAGTACCTAGTCTAATCTTCACTCCTTAGCATTTATAGCCCCAGAGGGCTACTTTTGGCTTGCAGTTCCTATAATTCCTTTCTATTATCCATTGAAAAGAATAATGATGACTTTTTATACTGTTTTGAAGTTTCTGTTTCCAAGTGACAAAAGAAAATTGACTATGGTGATTACTGTAATTGACTGTACAGTAAATTTTGGTCACCCCGTCAACATTCGTATGCTATTTGATGGGTTTGTTGGGCTAAGACTTGCTATAAATACACCAAGAATATGGATAGTTGGCTTGTGGGGAGGGAGAACCCAAGTATCGAACAAGGGAAAGGCGGAATCGTTAATCTTTCCCTTTGTTTCGGCTAACTGTCTTCGTCTCTCCACTCCGCCTGTAGTAATTCGTTTTTATGGGGAGGATGGGCGTCGAATTTCAGTTAAAGACTGGAAAAGATAGGGGCCAAAGAGAGACTGAAGCTTATGCTCCTCATACTTCCCCTTTGGTACTAGGTTTGCAGCCTGCCGCCTTGGTCGATCACGTGGCCAAAGTTGATTGGTCCCTCCTCTCCCAAATTCCTGGGGAGCCCGGCGGTTCCTTTCCTGTAGGCTCTCTCTCCTTCCTTTCTTGATTTCATACAGAACTTATCAACATTTTATGTTCCCAAGTTCCCTGATGATGATGATTCGTATGTTTGAAGTGTGTGTGTGTGTGTGTGTGTGTGTTGGGCTGTAATTTGCTTCTGATTCTCTGTGAAGAATGAGTTGAATCTAAAGTTCTTTAATTTTGCTTTCTGGGCTCTGTTCTGCACTAATTCCTTCGTGTAAATACTGATGATGTGAAAGCTTCAAGACACCTTTTTTTGGTTTATCATTAGTGAACATGATCTTGGCCTTTTCTAAACTCTCTGGATACCATTGATGTTGCCCATTACACTTTTCGGAACTGTTCTGCCCTTTGCAATCATTGTAAAGTGCACTTTGTTGCGTTTGAATCCTTGCTTCCACATTTAAACATCTGTATTTGAGATAATAGAGATTGCCCTTCTATGATGTTATGAGAAACATGGAATGCCTTGGTCACCTTTGGATAAGATAGTTGCTTTCGTTCTCTTCATTGTTAGCATTGTATGCCTTTCATGTCACATGGTCATAGTTCATTGAATGATCTCAATTTTGTGTAGTTGTCAGTGATATAACATCATCTGTCCTGTCTCCTTTACAGTTTATTGATTATTTTAGCTTAACTCTGTGGATGGCCATGGTATTCATCCTCTTTTTCTTCTGTACAAAAACCAAATTGTGATGCTATGAACTTGTATTGTGTAGAACCGGCCTCATAAAATTTCTTTATCTGCCTTTTCTCACAATATAAGGTTGCTGCTGAAGAACTAAAGCATATCTTGACTGAGTTAAACGCACATATTCTTTCTCTACCGGACGAGTCATCTCCTTCAAGAACCATTGCTGGAGGCAGTGTTGCAAATACAATTAGAGGCCTAGCAGCTGGCTTTGGGTTAAATTGTGGGATAATTGGGGCTTGTGGGGATGATGAACAAGGTAGCTTGTTTGTAAGTAATATGAGTTCATATAACATTGATTTGTCCAGGTTGCGGTTGAAAACCGGACCAACAGCTCAGGTGAGAGTCATAAATGGCCAATCATTGGTCTTTTTTCTTTTCAAAGAATTTATGGAGTTGATATATTCTGCCCTTATACTCTGCAGTGCGTATGTTTGGTCGATCAGTTGGGCAATCGAACAATGAGACCGTGCCTTGCTGGTGCAGTGAAAGTTCAGGTGCTTTTTATTTTAAGTCTATAAGACCATTTCAGCTAGTGAGTTGGGGTTTGCCTGCTTCCTCATTATGATACCTTTTGACAGGCAGAAGAACTTACCCGAGACGATTTTAAAGGTTCCAAGGTAATATTTATCAGCATACTTGTTAACTGCAAAGTTTTTTGCCCAGCAAAAAGGATTTAAATCTTTAAAAGCTCGCGTTGTTAGCATTTGCATATAGATAATTTCAGATGAAATAGGTTATCTTTCCTAGTATAGTTAGTTTTTTTCACCATTGCAAAACAAGTGCAGAAAGTGACTCCTTTGTTCCTTTATTCTTTTAAGTGGTTGGTGGTGAGATATGCTATAATGAACTTAGACGTCATACATGCGGCTATCCGAATGGCAAAAGAAGAAGGTCTTTCTGTTTCACTTGATCTAGCCAGCTTTGAGGTAACATCTCATGTTTTGCTTGCTTTACTATTTTGAGATGTTACCTTGGCATCAGTCACCTTCACCTTACTCATGTTCAGATGTTTTCTGTTCTATGTTCAACGAGTTCTTTGTAATCGATTGTCGTAGCTACTAGAAAAGAAGGAAGATTATGTAATAAAGAAGTAATTTCTTTCAAGAACTGCTACCCCCAATATGAGTTCTTGATACTATGATCTGCTCTTACTTTTGGCCAGATGGTTCGGAAGTTTAGGCTCCCACTTCAGCAGTTACTAGAATCGGGGAACATAGACCTGTGTTTCGCCAACGAGGATGAAGCAATAGAACTCTTAAGGTTAACGTCAACTTTCAAATGCTTGGTTGAGTGTCATGGGAATAGTTAAACAATGTCTGATTCTTTACTTTTTACATCTGCTTGCTTGTTAGGGGTGAAGAAAATGTAAACTATGAGGCAGCACTTGAGTATCTGTCCAGGCACTGCCAATGGGCGGTCGTGACGCTCGGTTCGAATGGATGCATTGCCAAGAACAAGAAAGAGGTGTGTGTAGTTTATAAGAACATTTTGCTGGATCCATCATTCCTTGTAGTTTTCTACCTTGTTCCTTGATGCCCTCTAGTTATAGGTTGTTCGGGTGCCTGCTATCGGTAAGGTAAAGGCGACTGATGCCACGGGAGCCGGAGACCTCTTCGCGTGTGGTTTTTTGTACGGGCTGATAAAGGGGCTTTCGCTGGAGGAATGTTGTAGGCTAGGTTCTTGTACTGGCGGCTCTGTGATTCGCTCGCTCGGTGGCGAGGTTACGCCGGAAAACTGGCAGTGGATGTATGCTCAGATGCGAAATGATGGACTTCCTGTCCCTGAATTGGTCAATTCTGTGTTCTAAAAGGGAGTAGAAGATTTAGGTGGTTTTGCTCTTTTAATGGATTATTATTGACATGTCTGCACTGTAAGCTATGATTGGCATCCATTGATGATTGCCTTTGAAGATGTACTATGAAGTATTGACTAATTTAACTGTACGAGTTTCGATTCTGCATAACAATGAAGTACTTTTGAATCCAAGTTGTCTTTTTAACACTCTTCTTAATGGAAGAGTTTAAGTGCATTTCCTAAAACTGCCACTCTTTAACAACGGCACGTGTCATACGAGTTAAATACACGACGCCCTCAAAGATTCAGTCCCTTTATCATTCAAATACGACACAAACATGAACATGATCCAAATTTTCAACCCTAATCTCTCAGCAAACGAGGATATCATAACTTAGACGATGAAAAATTCTGTTTAACGGTGAATGAAGCAGAAGAACACAACAGAAAACTTTGGTAAAACGAACAACGTTCAACCAGAAACTCGTCCAGAAATCGAAATATAGATTTAACTTCTCAGTTCAACAGAAGAAATCTTGCTAGGTAAATATGCAGCAATTAAGCACCAGGATCAAGATCACAAAATGAGAGAAAATATCCAATAAATGTTTTCTTTTTATCCCTGGTTCAACAACTCATCATCATGTCCACCAAACTGTAAGAGCAACCCTCATATGTCCATTGGTGCGACGCCCTGGTCGGCGGGTTGCTGATCGCCTGGTTGAGCCTCTTCACCTCCTCCTTGTTCTTGCTCCTCAGCAGGAGCCTCTTCGCCTACTACCTCGAATTCGTTTATCAGTGACTGAACAGTTGCCTTGTCTAATATATGGAATGCCTCCCCAACTCCTACCACGGCAATTGTGCATATGGAACTCGTCAGTTTCTCTCCTTGCAATGTTTCCCTCAATGCAAAAAGTGCATCTTTGAGAAGGTTCTCTCGCGAAGAGGCTACGAAACTCTCAAACTTTTTCTCCATGTATGTCTTTGCTGCTTGTGATCTAGATCCAATAGCGAAAGCTTGGTACTCGAAATAATTACCACTAGGGCAGTTATAGTAGAGGTGGGCACCAGATTCATCTAATCCACCTACCAGCAAACCAACCCCATACGGCCGTTTCCATGATCGCTGAGTACAAACCTGTGGAGAAAGATCAAGAACAATTGCAATGTCAAAATGGAAGAACGTAAACTCTGAAAGGATAGTTCCCCATTTCTAGAATAACACGGTAATCAATGAATCACAAAAAAATTGATTTCAAGCACACCACAGAATTAAAGATTTCTATCATTTTTACATCAAGAACAAAGAACATGAAGGACCTATGCTTTATATTGCAGGACTGACAGGAAGACTGAAAGAAAATATTCTGGAAAGTAGGTTCTAATCATTGCATGGGCTGCACAACCCAATTCATAATACAAACTTCATTCATATTCTTGGTTAAGATGACATTGCCCCATTTCAAACAAGACTACCAATACCAGAACCTTCATCTTCGAGATTTATTTGAGGCCAACATGGATTTATTAAAATGCATGGATATTAGAAGAAAACCAGCTTTAGGAAAGAAAAAAGGATGCACATTTTTGAGTTGACAACAGCAACCAAACTTAATTACCCTAGGTAGGATTTGCTATATGGATCACATATTGCTAATGAGTTCTACCGAAACACATATTTTATTCAACTTCAAACATAGCATGTCTTCTTTACTAGTTTTTCTGAGTTCGCAAATCTCCATGTTTTAGAAGCCATGTTAGTGCACATAAGAATCTCATAGGCATCCAAACCTTAATCATTGTTTCGCTCATTTTCTCATCTATCGGGCTATCCAAAACTTTCTTTCTAATGCATTCATCAATTTTAGCCTAATGTGTCCATTTATTCGTCTCAGCATTATCATTTCTGCTCCTTCTTTTAACATTTTAGAATTTTCTTAAAATTATAACCCTGGTGGTTCTTGAACAAATTTTCCAGCAATCAAAGCATTATCATGAAATCATAGAGAACACCTCAAGTACCCTCTCATTTCACACTGGCAAGCAGTAATGACCCACAAACAATATCAAAAGCTTTACTCACTTTCTTTTGCTCCTAATCTGGTGTTTAAATCACAGATTTTGCATATAAATCAAAAGTCACAGCTTAAAGTCAGAAACAATCAAAGAGTTAAGTATTAACCACATACGGCAGCCTGGAAACACCACTGCATTAAGGCATTCGACCATCCATTTCACAGTCATTTCCCTATCCAAAGATCAGCTAGTTAAGCATCTAACATAAAACATTCATTCTAAGCTAAAAACGATTGTTTCTAAAAAATTTCTCCCACTTGAATCAAGCTAAATCAAAAGAGCAGCATCAAATGTTTTCCATAATCTGAGAACATTAAATGAAGTTTGCGTATTCATTCATCTGCTATCTAAAATCCACCAAAGCCTCTCATCATTAGCCTACCGCAAATTGCCCTTTAAAATCCAACTTCAAAAATTCTAATTCTACCGAAAAAAAAAAAAAAAAAGGTAACCTAATTTCCACACACAATCACTAAGAAATACAAGGTAAGAATATCCAAAGAGAATTAGGTTTTCAAAAGGAAAGAGAAAAAAACAGAATAAGCAAGACCTGAGCTTTATCTGCAAGCTGAACAACTAGTCGTCCTACAGGAAGCGGAGATTCATAAGTGTAACTATGATTGATGCACTCAGTACGCATATAACGGGAGAGAACTCGACCGTCGGCCGTGAGACCGGCGATGGCAACTCCGATGTGGTCATCGACTTTGAAGATCTTCTTCTGGTGAGAAGAAAGCTCGGAATTAGCCTTGTTGACCGAAGCCAAAACCACGTGCGTCTTCGATCTCAGTCCAATAGCAGCGGAGCCTTGTTTCACGGCCTCCATAGCATACTCCACCTGGAAAAGCCTCCCCGCCGGCGACCATGTCGTCACGTCGGTATCGTACTGGTTGCGAAACATCTTCTGAAGAATCAAGGAGCAATTTTTCCTTCAGAGATTAAAATGCTGCGTCCAAAAGATCAAAACTTTGGAGGGTTTGATTAAAATGTTTTTTGTTTATATTTTTTTCCTTTTCTTTTCCTTCAAGACTCTGATGAATTGTGGGGTTTTAGACTTTTAATTTTAATGTTAATTTTTTTAGAAAAAAATGGCCCTTTGTTTCCTGGTTTGGTGAAGGCTTAATTGGGAGAAGAAGAACCGTTAATGGGCTTTAGTTTTACAGATAGCCCATAAGCCATCATAGGCCTCGTAAAGCCCTTTATTCAGAGTAATACATTGGGCTATAGGTGTCAATACAACTATACCCATCAACACAACTCACCCTTTTATAGTTGAGTTGAGTTGAGTTAAATAGTTTACGGTTAAATAGATTATGAGTTAAATGAATTAATAAAATAATAAATTTGCGTTCACTCTGACCAACGGGTCAAATGGATTTGGAAGGAAGAAAAAACCTTCTACAAGAAGCACAATCCCATAAATATTTTTAATTTTTTATTTATTTGATATAAATTTATTCTTATATATTCGATTTAAACAACGTTAACCCGTTTTGAATAGGATTGGTGAAATGGAACTGGTTTGACTGGCTGATATAATGAATAATGGCAAAATTGAATGGTAGATTTGGTGTGGAAGGACTCAAAAGTTGGTAAAACGTTAATGTCTATAATAAATAAACGTGGGAAGATTGTGGCCTTATTAGGCCCATCCTTCTTGTGAAACAACAAATCAAAGCGAAAAGCAAAAGTAGAGTGTGGTCTTGCTTTTAGGTTTTCTAAAATTCTTTAATTTCATCATTTTTCATCTTTTGGGGATATGTAAGTTTACTCATTTTGTTGCTTTTGGGTTTTGTCTTCCACCATAAAGGTGTCTCATCAAAACTTCTTCTATGCTAAATGCATAAGCAAAGCTTGTCCAAGATTTCAAATTTTGGTGATTGAACAATAATAACATGATTATTTTTTTGCATGCAAAATTAAAAAAAAAAAAAAAATGTAACAAAGGGATTCGGATTTCAGTGAAATACACATGAAATACATAAAATTTTATCATTAAAACAATCATATTGACCGACCATCAATAAAATGAGAGGATTATTCAACTAAAATTAATTTTAGTTAACGTATTTATAAAATTTCGTCCCACATCTTTAGTGTATTGACTAAATGATTTATATATAAATTATAGTTATATGTACTATTAATAATATATGTTAACCATTTTAGTCGAAAGCCTGATGAAATATTACACATGGTATCAAAATGGACTTTGATCCAGAAATTAAGTTTTATGTCATAACTGAAAGATGTTATATATGATATAAAAACAAACTATGATTCGAAAGTTAAGTACTATACAAAGTTAAGTAATGCAAAATGAATGGACAATGTTTCATGAACAATGTTATTTAAAATATATATATTATGACTATTATTTTTAGAGGGATAAAATAATTCTCATATATGGAAATAGACAAAGAGAATTAGTGGGAGTTAATAAAAGCCCAATAATGGTATATTGATAATGAATGATGTGTATATGTAAGCTTTGGGAAAAGACAACTACTTTGATAAAAGAAGTGGGTTCGAACTCTGGTAAGGCCCATCACCACTTTCGATAGACCAAACTTTATGTTTTGCCGCTTTAAAATGGAATTAGGGCTTCATTTTGTGCCATTACCTTGTGGGTCCCTTCAGATCTCGGTCCTAATATATTAGTCCACCCCTTTTCTTCTGGCTTAGGTTTGAATTTGGGGCGACAGAATCGGAATTGAAATAATTTTCAACGTTTTATTTTGGATATAAAAATAGATGAATGAGTTTAATTTTTAGATATTAAAACGTCATCATCAGTTTTATTCTACATGATTTAATGAACAACTATTTTAATCATATATTTTATCGTATATTTATAAAAAAAAAAAAATCATTACTTTTATAATACGTATATTATTACATTATTCTATGCATGAATCAAATATTAAGTCGTATTATAATTAGAGTGAATTTCAAAATAGGTCATCATACTTTGGTAAAGTTTAGGTTTTGGTCACTAACTTTTAGCGCACTGTAGCGCGCTAGCAGCATGTGTACAACATTAATGAATGGACAAAAATATCCTCAATAATTTGGACTGTTAGTGGGCTTCACGGCCTTTTGTAACGGAATGACCAAATTTAAAATTCAGATGTAAAAGTTAGTGACCTTTTTTGAATATTTAAAAGTTAGTGACCAAAACCTAAACTTTACCAAAGTATGATGACCTTTTTTACAATTCACTCATATATATATTATGTTTTTACTTATTTGCCCTCGCCGTTAAGGTTGTTAACGGGCAACTTTAACCGAATGACCAAATTTAAAATTCAGATGTAAAAGTTAGTGACCTTTTTTTAATATTTAAAAGTTAGTGACCAAAACCTAAACTTTACCAAAGTATGATGACCTATTTTGAAATTCACTCTTATAATTATTAGAGCATTATACACTCAACTCAATCATACAATTATACATTTAGAAAATAATTTAGAGTGAATTACAAATTTGGTCATCATACTTTGGTAAAATTCAGGTTTTGGTCACTAACTTTTAAAAATTTTAAGAGTGAATTGTAAAAAAGGTCATCATACTTTGATAAAGTTTAGGTTTTGGTCACTAACTTTTAAATATTCAAAAAAGGTCACTAACTTTAGCATTTGAATTTTAGTTTTGGTCATTCCGTTAGAATGAACCGTTAAGTCCACTAACAATCCTATATTTGGAGGGTATTTTTGTCCATTCATTAATGCTGTACACATGCTACTCGCGCTACAGTGCGCGCTACAGTAACGCGCTACAGTTATTTTTTTTTTAACGCATAGCCTTTTTTTTAAAAAATATACTTTTTTTAAAAAAATACTTTTTTTAAAAAAAATAATTTACTAAAAATACCTAAAAATTGTATTTATAATTTCCGCTCATCTATGCTACTTTATTTATAATTTTTATAAATTTTTGGTAGATTAAATTATAAAAATTTATAAAAATTATAAATAAAGTAGCATAGATGAGCGGAATTATAAATACAATTTTTAGGTATTTTTAGTAAATTATTTTTTTTAAAAAAGTATTTTTTTTAAAAAAGTATATTTTTTAAAAAAAATGCTATGCGTTAAAAAAAATAACTGTAGCGCATTACTGTAGCGCGCACTGTAGCGCGTTACTGTAGCCCGAACAGCATGTGTACAACATTAATGAATGGACAAAAATACCCTCCAAATATAGGATTGTTAGTGGACTTAACGGTTCATTCTAACGGAATGACCAAAACTAAAATTCAAATGCTAAAGTTAGTGACCTTTTTTGAATATTTAAAAGTTAGTGACCAAAACCTAAACTTTACCAAAGTATGATGACCTTTTTTACAATTCACTCAAATTTTAAAAATATCACTAACTTTTACATTTTGATTTCATTTTTGGTCACTCCATCCATACCAACCGTTAAACCACTGACGGATCCATTTTTTAAGGGTATTTTTGTCCTCTCATCTTGTAAAGCACACCCTTTTCCATAATTATTTTTTCTTTTAAATATACTCTTATATTTCTCTCTCTCGTCTTCTTCTCTACCCCACTCCTCTATCTTCTTCTTCTTCTTTACCTCCATGCCACTCTCCTCCCCACCGAAAACAACATACTTCGCACCCAAATGAATTGGTGGCTAATATGGTATATTAATAAAATAAATAACAACATAGCTGAAAGTTTTTTTTCCCAATGAATTACTAATTCACTTAACTACTTTTGAATAAATATAAAAGGCAATAATGAATGGAATAACCATCGCTGCTAATCCCAGGAATAATCATCACTGCCATTTACAGAAGATCCAAAAATGGAAATAGAACACTGGCCCTCAAACAACATTTTAAACCACCAAATTACAGTAGCCAAAAGAAGATATCCAAACCCAGATGACCAACACATTTAATTTTTTTATGCACATTTTTTTCATTCATATATTGGTATGCACAAATTTTTTATGCACAATTCCTTTTTTTTTTTTTTATGCACAATCCTTTGAACAGCCATGACAGACTTGCTCAAGTAATTTCAGCAAGAAACATAAACAACAGTACAAAAATTTACTGCCTCTGATAACAATTCTGTTGCTATCTTCATTTTCTGGGTTGTAACAAGAATATGGGTTCCATTAATATTCCCTCACCGAAGTGGTGCTGCATAAAACAGTCTGGACAAGACGAAAAAAATTTTGGCCGCAAATAAGTCAGAAAACTATGACTAAGCCACTGATTCTCCTCATTGTTCCAAAGCTCTGACGTCTAAAACCCGCGGACAGCAGCAATGCATTTGCTTCGAAAATGTGGCTAATCGATGTTTCGACACCTCCCATCTCATATCCTCATCCGCTCCAGCCGCCTGTGGTGAGGCTCCCGGCAAATATCCTTGTCGAAATAGAAGATTATTAGAAAGGCGGAGAAGAAGAGCAGGAAGAGATAAGAAGTATTATGTTGTTTCCGGCGTTGCGTGGGGTGGAGAACAAATAGATAGAGGAGAGAGAGGAGTGGGGTAGAGAAGAAATAGATAGAGATAGAGGCGAGGAGAGAGAGAAATATAATATGTTTAAAAGATAAAAGAAAAAAATAATTATGAAAAGGGATATGGCTCTACAACATGAGAAGACAAAAATACCCTTAAAAATAACTCTGTTAGTGGTTTAACGGTTGTTATGGATGGAGTGACCAAAAATAAAATCAAAATGCAAAAGTTAGTGATGTTTTTTAAATTTTTAAAAGTTCGTGATCAAAACCTAAACTTTACCAAAGTATGATGGTCAAATTTATAATTCACTCAATAATTTATGTACCCCTGAGATTATGCAGTACTTATATCCTACCACTAGTAGTACCATATGAGAGTGGTACTCCTAGGAAAAAAAAATTAGAAAGTAAATTAGTGATTGAGAGAGTGTTTACACTCTCTCCTTGAAAATAAGAAAACATAAATAAATTAATAAAGCTGTCATTTTGCAACTCACAACTTTCTAAGATAATGATAATTATTTCAATTTTCTTGGAAAATTAAACAGATTCAAAATTACCATCAATCCTCACAAAATGGAAAAAATAATCGGCATTCATCCCATATTTTTTGTTTGAAAATCCAAATAGCTGCTTTCAATTTTCCGAAAAAAAACCCACGTCGCCATTACATCACCATTTTGTACGATATTCCATCAATTCCATCAATCATCATCCGTCTCTTCGTCATCATCTTTTTTCTTTTTGCCTGTACGTAAAGAGTTTTGACATTGGACATTTACCATCATATAAAACAATATAATACAATACATTTTCCATCAACTTTGGACATTTTACATCAAGCAAACACATATATCATACAACATTTTATTCCATCAACTTTGGACATATTCCATCAACCAGAACAGATATCATACAATATTTTATTCCATCGAGAAACAGTTTCACATCAGTAACATGATTCAAAACATAACATGTTATATCAATTCCATCAACTTTGAACATATTTCATCAACCAGAACAGATATCATACAACATTTTATTCCATCGAGAAACAGTTTCACATCAGTAACATGATTCAAAACATAACATGTTATATCAATTCCATCAACTTTGGACATATTCCATCAACCAGAACAGATATCATACAACATTTTATTCCATCAAGAAACAGTTTCACATCAGTAACATGATTCAAAACATAACATGTTATATCAATTCCATCAAATTTGGACATATTCCATCAACTTTGGATATATTCCATCAACCAGAATAGATATCATACAATATTTTATTTCATCAAAAAACAGTTTCACATCAGTAACATGATTACCATCAATTCCATCAATTACATCACCATATGTACGATATTCCATCAACAACAACAGACTAAAAATAACTTGCCTCTTTAGACTTTATACACATATTCCATCAACTTTGGATATATTCCATCAACCAGAACAGATATCAAACAATATTTTATTCCATCAATAAACAGTTTCACATCAGTAATATGATTACCATCAATTACATCACCATCAGTACGATATTCCATCAACAACAACAAACTAAAAATAACTTGCCTCTTTAGACTTTATACACATATTCCATTAGTTATTCAATCAAAAGCATAAGAAAAAATATATTCAAACAAATGCAGACACAATCAAAAAGTGAAAAAAATCCCATGAAGATAACTCCAAAGATTCTAACTTTGAATCAAATCTGCCCATCAAAGTACTTAACCAAAGGGCAAACCGAAACGCAAAGGATTCATCTAAATAGGAAAAATAACTGAGACATATCTCACTATCACTACTACTTACATCCTCATCCTCCTCCTCCTCCACGAGAGGGAGATCGATGGTGGCCAGATCTATGGCGAGAGAGCAGCCAAAACAACGGAGATGAGGAGCAGCCAAAACATGCATGGAGATTTAATGGAAACCCTAGGTTCGCCGCCGTTGCCCTGCCACGCACCGCCGCCGTCCAACCTTCTCTTGGGCTGAAACCACCCTAGAAATATTCCCCTATACTAGATCTACATAACCCCTCAAGAGTTTTGGCATTTTGATGGCTGGAATACCACCCTAGGGGCGACGCTGCCGCCGCCGGACTGCCACTCTCTCTCCGATTTTTTCGGCAACCGTGGTCCAGCGTCACCACTGACGTTCCTCGCCACTCTTCCCGGCCTCATTTGGGACTAATTTGAGACTGATTTTATTGAGACTGATTTTAATGAGACTGAGAAGAAAGAAGAAAGAGAAGGGGAATGAGTTTTGCAGCCATCAAAGAAGAGATGAGAAGAAGAAAGAGAAGAAAGTGGCTGCTGCAATAATTAGTAGAGATGAGGGTTTTGCAAACAAAAAATAAGCGCGTGAAGGGGGATGAGTTTTTTAAAGTAGAGAACATATCATTAAATGACATTTTGTATTGAAAAACTGCTAGAAGTACCATGCTAATAATACTCCTAGTTGTACAATAAAAATTGCCGAGATTATGTGCATGAATGTGTTTGGAGGGCAATGAGCATAACTAATAAAGAGTACTTGTAATTCTGGCAGTTCTTAAATGCCAATAAAACAAAATGAATTGGGGCTTGTGTCCAATTTAGCAATAGTTTTGGGAGTTAGTAATTAATTGGTGATAAATTCCGGTAGTTGCGAGCTGCTCATTCAATGACAATGCAATGCCACTTTCGCAGTAATTGCCACCCAGCCCCAATCAATTATATTAATTATATTTAATACCAGTATGGAATTATTCCTACTGCCTCCTCTACAATAGTTGCTTAACAGTAACCACACAACTATTAAGCAACTATTAAGCAACTATTAAGGTTAAAAAACGAAAATTTTTATAATTCACTTCATTTATAATAACACCTTAGTTATGTGAAAACAAGATAAAATGACTATTATTTATATGATTATTATTTATACACAAAAATAATACTTATAGTGATTGACAACGAATATTTCTGAGTTCTAATGATACCTTCACATAAACAAGACAATGTTATAAAATATTTTTATGTTTCACACTAGCTGTTGATAACAAAATCTTTAGCCAATGCTGTCAAATTACGATTTTGAGCGATAATTTTTACATTTTTTAAATTGTTTAAATTAAAAATACAAAACATTATCCATATTGTTGTGAAATTAACTTTTTAATCATACTTATCCAAATTAAAATATGAGCAAGTTGAGAGGATGACATATGTTTGACAAACTATAATAATTACATTTTCAGGAAACACATAATTCAGTAGTTTGAAACTCATAAAGTTCTTATAACAATGACTTCAAATCACCTATAAAAAGCCGTTGTAATAATTACTCCTTTTTCTAGCTATTACCCAATTATTACTTGACCAAAAAAAAAAAATTTTTTTATGTATGAAACAATTATTTGAAAAATATTTCACTCCACCCACCTAGACTTAAGTTTTGCCAGAAAATCTTTAAGTTTTTCTGTCTTTTAATATTTTTTTATATTTCATTTCGGAAAAAAAATGTTTATCAAGAATATGGACCAAAAATCGATAGTTTGATCAAATCACATAGAGAAATAAATGTAATTCGCCTAAAATTTGAATATAACTTCTGATTTTTTAGTTCTCAATTATCTATATCTAATAACACAATTTTAATACAATAGAAGAAGTATAATTAAAAAAACATTAATAAAAAACCGTTATTAATTAATATGAACAATATTAAATCAAGGTCGAGCATTCAAATTCTGCATAAGCTTTCATGATTGCTATGAATTTCTCAACAATAATTATTAGATTTTGATTGGTTTGATGCATGAGTACTATGTATGTTGAATCCAACATAGTATTAATATACTAAAGATGATTTATCATCATTATGTTCCAATGTGCAAGTCGAATATATAGATTTTCTTAATTAATCCCAACTTTCAACTTACATAATTACTCATTAATCATATCTTAATCACAACATTAATGAATGGTTGATAAATAAGGCAAAATTTTATAATAATTGACCAATGAATAACATTAAACAAACCAATTTAGACCAAATATAATTCAGTCAATAATCCAAATTATATATTATTGTTAAATGATTAATTTATTGCGAGTTCATAAACATAATTGATTATTATTTAGACTTTTATTTATTGAAAATTCATTATAAATTAAAGTTCGGAGAACTTTTTCGCCAACTAAAAGGTAAATTTTTTAGCTGAATGATTCGGTAAACAATCCAAATTGTCCAAATTGTATGTTCTCTTCGAGTAATCAATGTTTTCATCGATAATTTATGGATAAAATCATTTAAATTTTCGTTTATCAGAATAAGGATTCGAATAACCTCTCGGTCGACTAGGAAGCAATATTTTTGTCTGGAATGGTTATTCTCCAATCTCTTAATAAAATAAAAAAAATAATTATCAGTAATTGATATTCATTTAAATAATTATGAAAAAAGATACTTAAAGTTAATTAAATATAAGAGAAAAAGAAAGAAAAAAAATCTGAACTGGGCCAGGTGAAACAAAACCGCACATTCGAACTTTGGGTTTGATGGAGCCCGCTCCAGAATCCAGATTAATTATAAAAGCCCAAAGTGGAGCCCACATTCTAAAATGACAATTCTATACAACTCAGTCTCTCAGCTCTTGCTTCAAGAAAAGGGCCCACAGTTCCCCCATTCAACTCGTATGAACGGCCCACTTGAATTTCCAAATATACCCCCACCGCCACCCAGGTAACGTTCAGGTGGGCTTCCCTTCTCACCGGCTAAACCGGTAACCCACCCTCTCTAGGCCAGCCAGCAAGCAAGCATTTAAAATGATTTGCTTAATATTATTCTGTCGTTTCCTTCGCTCTTTTCTTCTTCCCTTTGTCTGACTCTGCAGAAATTTTAACACTTTCTCTCTTTGCAGAAACCAAAAAAACCCAGCAAACGTGTTTGAACTTTGAAGAAGAAGGAAGAAGAGGTGGAGAGAGAAAGACCCAGAAGGAGGAGGGAAAAACGCGTTTTTATCTGAGCTGATAGACTTCGTCAATGGCGAAGCCTTTGATTCATCATAGAAGGAAACTGTCTAATGCGACGCCTGTGGGTAATGGCTTGTCATTTTCAGGTAAAGACGCGTACGACGACGTTTTCTCAGGTGGGCTTAAGCCCAAGTTTGGAGCTGCTGCTGCTGCTCCTCCTCCGGCGGCGGCTTCCGGTTTCCGCTCGAGAAGGGTCGCTGCGGAGGACTATGCTGAGATTTTTGGTGGGAAGAATGGGACGCGCGGTTCCTCGATTCCGGTTCTTGACCTTGCAGAACTGGATGGTCGAAATGGTGGGTCGTCCGACGATGATTACCGGAGCTCCGGTAGGAAGATGGATTACTCGATGATTTTTGGAGGTGGGGATGATGTGCCTCCGGCGCCTGTACCGGCTTATGAGGAATTGTTCAGTGGAGTTAAAAAGGCTAAAAGAAATGAAGCTAAAGCTAGGTACTTTCTTTTACTCTTTAGCTCTTTCATTGTTATCATTATTAGTTCCGCATTGTTTTGGAGGCTAAATTTTCTTTATTTTCTTTGGTCTGGTGGGGTTGGTTTCCATGGATGCTAAGTTTTTGTTAACGTGATCATTCCCTCTTTCGTGTAATAATGTTATACCTCTATTTCTCCCAAATTCTCGAGCTAGCATTTATGAAATTTTGCCCTTTGAGAAAATGGATATTTGGCTGCGCCCTGCATTGTTGCAAGGTATAAAATTTACTTTTGATAATTGTAGTGCAGAAACCTATTTTTTTAAACTTTAGTAAATCGTAGTTTATAGTTAAAACCTACAGTTGTCTCCATGCTCGTGGGTTTACAAAACTGGTGGTGTAGTTAATGTTCATTTTTAGTTGCAGCTTGAAAATATTGATTGGGTTTTGATGTATAATTACGGTGGAGTAAGTTGTAACTTCTTGAATCTTGCAAAACTGTGAATATCTGAACCTTCTTTGTCTTTTATAATATGTGATTGTGTCTATATATATCTGCAATGGTTTTTTTTTTTTTTTTTTTTTTTTTTTTCTGTTTCAGGCCTTGGATTAATAGTTTTCTTGCCATTGAAGTTTGCAAGATAGTTAGCAACATGGCAGGAATTCTTTTTTTGGACCTTAAACTCTCTATTCCATGCTTGTGGTGTCAACATTTGTCACTAAAATTGCTTGCAGTTGTGATAATTGATTTTATTCTTTTTGCTTCCTTAGTTGACTTTTTGTCTTGTCGCTTTTCGGGAAGTGATGCGAAATTTTGTCGTCATACGAAAAGTAAGGAGTTTGTCGAGATTCGTTTAGTTTTACTCTGTCTTTTGTTTGTCTCTTGAAAATTCCCCAACCACAATAGGTATATTTTTAATGGTATTTATGATCTTATTGGCTTTGTGATCCACAAAAGTTTGTCGAATTTTGAACTTCATTTGTCCATGAATGTGCATTTATGTGTCGGCTCGCTTTTCTTTTAGGTCAGGGGTCAAGTTACATAACATATAGTAATATTTTATGGATATTAGAGTTAGATGTTTACCAGTAATATATGTTCAAGGGTGTAGGGAATGTTGTGCATATATCAATGACCTTTCAGCTTTCTATTGGAAGTGGCACCTTGTTTTTATCAAGTTTTTTTTTTCGCTCTATATTCTTGTAGGATCCCATCTGGAAATGGCTCTCCTCTGAAAGGATCAGATCGATTTAGTTTGTCTGATGACATTAGAAGCAACACCGGTGATGCACCTGATCAAAGTTTGGATGGCGGAAAGCAGTTTAATATGTCTTACCATAAGACTGGTGAACGGAGGATAAATGTTCCGAATGGGACAACACACATAGCTCAACTAAATGCTGTTCCTGGTTTCACATGTGTTATCGATGAAACTGCTCGTGTGCGAGAAACTCAACTGGACAAGGCAATGCCTCATATTCAAGCAGGAGTGAGTCATAGCCAGAGGTCCAGTGATTATCTACAAAAAACAGAACAGGATAAGGCAATGCCTCCTGTTAAAGTAGAGTTGAATACTAGGAGCGCTGCTAATGACCTATCTGATACAAAATTTGGGACACGGAACAAATGGCAGGTTTCCACCTCTAAGTCTTCTGAAGGTTTAGTCAAACATAAGGTTGAATATCACAAGGATGCTGATTATCAAAGGGACAAGTTTCGGAATTCTGATGATGTTGGACATAACTCACATCGTCCTAAAGAGCCTTCACCTTCTAGTTCTTCAGCCAATCAAATTGATAGCAAGGGGCAACCCAAGCAAACAAATATTCCAAGTTTTGGTTCTAAGATTGAGGCTTCTGAGGTCGGCAGTGGCTATGCAACTCCTTTTTCTGATGAGGAACTTGATGTAAATTCAGCTGCAGCTGCCTCTATAGAAGCTTTGAAAAAAGCCATTGAGCAGGCACAAGAGAGCATACGAATTGCGAAAGAAAAGATGGAAAGAAAATCTCGTCCCAGGGATAGCTTGAAAGCTAGTGGTAGAAGTGAAAGTAATTATGCTCAGGAAGCAAACAATGCTCAAGAAAAAAATGTCAAGGAAGCATGTAAAATACCGGAGAATAAAGTGCACGACTCCATTGAACTTGACCAGGAAATTCCGTGGGGAAGTGGTTTTGTTTCAGGATTCACTCAGAAAGAGGAACCAGCCACTGGCAGACAAGCTGTGGCAGAAACAAACCATGCAAATGTTGAAGTATATGAAGACAATGGGGTTGCCACATGGTTTACTCAACTGCTAACTAATGGGAAGCAGAAAATGGCAGCATTGGCATCTGAGCTTGTAGTTAAAAAAAATAGTGTTTTGCAACATACGGATAAAGATGTAGACGATGTTCAGGAGATAAGGCCAGCTAAAGTGACTTCAGTGTGTGATACCACTGCAAAAGTAAATAGTGGTGATAGAGTCTGCCAATTTGGAAATACAGATACTGAGCTAAATGTTCTTGGAAGGTCAGAGGAGTTAAAGAAAAATATGGATTATTCTGACTCATTACCCTGTCTGAATGAACACAAACCAAGTGACTCTCTGATCTTTGCTGAAAAAGGTGATGCAACTAATAACAGAAAACATGATTTAGATAAAGAGGAAGGTGGCAATGTGAAACCTGAATCCTGTTCTGAAACCTTTAGTGACATACAGTTTGAGCTTCCTGAAGTGTGGAAAGTTTTCCCGGAAAATGATTCACTGAAGGTACATAATTCTTTGGAACAGGAAGCAGGAGACAAAGTGGAGGATTTTTCTCTTGGGGATGAAAATGATGGCAGAGTAGGTGAAGTAGAAAATGATAACAAGAAGCAGGAAGAGTTTCATCTTGGAGTTAAAAATGAAGATGATGAGCCAAAAATGGCCACTGATTCTGTAAGGGATGAAAAGAGACAGGAAGGTGACCTCAGACAATGTTTGGATGGTTATGATAAACAAGAAAGTGGTGATCATAGATTGGCGGAGTCTGTTGAAGGAGAAGGAAGCCTGATCATCTCAGAAGAAGACAAGGTACAGGAAGGGATTGAAAGAAAACATGCAGAACCTCATAAAAATGAAGAAGAAGGTTGCACGAATGAACATGCTGATGATAGTTCATTATGTCAGAGGAGAGAAGTGAATGACGAGCTCCAAGAAAGTGTAGCCAATCCTAGGGGACATTTCTTTAAGGAGTTTGTTCACGAGCAGGGTTCTGATGAAACTTCTGATGTGGATGTCGCCAATGAAAGTGCCAACTCAGTTGGCTTCCAGGACACTTGTAGACCTTCTGTGGAAAACATTAGTGAGCAAACAGGTGGACTGGGTATCAGAAATTCGGAAGAGAAGGGAGATCTATCATACTTTACAGAGGAATCTAGTCGACAGGAATGCGGAAAGAATGAAGGTGTAGCTGGTAATGTAGGGATTAGTGAATGTATGCAAGACTTGGATGGGGATGCAAAAACAGACCAGTCAGTTGAAGAGGCATCCAGTTTGGCAGGAGAGCATATATTAGAAACGTCTTCCACGGATCATGTGGATGCTGAAGAAGTTACAATGAAGAGAGTGATGCAGGATTTTCCTGATGCTACAGCTTCTGGTTCTGGGGGCAATACAGCCACATTTGATTTTATAAATATGGTTCATGAATCATCACAATCAAAGGGCTTAGGGACCGATGGTTGCAGTAACAATGGCATTGATCCAGATGTAATAGATGATCTATATGCGACTGATGGTTCTGCAGCTAGCAATCCATCAACTTTGGATGTTAATGACTTGAATCTACATACGCAAATTCATGAAAATGACCGGGATACCAGCAACATTGAAGATGTGGACAGGTTGGTTCATGAAGTGTATGGGCAGAATCGTATAGAAGAAAGTGATAGAGAATCTGAATCTTCAACAAACCCTGAATATGGTGATGGCTTTGTTCATGAATCTAACGTGAATGCGGAATATGGCAGTGTAGATGGGATTGAGTGTCAGAAAGAAATTGAAAAAGATAATATTGAAATGTGTCAAAAAGAACCTGAGTGGGTTCAGAATGAGAAGGAATCAGAAGGTTCTCATTTTTCAGGTGAAGAAGATATGGAAAGTAATTCGGATGGGAAAACAGACCAAAGTTCAGAAAACTATGAGGAAAATGTTAGTAAAATTTTTCTGAAGGAAGCAAAGGAAGCTAGAGAAACTTCGCAAAAAGAAGAGGTGGAGAAGGATGAGGTTGGAACAAGTGAAGTGAAAAAGAGGAACAGAGAACAGGAGAGAGATAGAATGGCTGTTGAAAGAGCAATTCGTGAAGCTCGTGAGAGAGCATTTGCCGAAGCTAGAGAATGGGCTGAGAGAGCTGCTGTGGAGAAAGCAACTGCTGAAGTTAGACAAAGAGCAATGGCGGAGGCCCGGGAAAAGCTTGAAAAGGTATCATCCGGCCCCAAATTACCAGTTGATAAAGCTTCCATAGCTGCGAAGCTTAGAGCTGAACGTGCTGCTGTCGAAAGGGCTACTGCAGAAGCTCGTGGACGTGCTCTCGAAAAAGCATTGTCTCAGAAGACTACCAGTGAGACTAGAACACAGTCAGAAAGAGATGCTGCTGGAAAGTCTTCCGGTGCTTCCAGAGATGCTGGAATCAAGCATAGTTTCTCTTCCTCTGTGAGTATTCTTACACTACCTTTTTATTAATTTCCATAGTGTAGTATTTACTGCCTTTCCAGAGGTTGAATTCTGAATGCTCTACAGGATTTAGAGAACTTCGATGCAAGAAGCAGCAGTGAATCAGCTCAGAGAAGGAAAGCAAGGCTAGAGAGGCATCAGAGAATAATGGAAAGAGCGGTGTGTATTCTCGAGAATGTCTACTATACTTGTTATTCATTGTTGGCCTTTTCCAATGTATTTTAATACTTCGAGTTCAACTTTCAGGCAAAAGCTCTTGCAGAGAAGAACCTCCGGGACGTTCTTGCTCAGAGGGAGCAAGCTCAGAAAAACGTATTAATTCACCTTTATAATTTTGAACACCATCCATATAGTAGCATTATGCATTTTGGTTTTACATGCTCATGTTGGTTCCTGAATTGCAGAAACTTGCAGATACTCTTGATGCAGAGATTAAGAGATGGGCAAGTGGGAAAGAGGGAAACTTGCGGGCACTGCTTTCAACTCTGCAATATGTATGGATTGAGTTTAATAAGCGTTTAGCATGGATCTTCATTATCTATGACATTCCAAATTTGATCTCCATTTAACACTATAATTAATATTTCAGAAGGTCATTTTGTTAATAATGGATGCATACAGGAAGTTATTCATTTTACTCTTGGATCCTACTTGCCTCTTTTCATCTTGATAGTGAATCCTATTCTCCACAATGCACTTTCTTGTTTGCTGATTTTTTTATCAGGTATTGACTGATGAACTCTGCTAAATAACAGATTCTGGGACCAGGCAGTGGATGGCAGCCAATCTCCCTGACAGAGATAGTTACGACGGCCGCTGTAAAGAAAGCTTACAGGAAGGCAACTCTTTATGTTCATCCTGACAAACTGCAACAAAGGGGGGCAAGCATTCAGCAAAAGTACATATGTGAAAAAGTTTTTGATCTTCTCAAGGTGCGGTTGTTCTCCTATCCCATCTGGTTGTAGTTCCCAACACACAGAAATGGAGGGCTTTGGCCAGTTTGGAAATTGGTTGAGCTAACAAAGCTTAATTTTTGTGTGTTACAGGCAGCATGGAACAAGTTTAACTCAGAAGAAAGGTGAAGAATGGCATGAAGAGGTGGTTCTGCTACTCTGGAGATGTTGCAAGCAACAGTGCCATTGTTGAATCATTCTGTTCTTTCTTTTTGTATCCTAAGAAATTCCCAGAATTCTTACCAGCAATGGCTTCCAACAGAACCCATCAAGCTCATTAACCCCAACTTATTCTAAATCTAAACTAAGCCTGTGTAGAGAAGAAATCCCTAGTATTTTGTTTGTAGGTAACTGGAGCTTAAAACCGGATATAAAAGCAGTTGGGATCTGCTATTTTTACAAGTCTGTTGTTGCATATAGTAGTAGTTCATTCGACAATGACAGTAGAAAAGATAAGCAGAGAAATCAGGCTACAACAAATAAAAAAGTAATCTTGCAAAATAGCTAAAGAAGCTAATCAAGAACAGTCGTCTTCTTCGCAATGGGGACATCAGTGCAGAAGATATTTCTTCGTAAAGATTCTTAAAAAACCAACTATGAAGCCATAATGAACTCTTCGCAAATAAATTGTTTTACCTAAAAAAACAACCACTAGACATATTTTAGAGACTATAATTTTTTTCCTTATTAAAATCTCATCATTAAATGAAAATAATTTAAAATTAATCAAAATTTATATTGAATGTGCGCCTCGGATCACTTCCAAGAGAGTCAGTTTTATTCTGTTGCTCCAGCTCTGACATTTGATTCTGGAACCCTGTCTTCTTGATCTTGCAATAAATAATAGATCCTTGAGGGTGGCTATAAAAGCAGCAACTTTTTCCCGTTCTTTCTTTTCCCACGGTTTTCTGGAAACAAGGCGCAAAGGGCACCTAATGTTGAAAACCATCTCTGAATCTCGTAAGCTATTGTCACTCAGCCGCTGTCATAATCAAATCCTACATGTGAACCGCAATCTCCCGGCAAATCCTTGTTTGGATTGGACCTCTCGAGGCCCTGCCTTGCTTTATTTTTTCTCAACCCTTCCCTTTCCAATTTCAAGAACTCAGATTCTGCAAGGTCGACATCAAGACAAAGAGTCGAGTGATAATGACGAGTTTAGTGGTTCACCGAAGCTCTTTGTGGTCCAGCCCCGGTTTAGGCCAGAGCCCATCTTGCGTATTAAGCTTGACGAGGCGCTCAACTTGGCGAATTCACTAGAACAACAGAGAGATGGATACTACGCCACTGATTTTTCCAAGAAAGAGCTGCCCCCTCATGTTGTTGTTCAAAATCCCCTTCACCGATCACCTCGGGCTGGTGGGTTCTTTTCGATTGCACCCATTTGTGTTTTCATTTATCTAACGTTTGATTGCAACTCCATTTTTGTTCTTTGTGTTGATTTCCTATGTTAAGTTGCACTGAATTTGAATGTTTGATGGAAAAAATTAAGACTTTTCGGGAATTTATATGGTAAAAAAATAAGACTTTTCATCCAACCTTTCTCTATTGCTTCTTTTAAGGGCTGTGATTCTTTATTTGCGCCACCTCAGTTGAGTCTCATTACTGCAGATACTTATTTTAGGACTGGAACAGTGGACACTGTCAAATGCCATTTGAATGCAATTGATACAGAGGTAGAGTGTGTTACATCAAAACTTGTAGGCCTTGCTATGTTGGTCTTATTTGCTATATGGTTTTATCATGTGTTCTCCCTTCTGTCACTGCTTATAATAGGATGAAGTGGATGCTATATTTGTGAATGCAAGTCTATCTGGGATCCAGCAGCGGAATTTGGAAGTAAGTTGTATTTTATTCTTTTTCTTGAATTTGTGCTGACAAAGTGTTCTACTTGTCTTCTTTAGAGGTCCTTTTTCTCATTGTTAACCATTTCTTTTGGGTTATGGCTATAAAATGGCAGCGAATTTGGGGCAAACCTGTTCTAGACAGAGTGGGTTTAATCATAGAGATCTTTAATGCTCATGCCCAGACAAAGGAAGCTAAGCTACAAGTAATCTGCAAAATTGATTGTTTTGATTATTGTTATTTATTACTTTTTCCAATTGCAAGTGTTTTTCCGGTTCATTTTTCTGATCTTTCATTGTCCTACAGGCTGAGTTAGCAGCTCTAATGTATAAGAGGTCTAGGCTTGTTCGCATTCGAGGACCTAGTGGTCGATATACTTTTGGTGCATCTGCAGAAGTCGTTAGTGCTCGAGGGTAAGTTGTTAGAAGCTCTAATGGTTACAGCTCAACCATGTTGTAAATCTTTTGTTGTGTTCCTAAAAGACAAAAGAGAAAAAGCTTGCCCAGAATGGAAAATTGAGGTTCGAGTAATTGGGATGTAGTGATTTCTTGAATGATGACAAGGTACACTACTGTATCTTATAATATTGCAGGAGAGGAAGTGGTGGGCGTGGTTTTATCAGTGGTGCAGGAGAGACTGAACTTCAACTCCAAAGACGAAGGTATTTTTGTTATCTTCAAAAAGTCATTCTTATGTTGCTATGTAGTCTGAACATTCTAGATTCAAGAGAAAAATTTGTCATCTTGCACCAATATTGGTTAGAAACTGATTTAATGATTGGTTTTCTTTGTTATGCATATTAGGCAGTTTTTGAAAGATTAATTTGCAAATCTATGGTTTAATGATGTGAAAGGCTGAGTCTAGTGGGTCCTGCTTAATCTGAATTTTGGTGTTTTGATGACAAGGTCGTTCCTGTAGTAGCCGTTTTGTGCATAGATTTGAACAGGAAAATGTGGATAATTGATTAGCTTTATCTGAAATTTGTATACATTTTGGTGAAACTTCAGAATATTGGAGCGGCGGAACCAATTATTATCAGAAATCAAAGAGGTGCGGCGGACACGAGCTGTGCAACGAGCTGCTCGCAAAAAAGACGGGAAATCAACTGAACCAGTTACTGTCGCTGTAGTGGGCTACACAAATGCTGTATAATGCTGAAAACACTGGTGAATTGCATTTCGTTCCTGTTATTTAACCTAATGTTTGTCTTTCCTTCATTATTCAGGGCAAATCGACACTAGTTAGTAACCTCTCAAACAGTTATCTATACTGCGATGATCGGTACAGAAAATTATTTTGTAATCTATTACTTGTCATCAGGAAGATCTCACGTTCTTCCTTTTTTGCATGTTTTTGATAATGATCGCTTTACTGCACGACATCTTCATTCATGCAGATTGTTTGCAACTGTTGATCCTAAATTGAGAAGTGTTATTCTTCCTTCAGGGTAAATATCTATGGATTTTGATTGTGAAAAAATATTTTGGAAACTTTTATGAAAGATTTGTCATTGTGCCTACTAACATTCAGGTGATTAATTGCGACTTTTAGGAGAAAGGTGCTTCTTAGTGATACAGTTGGTTTTGTATCTGATCTCCCTGTGCAGGTATTTTTTAGGGTTTGTGCTAATTTTTCACCCTATTGAGCATTTTTTCTGTTGTCATCACGTCGACTATTTGGCGCTTGCAGTTAGTGGAGGCATTTAAAGCAACCTTGGAAGAAGTTGTTGAAGCCGATATCCTCGTGGTATGATTTGTTCTTGATATTGAATGCTAAATTTTAATAAACACCTTCTGGGAGTTCTTGTTCTTGATACCTGTCGTAATACTTTTCGCTTGGATGTTTTCTTCTCTCCCCTTGTTCCTTCTATATTAACGCAATTGTTGTATAAGACCCTTATGGTTTTCTTAAAAGGTTATCGATATTGATTGCAGCATGTGCTAGATTCAAGTTCTCCCAATCTGGATGAGCAACGGGATGTCGTATTGCAAGTTCTTCGTCAAATAGGAGTATCAGAGGAGAAGCTTCAGAATATGATTGAAGTTTGGAATAAGGTACTGTAGCAGCGACTAAATCGCGTATTTCCTCTCCTCCTAAGCAAAATATAACTGCTGCAAAGTATTCTGTTTTTTTCTTTTCAGATTGATCTTCAAAGTAAGGAACATGGCAGCGAGGACGAGGGAGCAAGAGATTTGTCGGATGAAAATGATTCTGATCTGGATACTGATACAGAGTCAAGATCTGAAGTATCATCCGCGCATGCTGGAGAAGAACTAGAAGCAGAAGAGGAAGAAGAAGGTGATTGTTCAGATGGTTGGGTTTTTTCAGGAGAAGAGGATACCCCTGGTAGTTCTGGAAACTTAAGTTTGAAAGAGTGGAGGAGTATGGGGGATACTGGTGGACCTGAATCTGAATCCAGCTCGAATCTGAAAACTTCTGCCATTACTGGAGTTGGGTTGCAAGAGTTGCTGGAGGCCATTGATGACAAGATAGGAAAGCAGAAAAAGGAAGTCCTTGAAGAAAGAAGCATATTCTTTAGTAAATGGAGGCCCCCTCCTCCTCTTCCTCCACCAGTTGGGTAGCCTCAATTCGTCATGTCGTCGTCTTCTTCTTCTTCTTCTACTTTGGGAGAAATAGAAATCTTGATATCCAGAGATATGGCTGCAAGATCAAAAGAACTTTATCCTTGTTCTTTTTCTGTTAGAAGAAATGGTCCTCTAGAGAATGGTTTTTAGTGACAAAATCAGTGTTATAGTTAATAATAGATGGCTAGGTGATTGTTCTGATGAGAGAAACCAAGAAACTGAGCAAGGGATCCTATTCTTTATTTCAAAACCTGCATTCAGAAATCTATCAGGGCCTCTTTCATTATGACCGTTTTTCTTTCTTGGACAAATGTCATTTACTAATAATGCATCAAGAAAGTGTTTTTTTTTTTTTTAATTTCTTTTTCCTTAATTGCCTCCATATGATCATTCTGTTCTGTCTTTTGTATCCTAGGAAATTCCCAGAATTCTTACCAGCAATGGCTTCCAAACAGAACCCCTCAAGCTCATCAACTCCAACTTATTCTATCTAAAAGCCTGTGCAGAGAGGAAATCCCTGTTATTTAGTTTGTAGGTAACTGAAGCTTAAAACCATATATAAAAGCAGTCGGGATCTGCCATTTTTACATATCAAGCAAAAGTAAGCTTGCAAAATAGCTAAAGGTTAATCAAGACCAGTCTGTCTTCATGGCAATGGGGACATCAGTGCAGAAGATGATGGTTCTTAAAGATTCTTAAAAAACTAAAACTAACTATGAAGCCATAATGAAAACAGTCAGATCCCTCCTAGGTTAGCCTGCCACTTCCTAGTTAAAATTATGCTCCTATTTGAACTACAAAGAGGCTAAACAACCCACATAACCTTGACATTCATGACAAGGGTAGTAGGATTGTTGAGATAGCTGGACCTGTTAACTACAAAGATGCAATGATTTCCTGCCCCGAGCTTGTTGTCTTCGAGGAAGGCGCTCCAGCCCTTGCGCAGTTTCTTGTTTCTCTCAGAACAATCACCTAGCCATCGAGGATCGTAGTACGTTGCGAGCTCCAGCTCCCAAGCATTTCCAACACCATTTACAAGAATCACTCTTGTTTTCTGCCTCAGATCTTGCGATTTCGAGAATTCTGCAGGAATGCTCTGTCATCCACATCCACAACAAATGAACACAGCAGAATGTTGGGAAGCATTAAGCTACAAAACTGCATCTTGTTTTTAACAATGGTAAGAAGAAAAACAAACATGAACAAACTATGTGCTTGCTTACTTACCACATAAGCCCGTTTCAGATGATGCGCTTCGATCTTCACAGTGAAGCAATCCTTTTCAGAGAATCTCAAATCTGGGAATACACCTGAATTGAAAAACAATTACATATCAAGAGGAGGACGTTCCTGATCAATGATGCAAAAGGTGTGTGTGTTTTGAATTGGTGACATTTTTCCACAAAAGAAAACTCACGTCTCCAGTGGCTCTCCTGCCAGGACAGTCCTACATTCATCTTTCTTTCTAAAAATTCAACAGGAAATTCACAATGTTAATCCACATATAGAAGTGGCTTTTACTATATTCATACCATTCAAGATTTATAAGCTTGAAAAATGCTAATCCATAGTCCATTCAAAATTAAAACTTACTCCTGCTGCATTCTGCTTGACCATCAGGTTCTCCATTTCTTGAATTGTCAGCAGGATTAGGTAACTCCTTCTCACAGGCAGAGTGATCACACACAGTAACGTTGAACACCATGTCTCCAGTTTGTTCAAACCAAATAAAGTTTCTATATTCGAGCTCATGATGGTCGATAAAACTATCCCATCCGGCTCCAGATAGGGTCAGGAGTGCGTGGCACCTGCATATGCCTAATTGAACAGACCACATCCCCCTGCAGCTAATTAAGATGGCATCTCCTGGAATTGGTCTATTCAAATTACCGCTGAAGCGTGTAGGAAGCATCTGTGCATATACAAACAACAAAAAGGAATTGATAAATGGATACATGTTGGATTACAAACTAAGTGGTAGAGACATAAGCCTCACAAGTTCTTCTCTGAATCCTTCTCCCATGACCTTGAAGAAGCGGTTAACTTGATGACCGTCTTCCTACATTTTCAAAGAATTGAAAGTTGCTTACATGCTACTTTCTTAGAATAGAAAGAAGAAAACAATTGAAAAATACATGCCAAAATCATTAAAAAACATGAAGAAATAGTGCCGTTACACCAATTTGTTAATGTTTAATGTCTTTGCTGCAAAAGTTCTGAATTCTTGTCATCTAACTCACAACAAGATTGTTTTTGCAAAAGTGGATTGCAGAAACTGATAAAAAGAAATCAAAGAACCGAGGGATTTAATTTTGAATGCAGAACTGCCTAGGTTCTTTCTTAAGTACATAAGTATACATATACTACTTGGAAGCAATTCCAACATGGTAATCAGAACAAAATGGCCATTGACTCTGCAAGACAGATGAAGGAATGCAAACTTTGATAGGTTCAACAAACATGGTTTGCTTCTTTGTGGAGTAAACTGCATTAGCTATGTAAACCTAATCAATCTAACCACAAGCGATCAAGAAAGTTTGTGCTGAAAACTATTGAATGTCACCAAAGCACTGATTTGTTGAACTCCTAAGCAATACCATTTATGTTAACAAACATATGATTAATATCCATCATGACCGATTTCAGGCCCCATTTACCTTCTTAAGTTTTGACATTTAATAAAGTATTTATATACATCATTCCATCTTCACCAACTAGGTTGAAACTATGAATTTGTGGATTCTGCTATGATGTAAACCTAATGAGATGATGATATTCTACCAAAATTTTGTTAAGTAACACCAAAGGGCTGTGGATTGCCTGTTTCTTTGAGTAACTTACTCATACTCAAAGAAAACATGGCTCTGAATCCGTCACCAGGAAAGTGTATCAAAAGCAGAAACAGAAAGAACAACCATCACAAGCAAACTCACCATATCATTTGAAGCATGCTGTCTTTTCGCGAACCTTTTGAAATTAGGAAAAGCTTTAGATTTTAGTAGGCTTGCCTGACCTCCTGTTTTGAGATAAAAAGGTGTCATTAGTAGGAAACTTCAGATCAAGATGGACACAGCTACTACTAACAAATTCTGGAAAGAAAAGCAAGGCTTGAGCTTAAACCACCTGGATCCATCTTGATGCCTGCAGTTAAATTTGGCTTCTTTGCACACGGTTTCTGTCGAAAGAAATGCTGAAATGAAACTCAATTTGCTGTCGTAAAACCAACAAAATCAACAGGTCTCAGGGAGACTTGTATCTCTTGCAATAGAGAAAAAAAAAAAAAAAAAAAAAGTGCTACAAACAATAAAATGATCTCTGAACAAGTCTAAAGAACATCTTTCTACAGATCAGGAACTTTTGATTAGAGAACTTTGATGCATCAGAAGAATCATCACATCTTCAGACAGCGGAGTTAAATCATGCATTGGCTTGTTTTTTTTTTTTTTTAAAAAACTGAATCTTTAACTTCTCAAACGACAAAAAGATGATCTTTAAAAAGGCAAGAATTCGCTGAGCCATTTCAGTTGAAATGTTTCTTCAAGAACAGTTAAGAATGGAACAAGGAAAAATCATTCTTCCCAAAATGCAGATGGTGGAGGAAAAGAAATGATTCTGATTTAACTCCAAATTTCAAACTATCCAGAAAGACCATCTCTAAATCCATCAAGTGAACCAATTAAAAGTGCATAATGAATGAATAACGAAAAACAACCGTTACATTTATTAAGTGAGTTGGTGGGTGGTACTTACTGCAACTGGTATTTGCCGGCAGGACCAAACGCAGAGGAGAGGAAACGCGGCGGGGGGTGTGACTTAGGGGCTTTTCCTCCGTAAAAGCCCTCCAAATATATAAGAGAGGGATGGAGAATGGTGAGGAACTTGTGTGATCAAAGACCAGATTGGTCCAAAGAAAGTACAACATAATCATAAGTACGAACATAAGAATCGCAAAAAGATGAAAAAAATCTGTCCTTGTCAGTCTCCTCCGCCAGGAAGAATTCAATGAAGCATCAGGTTTAACAGAAAAGCAGCATGCGCTTCTCATGTCTCTGAACTCGTGTGAACACGAAGATAAGTGAGACTGACTTTAAGAGCGGGAGTTAAAAGAGGGCTTCGTTCGGTTTGAACTTTGAAGGCTCATAGTCATATGTGGGCTTGGAGCTGTTCGAAAGCGTGGCGCTTTAGCGTAAGGCTTTCAAAACAGAACATTTCAAATGTTTTTTTCTTTCCCCTTTGGATCCCTTTTGGGGTTGGTAAACGTTGAATTTAACGTAGTAGTACTCTGGTTCACAACCAACGTGGCAAAATTTCAATTTATTGCATTGAGTTCAGCTTTTGCATTTTGCATTAATGGGGGGAGTACATAAAGGCTGTCCATTTGTGCCCTAAAAGCTTTTGTACTGTATAGCATTTGCATTAATGGGGGGAGCACATAAAGGCCGTCCATTTGTGCCCTAAAAGCTTTTGTATTGGTATATTTTGATTCAAGAACTAGCTGATCCAAACCACAATAATAAGGAAGAAAAAGGGCCATCTCCAAAACCAGTATAAACTTTCACCATTTCCACCAAAATCTAAAGTATAGTAAAGATACAAACAAACCACCAGTCACTGGCTAGTTTCTCTTCTAGAAAATGGAACAATGGAAAAGATCACAAACTAGATAAACAGGCTCAGGCACTGGGCAAGAATCATAATCCAAGTGCATGAAGCATGATTGCGTTTTGCGCATGCATCCGATTCTCAGCCTGGGGGAAGACAATAGAGTTTGTAGCTTCAATAACACCATCAGTGACTTCAACACCTCTTTCTGCTGGTAGGCAATGCATGAAATAGGCTTTCGGCCCGGCTAGTTTCATTAGATCTTCATCCACCTGCAAATACAACTTATGGCTATATGTCACAATAGAATTTGTTCACCAAAGGTGCATAAAAATGGGGTTTATGCATCTAAATTTCAGGATCATAATATGATTGAATTCTGGAGATACAGAAGATCATGGCAGTTGGTTGTCTAGGATCCCATACCTGGAACCCTTGAAACACCTGGCGACGATATGCAGCTTCTTCTTTTTGACCCATACTAGCCCAAACATCAGAATACACAACATCAGCTCCTATAACAGCTTCGTTGGGATCATGTGTTATCTCAATCTTGCTCACTCCAGTTTGTCGAGCTTTTTGAACTGTCTCAGCATCTGGTTCAAAACCTGTAGGACAGGCACAGACAAAATGAAATGGCACGATTGACGCTAGCAGCAGCCAAGAATGGACGATGTTGTTCCCATCTCCAACATACACAACCTACAGTTTCAGTTCATTAAGTTAACCAGGATGATCCAAGAACTATATTCTGATTCAGCCAACATGAATCACTGGAAGAACTCAGGAGGCTTACTTTAGTTCCTTCCAGCTGCCCAATGTGTTCAATTATTGTCAGCGCATCAGCCATAATTTGACAAGGATGGTTGTAGTCGGTCAGGCCGTTGATGACCGGAACAGTAGCATACTTCGCCAGATCAAGGATATCCTAAAGCCGAAACAGAGCCAAACATTCCAGAGCTTTATTAGAAGGTAAAGAACTAATAAAAAAAAGATTAAACAACCTCAACTCAACCTTTCACATTGTGAATCAGTGATTTATCAAAGAAACTAGAAGTTATGCGTGAAATAACAGTTTAGACGGTTGTGCAATAATCCATTACTTCCTAATTTCAGGAACTTAACTTAAGAGACATTAATTTTCAAATCGTTGGCCGGGATATTTGATAAGTAAAATTCCTATGCATTAAAAAGCAATGTCATCCAGTGCAGAGGAAGAAAGTGTGGATAAGAATCAAACAAAATATCCTAAAATGCTCAAGACCATTTCTCCTGTTTCGTTACAGAATGAGCGCACAACCATTCCTACAGGGAATAACCATGTATTAAAACAGATAAGTTAGGAAGATTAACATTATTCTGTAATTTATCTAGTCCAAGCAAAGGAACATTTTCAATTCTCAAACATATAAAAATTATAGCAAAACGGATTTGCTTATCAGCTTATGCTATCTTAACAAGTCCAGAAAAGGGTCTCACCAGCATACCTGATGAGCAAACACACGAGCCATAATGATATCATTATAGCGACACAAAACACGAGCAACATCACGGGTTTCCTCTCGCTTACCCATCTGGATATCATCAGGTCCCAGGTATATAGCATGACCACCAAGCAAATTAAAACCAGTCTCAAATGAAACTCTTGTCCTCATGGATGGCTTGGCAAAAATCATTGCCATTGTTTTACCCTTGAAAGGGAGATAAGTTCTGTCCCCTGATTTTATCAGTGCCTTGACCTCCTTTGCCCGATCCAGAATTCCCATAATAGTGGCCTTATCAAAGTCATTAATGTGCAGAAAATCTTTCAAACCAGCATTAGCTGAAATTTACAAATAGTAAACAACATAAAAACAATGCTAACAGAAGTTATTAATGAAAAAGCTATCTTCTTTTTCCGCAGCATAAACCTAACTGAAGTTAGATTCCTGGGGAATCCACATTCAGAAATCATAACAGATGAAGCAAATTCATAACATTCCAGCAAAAGCCCATCTTAAATTAGCACATGCAAAAAGTATAAATAATCCCTTCCCAAATGGAGAAGTAGCCAACCAAGAGAATTTCCTTATAAATGTCATTTCAATACATTTCCGAATGGATAATTCTACAGCAATGAAAAAGCAAACAGTTTTACCCTCATTCACCATTGCTAAAACCCCATTTCAAAAAACCACGAATTTCAAATACAAGAAAGGGAAAAAACCAACCTTTCCCATTGACGGAAGACGAAGGCGACGAGACTGCAACGGAGGAGTTGGATTGACAGGAGATTCGTCGACGAATTGACGGAAAGCTAACGGAAGAAAGGCCGGAAATTTGGAGGGATCGGCGGGAGACAAAAAGAGATGACGAAGCTGATGAAAGAAATTCCGTATCCCTAGCAGTTGCAGAAGAGGCCAATTGGGTCGAAATTGCAGTGGCAGCCATTGCTTCTTTTCAGTGAGTTTCAGCTTACAGCAGCAGTCCCCGAAGCACACACAAACAGAAGGCTCCAGTTCCTGGCGGCGTTTATTTAAAGTGCCAAAATGAAGGCGTGATGGTTATTACAGTTTAGAGATTCCCGCTTCTTGCTACCCAACGTTTCGGTTAAATGGGCTTTGAAGTGGGCTGATCTGGTGTTTGGTTTGGACTTAAAAGGCCCAATAAAGCAAATTGAATTCAGAAGAAATTGAGAACAAAGCTGGCATTTTTGGGTTCTTGATCTCTCTGTTCTATGAATGAAACGAATCAATTCTCTAGAAAAAAAGGGTATATGGCCTGCTTAACTTTCTATGGGGAAGAAAATCAATTTTGTGATATCCTTAATCATAAGATAATAACGACTAATCACAATCATTTATATGCATTTAATAATAAGATGATGATGATAATGGTAATGAGGATATTTTACCATAATTGTTCAAAGTAATAAAGGCCTGTGATTTCCTCTTTTCATTACTCTGATTGGCAGAGGAAAATATGACCCACATTTCACAGAATCGTGAGCAGAAAACAAGAATGTGAGTATATATACACAAAAGAAATGACAAGGAGAGAACTTTCTCACCTTTACAGAGTCCAAAAATCTGGATTCCGTGGAGTTTGGATTGCTTTCTGCTTATTAAAATAAAAGGGCCTGTCAGGACATTATTTGCTTAATCGATCTTTTTATCCTTTTGGTGTTGTGTTCTTGATAAATGATGATGAAGAAGGAGTACTTTGTCCCGTTTTTCCTGTTTTTTGTTTTCTTGATACATGAACAGGGGAAAACTGGACAGATTTTAGCACAAAATGACTACATCAGAACTGAAGGTGTACAGTTTCTGCAGAATGGCAGCCCTTTTTATATAAATGGATTCAATGCCTACTGGTTAATGCTTTTCGGTTCTGATCTGTCTCAGAGAAACAAGGTATCTTCCACCTTTGAAGAAGCTGTCAGCCATGGCCTCACTGTTGCCAGAATCTGGGCTTTTGCTGATGGAGGATATCCAGCTTTACAGTTTTCCCCTGGTTCTTACAATGAAACCATGTTCCAAGTTAAGTTTTTTACTCATCTTCATCTCATGATTCTTCCTGTAATGATAATAATGAACTAACCCTTCTTTCCATTTCTTGAAAAGGGTTTGGATTTTGTTGTTTCTGAGGCTAGAAGATATGGAATAAGGCTGATACTGAGCTTGGTGAACAATTACAATGATTTTGGTGGGAAGAGACAGTATGTAGAGTGGGGAAGAAGCATAGGGCAGCAACAATCCCTGCAATCTGATGATGATTTCTTCACCAATGAAGTTGTCAAAGGATTCTTCAAAGATCACATCAAGGTCTGTATATGCCTTGTGAAGAAAGATTTCATCATTTTGTTGGTTCAATAATATAATTATGACTGAAGCATCGTATGATACAGACAGTTCTTACAAGAAGAAACAGCATCAATGGAGTTGTTTACAAGGATGACACCATGATCATGGCTTGGGAGCTCATGAATGAACCAAGATGCAGCTCAGATTTGTCTGGAAAAACCATTCAGGTTTTGAGATATTGAAAAACCTGCTCCTCAAAACTTGAAATATGTTCTTATTTTGCTGTTTTACAGGCTTGGATTTCAGAGATGGCTTCCTACTTGAAATCATTGGACAGCAATCACTTATTAGAAGCTGGACTTGAAGGGTTCTATGGGACAGATCCTGTAAAGAGAGCAATCAATCCAAATAGCTATTTATTTGGAACAGATTTCATAGCAAATAATCAAATTTCAGATATTGATTTTGCCACAGTTCATTCATATCCAGATGCATGGTACTTAATTCAAAACATAACCATTAATTCTTGAAGAAAAAACAAGAAAAAAAAACTTTAGGCTGCTGCTGCAGGTTGCCAAGACAAAGTGCAGAAGATCAGCTTTCTTTCTTGAAGAACTGGATAAGCAACCACATTCAAGATGCAGAAACTGCAATCCGGAAGCCGGTTCTTTGCGCAGAGTTTGGGAGATCAACAAATGTTCCCCCCGGGTTTGACATAAATCAGAGAGATTCAGTGTTCAATGTGGTGTATTCAGCGGTTTGTTCATCGGCGGCTCGCGGCGGAGCTGCTGCAGGTGGCTTGTACTGGCAGTTTCTGCTTGAAGGTATGGATTCTTTGCGGGATGGCTATGAGGTTATCTTAAGCCAAAACCCATCAACGGCATTCATAATTTCTCAGCAATCAGACAAGCTCCATAAGATCAGACAAATCTACAAAAGTAGGCTCAGATTATAGAGATTTTGTGGCAATTAAGGAGAGGCTTTGAATGGTTTTGGCTATGAAACATTGTAAGATTTTAAGTAGCATTATCAAGAAACTGATTAATTTGGATTTTAACTGGAAAAAACACGAAAAACAAAAAATTTCTTCTACTTTTCCGTTCTTGTGTTTGGATAAATTACATTTTTTTGTTAAAAAAATATATATATATAATCAGGCCTACTCCCTCACACAGTTACATTACATAAATATAAAACTCCAACAAGTGGACTTGTTAATCCCTTCTCACCAATTCATTAACAACTTCTAAAATTACAAATTGGGAATGATCCTTGATTCCATTATTCCTAATTTTAATTTCTCATGTACTCCTCATCTAATCACTTCTAAAATTACAAAAATATTCTTTAATTTTAACTAATTTATTTCTTCAATCTCTAGGGTATGACAATTCTTCCCTCCTCAAGACTTGTAAATAAAAAATAAATAAAATGGTAACATGATACAAAAGTCATGTTTTGTCACCAATTTATGTTACGAGGAGGTTCCAAAAATTATCATTAGACTCAATACCACCACAAGTAACCACAACATGATCGAATCAACATAAGAATTCTACACTTTTATCTCATTCCAAAATTGAGAGTAGGAACCCTTTCCTCCAAAATCTGCCTTCAAATTCAAAATTTCTTCATTTATCTTAGGATTTTTTAGGATGGACATAAGAACTATGCACTTTTATCCGATTCTAAAATTGGGACTAAAGTATAAGAAACTTTCTATTCTAAAATCTGACTCAAAGGTAGAAATTTCTTCATTTATCGTTGGATTTTCCAAAGGAATAAGTAGTGGAGGTCTACAGGAGTTGATAGTAGTGGATCAATTCTGTCGGTTGAATCTTCATCAATTTTTAGAGGTAATTTCCATGTATATGTTGATTCCTAATTTTGGTCGACAAGGATAGCAATTCGATTGAATTCAGCATCTGCCCTCCATTACAGGTCTTCCAATTGCTGAGATTTCAATTGCTCCTCCTGAAATTGTTGGAGTCGTTGTTCAATTTGTTTCCAATGTCTCTTCCATGGATAAAACTATCATGATTGAACAATTAATAGATGATTGGTCACTCTGAAATTAGGGATTAATATCCAAAAGTCAGAGTTAAGAGGAGGAGAACAGACCTTAGGGCACGACCCATAACTACTGAGAATGGCCCACTATCTTTGCTCATTAGTGACCCAAAGGCCCAATCCAAAAACCCGCCGGGCCGCGACCCAAAACTCCAAAGCAAAAGGAGCAAAAAAATAAGAAAAAAGAAAAGCAAAATTCACACTGCTATATTTTAATGGAAAATTCTCAGCCAGCCATTCCTTAAATTATTATTATTTTCCTGGAAATAAATCCAACTGCCGGAGGACCATATCACCATTCCAATGGCAGTTTAAGGTATCGATCAAGCTCATAGCTAACTCTTGCTTGCCGTAATTCTCCTCCGTTCGCCGTGAAGTATTTTCCTCTCGGCATAAGGTTAGTAGCGTTCTTTTTATCAATTTTCTTTAAATTCTTCCGAGTTCTTGTATTGGGATTCTACCGATTGAAAGCCGCAAATATTAGGTTTGGAACCTTCATCGTTTTTTGTAGAATCCTTAGCTAAGCTCGTAGAATTTAATCTTACTTTTGTAGGAATTGAGAGCCATGTGGGTTGGTTTGCAAAGTTTCTTTTTTAATTTCAATTTGTTCTATAGAAGCTATTGATTTAGCTGGAGATATCAGGGCATTGGAGAAATTTTCTTCCGAATTCCACTTTATTCAAATTGGGTTTTCTAGTTTTTGCTATTTTGATTATAAAAATCTTGTTTTTCCATTATACTGGAACGAGCTAATGATTAATGAGTTATGAGTTTCTAATATCTATTCATTGTTCTTTTGTTTGGTTTGATTTGGATTTTCCCTGAAGCTAGATACTTTCATATCTTTGGGAGAAATGTATCACTTGGAGACTTTCTTTGGGAAAGAACATACATAACCCTAGTTTTTGATAGAGAACCTGTATGTCAAATTGTTCTTTGGCTTTGGCTTCCTAGTCTAATGATTCATTTGCATATGGCTAAACTTCAGGTGGTATCTTCCATTGACGTGATGTCATTGATGGCTAGCTCAGTTGCAAGTCCATCCACATTACCAGCAGGTGTGTAAAATTTGATGCAAATGTGTGTATATCTGCATGCCATGATAAACGTGTGGCTGGGAATGCTGGCATGTGATATTTCTGGTATTAGGTGTCGAGGTATCTCATTCTGTATGTTTTCGGCAACGGTAGATGACATTCTTTTATGGTGGTTAACACTGCTCATATGCCGACTCTTTCTAAGATTATTATGCTTATAGATTATTACAAATTTCATTTTGTTCAATCTCAACATTTTGTTTTCATTGTCCACTCACATTGATTTGGTGTTTTTTGGTTTGTTGAAAGCAGAGGTTGGATTGCGCCCACGAAAATGTATTGGATCTGGTCCTCTGGGTACTAAACCCATGTGTTTGCAGTTTCAACCTCTCCAAAGTAAAAAAACCATTACATATGCTATTCGAGCTAAGCATGCGTCTATACAATGTGGTGCTGCCCTGGTAATTTTTTTTTGCGTGTTATTTTGAGTTATAGGCTTTGTTTGTTCTTCACTCTCATTAATCATGCAAGTGCATTCATCAGCCATCTCTTATAGAGTGGGTAACATTGATAAAGGCAGCACATTGTCATCGTAAGTGGACAATTTTTATGAGCTTATTCCTGTTTGAAAATCCCTATTGCATTTGCTCTTGGTTATGGTTCTCAAACAATCTCGTGGTTGTTTGTTTTCCCTTTGGTTTTGATTGGTAGGTGTGTTAACATTTATGAGTTACACCAGAACAAAAAAAGTTGGCATATGTGTAACCAACACTAGTAGTAAAGGGGTTTGAACACGATGCCAAGCTTTGTGTGTGAAGTGATCAGTTATTTTGACTAAGGAATTGCAGAAACTTCTTGTTCTTTTGTGTCTGACTACGTCCTTGATCCTTTGGCTTTTATAATTAATGTGTTTCTACGTTCAGTAACGAATAACCTGTTACTGAGTTACTTATTTTGCTTTTAATCTGTTTGTCTTAGAATGCAACTTGTGCAGCAGAACAGACCCAAACGGTTACACGGCAATCATCTACAATTACTGTCGCTCCTGTTCAAGGTAATCTTTGCTTGAATCCTTGATTCATTTTGGAAATTATAAATCTCACCTGGAAGATGAGTTATTAAGGCATGGTTTAAATGACGTCATTTGGCAAAATTCAGATATTTTTTCCACCCTGTATTTTGTATTTTCTGAGTTGTTTTCTTATGCATGAATATCTTGTTGAAAACGGGTGGAAATGGCAAAATTGTGGATTCAAATATTCTGGAGATGGCTAGATTTATGATTCCTTGTTGAAATGTCAAGTTTCTTTTCCTATCAAAAATTTTCAGGCAAGGAAAAATCCCCTGAACTAGATGATGGCGGAACTGGACTCCCTCCTCGTGATGATGGTGATGGTGGAGGCGGCGGGGGTGGAGGTGGAGGCCATTGGTCTGGAGGATTCTTCTTCTTTGCCTTCCTTGCATTCCTAGGCTTCTTGAACGACCAAGATAGCGAAGGAGCTTACCGAGAAGAAAGAAAGATGAGATCATCCTATTAATACTACCTAAACCATTCATAATTCTCGAGTGTCATAGTTGGTTTTGCAATTTCTCTGGCTTACTCAGATTGATTGAGTGATCAGAGGTTTACAGTTTTAGCATTTGAGTGTATTGTGAACTTGCCTAATAGTGTATAATCTTGTACTTCATGTTAGAATCAATCAGCTGTAACATACTGCACAGTTCATTCAGAACTCTGCAACTCGGAAATCGATCAATCTAATGTATGCCACTGTTTGCTTCTCCTTTATAGATAAGATTTCATGTCCGATTGAGATTTTGCTGCATAGAAAATGGGCTTTCCGTGTTTAACGGGTTTACTTTTACTTTTGTAAACCAAAAAAAAAAAAAAAAAAACGTATCTTTATTAGGGCTTACTTTTTGTATTGTGGTTATCTTGAACAAAACTCCTGCGCCGTGTGTCTGAATCTGCTTTCTGCTTGGAAGAAAATGCTTACTTTTTGGTACTCTAGTTAGGGATCACTCAACATTCCACGTAAAAAAGTGATCTTGATTTTTAAGAATACAAACAACATAAGCAAAGATGCTCACTCCGATGTAGACCGTTTGGAATCTTAAACATCAAGTCATAATGAAATCATTTTTGGTGAATGCTTCCATTATTATTAGAAGAACAGAGCCCTTTTCACTTCCAAAAGGAAACAGAATAGAATCTGACCTCCTCATGACCCCTGAATCGTCCTGACCAACAAAGAAGACAATGAAAACGAAACCCAGAATTGTCATGTGGATTATATTTGTTTCTTACTCTTTAAGGATTGCAAATTCAAGAATCTTCAACACTCTGAGTTGGGCCATGGCAGAACGTTAATGGGGTTATAATGAAATCAAAACTTATCCAAAATGACTTACTACAGCTGAGACTGTTTTTGTGATGAGATGGGTCACCAAACCTTTGTTTCCTTCCATCTTTACTTGCTGAGAGTAGGCATTAAAGAATGGTTTTTGAAGAAGGAAAAAAGTAGGCAAAAGGGCTTATCTGGTGCTCTGTTCTGTTCCTTTGGGTTATTTATATATTTCTTCATACATCACTCACTGAGAAAGAAATATCCAGTTACTATTACTCCTGCAGTTCATTGGCTGAACAAGAAGCCAAAAAAGTCAAAAAAGCATGGTTAATTATACGCATGCAAGTTAAAGAAACCTGGATCATTCATAGTTGTGTTGCATCAATCCGACAGTTAAATCTTCGCACTTTTTCCCCCGTTTTAGCTGCCCAGAAAAGAGCCCTTTTGATCTCTCTGATTAATTCCTTATGTAATCAATATTGCAGTTTAAAGGACAAGTTCTTGATGACCAATTAGAGGAAAAGACATCTTCATAATCAAAAGTGACTAAGCCAATCCACATTTCTTGATGAAGATATACTGTGCTGATGTTCTTGAATATCCCATCTCAAATATACGATCAATAATAACAACACTCTATCCGTATCGATCGAAATAACGCAAATTATAATTGAAGGAGCGAAAAAGAGAAAAGCAGAGTGATTTAGTGAGTGGGGACCACAATGGCTTGATTAGGAGAAGAAGTGGGAAGCAAAATGATTTGAAAGAAGCATGATTAACCCTAAAAGGTTAGAGAAATGGTTGGTTACAAAAGGGTAATTATTGCTTCCAATTTTTGCCAATTCATGCTCTAGCTTTTATATGTATCTATATAGAATCAGCTGTGATTATTCTTCTTCCAGTATGATCCTTTTTTCTTTTCCTTTTAGTGAATATATGGATTGGGGGGCCCTGTTTTGTAATTATTATTTGGAAGCAAAATCCGGGGCTTTGGCAAATCAACTTTTACCTAACCTCAATCACTAATTCATCATGACAGCCGAAAGGCTTCACTCGTGCTCTCAATGATTTTTATTTAAGCCTCCAATTATTTCTATTCATAAGCTATATGATCTTGCTTAATTAATAATTTTCACGTTATTTTAAAATGGTTACATTTATTAAATTAATATTATATAATAAATATGATAATTTTTCATAGTTAAAAACACAACCGACTTTTAGGTTCTGTCTGCCCACTATCATTGGTAAACAAGGCTAGTCTAGCAAATTAAAAGATCAATCGACCAATCAACTATTTAGAAGTATGGAGTGCTTTATACATATTTCGCTCGACTTGGAAATTTAACTTAGTTGGTAGAGTTCTGTTTCGCTTGGAGAATATATATCTTTAGAGGTAGGGAGTTTTGTTGATAAGGCGTAGTATAAGTGTAGTGCATGTTAGTCCTAACGGAGAAATTGCCAAGCGAGAATGGTGGGCTCAGAAGCCACAAAGCTCATTTAGGAAGTGCCTCTAGTATTATCAAGACAAATTTGTCTCGATGAAAAGAGTTATAAAAGGAGGTTATAAAAATTTCAAAGAGTATCAAAGTTAGGGAGAGTTTTGTGTAGATTAGTATAGAAATGGAAGAAAATAAACTTACTAGTAGAACAAGAAGTCAAAATCGTCATACCCCCTTTTAATTATTTGGTCCTTATGGAATTGTATTACTTTCCTTTATGTCTCTTTTCTCTTTTATACCCACTTAACCCTCCAGGTTTAAATAAGCAATATAACTACAAGGAGTTGTGGCACTAGTGTACTACCTAACCACCCAAAAAAGGTGACTAATAATCAATACGATCCTCTCTATTGAAATAAAATCCTTCTCCCTAACTCAGAATAACGATAACGATACGTAACATGATTATTTTTCTGTAAAGATGCCACCGAAAAGAAAAAGGAATGTGGGAGAATAAAGAAGAAGATGAAGAAGAAAGAGCAAAAAAGGGAGTGAGTGAGGAGGAATCGTGAATGAGTCTTCTTTATATTGAAGAGGAAGACATAAATCGCGTGTTTGAGTCTACAGATCGGACTTTTCTTTAACTTTGTGGTTCTGATCGTAGCCTTCCAAGTCAGGGGTGGACTGCGGACTCCTGAGTTTTAATAAGTCCACCGTCAACAACTTTTGCCTTTGCTTACTTTTTTTATATTCTAAAAAATAACTTACCATTTATATCAAATAAACCTTTTGTTATTATATTTTTACTTAAAATTTTATATTCAAACTAGGTACAAATTATGTATATTCATATTAATTTAGATTTCCTAGTAAAATTTAGATTAGTTTCATCGGAAAAAGAGTTTGATGGATTAAAGACAATCTTAAATTATTTATATTATTTACAAGTGTTATAAGTTATATATACGAGATTGGGTGTAAATTACATCGTATTCCACTAAGGGTGTACTTCATAGTATTATCATATTTTAGAAAGTGATGTATTCTCATTAATATTGAACGTATTTTCATGTGTATGCAAAGTGTTATATTTTCATATAATATTTGACGTGTTCTCATGTCATAAATGATGTATTTTTCAATTATATTTGACGTAATATTTATTTTATAATTGATGTATTTTCACTAAAAGAATGGTATAAGAATTGGGGTTTAGGTGAATTTTAAAATTTATTTTGGGCTTTGCCGTCTCTTATGCTCCTTATTTAGTCCACAATATAACTAACATAAACACCTTTGTAATATTGTGATTGGAGAAATGGTCAATTGAGCCATTTATTTCATTGATAACGAGAGAGTGAGTTGAATTTGGGGGTATTTTTATGAGAATGTAATGATGATGAAGAAGAAGAACAAAGGTGTAGGATGATCCCCACACACGAGTTGATGATGGTTTGTGAGTTTGTCTTTGTCGCATCATCCATAGGAAAAGTCTGACAAGTGCTTCTTGTTAGTTAGGCTTCTACTTTTCCTGCTTCATGAAATTCCCATGCAAACCCATTTAATTGACTTCGTTGACGTTCAGGTTCCCGCTACTTTCATCTATCTTCTCTACTTACTTTACATTTAAATTTATCCCTTGGATCGATAATTGGACCAAGTTTATCGAGTTGTATATTAACAAAAAAAAATTAAGAATATTTTTTATAGTATGTCTTAATGTCAAATTCAGTCATAAAAATTTGATGATCGTCGAATTTAATTATAAATTTGGCTATTCACAACATATTTAGTTCTAATAATAATTTTTTTAACACTTAACAGTTAAATTATAATTCCGTTAAATTTTATACTACATAGATGTGATATAGACTAACACGTGTCCTTGCAGGTTTTAAATATATCTTTCTATTAAAAAAATGTTGTTATAACTAAATAAATTGTGAATAACAAAATTTAGAACTAAAGTTGTCTGAGTACTAAACATTTAAAACTAAATTTGACACTAAATCATACTTGAGATCCGTTGGCTGAGGAATGAAAATATTACGATTTTGGATATTTGGTTAGGAGTTGAGTATGAGAATGTTGGAATGAGTTTGATTGTTAAAATTTTAAAAATAACAAAATTTAAGAAATGATCATATTTTTATCCAGGGCACATATTACCTTAATGTTTCGGTTGCAAATGCGTAAATTTTAGAAAGAAGAAAGACAAATAATTAGGGCAGCCTTGTTGTTTGGGGGCAGTTTCTTTGTTTTTCTTGATTCTCAAAGAAGCCCAAAAAGTACCAGTGAAAAACACTTAAGGGCACCATGTCATAATACCAAAGACTATAGAAAAAGTATACCTCGTCAACTGGGTACGGTTTAGGGTACACTAACCCACACGGGGCCGGACGTGGGCGTGGCGTCTGGGTTTGGCTCAGTCGTGGGTTCGGTTCAAAAACAACAACTGGTTTTGCAGAACCTCACTTGCCAATTCCTATAATAATTGCCATAATATAAAATATGTACTAAAAAATTATTTTTATTTTAAAAAACTGTCGAATTTAAGTAATTTTTCCTCTAATATGTATTTCTTCATTAAAAAAAATTATGTCGGTAAAATTACTTTTAATTCAACGAACAAGACGCTTTTCGTTAAACATTATGTAGCCAGCTACTGAACCATTTTTAATAAACTAATAAAATGTCCGTTTACTTAAAAAAAAAAATGAACAAGACTCTTTTTTAAGACGAAATAGTATAATTTCATTTTTAATATACTAATTATTTTTTATGTGATTTGTATTTAAGGGAGAACTGAAATATAAAGTTATAATCCAAAAAGTCAGAAACTAATAAAAGTTTGGAGGGTTGTAAGTTTAGAAATTAAAATTATTTACCTTGCTCAAATAAACCTCTTTTTAGGGGACACCAAAGAGTATTAATACATTAAAATAAGATGAAAGTATTATTTATTGTAGTTTGTATTTATCCTTTAATACTTTTTTGTTATTTTTTGTGATTTTTTTTTTTTGGTTACAAGTTTTTGCGACTTTTTTTATAAAATATTTAATTTAAATAAAAGTATAATTTATAATTAGAAGACAATTTGAAAATCACAAATGAATTATTTTCTTGAGATAAGGATTAGTTTTTAATATTTAATATTTAAGTGGTCAACTTAGATGGGAAAGAGTTAATGAATGAGACTTTTTTTTGAAGCAAATGAATGAGACTTAGAAATGTTCCTATAAGACGTGAATAATTAAATACATGGGAGCAGATTTAAAAAATAAAAAAGAATAGAGGACAAGGTAGCAAATAAAATACTCCCCGTGGGCTACGGCACGCCTATAAAACCATACTTGCTATGCAAACTTTCCTGTCATCGGAACTCCGAACAGAAACCACTATTGCTCCGAATTCATTAAAAGATCCGAAAACCCAAACTCCCAAAAAAAAACCGTCTTTTCATCTTCCGGCGACATTAGAGTGCGTGTTTGTGTGTGTGTTCCGGGGATCTGTTCCCTCCGTTTTTCTATGCATATGATATCCGAATCTACAATAATTATATGCATTCCTGCATATTCCATCACCCTCTTCCCATTCCCCTTTTCCCTCCCCAATTCTCCCATCATTTCTGATCATTCCCCATTTTCAAACACTCTCTGTCCCTTCTTAAATCCTCCTCCGCCTCACAAAAAGCCTTGACCGGCGGTGACTGCACCTCTGCTGCTGCTTACTTTCCCGGTGGTGTTTTTATTCAAATCGGGTTTGAAGATGGATTGCTCTTTTGATAACGTGAAATTTGAGAAGGCCAAGGCTATGGCGAGGTACAATCGGTTCCGGAAGATTTCTAAGTTTTTACAGTTTCTTGAAGTTTTGGTGGGTCTTGCCTTGATTTCTTGGTCCTCCACTCGGCTTCCCGGATTGTTGAAACTGTTCGGGGAGTCTCTGTTTGAAGTCGCGAGTTATGTCTGCAATCCTCACGTTGTTTTCCTCATCGGCAACGCTATTGTTGCGCTTCTGTTTGTTCTTCGTCGAGGAAACGAAAACGCTTCTGGAAATGAATCCTCCGGCGACCTCTACGAGGACTACGTCCGCCACAGCGACCGGGAAGTCTACGTCCCTGATGAAATTAAAAGTATCCCACCAGTTCCAGTACCAGTACTAGTTCCAGTGTGGACGCCGGAGTTCAAGGAAACCAACGATGCCGACGATGGCGGCGGCGGCAAAGGAGGAGAAGAAGAGAAGCAGATTGTCTGCGTCCACGAGGAGGAGTTGAAGCAATGCGACGCCATGACGGTGGCGATAGAGACGGCGACGAAACAGATAGAGAAGTTTCAGAGGACGCAATCAGTAAAGCTGAAGAGGGAGATCGCGGCGGTGAAGCCACGGCCAGCGGAATTACGGCGGTCGGAGACTGTAAAAGTCGGGGGACGCAGAGCGGACAGAGTAGGGATGATGACGCCATTGGACAAGGTGGACAAATTGAGCGACGAGGAATTCAATATGACCATCGAAGCATACATTAAACGGCACCAAGAATTTCTCAAGGATCAGAAATTAGCAGAAAATCAAGAAGAGCTCAAGAACGCCATTGTTAGGAAACAGTGCAGATGCGCAACCGTTCGTTAATTAATTTTGTAGTAGTATTACTGCTATATCTCGTGGTAGTAATAATTTAGTTTTACATTAATCACTGTTTAATTAACCTGGGTTGAAATAAGGCGAAGATGGATGATGAAAAATTCTGGGCTGATCTCCATTTCTGTGATTATCTTCAACCAGAAACTTAAAATGCTGTAGTGGGGCTATGGAGTTTATGATGGAATTTGCAGATAAGTGGCCGGAATCTTGGGGGACAGTTGATTCCTCCGGCTTCGATTCATGTCCATGTTTGCAGAATTTGTTGTATTCTCAGAAATACACCGTCGTCGTGACTTGGTTGGAGGGTTCATGTTTCGGACATAAAAATCCATGAAAATGGTTAATGGTTCCTCCATGCCACTTGCAATAAGGAACGTTCCTTTCCCAAAGTGTTTGTTTCGTTGGGCCTAAATTATTTTTTTATTATGGTAAAATCTCTCACTTTCTCCTTATGTTGTAACCCCTTTCTTTTATATCGTAAATTACCACTAGTATAAAACGTTTATTATAATAATTTAGATACTAAAAGTAAAATAAAATGTAGTGATACTATAGTCATCTTTCTATTTTTTTTAAAAAAAAAATTGTATTAATAATTAGTGAAAATCGTCTAATAAACCATTGATAAAAGAAATCTGGCCTTTCCATGCGAGACTCGAGAAAATAATATATTTGTTTTGGCATGGGCGAGCTCAATTTTAACCCTGCAGTCACAAAATCCCGAAAAAAAAAAAAAACAGAAGAGATGATATAAGTAATTTATAATTCTTTAAAACAGACAAACAGGTGCGAGCACCTTCTTCCAATTCTCTGATAATCATTGAAAAATTTCTTCCGACAATGAAGTCGGACTAGTTAGTACTTGTGAGTAAAATTTCCTTTAACGCTAGATATTAATATTTTCAACAGTTTGTAAAAGATTAAAATTTATCCCATTTATGATCAAACTTCAATTACTTAAAAATAAAATAAAACGTCAATTATTTGTGTTCACACGTCACCATTAATGACCGGACTGTGTTTCAAACATTTGTGAAAAATTGTGAAAACAGGGCATTGAAAATGAAACGTCTGGACAGAGAAAATTGCAGAGAAAGACGAAGGAGAAGGGAGGCTGAGTATTTTGATTGAGGGGTCATCTGGGTCGGCAATTAATCCAATTTTTCTTCTTTATTTATTACTCATTATTATTATTGTGAATATTAATTTTGTTGGGTCGTTGAATTTAAAGAATGCTTGTGTTAATTTTCAGATTTTGTTGCCAATTCATTTGGTGGGAAGTCAAAGAAACAGATTACTAACAATACAATAGTACTAAGAAAGAAGACAAATGGGCCAAGTCCATACTTACTGACCACTTCAACGCCCATCCAAATAAACCTCACTACTCTTTCCGGTTGACGGTGACCACCACAGTATGAGTGGACTAGTAGTGACTCTTACGTTTTAATCAGAATCTTGATAGCTACATTTACTTCTTTTTGACACCTTTAACTCATAATAATCAGCATAGTGATGGATGAAAAAACAAAGTAAAACGTCAAAATATTATTAATAGAGTTTACACTCATAATCAATCCAACTTGTTTAACTTTGCCAATAAAAATAAATATAATTATGAAAAATCTCGAGAGAATATTAATAGTTTAACTAAATTTCATTTCATCGAAGCAAATATAATTGACATTTTATTATTTTTTCATTTTCCTACTCTATTGAATGGGAAGAGAAGTACTCTCTAACTGGTCTGAAAAATTCTTTATAAATTAAGATTTCGATTGTTTCAACATAAAAAGAGAATTTTTTTAAATAATAAATTATGTTTATATTCATTAATCAGTTACATTTAAGAGCCAGACCAATGAAAAGACTGAAGGTATTGAATTAATGATTGGTCGACTAAGTATTAAATAAGCATATGGATCAAAGGCTATCTTTGAATAATGGACAACATATTTGAAAAATATCTTGTTGTGACAATTACGTGTGGTGTGGTGTGGAGAGTAGAGATCTATGTTGTTGTGACTTGTGCTATAGTCACAAAATGAATTTTTTTTTGTTTTTTGTGTGAGAATAATAGTAATAATAATAATAACGAATCAATATTAGCTCACATCCAGCATGTCATTGTCTACCCATTATGCATATTGACCATATATATATGGGATCGATGTTCATCCAACTTGACAAATTAAGTTTCAAAAAATGAAGAAATATAACCGTATAATTGAGCAGAAATGATTCATATTTTTTTTTTTAATTAAAATGGAGCATTTGAATCCTATTTTAAATATAGAGCAAACGTAAAGGATACCTCTTTTATTTGACCCCCCATGCTTCAAATGTATATTTCTAGCAAATTACTTTAGTAGCTCTTGTCTTATTTTGATTTTGAAAAAGTTGATGGCCACTTATAAATTTTTTCAAGATAACGAGAAATTTGATTTTACATCATTTTTACTTTTATTTAGCCATAATGATTTTTGTTTACCAGTACATAGGTCGTCTAAATTTCTATGACCGAGACTTTCTGGTCCCTTAAACATTTTTTTTTTATCAATTTATTTCATCAAATAACGGTTGGATTCGGCTCTCGACAGTATGGCAGTGGCTAGGGGTGTATGCATTAATAAAATGAGCATAATTGTTGTTTTGGCATGGTGCTGTGGTTGGGTGGGGGGGTTAGGGTGACTAAGTTGGGGGAATTTTAAGGTTTGTTATAGATGGAGGGGGGGACCTATTTGGTCCTAACTATGCAATCTAGTGGCTTCCTCTTATCCAATTGTGGGGATGTTTTGGACCAAAGTGTTAATTTAAGCTAATTAAAAATTCTTCCTAACTCCACCCTTTTCTAAGTATACCCAAAAAAATCCCCGAAATTTTATCCCTACAGTTGTTCAATGTTGAAAATAATTGGTGGATTTTGGACTGAAGCGTCCAGCTATCCGCCGCCGGAATCCCTAAGGTGGCTGGTCTAACATCCCCACCGGCTAGTTTTGGCCACTCTATCCACTAAACCCTATAACAATGATTTTTTACATTAAATTATTTTAAATTTTATAAAAAAAATAATTTTTTGATAAAGTATTTTGGATTTTTAACGTAATTTAATATATGTATATATGTGGGTTAATTTTATTTTATTTAGAAAAGTAGTAATACTACGTGTTTTATGTGTAGTACGCCATATACATAACGTCTAGTGCTTGCCGTGGGACATGATATGAGAAATGAGAGGCAAAGATGCTTCATTGGTAAAAGTTAAAATTATGCCTTCTTTTTCTTTTGGATTTCTCTACTTTGCTCCTTTATTGTTCATTCTAGTGAGTTTCTCTCTATAACTAGGGTTTTATAATTGTTAAAAGTAAAAAAAAAAAAAAAAAAAATTATAACAAGAATCATATCATAACGTTAAATTGTTAAAACAAATCTATATTATATTTATATATTTAACGGGAGTGAATCGTTTTAAAAAATTAAAAATACATATTTATCTATTCTCACCTTATGTTATATATCTTTTACTTTTTCTCCTTTTTAGGTTAGAATCTGAAATGTTTATGATCAGCTCAGGAGCCTTTTCTACATAAAATTCAAGACAACCAAAAATAATAATACAAATGTGGGTGCAAAGTTAGAATTCTTGGTTGCGTGTCATTGTTATGATCCAAACACTAATATCCATCTTAATATTATATTATTTAATTTGAGTGAAAGATACTATGATTCATTATTGTTACTAGTATTATAGGCTAAAAGTGTTGTTAGGGGATTAGTCAACATCAAACAATAATAGAATATACTAAGTTTTTTGTTTTATGAAATTCCTCTTATAAGCCATGGTTGCTACCTAAATTGAAACAAAAAAATTAATTGAAAATTAGTACTACCATTAGTAGTAGTAGTAGTAGTAGTAGTAGTAGTAGTAGTAGTAGTAGTAGTAGTAGTAGTTGTTGCCCCCACATTTGTTGCTTTAGTTTCCCACCAGCCCTTCCTTTTAACCTATACTCTAATTAATGGATATTAGTACTAGCTTATAACCATTAATTAATTTCTCACAATCAATTTTCATCCACCTTTGATGCTACATTTCGAGCAGAAAAGAAAAAGAAACAATAATATTAGTGGCAGAGTAAGTCATTTTAAAATTATTACATTGAACGATCAAAATTTCACTCCTTAAATGATTATATTAGTAGTCGAGTCTAGTTTTTTAAAACTAATACATTGTGTTATCGAGATTTCACTCTTTAAAAGATTATATTAATGATCGATTCTGATCCTTTAAAACTATTAATATCTTATATTATCAAATTTTCATATTCTAAAGGGTTATATTAGTGGTTGAGTCTTACCCTTAAAACTACTAAGTTGTATTCATAAAATTTTACTTTTAAAAGAATAATATTTATAATTGAATCTAACCCTTTAAAATTACTACCTTGTATTATCAAATTTTCACATTTTTAAAGGGTTTTTTCCACTCGTCAACCAGTTATTGATCCATATTTGTAGGTTATAGTTCAATAAATATGAAGTCTCTATATAATGACAATTTCAATGGAAAAGAAATAGAAATAAAGGGAAAAGGGGCTTTATGAGAAGAAGTTGAAGGGAATTTATTCTCTTTGTTGGATGGATGAGTGGTGTGGTGGGATGCTTTTGTTTTTTTGGTATATGAGTAGCCCCTTTTATGGTGTGAATAGAGCGAACCCAAAGGCCACTCAGCCCTTACGAACCGGCGGCACTATTATGAATTACTTCGCATTAAAGAAAGCATATGCAGAATGTCGTCCTACTCTTGCCACCTCGTGGACGCTTCGATGTTACTAGTTCTTGTGGGCTGTCTCAAGAACAAGAAAAGATACTTTCAAAAGAAAAAAAAAAAAAAAAACCCAAAAAATAGTAAAAATCGAAAATTACTATAAATTATTTTTCACCAAATCAATTACATAATATGATATGAAAAACTCGCTTAACTTAATCTGGCAAAAAAAAAAATTGTATGTTCAAAAAAAATTTATAAATACGTGTCATCTTAGAAATTATTATAAATTATTTTATACTAAATTAATTGTACAATACGTTACAGCAAGACTCGTCTAACCTATTTCAACCACAAAACAAAAATCGTATATTCAAAAACATATCTATAAATATGTATCTCTCTTTTAACTTTCATGTGAAAGTGTTATCGAATTTGATTTCTTAATTGTACCTATATTTGAAAAGATTGTCGAACTAATAATTGGTGGTGGAAATGTGGAATAGATGGATGCATTTCTCCCTGCTATGGCTGCAGAAATATTCCAAACTTGGAAGATGGTTTCATTAGCAGGAGGAGAGGACCAAGAAGGAGGCGTTGGATTTGATCCCAACTTGGGGAAAACATCGGACAGCAATGGCTTCCGTACGTTGGCCAAATCGAGGTCGTTTTGTCTGGTTGCCCTGAGATTAAGGAACTCTGGTAATCCATTTTTGGCAAGTTTTTAAGCTGTTGGGGCCATTAAAGGTGTCGATGGTGGTTGATTTCAACTGGCTCAATTTGATTTTTATAGCCATTTGGATCTTCATGCATCACATTTTGTTTGGACTGCGATCGATAAATGCAATCGTGTTTGTTGCATGATACGCATTAAATTAATATTTTTTAAATTTATCACGTAAGTGTTATTTAAAAATATCAAAAAAATAACAACGTCGATTTCAATAACGAGAAATTTGATGTTATATATGTAAGATAAACAAATATATTAAATACATTCAACTTTATTATATATATTCAAATTAGATACATGCACAAATATATATAACATTCCAATTAATTTTAAAAAAAATAATATATAGCCATTTGATTCATTCCCAATTCGAACATATTGTTTATGAATTATTAATCATAGTCCTTACCCGTAAATAGGTAGGTATATGTGGCTATTGTGTAATATTATAATATTACTATACATTCCTTGCTAATTACGAAGCAGCATTGGGTAAATCTCGCCTAACTCCAAACCCTAACAACTCATTTATTTAACCTATTTAAGGATTGTTATAGCATCCAATAAACTAATTTAAATTTGAACCGAATAAGAAAAACTCTCTCAAAATATATTTATAGGTGTCAATGAGCACATTAAAATGATTCATGTGGCTAATAGCCTTTCCTACAAATCTCTCACCGGAGCCCGATATGTCAAAAGCGAGAGAAATTACATTTTTCTCTCTTTTTTTGCCCCTATGTCGCTACGCAAAAGACTGTAAAAAAAAAAATTATCAATTTATTTTGTTCTCCATTCACATCTATGAAAGACTATAATATTTATTTTATGAAAAAAAAGCAAGAATAGTTTCTAAAATATGACCTAGTGGCAAATTTAGTCATAAACGTTTGGTAGTCAATAAATTTAGTTTTAAATTTTACTATTTATAACACATTTAGTCCTAGTAACTATTTTTTTGAATATTTAACGGTTGAATTATAATTCTGTCAATTCCTAAACAATACAAATGCCATGTGGATTAATTGAATTCATGTGATAAATTTTATGACACATTGACTAATACATTATTATGGGTTCAAAATACGTTTTTTCACTTAAAAAATATGCTATTAAGACTAAATGTATTGTGAATATCAAAATTTAGGACTAAATTTATTGACTACTACTAAATGTTTAAAACTAAATTTACCACTAAAAGAGACTATTCTTGTAATTTTATTTTTCCTTATTTTATCCATAGATCATTATGCATAGCATCTTCCTTAATAATAAGTTTTCCTCCTATGATATTAGGAACGTCATCACTTGAGAATAAAATGGATTGCCATGCAAACTTATGGGCTAAATTTCTCCACCTTGGGAAGAAGCCCACCAAGTTCTTGGATCATAAATTACGTATGGAATCTATATATATATGGTAAGCTAGTCCGGTCCAGAACTTTGGGTTAGGAATTGGACAACAACTTCCATTGAGAGGCAGAAGGCCGAAATCTTTTCCAAGTATTTGTTAATTTTGAGTTAAGATGAACAAAGGGACAGTCGTTTGATTATGCTATTATTACCAGTCTTAGGCCCTGCCGAAAATGACAATCTCGGAAATTTGTTTCAACGTAATCCTAGTTGCACAAGAATTGAAAAGTAGCTCATAACTAGTCATACGTTTTCGCCTGCCGAAAATAACAATTTTAGGAAATTGTTCCAACGCAATCCTAATTGCACAAGGATTGGGAAGTAACTCGCATAATACATGTTCGTCATTGAAAATTATAACTAGGAGCATGCATATCTCTAGAATTTATTATATAATAAAAAAGCAAATTATCAATGCACATTGTATTGAATATTATACTAAAATATGTGTACTGGTATCCAAGAATAGAACATTTACTTACATTTAATATTAATAAAAATTATCTTTTACTTTAAAAAGGAAAATATTATTTGTAATACTATTTTAAATAATACAGATATAATTATTTTTTAGGGCAGGGCAAATTTTAATCATATTTCCTAACGAGGGAGACAACCAAATTTGTATAATACGGTTCGACCCTCAAGGAATAATCATCCACAAGCTGTGCAAATTTGATGAACAAATCATCCATATTGAGCTCCCTTCCAAACTGAGCTCCCAACATGGATTCAACCACTGCCCTGATGGTTTTCGCAACCCGGCGGCCGACCGTCGACGATAACTCCGACGTGTTAACATTGTAGTCGCCGTCATCGTCCTGAAAACCAGGATCCCATTTGACTTGGAACGCTTTCAAACTACTGATCACAAAAGAACCTTGTGCTTCAATCTCATTCCTTACTTCCTCCATGGATGGAGCATAATAAGGTGCGTTGAACGAATCTATTTTATCCTCCAGAATTTGTCCCCCCTGGCCCTGCAATTATCATCATCAACTTGAATATTATTCTTTTCGCCATGTTTGTTAGTGAAAATATTGAGGTTTAGGTTTAGGTTTACCTTGGAAACCATACTATTGAGGGCAAGTGCTAATAACTCCCATTGGTGGCAGCAGTCTTCAGTGGTCGGATCGGAAGTTGTCCGGCCCATAAACGATAAGACCATCCGGCCACCTGGGACGACTTCTTCCGACCGTGAGCTGAGAAACCCCGAGAAATCTCTCTGAAACTGACTAAGGTATGCCTCCTTCAAGCTCTCCGGGCTCGACTTTGAAATATATATCTTCCCTTTGTTCAGTGGCAAGCTAGCTTTCTCGTCCAGAGCCGCCGGAACCTCCATTTTCATGCACAAGATTTCATGCTATATTTAGGTTATATGGGCAGGAAGATTATATATAAAGTAACATTGTCTTAATTTACCTGAGAGAGCCAATGAAGGCTGGAAGAAGAGTGGACGAAGTGTAGGCTCCGTTTGGGGAACAGCCGGCCGTAAAACGAACCGGCGACGCATGATACGTAGCAGCTGCTCCAGAAACCCTTGCCCTTTTCCAGCTCCTGCTGCCGGAAGAAAGCCGGCAGCGACAGAAATATATCGTTGAAGTCGTTCCCCGGAAGGTCGTTCAGATAAACTCTCAGCTCCGGCATTGGGCGGCCCATTTTGCTGCTTCTCGAGCTCACTATGTTTATAACCTCCGATATCAAGATGAACGCGTTGGGCCCGGAGGAACACCCTAAATCTACGATTCCCATGCTCTCTCCAACTCCAAAATCATTCCGCAATAAAATGTCTTCCATGGCTTCCTCTATGATTGGATTCCCAAAACTTATTATCTTCTTCTGCAAGAATCAAATATAAGGTGTTTTCATATCATGTTTACCGGGGCACTATAAAACCATTTTTTTCGTGACTTATTTCGGTCCTAATTAAAAAAATAGTTCCAAAAGGAGCCTTTTCTGTTTTTTAAAATCTTGATATAATTAAGTGTAGTTTTTTAACAAGTTCTACGGGTTTAAATCTCAAATGTTTTAATATAAAATAACGTGATAAAATTAAAATTATATAGGCACACGTAATTATTAGACGAGTCTAATTTAATTACCTGCAACATTGAATTCTTTGCATAGCTTGTGTCTCCTCCTCCTCCATTCATATGAAGAACTTGAATGAGTTCCATGGTGGATTTGATAGCCCTAGCTTCTCTTCCTTGCTCTTGATCGGTAATTAATGGTGAATTGGGGGGGGGGGGGGGGGGGGGGGGGGGGTTTGGGGTTGTGTTGGGGGTTTCTTGCAAATTACTTAAACTAAGTGAAGTCGCCTTGTGTGGTTGAGCGAAGAAGTGAGTATGGAGTGGACCTTCATTTATAGGGACATTTTTGTGGGCGCAAATCAAATAAATATGGTACGTGAATTTTTGTTAATTATTGTTCACAACATAAATATCAGCTAAAAGTCCAAGACTATTTGAAATTTGCATTATATCCCGCACGAAAATGATGTATATAAATGGAGCCCAAGTGAAAAAATTATTATTAATGGCTTTGCAAGATTATAAATTATTTTAAACAAAAAATGTAAATCTTTCTTAATTAATATTAAGACCGAAAACAATGTTTTAATCTTTTAGTTATTTTACTAATGATATTTTTTTTGTTGGATTTTTTTTTTTTTTTTATACAGAGGTGACTCAAATTCAAAAATTATTCTTTTAAGCGGAGAGTGTCTATCATTAGGCTACATCCTCTTATCGTGTTGAATTTTATTTCATTTATTTTATTATTATAATTGATTATTGGGAGTTATATCTAGTAAAGACTAAGGATAAAGAGGTCATTTCACAATATAATTATTACATTAAAGATATATTTTCTCTCTTTAAGAATTTTAAATCATGTAACACACTTTAGAGGAATATTTCCAACATTTTTATTGATTAGGATGAAGTTCTTGTTTAAGGAATCTTACTAAAAACTTATAGTAAATTTTCTCGGTCTATCCCAATATATAAATATTTTTTTATATTTTTAATCATAAAATAATAGCAATTTTTTGAGTTTTTATATCTATATACTTTTTAAAAAATTTTACTTTTTATAGAGAAATATACGAGTATATAATTTAATATGAGTAATATAATAAATTATTAAAAATAAATAAGGTCAGAGTAATTTTTAACTACCAGAACACAAATTATTTGTCTTTTCTCTACTATCCTTCTCTCGTCAAATACATTTGTTAACTTCTCTTCTTCCTCATCTCTCTCAAAATTCATTCACTTTCATGATTTACAGTTTTATCTTTCTATATTATGATTGATTTCCTTCAAAATTTTAGCAATTTCCCTCCAAAAATAATAAATTAATTAGTTGTAAAATTTTATCTTTCAACGCTTCAGAACTATATACAAAATCAAGCTTGGAAGTGGAGGCTGGAACTGATCTCAACTCAAATTTTGACCCAAAAATTGATTATTTCCCTTAAAAGCGATTGAATGTGAAGTATACAATATTTTGATAGTTCACTATAATTCAAACATTTTGTAGTTAATTAATTTATTATTTTTGGAAGAAATTGCTAAAATTTTGGAGAAGATTGATTCTTATATAAAAATATAAAATTATAAATCATGAAAGTGAACGAATTTCGAAAGAGATAGGGAAAAGAGAAGATAACAAATGTATTTATCAGAGAATGGTAATATGAAAAGGAAAAGCAATGTGTGCTCTTACACTTAAAAATTATTTTGGCAATATCTGTGGCCAATAAATAAATAAGAAATGCACCCCTAAATTTATGTCATAATGGTATAAACCCTAAATGTGGTATAAACCCTTCTATTTATTTATTTTTTCCAATTTTTGTGGTTAAAATTTTGTTGCTTGTGTTGTGGAGCTAGGGTCGATATTAAATGCCAATCTATATTGATTAAGATGTGGCATCATGCATTAATAGAAAGTCATAATTAATGGAGCATTCATATTTTCCAAAGTATTTTACTAAAGAATGACAATTTCTAAATTATTGCACATACGCTCATTTAATTTAATTTGGTATTTTTACTATAAAGGTGATGCAAGTCACCTATACGAGCAAAACTATCGTTTTTGAAAAGAAAAAAAAAAAAAAAAAAAAAAAAAACCTTGTTTTCCATCGTAACTGTTCTTCAATTAGGACCACGTATGAGACCAAAAAAGATTGTTTTTGTCAAATGTAAACTTTTAAGATATTTAAGTCTAATCATTTAAATTTTTTGTTCATATTAATCGTTTGTATGAACTATCTAATAAGTAAGAGGTTAATTATTAGGTTTAAATACATTTTTTGTCCTTCATAACATGTGTTATTTCAATTTTGGTCTTCCATATGTTTTAATCACCAATTTTAGTCTCACTTAATTTTTTACCAATTATGGCCATTTTTAACGGAAAAATTTAGAAGATAACGGATTAACTCATTTGAAGCTAGTCAAACTTAATTTTTTTTCTTCAAAATGATTTATACATTGATGTTTTCAACCAGTTTTATGATTCTGATCCTCATGAATGTTTAACCAATTTAGAGTTTCGGCCGTCATTTTGGATTGTGAATCGATGTAAATGGGTCGAACATCCATAAGGAATCGAGTCATAAAATGGATCGAAAACATCATGATACAAATAATTTTGAATAAAAAATTAAATTTGACTAGCGATCAAATGAGTTAATTCGTTATCTTCTAGTTTTTTCCATTAAAAATGGACCATAATTGGTAAAAAATAATTTAAATGAAATTAAAATTGGTGACTAAAATGTATTGAGGATCAAAACTGAAATAACCTATGTTATAAACTTATGTTATGAGGGACAAAAATAAATTTAAATATAATTATTAATTGATCGTTAACAAAAACAATATCGATTTGACACAAACTCTTGAGAGTGTGGATTTATTTGGCCCAACCTTATATTATGTGGAAAATTAGTGTCCACTCATTGCCGTGCATCACACAAATGATGGATCATAAGCTAAAATCGAAAGAGTTGTCAAAAATATCTACTAGCTAGAGCCTAGAGTGCTACATTTAGGAGAGAAGACAAAATATTGGACAACATGTGATGCTAAAAACATGAGCATTATCCCTTTCATACAAAGTTCCATCAACTTGCTAAATTCTAAGGTACAAAAGAATAACCAAAATAAAGGTTAAAGTAAAGTTTTCTATAAGCAAATCACCCTACCATTTCAAGCTCCATACCCATCCCACTAAAATTTATATATAAGTTATTCAGTATGAGATTTCATATATTAGGCTGTTTTTTGTTTATTTTATTATTCTTTTAAAATAATTTTTTAATTACAAAATACTCGATATATTAACGTTTTCTATATTTATCTATTTTTTTCTCAAGTTTAACTTTTACTATATTTAATTACAAAATATAAATAATAATATTACAATGTAATTGTTAATACACGATTAAAACTCGATTTATTTATCACATCGGTCGGTGGATGATCTTAACATGAGTATTTAATAACTTCTCACTATCTCATTGTAAATAACAATTTAGTTATAGTCATTTATACTTAATAAATTATGATATTTTTTTAATTTTAAAATTACGATATAAATTTTAATTAATTGTCAAAATTATTTAAATGTGAAAGTTTATTAATATTGTAATTATTCGTGTTATAATTATTGTTAAGTAATTACTCTTAAAATAAAATGATAATTTAAGAAGTTTACCTCATTCTTATTTTGTCAAAAATTATATAAAACCAAACGGATGGAGTACTATGCGAAATGAACTTTAGGGCATATTAAACACATGTTTTATTATTTCAAGGGATTGTGGGGTCGTGTACATTCCCAAAATGATGGGCATTTATAACCTGTTTTCCACTTACAATTGACAAATCCTGGTACTATATCAACTTTACGAACAAATACTTGCCACGTCAAAGTTTATTTGGAGAGATAGTCAACAACACACATGATTTTCCCTATCGTTGTCATCTTCTAAGTCGCAATGGATCATCGAATCGTGTTGAACTTCTATACTTTTGATGTGTTTGCAATACCAGGATGGGAGAAATACGATAAATTACCATTCGTTATGATAATTAATTTTGATTTAGTTCGTAAATTTATAACGCTTTTATTAAATAACATAGTTTATTTTAACTTTTTGATAAATTAATAATAAATATATAATATAAAATTATCTTAATAAATAATTATATTATGCTAATCATGTTAACAAATGTCTATAATAGTTATCAATTTGTTTTTGTATAAAAGTTTAAAAAGAACTTTTATATATATATATATTGGTACAATGGAAGAGATTGAAACATGGAACTCTACACTACTACATTGCAAATATAAGAGACACCTATAAGATTATGATTCAACCGAGATATAGTTTTTGTTAGAGATTCTGACACTCCGTGGAGACCTTATGGCCTTTATGTTTGCTAATAAGGACAAAGAGTTTGCTACATAATTTCCTTTTTATATAGTTGTGGTGCAACTTCACTCGTCATCCCCTCATTATTAACTTCATAATTCCACGAATCAAATTTTCATAGATGCTCATGTAATCCTGCCTATCCAAAATCATCCATACGATATTCTTATTATCCATATCGACCTCAACTTTCCTCGTTCCTAGCTCATAGCACACTAGGAATCCATAGTACAACCCTCATAACTCTAATCCCAAAATGTTAAATGATCCTATATTCACGGTGAATCTAGTTAGGCAGGGACTATTAACATCTCTGATCACTCCTTCAATTGTTGCATGGTCTATGCTGCTTTAAAAGGTGCCATCAGAATTCATCTTGCACCATCCAACTATATCCGATCCACCTATGAGCTTTTCCTCCCCGATCAATCCTACTAGAACTTATATTTTAAAATGAAGGAACTACTAATTTGCAAATAGATACTGTAATTACATTTATGCCGCTTGTACTATGACCATAAACGAACACAGCACAAGCCCATTCCGATTGGACCGCATAAAACTTTATAGTTAAATAGGCATGAACGATTCTTGATAAAGATTCTAATGGGCAGGCCCAAGTAACTACTACCCGAACCCCCACACCCTGAGTAGCCCAAAGGGTCTTCAGAACTGGCCCAGGTTACAGCCTTCTGCGGCGTTCGGCAATCGGCACTCCCCACATTATGCTTTTTTTGTTACTCTCCGGTAGCTCCCCATCGCTGTTACCGCCGCCTCAATGTCTCTTAGTTAGTCAAAATTACTGAAAGTGCTCGCACCGCCACCTTTCTTCCGTGTTATTGAACCGCTGCCACTGTCGCATTGCCTTTATCGGGCACTAGGATTTTGAAAATCACTCAATCAGCTTTGTCATCTACCAAGCTGAAGACCTACTAGGTGTGTTTTCTCCCTGTAGTCTCTCTCACCATTTTTTAATCTTGCAAAAATAGGAAGATGTTGGACTAAATCAACTTAGCTTTTACTTGGCCTGTTTGTTTTGGTAATTTTCATGTTTTAGGGTTCGTGGGCCGAATTAATGCAAATTAATTCTTGATTTTTTTTTAATAAATTCTATACTCAATTTCGTAACTGTTCTTGAGTAGCTGTACAGTTGTGTCTGCTAAAAAAATGGGCGAGTATCAAAGTTTTCAATTTGTTCTCTGGCTAAGCTTTGGAGTCGCTTCACCTAGCATCTGGGGTTCTTTAACTGCAGTTCAGATGATTATCTGTTCTAAATTAGAATGTGTTACATGGTTAGGAAAGATGGGTGATGCTCGAATGTTTGGGAGATTAATGAATGAAATGTGCTAAAAATCTCTCACTATCACTGCTATTTAATGGGTGTTTCTAATTCCATTGCCATAATAAAAGAAGATTTAGTACTAGTGCTTGCAAAGGATAATAGTCAGATTCCTCAGTAGTGGAGAACAGCTTTAGGGCAAAGCAATAAAATAAGGCTGGTGGAGGAAAGAATTGAGAAGAGCATATTATTCTTTGGGTATCCTTATTGTTGCATGTGTACTTTTATTTTTCCTTTTTTTTATTGTGGGAGGGAGAAGGGGGGGGTGGTGTTGGGGGTTGATTGATGTTAGTTTTAATTCTCCAAAACCTGGCTGGCTCCACATGACTGTCACTCATGCCCATAAAGATTAAGTTATTAATGGAATCCAAATAGAATGTGTTTTGTACATCTGGTTAGCTAGGTTTTTTTGGTTATCGTTAAAGGTGGGAACTAATATTTATAGTGAAAAATTCTTAAACTAACTGATGTTGAACATTTATGGGGCTAGCTTACCAAATCTTTTAAGTAACTGTTGCTGGGTGGGTCACTGTTGTCATATAGATGCCATTTCAACTATTGTAAAGATTCATTATGAGTTTTCCAACTATGTTTCTCATTGCTTGTTAAAGATCAATATCTGAGTTGCTGGTATTTTAATGATTTTGAAATGATTCACTCTTAAGATAGAATGTCATTGAATTACATTTGACTATTGTGCAACATCGTTATTGTAGTACCTTTTGTGAAATCAAACTAAGACCTTAGATTAAAATTAATAATTATTTGATAGCAACTGGGTACTTCTGCCACTGATGCTGTAATGAAACTGTTAATGGGACAATTTCCAAAATAGCTTTGTCATAAACCCAAAACACACTTTCTCACTCTCTGCGCACCTCCACCCCTAAAATTCTGGCCCAATCTCCAACCTAACCTAGTTGATGAAGTCGATGGGAACCAGGTCCTAATTCAGGTGGTGTGGTGCCACTGACAACTCGAGTCATATATTCCCCCAATCGTAAATAATCTTCTTTAGAAAAGTTCAATCTGCTGTCTGGTGTACAATTGTTATTGATTGATTGCTATATGAACTAATTGATGTACAAATTCTGTTTCTTGTAGTGGTGGATGGCGGTGATTTTGAAGGCGGAAGATGCGACCAAATGGGCTTACAGAGGGGAAGGAGCTCTAAACCTTGTTCTTGCTTATGTGGGCAGCTCTCCTGAATTTGTGAGCTTTGAGGAACTTTCATGCAGGCATTTGTTTCAATTTTCTGGGATTATTCATTAAGTTCTACCTCGTTTATTTATAAACTTGTTCTCGTTGGCTGGCCATAGTCATTTGTGGTGTATTAATGGTGGATTGTGGCAAGAAGCCAGCTTTTAGACCCAATTTTCTTTTCTTTTTCTTTTCCCTGAAAGGAGATGAATAGTATTTCAGCAAATCTTGGATATTGAAGTAGCAATTTTCCCTTGTTTGCTATGGTGGCTATCTGAAAGTTCATTTATGTTACTTTGGCTCTATGTTTCTTGTCTAATAATTGGAAGGTGTTTCTTATTCCTTCAACTTTTGCCGGTAAATTTGTGTGTCTGTGTACCTTTTCATGACAAGCATGGTGAAAGACATCGTTGTAGTTTTATGGTTAGTATGCAGTTTGATTGCCTAAAGACCAATCTTTACATCCCGTGAATGTTCTTGTGAAGGATATAAAGAATACATTAGAATCATCAATCTTGAAAATGGAGGGGAAAAGAAGAACCATAAAAAAGATTTCGTGTCATAGATAAGAAAGATGAAGATAGTGACTTAGAACTGCAAAATATGTAAATTTTGGCTTTTTTCTAAAACTAATGAACATGAACTTTCTCAGAGTACTGAAATGGTCTCAACATTTAACAACAGTATCAATGGCTTTGTCTCACTATCTGAGCATGACTATATGTCTAATATCCTGCCATCATTTTGTGTCAAAATTTTCACGCTTTTTTGAGTGACCCATATCATTTTACATTGGCTGTATACCTATAGCAACCTTCCTCCTCTGTCTGGACTTGGGATGGACTATGCTGAAAAGAGACCTGGTGGATTTACTAAGTTGCCCCACCCAAAGTAACGGAAAATATAAAAGGCTTTAACAAACGTGAAAATATTGCTTCGTGATGTGATTCTTAGTTTTCCCAGTTTTCTTACTCTTTTGGATTTAGAATAGTTACTTGGACTCTTTGGCATCGGTAGCGAATAATATTTCATTCCTTTCCATATAGGCTGGAAAAGTGTTACGGCTACAGAAGATTGCAACTAATGGATCTGAAGGGGAAAATGTTCACTCTGCTTTGACCCCAGATGAGTGCCTCCTATGGGAAGGAACTGCAGACCTTATATCAGCCCCTACAAAAGAAATTGCTGAGCAACTTTATGTAAAGCATGTGATGTGCCCATTATTAGGTTCCAAACATGTTGATCCTGGGGTATGATAACTGTTGGTTTTTCTTCTCCTGGCCCTTGGCTTATTTGGCTTATATATGACCAGACCACATCTATATCTTTTATCATTTTAGTACATTTCCCATACTCTGAAACCAAATAGTGGATACATAATGTACTGTTTCTTTTTAGTCCTAACAAATTGTTGTTGCTCTATTTGCTGAGAGCTGTTGTTTGGATATTTATTTAGCATATGGAAAATATGAGCTTTCACATCCATACAATTTGTCATCTTTAAGGAGCTGCGTGTTCGTTGTGACAGCTGCATTTAACACTAAACTGTTATTTTGAACTAGTGTGACAAAAGAATATATGGATATGCTTTTTTATGTTTTAACCTCTAAATCTCATTGCCAGTTTTGGTTTTTGCTTAATGGCAGATGCGTATCCTTGTATCCAAAGAATTTCTGGAGGCTGTTGAGAACAATGTTCTTAGTCAGCGTCCATCTTCGCGGGTCGATGCTACCAAGGTCAATCTTCTATGCGATTCTGTTCTTCTGATATCTGATCATTCAGTTTTTCCTCATGGTAGTTGCTGACCCCTCAAAACTTTTGTTATGTACTGTTTAATTTATCATCAGCATACAGCTTCTGTAGAATTCTATAACTGCTTTCCATGCCGTGAATTTATTGGAAAATGGGTAAACCTGGAACTAAACTGTAAACTGCTTCCTTTAATTTCTTTTCCCCCATTTTTGAATTTTTTTCTCCCTTTTTTGCGCGTGTGTGGTGGTTTGGGGGCAGGGTTCAGGGTTTGATGAGAGAGGGAGAGAGATTTTCATGTGAACAATGTTGCTGTTATTCACTTGGTTTAGATTCTTCATGTTTTGTTCAGAAGGAATTCCTCTTCCTATTTTGTTTCCAGCATTTACTCGTTTCTAAATTAGAATAACTTCTGTCAAGTATTTATTTGTTTGTAGGGCTTATTTGGCTTATTGATTGAGTTGGTTTTGTGCACAAGTTTGGTGTTCGTAAGTACATTATCTATAAATTAGCTATTTTGATGGATATGTGTTAATTTTCTCAGGTGCTCTTGAAGGAGAATTTAGCTTGTGTGTGGAGATTAAGGTGATTCCCTGTTGCATTCTTTTTCTCTTCCTGCTTTGAAGGCACTACCTATTTTTGTTAGTGTGTGAATACTAATTTGGTCACCCATATACAGCCAAAATGTGGATTTATTCCAACTTCAAAGTATATTTCTGAAATAAATGCCATCAAAAAGAGCGTTACTCGTTTCAAGATGCATCAGGTTTTGAAATTGCATGAAAGCAAGGTGACTTTTCATTCTTTTGCTATTTCAATCCTGTTAGATCGATTGTACTGAATGGATGAGATGATCATATCTTTGCAGACGTCCGTTCTTGTTTTGGCCTTTTTCCTTTGATTTATGCCTAAGTCTGATATTGTATATGGGCCTTCTCTCTAGAAATTTGTTCAATGTTTATGAAAATTATTGTTTCTCTCCTTTGTGTTGGGCCATTGCTGATTGGGAGTTTTCTATAGTTTCCTAACTGTATAGATTCTCTTGTCTATTAATATCAGAGAAATGTTTTATGTTTTTTAGTTCTGTTGAATGGTGTATGAACATTAAATGATTTAAGAGCACACTCCCGTATTACTAGCAAACATCCCAAATTTGGAAATTATACCTTCTACTCGAGGTTTATAGGTTGAGATGATCATTTCTTATGTATCGGAGACACCAACCAAAAGAATATTGCACTCAATACTGTTGTTTGTTATGTCCTATTGGGTTATTTAGATTTAGCAACTGTCCCTAGTGAGATACTTGGGTAAGGAAATTTTTGCTCTTTTATGTAGATATTATATGGCCTTCATGTGATTTTTTCTGGGGTGTGCTTATATTCCTTTTTGATTAGTGAATTTTGATTCCCCCTGTGGATGTGGCTCGTCTTAATTGGGCCATGTCAAATTTCTTATGCTGGTCATTCCCTTTATTTTTTATATCATTCATTATCAACTTGTGTGTCTTTCAAGAATTTGCTATGATTTTCTGTGCTTAGTTTCAGGATATACACTGGTTCGATGAGTTAACATAAGTTGGCCTATTTGACATTATGTCTTCTTTTCTTGTAACTTTGTATCAGATATCAGAGATCAGCGAATTTGATCCACTGGACATGTTCTCTGGATCTAAAGAGAGAGTATACAAAGCAATCAAGGCACTTTATCGTACTCCACAGAACAACTTTAGGGTTTTCTTGAATGGGACCCTCATATTTGGTGGGTTGGGTGGTGGAGCTAAAAGCACTAACCACATAGTTGGTCAAGATTTTGAAGATGCCCTTAAGAATGTCATCTTGGCTGAAGATGGAATGCGTACAGACAATTTTCTATGGCTTGTCACTGAGGCACTTTTTGCGTCAGGGTCATTGGATCGGCTTCTTGAAGTTCAGAAGCTTGATCAAATCGATATTGAAGGTGTAATTCATGCATATTATGACATCATTTCTCAGCCTTGTATGGTATGTCGAAGTGTAGGTGTTAATACAGAAAGATATGCCACCTTGCATTCACCTCTACTTCTACGCGAGGATGGCTTGAGATTTGTGAGAGACTACTTGATAGCTGCAACAGCAAAAGACTTGAGTATGATGCTTAGTTTTCAGCCCCGACAGAAAAAGGATGTCGATTCCTCATATGATGTTGTCCATCTGGAATCTACTGAGCAAAATTTTGATTACAAGGTGGATTCTTTTATATATCTCCTATAGGTTTGAGTTCATTATTATTCTTATATTTCTTTGGGTGTTAAATGCAAATGCATTTTACATCTGTTGATTGTTGCTTTGTCTTTATTTTTACTGCATTATTGATCAGTGAGTCTGAGTGAGGGTCAGTTTGGAGCTCTAAATAGATTAAAACTATTGCTTCCCAATTTCAAAGAAATATTGTTTTTACTGCCTCTATTTGTTGTTTTCTATCTCACCGTGCTTACTTCTGTCTAGGTATCTTTTATTGACTTGGATATGAAACCTTTGAGAAAAGTGGAGTATTACTACGAATTAGACCAGCAAATAGTCAGATTCTTTCTTCAGATGGTAGACACAGAGTCTCAGCTTGAACACATGTCAATTAATGGGGAAATGTCAAATTTAGATGTATCTCGTGCAATTTAAGAAGCTTCTCTTGCTCAAGGTGTTATCAGGTAGATCTTGGTTGAATAATTCTTTTGAGTTGTGGTTTCTGAAATACTTGTTCAGTTATATATGTTCCTGGTTGGTTTTCATCGAAATCTGGATCTTCAAAATGATATGTTTTCATGAAGTGAAGTCTTTCCTAGAGTGTCATGTGAACTTTATTTGGCTTCTCTGACGTTCCAAGTTGTTCAATATCATTTTGTTATGAACATTATTGACTATTTTTGGTTAATTTCTGATGATTTTGAGGTTTAGCATTAATAAACACAGTTCTAAAGCAAATTTGGCAATTGCCTGAGAAGTGCTTGTGCTGTTATATACGCGAGGAAGCGTTCTAGAAAGTTTTTAGAACTATAATTAAAAGCTGGCTAATCGGGTTAATATACCACCGAGAAAGGTAATAATTGTCTGAACTTGGGTGAAAGCTGGGTGTAATGTGTTTACTTTTGCTCTTGGTTGAGTTGAGAAGTATGGATGAAAATCTATCATTATTTTTGAGTTACTGACATGGTGAAATGATTGTTCCAGTTTTTCATAGGGAAAGAGTATGATTGAAGACATATGCAGAAAGAGACATGTCAAAAATTTCTTTGCCCACAAAGAAAGTGATATATCAACTACTTCATTGCCTTGCCATCCCAAGCCCACATGAGCTATTTACTCTCCCAGCTGGATGATGAAGTAATTTTGGTGTGCAAATAACTAAGGATGCTGAAAAAAGCTCAAGCGGATCGATTCATCTTTTGTCGATGAACATAAAAACTTAGTGAATGTATTCCTAGACCTGTAGTTCAGTGTAACTTGACATGTTTCCTTCAAGTTTGAAGGAAGGCAATCTTCACAAACTGCAGCTGTTGTTGTAATATCATGTGTATTCTACAATCTGAATGCTTATTTCAAGATGTAGCGAACTTGAAAATTGGTTGGCATAGTGTGGAAACCATTAATGTTGGGAAGGTTTACAGTTTTGAATATTGCCAAATATGGCTTATGCTTCTTTTTTTCATCACCAGAGAGATCTAGCAGAAAGACATTGTATGCTAGACTTACTGGCATGGTTTCGCCGGTTGAACTCGCGACCCGCGATTATTCAGGCTTTTTAGTATGAATAACATGTAAAGCTTTTACCAGAAGTTCATATGAAGAGTTCACAGAGTTGCAGACTGCTCTAATGGTGGAATCTGTGGCTTCAAATTTCTCTGTAACTTTCTTCTATGCCCTGTTAAGAACAGCAGAACCGTATATTAACCATGGATATGGAAACTGTAAAAGGTTTCATTAAATGTAAAGGGCTAGAATGGTTAACTTCTTGATGAACCTTCTGACTTGCATTTACTTCCATTCACCAACTGACACTGGAAGTAGTGTCAGTACATTTACTATTATGTACCAGACCCTGTTTTGCAAACTCTTCAAGAAATAGGAAAAATTTAAAGAAATGAAAAAATATGCATAATAATACTAACTTGGTTTGAGATAATATTTATATTATATATATATTACCATAGCCCCATTGAGTTTTACTTGAACAAGATATAGCAGCTTTTCCTAGTCCTTTGCATTTGATACCATGTCATTGATCTCTAAGGTTTATTTTCTTATTATAGCTTCATCAATCTTGTCCATTCTTGGAGAAATCATTATGTTTGGTTTTATTATCTTTTCAGTTATGGCAAAATACTAAATGTGAATGCATTATATCAGTACTGTTAAACCACTGACACCTTCTGCAGGGCTGCAGAAGTGCATTATTTCTTGCTCCATTCTCTGATGTGGGCACAGAATGTTTTTTTCTGAAGTAGTTACTGAGTTCTTCTGACTACTGAAAAAAGTGGGTTCTTTCTGTTTTCTTTGATGATTGCAGAAAACAGTGGTGTCAGTGGATCTTCTGTGTTCAAAGTGCAGAATGAAGGTGATGAAATTAATATCAAAGCTGGAAGGGATAACCTCCATTGTACTCGATCCTTCAAAAAGTTCAGTGACAGTTATTGGGGAGGCTGATCCAGTCTGCATTATCAAACAGGTCAGGAAGTTCAGAAGAACTGCTCAGATTACAAGTATTGGTCCTCCTAAAGATGACAAGAAGGATGACAAGAAAGACTCCAGTAGTAGTATTCCCACTCTGCCAAGAACTTGCCAGAAATGTGATGTTTGGTACACTATCAGCAGTGATGATTTTTACATCAGCCCATGCCACATTTTATGAGCCCAGAAAAAAACTAATTCTTCCAAAATGGTATTCTTTAATTCAGTTGGTTTTCTTGGAGCAAAACTCTTTAATGATCTATCTGTTATTACCTAGTCAGTCATCCTAGGTTGTTGCTGATTATGGGGTGGTATCTCCTTGCTGTTTTTGCTATGTATTGACAAATTCCAACCCTTAAACTGGGGATTTATCAACTTTTAAGTTGAATGGCCATGATATTCTGAATCTCCAATGTGTTCTTGATCTTGAATCCATCATAACTTTAATCTGAAGGGCCATGATATTATGAATGTTTCCTCCAATGTGTTCTTGATCTGTCCCTGATCTTGAATCCCATCATCATCATCATCATCATCATCATCATCATCATCATCCATGTTTTTTTAAGAATGTTCTTTGAAGTGATGTTAGCAGTGGGACACTTCTGATATGTGATTTGATTGATTGATTGATTGGATACAATTCATTGCCCAAAATGGTTTGTGGCTCAATCATGAAAGCTCAGCTAACACTTTTTTTTGTTTAGACCATTTAGAACTTAATTTAACTCTTTTTCAAGATTATCAATTTTCACTAAAAACCAAATACAATAATTCACAAAATCCCACCAATATTTCAAACTTATTTATTTATTTTTTTGGAAAGAACTAAAAGGTTATAGCCCAAATATGGGGAATTTTTCAACACTACCTCTTCTCCCAAATTTCAATTGCTTTTTTTCTGCAAACTCTCAGAATGTCATAATAAATTGATTATATATATATATTGGACCATGACATCTAAAGCCATTAGCCTTAGATTGGGCCGAAGATTGACGATACTAACCAGGCGGTCCAGGCCTACAAATCCAAAATATCTTAGTAGGCCCAGTTCCAATTCGAATTGTAACCGCCATTTTGGCGGCGGAGTTCGTTTAATCTCTAAGACCCATACCGGGAATTGGCCCGATTAGCATGCTCACCGTCTTCTCCGTCACATCCCTGAATTTCTTGCCGGCCAATAAACAAAAAATCCATTTCCATACACACACACAAATCCGGAAGCGGCAAAAGAGTCCACCCAGAAAAGGGAAAAAGGAAAAAGATGTTCTTCTCATCTGATTTTCCGCCATCTTCTTCAACTTCCGCCGCCATTATATCAGCCGCAGCCACCATCACCACCGCTGTCGTCTTCCTCCGAACCGCCAATGACCTTATCCCAGACAGTTTCCAGAACTACTTCTCTTCGCGCTTCCGTAGATTCTCCAGCCGTTTCTCTTCCCAACTCACCGTTGTGATCGACGAATTTGACGGGCTCACTTCAAACCACATGTTTGAGGCAGCCAATTTGTATTTGGGCACAAAGATCTCACCTTTAACACAGAGAATCAAAGTGAACAAGCCTGAGAAAGACCAAGAACTAACCATCACCGTTGATAAAAACCAAGAAATCTTGGATTCTGTCGACAGGGTTCAGTTCAAATGGATTCTACAGAGTGCCCCCATTAATCAAACTGCTAAAGCTGACAAGGGCAATCCTAGGACAGAACAAAGATATTTCGAGTTGAGCTTTCACAAGAACCATAAAGATATGGTCTTGAAAGCTTACTTGCCATTTATAGTTAAGAAAGCTAAGGCCATTAAAGAAGAGTTGAAAGTGGTGAGGCTACACACAGTGGATTACAGCGGGACAGACTATTGGAGTTCAGTGGCACTAAACCATCCTGCAACTTTTGATACCATGGCAATGGATCAAGAACTGAAGAGGGAGCTCATTGAGGATCTTGATAGATTTATAAGGAGGAAGGAATATTACAGGAGGGTAGGGAAGGCTTGGAAACGAGGGTATTTGTTTTATGGACCACCTGGTACTGGGAAGTCTAGTTTGGTTGCAGCCATGGCTAACTATCTCAAGTTCGATGTGTATGACTTGGATCTTAGGGAAGTGCAGTGCAATTCAGATTTGAGAAGACTCTTGATTGGTTCTGCAAACAAGTCCATACTTGTTATAGAAGACATTGACTGCAATGTTGGAGTTCAGAACAGAGAGTCTGAGGTAGGAGTAGCTGAGGATGACAAGGCGAGTTCATACTTTCTGCACATTCAAATCAGAATTTAAGCTCATAATTTCACATTTTATAGTGTAGTGCTAAATCTACAAGTTTTTCGTGCAGATTACCCTATCAGGATTGCTCAACTTCATTGATGGATTGTGGTCGAGTTGTGGCGATGAACGGATCGTAGTGTTCACCACCAATCACAAAGATAGACTAGATCCAGCACTACTGAGACCTGGTAGAATGGATGTACACATGGAGATGTCCTACTGCAGTTTCAGTGGATTTAAAGTATTAGTTTATAACTATCTAAAGATAGAGGAGCATGAGCTCTTCAGTGGGATTGAAGAGCTACTGTTGAAAGTCCAGGCTACACCAGCAGAGATTGCAGGAGAGCTCATGAAGAATGATAATGCAGATACTGCATTGCTAATCCTCATCAAGTATCTCCAAAGGAAGGAAAACAGAAGATGAAGATCTACTAGGACATCTATTTAGGTTATTTATTGGGCTCTTGGAGGTGTAGGTTTATTGAGCAGCACCATTTTTATGTTCTGCATAAGTTTGAACATGTCTGAAGAAACATGCACACTATCTAATTAAAAGAGGCAGAAACTGCAGTTGAATTGCTTTTGCATGTCAAAATGTGAAACTGAGCCAGTAAGAATGGAGCTCAACAATGATCTATAAAGACAAGAATCTTGCAATCAAAAACCAACTTTTAATAGTTATAGGTGTGGTGAGTGACATACTCTCAACTCAGAATCTCATTGCAGAATGTGAGTTATACAGCCATTTTCATTTCTATCTTCTGATGAGATTCATAGCCTATCAGCTCAAAATCGGTCGTGGTAAATGAGTCTATCTCCTTCTTAAGTGGGTTGATCTTCAATCTCTGTAAAAGTAATGAGATGCTTTAGGTTTCAAACTCTATGAATAAATAAAAGATGGAGCAGTTTAAGGAATTAAGGATGGTGAGACATAAATCATCCTTACTGGGAAAGGTTTAGGAAGTTTCTGAAGCTGTTCTTGAAGAGGCATGACATGAGTCTTGTAAACATGAGCGTCCCCAATTATATGGATGAAATCACCAGGAACAAGATCTATTCACCAGCCCAATCATCCAAATGATTCATAATTTAATCAGGTTAATTGGAGAAGTAGTTAAATCTTTCTAGTTAATCACATGTTGCAGAAAAGGAAACTGGGAACTATTGGACATGTTCTCAAATCTGCTAAAGAGACAAACATACATACCACAAACATGAGCAATCATGCATGTCAAAAGAGAATAAGATGCGATATTGAATGGGACGCCGAGCCCCATATCCGCAGACCGCTGGTACATTTGACATGATAACTCCCCATTGGCGACGTAGAACTGCAGCGTGATTACAGGAGTCACAGCATATTGAAACAAAACAGTGAGTAGGCAAATAGAACAGATGGAAAAGAAGTGTTCAAAGAGTTGTGTTTAAACCTGTGCAAACATGTGGCAAGGTGGTAAAGCCATCAATGTCAGATCAGAAGGATTCCATGCAGAAAGGATAATTCGTCGGTCATTAGGATTACTTTTTATCCTATTTATAACATCTAACAACTGATCAAATCCTTGACCTGTGTAGTCAGCATGCATATTAGTGTACCTGTGAAACAAAGCCCTTTCTGAATAATTCTTCAGGGAAGAATTATCATATTATCATTCTACACAAAGCATAAGTTTAACAGCTAACCTGGCACCAAAGTGTCTCCACTGAAATCCATATACTGGTCCTAAATCACCCTCTTCCCGATTTATCAGGCCTACACTGAAATAAGAAAACAAGTTTTAGTCCTTAGATGGAGTGATGAAACTCAAAAATTACTTTATTACAGTTAGTAGCTACCTGTCAAGATAATCCCTGGATGCATTTCCATCCCAAATATGAATCCCTTTCTCCTTCAGTACCTGCAGAAATCATGCATACATTTCACTACTTTCTTCAGTTTATAATAACATCACGACTCGCAACTAATGACCTGAATTCCCCGCACGCTTTTGTTTGTTTCTTCCCATTTGTAATAATTAACAGGGGTACAATAGTTTTTCAGTCCCAGGATGTAAACTGTCCCTTAAAGAATAATCTTGTTATTGGAGAGGCGTGTGGAAGGGAGAGTAAATCGTCGTGAAATTAGTTGAACAAATAGTGCATTTGAAAATATTTCATATAAGAAAAGAAGAAGAAGACAGCAGCTAATAATCACCTTTGCATTTGTGGAACCACTAATGAACCATAGAAGCTCTTCTACAACCCCTCTCCAGAACACTTTCTGTAAGACAAAAATCTATTAGCTGCAGTTGGGTAACACAACTGACAAGACATTGATCTCTTAAAAGATGGCCCCAAAACTATATGAACAAGAAACTGCTCAGTTGGTGTACATATAAATGGATATTTCATGGCCAATACTCCCAAAGTTGGCGAACAACCCATACCTTAGTGGTAATGAGTGGAAAGGATCTCCGCAAATTGAACGACATCTGTGAAATGCCATTTAATTAGACTTGGGAATTAAATTCACTGTGAAAGCATGGCCACACATGCATAAGGGCAAGCCGGAAAAGGTACTATTACCTCACAACCAAATTTTGAGAGAGTACCGGTTCCTGTTCTGTCATCTTTGTGATTGCCATTTGCAATTATGTCTTGGACCAATCTCAAATAGTTAAACTCATCATGCTTCTCAAAGATAATTTTCGGCAAGAAAGAGAAATCTGAAATGTTGGACCTCTTTGGAGTTGAACTTCGGTTAGAATACACTGGCTGCTGTGAATTAACATTCTCATGCGCAGAAGTCGCTGAGCGCACATACGTCACAAAACTGAACCGCATATTGTTTTCTACCATTGATGGGGAAGAATACCATGGCTGAAAGATAGAAAAATCAACTGGAGGAATAAAAGTATCACATTCAATGCTTGCCTCAATTTCAGTCATATGGATGGCTTCACATTCTGGTGCATTAAGTGCTTCCCTGTACAAAAAGTACAAACACTCGATTATCTCTATATACAAATCTGTTGGAAAAGAAAGAGTAGCAACCATACCTGAATATTTGTCCACCACCAATGAGGAAAACCCTCTCTATTGAAGAGCAAAATGGAGATTCAGCTAACAACTCTAACGCAGATGAAAGTCTCTCACAAGAAATAACATTTTCATCATTAGCAGGAATAAAATTCCCTGAACGTGTCAGCACAACGTTGAGGCGGCCAGGCAGAGGTCGAAATTTGGCAGGAATGCTTTCCCAAGTTTTCCTTCCCATCACAACAGCATTTTTCTTCCTAGCATCTGAAGTAACTGTTGTGATCTCCTTGAAGAATTTAAGATCAGAAAGCAACCTCCATGGCAATTTGCCATCCTTTCCAATGCCTAAATCACGAGTTGCAGCCACCACAACTTGGAAAGACCGCAAAGAAAGAGGCTTCGTTTGGGATTGACCATCAGAACCAACAATATGATCATTCCCACTCATGACGGAAAACCTTCTGCCGGGCACTTGAAAAAACCTTAGAAATGGAGCAACAGGTGCAGAACTGAAGAAGCTACCACTATTGGCAGTTGTTATAACCTGAAATGATAAATACGCAGGACACTTTATACAATAAAAATGGAGAACGTGACAGATGTCAGAACCAATAACCAAAGATCAGGACTATAACACATAATAGATGAAATTTGCTACAGAAACAACTGAATGAAGGGTTTTTCATCTTTTTTAAAAGAACGCAAACATTTACAATTAAAGGCTTAAAGGAAGAAAGAGAAGAATTTAAGACCTTTCCTTTCCATTAGATTTGGTACTCAGAAACTGCAAAGATGGGCACACTCTCATGAAAAATGAGATCCTAGATACCAGAAGCTGGAAGGACGACATTTCTGAGACATTCAAAGTATAAAATTCAGTTGGCAATCCCACAAATTCTTATTCTCTTGGAGCACTGCCTCGCTTCACCTCTACTCATTATTCCTGTCCAAAAAGAGAGCACAAAAGTTCGTCACTTTATTTCATCCCTAAACCACACTTATCACTGGCACCAATTCCACTGAATCAGTGGAAGAATAAAACTAATGTTAACCTAACAGGTGAAATGCCCAAAAAGACAGTAATTTTCTTTGCGGGTTTTGCAATCAGATTCTCAAAAATCTTTCTTCGAATCATCAAATATAAAGGGCTGCTGTAAATTGAAAGAACCCTAACTAGAATCAACATCAAAACAAGAACAAAAAAACAGAAGCAAATAAAAGATATAGCGGGAATTGAAAGGAACCCGAAAGCTCCCAGGTTGTGTTGCAAGCAGCAAAGGAGAGAGAAGAGCCGAACACTGAGGACTATAGATGCCGCCAATGACACATCGCTTCCTTTGAACCGTGAAAGCGCGCGTTTCTCTGATATCAATTCTTGGATTTTGCTGGAGTGAATGAAAAGTAAAGATTACATTTTTAATGATATTACATTGTTCTCGTTTTATTTTTCCATTTCTTTTTTTTGAAGCATATTTTTCCATTTCTTTAAATACACATTTTTTTAATATATTTTTATACTATATTCCTCATTAAAAAAAAAAAATCAAAACACATACTATTCATACTCTATAAAATAAATACACCCTCTTAAATTTTTAACTTGAAAATATGATTTTTTTTTTTTACGAAAATATGATAATTAAGCGATAACTATCTATAATTTTTGAATACAATTATATTTTTTATATTAAGTGAAATTTTCTCTGTATCTCATGTAATAAATATATCATATTTATTATTTTAAAATAATAAGTCTATTTAAATAAATTATAATTTTTTTATTATAAATGAAGTACCCTTAATGTAAAATATTTATTAGTGTATATATATATTTTTTCACTTGTAATTTTATGTTTTAGTTATAAATTATATAAAATTATCTTAATTTATATTTAAAATTATAACTATAATATAAATATAAAAAATATAGTATTTTTAGGACAGGAAAAATAATTTTGAAATAAGAGTACAATGTCAAATCTTTAGATGACGTTGACCTTTTGCGTATATTACCATTTTGTCCTACATTCTTTGATGACAGTTTAGATGAATAAAAATATGTTTTTTGTTAGCCCAGCAAATATGATTTGTTTTAGAATCAAAGAAAATGTCTTTGGACTTGTTTAGGGTTATTTATGTTATTATAACTTTTAGGGAAATATTCTCCGATCGATTGTGAGGGAGGCAAATGTATTAGGTTTTAGGCTTATGGAGAATATTTATAGGGTGTCTAATTACACCCTAAGTCCTCCAGTTCAAACCCTCCATACTTGTCACCCCCTCAGTGTTTTCATTATCCAATAAAACCCCAACTTGTTAATTCCAAGGTTTATTAATCAAATCAACTATCCTAATAATCCTCCCTATAACTACAATATGCGTTTCTTTATATGCGATATTATTATATATATATATATATATATTTAAGAGTTGAAATAACTTAAAATAAATGAATATTGATGAAAATATCACATTTTAAAAGATCGAAAATTTTACAAATTTTGTTGACAATATCTTTCCTTGATTTTTGGACGAAATTTCATAAATTTGAAAAACACTACAAATTAACTTTCGAAATAAACATTTCTTATCTAAGTTATAATAAAAATAAAGAACCCTAACCAAGTCCAAAGATATTTAATTTTCTTGATTCTAAAACAAATCATATTTGCTGGACTAAGCAAAAACCGATGTTTATTCATCTAAACTGTCATCAAAGAATTTAGGACAAAATGGTGATATGATAACTCTATTTTTGCTTCAAATCTTGTTCATCGTATTTAGCAACTCAGCCATGTTAAAATTGTTGTTGCTTGCAGCTTTGTTTTACACTTCAACAGCTCACTTCTTCGCAGACAGCTGCAGTTGCCACCAGCTCTGGATGTTTGAGTCCTCCTGATGATGCAACATCTTCATGTCCAGTTGAATCTGACTTACTTCTGAATTTAGCACAAGTAAATCTTGTCTGATGATCCAACAAACACAACCTCATTCGTCGTTTTCACGACGAGGTAGAAACTCGGATTGACGAGGAGTCTAAAGCCGAATGGAACTTACCAGATGTTGTTTCTCATCATCGCCGTCGCGTTTTCCTTCAGAATTCAATAATGTGTCCGAATGGAAGCCTGTAAATCACCACTTACAACCATCTACATACATAGAGGAGAAAAAGGTTCATTTTACAGAAGTAACCTAAAAGCAATGAAGATATGCTTCTTGGCTCATTTCTCTACCTTTAGGATAGCTGGATCCTTCCATGGACCTTTATCCGATCTCAAACAGCCTCCTTCGTTTGCACAGGCGCAGCTACCGCCTAAGAACTCGGGTAACTCACTATATCATCACAACATTGATCAGGCTTACTTGTAAGGGAAAGAAAAGGAGTGAATCAAGAAGGAATTAGAAATATACACAATCACCTTTCGTCGACAATCTCAAGCAGTTTGCTCTGGTAATTGGTGCCAAGAACCTGGGATAGGTAGAAAAAGGTTCATAACCCAATGTAATTTAACATAAGTTTGTATAGTTATGAGATTTTAGTACAGTAAGAGCAATTTTGAGCATACGTCAATCTTGGAAGCTGTTTTAGGGTCAAGAAAGGGCCTTAGAGCATTCCAAACCAACTTAAAAGCAGGGCCGGCATTGATGATCAACATTCGATGAAGCATCTGCAAGTTGATTTCCAAATATATTGATCAAATATATATATATATATATATATTCAACTTTTGGCTAAGAAGACATTCAAGTACAATTATCAGTTGAGTAAATAAATACGTACTTCTGGATAATTGTCATTATCGATCTTCAGCAACCTCAGAATGACATCCCTTGCGGGTTTAATCCAATTCTTGATACTCTTGAATGTTGGGAACACAGAAAGTATGCGAAAATAAAAAAGCCTTAATCATGATGCTCAACTTCAAACAGAGAAGAATGTGAATAGTTCAAAGGAAGGTGAACGAAGAATACCACTCCTTGTACATCTAAAATTGTGATACTTGCACCCACGTATCTCTTAGCAGCTATCGAGCAGGCAGGCATTCTAATGGAAATAGACTTCTCGAATTCCTGAACATGATATTTCACATACCGGTCTTCTGTAGTTAATTGCATAAGTTTGTACATGTTAACCTGTCCCAATCTTTCCATATAAATTGGTCTTCCTTCCTTATCTACACCGTGATAACCCTGAGCGTAGTGCTGCAGAACTTCACTGATTTCCGTAAAACAAAAATCCTAGATATGATGAAGCACAATAGATTAGCAATCTCAGGAAACAGCAAATGACACAGTTTCAAAATGATAAGATTGACAATGTAGCATGTCAACCAACAACGTTAATAGGTAATAACCAATTCCATCAATCTCCTCGACTAGAAAATAGATCAGGTAACCACCAAATCATTCTATTCTACATCACTTAGAATCATGTTATTCTTAAAAGTGATTGAAAATGTGTCCCTGACCAAGAGGTCAATGCCGAGGTCTTTCTGTTGCTTGGCATCTGACAGTTCTGATGTTTGGTTTACCTAGCGTACTAATGCACAAGGGCAGAGGTTAAGCATGAAAGCATGCGCTACTAGTTTCTAAATGTAGACCGTAAACTTAACAAAAGCTATCAAATCTGCATAGAAATAAGTTGAAATTACCTCCAAGATTGTGTCAGCACCAAAATCATTCCTCCATTTGAGCATGTCAACCCACATGGATTTTGCTTTCTCAATATTGAACTTTCTGGCTTTCAGAAACCTATACAAATTTAAAATCTTAAAACCACGTCCATAGATGAAATTATAGGTTCAGTGATCTTTCGTGTATGTCATTTATGCATAGTAATATCTACAGCTGCAAAATATTACCTAAGCATTGAATGATAATCATCATGCTTTGCAGGCAGCAAGTTGTCATCAATCAAAACTTGTCTAAATTTGTTTACAGCCATCTGCTCTTCGACATTCCTTACGTCCTCAATAACAGGCATACAAGCGCCGTTATCTTCCCTTTCTGCCTCCTCAAAAGAACTCCAAACCATAGTGGACATAATAGAGTATGCTTCTTCCTTTCCTAGCCAAATCTGAAACCAGTTCCCAGTATGATAAAAACTAACAAAATCTTTATTGATGCGTCTATTAATAGAAGAACTACTCTCATTAAAGCAGCAGGCTACTGGTCTAATTAAGCCACATAACTTTCAGTGATGCCCCACTCTTATAATAGAAGTCACATAGTAAGACATTAAAGAAAGTTCCAAACATTCAGAAACTTTGACAGCATAAATGGAAATTCACTGGTTATCATCCTCTCACTATCTAACCCTGATCTGGTGAAAATTTCACAACCCTCAACATTATCAACGCGAGACGAATCTATATTTTCTTCAAAGGTTTTGATGGTCATCCTCTAAAAACTCGAAAGATCGCCCCTTTTTCTCTTTATGTGGTCCTAAAGTTCAATCCTTTACAGTTTACACTAACAAAAGCCTATTGGACGTTGTAACATTTACCTATTGTTCTTGGAATAAGGTCAAAACACAACAATACAAGAAAACAAAACAAGAAACTTCTAAGTTACTCCATGACTGACAATAATTGACTACAGTAGCGCCCAAATTGTAATGTGAAGCAAGAATAATTTGAATAAACGAAAGATCACGCCAAGAAAATAACAAAAACAATGCCCAGAGACTCCGTACTCACCCAATTCCAATTGATAAAATGAATCACATGCTCTGGGATTGCATCCACAGCCAATCAAATCCCAATGTCTGCTAAAAATCCCATGAAAATGTTTACTAATCAGAGAATTGGGTCAGGACTAATCCAGGGTTCTTGAGTTATTTCTCCAGTAAACTTCTATATCTTTCCGCAAATGGCTCCACCAGTTACCGATATCCTGAATTCTTCTTCGGGTGGGGCGGGTATTACACAGGTGATACAAATGGCCGCCACGTGGCACCCTAATGGCGGGAATATGCCTACGCAGGTTCAGGTTATATATGGTTCTGGAGAGCCTCGTAAACCTTACTTGGTTGCTCACCACTAACAAAATATGTATATATAGTACTAATATTACTTATAAAAATATATATTTTTTTAGAAAAAAGAATAGGCAAAGATTAAATCTTTATCTACACAGCTTCTTGATAAGAAAAGATTTCATTTTTCTACTAAACTCTCTATCAACCATTCAATATACCATGTCACTATGCGAAATGTTGTATAGTTTTCTTGCAGATTATGCGTACACAAGAGGATTTACTTCTGTTGGCTGCAAAGATGGATCCAATTTGGTGAAGAATATGCCTTTTTATGATCCAATTTTGTACCTTTCACCCTTATGGAATAAGCATAATAGTTCTAAATTTATGTATGGCTGTCCTAATCACTCCAACTAATACCTATTTTCTTTGCCAGCTATTCTTCCGTGTATCAATTGGCATTGCTTATCATTGCTACACTAAAAACAATACTGATTTTGGTAGCTATTGCCCTTTGATTTGATATGGGAATGGATTAAAAATAACAAAACATGTTCATAAGAAGATGATCGATGCGAAAGAAAAAAGACCCAAGTCCCAGTTTTTGGGATATTATGTCCACAGCAGCTTCATGTGGGCTATTGTCCAGTTCTAAAACGTATTATGTCGGTCTAATTCAAATAGATTATTTCTTGTAGATGAAAGGTGTGTTGTTTGGGTGGGTTGTAATTTGGTACTTGTTTCTTGATTTCCAGAGGAGTTTTGCAGTTTGCATGAATACAGCAGAAGTTGCAGACAGAAGAAACAGACCGACCGATTAAGATAAATCACAACGTGCGTGGAAGTAAAGAGTAGAGTTCATCATTGAGACAACAGTTTACCCTATACAAATATTCACAAGAAGCTGCCTAGATACACATATATATATGTTTTAAGTTTGATGTTGATTAATTCCTGAAGTTGTCGGTTTCTTCAGCTTTTCAATAATTGAGGCTCTATGTACATGATTCATCATCATTCAGGAACATCTCACCAGCGATAACCTAATCATTAGAGACAGTAACAAAGCCAAGAAGCACAGGCACAAATGACCGGTTCATTCGGTACGTTACCGTTATGTCCAGTTCCTCTTGGAGCGGAGCTGCGTGAGCTTATCCCTCCAAACAGCTGCAGCGTAGAAGAAGAATAATGAACTCAATGTATTTCAAGACTAACTCAGGTTGGCTGTATCAACTAACATTTAATTATTGAAAGAAATACCTGCATCATGGTAACGTTCCTCGACTGCAGCAATCAGCATGTTCCGGACAAGATTAAACTCCTTTGTCTCGATGCATGGTTGGTTGGAAGGTCTGATATCAGACAACAAGACAATGTTACCCATTTTTCTGGTCAGAGCATGCAATGAAATGGCAACAGCATAACACCAAACTTTTATTTAACAAATGAAAATATCAAACAAACACAAATTCTATCAGATTGACAATGGAAACAAATTAATTTACTTTAACTATGGTCAATGGGGTAGAAAAAAGAATACAGATGAGAATATGGCTTAGTGGTTCTCCCCCTTCTCCAAGTTAATCACAAATGGTGTACAGGACACCAGTTATCAAATCACAAGAAGTCATAGGGAAGCAGGTTGTGTTGTTAATCATGTAAATAGCAACTTCTACTGGAACCTGTTACTTGCATAATTGAGCTGTTAAATCAGAAGTTTACCTGTCCATTTCAGTAAACAACAAGCCATCTGAAGATGATATCTGCATTGATGGCTTTGCAGATTCGATAATCCTCATGCCATCACTATAGGCCAAGTATTTGTTGACCTGTATAGGTACCTAAAAGAGAACAAATAACAGAGGATAATTCACAAGATCGTTATTAAGCATGTTCATAATGATGATTGACATTAAAATTGAGGCTAATAACTAGCACAAGGCCAGAATGCCTAGAACATGGTGCCCATTTTCTTCCAATTCCTTTGTGTGCATTCTACACTATCATTTACAATGGCATAACAAAGGATACATGGCACTGACATTTGAGAAAAAAATTAGTTTCAAAATTGTTTAAATCCAAATGTAGATAAGACATTCATCTTGCAGTTTTAGTTCAATTACCTTGCATCTCACAGCAATGTTAATTGCATCAGATGGCCGAAGGTCAAAGCTGATGCTTTCAGTATCATCACCCAGCTGCTATCATCAGAATCATTAGTCAGTAAAATCTTGATGAAGGTAAATAACCATTTGACCAGATACTAAGTATATAGGTACCTTTGTGAGGTATAACTGAGCAAAATATGCTTCATGGACCCTCTTAGTCACTCTTACAAGTTTCACCTAAACAGGCACACATGCAAATGGGAATCAGTACACAGTAGAGAATAAAACCATTGGAACAAAAACAAATTCAGTATGCGCAGGAATTGGAAACATACAGAATAGCCCATTTTCTCAATCATGTCCTTCACCACTTGATACATCGTTGGCCTAGCCTGAAGAAGGCAACTATTTTGTCATCTACAATCATAGTATTCCAATTTCAAGTTTAAGAACCTATAAAATAAGTAAGATAACACTCACAATTTGAACATTGCGCATAGCTGCCATGAGCAGCACACTTGGCATTTCCACTGGTAACAAAGACAAATAGATAGTCAAAAAGAACTAGAAAATATCATAACACTTTCCTGAAAATTACAGCCATGGAGAAATTAGATGTATTCTAGGGCACTTACAAACAATGATGGGAAGAAGAAGACCAGTTCCATCTTCCATCTTCAGTACAATGGCAGGATGTGGAGCATAATCAGGCAGATGCCCACTCTGAGGATTATTGTGGACGCACCTCAAATGCCTACCATCCCTCATCTTGACCATGAAACCATCAGGCCCACTCCTCACCTCAACTGCAGAAAAGAGTTTACAGGCAGAACTATCAAGAAATATTAACATCCATACTGGCCACTTCCTAACCAGTCACACGTTGATCACAAAGTCATGATAACAACTGTTCTCCAAAGCAATGGAAACAGTTGGGACCTTTTGTTTAGATTCAGATAAAAATTTAGACATTAAAAAAGTTGTTAAAACGCCAGTTCTGATAATGTTTTCCATCTTAAGAATGCTTGAGACTTCAATTGAAAAGTGGAAAGAGCAGGGCTCTCAATCTCCACTCCCTAAAGTACCAAAACAAAAGATGTATATGTTCCAGAACACCTCGATAAGAAGATACTAATAAACGTAAAACCAAAGAAACTGAAGTCAGAGGCAGACCCATGAAAGGTAAAAAGAATCATCAAAAATTTAGATGACAGTATACCAGCTTCTACCACACTTGAGTTCACATAATCCGCATCATTCTCGTTAAAACTTCCAGCCATGCTACCATTGCCATTTGATGATGAACTGAAAGTACACCTAATGACAGTTTTTGTCCTGGCACAGCTGTGATTAGCCACATGAAGCCCATCAATCGCTTTCAGACCCCAGAATCCACTTCTACCAAACTTGGTAGCCTTCACCGAGGGTGTATAAGCTCCACTTCGTTTTGCACGAACAACCGGACAAACAACTGGCCCTTGTAAAGATCCCATATCTGCTCTTGTTGAATGCATCAGGAAAGAAACGAATTACAACATGCATTGGCCCAAAACCATTTGAATCATACATTTATACACATTCACCGATGAATAGCATCAGAAAGCACTTCCAGGGGAAAAAACTTTGATCATCGTATACATCAAAACTCAACAACTAAGATGCTTCAATCCTCAGTTAGGTAATACTCAATTCATTTCAACGAGAATATAAAATATCCGACCTAGAAAATGTAAAGAGAACCCATATAATACTACAGATGATATCATTTGACACTTCAAAATCCTCTACCAAGTATCAAAACAAGCTAAACATTTCCTAATTCGTATAAATCTGGTTCCTGAAAACCCACAAAAAATTCCGATGTTGGTAGGAAAGATGTAGTTTTTTCCTTTTTTGGTCCTTCACAACAAAGTACAGGTCACAAGTACAAAAATTCTTAGAATGGAATATATATATGTTTGAGCACAACTGAAATATCTGGCTCCCTTCTTTTCTCAACTTATGTACTCGAGCAGTATATTACAGTTCTCAACAAAAATCAGCTAGATTCATTAGCGATTGCGCGAACAATATAAAATTTATCAGGATCATATCAGTGTATCTATGAGCAATCAAAATAGATTGACCTGAAATTCAATTTTTAACAAGACACAGGAACAATAACCCACGTAAGATTTATCACAGAGAAGCCAAAAACACAGTCTATCTCAGCTAGAATAAGCTTCCAAACGCCAAACAATTACAAAAAAAAACACCAACTTTAAGCAGTTTAAGGTAATTGGGATTCGGACTCAGACCTGAAAAGCCCTCGAACCCGAACAAGAATCAACCCGCAAGAACTTGGCTTGACCAACAACCGGACTTCTATTTCGGCGATCAAAACAAAAGAACAAAAGAAAGCCCACAACTTTCCAACAGATCACCCGAAACCCAGAAGAATCTGCACGATCGCAGCAAGAATCGCAGCAGAAACACACTCAAAGAAACAAAAGAAGGGAACCCGGTTGGCTATGGTGGCGGTGGGTGAATATAATTGTACCACTATTATGAACAGTATAGTATGATATAAATGAGGAAGGAAATGACCGACAGGGAGGAGTGGATAAAGGGCAAGAAGAGGAAGTGTGAGAAAGAGAGAGTGAATTGAATGAAAAATAGTGAAGATAAGAGATTCTTTTCCAACTCTTCCTCTGCTTCTTCTTCTTCTTTCGGTGGTTTCGTTTTGGATTTAGATATTTTATTTTGTCTAGCAAAACGGGATCGCTGTTACAGACTTCTACAGGGGATTGATGTTGATCGTGTATCATGACGTCATCTTTGGCGTAGCCAGCCGCACATAGTATCTCCATTCCGTTCCCGTTAAAGTACGAAATATCTCTCCGTTATGTCTCTTTATCCGAAACCTCAAAATGACTGATATATCCATCATGCCCGTTTCTTTAGATAGTCCTATTTCTGTATGTATTTTAGGCGAGTATTAGTGGAACATTTAATTCTTAAAATACAAATTAAATTATTATTTATATTTAAGAATTATTTGATTTAAATCAACCAAATAAATATGTCTATTCAAATCAGTTAAATTAAATTTTAATTATTTGTATATTAATACATTTACAAAGTCAAAAATATATAAACTATATAAAAACATAACAATATACTTTCTACAATAAAATGATGATTGAATAAATTTACTTTTGGTCATTAATGCAACCATGTTGATTACGTATATGATCGTGAACTTCTCTCGACAAAATTATATATATCTATAATAAATTATATATTATATATAATAATATATATTATTTGGTTTAGTTGGAATGATCACAAAACTAATGTTACGATTTGAAAATTATTAAAATCACCAGTCATAAGAGATATTTTTACATTAGTTAAAATGATCAAATTCAGTTCGATAAATATATTTTTATGATTATATTAATTTATAAAACAAGGTAAATGAAGCAATTAATATCATTAAAACCCTAGCATTGAAAAATATCATCCTTTGTAGGGAGGAATTTGAACCTCGATTATTGAATGAAACTATTCTGTCTATTACTTTATTTAATGTAATAAATGAAATTTTGTTTTGTTGAAAGACTTATATGGGCCATGAATGTCACTTTCATAAGATAAGAGTGAGAAGAAAACAGGGGTAGTTGTGACATTACGTTGACCAAACGGTAGAAGTCCGTTACCGCTTGATAATAAACAGCGTTTACCGAGTTGACCCAGCAAGAAACCGCACCGCCGGCGTTCTGACACAGTATACAACATCTGAGTCCCTAGATAACTGCCACGTATACATTTGTTGACTACACAATATAGTCTGCCTCAGCTGGTCAATTCTGGATAAGGCTCTTTCCGATCACTCCTATTTTTTTTCTTTTTTTGAAATAACCGATCACTCCTAATTATATTTACATTTTAGTTATAATAATTTTTCAAAAAATATTAATTTTTATTCTATTTAAATTTTATCATTTAATAATAAATTTAAACACTAAAAAATTGCATATAAAAAATTTATATAATTTATAAAATATTTTGCATAAAATATCGGAGTAAAAGAACAATTTGCCTTCTTTCTACATAATAATCAATTGGTATGTAGAAAAAAGAATTTCCCAAAAAGAGCCTAAGAATTTCAAAAAAAGAAAAAATCATTCATAAATATATTATAAGGGAGATTGATCCCAAAAGAAATTTTATATTAACTTTTATAAAAATAATTTATTTATTATGTTATTTTAATTTAATAAATAAAGGTATTATTCCCTAAAAAAATAAATAAAGTTATTATTATAGAAGGAATGAAATAATAACAGAAGTACATATTACTAATTGGCAATTTTTATAATATACATAGGTGTATGGCAAGCATGGTACTAATAGTTGATTTTCTACTCAAAACCTCATTAAATGAGGTGTGACCCACTTTTACTTCTATATTTTGCTTCACTCGCCTAACCTATGTTTGCAATACCCTCAAAATTTTGCTTCCTTATTTTTAAGAAGAGAGTGTAAACACTCTCTCAATAATTAATTTACTTTTTTATTTTTTTTCCTAGGGGTACCACTCTCATATGGTACTCCTAGTGGTATGATATAAGTATTGTTACTAATTCTTCTCTTAATTAATGGATCAAACTTGGTCCATTTTTTTCCCTTTTTTAAAAATGACAAAATTTATTCCAGTAGCTAATTAATTAATTTATACGATGAGAAACAATAATGCTAAAATCATTAATTAATTAACGTTTGCTAAACAAACTAACAAATTAAGATTATTCGAAAAAAAAACTAACAAATTAAGACACGATAGACGACTTTAACTCAAACTGTAATTATAATGGTCTTTTTTTTGTTAAAAAAAATTATAACTATAAAACTATTTTAATTCAAAATCCTGAACTCTACTTTTTAAAATATCAAAATAATAGTATGATTTAATACAATAAATCAAACTATTATTTTGAAACGGAAATAATAATATAAATGGAGGATTCAAATGGATCACCGGAGTACTAGGTTAAGTTCCACCGGCGAAGTTGGATGGCGGCGGAGGCCAAACGCTACCGCCGGTGTCCGTCATGTAAGATAAACAAGACATTGGAACTAAGCATAGCCCTCGGCTTTTAAGGTCTCGTTTTTTCCCTTCATTATTTCCGTCAACCTCCGATCCACCCTAAATATAATCCAAAAAATTAATAAAATATTAATTTATTAATTGTTGAACTACTGATAAGAAGTGTTTTATGTTAGAAAATAATTTTTTATGAGTCAAATTATTAGTTAATTAAAGAATAAATCAAGAACTAGTAAGTAAGTAAATATTAAATAATTATTAAATTGGCTTACCCCATGAGTTGCTCTACTAGCCTTGTTGCGAGACGACTTCAAGTAAGGTACACTTAGAGTCTGCCAAAAATAAATAAATGGTTACCTTAATTGATCATTAACAGAATCTATGAATTAATTAACGTTAATTAGAGTGCTTAGGGAGGATACTTAAGACCAGGTGGGCGAGAGCTGGACGACAAAAACAAAGGATAATATTTGGTGTTTTCTATGTTTCATAATAAAAAAAATATTTTGAAAATATAAAATATTTATTTTTTAAATAATATTTGCTAAAAAAATTAATTATAATTATAGTGAATTGAATTTATAATTCATACCTCGACTTGATTTTGAAGGAATTTGATGTATCCGATGGCTTCCATGAGTACGGATGCTGTGTCAGTCTGCAAATATTCCCACGTGCATTTTAAAATACACAAATAATTTTATTAATTATAAAAATTCATTAAGCTCATTAATTAATTTATAATCTCAAGGACTAATTAATTCACCACAATTCCAACTTAATTCACTCATATTCTTCTCCCTTTCTATTTCTTTTCAAAATAAAAAAATAGAACTTTAATCTGATGATAGATAGTTAATTACTCAATTAAAAAAAAACCCACTTAATTATTTTTTTAATTAATTTTAAATTTAATATTTTATAATGAGACGAAAGAAAATATATAATTTTAGTACCTTTCCGAATGGTGCTACCAATTGTTGAAGGGCAGCAATTCGATCTCCCAATTTCTCTTTCCTAATCTGTTTTAAAAATAATGACGGAATAATTAAATCCTTTTTAATTAATCAAAGAAAATGTCCCATTTAATTAAATAAAATTTTTTTTAAAATAAAAAATGGATCACCTTGAAGGGTTGGCAGGAAGGGCGGCTGGCTTCCGATCTTGATCTTTTCTGGGTCGATGTTTGCTTTGGTATTACTGCCTTTGCCTCCGTATTATTAGAATTACTGCAGCTCCAACTTTTTTCTTCCGCCATTGTTACTCCATTGCTCAAGTTCTTGCTCTTAATCAAGAACACAGTATTAATCAAAGGGTAACCGTATATGTTTATATGCATGGCACAAATGGAAGTTGTTAAATTGAAGATTGATTCTTGAATTTAGACAAATATGCAATGAGGAAATTAAAGAGCAAGGGAACTCACTTTGGTAGATTCTAATGGCTGCCTCTGCATTGATTGCTTCAGTTGCTGATCATCATACCCATAGTTAGAATGAGGATGAGCATCGTTAATCCCAAGCTGTTGTTCTTGCATCAAGGACGTGGCAGAATTCAAGAGATCCAAAGCCCTCAAGTTCATGTCTTCATGGCTGATTAAGTAGTTTGGAGCAATATTCATGGTGGGATAAATCTGGCTGAAGCTTCCCCTTTTACTACAAGAATTCATAGCGCCATAGATTAATTCTTCTTCTGGTCCAGAAGACGACGACGACAATGTACTAAGCAGCAGCTTCACATTATTAGGATCGTTGATGTTGTTCTTTCCATAGCTCATTAATGGCGGCCGATCCTGCACTTGCTGCTGCACATTATCCTCTATGCTTGAAGATGGGCTGCTGCTGCTCATCATTTCACTCAGATTTGGGCATGAATTTCTCTTCAGCAGCCTAGAGAAAAGCTCATCATGTGATTCATGGGATGAATCAGGCGGCGGTGGCCAGTACTTGAAGGTCAAGTCTTGATCAGTTATGTTAGAACAAGAACTGAGGGAAGAAGAAGAAGGTGCTAGGATGGCATTTTGGAGCCTCGGATTTCTCGAATTCAGGAGGGCCACTGCATTATTACCGGATGAATCAAAGCCAGTACCAATGATGTAACTATTCCTGCTCCTGCACATCATAAAAGAATGATCAGCAGAAGTTTTTTTTCAAGAATCCTAATAAACCCTAGCTAAAGCCATAGGTTAACTACAACTCAAGAACTCAGACTAATTCTCTTCTTTTCTTCTTCAAATGGCCCCTCTTGGCTTAGTGGGCACGTTGATTTTCATGTTTTTGGAGTGTCAAAGTGGTGCAGCGATTCCTGATATTGTTCAAGATTCCAAAAACATGAAAAGTTGGTTCTTGTACTGTGAGGCATATCTCGAGCCAAGCCAACTTCTTTATGGACGTACCACAAATCGAGTCCAACATTATTGAAAGAATATACGTGAGAAAAAAAAGGAGAGATTCCAAGTTCGATGAACAACGCATAATAATGGTGTAGAACCCCATCAAAAGTAGCCAAAAATCATCATCATTACCAACAGGAAAGTAAGTTTAACGGTTGGATTTGTGACATTTTTTGGTTGAATTAAACTTCAGTACAACCAAGAAAGTGAATATTAATATTAATCAATAAAAAAAAAAAAAAAAGACTTACAAGATTGTATTGGAGGTTGGCCAGACAGCAACAGGAGAGTTATACTCTAAAGAAGCAGTAGCAGAAGAAGAACCAAGAAGCTGTTCTTGATGATGATGATGATGATGATGATGATGAAGAGGAGGAAGAACTACTTGGTGATGGCGGTGGTGATGAGGGATTTTTGCAGATTCCATAATAGGGAATATGGTTTTTAAAATTACACTTGAAAATCCCTAGATGCAATTATATTAATTAATCCCAGAAAAGAAAACTGAACTCAAAAGCTAATCAGCAAAGAAATTTTCTTGCTGCTGCTGCTTTGCTTTTCTACAGCTAGCAAGCTATATTATACGTATAGCTCCATTTGATCTCAAAGAACTCAGTTTGCTTTTTCAGCAACTTTTCATATATAGTTTTCCTCTTTACTCTTTCATTCAAAAACCCTCTCCAAAAGCAACCAAGCAAGAAAGGAAAAGAAAGAAAGAAAGAAAAGGTGGTTATATTAGCTATGGCAGCAGATTGAATAATTTTTCTTTCTGAAACAGTAACCCTACTCTCTCATTATATACTGTATTTTTTTTTTTTTTTTTTTTGAACCTGCATCACTTTTCAGTCAACTTTTTGAAAACCCTCACACAAAATATAATAAAAAACAATATCATCATGAATCATGATCCACCTTCTCTCTTTTTCTGGTTTTTTTTTTTAATTTTATTTTAGCCCTTTAGAAAAACAATTAGATGATCAGTACTGATCAGAGGAAGAGGAGAGGAGGAAGAGGATGAGGATGATGATGATGAGGATGATGAAGATCCCTGCCTTCAATCCCAAGGCTTTAAGGAAAAGTCTGAGAAGGGAATTATGATCAAAGTGGTCATGCCTGCCTGCCTGCCTTCCATGTTTATAACCACACATGTTCTGTACTCTCTTCATCAATCACGTCTGCTTATATATATATATATATATATATATATTGTATTTTGGTCAGTGTCTAATAATGGTAACAGATTTAAGTACACAATTGGGAGGAGGAGGAGGATAGGGGTCATGGAATTCTTTGGTTTGGCTCTTTTGTATTCTCCTTCTGGCTGAATCATAGTGGTCCAATTAATTTTGGTGACAAAATTGAATAGATTGATGGTGGTTTTACCATATAATTCATTGAAGAGGAAATATACATGTTATCTTGAGAGATATTTTCGAAAGGAGGTAATTCATTAACGTTATAAGAAAATTGTTAAGTGTTGAACAGTTATATACAAATTCAAAACAATTAGATGTACTTTTTGATACTTGTAAACGAGAGTTAAATGGTTCAAATTAGTGTCTCTTTTATGAAAATGTTCAAGTTAGTGTCTTTGATTTAAAAATTTTATTAGTTACCGCTCTAATTTTTACTTACTATCACTTCAATTTGGAGTAAAATACCTCCTCATTTACTCTTTTTTTTTTAATTTTGTCAAAATTGAGACGATAATACTCAAAATTAGGACGATAACTAGTAATACTCTTGATTTAAATTATATATTTAATGTATATAAAATTACGTATTTTTGTCATTTTTTGTAGATGTATTTACAATAAACGTAAAAGAACGTGTTAAAAACATTTCTGATTAGTATCATGACTTTGTTTTTTTTTTTTTTTTTTAACAAAGATGGGTAATGAATCTTTAATTACAATCGATTTCTATTCATTTCCAAACTTATTAGCCCTGTTGTAAAGTATGCCTCATTTGACATTTGGGATTGGCCCTTCATAACTTTTCAAGAAATAACTCAAATTCAATTCTTTGAATAGATCTTTTTATTCATTTCTCGGCCATAAAATGCTCATATATGACATTTCGGTGATATAAATACACATATTTGTGTACACACTTGTTAAAACTATCATTTCTTTTCCCTTTTATGTCAAAAGTAATTACTAGTCACCGCTTCAATACTTTCTCTTTACCGCTCTAATTTGGACGAAAATGTCTTCTATAATATCCTTTCTCTTCTCCCTTTTATGTAAAAGGACATTTTTATCAAAATCTATAAATTACCGTCCAAAAAAATAAGACGGTAACTAGTAACCCCCTATCTCAAACTTATAAGTATCCAAGTTGTAATAGATAGATATTCAAGTCAAGAAGATTCCATTTGGCCATAAAAAACCAAGAAGAAATAGAGAAAATCTTGAAAAGAGAGAAATTTAGTTTTTGTCATATTTGAGTAGCTTGTTGAATTAACATAGATTAGATTGAGGTAGGAAGAAAGAAGCGGAGAGAATTTGCAGATGAAGATGTGTAAGCACAAGAAAGAATGAACAAAGTTTTATGATTACATTTGAAACATTGGACCATCCATCATCGATCCATCTTCTTCTTTGTACTTCATGTCCTAAAATTAAACAACCCACGATTTGTGAGGACTTGATGTGCAATTTTACATAATTTTTTTTATCCCATCTAATTATGACGCAAATTTGAGCTTCTTATGACGTAACAATGATCATTCTCTTGTTTTTTTTTTTTTTTTTTTTTGGCCCTTTTTTTTTTGGGCCCATTCATCAGCTATAATTTATTCGTGGATTAAGTGTTTGGCTTGATGTGGTCATTCTGACAACAAATAGCATATCTGGGCTCTGCAAACATTCACAGGAATTAAGGTCACCATTGCACACAGTCACGCACTAAAATACAACTTCACCTTCTCTAAGGTTTATTCAAGAATGAAGAAGCTACTATGTTCTTGTGCTGTCTTTTCATGCATACAAATTAGGGTTTACAACCTTTTACCGATTTTTATATACATATACTAACTACTACAATATTCATAAATAAACCAACATTTCTGTAACGAGATTACGCGTAATAAACAGAACGAAAGTTCTATTAATACATGTTAAATAATTTTAAAAAACGTCGAAAAAATGTAATTTTAAAATGTTCGAATTATGATTTATTTTGAGGAATATCCAAGTAAAAATGTTATTGATTACGCGCAATAAATAAAACAAAAACTCTATTAATATATGTAAGTGGTTTTAGAAAGTGTCAAAAGAAAGTGATTTCTAAATGGTTCGAAATAATAAAGAAACAAATCAAGAAACCATGAGAGCTTTAGAATGCAAAGTTGGAAAAAAGGAAGAAGAAAGGTAGGGTTTACTTTCTTTTGATGATTTTTGTTTGTTTCCAAGCAAGCTGCCTCTACATATTATGAGTATGATCATCATGAAGGGAGCTAGATCAATGAGGATAAAAAGTAGTAATCTTAATTAAACAAGTATGATTAATATTGATAAGGGACCAACCCAAACCACCCCCCCCCCCCCCCCCCCCCCCCCCCAAAACACCCCACCCCACAAAAGTTCAAATCCTAAGCAGGAAAAAAGTGGAGTATATAGTATAGTAAGATGGGAGAATGTGAGGAACAGAGGAGTATGGGCAACTTTGCCTTTGCTTTATTGCCCCTTTTTCCTTTAATCCATCCAGCATGCTCAACACATCCAACACCTTGTATTTATATTATTTTGGTGCTAAAACAGACAAGGAGACACACATTACACCATCCCACGTCTATATTCCTTTTTTTTTCAAAAAAAAAACTTAAATTATTTAGTTGGAATGGTCGATTACTACGTAAATTAGAGTTCAAAATAACTAATTAGAAAATATTTTATACGTATATATCTCTTGTTGGACATGTTTGAATCCTTGATCAAATTGTTCCGTCAACTATTTATTCATTAAAATGGCCGACTACTACGTAGATTAGGATTTGAGACAACTAACTATATAAAATTTTATACGTATACGACTATTGTCCGATGTGTTTGAATCTCTCGTTAAATTGTTTCGTTAACTAATTATTTCATTAGAATGGCCGACTATGTAAATTAAGGTTCGAGATAACTAACTAAAGAAAATTTTATACGTCGATCAAATTGTTCTGTTAACTATTTAGGGTTAAGATTGAGGTTTTTTTAAAATATTTGTTTATGGAATTATACCCCTTTCTTGTCACCTTTCCAGTTCCATACTTTGGTTAGCCTCACTATCTTCCAAGATTGATTTCATAAAAAGCTGTTTCTTTCTGGGACAGGGTTTTTTATAGTGCATTTTCTCATAATTAAATCATTTCAATTTTCAAAAAAAAAAAAAAAAAAAAAAACCTAGCAAACCAAAGATTCTTGGTCTGGTTCGAGGACCAAAATGGACTTAGGGTTTGAATGATTTTTTTTTTTTTTATTGTCTTCTCCCAACAAGAACAGAAAGAACAAGTTTTTATTTTGAATGAGAGTATAGTCCAGCACACGTACCATTGCTTTCTTTTTGGTTCTATGACAACTACGCATCTTGACAAAGAACATATTGGTACCAGCCTCCAACATTTTCAGCCTTTTTAATGATTTCGTTTTTTGAATATATCATACTACAATAATGAAAATTTTATGTACTTTTTATATATATTTTTGCATATAACCTTTTATCCATTGTTTACCATCCTGACTAATTTTTTTACTAAATTATACGTATTTTATAGATAATTTGTTTATCCTTCTAATTTCGATTATTTTCTTGGATAGTTATAACGGTTTATAAGCACAAGATATACTTTGTGGTGGGTCCTAGACATAGTCCTCTCCAATGGTGGTTGTTTAGTCCATGGTCCATTGAATTGTCAATGCAAGGCTAAAAATCTAAACAGATTGAGTCCGCTCGTGCTTGTCCTTTGCTTCAGGGTCTATCACTCGGTGTGATCAATACTGTTGCACGGTCTTAATTAAGAGATGACTGATGAAATTTTGTTCCTACATTAATAACAACAATAATTGAGGGGGAAAAGAAGCAAGAGAGTAGAATCTAGCGTTTATAAGAAAATTTGATGTACTTTTTATATATATTTTGCATAAAATTGTGTATACATCATTTACAACGGTGAATAATCTCTTTGCTGAATTATAAGTATTTTATGGATGGATGATAAAATTAACAACAACAATAATAGTGGAGGGGGAGAAGAAGCAAGAGATTAAAATATAGGGTTTATAAGAAAGAATTGTGTAAAAGCGGTAAATTTGTGGAGTTAAAAAAAGGGTGGACAAGATCAAAAGATACGGAAAAGGGCCCATGATCCAGCCCAATACCTTCACAGTTCGAATCAATTCACCTTGTTTCACATTATTTAGCATAGATATTATCCTTTTTTTTTTTTTTTTTTGATAATTTTATTATTTTACACTTTTAACTATAAATTTATGAATTAAAAATTTAGAAAAAAAAAAAAATCAACTGCAACTAAAATTTTGAATCTCAAAGATTTTACGATGCCACTCTGAGTAAGCTGATAATAGGTCCAGAATTCATTCAAAACCATCATCTCCCCTCCTCTTGCAAATCAAACCATCGTGTCCGTTGCGGATTAAATTATATTATCATTATTATTTACATTAGGCGGAAAAAAAAAAAATAGTGTAAAACTTAAACCATTTGATTTCCTAAGAAAGAAAAATAACATCGTATTGGAACTAAGGGACTCACTTCAGTCTGAAGTGCTTCATGTTTGCGAATCTGAATCGAGTCCAAACAGCAAAACTACAAATAAAATAAGGAAATACATGGTGATGAAAGTATAGACCAAGTCTGCAACTATCAGGTATCTGATATCCACCGCATTCGACAAATACACCATCACTGCAGGAACAATCGCCATAACCACCAGCCATAAAACCTGCCAACTGATCAGGATCCTAAAATCCCGGCTATGACGATCATGAACAGCCTCTCCTTCCTCTGCCTCCGCCGCCATCATATGAGCAGCCCCTTCTCCTTCCTCCTCCGCCGTCACCGCCGCCATAGCCCAGAGTGTTTGAAAGCCCTGTCAGTTATTTATATGCAGCTGCAGCAGATAACTAGATGAATATCTATCAGCTCAAGAGTGTTTATCTCTTTTTTAAACATTTAAAAGTATATGATAATCTTGTTTATAACATGATGATTTTTATTTTTTATTTTTTTGTGAAGACTGAAATAACAAGGATGAACTATAAATGCTCTGTTTCTAAAGAACTCATCAATGGCTGAACCATGCCCAGAAAATGCTGACACTATTTACAATTACTGAAAAATTGGCTGGCCAGAGTACTACATAGTACATACAAAAGCTTCTTTTTAAGGTTAAAGATGAATATCGCTGGATCATATCAGCTTAAGTGGAACAAAATCATCACATTGGACTAAATCTTGAAAGTAAAACTGTATGTTCTGCTGCTCTCACTTAATCTGTATCAATGTATTAACTCCTTCCCATTCCAGCTCATAAAATAGTTCATGGTGCAATAAAACCGGTACAATTTACACCATCTTTTTTACAGCTTTAGATCTTGGTAAGCTTTCAGAAACTGGTTCACTTCTCCACTCCACTTTCAAGCTCTCTCTGTATCCAGGCTTCATTGTCCGTGTCGAAGCTGCTCGCCGTATCTGACTTCTTTTCTGTGTTTCGATCCAGTTTCCTCCTTTTTAATCTCTCTTTAATTCGATGAACATCTAAGTTTTTGTGGCTAGCATCAAAAGAAATCTTGGAACACAAGTTCTGCACAGTTTGTCTGACTTTTGGCCTGGCATCTCCATCCTCAACAACACTGTCTGGGCTACCGGTATCGTTTGTTATCTCACAACCCTCTGGTTTTCTTAAAACATCTTCAACATCAGTGCATTGCTTTTGGTGACCTTCTGGCAGGCTAGAAGCTCCTTCGGATTCCAACTGCGACTGATTGTTAGAGTCTTGAGCCACGACAGAGCCGTTTGATATGCATGACTCTGGGCTATTAAGTGATACTTTTTGACTTTTACATTCAGATTTAGGCACCGTGCTGCCTGTGGCAAGCATTGCTCGCTTCTGAGACCGCTCCTCAATACTTAGCATATGCTGGATTATGCCTGAAAAGGGAACAAGAAATCAGCCCAACGTAAATTATCAACCCAAAGAAGAGCTTCTTCTCTTCTCTCAACAATGATATAGAATTCGAATGGTGCCACCAAAAAGGGGAATAAACTGAATACTGATTTACAGTTATAAGATCCAGATGGAAGGGAATAATAGTAAGGCATGAAAAAGACACGTAAACGTACCATCTAATTGTTTTGGTAAAACATCAAATTGCATCCACCAATTATTTCCTTTGGTGTTGGGCAGTTTCACCTTCTGCCGTTTTGCAGCAAGATACAGAGATCCAGCTGCAATATAGTGAGGCTTATACTGCAAACACAATGTTGTTGTTCGAAGCCTAAAGACAAGCAAAAATTAAAGTCAACAAGCTTCAGAAACGCATATACTGTCAATAATAGATGGTGGGACTAAAGCCACAACATGCTCACCAGTCGTTCACATAATTCCATGCCACTCTAAGCACCTCATTTGGAATCCCCAACTTCTTTACAGCCACAACAAGAGGCATGTATGGTATTTCAATGATAAGATCAAAAGCTAATGTGGTCAATAGAAGCCGTTCACCAAGTAAAAATGTTTCTTTCTGCTTATCATAAATTTCCTGCAGAACACAAAGATAAGTAGAGTTTCCAATTTCAGATAGACAGTAAACATGGCAGGGGATAAAGAAAAGAGGATAGGGGTGGAAGAGGAGAGAGGGATGCTGCTATACCCTCTGTCTAATTTTGGCTGGGGCAAGAGGATCCCATTTATATGCTAATTTATAAGTAACAACAATTATATCTTTCAGAAAACATGGTGTCTCTTCAGCTTTACTGGCCAGGAACATGCTCACAGCAGCAATTGTCTGCAAAAGATGATCATAACAGTGAACTGCAGTGATATTACCCATAAAAAAATGTGGAACGACAGGCATGTAACAAAATTAAGGTGCCAAAGTTGAACAGCAAAAGGACAAATCTACACCAAAAAAAACTTACCTGCCAATGATTCTTCGCATGAGACTGGCGCATAAAAAATCGATGACAGAACATCATAGCAATTGCTATGGTCTTTTGGGGCCTACAGAACAGAACAACTACATTTCTCATCTCTGTATATATAGATTGAGGTTGTAGTAGATTGTGTTCATTGTTCAACATGTGGCAACCAGAAAGAAAGACCAAGTATTGAACAATATTAAAGCATAAAGAAACTCAAGCTTGTCAAACAGAATTAGACTGCTGTACATCAAGCAGAAATCGACAGCAATGTGGTAGTACACAGACATACCTAATACTACATGGACAAAGAAAGTAGATTTGGCTGTAATGGCCAATATTCAAGGTATGGATCTATAACAGGAACAGAAAATGACAAACAAGTAGTGATGAAAGATAACAGTAAGATGGAGAAAGAATGGGAGGAAAGTAATTCTCATCATTCAGCTATTGTGGAAGAATATCGAATTAACTTTATCAGTACAAACACACAGACCAACATGACTGAGAACATAGACTGTTAGGTATCAAAATACCTCAATGCAAGAGAATTGCTTCTCATTGATTATCTCAGTTTCTCCTTTAAAAAAGCAAAGCTTTTGTATTTCACTTTCAAATCAAGCTGCATTTTCACTAATAGAGGAACATTATAGAACTTACACTTTCATTTCCATTCCGAGCTCTTGTAGATACAAACAGTACAGCTTTTGCAAGTGTTCCTCCTCTTTGAAGGAGATTCCATCCTTCCGGGATGGAGAATGGTTTTCAATTTCTTCCTTAGTGAAGTACCATTTCTTTGTGACAAATATTGGCTCCTCTTGTGGATCATTGCGGGCTGAACTTCTCGCGATTGCATGATTAGAAGGATCCCCTGGCAGATATCCTGCCATGGTCTCCCTCCTTGTGTCAGGAACTGATAAGGAGAAAAGAAAACATATCGTCAAGAAAGCAACAGTTTCGGAACAACATTAGCTACAGAAAGGCCAAAACTTATAATTAACATACAGGTGTAAGACTAGAATGACTTCTGAGTACATGTTCTTAATATAAGTAACATCACTAATCCATCTTTTGTACACAAGTCTAAAAGGTCTCTTCAAGTCTACAAAAAAAAGAAAACCATAAATTTGTTTCCAACAAAACTGCAATGTCTTGAATTTGTTTCAATTATTTCTAACAAAACTGCAACGTCTAACACACATAAGAAAATAAAAACATTTTCAAGAAACTAGAACCAAGGTGTCAATCTTACTGTAAAGATCTACACATTAGGGAAGATTGCTCTTATAATTTTTTCCGCTTGCTAACCAAACAAAAACTCAGATCAGAATGGTCATTCCTAAGTAAAGAAAGGAAAGAAGACAATACAATCTTGATTAGATTTCCACGGCACGAGATCAACCAAATCAGAGTTCACTAAATTTCAAAAGGCGAACATCATAATACTCCCCACATTTAGCCCAACCACAATCTAAAACTAGGACTAAACAAAATCCCCCAAATATAGAACAATTCTAAAACTAGAGCTTTGAAGAGTAAACAAATCATGGACAAAATTGCAGTACAAAATCAACCAACCAAAATCGACAATGACAAAAAAAGAAACAATTTTCACCGGTACAAATTTTACCCATAGAAGACCTAATTACATTAACGAGCAACAAAAAACGAACCATGGGAAGATATTAGAAAAGGGGTACAACCAAAATAAATAAATTCGGAAGCAAAAAACGGAAACTAGAATAAATGGCAAAGAACAAACCTGGAAGCAAACTGGGGGGGAATTCTTGATGCAGAAAGGCGGCGGAGCAGAACGCCGACAAGGGTTGCAGTAGGAGGCGGAGGCGGAGGCGGAGACGGAAGATATTTGTATGGAGCCCTAGTTGAGGTTTAAGGAGAAATTGGTAAGCTCGTTCCTATGTAAGAAATGAGATGTGTTTCTATCTGACATCGTTGACTCTGATAATTCCACAAATTATGATGAGTAGACTTCATCCCCGATATATATAGTATTTTCTAAATTAATTGTATAAATATCAAATGCATTGATTCTTTTAATCTTTGGACAATTAATTTACGACGAAAGAAATATATATTAGTAATAATTTTATTTTTTTTCTTTTCAGGTCTAACCCGAAGTTGCTATTATTAAATCAAACGTATTTAATATAGAATTTAATAGTTAGTAATTTTTTTAATTTAGGAAAATAATATCTTCGATAATTAATTGTAATTGTGATCAGTTGGTTTTGAGGTTTAAATTTAGGAAAATTATAAGAATAATCTTTGTAATATAGTCTAGTGTTAAATTTAGTGATGATTTGATAAATTTATTTTTAAATTTGGTTATTCCCAACATATTTAGTTAAATTTAATAGTTAAATTATAATTCTGTTTTATGTGATAAATTTTATATTACATCACTAACAGGTCACTGTAGGATTTATATTATTTTTTACCCAAATTACTCGTTTAAGTTGGGTATAAAAAAGTTTGTAGGGCCTATAATAGTTTTAGTCCATATGATATAAAATTTGTTAATTTACACGACATTATGTGACATAAAAATTAATAAAATTATGATTTAACCGTTAAATATAAAAAATTATTACTATAACTATATGTATTATTGTGAATATCAATATTTATGATTAAATTTGCCTGCTAATAAACATTTAAAAATTGAATTTAACATTAGTTCATACTACAATAACTATTTTTGTATTTAAATTATTGTGAATAGTAATATTTATGACTAAATTTATCGACTAACAAATATTTAAAAATTGAATCTAATATTAGTTCATATTATAACAACTATTTGTGTATTTCAATTGATGTGTCATAAGAATTTAATTTTAGAGTCTAAATAAAATAAATAAATAAATAGTCTCAGACAATTGGGTTCCCAAAAAAAAATATCGAGTAATTTGAATAAAAGATTAATGTAACAACCATAGCTAATTTATTTTATTTTTAAAAATAAAAAATTACCTTAAAAACTTAATACTACATTTTTTATATATATAAAAAAAGAATTTATTTTTATTTTTATAATATCTGTTCGTCACATTTATATTTGTTAATTATTTTAATTCATTAAATTCATAAATTAGAGAAAATATATATTGATTCAAATTAAAATTAAAAAGTTAACTCAAATTAGACGTCAATCAAGAGATCTTGAGAAAAGTTAACTCAATTAAATACATTTAATCTCATTGAGTACTTGATCAGCACCATTAAAGTGACTTATTGCTTCTCCATTTTTAACTACACCGTTTGAAGAAGAAGAAGAAGACTCCGTCATGTAATACTCAAACTTCCCGACCACACTCTCCGGCATCGACACCAGAACTCTAACGGCGTCAACATCTCCGGTGACCGGAAGAAACAAGCAGTAAATATCGCTCGTCAAAGGGCCCATCTGCAAAGCCTTCCCTTCTCCAAAATCCAAGTCCTCTAATCCTAACTTCGACCATGGCGATATCACTAAACTCCTCGAAAGATCCGTTTTCAAAGTCTTATACTCCAGATAATCAACCATGGACTTCACGTAATCGCTCGTTATATTCGCCTTCGCATGCTGCACAAGTTTCACGCCGCCATGCAAATTATCATCCAGCAATTCTTTAACGGTGGCCTCCGCGCAGCCCAGAACGAACGCGTTCCCATAATAACCTTCCGGCATTGGCGGGATTAGTTTCTTTCTGATGTTCACCGAGAAGAGAAGTTTTACTCCGGCGGACGGCGGTAAGTCGAGTGATCTGACCCAGCACCGCCACGTGTGAGAAGCTAGAATCTCGAAGGCGGTGCATTTTAGGGAGGGCACGCAGTGTCTCTTCAGGCGGAGGACGTCGGAGGACCTGAAAGTCAGGGACGAGGGCACGAGGGGCTGGGATTGTAAATATTGGAAAATATTGGGGTCGGTTTGGAAAGTGGTTTCATCGGAGGGAGAAGTGGGTTTGGTGAATGTCGGGTGGGAGAAAGCTACTTGCGGTGGAGACCGGGGTTTGAGGAGGTGGCGGTGATGAAAAGGCGTGATTGGCAGCTCAGTGTCGGGCTTTGTGGTGAGGTGGGCCCAAGCATGAAGAAATTGAGAAGTTCCTATGCCATCGCATAGCCCATGATGGATTGCGGTGCACAGGATCATACCTCCACACCGGAGATGTGTTACCTGCAAGTTCTCAAGACGATATTTAAACCAAAAACAAGAAAAGGGTAAACCAAAGAATTCGGTATGAGGTTAATTTCGTAAATTTGTTACCTTTGAGGGTTGTCAGACGATAAATAAAAAAAAGACAATATTTAAACAAAAAACAATAAAAAGGTAAATCAAAAAATTTTATTACCTTCAAAAAGATTGTCACGACGATAAATAAGAAAAATGAACGATATTTAAACGAAAAGTAACAAAAAGAGCAAACCGAAGAATTCGGTACAAGTTAATTTCATTATTTAAAAATTCAACCAGCAAAATAATTATCAGAAATATAAAAAAATGATGATATCTAAATAAAAAATAATAAAAAGGTAAGCCAAACAGTACGGTATGAGGTTAATTTCGTCATTTCAAAAAGTAACTAATGATGAAAACAAGAAGAATAACAAGGAGTTTGAATCACCAACAACAACTAGTGAAAGATACAAAAGGAAGAAGGCCAATATGTATCAATGGATTGCTTCAGAGTTGGTAGGGTCAATCTACTTTTTTGGTTGTACATTTTCGATGTTTGGGAAGCCATGGAAAGAGAGTACATACATACAAACAACTTGTTACAAATTCTCTTCTTTTATCCAAATTTTTCTTAGATGATATCAACATTTAACGTTTTTTAAAGATTTTATTTTGTTCTTGATTAGATTTTATAGCTAAAGCTATCAAATTGTTTTGTGTCAAATATTATTTTTGTTTTGAGATGAATCTGATCTTACTGGATCCCATACCGTACCAACAAGGTCCCATGTTGAGGGAGTTGGGAAACTAGGGTTGGTGAGAGAGCAAGAGTGGGGAAGGGCATTAGTGGTGGCCAAGAAAACCTTCCACATGGTGGTTTTTTACTATGGATGGATGTTGGTACCATATATCACAATCCAACATGTATAATTGAAAATGAAAGTTCAGAGAGGGGGGTGGTATATATATCCACCTCCAAGTGGTAAAACAGAAAACTAAAGCAAAAAATGCAATTTTTATTTAAGATTTTTTTCAACTTTACTATTTTGATTCAACAAATTTAAACCTCAAAAATATCCTTTAAATTTAAAATTTTACACACAGTTTGACCAAAATTACTTTTTTTTTTCCCCCAAAACTAATCAAGAATTACCTCAAAGGGGAACAAAGAGATAAATATGTAGTATTTTTGGCACCACTATATATAACTTGAATCATTGAATCCCACAAAAAGAACATAGAATAAGAAGGGAATATGCATGATCTTAATTTTAGTTTCAGGGGAAGTTTTTTTGAAATTAAGAATGAATGTTGATATTAGTAGCTGACCTGCACAACTAGAGGAGGGATATCCAAGAAACTTGGAGCTTCAACCTTGTACAGTAGTTTCCTGAAAGACCTGTTTGGTTTTGGGGAGATTTCAATGAACTCATCTGCAGTTATATCCATGAAAGCTTCTGCAAAAACAGCTCCATCTCCATTGCATTCAACCTCTAGTTTATGATCATTTTCTGGGCTTTTCCTCAACCTCCCTGCTAATGGGTAGTAGTCCACAAGAACTCTAGACAGAGAGCGCTTGAGGGAATCTAGGATGGTGGCCTTTCTGAAAAGGTAAAGGTATTTGATTGAGAATCTCAAGAAACTCTGATCATCAAGATTTGAGAGGTAAAGTATCTGCTTTGGTGTTGCTCTGCAAGGACTGATCATTTCATGATGATGTGGAGGAGGGCTCTTAGGATAGAAACAATCTGGAAGTTCTGCAGATCTTGGCATAGTTTTTGCTCTGGTTTTTGATGATGTTCTTGATGGAAAGAAGAGAGAAAGAGGGTGACAGAGAGAGGAATTGAAGGGAGGGAGAGAACAGAGAAGAGGAGAGGATGGGAAGGCTTTATAGTACTGGAAAACAGGGGAAAATGGGATGGTTTTGAAGATCTACTGTTGGATATGGAGATTCCTCCCAAGCTACTAGTTCATAAATGTTGACAATGTTGTTCCAAACAAATTTAATAAAGGGTTGAGATTTGATTTTCTACCCCTTTTCTTCGTATTTTATCAGTTCGACAGGTTTTGAAACGTGAGTTCAGAAAATAAGAAATAATATTACAAAAATTTGAAATCGAAAACCATCTATTCAAGAGTCGTATCATTCCAACCAACAAATGAGAGAAAATAAAAATCTCAGAAAACAAAAATGAGAGTAATATAATTATATAAATATTTTATTGGTCCGACGGAACAATAAAAATATTCTCGTCAAATATTTTTTTATCTTACGTTAAAATAAAAAATATTTAAAATAGAAATAAACAAAACCCGATTATCAAAACGTTGTTATAATCAATATTTTACAATCTAATGCTACTTTGGAGGGATTGGTTGTGCTATATAGTGACTTCGGTTCTTGGTTTGTTCGCTTGGGGTCGGCTATGCCTATATTTTTCATTGGGATAACGTTAGCATTTATCATGATATATTTAAAAACATAAAGGAAGAAGACAGAAAGAATATAGGCTCATATTGCTTTCCTTGAGATATACATTAGTTATTTTTATTTTGGAAAAAAAGGACAACTTTTTAAAGGGCTTGTTAAATATTTCTTTCGTCCCAAAATTCGAGTGGGTAAATTATAACAATTATATTTTGTGAAATTCTTTTCCCCTTTAATTATTTAAGGTCTTTTATGGTACACCATCAACCTCCTTGTGTTAAGTCTAAGCCTATGAGAAGAGGGAAGTCCACCACTATTGGCCAATGTATTTTGATTGATGGTAGTGGCGAGGCGACCCGAAGAGGAATATGCAAATCCATCATGAAAACCACAAACCTCTGCCGGCTACAGCAAGCTCTTACATTTATCTCTACACACTATTTACCTATCTTTCATCCAAAAAAATTTGCAAAATAATCTGTACATAATACTTTAATGTTAAATTTAATTTTAAACGTATGATAGTCGATAAATTTAATCATAAATTTTATTATTGATAATACATTTAGTTATAGTAATTATTTTTTAAAGAAATCGTTAAATTATAATTTTATATATCAATTATAATTTTATAAAATTTTAAATTATAATTTTATAAACCCTTACCCCACATGAATGGTATATATCAATTATTGAATCATATCTACATCCTAACTGTTAGGTGGGGCTCAGCGTCTAAACCATATGACGAGTCTTTATTTCATGCAATTCAGGTCGAAAATCAAGAAAAATTTAAAAATAAATAGATAAACCTAATAGGTATCGGTCGGGACGAGAATAAACTTGCTCCTTCACATCCCCCACCCCTCACCCAAAAACAAAACTTTCGCGCTAACCCTTTATGTTCTTTCTATTCTATTATAGGATAAAAAATTAATACTAATTTTACAAATGAAATAGTCTTGTCATCTGACCAATCGGCTCGCACACAAGATCACTCATTTAGAATGATTATCCTAATTAAGTTGTGCCCGATCTGAGTCCCTACATTTGCTTTTTCCAATTACAATTTAAGAAGTTAGCTTTAATATTATGTGAAATTTAAACAGTTCGTCAAATAAAATTATTTTCACCTTAATATCAATATATTTAATAATAGTTTAAGTCAACTGTTTCGGTAGTCCAAAAAGTAAAATAAGAAATGAGGAATAAGTTTAAATAACTGATCGGCGTGGGTTGAAAAACCACGTACCAAAATCATAGTAATTGGGTGACATTGACGCAGAAGGATTTGAGGATCGAGCACCTTTTCCCTTTTTTATTTTGCTTCTTTTGCTTGGCAGTTGGGAGACTATCATCATAGAGCCCAATGTGACTTCTATGATTAACCCATCCATCTATTTTACTTTTATTTTCATTAGAATATATTATTTCCATATATACCTAGTGTGAATTTCAAAAGGTTAAAGAATTCTTCTCTCGACTCGTTTGTTTCAAACTTTTAACTCAACGATTCTTTTACTTGAACTAAATTTTTTTTAAAAAACAAACCTTCTAAATTTTCTAGGGTTTCAATCGAGATATTTGATTTATTTTTTAATATTATTTATTTTGTCATCGATTAACCAAATAAAATATCAACTTTTAAAAGTTAGAAAAAAGGAGCATTAGAGATGATGTTAGTGGTAGACATGCATCATGCATGGGCTGAATCTCAAGCAGGTGAAAGGTTGGTATAACTAATAGCGTTCAAAAAGTTTTGTTACGACAGAATTTAAAGATATTTATACTTTTATTTATTGTTTATGAGAATTATGAATACTATCTGTAAAGTAATTGTAATTAGATGTCTATCTTATCGTAACTTTCGTTCGATTATATCATAAACTTTAAGAAAAATATTCCTAATTGATTTGAAGTCTATTACTTTGCTTCTTTGATTCTATATTCACTAAAAATTGACTATTTAAGAAGCCAATACAAGGTAAAGGGTGGAGACAAAAAGAGAGAAGGTCCTCTTTTCCCCCCTTTTAAGACTTTGGGAGCAAATTGTTGTGAATGACTAAGTAGTAATAAATAATTGTAGAATTCGATCCAATGGCCTTCAATCTTTTCTTTTCCTACTTGCCACTAAGTTCATTTAACCTTGTGCAAAATTCAGGTTCACTTAGGCTTGCAGCAGAATCAAGTTCCCTACCAACTTGTTCAGCATTTCATTTCCAGAAGAGGATCTCTTTGTTCTTGAAAAACTGTTGGATTAGGTTGTTTTGGGGATGATTTTATATTTGGACAGTATTGTTATTGGTTGTTCGATTCTTGTAAAAATTATTGATCATACGAATATCTTATTGAAAACTAATTAGCAATAGGTGGAGAAGTCCTTGGATTATTTATATTGCTCATAATAAGTGGGGATTTTCGACATAAAATTAGAATTTCAACACCCTTAACTTACCACGCACTTCAAGTCTAGAGGACAAATTAGGGAAACACTTGACACCCTTTAACCCATAACACATTCTGGGCATAACACTTAAGTCTAGAGAACAAATCACAAGCACAATTTGAGAGCCCAATTCGTAGAGGCAACACACTTCGCATGAGATAAATTATAAGTATATTTGAGGCCAAACAAATCATGGGCTACATACTTTGGAGGAGGGTCCAAATCACGAGAATAACACACCTTACGAGGTCTAACAAACCCCACTTCGATATTATATATAAATTATTAATCTAATATGAATATTCAAGTCAAAATCAATTTCTATTATTTATTAATTCACACAATTTACCAATACTATGTTAATTTTTTGAAAGGGAGCCTCTACCAACACTGAGAACCTCACTTTGGGGCTTGAATATATGTTTAAAAGTTAAGATGTTGGTATTCCAAGCCCAGACAGATGTGAGCCGTGGGGCCTATTAACAGATATTAGACGTCGGCCAGCATTTCCTTTTGGTAGTAATTGAGCCCATAATGTCGTTCAAGCCTTTCAGATCAAAGTGGGATGGAAGGGAACAAAGCCAGACTATTAGTCACCTTTTGGTTATGGGCTAGAAAGTTACATTTAGTCGTATTTAAACCCATCATTTAGTTATTGGTTAAATTAGTTTGACCTAATAATTTAAGTACGAGATCGATTGCTTAAAAAAAAAAAAAAACTGATAATATTGTTTAAAATGAGTCAATATAAATTAAAATATTCAAACTGACTGACCCGATCTAGCACCAAGGGTACTCGAACCGAATCTAGAAGATCGGATTTGAACTTGTGCAATCCAAACCCCCTTATTGAGGGAGTAATTGTGTAAATAACTAAAATTTATAAACATTATGTTTCACCCAACCTTATTCCTTTTCTCCCTCTCTCTTGTGGCCGATTGTAACATCCCTGATAAGTAGATGAATTTTTGCAGGGAAATTGTAGGACTTAAATTCGTAACTGAATAAAATAAGCTAAAATATAAATAAATATGAGTTAAATAATTAGTTAAATACAAGATTAATAAATAAATTGATCATAGTGCCTCAGAATGATAATTTTGGTTTAATTGAATGAATTAGAGGCATTAGAGTGAAATTTAAAATAACCTAAGAAAACTAAAGACTAAAATAAAATTTCCTAAAGACTAGACCTAATTCTCTATTTTCCCCAAAAACCCAGCCGACCCCTTTCTTCTTTCCCTCTCTCTCCTCGACACCACCCACCCGCCGGACCACCCACGGCCACCCCCTTCCCTGGCCATTCAGGTCACCTCTCGATCGCGCGACACCACATAAATTACCCCCTCTTCCTATGGAGCAAAACCCTTCCTCCATTTCTCTCTTTCCCCTCGTGTTTCTCTCTCCCCAAAGTTGACCGCTCCTCACTGCCCGCCGTAGCTTCACCACCATCTCCTTTGTTGCAAGTCATTTCTCTTCATCCACCTCGATTCACTCCTCCCTCATCACCACCCCTCTTCGTTCTTCTCTGCCGAAACCAAAAATCCCAACTTCTCTCTTTACCAATCACCTTTGTTCCAGTAAGTTTTTTTTTAAAAAAATTACAGAGCAACCATGGATGGAGGTGCTGCTCCATGGCTGATCATTCTACTAATATGTCCAAAAACACCTACTTATTAAGAGATTTTTCCCATGATGAAGGTGTTTCAGCACCTCAGCGCTCTGCATTGGTTCTGCCCCTGATTGGCTGAATAATTCTTTATAATTTATAAAATAATAATTTATTTATCATTAATAATAATAAATATTTTATCGCTAAAATAGATATTTAACCTGTAATGTATAACAACGGTACTAAAGTAGTGAATTTATTGAAACAGTGTTAAAGTACTGAATTTATGGAAACCATAGCAGTGGCATATAACTTTGAACATAACAGTCGACCTAGTAACCTTTTGAAATGGGGGATTCTCGTTGGCAACAACCACCATCGAAATGAGAGATTCCTGTTAGCAACAATTACGATAGTAGTTGGTAGAACTATTAGATCGAAAAATGATAATTTGTTATTCTTGTTTCTCTTATGATTTAAATTTAAAATATTTAAAATATCTTATAATTTTTTTTTTAACTTTCTGAAAACCTTACAAACAAAGTAACTAAATTTAATTAATAATAATGAATCTTTACCGTTCAACCAAGCGAGTTAAATTTCCTCGATTTCCCTCCTTTTCCTATTTAAAAATGCTTGAATTATTGGCAAACTAGAAAACACTACAGCGTAACACCATGTGTTGTGTTGCACAACTGGCTTAATTAGTTAATTTAATAAAATTATTTATAAACTAGTCGTACCCACTAGTGTACATGGTGCTACTCTAGAACCTAGTACTAAATTTTATTATTTTTTATTATAATTTTGTATGTTGATTATTAGGGTAAAAATAGTATTTGATGGAAAAATTTTTAAAATAAGGCGAGAAAAATTTTTAGAAACAATTGAAATTAACGTCATATCATTTTATCATTATTTAAATATATTATATTTTATTATAAAAAGGTTAATTTAAAAAAAAAAAAAGAAACAAACACAGCCTAAGCCTTGACAAGTAATATTATTTTCCTACATGGTCCGGTCCCACAAACCGACCACTCTATGACTTTTCTGAACAACAGCCATCTCAACAAACAAGGAAACTATTCTCCTTTGTCCGTACCTTTTTCAAAATAATTTTCTTTCTTTGTGGGACCGAAAATATTTGAAATTTTGTTCAATTAATATACCAACAATAAAATTTTGTGTTTTGATTGAATAATTTGTATATAAATTTTAGTTTTATACTTTATTTATAATTTGAATTAATTATTTAATATTAGTAAAAATAAAACTTAAAAGTTATTATTAAATTATTATCTTTGTCGACGAAGGACAAACAATGCACCTTAAAAGTTATTATATCAATTTATAAGAAATGAAAAAAAAAACTTTGAAAGTTATACAAAAACCTTGAAAGTTATTGCACGTCATTTTTTCTTTTTTGTGCAATTGTTGTTCGTACTTTGAAACTTATTGTTTCATAGGATGAGAAACTATGAATAAATCTTAAAAGTTATACCAATGAAAAAGATTCAAAATATTTAAAAAAAAATTATCACAAATAAAATTAATTAGTGGGGGATGAGGGTAGATGCATTAAAAAAAACTATGCTTTAAATAATTTGTAAATTATTTTTTTTTTAAAAAAAAGACCCTTTTTAAAGTTTCCAATAATATTCCTTAGTTACGATGAAGCAAATGTTTTGTTCTTTTATGGATTTAAGTTTTAAAAAATGGAGCATTTAATGAAATTAAATAGTGAATGGACACAACGGTCCCCACCACTCCTAAGGCATGTGCAAATGAGAAGAAGAGACTATCGTGCCCTCTCCTGTAAATAAACTTTATTTATTTATTTATTTATTTAGATGATGAAGAATAAATAATTTAATTAATTGAAGTTAGGCCGCATATCACTTACTAATACATCCCACTTATAATCTTCATTGATAAATGAGTGTTGCTTTCAAAGAGTTGATGAATATAAGCTATCATCCAACCTAATTAATCCTTACTGTTTGGTACGTTGATCTATCAACAACCTTATTTACTAATTACAAGTTGTTTATAACATTTTCTACCCAACCTAGTCCATGATCAATTTTACACCAATTTATTTTTTTTAATTTAATTAAACTTTATTTTGGAAATCGCCCCGCTCATTCAGCCAACGGGAAAGATAAAAAAAAAAAAAAAAAAACCTCAATATTTGAAAATGCATAAGCTTATAAATAAGAAGTAAATTTGCATAGTTAATTAATTAGAAGGGTGAGTTACATTTATTTCCATCATAGTATGATTAAATTATTAAGCACTCCTAAAATTGCTAAGAATTATATTTACTTAAGTTAAACATAAAGAATATTGAAAATCGAAAAAAATATGACGATTTTTGCCTAAAATAAATTTTAGTGATAGTGAGTATTAATAAATAATAATATAATATAGTGTTATTAGAGGGAAATTAAGTACATACGAAAAGGCATATTGAGTTAGTGGTTTTGTTGGTCAAATGAATGTAGCGCAAAGGACATGTCCATTATTGTTAGCAATGTCGTGTATAATTAGGTTTATATTCCTTTTTCTTTTTTCTTTTTTTTTACCTTTCTACTGTATTTCTTTCATAGTCTTTGTCCTTAGGTCGACGAATCGAATGTTGTGGTAATAAAGATAACATATTTTTCTATTTTATTTTTCTTCTTTAGACAACGATGGACCCATCTTCCAAGCTTCTATAATACATATATTAGTTTTCCTTTCCCCATTTTCAATTGCGTAGGATGTGAACATTTGATTGGAAATCAACTCAAAATGGGTGGAGAAAATTTTAAATTATTTATATTAATGTATAAATTTTTGAAATTAATATAATAATTCAAATAACGACAAATTACAAAAACAATATTTAAGAATTCACAATTAATATTCCCTTAAAATAGAGTAACTAAAGACCAAATTAAGATTTTGATCCATGTCTAAGCTTTCCTTACCTAAAGCAAGGAGATCAAAATAGTTTATTTATGGAAAAGGACAATATTGTTGATTCATTTCGTTTTCAACGATAGTCTTCATATATATTGACAATGAGGTTCATCAAAATGTGATTTTGAGAAATACTGGGGTCATTTCAAAAAACAATTCTATTCAGTTTGTACTATTATTAAATTATTTTGCTGGAGACAAACTGATCAGCATATTGCATTTAAAGACCCTTTAGCTTCAATCCAAAGATGTTCCAAATAGGAGAAAAAGGACTTTGAAACCCTAAATTTCTGGCATTAGACGATTTGTCAATGAGGCCATCAATTTCCCACATTTATTTCGTGTTAGCTTCCTTTTCATGTAAACTTTCACCCCTTAGTTTTTTCCTTTCTTTTCATCTAAAGTACTTTACTAGTACCCCTCTTTCGGACTATTTGTCTGAAAATTATGTCCAGATTGTTAGAAAGATGAAATGCATATTCGTCTCACTAACGGATTAGATGTAATTTACGCACGCTCCAACTAATTCTAAGGGTATTTTTGAGTTTTTAGGATGTTTGAAGGATAAAATGACAAATGAGAGGGTCGATATTAGTAAAAGGGGGCGATTTGCCTAGAAATTATGTCCAAACCGTTGGTAAAATGAAAGTGTGTTCATCTGACTAACGAATCTAACGTAATTCACGGATGCTCCAACTAATTCAGGGGGCATATTTGAGTTTTTAGGCTTTTGAAGGACAAAATGATAAATGGAGGGCCGACACTAGTAAAAAGGGTGATTTGCCTGAAAATTATGTCCAGACCGTTGGTAAGCTGATGAATCTAACATAATTCACGGACGCTCCAACCAATTCAGGGGGCATATTTGAGTTTTTAGGCGTTTGATGGACAAAATGATAAATGGAGGGCTGACACTAGTAAAAAGGGTGATTTGCCTGAAAATTATGTCCAGACCGTTAGTAAAATGAAACGCGTGTTCGTCTAACTGACAAATCTGACATAATTCACAAACATTCCAACTAATTTGGGGGCCATATTTAAGTTTTTAGAGTGTTTGAAACACAAAATGATAAATAAAACACCGAGCATTAATAAAAAAGGATTATATTTAGTAATCTGGTAAAAAATTAGAGATAATAATATATACGTTTTATAATACTATTTTTTTTAAACACAACTCACATAAAAATATCTACTATCAGATATTAACGAAGTAGTTTATGCCTCATTATGAAACGTAACTTTGAGGAAGGTGCGAAAACAGCATGAGTACACTCTGCATAAATCCATACGGACCAACAATTTCTTATTATGATAGTAAAAACTTGATTCTAAGCTTAAAATTTGGCCATAAATGGCCGGTAATATTAATTTTGTTGTCAAAATCATTAAAATCTTCTGTTGTTTGTTTGATCATACCATTGTATCTACCGTCATGGATTTGTCTTACTGCACAACATCAAAGTCCCAAAGGGGAACCAACTAAATCCATCCCTCCTAAAAAGTTTGTATGTAAAATCGAAAAATTAAGAGTTCGATTTTAGGTGATTAACATGTTTGAAAATCGTTATACAGTAATAAAATTAAAAATAGACAAAAATTTTGAACATACTCGATATGTTTTACATAAATTGTCTTATTTCTTATGTAACTACGATCATTCCTTACTCAAATCGTCTTGTTTTTTATGTAATTACAATCCATTTTCATTCAAATCGTCTTGTTTCTTGTGTAATTACAACCTCTCTTCACTCAAACAGTTTTGTTTCTTGTGTAACTATAGTCCCTCTTCACTCAAACCATTTTGTTTCTTATGTAAATACGACCATTCTTTACTCAAATCATCTTGTTTGTCGTGTAACTAAGCTCCTCTCACTCAAATACGTCTTGTCTTTTTTATGTAACTATGGTCTCTTTTCACTCAAAATGTCTTGTTTCTTATATAACTAAGGTCCTCCTCACTCTTGCTTCTTGTGTAACTACAACCCCTATTCACTACAATCGTATTATTTCTCGTGTAATTACCATCTCTTTTGACTTAAATCGTATTGTTTTTTGTGTAATTATGACGACCTCTCTTCACGCATTCCGTCCTATTTCTTAACTAGGGCCCTACCTCACCTTATAATTCCTAATATAACCTTCCACACACTTCTAAAGAAAAAACATGGAGTGTCGCAATCAGTTTGCATTTCCAGATTGTTGAGGTCATTCATTACCGAAGCAATAGCTTTCAATCTTTGCAGTGTGAGCAAAAGTGCTAAACTCCGCTGAATCAAAAGGGCCATCCTCAAAAAAGATTCTCAACCAAATTAAAAATTCCAGGAGACAGTACAAAATCGTGAACAGCCAAACCCAAAAAAAAAAAAAAAACCAGAAAAAGAAAGAAAAAAAAATGGTGGTGAAATCAAGGCAGGAAAAAGAAAAAAAAAATCACTGTTTGTCAGAATATATAATTTTTACTTTCATGACTGGATGGGAATCTGCATTGATTTCATTAAATAATATGCATACAAATCTTTGGTGTCGTCTTCTTTATACGGATCGCTCGATCCAGCTGGGAGCTTCAAATCTGGACGGTTGTGGAAATTTCGTCTCCATCCCCACATGCTTCATCACAAATCACTCCCCCACCTCAACCAACTTCTTATGGGAGATTCCAATGCTTTTCGCTTTTTACCCATTTTTTTAATCCATTAATTCCTGCTCCTCCCATTTTTTTTAATTGTTCCACCATTTCCTTTCGTTTTCATGGCTGCCCTTTTTCTGCTATAAATCAGCTCTTCCTCTACCTCATAAATCTCTTCTCTTTTCCCTTTTCCCTTTTCCCTCTCTGCTTTTTTATTAGCCCTCCCAGTTTTTCCCTCTGTTTTTCCGGCTGATTCTGCCTGTCTGAGGGTTCTGATTCCGGTTCTGAGTCCATCTTCCAAAAGGGCCAAAAGCCCAGTTGATCTGACCTTCATAAAGTTTTAATCTTCACGAGAAAGATTCAATCTTTGTTGGTTTTTACTGATGATTTGAAACCCCTTTTCTTTCCTGCAAAGCTTTGCCTTTGGGAGACGTTTTCTTTGTCTTCTTCCTTGATGCAGCAATTTTTGTATTTGGATCTTCTTGAGATTCATGTCTCCAGTTCTTAGTGAAATCCTTCTTTCCGGTTTTATGATAAGTTCCTCCTTGAGGCGCAGGACCCATCTTGTTCAATCTTTCTCTGTTGTTTTCCTCTACTGGTTTTATGTTTTCTCATAAACATCTTTCTTAGTTCCAGTTTTGATACATATATATTCAAGAATCGATTAGAACTTATAAAGTATTACTGATATTTAGCTTGTAATTCTTGAAAGATCTGTTTTTTTTCTCGCGGTCCTGCGTCTTTCTAGGGTGTTTTTGTATCTATATATATATATATATAATAAAGTACAATAATCAGCACCAAATCTGAATCCATGGCTTCCTCAAGTGGGAATTCATCAGGCTCAACATCTAGTCAGATTCAGAACTCGGGATCTGAAGGAGACCTGCAACAACTTCTGATGGACCAAAGGAAAAGGAAGAGAATGCAATCGAACAGGGAATCAGCGAGGAGATCAAGGATGAGAAAACAGAAGCACCTGGACGATCTCATGTCTCAAGTGAGCCAACTTAGGAATGAAAATAGCCAAATCCTGTCCACCATGAACGTCACCACACAGCAGTACCTGAATGTCGAGGCTGAAAATTCAGTTTTGAGAGCTCAGATGATGGAACTGAGTCAAAGACTGGAGTCCCTGAATGAGATCTTGAATTACATCAATGGCTGCAGCAGCAGCCAAAACAACAATGAGATGATGTTGGAGAGTGGTGTGGATCTTCATCATTATCATCATCATCATCTTCATCAGCCATTTTCTGAAACTAATTACCTGATGAATAATCCATGGAACTCGACCTATCCTAATCAACAACCCATAATTGCTTCAGCGGACATGTTCCCATATTGATTAGCAGCTCAAATTGGCCCCCCATTATCAGAATTGACTTATTGATTTGGATGTATTTGTAGGGTGGTAGTTGAGTGAATTAATGGGCGGTGGAGAAGATGGGATGATAATGGATTAATTTTATAGTACTATGTCATTAGTAGTTGAATGGTGAAATAGGCCTTGAAGAAAAGAAACAAATGTGGTGTTTTTTGGCCTGCCAAAATCTGCCATTTTTTTCTTTCTTTTTGTTGTATTGTATTGTATATGATGCAAATATTGATCTTGAAATGGAATGAATATTTGGTCAATTCTTGTTCAATTAGGTAAGAATCGATTTTTGATCGATTATGAGATGAATTATTAGTGACACTCCCCTAGAGTTGGTATGATAATGTAGATTAATAAACTGGCATCTGAATCTCTAAAAGCTCTACACTAATCAACAACTCTGGCCCGCTTCATTTTTCCAAGATGTGATTTGACCATAACTTTAACTTATTGTGTACTACTCTACTACTACTCCCTTTTTCACCATGTCTGGTTCACAAACAAATTCAGATTTTGCTACATCTACAATGCTTGAAAAAATTAAAAAAAAAAAAAAAAACAACTAACTTCTTTTACACTTATGATCCTCAAGGTTTGCTTAAACTACCAAAACAACCAGCGGGAATTAAACTAGATATTTTTCACTTATGCTAAATCTTTTTCTAATTCTAAATTGATATAAGAGGGTGTTTTTTGAGAATATGCACGGCTATGAGATCTAAAAGGTTAATTTAACTTATTTATCAAACACAATTGTTTCATTATCTATGGATGCGACTGATGAAAATCAACTAATCTCTGATAAAAAATTCTTGATCTAGACATATTATTTAGCATATTGATTACCATTTCGTTATTGAATTTTATTACTATTTTTTAATATCTCCTTTTATAGATAAAAGATAATCTGTTGAGAGCACCTCATAGTTATGTTATGTTAATAGTGGAGAACAATCACCGATATTGGGCCAAGAAGCCTCCCATTCATAGTCCGTAATTATCTCTAGAAAGCCCGCCTACCGTAACGTTGAGCTAATTTTTTTTTAGATGCCGAGTCCACAATGATTTTGATCTAGCTATCGGGCGGTGGAGTCCAATCCAATGAATAGGCACCGAGTTCCTTAGCTTCCCTGGACTGAATTGCTATTTGTATAACAAAATTACTATTTGTATAACAAAAAATGTCCAAACTGCCCCCGAAATGGAAGAAACGTAAAATTGATGGCAAATATGGGATAAAAAACGCTGTGTATTGACAAATTAAAGGTTAAAAAACGTAAAAATGGTGCGAAAAAAACCAAAAAAACGCTGAAGTAATACGATTGAACAGAACACCAACGCTAAAGCATAGCGTTTGAAGGGCTAATAAACGCCAAACCGAAGCGTTGAAAACAATGCAAAACGCTGAAACGTAGCGTTTTAGTGTATAGAAAACGCTAAAATGAGGCGTTAATGCTGAACTCGCTCGCTTATATGCAGCGTTTCAGACCCGAAGTTGGTTAAAAAAAAAAAGCACTCCAAACGCCACAGAATTCTATATTCGACCGGCTCTCACGCAAGAAGCTAAGGAAAAAACCCAAGAACACTAATTTTTTTCGAAATGGAAGCTGGTGGATCCGGATCTTCGAGAGGTCATGGCGCGGGCAAAGGGTTACTCTACAATCGGGTAAAATTTCTCAACCATTTCAATAATGTTTTGAAATTCATTTTGTCCATTCTTAGAACGCGGGTAAAAACGCCGCAAAATGACTATTTTTGTGGGGGAAAACCGCCGATCGGCGGCGATGTTTATTAGAGGAGCCGTCGATCGCGGCGTAGATGTGGGGAAAACCGCCGATCGGCGGCGATGTTTATTAGAGAAGCCGCCGATCGGCGGCGTAGATGTGCGGAAAAACACCGATCGGCGGCGTTCCACAAGGGTGGCAACGCCAATCGGTGGCGTTTTCAACATCCCAAACGTTGATCGGCAGCGTTTGGGATGTTGAAAACGCCGATCGATGGAGTTTTGTTCTGAGCGTAAACGCCGATCCGGAGCTTTTGAATCGGAGGCAAACGCTGTATTGCAGCGTTTGATTTCAATTAAACGCCGGTGACAAGCGTTTGACCGTAAGTCAAACGCTCCAATATAGCGTTTGACTTTCAGTCAAACGCTGATACATAGCGTTTGACTGAAAGTCAAACGTGAAATTGTAGCGTTTGACTTACGGTCAAACGCTACAATTTAATATAATTGTCTAGGGCTTACGTTTTAAAATATTTACGTTATATAAAATGTATGTGAATTAATATGATTGTTTGTGTATTAATATATTTTAATTACATTTTTCAGGGTGGCGGTAAGGTTAAACCGCGCGTTCCTCCTTCCACCGTTGAGGAGAGACAGAGGCCCACAGTTTCTGCCAGAAGGCAGAAGATGGCAGCCCAGAGACCTCGTACTCGAGGTGGCCGATCCAGGGGTGGCGGTCGAGGGATCGTCATCGGGGAGTCGGCGTTCCATCTGAGGGACGAGGACGATGCCTCGCCGAGCGACGAGGACGATCGGTCAGAGGAGGAGGAGGCTCACGAGGAGCCTCCGAGATCGAGCCAGCAGCAGCAGTCTGGTATGCAGCAGCAGCAGCGGGCGGAGCCCTCTGCAGGTACGCGATATTGATTTATTAATTATGTTTATTTAATTGATCTATTTGTCTAATTTGTGAATTATGTAAGTTATGTATTATTTGTTAATACTATTATTACTTAAGTAAATTTTTAAATTATTATTTAATTGTTAATTTATTTGGTAATATGATTACTTAGTTAAATTATGTTATATTGTTTTATAAATTGAAATATTTATTGAGTTATTTACTTTATGATGAATTTGTTTATTTATTTGCTAGTTTGGCTAGTTAGTGAAAATATGTTATGTTTGTTTATATATGTTATTAATTTGTCTTTTTTGTTTATTCATTGGGTAAATTGTTAAATCATTTATGAATGTTTCATTTATTGTATAACATGAGTAATTATTAAATTATGTTTTATTTGTTTATTTTGTTAATTAGTTAAATTAATTATATATATTATATTTGATAAATATAGCGATTCCTAAAAAGCGGAAGAAGGATGACAAGAGCTGGTTAGTCACTGGACCAGTCGAGGGTGGTCCGATCGATGCGACGGTTATTCCTAGTTTTTTAGGACACGTCGTATCGAGGTTTAGTCAGACGGGGGGTAGAGCCCCTATTAGGTGTCACAATAGGGGTTTGATGTACGACTCTTTAGTTACTTGGGTGCGCGGTATGTCACCCCTAGGGGCTCAGATACTTAGCCAGACAGGGTTGGGACATATTCCCAGCATTTTGTTTAGGCATATAGACGCGCCACTGATATGTGCTTTTTTGGAGAGGTGGCAGCCGGACACCAATACCTTCCATCTACCCTTCGGTGAGATGACGATACTTCTCCACGACGTGTGGGAGATTATGCGTCTACCGATAGAGGGTCGGTTGATTACCCAGTCCGCTGATACCGCCACCCTAGTAGCGTTGGCTAGAGATTTGCTCGAGATACCTCCGGACCAGCACATCGACAAGGAGTTATTCGAGAATGGGGCATTCTCGACCGAGCGGGTGATAGATACCTGTAGGCGTAGACCCCGGCCCGACTCGGACGTTGCAGTTTTTCTATGGGCTACTATTGGGACCTGTCTGTTTACAGACAAGAGTTCCAATAAGTTCCAGCCAGGCCCTGTTCTGGAGCTGCGGGGCGGGATGGCTCAGGTGGGCCAGTACGCGTGGGGCACGGCGACGCTAGCGTTTCTGTATAGACACTTAGGTGCTGCTAGTCGTCATGGCACGTCGAGCGTCGCGGGTTGCTTGACGTTGCTACAGGCCTGGATCTACGAGCATTTTCCATCTTTTAGGAGTAATGCCAGGCCTCTGTCAGTGCACCCCGATCGGCCGCGGGCCAGCAGATGGACGGTCGACGCACCCCGCAACAAGGACGACAGACTGGCGCTTTTCCGGGAGGCACTGGATGCCTTGTCGCCGGACGATGTAAGTAAATCAAAATTAATTTACTTAAATGTATATTTAAAAAACATAGGAAATGTAATTGGAAAATTTTTTTATAGGTTGTATGGATGCCATACGGTCGCGCTGCCGTCGCGCGCACTCCGAGGACCCAGTACCGCGGACTCATTGCATACCGGGAGGATATAGAGCCGTACATGCCAGACCGGTGTGCGCGTCAGTTGGGGTACGTGCAGTGGATCCCCAGACCGTTCATTCCGGCCACAGATGGGACGTACAGGGGGTACGGGGGTAGTGGGTACGTCGTGCACCACCCACGGACATATGCGGAGTCCGAGTGGGACGCGTATCCGGCTACCGGGCCTATATATTTTGTGCACCGTGCACAGACAGGGCACGGCGTCCGATATAGTGCCTGCGAGGACGGATATCTGGAGTGGTTCGTACCCCGCTCCCATCCGTACGTCGTAGGGCCCCCACCGGATCAGCCACAGCCACGCCGATCGTCATCGGAATACGTAAGTATTTTTGTTTATCAAGTGTGTAATTTATTTTATTATATTGTTCAACATGAATAATTGATGTAATTGTGTGTATTTTTTGTAGTGGGTTGGCGATGTGCTGGGCGTGCAGCACCGGTTGTTGGATCAGCTGCGAGATCGAGCACCGGACCTGCACGACGAGTATTCTGGTCTGATTGCGGATTTTGAGCAGCGATTTGACCTGGCCGATTGAGCCCTTATGTATTTTTATATGTTTGACATTTTGTATACATTTGTATATTTTTTTTATGACATCAGCACCATTTCTATATCAGTACTTTGTGCATTACATTTATTGTTTGTGTTTGTTTAGTTATATGTCATGAATGTGAATACCAAAAATATAATACCAAAAAATCATATCATACCAAAGCAAACAATCATATGATACCAAAAAATCATATCATACCAAAGCAAACAATCATATAATACCAAAAAATCATATCATACCAAAAGCAAACAATCATATAATACCAAAAAAAAAATCACAGTACACTGAAGCCGCTAAGCATCACGACGATTTACCCATAGCCTAAAACGCATTCTGAAACTATTAGGCCAACGTCCAACGGTCGCTTGGTTGCAGTGATCGCGCCAAACAACGTGCAGTGGAGGAAGGGGACAATCATCAAGAACATCAACACGAACGTAATGATTACCACCCACGTGAGCAATTGCTATCTGTCTCTCAGGGCGGGTTTCGTCCTCTCCAGCATCCAAGGGTAATATGGTATAATTCGCCATCGGCTCCGAACGGCTGAGGTGCAGTACCACGGCATTAGCATGCGTTGCAAGTGGGAACAAGTCCGTGGGTGTGGCCATCCAGTAGGCTTCAGAACAACTTCTACCTTGATAACGTAAACGCCGGATCACGGCACCCAAATGATCACCGTCAGCAGGTCTCTCCTCCACAACTGCAAACAAACCTGCATACCTTTGTGGATCACGAACGATCTCCCCAACAAGCGCTCTACGCGACAATTTCCAATTGTGCTGTCCGCCTGAAAGGTAACTAGCAATCACTCTGAACCCACAATTTCCATCTCCAATGACATCCGACCATCCAGTACAGTAATGCCGAAAAAACACTGGTACACATGGTACATCTTGTCCAAATCCTAAAGTGTTAAATGAAATAGAATGAACATAATTGAATTAAATTTGTAAATAAATAAATTCGTGCAACATCACTAACAATATTTACCTTCACGTAATGGAGACTCACTAGAGGAGTCCGTCGTATAGTTTGATGTGCGCCCAGTTGATCTTCCACTTGAATTTGACCGACCCCTACCACGTGATCCACGTGTCGCTCTCTCGCGACCACTCCACTCACGCATAACTGAATGGTGCAGTCTACTCGGCGGCCTTCCCCTATGAGTACCCTCAACCGATGGCTCAGCCGCACTAGACATATCAGCGTGCATCTCTTCCACATAAGCCATATTAAGTAGACGAGCCAAGAATGACGGACTTGTGTTAACTGCAGGAATGACTTCCTCGTTGAAAAACCTTGATGAAACATTATTTTCAATCAGCATCCAACTGTAAATTTACAAAAAATAAAACAAATTTAATATAACTAACAAACATAAGTAAAATGTACCTGATGTCCTCATTCAGATTATTCGAATCCCTTTGGGAGGGTACAATTGTCAATCTCTGCCAGAACTCGTGGACTAATGGGAGCAATTGATATGCGGTCGATTCCTGTGCCTTGTATATATCACATGCACAAGGAATCCCAAGCGTCACCTTGCAAACGCATCCACACCTATCGATAACTTCGCCTGCCAACCTATCCTTTTTTTCAACTTGTTTGCTTACCAAATTCAGGCAGTGATGCGAAACGTATTTGTTCAAGTAACAGTATGGAAACCCCATCCTACTGGTTTGTGTCGTGGCAGTAGAAGACTCGAGCGACCCACTGTTATTGTTTTAACGTACAATAAAATTATAATACAATTATGACATTAAATAAATAATCGAATGCGGTTATTGCACTTACGCGATGTGAGGGAACAGATGCGTGAGATGAGAGTCGATCTTCATGAGCAACGTGTCGAGAGAATTGGTGGAAGAATGAAGCCAATCTTTCAAAGCAGCATGGGAAGCCTCAACCCTGTTAGTTGCCGTATTCCCAAAGTGTTGATATGTGTCAGTCCAGGCCCGGCAGAATTTCTCCTTATGAATGAGCCACGTCCCCTCCAAATAATCAACAACTGTAGGCTCAACCATAGAGTATGTAACCTTGAATTGGACTAATAGGAGGTTAAACCTTTCAACTGTGGGAGCCATGATAATTTTCTTCCACCAATTACTATATATATCAGTGGCCGTGTCCACATTCCTCCTGCCAACATTTTTTTCCAACCAACTGGCAACATCACGGTCAATATGCCACCGACATAACAAGTGATTGCAAGATGGAAAGTGATCCTTAATAGGCTGCAACAAACCCAACTCCCTATCTGAGACAACAACACTTGGTTCCACATTACTAGGCAACAATTCCCTCAAGTTTTTCATTACCCAATCATATGTTTCTTTTGTCTCATCCTTAACAATGGCAAAAGCAATATTGAAGTTCTTATTGGTGGGAGTCATACCGATCATCTCAACGACGGGCATTTTGTACTTGTTGGTCTTGTAGGTTGAATCAACCACTACAACCCAATACCACCTGTTGAACATCTGAATTGATGTAGGATGAGCGATGAATGCATGTGTGATCGCATTAGTGGCCTCGTCAGTGATAATCCGAACAAAATATTTCTTCTCGCGAGCCAAATGCAAAAATTGCTGCCCAATATTCCTACCATCCAATCCATCTTTCTTCATATCTTCCTTCAAATTGTAGACCTGCCTTATCTGTACATTGTCTTCGGGAAACTGCTGATGAATAGCTTCCCAAACGCTTTTTGGTCTCACATTGAAAGAAAGCATGCGTTTAGCCTCAGACTTTGCCTCTTTCGAGAAACCGCTCAACTGCCTGTGCCCATATGGATGCCTTATACCTACAAAAATTAGTAATAAGAATATAAGAAAATGCTAATTATAGGAAAAATAATATAACATATTCAATGGCGAAACATATTCATACCAGGATGATTATGTGTGGACGATACCCCTGGCGTAACAAGCACACTGTAACGCTCATTAACAACCTTCTTGACAGTCAACTTGAACGGACATTTACATCCGCATCTTTTCGTGTTCAACCGTATGGTGGGGAGAGGCTCCTTCAATGGATCTTTCCATCGACTGCACCTAAAATAATACGTCGAGCCACTTCCGCCTTGCTTCGAAAGCACAAACTGCAGGCTATTAGCTATAGGATAGCAAAACGTAAATGCATCCTCCACACTTGCAAAATCCATATCTATCCTAAAATATTCACTTAGATCTGCCCCAATGTCCTCTTCCTCACCCCCCTCGTCATCCTCATTATCCTGTTCCTGCTCGTAATCATCATGTGTGCTCATATTCGAATTATCGTCCTGTATAGTCAGAAATCCAAATCCATATTGTTACAAACGCTATAAATTACACAATAGGACTATAAAAAACGCTTCACTTTACATATGTAATCTTAAAAAAACGCAACGTATTTCACATATCTATACAAACAAACGCTACACTTCACAAAAAATTTAACTAAAAACGCTACGGATTTCACATAAATACCATAATTTCGCAACAATTTTCTTAAATGAAAGGCATAAAACGCCACATTTTGGCATTTTTTCTGAACAAAAACGCCACAGTTTGGCGTTTTTTTGAAATAAAACGCCACATATTAGCGTTGATAATTATTCAAACGCTGATAAGTGGCGTTTTACTTAAACAAAACGCCACTTATTAGCGTTGTAGGTGACAAAAACGCTAATAATTGGCGTTTTTGGGCAAAATAAACGCTGCAAAAATACAAAAAATACATAGCGTGTAGCAAACTTACCATTTCGTGAAGAATGTCAATCGAAAGTTGTACGATACGAATGGCAGATGGATATGATTCGACGAAACCTTCTTTCGATTGTCGATTTGAATTTGTTGTCAATATTTGTAAGGGAACCTTTTGTACAGAGAATGTACAAAGGTTATGATATGATATGATGTAATTTGTTGTGAATATTTGGTCTGTTCATATTTGTTCGGTCCGTTTTTTAACAAATCCCGTCACAAACGCTACTATTTAACGAGCGAGATATGTTTTTCGGTTATATTTTAGCGTTTTTTCATGCATGAAACGCTATATTTTAGCGTATTATATACTAAAAACGCTTCACTTTAGCGTTTTGGTCCAAAAAAACGCTACGTTTTGGCGTTTTCAGTACACCATTTCGCTACGTTTTAGCGTTTTGAGCGAATTTCCACAAGACCTTTCAGCGTTTTTTTGGTTCATTTCTATACCAAATTTGCGTTTTTTGCCCTTTATTTCAGCAATGCGCAGCGTTTTTTATACAAAAAAAATTTATTATTTCATATCGGGGGTATTTTGGACATTTTTTGTTATACAAATAGTAATTTTGTTATACAAATAGTAAGTCCCTTCCCTGGAACTGAGTTCAGGCTATGGCATTACAGAAACATGGCCTGTGAGCAGGTTTGAGTTACAAACGGAGTGGTGGGTCATGCGGTAGTGTTCGAGGCCCATCAGCTCAGATTTGAGTCCAGTCCAGTGGTGCACTGGTCAGAATTCAAACTTCTCTCTATTAAGTATTAACTAATGATGTTACTTGGCTTGGCTTGGACACACCAATACTCATTAACTAGTGGAAGAACCCACGCCTCGCGCGGGTTTATGATTTATTTAGTAAACTAAATATCAAAAAAGTTTTTCCCTACATCGATTCTTGATTTATTTATTGAATACTTAACATTAAATAATATAAAATTGATTTTTAAGTGTATTAAATATAATTATGATTAAGAATAAATATTATGTAAATAATAAAATATAAAATTACTATGACAAGGTTATATTTAAATAACAATGTGGAGAATATAATTATGATAGTTTCAATGAATATTACCTGGTGTCACCAGTGAAAAGAACAGGCCAAGAGTGAGCTGTCTGTCAAGCATGCAAAGGGATGACCCTCACTTGTCCAGCTCAATGCCCTAACAGCCGGCCCAGAGACAACAACATGAAGGGATGCTATATATATAGACTGTAGCTGCAAGTGTAATTTAGCCTTACTTATCAAAACTGTGCTTAAGTTCTTGCCTAATTTCCTGATTTTCATTCTTTTTTTGGCAGGGAGAAAGCCTGGTTGTGACAACTATGGATCTTTATGCTATGATCCTCGTTGTGTTGGAAGTGATGGAAACATGTTCTTTTTCCATGGATCTAAAAGGAGTCATTTCCCCACTGTCACTGATGATAATCTCCATATCAATGCTCACTTCATAGGGACTCGACCGATGGGAAGAACCCGCAATTTTACATGGGTTCAAGCTCTTTCAATCATGTTTGATACTCATACTCTTGTTCTTGCAGCAAACAAGGTCTTGAAATGGGACGATAAACTCGAATCCCTGTTAGTGAAATGGGATGGTGAGATGATCAAAATCCCTAACAGATGGAGAGGCTGAATGGAGAATCAACACTGAAAACAACAACAGGGTTGTGATTGTTGAAACAACTGATGATTTCAGTCAGGACTACAGTATCTGGACTTGTTCAAGTGGATACAAGAGTGGTTCCCATTGGAGATCAAGAAAACAAGGTTCACAATTACCAGATTCCTTCTGATGATGCATTTGCTCACCTGGAAGCACAGTTCAAGTTCTTCCAACTTTCGGATTCTGTGGAAGGTGTTCTTTGAAGAACTTACCAGCTAGGTTATGAATCCCCTGTGAAGATTGGACAAGCAATGCCAACTACGAGGGAAGAAGATAAATTCCAGACCCCATCACTCAATTCACCACTCTGCAAAGTCTGCAGGTTCCACATGCCAAACTCCAATTCCATTGCCATAGTTTCTGATATCTGATTCTAGCATATATATATATATATATATGTATATATATATATATATATATATATACTCAGTGTTGCTTGCTGGTTCTTCAAGGAATAAGCCTGATTTCTTATGTCATTTTTGAGATCAAATAAATTATTACAAATCTAATGTAATCTACTTTGCAACTTATTAATAATGGCACTACAAAATACTATGAAAAGTCCTTATTTTTATCCTTAAACTCGGTCCTGATTCTTGGCTGTTTTCCACATCTTTTGTAGTTTCAATAATCAAATTCCTGTTTGAAAGAGGTTGAATCAAAGAATGGCAAAAAGTATATATATTTATATTGTATAATGTACCAAACAAGTTGCATACTTCATCCAAAATTTGTTCCCAAAGCCACCATTAAGATCTAGGATCCTACTATCATTCAAGAACAAACAAATTCTACGGCCAAAGTTTTTGTTTTCAATGGACAAGGATCACCAAAGGTATCAATTGAGACATCAACACTGCAATGTTTTGTTCCAACACAAGCCTGTAAAAATAATAATCATGGCTAAAATTCAGCCAAAAAAATTGCAGATATTTTGTCATTTGCTTGCAAGAAATGTGTAGGTAGATTGAATAAGGATGATTGATTTACCTTCTGTACGATGTCCATCGCCTTGTCGCTGCTGCAATCTCCCTGGCTAAAACTTCCACAGCCCCCCTTTGGCTGTCCAAATCCGGCGAACTTCATTGTCGAAATGGCCTGATTAGGAGAAGGGCACTCCAGTTCTACCTTTGGTACTGCTGTTGTTCCATTTGTTGATCCAAATGAGCTTATTGAAGGTGGATGCTTCTCTTTTAACTTCTGCACATAAGCTCGAAATCTGTCTTGTGACAAAGGATACCTGCGTTGGATCGCCGCCCTCTTCCTCAAACAACACAAGAACATTTCCAGTTGGTTTTAGCCATTCTCTGGGGACATGGTAGCTGCAAAAATATGCAAGAATCATGGAATATTTCCAGGCAAATATGGCCAAGAAACTGAATACTATTTTACTGACTATATCTGAGATGGTTTGCCACAACCAGTTAGGCATCTACTTGAATCAAAACTCCCTCTATAGTCACAATATTTGTATCCATCTTGTTGAGCAATGATGGTTGGCCAATGCTTTGTCCATTCACCCAGGCATCACCTTTTCCCAATCCAGTAGTTTTTAGCGCAACAGGGTCGGATCCAGCAGGCGCATCAAAGTTTGCCAGGAGCCATGGAACCACAGTACAGTTTTGTTGTTACTTTCCAATTCAAGAAGAAACAAAGAATCTATTTACTGAATTAAGTAGACATTTATTGAGTGATAACAGTTGATCTTACAGTACCTTGTACCAGATCAAGGGCTGATTCTTGGGCATAGGTGATCCTGATGATGACCAACTTCCATTCTGTCCACTTGGTAAGTTTTGCCCATTTCCTTGCAGACCAATCTGCATTAAGCGAAGCCCGGTATTCGAATCAAGCTTCAAAGAAATCAAGCAAACTTGCAAGCAGGAAATCATACTCTTCTATGCAATGAATGGCCAACAAAAAGGAGATGATCTTGACTGGAAATTGAAATTTGTAGACATTTGAAAGAACTGCCAATCATAAATCACCTGGTATTTCCATTCTTGAGAGGAAAGATCAAGTTTGGAGTCTTCTGTTGAGCCTTTCAATAACACTGGACCAGTGATTCCAACTCCCACAGGTAGTCACTTTTATCAGCAATGGTATTTAGTTGTTCTGCTAAACCAAGCTTCCCAAATGCATCATTATTTGAGATGCCAACACGCTCATTCACCCAACTCCAACCAGAGATTGATACATTGGAAGGAACAAAAGTTGGAATCGATGATATAGCGTTGATCTTTCATCAAAATGTACACAAAATGATCTTGAGCCAACCTTAAAATTTGCATGTTAATGGACAGAAGATGCAGAACAGTTTCATGGGAGACATAGCATACCTTTGCAGAGTTGAACACCACATTCCTGCAGTCAGGCAAGATACTCACAGACCAAGCAGGCAATTCATAGGCATTGCCATCAAAGTTGGAAGTTGCATCAGATGCAGCATCTAAATTGGCAAGGAAAGCAGCACACAGCCCATTGTTTGTTTTATAAATAGCAGCCTACAAAAGGGAAGCAACTTGGGAATTCGAATTCCAACAAGGCTGTTGAGAGCATAAGTTACCGATGATTTAGATCAAAATTTTACCTCCAAATTTGTCCCAAGTGAAGTGATAGTTGGATTAGTAGCCACCATTGCTGGTTCACAAAGCTTTATGGCTGCATGCGAATCTTTCAAGTGTCCCCATTTGGGCTGTCTTAGAAGACCTGCAATAACAACGTTTTAGTTGACAGAAGTAACCACAGATCGCCTTCTGCAAAAAACATACGTAGTTAACTATAGAAAACTGCCAAATTAGAAGGCTAAACAGAATACTATATTCATCAATTGGAGCATCATAGTCATAGCTCGTTGCAATGAACGGCCCTCCACTCGCCCGCCCAAAGTTAGTTCCACCATGATACTGTTATGCAAGTTGAGTAAATGATTAGCATGTCAATGGAGACTGAACAGAAACAAATATAATGTATACTTACCATGTAATAATTTTGGAAGGATCCACTCAGCTGGAAAAATCTTGCTACAGCAAATGCAACATCTTCAGCTGGCCAAAAAGGTACAACACCTCCAAATCCAAGAAACTTGAAGGAGGATCACACGGACTTTTTTTCCAGAAAGATGACAAAGTGAGAGGCCACAAAATGCATTTCAAGAAACTGAAACTGCGATTAAGTTAACGAATCATCAGCGGGACAACATATTATCCGGTCCAATTCTCAGTCCATATTTTCGGTTTACTATCTGAATTTGGGGTAAACTGATCACAGTAGAATCCATTACATGTGTTAATCTGCAAATATTTTCCAAGGTTTAAGTGTTAGCCCTTCTCACAAAACTGAAAAACTCAAGCTTGCACACATGAATGGTTCTGGAATTTCACTGTTTTTAACATACCACGGGATCAGGAGCATCCCTTTGCTGGCACATAATCCATGGCACCCCAGTATTAAGACCAAGAGCAGTTCCTACAGCCCAATCACCATAAGGCTTCGCCCGAGCACCATACATTGGTTCAATGTCTCCATTTCCATATTCATTTTCAGTCTACATTGATCATTATTATTATTAACAAAAAATTCTTACATTTTCAATACATGAGTTAGAAAGACAGGCCCGCCTTGAGATCTGAACAGGTTTTCTTGCTCCGACATGTCCACAATCTTGGTTGTGAATCGCTGCATTTCAGCCTGCAAAATAGAAAATTCAACTCAATCAAAGAGATAACTTTTACGGGACTGCACGAAACACAAAGGAAGATCTAGGGAGGAGAACCTTAAATGGTTGATTGTCTGTCCTGAATTCAATGCCAGGAATAAAATGCAACCAAAGGGGAAAACCACTGCTCCAATTCCCCAAACAAGATTAAAAAAACAGAATACTATTAGAAAAAAAAAAAAACCAAGAACATTGAAAAAAACAGAAGGAAAACTTCTAAAATTACTACGAGAATTGTTTACCCATAATTCCACTCAGCACAAACATAAGGGCCGATACGAACAACAGCGTAACGTCCAGCATCATTCACTAATTTCAAGAACTTCACAATATCTTTCCTTCTGTAAAATCATACTGCAGCAGCAAACAAAGTTTTCTTCACAGGTCAGAATATGTTCTACAGTTTCTTTCCGCTAAATCCATAATCATAATCATCGTATTGCAAAAAATACAGATGTTGAATTGAAAATGCTAACTATATCATACAAGGTGGGTTGCAAAATAAGTTCATTCAATAGAAGAAAACTTACATAAATCAATTCCTTGGAGTCGAGACAGAGAGTGGAGCGCCAGCAGGGGCTTAGATTAACCGGTTGACCAAATCTAAACACCGATTGCACCGCACGATTGCAAATCTTGAAGAGAAAAAGTAGTTGTTCGGTGAGTTGAGGAAACAGAAAAGAAGTGAGAAAAGAAGTAAACACAAAAGAAATAACTCTCTTAGAGAAGATGATAAGTCACCTAAGGATTTGCAACAAGGTTGGATGACAAAATTTTTTTTTTTCTCATGATGCATGCACCAATTACTATAATACTTCTAGTAGATGATGAAATACACTAGCAATGAGGACAATATAAAAAAGCAATTTTTATCCCAGTTTTGACTCAATGATTGAATAATTTGGATAAGAAATGATATATATATATATATATGGTAACTTGTGGGATTGTGCATTTATGTATTTGAATTCGGCCTAAATTAAGTATATCGATTATGTGTACTGTCAAGAAAGACTGGATGAAGCTTACTATGATGGAGTTTCTTAGATGGGATGGAAATGGCAGCCTCAAGGAGAAGAATTCGAGTAAATTAGTGAGCATGTTTCACCCAAATTAGACGCAAGAATTAACAACAATATCCCTACGGAGTTTATTCAATTCAACTCTGCAACAGTTTGTATCATTGTTTGGTGAACAATGAACTGCGCCCCTATGTAATCCCGTGGAAGTAGTACAAAAAAAAGATGCCTCCTGGCCGCTCCGCAACCTAGCTAACCAACCCTCATGTGCATTAATTATCATTATATAAAGTTCAAATCTTGAAACAGAATGCGGGCCATCAGCGTTATTACGTATTAAATTTTTCCCATCCAGTTGTTTAACTGTTATCCTCCTAATAAAATCTGTCCCCCAACCAGAGTTCTTGTTTCAGAAAAGGTTTGAGTTTTTGAGTTTCTTCTTAAATTTGTTCTTGCTGATCACGTATCTTCAAAGCCTTCCCCTGTTTTGAGTAAAAATAATTTGTGGGCTTTTCTATTTGTCCCCTAAGATGGAAGATTATGTCGTGAACATCATTGTTTTTGGGGTGATTTCTTGGACGACGCTGTTCTTGTTAGCAAGAAAGATCTTTCAGAAGCGTTCTTTTGATTTCTGCAACCGTTTGGTCTCCACAACTCATGCAACTGTTGCTGTAACCTTGGCTTCTTTTTCTGTACAAGATTGGAGCAGCCCTGTTTCTCCTTTAGCCTCAAAATCGTCCCCTCAACAGGTGATTTTCCGCTGTCCTTTTGTGGTGTTGGCATTTATATCAAGTGGGGTTGTCTTTGTTTGTTCATTTTTTCCACTTTCTGCTGGGAAAATTAATGCTGCAAACTATAGTTTGTTTAGTGTTTGTTTATTTGTCGATTTGAATCAATGGCTATGGCTCTGCAGATGCGAACTCTGGCAGTTACTGTTGCTTATCTCATTTACGATTTGGTGTGTTCCCAATTTGACAAGAACGTCAAGATTGATAACGCAATCCATCATTTGGTCAGTATTGTTGGAATCTTCGCTGGCCTTTCCTACCAAAGGGTACTACTTACTTCAAATTCAATCAGTCAAAATGATTCGTAACTCTTTGCTGGCATGTTCTTGATTTCTCTTGTGTTTTTCTTTTTCCATGGCGGTTAGTGTGGATCAGAAATGGTGGCTGCATTATGGATTACAGAAATTTCCAGTCCATTCCTCCACTTGAGAGAGCTCCTCAAAGAACTGGGCTTCAAAGACACTGATCTCAACTTGGTGGTTGATGTTAGTATTTTGCTGACTTCATTTTGGACTAATTAACGTGTGTACTGTTGTTCACAACTGGTTTCCAGACTTTAATTAATTTCTGGGTTTTTTTTTTTGTTTGGTTCCGCGACAGATTTTGTTTGCAAGCGTGTTTACATCTGCAAGAATGATAGGAGGACCATATCTGACATATGTGACTTTGACTGCCAACAATCCGCTAATTATCAAGGTGATTCTTTCATCTTCCTTTAAAAAAACCTCTGCTTTCAAGAAACCACAGCAGAATCTGGAATTTATTGTGTTTGATTTCATGTGCAGGCTATGGCTTTGGGATTGCAGCTAGTCAGCGCTTTCTGGGTTTACAAGATTGCAAGAATGGTCATGTACAAGCTCTCCAAAAGGGCATCATCCAATAAAAAGACCCATTCAAGCTAGCCCTCAAGAACTTCAAAGCTTGGCCATGGTGGCCTCCATTCTTTTTAGTTGTCAATATTAGCAAGTAGATAATGAAAAATCTATTGTTGTCTGTGATTTCTTGTGTTTGAAACTGGATATTTGTTTAGCACAACAAACATGAAAAACTGATCCATGTTTGGGGTACACTTTACTTCACTTCATAGTTCCAATTCTTTGCATTTGATACAGAGCAAAACCAATGACAGAGACTAACCAACCAACAATCAAGCAATTTGGTAGGCATACATTAAAAGCAGCCAGTGGTCAATGGACAATACAAAAGGGATCAGATCAGGAGAAAAGGTTTTACTAGTTTTAAGCAGCACTGTTCTTTGCTCTCCGCAAAACTTCCTTCAAAACTACTGAAATTCTACTTGACATGTGATGTTCCAGAAATGTTTCGTTTACCCTCTCATACCCTTTCTCTCCCATTCTTCGCCTCGTGTCGACGTCGGTGGCTAGTTTCACTATGTTCTTTGCAAGAGGTGTTATACCTTCTTTGCCTGCTGGATGCAGCCATCCAGTTTTTCCATTTACCACTATCTCCATTGTCCCTCCAGCAGCTGTGCCCTGATATGTGAAGAACAATACAAATAACTAATGATGTTTCTGGTAAATGATGGCTGCAATGCATCAAATCCATTAGATTATTGATACTAAGGAAGGAAAATTATACTCCCATTTAGCACCCAAAGTACCATTTTCCTCTCAAGGGCATGAGCAAGAAGGATCAGTTTCAGGGATGGCTTAGTATCATTGTAAATCCCATAACTGGCTTTCAAGTGCTATGATTATCGATCGTTTTCGCCAAATTAAAATGACCGAAAATGAAACAGTGTTACTAGAAAGCGATGGTAGACGTCCGGTATGCAAGACCTTCCATTTAAAATGAGCTTTGTGGAAGCAATGAAATGCTTTTCAGTTGAAATAGTTCAGAGTGAAGTTTTACCAGTACAGGTAACTGGAAAGCCATGGCTTCAATGGTGATCCTCCCGAAACATTCGCCCCGAGCCTACAAAACGTAGGAAAAGCCGAAGTCAAACTTAGATTTAACTTGAGCCAACACAGGTAAAGGATAATCTTTCTCCAGCATCAGCAGAATAACTGAATCATATCAAATTACAGATGTTCTGATATTCAAAGATATACCAGTTCAATGCTGTGTCATTCATGTGTAAAGAATACACAAAACAAGCAAAAAATTACCTGAGAGTTTTGTACAAGAACATCAATTGAAGCAAGGTAAGGAGACACATTGAGGGTTTTATTCACAAAGTGTACGCGATCTTGAATTCTTTTCTCGGCTACAAAGCTACGAAGTTCTGTTTCGAACTTAGTCTGTGCATTCATGTCACTTCCAACTACTAGTGCATGAATTGATGGAACCTGCAGTTTCCTCTCTTCGATAATTTGCAGACTTTCGTAGAAGGAACGAAGGAACAGATCTTGACCTTTCCCACGGGAAACGCCTACAAGAATAGGATCGAACCAGTTTCAGTTAAAAGATAAACTACCAAACAAGCACTGCAGTAAAATGAATTCTCATAAGAATTTTAAGGAAGATCAAAGTAGTAGTCCATATTAGAATCAGAAAAACCTGAAGTCTTACTGGCAAAAGATAGTTTAGAATCTAAAAGGGTCCAACAAGAATAAGAATTATTCATTAGAACTTGGGAGAGTTTCTATACAAGAACAGCAAATGATCAGAGTAAACCTTGACTATGAACTAAAGTTCTAAACAGAAAAAAGAAACATAATGCGACACACAGCAGGATTTCGAAATCCATTGAAAAACCATGGCAAATAGACTTCATATTACAGTGACTTCCATATCCCCAAGAACAGCATCTACAACAGCATCTACAAGTGGAGTAGCACAGAAATCAGGGCAACATCTTAAGATTAGTTCAAGTTTAAGGATCATACTGTTGATAATTGCAAATACTAGATCTTCTTTTCGCAGTCCAAGCGATTCCCTAATATGCTCACGAAGGACTCTTCTGGCCACGCTATTGTCAGCAACATCCATCAAGTCATTGCTATTCCCAAGGTGCACGACATAAGTAGGAGGCATTTTAATTCTGAAGCATTGACAGTTCATGCAAATATCAGTAAGATTACAGTCAGAATTAACTACAATGAAAACAGAAAAGCATTTGTGTTATAAATCACTTCATGGGAGCAACAAGACTGGAAAACTTATTATTAGCAACTTCTCATTCTTTTAATGTGTTCTCTGGTGGAATAAGATGCAAATTTCATGATAAGAGCTCTGCCACACTTCTGATATTAATTCATTTCCTGTTTTGTCTAGCATCTAGATATATTGGAATGCAAGCACTAAATACATAGCACAAACGCTAAGCACATTTTCTTACTTTAGACGTTCTTGGGTGCGATTCTTCCAGTACTCGGCTGTTGTATGCGAGTCAATCATGGCACCTGCAACAAAAGGGAGGTGCTTAACATATTCAAGTTTAAAGTAATGCCCTCGCATTTCATGAATCCACCACAAAACCTTTGGAAGAACTCGAGAAACATCTCCCTTTAGAACTGCATCCAGCCACTTCCCAGCCACAGCAGTATTCAAAATAACCAAATCAGATTTCAGAGCAACATCAACAGCCTCCTGACCCTTGGCCGAGAAAACCTTAAAATGAACAGAAGTGAGATCAAGGCCATAGCGGATCCCAATACAATAGTCTCCCCAATAAAAGATTTTACTAAGCTAGGTGAAACCAATGCAGAAAATACTACATAGACAATATCTGATGAGTTACATCTGTTAGAAGTTTCTTTATGGTTGTATACTACCTTCACTCCTTTTTCCAGCATTTTCTGTTCCAAACTATAGACCACTTCATCAGAATCTGCAGGTTTTTGGTTAGTAATCCACACAACTTGTGTTCCAACTCCTCTTAACAAAAACGCCAGTTCCATCAAAAGCAAAGGTCCACCTAATGGAAAGAAAAACCAAAACAAAAAGCTTCAATCTTTTTGTTTCAGAAAAGCCAAAACAGGCATCAAACTGTAGTCCCAATTCCTTCAACAACTCTGTAAATTTAACCCAGAATTGACGCAAGGCCAGGACAAGAAACGAAAAATCGATCTTTTCTCAAAAACTCAATTCAGAACAAGATGTAAACTAAGTTCTGGAATGCTTCGAAACCAAAAAATGCAAAGAACAAAAAGTAACCGGCAATAAGTAAAAGATTACCAGAAAGGGAGAGTTCGTGAGAGACTAAAAGAACGAGCTTGGACTTCATGAAACTAAGAGGGTTGTCTTGAAATCTGATTTGAGTAAGTGGGCTGGCAATTTCTCCAGTGTGAACGTATTCATAATGATTGGAATCGCAAGAATCATGAAGGGTTTTGATGAAGAAAGCAAATACTGTGAATATTGCAAGAAAAAGCAGAATTGTCAGCAACCGTTTCCTAAATCCCACAGCCAAGCTCTTCCACATCCTACTCCGACCTGGCATATGTAAGCATTCGTTCTTTTGATTCGCTGCTGCCTTTACAGATCTGAGAACGTCTAAACAATACTCTCACGCAATAGTAAGTGATAATCCCAGGACTAACCATATAAAAAATATTGCTATGTCCTCTTTATATACTATGCAAAGCCATAAAATAAAAAATTAAAAAAAAAAACGATTAAAATGAAGGGATCTCATCAGTTGTAAAATGAAGAGGGATTGTTTTATGTTTTAATTGTTTGATTTCAATCTTGATTTTCTTAACATTTAAAGTAATATTTATACAGTTATTTATTTTTAATAATAATGTACTTTATAGAAGTATTTAGGCATTGGAATGTAGTTATTTTCCCATTATCATTATAATAAAAATACATAACACAAGAATAAAATTCTTGGGCTTCAAGATTACATTTTTCTTAACAAGAAACATGAGTACAATCATCAAGAATTTCTTAAACAATTCAAGCTGTGACGGAATCCAACATGAGTTGCATAGTGGTGGGGATGAACAAACAAGGAGATTCTCAGTTAATGCGAAGGCAGTTCTTCCTGATTTCGCCATTGGAACCTGTTAGAGGTTTAATGTTTCCCATCTTCACCATAGAGTAGGCAAACTGGCGGAAGAAAAGGGCTTCATCTGCAGCATAGTTCTTGATCAGTTCCATGGTTTTGGCAACTTTTCCAGTCAGAAGGACTTCATCAGAATTCCGGAGCCCTTTGCCCCATAGAATCAGCTTGTAGTATGTATTGTCAAATTTGACAGGGGATGCAACATCCAAAGGCGAAATGTTATTATCACCTCCAGTTTGAGGGCAGATGGCTTTCAAATCATTGTAATATGTTTTCTCCAATGTCATATCTGGTTGATTGTTGCCATTTTGGTTGTACAGCCTCTGCCTGAATGTCACACATCTTGCCACTCCTATAGTGTGGCCTCCTGGAAGAATACAGCATCATTAGACAAGGTTAATGGTCTGAAAAAATCTACCTAAAACAACATAACATGCCTTTGAAATCACCCACCAGAAAGAGCCACGAGGTCTTCTTCATTGAGACCTTGGCGTTGGAAGAAGTTTATGAGGGTTCCAATGGTGGAGTTTGGCGCCGGAATGTCGGTGTTTGATTTACTCAAACTTGCTGTTTTGGAGTCTCTCCTCCCTAGTGGAACTTCCCAGTGTGGCCCGCCACTCTGAAACACCATATTCATCAGCAAATTTGCTCAGTTAATTGGGATCATCCTTAAGTTTTGTTCTGATATTTTATGCCATGACATCATAGGAGAAAAAGGTTCCAAGTTGCTTACTAATACAGTTGAATCTCGTGCAGCAAGAGCCAGAATATCTGCACAGGAGACAGTTTGAGGACATACAAGTTCCAGTTTAGCTTTAATCTCATCAATCACTTCGAATCCCCGGAGGGAATTCTTGTTTGGTGCAGAATTCTTCTCGCTTACGATCGTTGCGCTATCATCTAACAGGACTGATGCATCACAACCCTGCAAGGAAAATGCAAGAACACAAAAAAAAAGGTCTCAATTCCATTCATTTCTTTCAAAAAGACAAAAGCAGAATCACAAATGCAGCCAAGAACTGATGCCTGCATCAGATTGCTAAAAACATTTGTAACTTAAACTAGAAATATCTACAAGATGGTTTTATGAAATCTTCCCGCGAAACTACCTGAACAAAGCAATCATGGAAGTGGAGCCTGAGCAAAGAGGCTGGCATCCTAGGATCTCGGGTGATAGCTTTCTCCAGAACAGACATGATAATGTCATTAGCTTGTGGACATGAAAACTGATAGAATTCTGGAAAAAGACCTGAGTATCGAGCACCACCCCTACCAAAGCCCTTTCCAGGGAAAGCCTGGGACAGATTGCAAAACAAAAGAGCTGCCAAAATCAGATTACATACTACTTTGAGCTGGAAAAAAGCCATTGTCTGCAGTTATGTATTTAATTTTATGGTCTTCATGAAACAAAATCAGGCATGCTATATATAGAAAGATCTCTAGTAATATAATTAACCACTCTGCTACCAAATCCTCTAACCAAATGCCTGGAGGCTGGAAGGCTCAACAGGGACGTCAACAATGGTAGTGTACAATCACTTTTCAAAGATTGAAGTTTGAAATTTTCGACAGTGCATTTGGTTTCAGTTTCACCTGCTCCACTGGAAAAAGATTATGAACTCGATAGTTTGGCCATATTATCTGATGATTCAGATGTGTGTGAGTTCATCAAACTCAAGCTGATAGGATTAGTATCAAACTTTTGAAAGGGCAATAAACATTTTCCTTTCTAATAGTAGAACTAAATCAAGAACATGGGTACACACAGTTTAGGTAGTACAATTGTTTCCAGAGAGGAAACCAAGTGCCATAAAGAGAGAATTACCACTACTAACAGAAAAGCTGGCTATTTCCACTACAGCAATCTACATTTGTTCCTCAAAGTACCTCAGATATAACTTCAAGAAAATCTTTTTACATCATACACTAACTCTATATACACAAAAGAATGTCAAGCATCTCTCACCAGCAAGGACAAGTCAGATAGAGGCCTGTTTCCCTTGCTCTTTGATAGTGATTTACAAGTTTAAGAGCTGTTCTTGAGGGCATCAAGGTAGCTAAGCAATTGTGAGATCAATTTGAAGTATATTTTTGAACAGGAAAGTCTATGATATATACATCTGCCTCATCGGTGTAAGAAGCCTTGAGAGACGGAGAGGAACATGGGCTCTCACTAGTGTTCCCTTCTCAATGTATTCCTAGCATTCAACAGAAAGAGGAAAAACAATAGTCAGAGTATGCATGTGAAGTTGTTGAAGCATATAACATAAAATTACAAACATAAACTTACAGTTCTCTCAACCATTCCGACACGATGTATGGTACTAAGAAGCTCCCCTTTGTCAAATGGGATCAAAGCTTCAATCCACACCATGCTATCCTGAATTGCAAGTATAGACAAGAACTTATAATTGACTAAGGGATACAATTAATTATATAAGTTCCTGAACATGATATATTGTTCAGAATAGTGCAAAGCTAGAAAACAGTTCATCACCTTGAGATTTTCCTTGACAGCATTACAGAAATCGTCTAAGCCTTCACCAGTTAAAGCAGATATACATATTACATCCTCTCTTCTCTTGGCTTCCAACTTAACATTTTCGGGATCCTCGGCTTTGTCAACCTATCATAATACTTTATTAGCATCAACAATTCGGTTGAATTTGTGTAGTTGCAAAAGAGAAAGTATCGTTAATCATTCTAATAAACAGATTATGATGACATTTCATAAATGCAACGATAGAAACTTAAACTAGAAAAGGGAAAAAATAAAATGGGTGATTAAAATTTGTGCCCACCTTGTTCCAGACCATCAACCTTGGAATAGATGTCACATCAAGTTCTGAAAGAACTTTCTCCACAGCTTCTATTTGCAGCTCTGCCAAGGGATGGCTAACCAAGACAGAAATACATTGTAAAAAGCTAATGATCCACTTATTCAAGTTAGTACTCATTTAATAACCATACCTAATATCCACAACATGCACCAGAAGTGAAGACTCTGAAATTTCTTCCAGTGTAGCCCTAAAAGCAGCAACCTAGCGCAAACAGGCAACATCAAATTAAATGAAGCAACACAATTTTTAGAATACGGAATGGAGCAAGGTCTACACCACAACAAGATAGATAAAAGATAATCACAAAATAAGAACATGGAAGATCCAATTTACTCACTAGTGTTGTAGGTAACTTTTGAATGAAGCCGACAGTGTCTGTCAGAAGAAATTCCTTCCCATTTTTCATCTGCATCAGATATCAAAAATCAATTTATGAATCAAAAGGGATCAATTATCAGTTGTCACAGCATTCATAGTCCACAGATTCATATATGCTATTTCTAAGGGAAAGGGCTTCAGAGCTAGATCAAATAATAATCACTCAGCTACAGCAAGGAGCATGCAAAAATTGCAAGGCTTTTTCTAACAACATTAACCTGTACTCTTCTCGTGGTAGGGTCAAGGGTTGCAAATAACTTGTCCTCAGCAAGAACTGTTGCGCCTGTCAGTTGATTTAGTAATGTACTCTTTCCAGCATTTGTGTACCCAACCTACATGATGAAGCTGGCATGATAAACTGTACCATTATAGAGTCTCTGTGCCATAGGATGAATTACTCACCAAAGATACAACAGGAACAGGAAGAGAAGTACGCCGGCTTCTGTATTGCTTTCGATGTTTTCGAACTGAGTCAAGCTCTTTCTTAAGGACACCAATCTACCAATCAAACAAGACAAGTCTCAATACTCAAAGGAAAAGGAAAATTAATTGAATAAAAATGCATGCCATGCATGAGAGTAACACTTTGACAGGGACTGCCATAGCTTATCCTCTTTCATTAGCTTGATATAGTAAAAAAAGTACTCCAAAGCAGCTGCATGCAACTAGGGAAAAATTGTCCAACTATGAAATAGGAGAAGCCAGTGAATGTAACAGTCAAGAAGGATAATCAAAGGCAACAAGTGTAGAAAAGATCCCGCTGTATGGAGTCTGGGGAATGACCTTGACCCTTTCCCAAACCGTACATCATTAGGATAGGAGATTAAAAGATGGTAAAAATCCTACTATATACAACTAAGAAAAGAAAAAGGAAAGAATTGTTTCTTGTACATAAATTACTCAAAAATTAAAATCCTTGAACAAAAACATAAACATGGACTCTGAAAGCAAGGCGGCTTACTTGAGTTCGCAATATTCTCTTGTCAACTTCTATCTGTTTCTCACCCATACCTTTCACTTTCCCTCCAGATTGTCGCTCAAGATGAGTCCACATTCTTGTGAGCCGTGGCAACTGGTATTCCATTTGTGCTAATGATACCTAAACAACTTAACCTATTAAACCCAAAGATGCATCGTCTTGCTCAGTAAATAATTCTAACAGTGATGAGAAGTAACCTGCAAAGCAGCTTCACGGGTTGCAGCACGTTGGTTGAAGATATCCAGAATGAGGGCAGTGCGATCACACACTCTGACATCTAAGCCAAAAAGCTTCTCCAGATTGCGCAACTGCCTATATTAATCATTAAACATGGAAAAAAAGAAAGCTATAAGACATGAAATGTTGCAGTTCTTTCAATTTACTGACACAGCTAATGAAATGGAAAGTAAAATAAATATAAATTTATTTATTTAAGAACAATTCCCCCCACCCCTCTTCCCTGAATATGTAGACTAATCTTCATCATTCTGTGCAACAATTATCCCACTTCACATGGTGTATAAAATACTCGCAATAACTAGTGAAGCAGCAAAGCTATAAAACTAAAACCATGCAGAAAGCAACACTTATACGGTCCCAATAACAATCATATTTTGGAAACTCAAATGATTAGGGAGTACCAGGAATTCAATACCACAAACAATGCTATAAAACTAAAGTAGTAAGAAACAACCCTGGTGAAAGTTCATCATCAAATATTACTGTCTCAACTCCAAATGCTTGAATTGCACTCCTTATTTCTGCAACTTTCCCTGATCCTATATATGTTCGCGGGTTTGGGTTGGAAAGTCTGCACCATTTACCAGTGAATCCAATAAAATTTCACAATAAGCAATGAATTTGAAGCTCCAAAATAGTTTTCTAGAAGCCTCTACCAGCATTACACATCATTGCTACTCACTTCTGATGGGTGGAGCCAACAACAATCAGCCCAGCAGTGTCAGCTAGCTGGGCAAGTTCGGCCAGTGAATCCTCTATATCAAATAAAGCATCCGTGTCCCCTTTGCAAGCAACACCAACCAAGTATGCTTTTTCTTGAAGAACCTGAAGCTCCACCAACAATCCAAATAGTTTCTCAGTTTCAAGAAAAAACAAAGCATTCGTATCTATTTTTAACATGATGAACCTGCAAACTATTCCTCATCCAATAAATAAAACAATGTGGCATTATCAAACTGGAGAATTAATCCCATGTTAAAAGAGCCTTAGAAATCCCAACATTCAAGTCTAATGTGGTAACCATGCAGATACCATCCCAATATTTGCCTTCGGTTCAAACACAACTGGGCCAGATTTTCTACTGGAAATATATATAAGGAAATGAAAAAAATCACTAAAAATCGTTTTTTTCCCAAATAGGAATCGGAATAGGATAACCAAAAAAAAAAGAGGAAAAGCCCAGGATTCGTTACCTCTTTTCCGTTTCTAAGAGTGTATTTATCATCAAAATCTTCATTCTCAACTTCTTCTTTTCTCTCGATTCTTTTGGTCTGCGTTTCCTGTATTTCTTCCTCCACAGAAACCGGGACTCCATTATCAACAATATTATGCTCTACATCTTCCGTTTTTTCGTCAGTCTCAATAAGGGCTTGGTTCCGAAGTGAAACAGTTTCATCGGGAGAAAGAATTCCAATTTCTTCCCGGAGAGCCCTAAAAAATCTGTGCTTTTTACAAGAACTGAAATTTACGTGCTCCGGTAAGGTAAACTGAAGAGGGTGATAACGGGTCCTAATCATCCATCGGCAATCAGCACTCAAATTCGGAATTGAATGTTTGGAGATTGAGCTGAAGCATAAGGCCATCTTCAAGATTTTGATTCTTGTCGAAAATCTACTGATCCAGAAGCTAGGAAATAGCAGGCCTGCAGGGACAAAGCTTGCTAATCATTTCTAGATATGGTGAGTGGAGACGGAGGCGTGATATTTTAAAGACTACATCTTGCGCTTTATGAGAGGAACTTAAAAGCGTGAGGCCAGTGAGGGTGTAGTATCTTGTGCTTCTAATTTGCCTATAAAAATGTAATCTTTACAAGTCATTGATATATCTTGTACTTCTAATACTATGAAGATTAAGGTTTGAATTGATTTTTCAAAAATGTAATCTTTACAAGTCATTGATATATCTTGTGCTTCTGATACTAGGAATATTAATGTTTGAATTAATTTTCCAAAAATGTAATCTTTACAAGTCATTGGTATATTTTGTGCTTCTAATACTAGGAAGATTAAGGTTCGAATTGATTTTCCAAAAATGTAATCTTTACAAGTCATTGATATGTGTAGAGGGCTAACAGTAATAAACAGAGTACTATAGATAAACAAGATTTTGAGAATTATTGACAAAAAAACAGGAAAAGCACATATAATTCATTCATATGCTTATAATCTAAGGATCTGACAGAGAAAATTAATTTCGACGAATTCTGGGAAAGCAAGCAACATTTCTATATTGCAAATGAGCTGAATATTACAATGTCCTCCCAACAATCGAACAACTGAGCTGAATATTGATTTAAAATCACCGAATGTCCTCCCAACAATAGAACAACTGAGCTGAATATTGCAATGTTTGATTGGTTATAGTTCCACAGTTGGAGCTTCCTGGGAAAAATTATGTCTTTATGTTGATGTTATTAAGAGGCCTGGTGAAAAGATCAAGCTTTATATGAGTGATTGTTTTGGCTGACAAAAAAAGGATTCCCAAAGATGATATTTTTGGCCCCTCTTCCCAGATTTAGTCCTCTGCAGAATCTGCAAAACCTTCTCGAGTGAGGGATGGATTTGATTCAACAGAAGAAGACCCAGCAAATTCCTCCTTGTACATTTCTTCAATCATGGGCTTCCACAGCCGAACTCGAGCATTTATGAACCAATTTGAAACCTGGAAAAAAAAAAAGAAAAAGTTTAAACCTTATATCATGAACATGCATGGCAGCAGAGAAAAATATTGGGTTTTTTCTGAAGAATTACTTGATTCTTCGAGAGCCCCGTTTGTGAAGATAATGTCAGCTTTTCAGAATCATTCGGGTACCTGGTAAACAACCCTTTAGCATCAGAGTAGAAACAAGATAACTGGAAATTATGAGCAGGGTGAGAATGAAGATAAACACATACGGATGTAGAAAATGTTCAAAAAGCCAGGCCCGAAGAATCGCCACAGAAGTTTCAGGCAGTCCTCTGATTGGCCTCCATGCCTGTCTTGAGCTTTGGATCAAACTGAGCTGCTGAAGGGAGATCCTGTTGTTTTGCCTACTTTCTTGATCAAATAAGCTCAGTTGTGCTATCCCCGAGCTGATTCTTGGCATATCTTGCGCTATTTTCCGCTTAATCACATAAATTTGGGACAGAATCGCCTCTCTTAAGCTGCAAAAATGCCTCGACATTGCTTGGAGCGCAAGAGCAGTGTACGATTTTCCAGCCCCTAAACCAGCAACCATCTCAAATGATGAGACTAATTCATCCATATGATTGTAGTATTGCTCATATCTTCTTTCTGCCTGCAAATTAATCAGCATAAATCAACAAGAAATTAGTATATGAACTGCTAAAATCACCAGCAACAATGTACATATATATATATTGAGATCACAAAACCTCTTCTAGCAAGACGATCAGCTTCAAAAGCTTAGCATGCAGTTCGTGTTTCTCTGTGAAGAACTCATTGTTAATCAACTCCATGTTTAATTCAGAACGAAGCTTTAAAGATCCCTTTTTGCTGATGCGGGATAATCTTTTCCCATATTTCTCATTGCTCAAATCAATGGCCTTGCTTCCAACCTTAACCACTTCATCCAGGAGCCACTGAGCAGGTTTCAGATACTTGGAATTGGTAATGGAAACTGCAGCGATGGCTTCAGTCCCATAAGAAGTGAAAGATGAAGATGAAGCAAAAAGGTTGTTGCCACCAAAAGAGTAGTGTTCTTTGTCTCCAGGAACCATGTATCCAGAACTGATCAGAGCTGAATGCAATGTTCTTTGTCTTTCGGTTGCCGCCGCAGCCGCCGCCGGGGAAACAAGAGTGCAGTTTCCTAGAGACAGAGAGAGCCTCTGGGCATGGAAATTAGCCTCATTTGATGCGCCAAGAAGATCCATCAAGTGTCTAGTATTAACATGATGAGATTGATCTGGAACTTGAGGAGCAGCCTGGAGAATATCAATGGACCTCACTGGGATCCTTTCTCCAAAAGACTGAAGATGTGGTGGCATGGGACCAAGTGAAGAATCATATGCTATCCCACCATTAATCTCATTTGCTGCATAGCCATCAAAATGCTGCTCATTTCCAAACTGAGAGCTTGGGATGATGAACTGGTGCATTTTACTTGTATTGGGATTTGGATTTGATGCAGAGTCCTGAGAAACCATAGCTAAAAAACACTTCCTAACTAGGAGATACTATTATGCGATCAAACAACCTTGCTTCTGACAGCTTTATTCAAAGAACAGTTTTGAAGTTGTACAAAGAAAAGATCTTGTGTTTTACAGTTAACAACTGAATATTTCTATAGCATAGAGAACTTCTTGATTTCCAGAGAACATAATGCATCCCGCCGAAAGTGTTTTGAAGTACTTCTGTAAAACAACATTGTACTATATAGAAGGTAGCAATTTAAAAACAAGGAGAGATTTTTGAGGTACTAGGAAGAAAGGACAACTATTCAAGAACAATAATGCAAGTACCTCCTTAACTAAACCTTAGCAAAATGTGTTCTTGGATAGAAGATGGGACAAGAAGAAGATGAACACAACACAGTAAGCTTGGACTTTGGAAGATTATAAAATGGAGTCATAAATATTATGAATTTCAGATAAGAAGTCATTTACATTGTCAGATGAGCAAACTAAAGAGGGTTTTAATTAGGAGAAGAGTTTTGACTATACACCACTTTGAATGTGACAATAGTTCCATTCAAGAAGAAGAGCAAAGATTCCAGGCCTGCTGCTGCTGCTGCATGATGCATCTTCCTCTTTGTGTGTATTTTATGTAATGTGTGGATCAGCTGAAGCGATTGTGAAGCTAGAAGGGGCAGATAGGGTCTGCAAGTGAAAATGCTGAAGAGGACAGGAAAAATATGGTCCCCTCATTCAATCCCTGACAGGAAAAAAAAAAGAGCAGCAGGAGCAGCAGCTAAAGAAGAAAATCAGGCTATACAACAGCTTTAATGCTTACTGTTGCATTTCTTTGGAAGACTCAAAAAAGCAAGCAGGTTCAGCTCAAAATTCAACCTCTCTCTTGTCTTTCTGAAAAACCATTTTTTATAAAGTTGTCTTTCTGAATTGGAATCAGAACAAAAAAAGAGAGGTAAAAAAGCAGTCTGTCTTTTGCACACTCTCAGTTTTAAGATTGTCTGATAGTGAATCTGGGAACCATATGGGAATATCTAACCTTTTCTTTTGTTATCTATTGTAATTTGTAAGTAGTACTCATGCATAAAGATGTTGAAAGGACACTGCCACCACCACCCTTTCCTTTCCCTCATCACAATCTTCCAAGGGGAAATGTGCACACAAAAAAGAACTGATTTTTGTGTAGTTTTTACATATCAAAATGGCTTCCATTCTTGATGGTTTTTTGGACCCTTTCTTCTTTTGGGGAGCTTTTGATTTGCCCCTCCATTTTTCTTCCTTCTTTGAGGCCCCCTAAGGCAGCTTGATTCTATAGATTCCATTAGATTTTGGGAAGTAATCATATACCCTATTTCATAAAATGTGAAATATATTGACTCTGATTTTCAGGCCCACCTTGCTGATTAAAGTATCTGTACCATCTGAACATCTAGTAAAAGATAGTACAGTGTCCAGCCAAAGAGAAACTTAGGCTTGCCTCCTGGTTCTCTAACTCTCATCATCTGCAAGACTTAACTTTTTTGTTGTTTTTTCAGCCAATTAAATCAAGAAACTAGCCACAAAATGGCCCAACTGAACTTTTCTTCCCCTCATTTGGTTAGCCTTGTTTTTAAGTACTGAAAGAATCTTGTTCTTGAAAAATTGAGAGCTCAAATACACATTGATGATCCCATGTTTTTGATGTTGATTACTAATGGATTATTCATTATTCTTCTTGTCTGCCTAACACTCAAAGTATAAACACCTTTCACTGGATCTCTAAAGAAGAAAAATGGTGTTTCTGAATTTCAACATGGAAAAAATGCAACATCTTCCAATGATGAACTTTAATATCTTTCTGAGGTTTATTGGTCCATAGAATACACCAGAAAATGTATGTATTTTGCTTTACAAATGATCTAATTTTTCCATCATATTCTTTTCTATGACATATTTACATGTTTGGGAATCCATTTCATGAATGACAGACTCCAGGGATCCTGGAAATGCTGTAAAACTAGCCAAGGGCTATTTCTTCACACACAAAAATCTACATGGTTTTATTCTCCAAGGAGCTATTTAAGCTAGATTCAGCACTGACAAAAACAGCCAGGAGAGACCCAATCTGTCACAGAACAAAATCAGATAGTAAATGAGGGCTGGAAAATCTTTCCTGTTGGTTTATGGCATCTAGACAGTAATAATCTGCTTTGTCAATGCCTGCAGATGAAGCAGCTTCATCCATTCCTGAATTGGCTGCGCCAGATATCCTTATGGATTCCTTCACAGGATGCTGTAATCCAAGTGCAAGTGAGACTTGATTGCCTACTGAACCAGCCAACATGGAGAAAGTGTATGAATTACCAGCAGAAGTAACACTCCGACCACCTCCCGTCTGCGTAGATTTCATCATCTCACCATTATTGTGATCAACCATGGCACCTATTTCCTCTCTACGCGACGTATTGATATCAGAATCCATCTTATCCTCTTCAAAAGAGCCGCTCTTGAGTCCTAATCTAGCTGTATAGCCATCTACTTTGAGATGATTTGAATTGTAATCAATCCTCAATTCTTTAGACTGGCCCAAATGGCCAACAACATCAGTACCAGAAGATATCAGGCCTTCGTGAGGCTCTTCACCTGTATCCTCAGATTCTGACTTCAATCTGCCTGTTGTTGCTTGTGCATGTTCTGGTGAAGATTTCAAATCAGCTTCCATGTCAGCGAATTCGTCTTTGTACATCTCCTCAATCATTGGTTTCCACAGTCGCACGCGTGCATTAATAAACCAGTTTGCCACCTATCCAATATATACAATGAGAATAAACTACAAACAGGCATAGTAACAATCAAAAATGTTATGCTCTCAGCTGTTGCATCAGTAACAAATGAACGAAAGTAGTAAATCTGAACACAGAAAAGGATTCATGCTGTTTCCAATGTTATACCTGGCCCCTGGTCAAGCCTGTCTGTCTTGCTAGCATGATTTTCTCAGAATCCTTTGGGTAACTGATCAAATAAGATGAGATTAAAACCGATTCCAACTCTTGATTATAATGTGGCGCATAATATGAAATGGGATGGTGAGATTTAACTTACGGATGAAGAAAATGTTCGAAAAGCCAGGCGCGAAGAACAGAAACAGCAGTTTCAGGCAAGCCTCTTTGAGGCCTCCAAGGTTGTCTCATCACTCCAAACTGCAGAAGTGCCCTTTGCTGCCTCAGTTGCTGATCCACATAGCGAAGACGAGATAATCCCACAACTTGATTATTGGTGGCTGTAGCTTCCTCTCCTAAGCTCTGCTGCACGGCTTGAATCTGGCTCTTGATTGCATCGCGCAAGCAGCGAAACTGGCGAGAGATTGTCTGACGAGCAAGTGCTGTATAGGATTTGCCAGCTCCACATCCTGCCACGATTTCGAATGAGGATACTACTACTTGCATCTGCTGGCAATACTGTTTATATCTCCTATCCACCTGGAAAAAGTATTTGATCACAGGGAAATCTTCAGGCAAGTTCTCAGAATGAGCAGTTAAATTGAACACAAACATCATAATCAGCTGCCCTGGATTCTTACTAATACTAGAATCCACAAAATATAGACAATTTTATGGAGGGTTCATCAACTTAAATTGAAAAAAACAGAATGATCATCCAACCTGTTCCAAGTATACATCTTATTTAGACAGGAACTGAATAGAAATCACTTGGATTGTTTCCCAGAAAACACAAGTTCAAGAACAAACTGAATATAGTACTGCAGAACCTCATAACATGATAGACTACTTCAAGAAGAAAGAATTTTGAAGGCCATACCTCCTCCAACATAGATAATAGCTTTGTCACTTTATTCTGTAGATCATTTCGCTCGGCAGGCGAAAGCTCATCTGATTTCAACTTGGTGTCTTCTGAGACACAATGACCAGCAGCAGATTGGAAGTCCTGGTTTTTATCTGATTGTTTAAGGGCATGTATATTAGCTACTTCATCAAGCAACTCCTGAGCAGCCTTGAGATATTTGGAGTTATAAATAGCTCCTGAAATCACAGTTTCTTCATGTATCTTTAGATCTCTAGACATCTCTTTCGGGTAAATCGAAGACTGATGGCTGTAAAATGCTCCTACCTTACTGTTTGTTGGTCCAGCTAAATCAAATGACAAGTATTCAGCTGTTTTAAGCTCACTGCTTTGAGAAATATTATCCCTAGTGTGATCAACATGGGAACTTAACATAGAAGATAGGCCTGAATTTGTATACTGATTCTGATAAGAAGGCACCTCCTGGTTTCCTAGGCTCAGAGATAATCCTTGATGCTGAAGATTCTGATCAGCATTTTGAAAATGAATCAGTTTTCTTGTGAAATCTTGGTGATCAACCACTACAGCATTGCTGTCTGAGTAATTGGGAGCAAAGTTAAGCTGTCCAGTAATTGGTTGCATGATGACAGGGTTACCATGGGGAGCAATAAACAGCATCTCTTCTCTGCTTTCAACAGATTGGCCTTCAGCACAATCATGTGCTGCTGCTGGCATGGAAGTTCCAGAAAATAACTCAGGATTTGATGATCCAGCAGAAGTTGTGTTCAGATATATCATGTTTTCAGGAAGATCTGAGGACTGATAAGAATTAAGCTTTGAATTCAGCAAATATTGAGTCTGTAGGACATCTTGTTGACTGGTTAAATTTGAAAAATAAGAAGACATCCTGGATCCTTGATCCTGTTCTTGAGCTTCTTCCAAAGAAGCTTCTTGTATCCAATTTCAACAGCTCCTGATGATAAACATGTCATAAACCAGTGCTTTCGCTTCCCCTTCGGCTCCCGATAGACAGCCTAAACCCTTTGGGAGCTGCAAATACAATATGAACAAGAACCATTAAATGAACACTTGAAAATTTTGTAAGTCAACTTTCATCATCTTTCTTTTTGTTTCTTGCATCTCTGACTTCTATCAAAAGTTGATTCCGAATTCTAACTGATATCAAACTATCAAGAACCATCAAGCTCTCAGCATATCAAAAACATAAGAATTATGATTATTCTGTGTCATAGAAATGAAAGCTGATGATTGCCCTTCTCAATTCAAAAAGCCTCAAAGGTGAGAGAACATAAGAGAGAACTTCAAGAAGCAACAAGTTCTGATATAGCTCAAAGTTCAAAAATTTGCAGCAAGAAGTAGCCAAAAGAGAAGAACTTTCTTGAACATCTGGTTATCTTTATTATGATCCAAGTCAGAAAGATATTGTTGTTTTCAATATGAATCCATATAATATGCTAAACCAAGAAACTATAACACCAGAAAGAAGTAAAAGGGAAGTCTGAGAATAGAATACCTGGAAGGAAAGCTCTCCTATGGTTGCCTTGCCCTCAATCAGGGGAGCAGAAACAAAGCAGAGAGTGATTGAGAAAATGAAAAACTAAGAACTCAATTGGTTCAAGAACCAGGTCTTCTTCATATGGAGACAAAAACTGATCCAAAGATCCTCAACACACCAACCCTCCTTATCATTAAACAATGACACCAACCATAGTTAAAAAAAGAATTCAACAAAGGGCCAATCACCATTGAACAGAAAGAAGGAATGAAAAGCTCCAAACTTGCATTCTAAAAATAAAGAATTACTATAATTTCCCTATGAATCATTCCACCTTTCTCACGTGGGGACAAAACAAGTACAATAACCAAACAAGACTTCTCAGCTAGAAGCTTCTGTTCCTTCTTTCTCATTGTCATTATTCATTTGATTGAGAAATATTTCCTCTCTTTTTCTTCTTTGCCCTTTTAAAGAACAGCACTTTTTTTTTTTTTTTTTTTTTTACATTTGACAACAAACATTAGGGGGAGTGGTTGTTTTGGGGCATTTGTCAATGGCGTGAGATATGGTTAGAGGGTTTTTTTTTTTTTTTTTTTGAAACCTTAACCACCAGTTGGTGGACCTAAACACTTAACTCTTACTTAAGTTTAAGCCTTCCAAGCCTCCAACCCGTTTGTTGAAATGATTGTATTAATCAAATTTTCTTTTCTGTTTCATTAAAAATAAGCCATCATCAACTACTGCCCCTCCCAACAGCCCCCAAACCCAACTCATGTAATCATAAAAATCCTATCTTTTTGACCATCCCTTCAACCTTTTAATGGCCAACAAACGAAAAACTATGCATACTCCCTGTGTTACAAACGTTAGAAATGTTTAGTATTATGGTAAAGGGGTTTAAAAAATTGTGGTTCTTGAATCTTCAATAAGGGATTAGGAATTTTAAACTTACGGGATTTCTGCTTAGAAAAACAAATAACAAGTACAAGCCCCCCAACCCACCTCATATAATCATAAAAATCCAATCTTTTGACCATCCCTTCAACCTTTTAATGGCCAAGATACGAAAAACTATACATACTTTCTGTGTTACAAACGCAGGAAATGTTTAGTATTATGGTGAACGGGTTAAAAAATTGTGATTCTTGAATCTTCAAGAGGGGATTAAGAAGTTTAAACTTGCGAGATTCCGGCTTAGAAAACAAATAATAAGTACATTAGCTGGACATAGGACGAACGGTTAGGTGAAGATGACAAACTCACACGTCTTCGAACTTGACACTTGTTTGCCAAAATTATATACGAACAAGAAGTGTTTAAAAACCCCTTTTATTAATCCGCTAATTAACCATCATATTGATTATCTTGTATCAAAAAGTTAATATTTTTTCAAACGGGTTTTGATATTAAGTTTTTATTTTGTTGGGATTGTTTTTTCTTTTCTTAGTGCCGAATCTTACACGCATTGGCGGCTACTAGCAGGGGCGGTATCGTAAGCGGAAGAAACGGCGGATAGAAAGAACGAACACATAAATTCTTGGATGCGCTATCGATACATCTATTCTAATCGCAGAGCCCACAAAGAAATTCCTCTTGTTTTTTTATTCTTTCGATCAGTACCACAGAAGACATTCTGGTCCACTTCATAGTACACGTATTCGATTCCGGCGTTTTCCAATCCGACAATTTTTTACCTACTTCGTCTCTGTCCGGCTCTATTTTTTTCCTACTTTTTTACCATTGCCCACTTCCATCAAGAACTTGCCATTCTGATTTGTTACCTTGAAACTGTCGATTAGGAATGGAACCCTCTTGTTATTATTATTATTAAATTGTAGTTACAGCAGTTCTTGATTTAACTTTTAAGCAACGCCTGATACTAAACGTAGGAAATGGTAAACGTTCTCTGTGTAAAAACCCTTACTGGAGGACTGATATTCGTTCCTTCTTGGCAAGTTGGCCATACAAAAGTATCTGTGACTGTGATTCTGGGAAATAAAAACAGGAACTTCATAATCTAAGTATGTCAAAGATTCAATTTTTTTTCTTCTTTTTGGCAGAGAAAGTTGGCTATAATCTTAGATTGGAAACAATATGGGCTAACTGGGCAACCTACAGCTTGGAAATTCGGTTCGCAACAACCTAATTTACTCAATCAGCATATAATACAATACTCTATAGAAGAATATAGATGCTTGTTTAAAAGAAAAGGGACAAAAGAACGACGAACCTATAGGCCTGATTTTCCTTCAAGAACTGTGACAAACACTGTTAAGTTAACCACCATTTGACAGAAGAAGCAAATCTTGATCATGGCTAACTGGGCATTTTTCAGATTTCCTGGTGGTGATTGTGATAGGGGGACGCCTGATTCCCAGGAGAAATATCTCCAGCAAAATTGACTCTGTACCGTCTCCATCGCCGGGATTCTTAGCTTTTACTTCATCTGCATGTTGAAGCAGCATCTGGAAGTTATTACCAAGTCAACAAGAAGAAGAATAAAGCATTACCTGGCTCTCATTTAGATGGATCCTCAAAGCTAATAACTTTATTAATGGGTCCAGAAAAGACCGTAAACAAACATATGTTCATAAGCAAATGGAAGAAGATGCTTGCATTCTTGAGGCTGACGCGTTATTCGTATCACTCAGTCCTCTGATTCAAGTTGCTTGCCAAATTTCCTCAGTGCGATCGAATATATTGCTTTTCTTCTCACAGACGTACCTGCAGCCACGAATTTGACCGCCTGCAAATACTCCAAAGATAGTATTCGTTACAGGCTTAGCGATTCGCAATCAGCAGTACTAATGGAAAAACTTTTGAGTTCGGATTACGACTACATGAATAATCAAAACACTAGCACACAGTAATTTCACTGGATCTTTAATGTAACTTTGGTTCATCAGTGGAATATACTGAAAAACAACATTCGATGAGTTTGGCAAGTATCAAAGGATGGTACTGTCAAGCAGAATACTCACATCTACTTGCCAAATAATGATTCTCAATCAACATCATATAAATCAGATACAATATTCTTGATTAAAAGGAAGGACCAACATATCATGTACTAAGAGGTAACAATATTCATTTTTTCCCAGTCAATAAATTTCAGTTTCTGCAGTTTCTGAAGCCCAAATTTCTTAGAATATTAAAGAAATGTACAGAATGATTTGGAGGTAATATATGTCAATAACTTAACAGAGCTACCAGCACTAGAATACCTCAAAATCTTTTCATCTTAAGCTAGAAGGGTTTGTTGTGAAAATAAAAAGTTAAAACTAGGAGACATACCATGGACTATCAGATGAGACAACCCATTCCTAATCCAAAAAGATTATCAATTTGAGCAATTCAGTTCATAATTTTTACCATGATAAAGCAAGTTATGGTATCAATATTACATATAAAGCATTTCACTGTTTTCGCTCTTGACGCATTTAAAAAAAATAAGTAATCACATTGACAAGAAAGATACCTCTGAAAGACTATATCCTTTGGAAATCATTTCTCCTAAATCCTTCTCCAGCTGGGATTCTGTGGGAGCTTCCTCCACACAAGTTGCCTTCCCTTCAACTAAAAATGTAATTTCTCCCTTCGGCTGGTTTTCTGAGAATGCTTGCTTGGCTTCCTCAATAGTACCTCGCCAGAACTAGAGAATATGATCAAAAGATACTTCAAAAATAGGAAGGATAATAGTAAATGGCAGTAGCACATTGATCTTAGATCAAATTCAATACATTACTCAATGCAACTTGACTATGGTATATTTTTAAGGTTGTCATAGGTGGCCGGCACTCCTGCTTAGCCGAATGTTAACAGGGGTTCAACCTCATTTAATTGTTCACGTCCCATCAAAAACAGAAAAAGGAGTGCAGCTTTGATGGTAATTTAACAGGGTAAACAGACGATCTAAACAAAAACTTTTACTAAGTATGAAATGTATGACAAAATTTAGAGTAATCTACCTCTTCGTGTACTTTGGTCATCTCACGTGCCATAACACATCGCCTATAAGAACCATGAATACACTGTTATGATTTTAGATCTAAAGGTTTCTCTCTCTCAGTTATCTTTCTTCTTCACATCTATAATTAGTAAATTAAAACACGAAATAGTGAAGTAAAATATTGACCTTGAGGAGCCAAAGATACAAGAAATTTCCTCAAGAAACGGAGCAAGCTTGTGAGGAGGAACATAAAAAATCTGAGTTGCTGCTTCAGCTGCTGAAACCATCAGTCTCTCCTTTCTAGAACCAGCATGTTTAGGGAGAAAACCAACTGCATCAGGGCATAAAACTAGGCATTAGATCAGCATTACAAGGACAACCCTGATTCAAATAATTCAAGCATTGCTTACCGGCAACTTACCAAATGTGAACTCATTTGTAGGTAAGCCTGATGCAGAAAGAGCAGTTACTAAAGCTGAAGGCCCAGGAATAGGAACAACACTGATTCCTTTACTTATGCACAACATTGCCTGCATCATATTACTGAATATTGTTACTCAAAAACAGCATGTCAGTACTATTTGCTATATCCCTCTTCGCTGTAAACAAATGTGCATTCTAGGAAAGTTCGCCTCCTTGAAATGACCATAACAGACAGGCTCACAATTACCCTTTCTGAAGTCACAGAGACAAAACATGCTTTAACTGATGCAAAAAGTAGGGAAGAAACTCAAGCTAATAGCACTGTACTAACCAACTCGGTTCCGGGATCACTGATGCCAGGTGTCCCAGCATCACTTATTAACGCCACGATTTCTCCACTTTTCAATCTCTTCAAAACTAGTTGTTCCCTTTGAGATTCATTGAACTTGTGATAACTCAGCTGAAAATCTAAACAACTCAAATCAGTGATTTCTTTATAAGTATCACACAATGTTAGAAGTATCATCTACCTGAGAAACTAGGAAATACATACCAGCGGAGTATTGATAGAGTAATATTGAAGCAACTTCCCAGAATGCCTTGTATCTTCGGAGAGTATTACATTAGCTGATTTCAAGACTCTAAGGGCTCTGCTTTTCATCAATTCAACAAAAATAAACCCATAGAAAGAAAAAATCTATATCAATTCCCTTGAATTTTGTAACTCTATTCCTAACAAGGATCCATTGATACTCACCGTAAAGTTATATCTTCAAGATTGCCTATAGGGGTTCCAACAAGATATAAGCCTGGTTTCAGAGGACCCTAAAACAGATTCCAAAGGAAAAAATAAAGGCATAGTTGAACCAGTACTTCCTGATTAAGCCCAAGTGGCTGGAAGTTTCCCTAAAGAATCCATTTTTATTTCTTTTGAGCCCAAGTGTTTTTGTTCTTCTAGTTGCATTCAATCTTCATGAGAAACGAATACTGAAAAGAAGTAAAGAATTACAAAGTTTGATAAGAGGATAGAGACTTTACTTGTTTAGAAGGCAGAGTTAGGGAGGGTTCTGAGACTTCTGAACTGAATGAAGAGTAGGGGACGGCAGCAAGACTAAGAAACGGAGAATAAAGAACCCTTTTCCCACAAGACATTATGGAGAATGAACTGAGGAAGGATGGGGTGGAGAACACAGCCATGGAAGAATATCGCCATTGCAACAGTGAGGATGGAACCACTGAATTAGAAGAAAAGCTTCTCAACAACATTTGCTGCTCCGCCAGGCCACGTTGCCTCTTTTCGAACTGTTTTAGTAGATGAAATTTTCCTTACAGTCAAGTGGAGAAAACAAAAATCTGAAGCTGATTCCTGAAATTCGAGCACGAAGCAATGGCGATGGCGAAGAATGAGAATCAAGACGAGATGGATCACGAATGGGCCTTACTTGGAATATAAGCTCGGCTTCAGTCAAATATTGCCCTCCAGAAAGAGCCCAAAGGGCTAAATTTGGGCTATTTTCTATAAAAAAATTTGGGCCTAATTGTGCAGTTAAATCCAAAAAAGCAATAAGTAGTTCACTCTAGGCCGGCCGAGTTTGGGAGCAAACTTATATGTTTTTGGGATTGTTTTGACTCAATATCTAAATTAAAAATAAATAAATAAATAAATAACGGGGCGTCGAAAAGAAAGCACGGACTAGCCACATGCCGAGAAAATTGCACACATGGTTCTGGCCGGTGACACCGATATTCTGTACTAATATATTTTTCCCAAGTCACGCCCAAATCTTTGAACTAGTAAGAGTGAATAATCCATGACAATTAACTATAAATTCTCCGTGACTGAGAATATTCTTAATATTTTTTAAATAAATAATAATATAGTGATTTTGTCCTATCCATTATACATATTAATAATATTTTATTAGAAATTTATAAGAGTGGAGTAAGAAATATTTTTGTAAACTCCTTCAAAGTTTCACTTAGCTATACATATTATTTGGACGAAACGTTATTAAATTTTTAAGAAATAATAAACGGTTTTATCAATATACGCGGTTTTTAAATCTAAAGTGACAAATGAGTCGATTTTTTCAATTTTTTTTTTCAAAAATATATACAACAAAACTACATTTAGGGCTAATTGGTTAAGAGGAATAGTAATAGATCAATGAGTTTGATTCTAATTTTTTTTAAAAAAAAAAATATTGCTTGGTTGCAATAATAAGAATGAGAATATTGACTTGATTCCTTTAAACTGGGGAGTGATTCATTCCTGGACAATTTGGTGGGTTTGACAATTGTATTGTTCGTATTTCTTTCCGTTGCTCTTTTACCTTCTCACCCTTCTTCTGTGTTTCTCACCTTTCTCCATTTTTCTGATTTCTCTCTCATCACAAGCCATCGAATCGTTCTCCTCCTGGTTGAGACCAGCAACAGCACTCCGCCACCTAAACCAATAGATCCATCCCATGTTCAGATTTAGTAACGACGGAGGAAGAAGACCCAGCAGAAGCAAATTCAGCCTTATATTTTTCTTTGCGTTGATTTAATGCTTCTCCTTCTGATCATAGAACGATGTTGGGTGAGAATCTTTACCCACTGGTAGAGCAGTGGGAGCCTGAGACAGTTGCTAAAATAACTGGAATGATATTGGAGATGGATCAGATAGAGGTTCTACACTTACTGGAGTCGCCGGAACCCTAAAATCGAAGGTTGCTGAGGCCATAGAAGTCCTAAGGAATGTTTTTCAGCAACAGCAATGAAGCAATCCAGCATATCAATTGGCGGCTTTGAGCTTGAATGATGGTCTAGTTTCCTAATATCATTTGTACTTACGGGTTCTTTTTTTCCTTGTGCATTTTGGATTTGAAACTTGATCAAGTTCTTTGTAGTGAGTAATGGATTGCGCTTGGCTTTTCAAAAAATAATAATAAATAAATAAATAAACCCACTTGGGAAAAAAGGGGAGAAGATGAAGAAGGAGATTTTGATTTGGGTTTGGGACTGTGTGAGGATGATGATGGAAGATGAGGGGATGAGATGGGTTTATGATGGTGGGAGGAGAAAAAAATGAAAGAAATTGGAGAAGAGAGGGTGATGTTTATGGCAGTTAAAAATGAGCGGTGGCAGTGGGAGGAGGAGGAAGAGAATGGGTGGATGAACAAGGGTCTTGAACTACGTTGCAAGTGAATGGAAGAACGGTGAAGATTAGATGGAGAAATGTCATTTCACAAACTAACCAAACACCTAACAACAATTTTTATTATAACTCAATAATCTATTGTCATTTCATATTATAATCACATTCATACCGATTTCGATTCCTACACTCGAACCAAGCAGGTGCTTCGTATGATTCTCCTATTATATGGACAAAAAGTTAAGCACAAATTAACCAACTCAAGAATCAATATAGCATATTGATCGAGCTGAATACAAAAATAGAAAGATCAAGCAATAATAAGTTTGAGAGCGACCTTAGTGAATAAATATGCAGTTGTAGCTGTCCGATGTGCCATGCACAAATTGAATAAACAGTACACAACAAAGGTCTTTACAAATTATACAGTTTAGTTATTTGTAAAATTACCGAACAATTATAGATATTATTGTGAATGACTAATTAAATGGTCTTTGTCTGCCCCATGACTATATATGAGGCCCTTTATTTTTATCTGCTATATACTTCATGATGTAGAACTTGAAGATCCAAGTGCCATTTCAATTTCATGCCCATAATGCCGTAATAATCAACCTAGATTTGGACTTAGATATTATTCCTTTTGCCGGGAAGCCTATTAATACAGCTTATATGAAAGCCTTTTTGTGGCAGAAAACAACCGATAAGATCATATTAAGTTCATATTCGGTCTATTAACTTTGACTTTTGATTACGATGTTATCAAATATTGAAAATAATCAATAATTAATAATAAGATCTGGCTCGTAAAATTTATATTACGTTATAATTTTGATTTTAATGTATTTAATTTAAAATGATTTTTATGAAGGCCGACCCAGTCCAGATTGACCTAATGTTAGTGAACAAGATTATATGTTGTATTTTAGAAAGAATCTCTTTACCTTTTTCATATTCTTTATCTAAGTGACTCTAATGAAAATTTAACAAATCAAGTATATATTTTTTATTTTCGTAACAAAATTTTTTACGTGAACAATTTCCTATTGATGTCATACGGGATGAGTACGAATCCTACTCTATAATGACCGGAATCTACCTCTCAAAATTTTTATTTATGAACGAGTTTTTGGAAGAATTAAAAAATATATATAATTCAGTCAAAATTTTATTTTATTTGTATTCAAATATTATCATTACAAAGCGAAAAAAAATCACTACAATATCTCTACTTCACTCCCGTTAATTATATATCACAATCATTGAAGAGAATATTGATCTAGTACTCTCAATTTTGAAGTTTATACATTTTCATTCCCCAAAAACAACGTTATTTTGGAGCATTCTTGAGCATTTAGGCACAAATCAAAAGCTAAATATATACCAGAGAATAATTTCCAAAAAGAAAAAAAAAAACTTAATTAAGATGGAATTTAGTTGAGTAGGGCCGTTGGATCTGAGCAGCCGTGAAGACTTGTGTGAGTGGATTGACAGTTTCTTTGTGACAGGCCAAAGCCTTGTTGTTTCCTCAGTCTTTCATCCGACAAATGAATCCAACGAAATATCTCAAATATTACACTTTTTCAGAGAACTCAGTATAAGCTTTTTCATTCCCAGTAAAAGCTGATCTGCTTTAAAAAGACAGGGATAGTTCGTATTCTGTACTCTCATCACCTCCTCCTTCGTACTTATCAACGGCCCTGTTTTAAGTTTTAACAGAAACCCTAAAAGATTATGTTTATGTGTCTTTATTTATCAAATTACGGGTGTAAATAAGAAATTCAGAAACCCTTTATCTCGTTGTGAAATAATTTCGAAGCGAAATTTTGATAAAAGTATAAAATGTAAGTTTCGTTTTGTCACTATCAATAATTATGATAACCAAAATGTTGATAAATTATCATATTACGTCCGTAAATAGAACATTTGCAAATTCTTTATCTCATTGAAAAAGAATTTTGAAATAAAATTTTGAGTACAAAATATAAGTTTGTTTTGTCACCGAAGTGTTGATAAATTGAAATTAGGGTACATATCTCAAATGAATCTCGAATTTGAGTTCCAAATTAGGGTACGGTAGATTTCATTTTATCACTATCAATAACTATGATAACCGAAATGTTTATATGTCGAAATTAAAGTACCATAGCTCTAATGAAGCACGAGTTTGACTTCACCATGATCTTTGTGGCGTTACACCTACTTAAAGTATTGTAGGTGGATTTAAGTAGCTGTCTTGTCTCCTTATTATAGTAAAAAAAAAAAAAAAATCCATCTAACTAATATTCCATTAATTGTTTCTGGAATATTGCACTAAAACAGGAGAAATGCATAATTGCATATGCCCTTGATCCGAAAGGTGGCCCGTAAATTGGGAGACATATGCCTTAATGATACCATGTGTCTCATAAGATTTTGTCTTCATAATACGAAGTTGACAAAAAGCTGTTAGTTAAGCTGGTAAGCATCATTATAGATTTCACAACAAATTTTTCAATATTATTATTGGTAGGCCAAATTAGGTATAATTCGTGATAAAACTACTTTAATAAAAACAATTTATTATTTTTGGTACGATAAAAAAACGTTTTCAACAATAATTCTACCATTTTTCTTGAGTATGATCCATGGAACTTGGATAAGTACTACATTAAATTAATGAGGAATGATTATCTATGATATAATTCTCTTCGAGTTTCTTCTGGGATCCCGCTGGCCACCAACCTAATAAAATCAAAATGGACAAGAACATGGTGATCATACGAGAAACATAATCGAACATATACTCTATAATGTGGTTGTGAGGCATAATCATGATGCTGTGTCGCTACAGTTTTTATGTATCTACCAATAATAAACTCATAATTGACGGTGAATCTTCACCTCACTGTGCCCAACCAAGAAGTTTAAAAAAAAAAAAAAAAAAAATCCTCATTTCTGAACTTTTTTTTTTTTTTTTTTGTATAAAGTGGGAGGCATAACATAATTTAAAAACCCTGTCCGAACTTTAAAAAACCCTTTCCGATTTCAAATTAAATAATATAACATAATTTAAAGTATCTTTATGGTAAATCTTCACCTCACTATGGTGTAAATCTTCTTACCTTATATCAAGAAATAAAAAATAAAAATGACCTCATTTCTGAACTACAAAATACCCTTTTAAAAGGATTCGTTTCAAGTTAAATAATATAACATAATTTAAAGTATCTCTCGTTATTGATGCTTCACGGCCGTCACGAAAACTCCTAGCATGTGAGGAGTAGGAATTTGCCAAACACTATCCTCTCTTTGGTGATTCCTTCATGTATATATATATATAGCAAAAAATCCATCTTTTCATTAGAAAATATAACTCTGGGGAGGAGCAACAAAGAATAAAATCTTTAGGAAGATATAGTTGTGAAAAATGGTGGAACTTGAAAAAAGGGGAATCGGCCTCTGATCGATCCGTATGGAGGAGTGAAACCAAAAGTAGGGTGGCTATTATATCTTGTGCTTCATCCTTTTTGTAGCGGCTCTCTATAAAGTAGTATAAAGTGGCCCTGTTGAGTAGGTCCATTTTCACAATATTATCAAACATAATATTCCTTGTTCTTGTTGCTTCACACTTCAAAAGCAACCATGGATGTAACAAACAATAAACAATCTTATAAACAATTTAGAACTAAAAATGGACACTTTGAAAAACATTTTACGTAAAAAAAAAAAAAAAAAAGGTAAAGATTACCGGTTTAAAACGTTAATTCAACTCCAAGGAGCTGAGAGGGGAGACAATATAAGATGAATGATGAAATGCCAAAGCCAAAAACAAAAGAAAGAGGAGCCCAGAAATTTGATTGGCTTTTATTTGTCAAAATAGGCGAACAATCACAAGAGAAGACATGCATGCATTGGTGGATTTTTTATGTTACGTAGCGCCCCAAAAGCTGCATTGCATTAGCTCCCTCAGGTCATATCATATCATATGCTACTACTACTACTAGAGAGTTTGTGGGTTGACCAAGGAATACTGGGTTGTGGGGGAGCTGTAAAGCCACAGTATCATCATCCCACCAGCTGTCTTATAGAAACAAGAATATCTTTTGTTGGACAAACAAAAAATACTTTAGTAGTAATCAGGAGCCAGCAGGCTAGTCAGCATCCTGGTTCTTGGTCTCCCTGGACCCTCAAAGGGTATCTATATTTTAACTCCCCAAGTTCCCAACCCTACATTAGAATTCTCTGTGTCACCTTTTAATTGTTACAAAATAAGGGAATTTAAACGTTTTTGTATATATATTCTAAGAGATAATTAGCTGCAAGATGAACTACTCATCTATATTACGATGTGACAGAAAAGTATCGCTTCTCGTTCTAACGTTGCAGACAAGACGGCTATGACGGTTTATCGAGATGTAATTCTTTTTCATTATAATTTACCATTTTTCCTTTCCTTCTAACTATTCACGCATGAAGATAGTCTTATATATGCTCGACTTCTGTTATGGTGCTATAGGTAGGAGTAAATTATGACAGGATCAATTATCCAGACAAATAATCCTCCTCCAAAAAGAATTGTGATATGCCCTCAGATGCCTATAGAGCGAAAGAGTTGGTGATCCCTAGGTTGTAGCATGTCCAGCCATTAATTCCTCGCGCTGCTACTGACATTCTTAGGACTCGATTACTTAAACGCGAAAATTTTTTTATTCAATAAATCCAAAAGAAGAATGGTGTGTCTGGCTTTTGAGATGATGAATAATTTGATGAACAAGGCCATTAATTGGTGCATGTTTTGTCACGATCAATATCTGTGATCCCATAATGAGGTAGATATATGGTTTGTTAATTGTAGGGGTGAGTGAGTCCCGCTAATCCAATGGGAACTTTTTAACACATCAATCTTTATCATAATCAAAGTACTGCAAGGAGATAAGCTGCTAAAAACATGTAATTTTATTTTACAAGGAGAACAATCAAGGCTATGTCCTATTCTATGGTCACAATTGTTGAATTTAGCCCTAATCAAGAAACTGTCTTAATTATCAGATTCGATCCTACTTTTGATCAGATTACATCCCAATTGGCTCCTCCATACGTAGTGCTAATCTACGGCGTCATTGTCCGTAGAGAACTTTTGTGATGTATCGTTCTTTTATGGTTTGATCATAATAAAAGATATTTTGAAAATTTTACCCAAACTAATTAAACACTCTAGATTTATGAACAAATTCATGTTTATATTATATGTGGTGATGCATGTGGTTCAATTGATCTAGGCTTTGTAGGTAGCCACAGGCACTAAAGATTAGTATAATTTTTGTTGTTGAGAGAGAGGGGGAAAGATGCGTACCAATTAACAACAAAAGATATGCGCAGATTGGCCACATCTTTTCAGAAAAATGAAGCAACAAAAGTTGGAGCTCAAACTACCCTTTCTAGGTAGGATAAACTATCAACTACTGACCCACTTCTTTGCTTTCATATGCATTCCTGGAAACTCTATCTTCAACACTTTAACCACCCTAAACAATTCCTTTCTTTCTTTTCTCTTTCTTCAGGGTTTTCATTTCATGTGGTTTGGTTAGACATCAAAAAAAAAAAAAAAAAAAAAAAAAATCCAAAAATGAAAAGATTTAGTAATTTTAAGCCAAAATGAATTTGAGATGTTGTGTTTGACTGAATAAAAATATTTACCTAACAAGTTTACTATATTTTTTGTTAAACAGGGAATTTATTGTTATGAATTTGGAACTTTTGCTTTAGTGAATTGTGATGAATAAACCACTTTCGCTTGGTGGGCCGAAAATGTCTTATCAATTTATCCAGTTATTAGCTCTTGTATCATAAGTGTTTCTTTATAGGAATATCCGCGAATATGATACTTTTCGTGCTTGTTTGAATGTTTGTAGTTAAAAGGGTAATGTAATTTTAAAAATTTGAAAGAATATTGATAGTTTGCTCAAATTATAAGAAAGATAAATATAATTCACCCTCTATCCAAAAATATATATATATTTTCGATAAGATCACAAAGATAACGAAATTCTTATTATCTTATAGAATTGAGTATATATGACTTAAAGATATACCTAATTAAATCGGAATCGCCCATAATTACCTGTTAATCGACTAGTACCTTGAAAAGATAAAGACGATGCTAGGTTTACTTACCGTTGAGGTATTTGGTTGTGCATTATTTGTGAGAGGGCATCAATAATGAAAGCTTCTGTCAATGGATTAAATAAGGCATAATAGTAGTAAAATAGTGCAATGTGGGAGCTCTGTCTTAATGGCCAAATTTAGAAGGTGTTTCCAAATTTCTTCATGGGGTGTGAGTCAAGACTCGTGCGCTATGACGCATATATCCTCTGTGTGTGTCCTCGCCTTAAAATTAAAAAACAATGCGTGTTGGATTAATCTATACATTAATTGGTGGTTAAGGTTAATCACATAGGATACTATCAAATGACTAATATAGTATTATTGAAATTAATGCCTAAGCAAAGTTCTTATATGATGGATAATTTCATTTTTTAGAATCACTAGGACCCGAAAATCAGAAGGCAAACTATCTTTGATGTTCGAGGTAATAATATTTATTTTTTTAAGAAAATGTACATATTAAAAATACATAAATTAAAATAATAATTAAAAAAATATTCAACATCAGTAAAACCACACAATTACACCACAGTGAACAAAATTTATTGTAGGCCCTTCACATCATAAGAAGTTCCAATTAAATTGATTAGACTTAATTTTTAAAAAAAAAAAAAGGATAGGCCTGCCTAGTAGTTGATATTTTTAAAAATAATAAAATAAAAGATACCCAGCCCTGTTGGCTTCTTCCCCTCCTAACGTCCCGCCCTTAGGGCGGCCAATGACGGTCGGAATATTTTAGGAAGGTTTTTTTGGGCCGTTAAAACGTTTCCGACGATTGTTAGATAAGTGATTAAATATACAATAAAAAATTAAAATATATAACGAAAGTTATAAGATGAATTATGCTTTGATCTTCAAACATCCTTTCCTATATATATATATATATATATATATATACGACAAAGACTTAGTTACCGTATTTTAAATTTTCGATCTAAAATAAAATTATTATTTTGATCCTGAACTATACCAACTTTTTCTTTTGTCCTAAAATCTAACGACTCGTTGGTTACTACAAATACTAGCTAATAACGTAAGCGAAAACCTAGCCTAACACTAAAATACAAGAAAACTTTTAAAATCGGTGGCTCCAAATTAACGTTGACTGATAGCATTTGCATCATGTCAAATAACTGCAGCCAGTCATCAAAAAATATGTATTCATGGAGATGGTGATGGAGGTGGAGGGTATCTTTTGATTTGATTGCTTATGAGTAATTACAGGAGTGCTTAGGGACCATTGATGAACATCTAACTATATGATCATCAACTTCTATTTTTGTATATTTGTATTTTTTCATTATTTAGTAATTTATTAGAATCATGAATCAACTACCACTACACATATATATATATATATATTTATAAATGTACTCTTCTTGAAGATTAATGGTATCAAGTGGACACCATTATTGACCTCTCAATTCTTTCTCTTTTCAATTGATTAAGGTAGCCTACTTCCATAGCTCTTCCATTTTGCCAACTATGCCAGACGTAGACTCATGCCAAGATAACATTCACAAACCCTTTTCCTATACCACATTCCCTCTCAACTACCTACGAGACGAAAAGAATCTAACCTAATAGTTCACGTTTCTCACACTAATGTAATTTTTAGATGTTCACTACCATTGTGAAATTTAATTATTGATAGTTTCATTTCAACAAGTGAGAAATCAGCTAATGCTAACCATCATCAGTCAGAAAGATCCGAGAAAGTCACGATAGAAAGAATTGGATAGCTCATTTTTTTACTGTAGTGATTCGGCTACAAAGGTTGAGAAAAGGGCTTTGTTAAAGGACGAAATGGAGTTCTAGGAATAAGGACTTTGCAAAGAGTTTCTTTTCAGTGTTCTGTATTAACATTAATCAATAAATTCTGAATTTGGGTCACTATAAAAAAAAATAGAAATATAAATCGATAATTTTCGGTAGGAAAATAACTATTAGATCAATGGGATTTTGAATGAAAATTTCGATCTTTCAATTGAAGGCTTAAATTGCTAACTAAATAATAGGTGAAAATAGGGTAATGAATGACATTATAGCGCTAGCATTATTGGTTTCCTTATCATCCGTACGCGCGTGTTAGTTATTCCTTGCAAAATAAGAAACATTGACATCTATCTATGAAGAATAAAGAAGTTTTGTATTTCAAACTCATAATAAGAAACGTGTACATGGATAGTCTTTACAGACATACAACAACTATCAAGATGTGAAGACTTATCCGATAGACCTAATCCCTATAATCTCTAAAACTAATTAATCACATATTACAATAGAGATGTTACATTAGTAAAAAATATACAAACTATTCTACATGCCCCCTCAAGTTGGATCCAGCAAGTTGATGGAGCCAAGCTTGCCGAGAAGTCGATGAAACTGTGCAGTGGACAGTGTTTTGGTGAACACGTCATCTAACTGATCCGAGCTACGAACATAACTAGGAGTTATGAATTTAGAATGAACTAAATCACGAATAAAATGGCAATCAACTTCGATATGCTTCGTCCGTTCATAAAAAATAGGATTAGCTGCAATGTGCATGGCAGTATGGTTGTCGCAAAATAATGAGACCGGAGTGGTAAATGCGCAACCAAGGTCGGTTAAAAGAGATTTGATTCACACTAGCTCACAGGCAGCTGCGGCCATAGCCCGATACTCTGCTTCGGCACTTGAGCGTGCAACCACATGTTGCTTTTTACTTTTCCAAGACACCAAATTACCTCCTATGAACACACAATAACCAGTGGTAGAGCGCTGGTCTAATACATTACCCGCCCAGTCTGAATCAGTATAGCCAATAATATTTGTGTGACCATGTCAAGCCATCAACAACCCTCGTCCAATGGTACCTTTTAGATACCGAAGAATTCACTTGACCAGTTGTAAATGATATTCAGTGGGTGTGTGCATATACAGACTGACTAAACTAACAGCATACGCAATATCTGGTCGTGTTATCGTCAGATAGATTAATCTACCTACAAGTCTTTGATAAACTTGTTGTGTAGATAATAATGGACTCACCCCCTTCAACTTGAGCTTGCTGTCCAAAGGAGTAGGCACTGGTTTAGCCGAAACCAAATATGCATCATAAAGTAAGTCAATAATGTACTTAAGTTGATTCATGAATAACCCTTTTGATGAAGTATCCATTTCAATGCTGAGGAAATACTTCAGAGCACCGAGATCTTTGATAGAAAATTGGACTTGAAGCTGTTGTTTCAAAAACCCGATAGATTGTGACCGACTACTAGTAATAATGAGATCATCAACATAGATGAGTACAATCAAGATTTCCTGGTCAATCCTGCGAATATATAAAGAGGACTCAGCTGTACTACGAGAAAACCCTAGACTTTCAAGCGCAAGACTTAATTGGGCATGCCAGACACGAGGACTTTGCTTGAGACCATAAATTGACTTGTGTAGCCTGCAGACAAGATCCGATTGATTGGCTTGAGGATGACCAGGTGGCAGTCACATATACACTTCGTCATCAAGCTTGCCATACAGAAAAGCATTCTTAACATCTAACCGAGACAGCTCCCAACCATAGTTCACTGCCACAGACAGAAGAACACGAACGGTGGTAATTTTTGCAACCGGTACAAAAGTTTCCTTATAATCGACTCCAAACTGCTAAGTAAACCCCTGAGTAACTAGTCTGGCTTTGTGACGCTCAATGGAACCATCGGCATGAAACTTCGTTTCAAAAACCCAGCGACTACCAACCACATGTTTTCCAAGAGGAAGACGAACCACACTCTATGTCTGATTCTCGGCAATAGCTGATAGTTCATCGTCCATAGCTTTACGCCATTCTGGATGCCGAACAGCCTCACGAAAATTTGTAGGCTCGGAGATGCTAGAAATGAAGGATAAATACCATTGATGAGTAATAGAGAAACCTTGCAACGATTGGGCAGTGAGTGCCAATGACCAAACCGAATGGACTGTACTTGCCACGGGGGGAAAATGAGCAAAAAAATCCAAGTCATCAGATGATAACTCACTAAAAAATGGTACCAACTCGTCAAACACTACATCTCAGCTAACATGTATCTTCCCGGTAGACGGATCATAACACTTATACCCTTTTTTGGTCATAGAATAGCCCAAAAAAACACATTTGATGGCACGAGAATCCATTTTGCCGCGGTGAATCGCTGGAATATGAACGAAACATTGACAACCAAACACTCTCAAATTGGACAAATTCGGTTTGGCTAGTTGCAAAACCTCGAGTGAACTTTGAAACTGCAAAACCTGCTAGGCAACCGGTTAATTAAATAAATAGCAGTTAGAACACCAAAAGACCAAAAATACTTTGGCACTTTCATTTGCAACATAAGAGCTCAGGTTTTTTTTCCAAAATATCACGATTTTTCCGCTCAGCAATTCCATTTTGTTGTGGCGTATGAACACAGCTCTTCTGATGAAGAATTCCATGTTCGGCTAGATAAGATTTTAGCTCGTGAGATCCATATTCTGTGCCATTAAAGTTAGAATTCCATGAACACACCTCATGTTTAGATTTTAGCAAATATATCCAAGTAAGCCTAGAACAGTCATCAATAAAAGTAACGAAAAACCAAAAATTATCAATTGATGCAGAAAAAGGGCCCCAAAGATCTGTATGAATCAATTCAAACAGCTGCACAAATTTAGACACAGACTTAGAAAAAGGCAATCTAGTTGATTTGGAATAATGACACACATCGCATGAAAAAGAATGTTTAGGAACCTAATGCGGAAAATATGCTATGGTGGTCTCTGATGGATGAGCTAGGCGAAAGTGCCACAAGAGAGTACGATCATGCTGGGTTCGATCATCACCAGTGGATGTCACATGGGCAGAAGACACCATTGGCAAGCACTGAGCAGCTGAGGTATGACTACCAAAACCAGCATCTCGCAAAATTGAAACTACGTCCCGCAGAACTAGAACTTCGCCCCCTCAAAATTGGAACTACATCCTGAACACTGGAACTACGTCCCGAAAAGATTAAACTACGTCCAGAAAAGCTGGAACTACGTCCACGCTAACAACGTCCCGCACAGCTGGAACTACGTCCACACCACATTCGCTGCCAGAGAAAAAAATTTTGCTGCCAAAATTTACTTGCGGGGACATAAAATCAGCATGACTACCAGACACTGGACCAGTCGCTGCCACTAAAGAAACAACTGGAGAAGCTGCTGGCCCTGAAACAAAAAAGTACAAACCGTGCATGTGAAAACCTTCACCAATCATCTTCTTGGTGAGGCGGTCCTGAAATACCACGCGGTCAGAAGTAAATAGAACTTCACAATCAATAACATAGATTAATCATTTTACGGACAAAAGTTGCAACGAAAAAGTCGATACGTATAACACTTCAGACTTAATAGGACCAACCAAGTTGAGTTTTCTTTTGCCCTCAACCATGACCCCCTTCCCGTTAGCTACGGAGATGATAGTTGGAGAAGTACATGGACGAAATTCATGAAGCAACGCGCGACGATTCGACACGTGATCTATCGCGCAGGAATCCACCACCCACATATCACATACAGAATTCATATGAAAGGCAAAAGATAAGGCATGAGCAATATCTTGAGTTTTATCTATTTTGACAGAGTCAAGATACTCAGGAAGATGGCCTAGAAGAGCCGTGGAAGCATCAACCCCGCTGAAGGATTTTCCTGACCCAACCTTTCCTTGTCTCTCCTGGAGATAAGCTACAAACCCATGCAAAAGGTTAATCGGGTTTGCAGCCATTGACACAAGACCAGAAAAGATAAAAGGGGAAAAATAATACAGACGAAGTAGAGAACCTGCTCTGATACCATGAAGAATAAAGAAGGTTTGTATTTCAAACTCATAATAAGAAACGTGTACATGGCTAGTCTTTATAAACATACAACAGCTATCAGGATGTGAAGACTTTTCTGATAGACCTAATCCCTATAATCTCTAAAACTAATTAATCACATGTTACAATAGAGATATTACATTAGTAAAAAATATACAAACTATTCTACAATCTATAATACAAAGACAAAGAAGGGTTGTTAATGATTAAGTACCTAATATTTAATCACTACAAGTGACTGCAAGTCATATATTTGTTGTTATGGAATACTTTTCCTCCTCCTTAAATTTTTTGAAAAAAATAATATTATTCATTCAACTAAAACACATTATCACATATAATTATTTTTTCAATGGCTGTTTTTAGGTAAATTTTTAGCCGTTTTTGTACCATTACCTCCTTTTATTACTGAGCATTAATTGGTGATCTGGACTGAAAAAGAAACAACCCAACCTCTTAAAAAAAGTAAGAATTCGATCAATACAGATAAATTTGCACGTATGATTGTGGTAAGGACCCTAATATATTGTACTAATACATGTAAGTGTCCGTAATTATGTAAAATATAATGCAACTAACGCAGTTTCATACGTACATAATTTATCTTATGAGTTTCACTATTGTCATTTCAATTGCAGAAGGTCAAAATCGACTTTTTCAATTTGAAAATAATTGTTTAACAAATAAGGCTATTTTTCTAAGTTGGAGGAGGACGTAGTAGTTGTTTAACGAATGAAATGCTTGATGAGTGGAAGGACGGGGTTGGGGCCAATGTATATATAATATGCAAGTTGTTCCTTTGGTTGGATGCTAACTAATGAAAGATCAAGTCGTGGTAAGCAATATTCCCAAGACAAGCTTATATAAGGAAACAGGACATAATAATCAATTGTGCTAAAGTACAGAAACACAATCTATGACTAGATTTTCCCATCCCAATTAAAATGGTTCATCTTTGGAATTCAAATTGTTTCATTAATGATCACCCTCCAACTCCCCCAACCCCCCCCCCCAATGCAGCTGCTCTAACGAGAATAGGAGTACTCATTCAATTTTAAAATATAAGTCGTTTTTACCCATTAGAAAATCAGTAAAAATATAAGTCACTTGTCTACTTATAGAAAACAATCATTGTTTTTACTTATTACCCTTATTTAATTTATAATTTCATTGGGACTTATTTTTGTCATGATTATTCTAAATTATAGCACTATTATCAAAAATATATTGAATAGGGGTATAATAGGTTTAATCATTAAAAGTTATGAAAATTTTCAAAAATTAATTACAGTCTTAATATTTGTATTTTTGTCAAAACGACCTATATATTGAAATGAAGGAAGTAATCATCTAGATTCGATTATAAAAAAAAAAAAAAATCGCCCTGCCACAACAAGTAAATAGCTCCCTTTTATCGTCGTTGAAAAAGTCCCTTAGAACTTTGGGACAGGAGTGAGGGATGACTCTACACGCAAACAACAGCTCTCTTTTAGATAAATATATCATTTTCAATCGAATTTATAATATGTTATAGATAAAACTCAAATTACGATAATAAATTTAATAATACTCGTGATTCTAATAGAGTATTATTAAATTCGAAAAGCTATTAATTCTATAGATGAGATACATGAAGCATCTATTCAACAAGGATATTATTAAATGTCGCCCACATACATTTTCTAACTTATCGTCCTTAATTTTTACAATTTTTACGTTAATTTATCTTCCAATTAATTATTAAAATACCCTTTAAAAATAGCGATATTTAGGAATCTGCGGTAGGATAACTAACGAACGCTTCATTCATATGTCAACATTAGAGACATGGTACATATAGTAGGCTAGCTTAGCTAAGCTTAGGTGTGGATGGATCCTTATTATTCCCGGACTCGTATTTGCAATGCATCCCACAGTCCCTGCAGCCACGTGAAGGGGTTCCCCTGCTCTCGTCCCCACGTAGATCCTCCGTATCCCTGACCGGGTCCCACACTTCTCCCCTTGTTGTGGTCCCCAAATTCCACCTCACACGTGAATAATTCAATTCACCCCGGAAAAAAAAAAAAAAAGACCCCCCCACCCGGCGGACCTCCAAACAAGAAAACCCAACTTGTCACGGAAAAATGTCCTATAAATGCAAAACCTGTACCTCATTATCTCGACACAAAACCCGGATCCTCTTTCTACAGAATCATGCAAACTTTCTAGATCAATCAGAATCTCTGTTCCTCCCCCATTTCTTCCATTTTATTTTTTAAATTTTTACCCGCAAACCCACATTCGACCCGATCCGTTTTGTTCTGTTCGTGTCAAAAGACGAGACAAAATCTCTGCATGTTGCGTACTAAATCTCCAAATCCGGCTTACGTTTGTCCCGCGGGATATTGTTTTGAAACGGTGTGCCCATTTTCTCCCCCGCCTTTATCCTAATATTATATTCCGACCCGACCCACTTCCCATTCTTCTTCTTCTTATATATTCCATAAGGGATTATTACATCTCGAACGCCATAAGGGATTTTGTGAATCAGCTCGGATGGCTGTTGTGGTTATGGAGATGTTGTTATTAGTTTTTGCAATCTGCCGGTTAATATCAACTGTTGGATTAACGTTGGACCCGACCCAGCTTCTCCGCCTGGAACTACAAGGCCAGCTCAGCGTGGATCCGTCCGACGTTGACAGAGCTTCTGTAGACTTCGGCGGCTTGCAGCGGACCGAGCCTTGGGCGGTTCTTTATCCGGGTTCGGGCACGGACGTCGCCCGGTTAGTCAAAGCAGCTTACGGGTCCACTCACGGGTTCGCCGTGTCGGCTAGAGGACACGGGCATTCCATTAACGGCCAGGCCATGACCAGTAAAGGCGTCGTCATTCAAATGAGCCACCACCCATCGTCGGCGGCGGCGGACGTCAAACAGGTAAATGGTAATAATACTAGCGATAGTGTTATTATCGAACCGCGACCGGCGCCCAGGGTTTCGGAGAAATTCATGTACGTGGATGTATGGGGCGGGGAGCTTTGGATAGATGTGCTGAGTTCCACCTTAAAGTATGGACTCGCACCCAAATCATGGACCGATTACTTGTACCTTTCCGTAGGTGGTACGCTGTCCAATGCTGGCATTAGCGGACAAGCTTTCAATCACGGCCCTCAAATCAGCAATGTCCATGAGCTCGATGTTGTTACAGGTCCGCCCCCTCCATCCCTCCTCCTCATCTCTTCATCGATATTTTGTCCTCTACATTTTCCGGGCTGTTCTATTTCAAGATTAAAATCAACAAGAAAAAAAGAAAATGTCTGCATCATCCATCCACTTAAACCAATAAGTTAAAGAAAAGAATGATATAATATGAGTTGAAAACGTTGAAGGGAATAAAAAAGATGAGATTTTTACTGCATCAAACGATTCAAGAAAGTGACTGTCAATAGCATAAAATATATGGTGTTATGGGGTGGTGGATGCTAAGTCATTTTGGTTTTTTGTGTTCGGAATAAAATTTTGTACGTTTAGTTTGGGATTGTTGTTTGTCTTAGGTGTGTTATGTTTGGGTAAAATGTCATAAAAATGAAGCAGTAGTACTAGTTAGTACACTTTGACGTTGTCCACAGCGAAAATCCTCACATGGGTTGTTTTTTGTTTTTTTTTTTTAACATACCAAGAACAATATCAAGTGTTCTTACGTACGTAACCAATCAGTGTTGCCTTCCCTTCACAAATTCATTTTTATTCACATATCTAATAATTAAGATCCACTGTTGAATGAATGAATGAAACTGAATCATGAAACAGGGAAAGGTGAAGAATTGACATGTTCCCAAGAAACCCACCCGGAACTATTCCATGCTGTTCTTGGTGGGCTTGGCCAGTTTGGGATAATCACCAGGGCAAGAATTGCCCTGGAACCAGCGCCCCAGATGGTAAATCATCTTCCATTTCGAGCCATGCATTTTAATCGCTGAAATTAACGTTGTTATTAACGTTTTTTGGGTTTTTGGACAGGTGAGGTGGATTCGAGTGCTATATTCGAATTTCTCGGCTTTTACAGACGACCAGGAGTATCTGATCTCATTGCATGGAGATTCAGGCAGCATCAGACAAAGGTTTGACTATGTCGAAGGTTTTGTAATTGTGGATGAAGGTCTGGTCAACAATTGGCGGTCGTCGTTTTTCTCTCCCAAGAACCCTGTCAAGATTTCTTCTCTTAATAACAATGGCAACGGGGGAGTCCTCTACTGCTTGGAAGTTGCCAAGAATTACTGGGAATCAGATGCTCGTACCATTAATCAGGTAATTAATTAATTATTTTTAAAAAAATTAATTTGTTTATGATTATAGATTTGTAGGAATTTTAATTGTTTGATTCTTTGTTGTGCTTGTATGATGGTAAATTTATGTGGTTTGCATGTGATTGAGCCAAAAGCAACAAAAGATGCTCTTATCAAGTGTTGCTTCATATACCTATAATTCCATTAAAACACACACACACACACACACACACGAAAATATAATATTATTAACATGTATTTTATTTATTTTTTATGGTTCTTTTTATTCATAAAATTCTTTTTTTCTCCCTTTATTCTTGGCTCAAAGCCCTTTAAATTGGCACAAACATAGCCAAAATGAAAAAAAATCTAGGGTTGAAAACTATTTGGAATTAACATTTTTACTATCTATCTTGATATTTTTGACTTGTCCGATCTAATAATTCGTATTTAAATTATATTTTATTATGTACGACGATGACACGAATGTAGATTCTTGCCACTTGTACTTTTAATTATTATTATTTGTTAATTAATTAGCTTAGTCTTTTTCGCTAATCTCTACTATAATTCTTAATTATTTACCTAAGATTATAGCAATCGTTTTTGGACGAAACTAAAAGTTTAATCACTAAGAAAAGATCTATACTACTTTTAGGAGTAATTAACTTATTTTACGCCATCAATCCACCTAATTATTCGTTCATATTAAGAAAAGTACATGGCTTCTTGGTACTTATAATCAATAACAAGGGTTTTATTTAATCTTTCTTAATTGTCATTTTCGCAGGAAGTGGAAGCTTTATTGAAGAAGCTACATTTTATACCTAATACGGTTTTCACCACGGACCTACCTTACGTGGATTTTCTGGACCGGGTTCACAAGGCCGAGTTGAAGCTCCGGTCCAAGGGTTTGTGGGAGGTACCACATCCATGGCTGAATCTGTTCATACCAAAGTCCCAAATCGCAGAATTCGACCGAGGAGTATTCAAGGGCATTTTGGGAAATAAAGCAAGTGGCCCGATCTTAATCTACCCCATGAACAAAAACAAGTAAGTCCCGTTACTCTTTCTTCTAAAGATATATAACTTCCGTTTTCTTGCCAACGTCAAAAATGATTTTGTTTTCATACTGTATTTATGTTTATCAAACTATTTTAATTTAACGGACGTAATTTAACGTACCAGTAACAAGTAAGTCTCGTAATTATTAATCGAGTCTAATTTACTCTTTTTACTAAAGAAAAGAATTTGTAATATAAAAAATGACCTTGTTTTATTGTCGTACTTTCATTTTGCGAACTATTAACGTACAGGTTTTGATAATTAGAGGATCTTTGAGGGTTTAGGTGAGTAAAACTGCAATCAAAACGGGAATTTGGTCAAGATTTGTATGATGGATATGGTATATTATAGAAATAAGAGTGATATCATTGTAAGTGTGGTGGGGTGGCGTGAAGTAGTAATATAGAAATGGGAAGTGATCTGAACTGCTGGATTTGATAATCTTAATTTTGTTTGGATTAATGACTAGGTTTTGTTGTCCTCGTAAAACCTTATCCTTATGCCTCTCATGAAGTCCATTATCAACCAAATCATATAAAAGCCTACGTTGCATGGGATCCCCCCCAAGATTGTTCGTGATCCCCTAGAAAAGATGTACTCAATCTAGTACGTCACAAACCCTACTTAATTAAATTAATAGTTTCATTATTCTTTGGGATCGAAAATTTGAAAACTTTTTTACAAAAACAAGAAATAGTATATCTCTTATTCGGTAATTCTATTTCATTATACTTTATAGAAAACTCAAAAGTATTTAAAAAAATTTTATTTATGCATATTTTTTGTCGTGATTTGTCTATCATTATCCTTTTTGACCGAATCCTTTTTTAAGAACAACAAAGAGTATATCTCCTATTTGACAATTCTGTTTCATTATAATTGATAGAAACTCAAAATATTTAGGAAGATTTTATGTATGTATATTTTTTTATCGTGATTTGTTGGAATTTCTGACCAAGTTTCGGACACGGGGACATCATGCGGAGAAGCAAACATTACATATGGTATGGATAGAGTCCAGTTCTGATTATGCCCCCAGCTAAGAACTGTTTTATAGTACAGTAGGGATGATAACATTAATTAAAAGATGTCGTTATTTTTACATATATTCCTCTAATTCTGACTTGGAAAACCGAACAAAAAATGAGACGGTCGAGATGGGCCAACTAGGAAGATCTTGAAGTGTCAGCCCGATCTTTGGGGTGGGGGCCCATTCCCATTCATCTGAGGAAACAAACAAAACTTTGACGTTAGTATAACTGGGCCCTGCCAACCTTTCTTCTCATGTTGGGCCTCCCCCCCCCTCTTGACCAATCTTCTGCCATCCCCCAGCCTGCAATCCCCATCTGCCGGGCCCAAACTTCTTCTCCTGTCCCAAAAATCCCACCTGTGATTGGATTTCTTTGAATTTTTTTAAACCAGCCCCCATCACTAACCAGAATCAAACCCAATCTCTGAGTTGGGCCATGGCTAATATAATTTTCAGTTGGAGTTTTCTTATGCAGCCCCGGCAACGCTGTGACAGATACAGTAATTTGTATTCATATCATGTGACAAATATAAATGTATCCCGTAAATTGGATGTACTTTTAGTCAATGATGTTAAATTTGCATTCAGGTATTTCTTACTATTGACATAGTAAAGACAAATATTTTGATCGGGACTTTACTAATACTTCTTTTGTGTATTAGATGGGATGAAAGGACCTCGGTAGTGACACCCGATGAGGACGTGTTTTACCTGGTGGCATTGCTCCGGTCGGCATTGGACAATGGGGAAGAGACACAAACGTTAGAGTACATGAGTGATCAAAATCGAAGAATACTAAAATTTTGTTCCGATACTGGAATTCGAGTAAAACAATACCTCCCTCACTACACTACTCAACAAGAATGGATTGAGCATTATGGGCACAAATGGGCCCAATTTTACCATAGAAAGATGGAGTTTGATCCTAAACACATTTTATCGACCGGACAACATATTTTTAAACCCTCTTTTAATCCTAGTATATCATCATGGTGATCTAATATTTAAAAACTAGATAGTTATGTACATATTGGATTTGGGGAATATAGAATTATAGGGAAAATTGTGGAAAATTATGTAATTAGTAGAACTTTATTTTTAGAGGATTTTGTTTGGGTTAATTAATTAAGTAAATTAGCACAGAAAATTAGATAATACACATATTGATGTTACCTGGCTCAACATAGATTTTAATAGATATGAATTTATTGTTAGCATTATTTTTTTTGGAATTAAGGTTACAGTTTTGATTTTTTGTATTCATAGACTTTAATTCAGCAGGTGAAATAACAGAAACATTGTAATGCGCAAATGATGACCTGATCACAGACAGATATGGGCCGCAACATTTTCGAAGTTGAACTTAATGCCCCATCACTTCTAGCCCAATTACCAACCTGCCATCCATTTTGCAAGCCCATCACTTCAATACTATTGTTGCCTGTGAAAAAGGGGCCAACCGCACCCCAACCCGAGAAATAGTTATAATATTTACAGGAAAAAAAATTGCAAGAGTTAAATTTAATTCTAAAGTCGTAGATAAATTTAATCATAAATTTTATTATTTACAGTATATTTAGTCATGTTAACAATTTTTTTAGTTCTTTAACGGTTGAATTATAATTTCATCAATTCTTATATTACAAAGTATAATTCAATTCACATGATAACTTTTATATCACATTGACTGAAATGTTCGTCGGGAACCCACGCACATTTTGACCCAAATTAAACTTTAATTTATCCTCAATGGTTTCTCTTTTGGTTAATGGAGCCATTGTTGTTGAGGTTGATGAATACGTTATTGGTTGATTTGAAGCAAATATTAGGGCATAGAATAAAAGAATAAAAGCATGTGATGCGCTGGAACATATCCAGATTTATCCATTTTCTGACAAATATTTCCAGAAAAAAATTCTGCAATCACATTCAAATAGATGCTTTTGCTCAATTATTATTGTCATCATATTAGCCATCATTTCATAATTAAGCTAAAACGTAAGGAGTCAATATGCTAAATTGGTTTTTCTCGTAGTTTTAATTAGTGGCGCAATGATCAATTCTTATGCCATACTTCTAGTGGGTATATATTAATTATAAAAAATTTTAGTTAAATATAATTGAAAAATACATTATTTAACATAAAAAATATATTTTTTAAATATATGAGAATATATCAAATGGTGCTTCCTACTTTAATTATTCAAAGACGGATTAAAAAAAAAAAGAATATTTGAGTGCTTAATAATGCTAAAGAAAAAAAAAGTGCTTGATGCCAACGTAGCAAAAATAAATTGGGTGGTATTGTTGACAATTTGAAGTTGAAATAATAGTATTATTAATTATTTTTAATTACACATTGTTTTACCCTTAGCAATAATTTGTTTCACTTGCATGTTATAAGAAATTTAACAATCGTTTTAAATATAACATTAAGAAATATCATATCTGGAACTTCAATATCGACAATCTTATTTATTAAATAACAATTGACACAATCAATAAATCTAATTGTTTCTCATGATTTTTTTATTAAAAAAATAGAATATGCATTTGAAACGGTTCTCCATGTTTGATTTTAAGTGCATATATATATATATATATATAATTTGATCATAAAATTTGTTTCGATATAAAAAAATATTATGTTATAAATGGAGTGAGTTGGGCTAGTTAAGGTTAGACTCTAGATTGCTTCAAAAAAAGTTGGACTCTAGATGCTCACTTGTCCAAATTTAATTTTACAAATGGACAAAATTGTCCCATACAAAACAACTCACTCTCCCTCTGAAGATTTGTTGGGAGGAAGGACTATTGTGGTAATTCGCTTACTCAGCCAAAAATGGAGATTAAAGAAGGAAAAAGAATATACAAATTAAATATTATTTTCCGCTAAAAGTTCCTCGTCATCGCCACTCGCTCGCGCGCACACGAAGACTCTTACAGAGACACAGACACACATACACACTCTCTCTCAATAGACTTTTTCTTCTTTCTGCAAAATTAATCGGACGCCATGACTTCTCCTTCCCCTTCTGCTCGTAAGGTACCCTTTACATATATTTTTTTAATTTCATTTATGATGCGTAAAAATGCCATCTTTCTGTTTATTCTTCATAAAAATGTCATCTTTATGTTGTAATTTGTTTTTTCATTACAGGGTTTGAGCAAGATCTCGTGCAATCGGCTGCAGAAGGAGCTGGTGGAGTGGCAGGTGAATCCTCCGGCTGGATTTAAGCACAAAGTTACTGATAATTTGCAGAGGTTTTTTTTTTTTTTTTTTTTGCTTTTGTTTCTTCCATTTGAGTAATCCAATTTATGAACAGTAATTCGAGGTGGACAATTTGTTTTACTTATTAGTTATTATTTTTGATGATGATTATGGGAGTTTAGGTGGGTGATTGAAGTCAACGGCGCAGCGGGGACGTTGTATGCTAACGAGACTTATCAGCTTCAGGTTGATTTTCCTGAGCATTATCCTATGGAAGCCCCTCAGGTCAGTGGTGATTTTATTTCACAATGAATTTTATTTATTTTTCTTAATTTTGTTGCATTTTGTAATCTTTTGGAGTTAATAAAGCTAGAACAGGATGCATGAAACGTTCATTTCTTTCTTTTTATCCCTCCATTTTATCTGATATGTGTCTGTGTTTGTTGATTTTCTGGGCCGATTTTCTTACAGTACTGATTTCATTATCTGGGATTTCTTGGCTTTTTGTTTGAGTAAAAGGTTTTAGCTTTTGTAGCTTTTAGTGTTTGTTGAGGTTGTGTTTTATCTAGTATTCTGATTTTGTTTTTATGTTTCCTGGTTTGATCACCCTTTTGGAACAGGTTATTTTTCTATCCCCAGCTCCTCTTCATCCTCATATATACAGCAATGGACACATTTGTTTAGGTTGGTTTTAGCACCTTCCATAGCTGATTAAGGGTTAATTTTTATATGGTATATCTTACTCGTATTCTTATTGTATACGGTGTATTGAAATTGTTAGCAAGTTTTTCTTTGAAGGAAAAAATTGAATGCTATTACAATATCAGATATGTCACTGTTTTGTCCAGGAATGAAATGGAATGCTTAGTTATGAGCACATGGAAGCGAGTCAAATGCGTTATGCTTTCGTTTTCCAAATGAACTTTAAGTGTGTGTCAAATGATGGGCTATGGCCATCAATGAAGTTTACATCATTAAAGCCACCCAAAATTTTGCTAAATCGGTAGATACCTTTTAGTTGTGCTTGTAACTGTCATTAGGTTGTCATCTATAGTTGTCATTTTGAGTCGTTTGATACTTGGATCTACAATATTTTGATATCAGCTTCATTGGTAGTAATGTTTTTATGTATTCTGTGGATTTGTCATGAGATGATCTCATCTTTGTCTCCGGTCACACATATAGTTCTAGCACTTGCACTTGTATTGATGACGATAGGAACTACGTCTGATCGCACATATAGTTCTAGAGCTTCCACTTGTATTGATGACGATAGGAACTACAGCATTGATGGTACTGTGACATGGTCCTGAATGTGATTGCAAATTAGCTAACATATTTTCTAGTTCTTGTAAAAATTGTCTAAACTTATGGTAATTTTGTTCCAGAAGATATTCTTTGAAGATCTACTAGTTTTGTTTCTCATCCAATGGCTATTTACTGTTGCAGATATTTTGTATGATTCTTGGTCCCCAGCAATGACTGTCAGTTCCATCTGTATTAGTATTCTCTCCATGTTGTCGAGCTCCACCGTGAAGGTAAATATCCTCCGAGATTAATCATTCTGATGCATCGATGAAAGTATTCCACAAGCAAATATGTCTAACAAGACTTTTCCTTTCACAGCAACGTCCAGCAGATAACGATCGGTACGTGAAAAATTGTCGGAATGGGAGATCTCCAAAGGAGACAAGATGGTGGTTCCATGATGATAAAGTATAACTACCGAAGGTTACTGATCAAACATAAAAAGATCTTACCTGTTGCCTTATGTGCAGAGTTTCAAAATGTTTGTTTCTGTCATTTCCATAAAGATTAGGAATGTTGCCGGCAAAATATTTTAGAAGTCAAGAACTTGTTATTCGAAAGCCCTAGCTGGTTGGGGCCTTCATAAACTTGAACCAAATATATATATATAATCTGCTCTAAGATGGCGTTTTCTAGCGTGCTCTTGTTTAGTTATCGATATTTACTTGTCGTGCTGAAAATGATACTATTAGACATAATTTAAGGAGCTGCAACTGACTGCAGCACAAAGATGCCTTCCAATCAAAATCTGTGTATGATTTTGTTTGATTTTCTTAAGCTCAATTGCAGCTTGGGTTTGAAGTTTTGGCTTTCCAATCTGTAAATGGTAGTCTAGACTATATTGCAGATAATATATTGACATTGCAGATAATATATTGACAAATGACAAGATTATATTGATTAGAGGTGAAAATAATGGGGCATTGAAGGGGTTCCACAACATGAGAACTATGATATAAAAGGTCTTGGCTTTCAGGAACACGTGTGATAGTTTGTTGCATCAACCTTCTTCAAGTTCAGCAGATTTGAAGTCTCTTTTATTGCCAAAAACTTAGAACATCAGTTCATTCACATCCATAATACATTATATGAATCCTCAATACTGAATATCCTATTCTAGTCTAGTAGCTATTAAAGAGACATTACAGTGGAGAAAAAAGGAAAAACACCATGAATCCTTTTTGACTCAATAGAAAATTTTCCTGAAAGATGATATCTTGGATGATTTCTGATTCCCCAGCCAGTGTTGCATATGAACTCCAATGGCATCCAAGTACATCCCACTCCTCCCATGGAACCCAACCACCTTCCCTTCTGTGTTTGTTGAACTGAAATAATGTCCCAGTTCTTCCCCAAATGGACCATATTTCCTCCTACTAGTATAGAAAGTTAGAGATTTTATAACCTTAGTTCCCAGCTGGTCATTATTTAGAGAGCCATAGTATCCACTGATGCGAGTTAACACTTCATGAGGGTACTCTAGCTTTATCTGACAAGAAATGAAGGTTTTTTAGCACTTAAAACCAAGAACAATACAAGGCAAGACAGTTGGAAACAATATGTTGAGTAAATTCTTACCCGATTCGCTTCTAGTCCACTGTTACCGCCGTGTTTCACTGACCAAACGGATTGTCCATTTCGATCGTACTCGATTTCTATGCTGCAGATGTTTTCTGTTCTTGACAGAATGATCTGTTTGATTCCTGTGAATACTCCATCATCCCATGTTTTTCCACCATCACCTCCCCATGGACCTGGTCCGTATGGAGCTGGATCTTTCACTATCTTCTGCACAGGCTGAGAAATGAAAGATTTAACAAAACTTTACACTCGCTTTATGAGAGAAAAACAAAAAAGGGAATAATTGTTGCTTGAAGGTGCTATTGTGATTGTGTATTACCTCCCCCATTAGTCCATACTTTCCAAGCTTGTCTGACCATTGTGGATTGTCATTAACTTCTGTTATAGGCTGCCCTTTTGGGATAATGGAGCGTGATAGAGAACTTGATGCTGGCAGGACTTTCCCTTCTAACAGATGAACACCAATTGCGTCGATAAATAATCCCTTCCTACCATGAATTCCCATGACTGCTCCTTCTCTCAGCTTGGTCGAAAATGGTTGTCCTCGTTCATCTCCGTAGGGACCGTATTTCGCCTTTGTAGTGTAGAAAGTTAAAGACTTGATGATGTTAGGCCCCATTCTCATGGCAGGTCCATAGTGGCCTGTTATGTGAGTCAAGATTTCTGATGGATAATCAAAGACAATCTGCAATTTTGGAGCAGTTCTTTGTTATCTTATCTATACCAGTTTCACAAAGGGAATCAAATATAAAGTTCTTAATGCCTGCCTTTTGAAACAAGGTGTTAGTTACCTTATCAGATTTGTATCCACCAGAACCACCATTTCTGGTTCCCCATTCAGGTTGTCCATTTCGATCATAGCATGCTCTTATGGAAACAATACCCACACTGCGTGATAGATGAATTTCCCTAACACCATCATATATCCCATCATCAAAGAGGCTGCCACCATTACCACCCCATGGTCCATATGTCATTACACCTTGGACATTTCTTGAAGGGGCTCTCTCAATTGTTAATGGGAGTACATTAGCAATCTGGAATGTGGTTGCAGTGATGCAAGAAATGAATCATAACCAGAAACACCAGGATAGAGTAAATCTAACTACAGTTCTTATAAGGTGTAATGGATTACCTTGTTCTGGGATTCAGTACGGCCAAACTCTGGCGAGGATGAAGTTTGCCTCAAAGGTGTGTCAGGAGTAGAACTTCCATTATTATACTTCACAAATTTTTGGAAGTCCGGACCGCTGAACTCTCGTGGGTTAGAAGTTTGCCTCGACAGCTTGTAATTGCCATTGTAGTTCTCTTGGCGCCTAACTGCAAGAAGCATATCATAGCTATTTCCTTGTAACATTGAAGAGTCATATTTTTCCACCCCTTGGAAAACAAATTGTTGCGAAGGAACTAAAGAATATGATGGTGCTAGTTTACTCAAAGGCTCCAGATGAACTCCAATAGCATCTAGATTCCAGCCACACTGACCATGGAAGCCAACAATTCTGGCTTGAATCACTGAGAATGAGAAGTATGTGCCCTGTTCAATACCGTAGGGTCCGAATGTTCTCCTGTTGGTTTCAAACGTTAATGATCGGACAAAGACAGGCCCCCATTCTTGCAAGCTACCATAATATCCATGGATTGAAGTTAGAAACTCATCCGGGTAATCCAGCCTAACCTGCAGATTATGTACAAAATGACTGAAATTCAAACAAGAAAATTAGGACTTGCAACATGCAATTGTACTTACTTACCCTGTCAACATTAGTTCCTCCAGTGCCACCATGCTTATCTGACCACACTGAGGTACCATTTGTATCGTATTCAATCTGAATGGCGTCGATCCCTGCTCCGTGAGATATCATTACTTGCCTTATAGTGGAGTATACTCCATCATCCCAGCGATATCCATCTTGACCTCCACACGGACCTACAGTAATGGTGCGGAATTTCCCATATTCCTGGAAAAAAAAAAGATTAATACTGATTTCTATATTATATGATGCAGACGGCCTTAACACAACGATTCAGAATAATCAATCGGGAAACAAATATAGGCTAACCATTTTCAAACAATCAGCAACAAGAGTAGACACAGATGTGTTTGGGCATGGAATGATGAATTATGAATGAATAAGCAGTGCCCTTCTGGATGGGTACATAACTCATAAGATGCATATATATATGAAGCAGGTGAATGATGAGCTGGTAGAAATGATGGTGAAATGTTCCACAAAAATAATTCGGGATCCCACTTTGGAGGAGAAGGAATGGAGAAGAAATAGAATTTGATTCCCATTACAAAAGTTACAGCGAAGTACAGATGTTTGATGATGACATGAGTTGAGAGTTTCAAAAAAGTAATCTTTTGAAGACTCCGAGTCCTGCTATTCAATTCCAAATGCACGGTTGCTCTATCACCTGTGGGTATAGAAGTGACACTTGATCCTCCTCCAGATTCATGGCTGCAATATAGCTTATGGTTTTGTGTGCTCATCTGCAGCTCCCAGATTTAGAATAGGATTCCTGCAAAGTTCCATTTCGTGAGAGGTTGATCCTTTTGGTGCAATAAGATGTTGAGGAGTATATTCTTTGTTTGATACAACATAGTGGAGTCAGTACCTAAAATCAACATCAGGTCACCTGACTGGAGGGACAAGAGTTCTGATTCTCATTCTTCACCTTGGAGGCAGTGAAGTCTTCACTGATAAATAGATACTGCTTTCTTGTCCTGACATGCAGCTGCTTCCCAATCATATAATGCCAAGGTAGAGACACGAAAAACGTATATATCAGAACTAAATTGCAATTTGATAATTCTCATAATTCTCACATTTTGGATAGGTATCTAGACATTTGTAAATTCACAACTCAAAGGCAAACTTCAGACTTCGATAATCATCAACAATGTAAAACAGTTCCTAATAGTGTCACTATACACATACGGGATTAAACAAGAAGTCTATCTGATATCACATTCATGCTCTTGTAGAGTTGGTAGTGTATTTACCTCATTCCTCCAGTAAAGCTTTGGTCCTTCTCGGGGGTCTGAATTCTGAGGTCTCCTGAGAAAGTATAATGGTATCGACGAAACGAAAAATGGAACCCTACCAATAATCGTTGCAAGAACAATGACCATCCCTAAAATGGTGTAAGCACTTTGAGTCACTTAAATATATGTCACATTGATAGGTACGTGAAATAAACTTGGCAGTGTCATGGCAGCTTCTGCACATCCTCACATTCTTGACTATTCGCATACACTGAGATTGCCCTGAAGCTTTAGAGAGGGCAAAAGCAATTGCCAATTTTTCACTATGAAGCCCACTAGTCTCTTCACTCTCCTCCTCCTCAATGGGAAGCCAATTTGAGAAACTGGATCTCCTCCGCTTAACACCCATACGATCTATCCAAGACCCCATCGCCCCACTTATCTGTTCGGTGTAATTGCCACTAACAAACAACTGTACTGTATTTTTGTCTTTAATCCAGCTCCAACCAGGAGATTCTTCAAGATCTTTCCTTTTTCTAGGCTTCTGTGACTTTAAAGAACCCTCAGTAATCCCACATAAAGCATGCAACTGAAAGACCAACCTATTGATGTAGGCATCTTCAGGTTCGAGTTGCAGTAACTGTTCTGCTGCATATAATGCCAGTTTAGTACTGCCATGCACACGGCTTGCAGTTAGTAAGCCATCCCATATGGAAGAATTGGGCTCCACAGTCATGTTGTTAACAAACTCAACTGCCTCTTCAAGCTTACCGGAACGTCCAAGTAAATTAACCATTGCGGCATAATGGTCTAAAGAAGGTGAAATACCATAGTCACTTATCATTTCAAAGAAAAGACGGTTTCCCTCATCAACCATTCCAGCTAAGCCATATGCTGAAATCATACCCGCAAAAGTACCTCTATCTGGCAACATCTCTGTGTTCCTCATCTGGTTGAAGAGCTCAGTTGCATCAACTGAACGACCATGTATAACATAACCAGCAATGAGTGTGTTCCAGGTAATTATATCTTTCCTTATCAAGCTGTTGAATATAGCTATGGAATACTCTATGTTACCTGATTTGGCAAATGAGTCAATTAAAGAATTAGAAACTGACAATTCAGAGTCCAAGTTTCTGCGCAACACACAACAGTGGATCTCTTTCACCTTGCTTGCTGAGATCAAATTTGAACAGGCAGGCAAAATGCTCAAAATGGAAAACGGATTCGGTTTGACATGCAAAGATTGCATATGCCTAAACATCCGGAACGCTCTATCTTTGTTTCCATTTTGCACATAGCCAGCAATGAGAGTATTCCAAGATGCAGTGTCTCGCTTTATGTGTCCATCAGTCTCCATCTCGTGGAAAAAGTCCATTGCCCGATCCTCATCTCCATTTTGCATGTAACCTGCTATCATCGTATTCCATGTGACTACATTGGGCTGCACATCTGATTCCCGCATTCTCATAAAGAGATTGTTGGCTTGCCCACAATATCCACCCAGGCAATATCCTCCAATCATTGAATTCCAAGTGTAGACATCTCTTGCTGATAAAATGTCAAAGACCAGGTGAGCATCCTCAAGTTTTGTACATTTGGAGTACATATCAACAAGAGAATTCCCCACTAGAACATCATCACCAAATCCTTCTTTCACCGCACATGCATGTAGTTCTCTCCCCCTTTTTAAATTCTTAAGAGCGGCGCAAGTAGAGATCAAACTGATAAGTGTGATCTCATTAGGTCTAACCCCTGCCACGATCATTTTCTCAAAAAAATCCCAAGCTTGAGTTTTCAGATTGCTTTGAGCAAACCCAGAAATAATAGAAGTCCAAGTAAAAACGTCAGGCTGAATCCCGTAGCTTTCCATCTCCTCCATCGTTTCCACAACAATGTCACATTTTCCCAAATGACTTAAACTTGATATTAGAATATTCCAGGTCACCAAACCAGGCTCAAACCCTTCTTCACGCATTGTCTTAAACAATTTCCGAGCCTCCTCAATATCACCAGCGTTACAATATCCGGTTATCATTGCATTCCAAGAAACTATATCCCTGAACTCCATATTATCAAAAAACCTTCTTGCCAAGTCTAATCGTCCACATTTTCCATAAACAGCCAAAATTGCATTATTTACACGCACTTCAAAATTAATCCCACATTTGATCACCATTCCATGTATCAACCTCCCTGTTTCCACATCCCCACTGTTCCCACATCCTTGTAAAATCTTCGGAAACAAGAATGCATCCGGAACTAAACCATCTTGCATCATCATAGAGTAAAACATCTCAACAACACCATCCCAAATTTTGACTCTTGAATAGGCCCCAATCATCGCGGACCAAGCGTACAAGTTCCTCTCAGACATTTGATCAAATACTTCATATGCATCCTCAAGAAACCCACACTTAGCATACATCCCCACAAACTTAGTTTCAGTAAAAGGGTCCAAATCTTTCACAAAATGTTTGATATATCCATGAAGCTTGCGGCCCAAATGAATCGATTTCGAATCAACGCAAGACTGGATTAACAGCGATAATGATTGAGAACTTACAGAAGAGCCGCCGCATTGGATGGATTCCAAAGATGCAATTGCTTCACTTAGGCGGCCATTTTTGCAGAGGTAGTTAATGTGGGCATCTGCTATGCTTATTCTGGGTTTTCTGGGCGCATTTCTGAAAGAGAATTTGGGATTTGAAGGCTTCTGTACGGTTTTGCAGACCGGAAGAATCACCATTGGAGAGTGTCTTTTGGTGAAGTTGGCAGCTTTGGAAGATGAGAAAGATGAAGCTGTACAGCCACAAAATAAAGAAGAATAATTGTGTACAACGGTTGTTCATGAATTCCTACGTTTAGCCAATAAACCCGCCCACATCATCATTTAATAGAATTCAGAATTGGGCCAATTGTTGGATGGTCAAGTCAAGTGAGCTTTTCGGCCTGCAATACTTACCATTTTGTGCATGTAGGAGGCCCAATAAGTAGGGCTATGCCATTTTCATTTGTTATTACACACCAATTAATCCGTCTGGATTGCTATTTGTATCATGAAATTGCTATTTGTATCACAAAAAAAATAAAAATAATAATAAAATGACCACAACGCCCTTATGGTGCAACTTTTGCAAAAAATACTAAGTGGGGGACAAAAACGCCAAAAAAATGTGTTTGTATCATGCTGACAAACGCTTGAAAAAAACGTTTTGTACATGTAAAAACTAAATAAGATCGCGTTTATAATGGTATAAAACGCCACAATGCAACGTTTTTAACAGTATTAAACGCAGAATATTTGCGTTTTCGGATAGTATAAAACGCAAATTAATCGCGTTTTGACCATGGACGAAACGCCAAAATAGGGCGTTTAGTCCACGGTTCGCTCGCTGAACGGGTGCGTTTCCGGCCCGAAATTTGGATAAAAGCCCCCAAATTGGCAGCCGAACCATTTGGGCTATTTTTTCTCAAAAATTCACATCAAAACGCAAATTTGCTTAGATTTTGTCGGCCAAAAACGCAAAGCATGGACGGAGGAGATGGCGAACAATCACGAAGGCACGGAGCGGGCAAAGGTCCACTGATTAACCGGGTAAACATCGATATGAATATGAGTTTTTCTGCAATTTTTTACGTTTATATTGCGTTAATTTTGTTAGAAATCGTTGTTTATGTGAGTTTAGGTATGTAGAAACGCTAATTGGTATGAATTAGGTGGATTTTTGACGCCGGAATAGCAGGCCGCCGGCGTTTTGGGGTCTCAAAACGCCATCGGCCGGCGTTTTGAGATCTCAAAACGCCATCGGCCGGCGTTTTGAGACCCCAAAACGCCGGCGGCCGAGCCCTCAAAACGCCATCGGCAGGCATTTTGAGATCTCAAAACGCCAGCGGCCGGCGTTTTGAGATCTCAAAACGCCGTCTGCCGGCCGTTTTGAGAAACTCAAAACGCCCTCGGCCGGCGTTTTGAGACTCTCAAAACGCGGTCCGATGGCGTTTTGAGTTTCTGAAAACGCGATCCAACAGCGTTTTGAGTCACTCGGCGTTTTGCATGACTCAAAACGCCGTTGGACGGCGTTTTGAGTAAAAACGCCGTCCAACTGCGTTTTGAGAGTATCGTTACGTCAAAAGCATGTGTTTTGATGTAAATTGATTTATCGTATGTTACAATATAATTGCTTCGTTTTATTTAGTTATCTATTTATTTATGCAATTATTCGTTTATTTATTTAGGGTGGCGCTAAGTTAAAGCCACGAGGCGAGAGGCAGGCTCCCACAGCTTCTGCTAGGAGGCAGAAGGTGCCAGTTATTAGGGGAGGTGGTGGTAGACGGGGAGGCGGGATTGTTATATCCGAGGGAGGACAGGGAGGCCGTGACTCCTCATTTCAGTTGAGGGATGAGTATTACGATACTACTGATTCTGATGACACTGATTCGAGCGAGGAGGAGCAGTTTGGCCATGAGGAGGAGTCTGGGCATCCCTATGAGCAGTCACGGCAGGGGGACGCTAGTGGGAGTGGACGGCCACTAGGGGACCAGGGTGAGGGGTATACCTACGGAGGTGACCCTTCTCACCCACATGCTGAGAGGACGATCCGGTATAGGAATCCGGACCACGGACAGTTCGAGGAGGTGGATCCTGCTGCAGGTACGCGTTTTAATTTAATTGTATTATTATTTTTAATAAATAATTGATTTATTTTAATTGTTCATATTATGAGAATTTGGTATTGCTTGACTTATATTAAAATTGTACACTTTTTATGTAGTTCAGTAATTATTCTAATTCATATACGTATTTTCTTTACTTATGTATGTTTTTCTTTATTTTTTTAATTATGTGTACTTATTTTTAATTAGCTTTATTTAATTACGTGTATTTTTTACGTTTTACAATTAATTTACTTATATATTTTTATATGTATATGTTGTCGATATAGTTCCCACTAGGAAGCGCCCGCGGGAGGATCGTAGTTGGATAGTTACAGGGCCCATTGAGGGGGGCCCTATAGATGATAGCCTTATCCCTAGCTTTTTAGGGCATGTGGTATCTAGGTATTGGCAGGAGGGGGTGCCTACTAGATACCACATTAGAGTCCACAATAGAGGTAGCATGTACGACCTTTTTGAGAGGTGGATCGGCTCGATGACGGTCGAAGGTGCGCAGATATTGAGCGGGACAGGCCTTGGACACCTGCCCCGTATTATGCACCGGAGCATTGATGAGCCTCTCATCAATGCATTTTTGGAGAGGTGGCAGCCGGATACGAATTCGTTCCACCTCCCATTCGGAGAGATGACCATCCTCCTACACGATGTGTGGGAGATTTTGAGGATTCCGGTCGATGGTCGACTCATCACCGAGGTGACACCGTCGTCGACCGTACTGTCATGGTCGAGGGGATTGCTAGAGATTCCTCCTGAGGAGCGGATAGACGGGGAGCTGTATAGGAATGGCGGGTTTTCTACGCAGCGGGTGATCGAGCGGTGTATGCAGCGGGCCAGGGATGATTCGGACGTTGCTGTTTTAGTATGGAGCCTTATTGGGACTTGTCTGTTTACAGACAAAAGTTCCAATAAGTTTATGCCAGCCCCTGTTGTACAGGTTAGGAATGGGCTGGATCAGATTGGCCAGGAGGCATGGGGTACCGCGACACTCGCATACTTGTATCACCATCTAGGGTGCGCGAGTCGTCACGGGACGCAGGCAGTCGCTGGATGCATGACTCTATTACAGTCATGGATCTACGAGCACTTTCCTGATTTCAGACCCCACCCTCTGCCCCTTCCATTGCACGCCGCTCAGCCACGTGCAGCGAGGTGGGCCATCGACCACCACCGGACCACAGAGCAGCGATTGGCAGCCATACGACTTGCGCTGGACGAGATGACAGCCGACATGGTTAGTAAATTATTATGATATGGTTATAAATCTCATCAAATATATTTTGATTTAATATATTTTATATAAATTATTATTCATAATCATTAACTACGTTTCAAAGGTTACTTAGATGCCTTACGGACGGGACGCCGTTTCGCGTACGCCGAGGACCCTGTACCGTGGACTTATTGCGTACAGGGACTACATCGAGCCGTACATGCCAGACCGATGCGTCCGCCAGATTGGGTATGTACAGTGGATTCCCTCGCGCTTCATCCGTCCGGGCCGGGACACCTACCGCGGATACTCAGGGAGATCATATGTGGTACGACACGCCGTCGAGTATGCAGAGTCCGCGTGGGAGGAGTTCGGCACGGCTTCCATGGGTATTTCCCTAGCTAGCCGCCAGCGGACAGGTGGCGCTGTTCCTCGGAGTGCTGCGGTCGACGGCTACTTAGATTGGTTTCGTCCCCGATCACGTCCGCGCGTACTTCCCCCGGATCCCCAGGCTGCTATCGAGCCTCCTCGACCACGTCGCGCCGCCTCAGAGTTTGTAAGTATTCATATTAATTAATGTAATATATTATATTTGTTAACTTATGTTCAGCTGAATCTAATATATTGTTTATATATTTGCAGTGGATGGGTCAGTATGGTCAGCTACATCATGCATTATTAGATGTAGTGCGGGAGAGCGTTCCTGATTTGTACGATCAGTTCGCACCTCGCACTGCAGATCTAGAGGATGAGTTCGACCGTTCCATATGATTTCTGGATTGTACTATTTTTGTATACAATATCCAAATATTATATTATTATTTTGATGATTATATTTTATTGTCTTCTTCATATATATGTTGTATTTTTTTACGTATATTTCTTCAAAACCCAAAATAAGTAGTGGTAAGCACAAGATAATAATAATAAAACATATGTCACATGGCAATAAACGTCCTATCCATCACGGAGTGCATTCCAAGCATTAATATTCATTAGACCCTACTTATATTGTTGTTGACTAAATCCTTCCAACTTCCCCCTAGTTTGAAAAGTTGAAATCTGAGCAACTATAACTAGGATAATAGAAAAGAAGAAAAAGGGAGAAATAAAACAGATGCATCATTAACTATGGAGCAGATTTGTTTATCAGCTACTGCATTAATATTCATCGAATACCGAAAGATTTATTTAGAACGGGAAGAAAAGTATCCCATCAACCAGAACAGACTGCTTTTAATTCGCCTACTTATGGAGTTGTGATGAAGTCTTGGAAAAGACAAAAAAATTTACTGATTACTTACTGCTACTACTGAGTAAAAATTGTAAAAAAGTTGCTTTCAACAAATTTTGCAGGTACATTTGTTTCTACTGAGTAAAAGTTGTAATTTATACGCGTATTTCATCAAAATACAAAATAAATATTCGTAAGCAGAAGATAATAGTAATAAAACATATTTCACATAACAATATACATCCTAGCCATCACGTAGTGCATTCCAAGCATTAAATCTAGCTTCTAAATTTTGTGGCCACTCACCTACACTTTCAGCATGACGCTGATGGTGCCAAACGAAGCTCAGCGGCGGGATAGGGCAGTCATCGACCACATCTACGCGTACATAATGATTCCCATTCACAAGGGCAAGCGCTATAACCCTTTCCGGTTGGGTGTCGCCAGTAGAGCAATACAAAGGTAGTACAGAATAATTTCCATCTGAACGAGTACGGTCAAACTGTATTACCAGTGCATTTGCATAAGTGGCGAGAGGGAACAAATCCGTAGGTGTAGCCATCCAATGCTGCTCACCACAATCAGTGCCTTCGAAATTTATTCGCCTAAGTACCATGGCCACAAAATCACCATCGGCCGGACGCAACTCCAATGCTTCGAATACACCCCTATACCTGTCCGGGTGGCTCGTAATCTCTCCACTCAATGACCTGCGAGCTAACCTCCAATATTTCTCGTGGCCAAAAAGGTACGTAGAAATTACTCGGAAACCACAATGGCCATCCCCATCTACATCTGACCACCCTGTACAATAAGGCTGAAAAAATGCTGGCACACACTGAATGTCTCCACCAGACCCTGTTAAGTAATTATGTTACATTAAATAAACAAACCTTCATCATTTATTTACTTAATTGACTAAATTAAAGGGCTTATTTACATGTCCTTAATGGAGACTCACCATCAAAACCTGTATGAATGCGGTGTGATCTACCTGTTGATCGACCAGATGACCCTGAACGGCACCTGCCACGCCGGCCACGTGTCGCTCTTTCTCGTGAGCTCCACTCGCGCATAACAGAATGATGTAATCTATTTGGTGGTCGCCCCCTTTGGGGTCCCGACAAACCTGGCTCTCCAACACTGGCCATGTCAGGGTACATCTGCTCTACGTACGCCCTATTCAACAGCCGGGCCAAAAAAGACGGACTGGTAGATACGGTGGGGACTACTTCCTCGTTGAAATACCTTAACAAACAAATATATCAACTCCAAATATTTCTTGAAAAAAAAATTTGTCAATTCAATTGCATAATATTAAAGTTCATAATTGAAAACTGCACCTGATGTCCTCATCAATGTAATTCGCATCACCATGTGATGGCACAATGGTCAGCCTCTTCCAAAACTCATGCACGTGTGGAAGTAAGGGATATTCAGGCAATGACTGTGCCTTGAATATGTCGCACGCACAGGGAATCCCACGTGTCACCTTGGGCACACATCCACATCGCTCAAGTACAAGGCCTCCCAACTTATTCTTCCGCCGAACTTCTTTCCTAACCAACTTCAAACAATGGTGTGACACGTACTTGTTCAAATAACAGTATGGATATCCCTGCATACTTGTTTGAGTCGTGGAGATGGAAGCCTCAAGAGAGCCTCTATAATAATGTCAATTAAAAATAAAATTACTTGAAACATCTAAATAAATAAAAGCATACCAAAAAAAGAAATTATAAGACAATAAACAACATCTGCTATAAACAATTAAATAAGTAAACTAACCCGATGTGAGGGTACAAGTGGCTGAGGTGAGAGTCAATCTTTGTGAACAAAGTGTCAAGGGAATTGGTGGAAGAATTAAGCCAATCTTTCATAGCAGCATGCGAAGCCTCTACTCTGTTAGTGGAAGTATTACCAAAGTGGAGAAATTGATTGGTCCAGGCTCGAACAAATTTCTCCTTGTGAATGAGCCATGTAGTCTCTAGATATTCAACAGCCAACGGCTCAAGGAGAGTGTACTTAACCTTGAAATTCTGCAATAAACGATTAAATTCCTCTACTGTCGGAGCCTTAATGATTTTCTTCCACCAGTTGTCATGAATATCACATGCTAAATTTTTGTTCCTCCTCCCAACATTTTTTTCCAACCACGCGTTCACATCACGCCCAATATGCCACAAACATAACAAGTGATGTGAAGCGGGAAAATGATCCTTAATCGGCTGTAACAAGCCCAACTCCCTATCTGTCACAATCACACTAGGTGACAAACTTGCCGGCAGCAAAAATCTCAAGTTCCTCATAACCCAGTCATATGTATCCTGTTTCTCATTCCTAACAATAGCAAATGCAATATTGAAATTCTTATTTGTAGGAGTCATACCTACCATCTCGACGACAGGCATTTGGTACTTGTTCGTCTTGTAGGTAGAATCAATCCCAACCACCCAATACCATCTGTTGAACATCTGAATTGATGTTGGATGTGCAAAGAAGACATGTGTGATCTCATCAGTGTTCGCATCCTTCAGAATCTTCAGATAGTACTGCTTCTCCTCAGCCAAATGAATAAATTGCTGCCCAATATTCCTACCTTCCAATCCGGCGGTCTTCATCTCTCCTTTCAAATTGTACACAGATTTGATTGGTACCTGGGAATCGGGAAACTGTTTATTAACAGCTTCCCAAACACACTTTGGCTTAACATTCGAACGCAGCATAAATTCAGCAACAGCCTTTGAATCCTTTGTAAAATGGCTCAACTGTCTGTGACCATATGGATGCATTATACCTGTAAATCACATGTAATTATAATAACAATTAATACATACAACACATCAATCAACTTAATTAATATTATGCGCAAATAATGAAATACCAGTGTGATTGTGAGTTGACGCTGCTCCTGGGTTTGTATAAACCTTGTACCGTCCCAAATCAATCCGCTTACAAGTCAACCTAAAGGGGCAATTAGTGCCGCTCCTTCTTGTATTCTTTCGTCTAGTTGGGAGAGGGGCTTTGGCAGGATCTCTCCATCGCTTGCACGAGAAGTAGTACGTCGCAAATCCTTGGTTACCTCCCCTCTTTGTAATTACAAACTTCAGCCTCTTAGCTATTTTCTGGCAATATTTCAAAGCCTTGCCAATTGTTCGAAACTCTCTGTCAATCTTGAAATATCCACTCAAATCTGCGCCAGGTTCAAGTTCCACCGGCTCCCCATGAGTATTATCCGCCTCATTGTCATCTACATCCTCATCTTCATCGTCATCCTCCTCTTCATTCTCCGCCTCCTCATCATCATCATACAACTCATCCTCATCGTAATCATCATTGTCAGCCTGTAGGTGAATACACAGATTAATTAAAATTACAGCACAGTTATGGTTCTTGCAATCAAAAAACGCAACAGTTTGAAGTTTCATCCAACATGAAACGCACCATTTTTGCGTTTTTGCAGATAAAAACGCTACAAATGTGCGTTTTTATCTGCAAAAACGCAAAAATGGTGCGTTTCATGCAGTAAAAAACGCACCCAGATGTGGTTTTCAGCAACCTAAAACGCAGAACTTTTTATATAATGCATGTCAAAAACGCAGCTCTTTTTATATAATTCATGTCAAAAACGCAACACTTTTTATATAATGCATGTCAAAAACGCAACACTTTTTATATAATGCATGTCAAAAACGCAACACTTTTTATATAATGCATGTCGGAAACACTAAAACGCGACTTTTTCTACACTCAGAAACGCTAAAAAGGGACGTTTGACCGCTTCCTAAACGTCATTTTAGCGTGTTTCGACATACAATATTTTTAAAAAAACTTATATAACTTTAAGGTACGGAAACTTACCATATCGTGATGATTCGCTTTCTAAATATTCTTTCGCCGTCAACTGAATGATCCAACAATGTTTTTAAGTTAAGAATTTATCTGGATTTGATTTTAGGATAGTTGTTGTGTATGAGTTTTTCATCCAATTCACATGAATGTATGTAAACGTTTTTTAACTTCTGTACATGTCAAAAACGCAACATTTTAACGAGCGAACCATGGTGGAAACTTCACATTTTGACGTTTATTGGTGTAAAAAACGCAATATTTTAACGAGCGAACCATGGTAGAAACATCACATTTTTGCGTTTTTTACATGCAAAAACGCACGCATTTGGCGATTTTGACATACAAAAACGCACTAAATTGGCGTTTTTTACATATAAAAACGCAATTTAGGGTAAATTTTGTATGTCCAAAACGTTTTTGCATTGCGTTTTTTTGAGATTAAAACGCAATTTTCGCCCCTTTTTTTGACATAAAATCTGTCAATTTATTATTTTTTTTGTTCATAAGGGCATTTTGGTCATTTTATTATTATTTTTATTTTTTTTGTGATACAAATAGCAAATTCATGATACAAATAGCAAGTCCCCTAATCCGTGTAATTTTAGTTTTGTTAAATATGATATGCCAATTTTTTTTTTCCTCGGTAGTTTTGATCCCAAGTAATAGTATGACTATACTATTGATCCCTTAAATTTTTTAATTAGTATATAACGAATTTAAAATATAACGGATTAACTCAATTGATTTTTAGTCAAACTTCTTTTTTTCTTCAAAATAATTTATACATGATATTTTCAACCAATTTTATGATCCGAATCCTCATTAATGTACAACTCATTTAGGATTTCGACCGTCATTTTTGATTGTGAGTCGATCTAAATGTTTGAACATTAATGAGAAATTGAATCATAAAATTGATTGAAAATATTATGATACAAATCATTTTGAAAAAAAATTATGTTTGATTAGCGATCAAATTAATTAATTCGTTATCTTCTAAACTTTTTTTTGTGTTAAAAATAATAATAATAAAATATTAAGGGATCAATAGTACAGTCATATTATTATTTTGAACCAAAAGCATAACTACTCCTATTAAGAGGGACCAAAAAAGTAATTTGGCCAATATGATAATTTATTTCATAAGTTTTGAAAATATATGTAAACCCTTTAATTTTTTCTTAAAATTTGACAATAATTATTTTAAAAATTTTCAAACAGCTAATTTTAATAAATAATAATGATCCAAAATGTTGAATAAAAAATTTATTAAAATCATTATTGGAATTTAATAATGATAACTATTCAAGAGATTAAAAATATTAAGCTCAAAAAAAAGAGATTAAAAATATTGTTTAATATAATTTTTGGGACAAAAAAGAAGTTTGTGGACTGAAAACAAATTTGAGTATAATGTTAGGGACTATTTTCTAAATTTGTCATATTTTTAACCCATAAGCCTCCGTAACTCCGTTTCTCTGCACAAAACCCTAATCTCATCGGCGCTGACGCACAGGAAGAAAGAGAGCAGCGAAAATGGTGAATTACAGGGTGAGTTTCAGCTCATCAACGTGTAAAACTGAACACTTATGGGATTCTTCTTGTTATTTCTTTTTACTGATAGATTAAATTCGGGTTGTGCAGAAGTTTGAATATCTGAAACCTAATTTTTTTTTTTGGTTTTTTGGCTATGTAGTTTCATCAGTACCAAGTGGTGGGGAGAGCGCTGCCGTCGGAGACTGATGAGCACCCGAAGATCTACCGCATGAAGCTGTGGGCTACTAACGAAGTGCGCGCCAAGTCCAAGTTCTGGTGCGTATTCAAACTTTTCTTGGGTACATAGTTTACATTGGAGGAAATATTTTTGGAAAAGGAAGAGCTTTTTTGTTTTGGGTTTGAACGTGTGTTTTATATTCGTTTGTCCTTTGGTGGGATTTGTTTGTTTCATTAGTTGTATTGCAGGAATTTTATTTGAACAGGAGCCTACTTTCGTGTTAATTTTGCACATTTGATTATAGGAATATGATTTTTGATCTGGCGTCTGTTTGTAAGATTAATGTTGGCCCAAAACTCATCAGGGTTCTAGAGTTTTTGGTTTGTCGAGAGGGGATGCTTGACACAGTTGGGAGAAGTAAAATTCTCGAGCTGGAAGCTTTAAAAATGGCCTAATATTGTTTAAGTTTCTGAATTTATTATTTCTTGGATTGTGCTCAAACATGTAATATACATAGAAAGTCTGGTGTTTGTGATACTAAATTGTTTGAGCTATTAATGGGGGAGATGGTGGGTTCAAGAGGGTAACATATATGTCAAAGTAGTTTTTTTTTTTTTTTTGTGTGTGTGATTGGTTTTTCTTGTTCATGTTGTTTGGGAACTATTCCTGATTATTCTCTCATTTGATGAATTTGTTTTGATTAGGTACTTTTTGAGGAAGCTGAAGAAGGTCAAAAAGAGCAACGGCCAAGTTCTTGCTATCAACGAGGTATTTTTGTGGCTTAATACTTTTTTTGTGTTGTAACTTGCAGGGCAAAGATCTAAGAACCGTTGTTGTGTGTTTCCTGCTGGGTTTCTCAGTGGGTATTTTTGCCAAACTGCTTGCTCTCTTAGGTTACTTTTCTATGTGGCCTATGATTAACTTCTATATTTTGCGGCTTTAATGAGATTCAGGTTTTCAGCTCCTTAAGTTGTTTAGAAAATTATAGTTTTCTTTAGTATCCCTATTTGAAATAGAAATGTTTTGGGTTTTCTTTGTTTCCAAATATTTGAAGTTCAAAAAGAAAGAAAGGGCGAAGAAGTTTAGTTGCCAGTATCTTTCTCCGTTTCTGTTTATAATTTGAAAATCTGTGGACTGGGATGCTTTGTCCATCTTGTTTTGGATACTTGTATCTTTATATCACATACTTGTCATTCATACTGTTTGTAAATTGTAAGCCGATAGACTGGTGCTTGAGATTTAAATTTGTGATTGTTGTTGGAGTTGCAAGTTGCAACTTTTTGTGAATTTTTTTTTTTTTTTTTGGTTTGTTTCTGGCCATCGGAAGATGGGAGAACTGCTTTGGCTTTACTTGTGGAATGAGCTCACTGACTGTGTGTTGTAAGCCATCCCGAGGGTGAAAGAATTGCTTTGATTTTGCATTAGAGGATAATATTCCCGGTTGGTAGTTGTCCTGCCTGTGTCGGCTATAAATTCTCATATCCATTATCCTCTGAAAACAATAACCTTTTGTGATTCTCCTGTTGTTGAAGAAAACTATCATATTTGCCTAGATGAAAAGTTCTGGTAACAATGCCCTTTTGATCTGTCATTTTGTAGATCTTTGAGAAGAACCCTACCACCATCAAGAACTATGGCATCTGGTTGAGGTACCAGAGTAGAACTGGCTATCACAACATGTACAAGGAATACAGGGATACCACTTTGAATGGTGGTGTTGAGCAGATGTACACTGAAATGGCTTCTCGCCACCGTGTCCGCGCGCACTGTATTCAGATCATCAAGACCGCCACGGTGCCGGCTAAGCTCTGCAAAAGGGAGAGCACCAAGCAGTTCCACAACTCCCAGATCAAGTTCCCATTGGTGTTCAAGAAGGTCAGGCCACCAACCAGGAAGCTCAAGACCACATTCAAGGCAACCAGGCCTAACTTGTTTATGTAAGCAAGTTTTGCTCTGAGAAAAAGCCTGTGACTGAACTGTTTTTTTATATGAGACTCAGGGAGGTCTTTTGGTAGCATAAAACAAAATTGGAAAATCATGTTTTTGGTCCCCAATCTTTGGATTTATAGTGAATTTGGTCCTCGCTATTTCGTAATTGGCTTTGGTTCTTGATTTCAGTGACTTTGTATTTTTTTTTTTTTTCTATATGAGGATTTGTTCTGCATGCAGATCGAAGCGTGACTGGAATAACGTAAACGCTACGAACCCCATTAATGATTACCAACATAAATATTATTAATATTTAAACTTATTTTATTAATAATGTATGATATGAAAACAATATTAATAATTATTTCGTCGAATACATAACATAAAAAAAAGAAGAAGAAGTGCATAATTCGATACATTTTCAAAATTTCCGGCAGATCCAAAGAAAACTGGGCTTGCGGATCCCCGGTCGGATCCGGTTATGAAATCAAGAACTGCAGTAAAAGTCAATCACTGCACAGTAGTCGTCAGTCTTCATCACTCATGGCGACTTTGAATCTAAATCATAAAAAGATCAATCGTGGGAAATATTTTTGCTTTTCTGCCGGCAACCCAAATGCAAATTATGGAGTATCCATCACATCACAAAATTTCTTAAAAAACCCAATAATTTTTGCCTTCTTTTTTGGATGAAATTTACAGTAAGTACAGAAGAACTAATGGAGCATTTCCAAATTCAATTCAAAATGGCCCAAAAATGTAAGAATCTGATCATCCCTTTGAATCACGTTTCAAAGCTAATTCAATTCATCATGAATGGATGGATATTGGTAGATGCATTTGGGACTTTTATGGGTGACACCTTGGCCCTCAGAATTACTAACCCTGCAGAGTGCCCATTTTAATTCTGGATCGCCACCCCAAGAATGCCCCACATGCAAAAGTCATCACCAACTTCCAGGCAAATTACATTTTATATTAATCTAATCACAAAGAGTGATTAGCAGAGTTTTTTTATATAATTTGGAAATAATGATATAGTTTAAACTCCAGGTTCAAGATCCTTCATCCCACTTAAATTCCATTATAGAAACCTTTTTTAGGATTTCCATTTACGACGAAAATCGACAGGGATATAATATAAGTTTAGTGTTTTGAGAGCTGGACTAGCAAGCATTGATATAGTAGCAGATCCCAATAGTATTTTCTCACTCTCTCTGAACTCTCTGCTCTGCGGGATTCCTACTTTTTCTTCTTCCTTTTCACCGTTTCTCTCTTTCCTTCCAACTTCCCTCCACACATGCAGAAGCATTTGGAAGGAGAAAGGTGACATCTTGAAAGGAAAGGAAAAAAGAAAAGTAGAGAATGGAAACCAAATCGGCCCTTTTGTTCTTCTGCATTTCTTTGTTTATAGGTACTGAGTTCATACAATGCAGTGTCACCTATGACAAGAAAGCAATCACCATTAATGGGACAAGGAGAATCTTGCTTTCTGGCTCTATACATTATCCAAGAAGCACTCCTGACGTACTCCTCTCTAACCCGCCATTTCTTTTAACCTGTACCTTCTAAATTGGCCATTTAGCAGGGAATGTTAAATCTGTGAGTCTGGTCATGAAATGGTTTTTTATTGCAGATGTGGGAAGATCTTATAATCAAGGCTAAAAATGCTGGCTTGGATGTTATTGACACATATGTCTTTTGGAATATTCATGAGCCTTCTCAAGGAAATGTAAGTCTCCTGCCTCTATTCTTACTTAGACTTTCTGCAAATTGTTCACTTTCTTATGGTTTTTATGTGGAGTTTGTTCAACTTGTAGAGGCTAATTCAATTTCATGATTTGGGTTTTCAATATTGCAGTATAATTTTCAGGGTGGATATGATCTTGTACGCTTTATAAAGACAGTTCAAAAAGTTGGCCTTTATGCTAACCTAAGAATTGGACCTTATGTTTGTGCAGAATGGAACTTTGGGTAACTTATCCCCTCCATTCTCTCATTTTTGTGATTTTAAACATTCCATTAGCAGGTGAATGAGTCTACTTTCATGATTGGTTTGCATTAGATTTTGCAGCAATTTTTTGTTCTTTGATCTTAGTTGAGCTTCACAGTTGAAGGATTTCTTTACTTCACCCAATGCAGGGGATTTCCTGTTTGGTTGAAATATGTTCCTGGAATCAGCTTCAGAACAGATAATGGGCCATTCAAGGTTGTATTAACTAGATCTAGATATTCTCTATTAAGCTTCATTACAAATTTATTGAGGGAATTTATTTGTTTTCAATGTTACATCTGTCTGCTTTGCATTCTCTAACTCTTGCTTATTAGATTCTAGCGATTGCTGAAAGACTGAAAATTTTTATCAATAATATTGTGGGGCTGGCTTTTGTCTTCTGGTAAAGGTAGCTATGCAAAAGTTCACGCAAAAAGTTGTTGGGATGATGAAGAGTGAAGGTCTGTTTGCTTCCCAAGGAGGTCCTATCATCCTATCTCAGGTTTGTATCAGTTTGGCCTGGAAACATGGTTTCTCATTCCTAGTTTCTTGAACTGTGGAAGAAAGTTCTTAGTTGATGAACCAAAAGAGCTGTTTCTTGATTGAACTTTTTGTTTTTATTGTCATTTGCAGATTGAGAATGAATATGGACCGACAGCACAGAAACTAGGAGCAGCTGGTGAGGCATACTTGAAGTGGGCTGCTGGAATGGCAGTGGGATTAAACACTGGAGTTCCATGGATTATGTGCAAAGAAGATGATGCACCTGATCCCATTGTGAGTAATCTTCAACTTTATGTATGCAGTAGATTTTACTCTTTCGAAATACCATGATCATATCTTTTTAACTTGTGGACTATCTACAGATTAATGCATGTAATGGTTTTTATTGCCATACCTTTTTGCCAAATAAACCTTACAAGCCCACCCTGTGGACTGAGGCTTGGAGTGGCTGGTAACACTTATAACTCTTGGCGGAGAATCTGTCCATCTCTTTTATCAAATGGTTTCTGATTTTCTTCTGTATCTTTCAATGGAGAAGGTTCACAGAGTTCGGTGGAGCCAGAAATCACCGCCCGGTTCAGGATCTTGCATTTGCAGTTGCTCGTTTCATACAAAATGGTGGCTCCCTTGTTAACTACTACATGGTAGGTGACAAATCAAATATCTCAATTAGTAAAATCACGCAACCAAGTGAGTAATCTGCTTTTACTTGTTACAGTTCCATGGAGGAACAAACTTTGGTCGCACTGCTGGAGGTCCTTTCACAACAACCAGTTATGACTATGATGCTCCAATCGATGAATATGGTGGGAGATTCCTCAACCTGTAATGACATTATCGTATAATTTAAACTTTAGGACTTAGTGGATGGTGTTCATTCGAAAAACTTTCCAGCTTAATTGGATGCTTTATGCACTCTAGGTCTGCTGAGAGAACCTAAGTACAGCCATTTGATGGAGTTTCATAGCGCTATTAAAATGTGCGAACACGCTTTGGTTTCTTCCGATCCTACTATTACTACTTTGGGAAGCTCCCAGGAGGTCACCCCTCATATGCACTTCTTTTCCATTGAACTTGTGAGAGTTATATGTTATCATGAGTGTTTATGCCTAATTTTCGGATTGTTTCAGGCTCATGTATTCTCTCCTGGAAATGGTACTTGTGCCGCTGCCTTCCTCTCAAACTACAACACCAATTCCGCGGCAAGAGTAGTGTTTAATAGTATGCACTACAGTCTTCCTCCTTGGTCCATTAGCATCCTTCCTGACTGCAAAAATGTAGTCTTTAATACTGCAAAAGTGAGTCTTTTTAAATCAGCTAGAGAATGCATTTTCGGCTACATACTCCATTGTGAAGTTGTTTTTGCTATGTTTACCTTCACTTCACTGACACAGATCAATATATGACCATAAAGGTTCGAACTCGAGCTACACGTACACGAATGTTACCTACAAACACTCAACCTCACTCGTGGACGACATATGGAGAAGATGTATCGACTTTGGAGGACAGTTCAACCTTTACAACTGTCGGACTTCTGGAGCAGATAAATATAACTAGAGATAATACCGATTATTTGTGGTACATAACCAGGTTAGCGGGCTCCAACACATGCATGGTTTGTTTAGCTAAACAGTATGAAGTACATTTCTATCTTGATCAATGCCAACTGTTCTTTCGTATTCTGCATTGGTGGAAGGGATTCTACTAAATTATATCGGCGAAACTGTGATTACAATGCTGTTATTTGCCTAAAATTATATGATGAAAATCTTTCTTTCGGCTTGCCATAAAATGATTGAGTTAACTTACTTTGAACGTCGATTCAGCATTTATATTAGTCCATCGGAATCATTCTTTCATGGAGGACGAAAGCCCAATCTCTTTGTGCAGTCAAGGGGTCATGCAATACACATTTTTGTAAATGGACAACTATCAGGTGAGAGATCAAGTAAGCATTAATCAGGACTGCTGTCATCAATGGTTCTTTTCGGTGTAACCTTGTATTTCTCGCTCCAACTGTGCAGGATCAGCATACGGTACAACGAACAACATGAGAATCAGATTCACCGGAACTGTAAACCTTGTTGCTGGAACAAATAGAATCGCCTTACTTAGTATAGCTGTTGGATTGCCTGTAAGTAACTTTTCGCCCCGTTTTGCTGCAATGCTGCTCAAATGGATTTTCGAAAAGAACTTATGAATCACATGGTCAATTATGTTGGTTCGGCAATAGATAGAAAGCTTATGAAGCTGAACTATTTTGAGTTCATTTGAAAATAGACCTACAGACTGACAGCATGTCTTACTACCAAGCAGAACCGCGGGATACATTTTGAGACTTGGGGTTTAGGGGTTTCAGGGCCAGTTTTGCTCCATGGTTTGGACCATGGCAATAAAGACTTATCATGGCAAAAATGGACCTACAAGGTAACTCGAAATTGAGTGATCCAGTCCTCCATTTTTGTGGCATTGCTTACAAATCAGTTTATCTTGCACAACAGGTAGGCTTGATAGGAGAGTCAATGAATTTAGCCTCTGAAAATGGTGTCTCCTCCGTGGAATGGACGCCGGTTTCTTTAGCAGCCACCCAAGGTCATCCGCCATTGAGATGGTACAAGGTGAAAATCAGTAAAAACACAAAACATGCATCATTTTCTTTGGTAGAAGTTACTTAATGGGAACTTGCAGGCTTACTTTGATGCGCCGGCCGGTAATGAGCCTCTGGCCCTGGACATGAAAAGCATGGGGAAAGGTCAAGTATGGATCAATGGCCAGAGCATTGGGAGATACTGGACCATCAATGCAAATGGTGATTGCGGCATTTGTACATATTCTGGAGAATACAGAACTTCAAAATGCCAACTTGGTTGTGGGAAACCGACTCAGAGATGGTAATTCACCAGCATCCCTCGATCAATTCTTGAAAGTTCGCCTGTTCTTGGATCATAATACTAACTGTTAAGATTAAAAGCTGATGTTTTGATCGCCATTAACTTGCAGGTACCATGTTCCCAGGTCATGGCTGAGACCAACCCAGAATTTACTGGTGCTGTTTGAAGAATTAAGTGGCAATGCATCAGGGATTAAGCTAGTGAAAAAGACCGTCTGAACTGCCAAATTCTGTCTGTAACAATATTCTAAATTCAAATCTCTATGAAAATTTTGGTCATATTTATATTGGAAATAAATTCCCTTCAACCTTTCTTTCCTAAAAAAGCTTACCCCAAATTGTGGGAATTCAACATAATTTAGGATTTACATTGATATTATGCTGTCAACCCGCATAAAATGCAAATGGCCTCAAATTGAGTCCAGGTTCATTCGCTTCTGTACTTCTTTTATTTTTTTTTACTATATTTTGATTATAGTGGCAAAAGGGATTTTTTTTTTTTTTTCCCTTATTTGTTGTATCGGGGTCAAATTAAATGGAAAAATTAGGTACAAATACCCGACTATTCTGAAACTGTTCTTGACCGAGAACTTCTTGGAGGAATTGGGTTCTTGAAGAAGGCGGCGTTCCATTGAGAGATCGTGAATTTTGTAGGTCTGGTTTTCTGGGTTGCAAAAAAAGAAAATGGCATCTGGAGAAGGAACAGTGATCCATCCCAAATCGGCTCAGGAATGGGAAGAATTAATCCAGAAAGCTAATGAATCCAAGAAACTGGTACGTATATTTAAAAATTCAACCTTTTTCTGTCACTACGGCTTTGATTCATTCATTCTTCGTATTGGTAATGGTTTTGGATTTGATCACCATGATTCGAGTCAGATGAAAAATCTAGGACATGGGCTTCATTTGAATTCATTTGTTAGATTGACATTGATTTGGTGGGATTTGAAGATAAAAAACCATTTTTTTCTGAAATTTTGTCGATTTGGATCTGTTCTGTTTTGTGTTTGGTTGCCCCTGTTTCTGATCAATGGATTTAACCCACCAATCAAAATCTTTAAACTTGCTTTGATCCCAGATTCAAACTTCTTCCTTAAACTTAGGACTAGTGTTCATCAAAAATACATGACTATGTGTGCTGTGCAGTACTTTAAACGGCCGATCCTGATTTTTGAACAGGTTGTGGTAGATTTTTCGGCAACATGGTGTGGACCTTGCCGCCTTATCAGTCCAGTTCTTGATGAGTTAGCCAGCAAACATCCCCAAATCACATTTCTCAAAGTAGATGTGGATGAACTCAAGGTAGATTCTGAAGCAAATCCTAGTCTATTCTTCCTTATATTTCTGGATTATTATGTTATGGGCTCATTGCTTTGGTCAATTCCACCATTTATGTGCAGACACTTGCTCAACAATGGGGGATAGAGTCCATGCCGACATTTGTGGTGATGAAGGATGGAAAAGTAGTGGAAAGATTTGTTGGCGCAGACAAGGATAAGCTCATTCAAGCCGTCAACAAACACTTGCCTCAATGATGATATATATAGGCACAATGCCTTTTGAAATTTCTGCAGAATTTGTCGTCCAATAAAGTATTTGATACAGTTTTGTTTGAAAGGCTTGTTGATTATTGCAAAACACGCATTTGAAGCAAATTTATGGGAATTGAAACTTGTGGAACTACAAAGATGAGGAATTCAATGAATTATACTATGAAAATGAGAACAAATTCGGACATTATTACAGATGGACCATGATGTTTAAGGTAGCACAACAACTGCCCAGAAACATACATAAGACTACAGAATCATAACCCTTTATAAAAGTTATCTTCTTGAGACAGTCTCCTAAGCAGAAGCTGTTGCTGTGGCAGCATTAGCGTGCTTAGTGATGGTCTGCAGAAGATCGTCCTTCTTCGCACCAACAAATTTGTCCACCACCTTACCTTCCTTGAAGAATAGGAAAGTCGGCATGGCCTCTATATCCCACTCCTCTGCAACAGTCTGGAAAAGAAAGATGAAGAAACGCAGATGAGTTACCATTCATTCATCCATGGAGAAAACCAGGTATTGAAAAGAGAAACCAACCTTCAATTCGTCCACGTCGACTTTCAGAAATATGACGTTGGTCATTTTCTTGGCGAACTCTGCCAGAACAGGGGCAATCATACGGCAAGGTCCACACCATGAGGCAGTGAAATCAACTACAACCTGGGGCAAAATACAAAACCATTGTGAAGCAAAGCAATCATCAAAGGTTGGTTTCAGCAGCATACTACTAACAGAAAAATATAAAACAGATTCAGATCAAATGGCAGCAGATTTCAGCAGAATTCTTTTGATGAGCATCATTGCCACTGGCTTAAAAGACTTCCATTTAGAAATTTAACCCCAGAAATCATATAAAGTCCAGATTTTTTTACCATGCTGAGATAGCATATGATCAAGATCAAGACCCACAGAGTATACAAGTGTTTGATGACGATCAAGAACCACAAGTTGAGGATCATGCTAATCAATTTCTCCCTTTTAATTCTTGAAACTAGATGCAGATGCATTTCAAGACAGACCTCCAAATGCAAAACAAATAGGGCATACGCAATACTTTTTCTTCTCAATCATAACCACGAATCAAAACCACCAAAAACTATAAAAATGTTCCCAAGAAATTCAACCAACAACAAAATCATCATATAAATCGGCGCAGGAACAAAAAAGGGGAAGTCTTTCTAAATATTTAGCGCGAAAGTAGCAATCTTTAAGAAAAATCAAGCTGGAATACTTGCAGGACTAACCAAGCACAGCAACCCAACTCCACAAAAACAGAGTAAACCTAACCCATAACCAAAATTCACATATAAGATGTTAACCCAACTAAGCAACAATGAACAAAAATGTTTATGCAGATGAACACAGCTTTCTGGAATAAAATCTCCACAAAGTAACTCAAAGAAAATTCAAGAAATATTAATACCAGCTTTTTAGATTCCTTGCCCTTCTCAAACTGCTCCTTCCAGTGGTCGACAGAGTGGCAACCAATAACTTGTCCCTCTTCTACTACTGATGATGCTGCCATCTTCCCGTCCAAATACAAAGCCTTCCGAAATAAGTATTTTATTTTTGTTTCTGATTTTCTCGCTTTGTTTCAACGCAAATATTTGTCTCAAAGCCGCAGATAACAGCCCTTTATATAGGCAAGAAGCTAAAGGAAAGATTGGACGGTGCAGTCAGAGATATTTGGAAAAGAAAACTTCAGAAATACCCCCCATTATCTTTAGCTATTACCGCATATGCCAAAACGAGAAAAGTCAGAACTCCTAATTTAGCAATGCCATTACGCCATTACTGATTGGTATTACAATTAACTACAATATGGAGAATCCTGTGACGTGTGATCACAGGTCAGGGAAGAAGATACGTCATCTTTGACCAATTCTAAGGCCCAGCCCAACTATTTGCAGTAGACCAAACCCAATGAGAATAAACAGGAATGGGCCATCTCAGCTGATATGGGGAAAATCATATCCAGAGAACATTGGGCTTCAAAATAAAATGTTTGGCCCGTTTCAGAGGATGTATGGTCAATTCTCAAATTTGTCAAAGCTCCAAACTTCCTCTCATTTTTTAAGCAATTAAGAAAATAATAATAATAATAGAAATTTGCTAAACCATAAAATTCAACCTCAAGTCTCCACCACCAATTTAAGGAACATTCTTCTCCACCCCAAGTTTCATTAGTCCAGCAACAATATCCCAAATCAGTACTCAGATTTTTTTGAGTTAGGATAATGATCGAAAAGAAAAGGAGTGGATTGAACTCAAGAGTTATAATTCTGACATAAAATATGAAACACATTACAAAAATATAAAACTAACTTGTTTATTTTGTGGCATATATAGTTAAATACAATTTATAAAAGTAATATTAATGTTTTAATACAAATTTTATAAACTTTTGACACTTAAAATCGATACCAATACAAATTAACTGATATCAACATAAGTTAACGCGATTAGATTAGCTTAATGTTTTTGACTACTTGAGTTAGGGTTAGGCAAATGTAAACCTTATTATTGGAGAAAAAAGAACAAACTGTAGGCTAATTTCCAGTTTTCACTGTTAAGAATTGTACATGAACATTATTATCATCAACTAGTTCTTGAAAAATGCACGTGCTCCTCAAGCTCTCGAAAGATAAAACACATGCCCACGTGTAATATTCAACACCACAGCCCCCAAAATCTCCTCCAACTTCCTCCTCTTTCTCTCTACATGAATATTATTATCCACATCATAAAAGATTATCCAGACTTCAGTTCTCAAAATTACACCATATGATATGACAATTTACGTTTGATTAAAAACCATACAAATTGCCGAGTAATTTCTGTTTGGACACGATTTTTGTAGCCTGAAGCTCTTAATTTCAGTTTTTGTTCGATTCATTAATGATTAGATACAGTATTTGATTCTGGGACTCTCTCTCCAATGCTACTTTTTTAGTTCTTGGGAAAAAAGGGAAAAAAACTCATCTTTTTTCCAGGGAAGAGCTATGGCTTTTCCCCAAATCTTGCCATCCACTTCTTCATCGGTAATTCCAAGCAAATCCCACTTAAACCCTACTAGTTACTACTCGAACAATACCATTAAACCCTTCATCTTCTCCTTCTCCCATCCGCCACTTCACCACCGCCAATGGCAGCGGAAACCCTCTTCACTCCGGTGCTCTGCCTCCTCATTCTCTGAGAAACACCATACGAACTCCCCTAAGTCCGATGACGTCGTCGAGCTTCCTTTGTTCCCTCTCCCACTCGTCCTTTTCCCAGGGGCAATCCTCCCGCTTCAGATCTTTGAATTCCGGTATCGTATGATGATGCATACGCTGCTCCAGACCGACCTCCGCTTCGGCGTCATTTACACCGACGCCGCCACTGGCACCGCCGACGTGGGCTGCGTCGGGGAAGTTGTGAAGCACGAGCGCCTCGTGGATGACCGTTTCTTCTTAATCTGTAAAGGGCAAGAAAGATTCCGGGTCACAAAACTTGTCCGGAACAAGCCGTATCTAGTGGCGGAGGTGACGTGGCTGGAGGACCGGCCGTCGGCGAATGGCGATGAAGACTTAAATGCATTGGCGAACGAAGTGGAAACCTACATGAAAGACGTGATTCGTTTGTCCAACAGGCTGAATGGGAAGCCGGAGAAGGAAGTTCAGGACTTGAGAAGGAATCTATTTCCGACTCCCTTTTCGTTTTTTGTAGGGAGTACGTTTGAAGGTGCCCCAAGGGAGCAGCAAGCTTTACTGGAATTGGAGGATACAGCCATGAGATTGAAGAGGGAAAAAGAAACTTTGAGGAATACCTTGAATTATTTAACCGCAGCTTCTGCGGTAAAGGATGCTTTCCCATCGTCTTAATGTCAAAAGCTATGTACAACACACATGGGAATGATAAATGATATAATAGTTTTATGGAATATGGTTTTGTAAATGTTGATAGAATATGGAAAAATTATTATTGCGGGCTGCTTTGATCATAACTTTATGGGCATAATTGTTTGAAGTCTTACAGGGATTCAATCAATCAGCTAATGTTTGAGAAGCATTCTGGTAGTTACCTGGGAAAGTTCTGTTTTTTGTTTTGTTATTTACTCTATCTTTTAAGCAGTTTGTTAAATGGTTTTCTTGTTTCTTTGCATTTGGATTACTTTGAATGTGCTGCAAAGCCTATGTGTGGTATTTGACAAATAGTTGAGTGCTAACCACAGAGAGGGATATAGAGTTGATTGGCAGTTTCTTCTCTTCAAAAGTATTGGACTTGTGAATCTATCTGGAATGGTTGTGAATGAAGGTTTTGGATTCTCTATGCTAGCTATATAGGATATGGTGGAGAGTTGGTTTTTGTAGTATTCATTTTGATGCCAAGTTGGTTCTATAGTCTATTCCTGGATTGGCTCACTGGCACAGGAATTCTTGATTTAGTGATCTCCACCATTGGAGATGGACACTAAACTTTGGTTGATTTTGATGTCAAGATGGAATCTTGGAAGTGAAACAATTGTGTATTGTGTTGAGTTTTGTCAGAACTTTGTAAACCCTTGTGCATATGCTAATCACGGCACTCTATCGCGCCGTGGTTCATCATTTTTCTTGCATTCCTGAAAAACAAGAAGTTTCTCTGATGCTCAAAATTTGGAAACTTGGAGACGAGCTGTGGCAGGTGAAATGATCTGATGTGTTTATTCTTTTCATCTCATTTGATTGCATAACAGCATTAGAAATTCTGCAACATTTTCAGATTTGTTGTTTCTTCCTTTATGGTTCCTCCTTTTCATTTCAAAATGCTCAGATTCATGCAATAGATCTTCATGTATCTAATGGCTGTATTACAGAGGGATTTGAAATTTGAACATCATGACAAAATGCATATTTTGGAACCATGCCATTGAAGTTAAGCGACAGAGAGCCCTGAAATTCTTGCATATTGTGGACCTCTTTTGGTGTCATTTACTCATTTATCACTGTTTTTTTGTTTTTGTTTCAAATCTAGACATGAATGGGAATGAATCCAATGATCAATCTGGACTGGTGTTCATCAGATTTCAGTCAGCATCCTCCTGTTTATTAACACTGAAATTGAGAAGTGGACATTCTAATGAACACTATCCCAAAAGCCATAGTCCATTAATGGCTGCTAGGCGCATTTTATTTCAATCCAGAGAAAACAGGCCATTTTCAGAGTTTTAACTGCATTATAACCACAACAACACACAAAACAAAACACCAAAAACTAATACAGAAACTTGTTTGATCCCAAAAAAATGGTGCAGAAGCATCAGTAGGAGGAGAAGCAGGGCTTTATTTCAAGGCAATACCATAATGCTGTCATAAATCTCAGACAAACTGACACTAATCTAATCTGTTTGTCCCATTCTGTGAATATGTACTGTATGTTTACATACATAGATTAGTGACAGATGAACAATGGATAGAAATTGTAACCCTTTTGCAGATTAACTAATAGCAATTATTATTTGTTGGGGGCGAGGCCTTACATCTCGTAGTACAGAGGAAATTCAATGTTAACAAAAAGAATGCAGTATAAACATGTATACTCAAAGATTCCAGTTCACAAATGCAGAACTCCAATCACCTAGCTTCCCAGAAAGGCCTCCATTTCGAAGCTGTTTAGCCACAGTGAAATTGCCGGCTTTCTGCAATGACATTCATGACTATGTTAAGCAGCCTTTATGATAGTTTCATAGATTGAAATCTGAAACACAGTTAAGGAAAGGAAAGCAATACGCGAGAAAGGAAGTTAAGAAAGCGGCTACTGCAACTGTCAACAATGAGAAGAAAGGAAGCTCCAGTTCATAAAAGCTTCTGATGCAAGGGAAGGAATGAACCATGAAGGACTAATGTAATGCAGACAGACTATTGTATTTCACAGATTCTTATAAGGAGCTTTTCTGCGACGCAAACCTGTGAAATGACAACAGCTTGGCTGCTGCTAGGAGGATTCTTTTCAAGTTAGAAGATAGAAAACAAAGAAGGTTGGACATTGAAATGGAAAAAGGTCGATGAGCAACCCTCTGAATAGTTAGATAAATGACCAAACCAGCCAAATCATCAGATAACACTCTACAGGAAACAAAGTCATCATCTTGCAGCCTGCAGATCACAGTTATAGTAAATGCAGAAAGGATTTGCTAGTCTATTTTAGTACTTAAGACAAGAGAGGACAGTTTTAGATTCAACTGCAGAAGCTGACTCATACCTTGAGACATAGGTTCCTGTTTGCATCACAAATTGGATAATCATGAGGACAGCAGTGCTGGCGATCCTGACAGCATACTGCAGTATCCATTTCACAACACTTCCATAACAAGCATATGCCAAGGAGACGCCACGAACAGCAGCACGTTGAATCTCCAGGACAGGATGAGAAGAAATCGCATGTTGTAGGGCTTGGAGGTGGAGATGGCGGAGGATTCGGGTTACTTTTAACTGGATAAGAAGCCAGCATGTTAATCCCACATATACCGTTTGAGTTACCAGTATTTCGAGCCATGAGAATGTAACCATTGATTCCCCAACTGGTTCCCCAAGAATTCTTCACAATCCAGTAATCCACTCCATCTTTGGAATCATAACCAACAATCAACACAGCATGATCTAAAGCAGTAGAGCATGGACCATTGAATACTCCCTACAGCATGCATTACAAATATCAAGCTTCCATTTTGCTTTAAGTTAATGAAAGATTATGAAATTAGTACAAGAACTAACCCCTGAATACAACTGAAAGGCTCTTTCACTGCCACATATGCCTACACTCACAGGTTGTTTTGCCACTGCTTGTAGAAGCTCCCTCTCATTATTAGGAGTCACATCATGATAGCCATCAATGGTCACAACATGCTTTTTCAACTGTAATGTTAAACAAGAACCAATTCTTAACCAAAAAAATTATTGAGGAAATCCATGCCAAACGAACAACTAATGTAGATGGATAGCGTATGAACTAGAAACCTTGTTACGATTACATGTCCTTTCTCGACCTTCAAAAGGGTAATCATCTTCAGTGTCAATTCCATGATTTTTTTCGACAAATAGATATGCATAATCCATTAGTCCTCCTTCACAACCATTATTATAAGACTTATCACAATCAATCAACTCTTGTTCAGACAAACTGAGAAGCGATCCGCTAACAATCTTATTGATGCCTTCCATTGCTCCAGTAGCTGAAAATGCCCAGCATGCTCCTAAACAACAAAAATCTTGTCAAATATGCTTTAACTTTGATACATTGCTTGTTGTCCCGTGGATTATTATTGCCACTGAGTTTAATATAACTCAACTGTAACTCCACAAAGTTCAATGGTAACAGTTTCTGCAATCTTTGATCTCTTTATAGTCACATTCCACAAATTTTCAAAATAAGGGTGAATTAACTAGTTAAATGTAAATCATAAATGAACGCTAAAGTATTTGCATTGGGAAACTGAAGACTAAACTAACAACCCCATTTACATAGTTACTAAACGTGGAAAGAACAGAATTTTATAGCATAATCCCATTAGAGAACATGAGAAAAAGAACCTCAGCAAGAACAATAGGAAACGCAGATGAAACAATGACTGACTCACCACAACTGCCTTGGTCTTTGACTTTTGTGACGGCACCTTTCCTCCGCCAATCCAGCGAAGAAGGAATCTCATTGCTCTTCCCAGCAGCACGCACTGGTGAGGACCGGCGATTATTCAGTCTAATCAAATTAGTTGCAGAAGAAGAGAGGCCCAAGTAAGCAGCTTTGAACTCCTGGTGAGTGAGATCAGCAAAGGCATTGAGGGATAGAGTATAAGTGGAATTGGCCAGAGTGTTGTGCTGAGTGATGTAGTCATAGTTGTCTTCAAACACTTTGAACCTAAACTGCCTTTCTTGCTCCGACGAGTATGTTTTCCCATGATGTTTGCACCAAGCTTCAAAGAGATCAGCAGTGACTGCGGCGGAAGATTGGCATATGGGCAGACAAAACAACAGAACAAGGGTCAAAAATGGCCACAGCGATCTCATTTTTCTCGATTTTTAACGAGAGGGATGGAGGGATGGAAGAAAATGTTTATCTTGATTCTGGGTTTTGGAGATGGTATGGGTTTCTATATGCAGCAACAAGGAACAAGGAGAGCTCGACCTTGATCAAACGTGGGCTCTGTTTATTGGAACTGTCGAGCAGGGAAACTTCCCGACTTTGCTGAGCAGTCCACAAGAAATGGAACGCGCCCAATAGTACACTTCCTCGAGGAGGCGTTTAATTGGCCAATTTGGCCATGTCTTTTGGGTAAGGATTAATTTGTTGGTACTGTACTAGGATGACGGTAATGTTTCATGAGTTCAGAGTATCTTATGTGCTTCGGTTTAACCTATGTAAAAATGCAATATTCCTCGTCCACTTCTGTTCAGCAGTTTTTTTATTTTCACTGCCATACATATTCATAAAATGGAAACTGTACCATGAATACTTAATGAGAACTGTACAAAACCTTTTGCATTATTCTTCAAACAATGCTTGCGAATGTAAGAATGCTATCATGGTAGAATGACAAGTTTATGATTATTTTGAATGCTATACTCAAGAACAGCTATCTTTCATTAAGAGTTTTGGAGTTTTGAATCCAATGTGAGCTCCAATATACCCTCAAGATGAAGGTTTTAACTATCATAAATTTTAGATGATATTTATTGATAATTGTTAAAGTTATGATCTTTTTAGTCATTAAATTGTATTATGTATTGTGTGAGTTATAAGGGTCCAGTTTTCTCATCAACAATGATTGAAAGAATGAGTTTTTATGTCCATTTTTTTAGTTCTTGAACCCTCCTCACATTCATTTGAATAAGAGGATTTATTAGTAAAGATTCTCCTTCAATGTTCATGATTGAGTGTAATTGATTTATCAAAATTGTGTCCCATTATTATTATTTTTTTAAAACTTCAATATAAGCCCTTAATTAAACCCTCTCCAATTCTGCTAAATTACACAAAGACAGTTATCTTTTCTTTTAACCAAAATTGAAAAAACTGTTTCCTTTGATTTACTGATCTCCCTGGAAAGATCGATCTCCAATCAGTATTGTCCTCATTTGAGAGTCTCTTTCACGAAGGAAACTATTCACCGTCAGCCTACGGTGCCGCCAACTACACACACTCACACACTAATTTTAAGCCTGCACACACTGAAGCAAACGAGCCCCGTATCCGGATGATGCAAAATCCCATTTGAGCCCGTTTAAGAACATTTCAACTGGGATTTTTCCTTCTCTCAGACGATTAACGTTAATTCTCCTGATAATACTTTGTCGGTGGCAGTGATGGATGTTGATCCTCGGCAATACGAAAACACAGTAAGCTGTTTTTGCCCTCTTTTTCTTGGTTCGTCGCTCATTTGACGCCTTGTTCGTGGTTTTTCTGTACTTTTTGCCCCCTCCCAATGAATTTGGTGAAAGATTTTGGATTTATGATTGATGTTGACTTTCTGGAAAGAACTCGTGCACCATTTCCATTGGGGTTTCTTTAGTTCTGAGGTAGTTTGAATTTCTGTGTTGTGGGTTTCCATGGCTTTCGTTTTCGCTAATATTCATCTTGGGTTATTCTGTTTGTAACCCCCAAAAAGATGAAAAAGTTCTGCAGTAGTAGATGTTTTGTGACAATTTTTATCAAAAGGGAGATAACGTTGATACTTTTTTCTGTTTTCTGGAAGATAAAAACAGGGTCTTGACATGGATAACAATATGAAAATAATATGAACTAACTTCAACTACATACATTGTTGGATTGAGAAATTATTCTGAGGCGATTGTTGTTGTAATAAATAACTTATTGGATCATTACTGATCATTGTGCTGAGAAAACGAACCATTGCTGTCTACTCCTTGCTTGGGCTTATTTTGTCTGCACCTTTTGTTTTCAGATTTTTAACGTTAAAGAAGTCTGATTGCGTATGTTTGCATCGATATAGCTAGTTAGCCTAAGTCAACCTTCATGTTAAACTATGTTAAGGTCATTGTTTTGCTTGGACACTCAAATTTTGACACGGGCATACTCTAAGTAGTCTTGCTCATCTGATCACCTGATTACTCTTCAAATCTGTTGCTGCTTTATGTGCCAATGACATGCTGGAAAATTTAATCATTTTACAAATGGCGTGCCTGATACCTTCTGAAGAAAGCCTCTGGTGAAATTGGATATGGATGTCACTGGGATTGATTCGGGATGCTTAAGGACAAGTAACCGGATCATTTATGACTTCTATGCACTTGGAGCAGCGAAATTTCTTAATTGGTTATAGTTAAATCCTCTATGTGGATGCATTTCATTCTTCACAAACTTCTTCTGTGGCAGAACTACATTGAACAAACATTGTTGTCCAGTTATTCGGTCTTGGCATGTTATCATTCCAAGGATATCTGGAGCTTCATTTTTATGTTTTTTGGAAACTTTCACTTGTTTGTTTGGCACCGGCATTTAATGTTCCATGATTCATGTTTATAAACGAGAATTTGAGATAGTGGTTGTCTCAGTTATCTGTACATCCTGAAAAAGTATTTGTTGCTTCAGTTGATATCCGGGGAATTTCTGATTTCTTATTCTAGATTTTCATATTTTCTGGGCAGGCTGTAAAGGAAAGTGATGTCCATAATGTTGTCCTATCATATCTAGTGCATAATTGCTTCGATGGAACTGTGGAATCTTTTACTTCTAGTACTGGGATGAAGCAGGCTGCTGATAGCCTTGAGGGCATGGAGAAAAGAAAAAGTAAGTGATTTGAATTTGATTAATGATGTATGATGGAATATTTATGAAACATGCTACATGCTGTTTTATTTATTGGAGAACTTGAAAGCGAGCGCTGGAGTTGTCAGTCGATATAATACATTTCTGTTTATATCTGTTACTTGTCATGTCATCTTTTTGGTCTGTGGCTTTTGTTATGTCTCTTGTATATTGTTTATGTAATTTAGATTCTCTGTTTGATGATCACTAGTTGTAGTCACTGAACAACCCCAAATCTTTGATATTTGACTTGGTATACTAGCAGAAGATCTTGAAAGTATCTAAAAGTGGCATGAACAACATTTGTGGGAAGTGGAATTTTTCTTTTTTGAATTCTGTAATGAGTATCATTGTTGTTCAGTTGCTAGTTGCTTGCATTTCCTTGAATTATTAATGGTTCCGGAGACTGCCATGAACTTGTTTAGACTTACTTTTTTTTATCTTTATTTGGTTCCCAATATAATGATAGCCTGGTTGAGTTATGTTTGGTGCAAATTACCCATTTATTTTCAGGAATACTTCATTTTACACTGGAGGGGAATGCTTTGAAGGCCATTGAATTAACAGAACAGCTTGCACCTGATCTGTTAGAGAAAAATAAGGATCTACACTTTGATCTTTTAAGCCTTCATTTTGTTGAACTTGTCTCCTCTAGGAAATGGTGAGCAGGTTCATGCGCTTTCTGAAGAAGTTTCATATCTTAAAAATGTATTCTTGAATAAACTTATATCTCTGTGGCAGCACAGAAGCATTGGAATTTGCTCAATCGAAGTTGACTCCTTTTGGGAAGGTTCAGAAACATCTCAAAAAGCTTGAAGTATGTTCCTCCATTGAGCAGATTCCTTGAGATTTTATATTACATTTCAAAGATTTCTTTGCAGATAGCTACATAATCTTTTGTTCCAGGACTTCATTGCGCTACTGGCTTATGAAGAGCCCCAAACCTCTCCGATGTTTTATCTTTTGAGCTCAGATTACCGGCAGGATGTTGCAGACTGTTTGAATCGCGCAATCCTTGGTGTGTGTTTGAAATTTTGAGTTCATTCTTTTTCTGGAAACCATTGTTGGCTAATCAATTTTTAATTTATTATTACTTTTATTTTCTCTTTTCTAAGTCGAAATCACCGTATTTGTGATGTCTATTATGTGTTTACTGGTTCCTTTTAATGCCAGAACATACCAATCTACCCAGCCATTCTGCATTAGAGAGGCTAATACAGCAGACAACAGTTGTTAGACAATGCCTAACCCAAGAGTACGGCAAGGTTTGATTTGCTATTTTCTTCTTCATTATTCTGGTCGATTATTTTAAACCTCGATCATCTCATTGAGTTACAAGTGAAATGAAACTCAAAAAGGAAGGTTAAAAAGAAGAGAAGCCATTTGGTTGAATAATTTCTGTAATTGAGGTTTATACTCTTATAAACTGTATACTGTAAATTTCACTTCTGGGCTTGTTCCAAAGAGAAGATACCTCATGAACTTAGTGAAAATACTTGTGTTTCTAAAGGTTGTTTCTTTCTTGTCTGATTTTCAGTTTAAGATTTGCTTATGGTTTGTGATCTGATTGTTTATATGATTACTTTCCTTGTGAATTCCTAGGAAGGGCATCCACCATTTTCCCTGAAGGACTTTGTCAAAAGCTAGTTATAATAGTGCAAACAATTTGTTATTCTTGGCATCCGTAGCGCAGATCTGGGCTTTGCTGAGGATTAGATTACCATCTCTTTTTGGTTTTTGTTGATTCTTTTGAGTCATCAAAACCCCTTTTAGGTTTCCAGTTCTCCGCGGCGTCAACATGTAACTTGTGTTCAAATATGAGGTGTGTTATCAGTCAAAGAAATGTAGGAAAGCAGCAACTTTTTCAACCTTCCCTCAGCCCTCTTGAAAGCTTTTACCTTCTCATAAACCATTGGCTTATGAAGAAGGTAAGGCCCTCTTTGGAATTATGGCGCATGGCGTTGTTCCGAGTATTGTCGCATTCATAAAGAGTGTAACTTTGGCATGAGAAAGTGATTGCAGGAGCAGCAGATTTGTTATAAGCTTTTCTGTAAAATGGATGTTGGCATTTTACTTTGCTGATTATGTAACACAGTCAAGTCAAATTCTATAACTTATCTCTGTTTCTTCACCTTCTTCTGCTAAATATATTGTATTTTGGTTAGTTTCTTCACTGATTTGTTCAGTATTCTTGCTCTTTCAAGCATTCATCCTTTAATAGTGAGCTTCTGTTAAACTGGTTAGCTGAGTTTTCTGTGTCTGTTAACTTATGTACATAGGTTAGAAACTTGAATTTCTCGAATTTCACTGGCAATGTAAAGGCTACCTTACTGTCTTCTCTAATCTAATACTCTCATTCGTTTCATAATTTGACTTATGTAAAGTTTTTTGTGTCTTTTAGCTCATATCTAGGTTAGTAATTCGAATTTCTCGAATTTCATGGCCGTTACCTTATTGTCAAACTTCATGAATTTCATCAACCATGTAAAGGTTACCTTATTGTCGAATTTCATCAATTATGTGAAAGTTAACTGTCTTGTCCAATTTAATACTGTCATTAGTTTCATAATTTGAATTCTGTTTTCGACGAATATGAACATTTAGGAGGGGAAGGAAAAAAAAGTAATCAAAGAATACAAAAGTTTCTGGAGCAGGTTGAAGAAGTGAAACCACTATGGTTGTTGTGTCTGTGATATGTGCTAGTTGCTGAAGGAAAGCAACCACCTGGTAATGTTGTTGAACTGTCCAGTCCATTTGATATCTCATCCATAAATAAAGCTCTTGTTGGACCAACAATCATTTCACCTGCAAAGGTGGCATTAAGCTTCTAAGAAGTGAAATTTTGTTCGGATTTGGTTGAATCCTTTACAAGTTCATAATGAGGAACTTTGACATTAAAATCACCTGTTCTCTTCTTCTCACCACCAGAAATGCCTCTGTTTGGATATTGGACCAATTATTATTATATTCTGTTTGGATAAAGACGGGCCTAATAGTTGGGCCTAAACTAAACATCCTGCCACCAAGGGTCCAAGACCATGATTCACAGAGGAACTGTTAATGTTTGCCTTCCTATGCAACGTCTTCTCTATCCGAACTACTGATGTTGCTGTGAGTCAAAACCCCGCGGGAAGATGCAGTGCTTGGTTTCTCCTCCGAAATGGAGCCTAAATCCAAAAGTCCCTACAAATGGTTCCTGGGTCTCCCTCTCTGCTTATTTTTCTGAACGTTTCCTTCCTTTTAAGTAAGCTCAGTTCCATTCTTATTCTCTGCTCATTTGTACTGCTTTAGTGCCCATCAAATTTTGTTCCTGGAGGTTCAGTTTTGGTAGTGCTTTAATGTTTCCTTGAATTTTTTTGTTACACTTATGAGAAATTTTTGAAGAATCCCCTGAATTCTCTGCTATATGATTAAACCATGAATGAAAGTTCTTGAAGAAATGACCTTACTGCTGCTTTAGTGCCCAACAACTTTTGTTCCTGGAGGTTCAGTTTTGGTTGTGCTTTAATGTTTCCTTGAATTTTTCCATTACACTTATGAGAAATTTTTTAAGAATCTTCTGAATTCTGGTATATGATTAAACAATGAATGAGAGTTCTTGAAGAAATGACCTAACTATTTGAGTTTACCCTCTTTTTTGTGCAATTGCAATTCGTTTGGAGTTCTGTTGATAGAATTCCAACTGTTTCTGTTCTTTTGTTTTCCAAAGTGTTTATTATGGAAGGACGAGCTTCGATAAAGGTTTCACCTTGAGATGTGGACTTACTAGAACAAAAGAGCTTTTGTTGCCTTCTGAAGAAAATTTGGTGAAAGAGCCCCACAAGTACTTTGATCAGGTTATCATCACAGTTCGCGCTGGAGATGGAGGCCATGGTGCTATTTTGAGTATGCCTAATCAGAAATCCAGTTCTAATTCACGGGGAAAGTTTGACAAAGACAAGGCCAGGAAGAAGAGTTCGTATAAAAGGGATTTTGATGGCTCCATTATCCTCCCCACTGGGGGACATGGTGGAGATGTTGTAATCTATGCTGATGAGAGCAAAGATACATTGTTGGAGTTCCATAAGAACAGTCGGTTCAAAGCTAAACGTGGAGGAAATGTTGATGCCATGGGTGTATTGACATCTCTTGTGCATGATGGACTAGCTGCACCAACATTGCACATTCCAGTGCCATTAGGTATGGTGATTGAGTATGCAAATGTCGAAATTGTCTTCGAGCAATCAATTTGTAAGGTTGTAGTTTCTTTAGCTGATGGCAAAGTTAAGAAGTTTGATGATTTGATTATGGTTTTCCTTTGATTCACAGGTACAGTTGTAAAGAACAAGAAAGGGAAGTTCCTTGCTGATCTAGCTAATCATGGTGAAGAAGTTCTTGTTGCAAGGGGTGGTCAAGGAGGGGTGAGAAATTTTGCCTATTATATGATATCCACTCTTAGGTCCTTTTCCTTAAGTTTAGATAGAAATTGGGTTAAACACTGAACAGATTACTAAAACTAAGGCATGAATAGTAGATGGGAATTCATTTTCCTCAATTGAAGTTGTTTCTCCTTTTCACCTGCAGATCAGCTTACTTGAAGTGCCGGAACACAGAAGAAAAAAGACAATGTCCTTAACTACTAATGTGATGAGAGATGAGAATGACAAGGTAAAGAAAAACGTTTTTTTTATTTTTTATTTTCTAATTTTGAGATCACAGAAAAATTCCAATAGCAATCTATCCTTTCTAAGACATGGAATCTAGCTGAAATTTGTTTTTCATTGTTCTGACATTTATTAACTTTTGAGCTTCTGTATTTCATGGGATGGACTATCTACCTTTACCACTAGGTGGAAAAATCAAGAAGATTTATCGATGTGACAGATTTATAGATTAGGTTAGGTGCATTTTAAACCATGTTTCTAAACATTTCCCTTTTCTGACTGAGTGGTTCTTTGCGTTCCATACATTAACAACCTTCAAACTCATCCTCAGCTCCTTGCAGGTTTTAGTTCTTGGTCAACCCGGGGAGGAGATAAGTTTGCAGTTGATACTAAGAGTGGTAGCCGATGTTGGTCTTGTTGTAAGCATCGCTGTTGCTCTTTTCAGTTTGGATTGGCTAATGAATCAATCACTGAATTGCTGGTTACCTGGCCTCTTTGTTCGAATATGGTGTTAGCAAATTTCAGATTAAAGGGCATTGTGAGTTATGTTGTGAGATCGTAATTTTGAGGGTTTTGTTTGATAGTTTTTACTGTCTTTTAATTGTCTAGGGGCTCCCTAATGCTGGGAAATCTACACTATTAGCATCCATCACTTTAGCTAAGCCCGATATTGCTGATTATCCATTCACAACTTTGATGCCAAACCTTGGACGCCTTGATGGAGACCCTAGTTTAGGTGCAGATAGATATTCATCCGAAGCTACTTTGGCAGACTTGCCTGGACTTATTGAAGGTGCTCATCTTGGGAAGGTAAATTCAACTTCACATCTTGGATTTAAATTACTTTCTGCAGAAGCATTGTTGTGATTCTTCATGAGGGCGTGTCTTTCTCAGGGTCTCGGTCGCAACTTCTTGAGGCATTTGAGGAGAACGAGGTTGTTGGTTCATGTTATTGATGCAGCTTCGGAAGACCCTGTCTCAGATTACAGAACAATAAAAGAAGTATGATTAACATTAATCTTCAAGAATTTCTTTGCAGCTGTTTGTCATTGATATTTTTATTTGTACACTTTTCACTTGCTCTTTTTGTTCTGTTTTGGATCATGTGAATTAGGCAGCAGTATAGTGACGCGAAATTTTCTTTATCTGCTGCTTCTAGTAGCAGCCTCATCAGCTTGTCAGAGGTTCTAATCATTTTAATTGGCTAAAAGAATTTCATAAAGATTACTTACCTGGCTAAGGAAAAGTGTGTTTTTACATCGAATAGAATGTTTTGTGTTGTTTGTTGAGTTGAAGACATTGAACAAAAGAAGTAGGTTTCTGTCTGCACACAAACTGATTATTTGATTTAAGCAATTATCATCACATTGCTGTGTTTCTTCCTCTAACTGGCTTCTGGAAATCTGAATTTCAGGAACTGCGGATGTACAACCCCGAGTATCTGGAGCGACCATACGTCGTGGTGCTGAATAAAATTGACATTCCTGAGGTGCGCATTTATATCTGTATGTATCTGTACATGAACCTAGTTCCACCATCCCTAATAAGTTGTGTTTTTGTCACACAAGTTAGTTGAAGTTTGTTTGTTCTTTCGACATCTTGGTTATCATGTCATTCATCTACTCGCTCTCAAGTTCGGCCTAAACCACAAGTCTTTTGTAACTTCAGGCAATGGATAGACTGCCATCTTTAACTGAAGAAATACTAAGTTTTGGAGTTGAGAGTGCAACTGCCGGGCAGTCCAATGAAGATCAAGCATTAGCAAGTCCCTATAGTCTGGAAATGGCTGATGATGGAGAGCAGAATGTAAAAAGGATTGAAGATTATCCACGGCCCCTCGCCGTGGTGGGAGTTAGTGTCCTGTAAGTTCTCATATATATAGTGTTGTTCTTGTTCAAAGTTTTGCATCAGTTTCTGCTGTTAAATCAATGTTCTTCATTAGGCTAGCTGCATACATTGCCCTGGATTCCTGGAAATCATGTTATAGGCTATATTCTCTCTTTTATTATTCCATTGAAACTTGGCCCTGTTGGGGAATGCAGGAAAGGCTACAAAGTGGAAGAATTATTGGCTGAAATAAGAGCAGCCCTCCGCTATTGCCGAGACAAAGGATGAAACTCATAAATTCATGTAAAAATGGTACATAGATACTATGACACAGATGATATCAAGCATGTCTACCTATCTCTCTGTTGCTGTTTATGATTATTATTATTATTGTTACTCTGTTTAGATTTTTTAATACCACAACGTTAATCTCTCAAATAAGCCTTCAAAATTTATATGGTAGAAATGATTGGGGGCTTTGCACATAAAAATTTGACTTGCATGCAGTTCATTCGGGTGCTTCTCCTCGCATGAATCATCTGCAAGAACTATTTAAGAGCAATAATAAAAAATTAAAAAAAAAATCAGCAACGTTTATCTCCATGTTGCAGTACAGTTTGATACAGAAAGTTATTTGATAAATGAAATCTTCCGTAAATAATTTCAACCCACCAACCATCGTCGTCGTCATCATCATCATCCATCTCCTTGGACTTTCCATTAATTTGCTGCTTCCAGTATAATTTACGCCCGCTGCTGCTTGCTTTTTCTTTTTTTTTTTTTTTCGTGCTGTGCTTGTGCACGCACGACTTATGCCCTTTCTCGACTCTCCATACGAAATGACGGCATAAACCATTATATAACGAGTGCACAAATCATTACTGGGTTGAACATTAAAAATGAAAACTGTGGATATATGTAAAAGTTAGGTTTGATTAATGAAAGGATTACTAGTTACTTTCCTAATTTTTGAACGATAGTTGATAATTTTGATGAAAATATTTTTTTATATAAAAGAAAAGAAAAGAAAGAAAGATAGTATTATAGAGGGGTATTTTAATTTAAATTGAAACGATAAAGAGAAAATACTATAATAAGTGAGAATATTTAATTAAATTAAATCATTATCTTTTTAATTTTTTATTAAAAATATTAAAAGTGACAATAAAAATATTAAGTCAGAATATTTTAATCGATCAAAATTGAATAGAGAAAAAAAAAAAAATGAGATACCCCTATTACTAATAACTAAAAAAACATTTAAAAAGAAAAAAGAAAAAACCTCGACCAATTAGAAGAAATTTTCCCTTATTGTCTGCATGTGTAGTCCATGCATGGTACGTGCATGGGTAGACACATATTACACTGCATTTTATGGCTCACCGGCCGTTCAGAACCTTAGCTGGCTATTCAAAACCCTAGCTAGACATATATTATATTAAAATTCAAACTTCCAGTCCTTTTTTTCCGGCTTATCCACAACATATACTGTACATTCTAACCCTAAAAACTGGTCAATAATTGTTAGACATTCATTTTTGTTAGTTTATAATGATTAACCTAAATTATCGAAACTTATATATAAATTACTTAATTAGTATATTAATATGAGACGGAATTCTACGTGTATCTTTGCCAAGTACAGGCTGAAAACACACAGTTGTCGGAACCCTAAGGTGTAGAGCATGCTCTTCAGCTTTCCCACCACCATGGACGCAGAATGGCAGTGTCCTGATCATCTCGATGTCATCGTGCTTCCAGAAGAAGCTCGACTGAAACAAGATTAATTATAAGTACCACATTTTGGCAGCCAGTAAGAGAATTTAAAAGTTCCATATTCCAGGGATCTTAATGTTTATAACCTACGAGGATAATGTCTTATTTTATCATCAATGTACTTATAAAATGAATTAAACTATCTGGGATATCATTCTGCATGCACAGATTTTGCACTAATTTTTTAGATCAATATTGTTTTTTTTTTTTTAATATGCCCGAATTTCGCACGCCGGATTAAACACATTTATTGTTATTGATGGCTTGATTTCGTTCTGAATTTTGTTATCATTAAAAAGTCTGGACAATGTACCATCCTAGTTCAATCACGAGATTAAAACAAATAATGCATCCAAGAAGTGTTTGATCATTGGTGATAGCATTTTCTTTTCTTTGAAATATTTTTGTGTTTTACTGTATTTTTATTACAGGAAATTTTATGAGATTGGAAGAGGAAGAAAAGAGGAGTTTACTGTAATTTTTTTTTTTTTTATCTATTCAAATATTAAAATTTGAGGAGCTGGAATATTGGGAAGATCAGATGAAAAAAAAAAATTCATCAACTATTAAAATATTGAAGTAATATTCTATCACCCAATTTAGACTAAAATGTCTCTCCTACAATATCTTCTCTTTTTTCTATTTTTAAATAAAAAGATAATTTTATCAAAATCTATGAACTATCATCTTAAAAACTGAAACGGTAACTAATAATCCACTGCAGTTAAAGATGGTTGACTAATGAGTTTGCTAAATCACTACACATTCAAGCTAAGGCAACGGTCTATTATTATTATTATTATTATTAATCCAAGATGTAACTATGTGATATGAAATTATCTGGTCTGTTCATTACCCTCCAATTCCTTCTTTTTTTTCACTCTTTTTACATAAATTATTATTTTTTATTAATTTATCTTCAATCTATATTTTTATTCATATTCTCTTAACTCATTTTTAATATTTTTAAACTGTATTATAATTCTATCATCTCTTTCCCATTCAAATTATTATATTTTTCTTATTTATTTTTTACTCATTCACAATTATTATACCTTACATCTAGTGAGATATATCTCACTAGCAAAATATAATAAATATTACGCCAATTAATAGAGAATATATTATTTATAATATAAAAATATATTAAATATCACATTAAATACGTTATTTTTTACACACATAAAAATATATTAAATATTATATAAAAATAAATATTTTTTTAAAATATGAAAATATAACTCATCAATATATCAGGAAAAATAGGGGAATATTATGGAATATACCGTGGTGGATTATTATATAATGTGCCCCTCTATATACAACAATTAATTTAGAAGTCAAGCGCCCACATTAAAGGGAGAGTGGGGGTTGAAGTCATGCTGACGTAATCTTTTCAACTTTGAGGAAATCGTAACAGAACTAAAGGACACTGCTTTGGTTTGCTTCCTTCAGTTACTATTCTTTTTTATATCATCCCATTTTAGTAGACTTTCCTCTTCTGCCACCTTTTTCCTTATTTTCACATCTAGTCCCTCCCTCTATATTTAATATAACTTTTTATTTTTAAATTTTAAAAAATTTAAATAATATTATTTTTTGAAATTAAATAATGAAGGATATGAGTTTTAAAATTTTACAAAGAAAAACAAGAAGAAGTGTCTAGTTTGTATAGTATTAATTAGTTGAGGGGCACTTTAAATATTTTAATATTTTGTTGCTTAGTATATTTAATTTTTTTATTTGTTTTTAATTTTTATTCTTTTAAGAAAAATGTAGAATTGATTACCCATTTATTAATAAAATTTTCAAAATTCCAAAAAATATAAAGTTAAATCTCCTTATTACCCTGTAAGTCTCTAATATCAAAATCAAACTGTCCTATACAAAATAAACTCTAAATTACATACATAAAACTCAACACTGAAACAATTTGTTTTTATTTGAATAGAGGCAATTTACTTTAAAAAAAATTAGAGTACATTTATTAAATTTATTTTTAACAACAGTTCTTGACTTGTTTATTAATATCACATAATATAAGTATGTGTGAATAATATATATAAATTTTTATACAAAAAAAAACATTATTATTATATTTTTCACTTATAACTTTATATTTTGGTCATAAATTACAAAAAAAAAAAATTACTTCTTAACCGTATAAAAATGTAAAAATTTGAGTATTTTTGTAAAATAAAAAATAGTTTTGAAACAGGATAATTATGGCATATTTTGGAACACAAAAAAAATCTCAGAAAAAGAGATATAGTATGTAGAAAAAGTGGTATTATTTTATTTTATTTTATTTTTGGATGAATATTATATTATTAACTAGTAGAGTTGATAACACTTGTTCTATCTGCATGTGCATGGATCTCCAGGAACCTGACACCTCAAAAAATAACTTCAAAACCAAGGCAACGTCAGCGCCCTCTCCTCTTTGCTCCTCTCTGCAGTTCAGATAACGTTGTTGAGTTGAGTTGAGTTTAGATGAGATTCTGAGAATTTGTACTGTAATCTCAAAGATAGTTTTAACGATGATCAAATCAAATGGCTGTGATTTCTCGACAAGAACTCAAGGGCCATGCGATTAACCTAACCACGGTTAAGTTTAGTTTTTTTAACACAACACGCCAGAGGAAAAGAGCTTTAATGGCGGAAATACATGCAAAAGCAAACCAAAAACAAAGCAAACTGATACTAGAACTCCTCTTTCTCTCTTTCTCTCTCACCCTCAGCCATTACTGTGATCCGACAAAAACAAAAACAACCCCCACAAATTACGTAACATTTTAGCTTCCCATACCACCTTTTTTTTAATCTTTTGTTGCAAAATGCCTGAAGAAAAATAACCGATAGTTCCAGGTTGCTATCTACTTCCAAAAGGTAGAATCCTTTTCCCCCTAACTGAAAGTTTTCAGTTTTACGACTGCAGAAAACTGGGTTTTTTTTTTTTTTTTTCACTTCTGTTATGCAAAATGTCTGTAGAAATTACAGTAAATTAACTGAGTTTTCATGGCGGCAGAGAGCCCTTTCTTCTGTTGTTGCAAAATGTCTGCAGAAATTGCAGTAAATTAACTGAGTTTTCATGGCGGCAGAGAGCCCTTTTCTTTTTTTCTTTTTCTAATTATTTTTTCCTGGAAAAAAAAAAATACTGAAACATATATAATATCCACTACCTCGGTTTTCCAAAACCATCTGACGAGATTTACTTCATTCCGTCAAACCACCATTAACTCCTGCAATCTGTAACTTCACTCTCTCACACAGTCACTCACTCAAACACACTGAAACTCACGTGGCAGAGTACACAATCTCTTTTCATTTGTACAAATTTTTATCGTCCCGGATCAATTTCGAGTTTATCTGCAAGTAACATCCAGGTTGAATGTACCATATTTATGCCTTGCAGGTAGAGATAGCCCTTCATTAATTACTTTCACCGTGTTGCAAATTTACAAAATCCACAACCAAGAAAACGAAAATTTTAAAAAAGATAAAAATATCTCCACAGTTAAAATCTAAATGTAGTTTTGAGGTGGGGGGCGAAAGTTACTGTTTCGATAAAAAAAGTGGAAAAAAAAAAAGAGAATGGTTGGTGCCAAGTATCACTTTGGAGTAAACTTCACAGTGACACGTATCCAGGGCCATTTGTAACTCCCTCCTCTTCTATCAGCTTCCATACCCCATCCAATGGCCCTATAAATAGAGCCCTCTTCCCCCACTCATCTCACTCACTCACTACTCTCTCAACTGCAGGTAATAAGTACATTTTCTCTGAGGAACAAAATGATGAACATTGTTGGCGGCAGCTCCAGCTCTTCCAGCGGAACAAGCAGCGGTGGTTCAAGCAACGGCAGGGGCGGAGGAGGCGGAAAGAAGCCATCAGGAGCCGGAGGACAGGGATGTGGTTCGAGGAAGGGCTGCATGAGAGGGAAAGGAGGACCGGAGAATGCCCTGTGCCCGTTCAAGGGCGTAAGGCAGCGTACATGGGGCAAGTGGGTGGCAGAGATCCGCGAGCCAAACCGCGGTTCACGCCTTTGGCTCGGAACATTCGATTCTGCCTATGATGCCGCCGTCGCCTATGACGTTGCCGCTCGCAAGCTCTATGGCGGCGTCGCCAAGCTCAACCTGCCTCACCTCAGGAGGCCATTCCATCACTATCATTACCACCACCGTCGCTCCGGCCATTCCCCGGCATCCTCCTCCTCGTCGTCCTCATCCGCTCCGATGAATGGCGGTGGTCAAGCTGGACAGATGCTGCCTTTTCAGCCGCTTGCACCGCGTGCTGCTACTCCGCCACCCCCACCTCCACCACCCCCTGTGCATGGCGGCTTCTTCACCGCCACCTTTCCATTTGGCGGCGAGGGTAAGCGTTGAATTTCCGTTTTAATTAATTAATTAATTCCCTCCTGCTGGTTAATTTTTCACCATGATTATATCGATCCCAGCAGTGGACCTGAACAATGGCGGCGCGATGATGAGCTACGTGCCAGCCAAGCCTGAACCTGAAGAACCTCCCCCGACATTTGAACAACGCCGGGGATTCTGGGGTGACCTGAACGCCCAGCTGCCTGACGTTGATGACTCCGAGATGTGGGCTCAGGCACAAGCAAATTCTGCATTCGCTCAAGCTGTGAATGATCCAGGCCTGTTTGAGGAGAATTTTGATGGAAGCAAGTTCTTCCCTTTCTGGTGAACAACTCCATGATCCAGCAACAAACAATGAACAATGATCGATGTGAGATGGAACAAAGGAAAGGAACAACAGAACAGTGGAACACCCTGATGAGCTGATTTCAAGTGACCGGTGATCAAAGCACCCAAAAAAAAAAAAAAAAAAAAAAAAAAAAAGCAATAGCAATTAAATAAAAGCAAATAAAAAATAATCCATATGAGATTATATGTAATAAATAAGGATTTCAATATATATGGTCAAATATTCTCTGGAGCTGGAGCTAGTACCATTGACAATGGCGGCTCTGGAGATACAGAGTTGTACTTCCATGGAAGGTACAACGTATAGCTAATGAATAATGTCTAGAGTAAGACAAAGAAGCAATATGTACTAAAATGCTTCTATTATGTATTGTGGTCTCTATGTAATTGTTGCTATACATAAATAATAAGTGAAACTGTGTTTGTTGTAAATTTATCTTGCAAATTTCAGATTTCTGTACATTTCTTTTTACGTTTTTGGCTTTGGGATGCTAGTTAAACAATATTAATATCAAATTCTAATTTTATTTTAAAATTATAATATTATTTTTATGCTGTTTTATTATTATTATTTTGTGATATAATAATAATTTAAAAAATTAATAATATCTGCATACCCGTAGCGTATGTCCCAAGGACCCAAGATCCCGAGCTACTGATCCTCAGTCTCTTCTAAGTCCTTTTGTAGCCTCGGACCGGGAGTTGTGGGCAGCCGCCAAGTTAAGCGCTGTCTGAATAATTGACGTTAATTTAGCTCTGATTTTATAATAAATTTTTTTCTCAATTCAATAGTATTTGACTATTGACGTAATTAGCAAGGGCATAAAATTTGTAGCATTTAACCCTAAACCTATATTATAGTTCTCACCCAACACGCGGAACCCAAATTCAATATTATTCTTAATCACTTAAAACACTGCAAAAATTTATATCAGTTCCAGTAGAGGTTCGAAATCGCTGAGCATTTTTAAAAAAAATGTTTATTGTATGATAATAATAATTATTATGTATGGGAGTATATTTTAGTTGTAATTCTTGATTTAATCATATTCATTACTTCCTCAATTTTTTATAATATGAGTAAGATTATTCATACAAATTAACAATGAATTTAAAAGATAATGTATCCCTAATTATCTTTTGTTATAACTTTTTCCTCAAAATTTTTGTTTTATCCTATCTATTAAAACTATATGATTAAATAGAAAAAACTTATAAATAAAAGGCTAAAAGTCTCATAAAAAAATTTTCTTATTTTAAAAAGCATAGTACATAAAAAAACTAGAGTTATATCTACTGATTTAAACTCTTTCATGACATGTGAATAATTGAAGACTAAAAAACTAAAAATTATTTTTTTAAAATCTAAAATAATTTTTTTAAAAAATAGGAAAAAAAAAAAAGAAAACGGTTTTAAAATCTCAGTAGAAAGGAGGCATTGGTAAGAAAAACCGCTCGCTGCCATTATGGCTCTGCCGTGAAATTTGTATTTTTATAACAAAAGAAGTGTACTATTTTTATGACAAAAGAAGAATCCACGTAGCGTAACACACACTCTAAAACCGTACCAACTACTTTCCTACATCTGGACCGTAACAATTTAATTTCCCACCACAAATTCCAGTTTTCAGACCCCAGATTTGTCTGAATTTCTATTCCCAAGATCCATCTTAGTTTCTGCTTCATGCTTTAATTAATCAATCCTCAGTATGAACAACAAACTTGGTAGAATAATGCAGCGATGGCTGATTCTGATTATCTTCCATGGCTTTCCAATATCGATTAATGAACCATAAAGAATCAGCTCCTACTGCAACTCCTTCCTCGTTTCGGTGCCAGTTGAAGTATGCATGTGTCCTGTTCTTGATATCGAATATTCCATGCCCAAAACTCGCTTCCCTGTATGCAGAATAGCTTGGCTGCGGCTTCGTCATCCTGCAAAAAACATGCATAATATGTTCTAATCCATTAGTCTGATCATTTCTCTTGCTAGCTTTCTTGTTCTTGATCGATGATATGTGTACGTGTCGATCCGTCATACACGTAGAAAGGAAATGTATATCGATCCGTCACACACATAGAAAGGAAATGTGAATGTTATAAGTCAATACAAAATCTCTTCTCTAATACTACAAAATCCATTTCAATGTTGGAGATACCTTAAAAGAAAATAGGCACGAGCTAACGAGTTTGAGGTCATATTTTTCAAGATTCAAGAACGATTCCTCAGTGTACTGTTATTCATCGTTAGTGTACTGTTAAAGCAAAACATCGTACTTACTCAGTGGCTAGTCCTTCTTGATTTCCGCCATCTCCAATGGTGATATAAACAGGAGCAGATTCGTCCTTAGAAGGATAACACAGCTTGTTAACAATGTTGTATCTGATGTTTGATACGCGTTCCTGGGATACAACGAAAGCACCGCAAGTCATACCAATTCTTATATGGTAGTTCTAGAACTACATTGCAAGATAAACTTTTGCCAAATGACAAGATTATATCGGTTAATGGAAAAAACGATAGACATTCAGAGGGCACAACATTAAAGTGATTCTACACTATATACAATCAATGGAGTATCTGCATGATAGCCATAGGACTATGGTATAAAAAACTTACGGATCGTTCGTAGGCATGAACATGGCCGGCAAAAACTACATCAACCTTGTACCTCACAAGCCATGGCTCATACATAACTCTCATGGTTTCACCTTCCATGTAGTGAGTCACATAGCTGCTGTACATTGGACAATGCATGAGCACAATCAGCCATGGCGTTTCACTTCTGTTTACTTTTGGTAGCTCATTGATGAACCATTCGTATTGAGGGGTGTATTTCCCTACAAATTAAGGGCACAGCTGATAATTCAGGTCCAAATTAATATTCTTTAGAACATGTATATGTATAAACAGAATTCATTTTCTTACCATAAGCTGAGTAAGAAGACATAACAATGATGTATGCAGAAGCTCTCTTGATTGAGTACCATAAAGGGGATGTACTGTTTGAAGCTCTGTATGGCACAGGATATCGATGCTTGTAGGGCTTGAAAGGCTCTGGTTCACCCTGCAACACATGCCATTTAATAAATAACATTCTTGATTGTTTTGTCAGAAATTGATGAACATGCAAAGAAAAACTTTCTGGGCTGAATTAACCATAAAACAAGAAGTGAATACATACAATTTCAGGGGAAAAATCGATTTCATGATTCCCTGCTGTCCAAATCCATGGCTGATATGCAGCACTTCTCTCTATGAATCTTCCCCATGTATCCCACCTAATGTTGTTATGAAGTGGATAATTGTCAGCATAGGAGAGATCTCCAACAAACAGTAATGTCTGTCCCTTGGCAGAGTTCATCTGATAATGAGTCACAGTTGCATTTGAGTCATATGTCTGCCCTAAGTCCCCTGCATGCTTGGTAATACTAAACATAATGAGTTCACAACACAAAAATAACTGTATTCAAAATGAAAGATCAGAACATGACCTCTGAGACTATAAAAATGCAAAGGAAAATGGAGGACGTAATATACCTATGAGACCAAATGAATAAGGAACATCAGGTCCAACTTTGGGAGGTGTCACAAACCAGAATCTCCTTGTTGTGTTCCCAATCCCAACTTCATACTGGTATTTGGTATCATACTAGCCAACAAAAGTTACAAAACAAAAACAAACACTTCAGTTTTCGTCGATAAAAAGTCCAAATCAAAGGGAAAAAAAACTCTTGTTCAAACACATTCACACCTCTAAATCATCTATGGTACAATGGTGAATAAAACCAGATGTGTAATTGTAATACTTGTAGGAAGTGAGGGTGCCGTCGGCACGATGTACAATGGTGCTGTTTTCAATCCAATAGAGCACTGTGTTGGAGCCAGGTTCATCAGCTGTGATCCAAGAAATAATCACCCCTTTCCCCTCAATGTCCCCTTGAGTGATATGCACCTTCAAATTACAGGCCACAAAAATATTTGAGCAAGCACAACTTCATAAACGCAATTCAACAAGCACCACAGCAACACAAACTTTAATTTGCAACCCAAAACACACATCCCTTTTTGTCTTTCTGCAAGCTATTGTGCAATTCACAGTTCACTAATCAAGAAGGTACCGAGTTTTCTGAAATTCTGGCTATAAACTCTACAACCAAATGAGCAATACAATCAATTTCTCCTCTCCAAACTATTGAATCCAATACTCTGTATGAAAACTATTAGGGATAACCCGTTAATCAAAGCCAAATATCAAGAACTCTCTTTTTGCTAACGTATTGGCAAGAAGGGGCAAAGGAAAGGAAGAACAGAGAGCCGAAATTACCTGCTGGGGAGCATTATAACCAGGAGGCACCCTAAAGACGTCGCTGTCTAAGGGCATATCGACATTCAAATCATTTTTCCTGGCAAAGCCGCTGGTCTTTCCACCATGACAGAGGTCCAAGAAATGAGTAGTGAAGAAGAAGATGGCGGCCAAAAATAGAAAGAAAGAGCTTAATCCATCGGAACCCATATCTCCAATTGGCTGGATTCAAGCTCCAAATTTCATAGCAAACATCCTCCAGAGTCCTATTCTACATTTTCTGCAAGATATCTTGAGCAGTAGAGCTACCAGTCTTTGACACTGACCCGAAGGAATATTCAGGTGCAGATGCCTCATCTAATTTTATAATTTCTAGATGTGGGCAGTGGCGTGACCCGCTGCATTTCGATTATTTTTTGATTATTTTTCCAGAAACCCCTCTGTTAATCAGTGAATCGATCAACAAGTTTAGAGACGAACATTGAAATTGAACAACGTGATGCAATGCAATATCATCAAAATGAATATTACTCCCGCAAATCTTGTTAATAATATGGATTAAGAGAAGTTCATTTTACAGATTTTCTGCTCTGCCAAGTGCCAGCCCCGAGTCTGGTCTATGGCTGAAAGACAAACATGTGCCGACTCCATAGTCCAGGCAGAGGGATCGGGCTTCATGGACAGGATGGTCTTGCGGGCTATAAAGGATTGGGCGTATCGGGAAATTGGACTGGACAATGGGATGGACCATTTCTCCAGTACCTTGTCAAAGTTAGTTCGGATTCAAAAGAGACATTAGATTTTCCGCACCCAGAGGACAGGAATTAGGTGAATATAGGTGGTTGACTCTATCGATCTCAAGAAAATAGAACAAAATTACAAATTATCCTATTTTTTTCTAATAATTTCTAACTAAATATAACGCAAAAATTATATGTGGGACCCATACATACTTATATAGTAGTACTCGTATAGACAAATCAAATAAATGATTAATATATTTTACTATTATTTAATTTATATAACCACCCCAACTTCCATTCTTATTGCATTGTATTGAATATTTTTCTAAAACAGTGGGATTAATTCTTCAGTATAATTTTTGGGGAAAGAAATACAATAATAATTCATATAGTATAGTTTGATGTTACATTTAGTCCTAAAAGTTTTAAACTCGATAAATTTCTGTTCTAAATTTTATTATTTACAAAATATTCAGTGATAATAACATTTTTTTGTCACTTAGCAGTTGAATTGTAATTTCATTAACCTTTATACTCGAGTGTGGCAAATTTTATGACACATGGACTAACGCGCTATCGTTGACCTTACTAACACATCATCATAGACCTTCAGAAACTATATAGATGTTTTTATTTTTTGAGATAAAAAATATACGTGGAACTCACGACAATATGTTAATTCATGTGATATAAAATTTACTATGTGGACTCCACATAGTATAGAGATTGACAGAATTACAATTCAGTCATTAAATGACCTAAAAGACTGTTATTGTAACTAAATACGTTATGAATAATAAAATTTAAAACTAAAATTTATCACGAAATATTTATAATTAAATTTGATACTAAATTAAGGCTATTCTTGCCTTTTTCCAAACTTTGATAGTGAAATGAAGAATCATTAACGGACCGCCATTGAGAAGAAAAATTTAAAAGAAAAAATACAGAGTACTAAAATAAAGAGGTTTCCAGCCAGCTACATCCTGCTCCTCTCCAGTCCCTAACCTAAAACCAATTTGACCAAAAATCCCGCGTCTAATTATATTATTAGGAGCATTTTGTGTTGTGATCCGAGGAGTATACAGTGGAAACGCCGCTTGGAGCCCTCCATGCATATATATATATATATATTATAAACGCCGGGCCGGATCATATATATTTGTTCGGCTTGTTGGAACGGTCTCCATGCATAAGCAACAACGACCACCTGTATCATCCAAATTACCCGACGGCGCTCATTCCTCGGCCGGCAACACAGATTTATAACCTTCAATCTCACAAAAAGAACAAAACAAAAATATTGAGAAGACCAGAGTAATACTTGGTCAATATTAGTTTTAAAAAATGGTCATTTTCAATATAAACTTAAAACACGGGATTAATATACGAAAAGACAAAGAAAGTATATAATATTAAAAGAATATTATAAATGTAACTATTTTTTTTAATATTCCGTTACGTATAATATGATTGTATATATATATATAGTTGAATATACAATGGTGAGTAACTTGAGCAGCTGAGTTCTTTGGGTGCAGTTAAAGAGAATCAAAAGAAAGGCACTCCTAGCACATATTTGAGGGGGTAATTAACAAGAACTAACACTCTTGATGTCTACCATGGAGAAAAGCACTCATGCCCTAATGCCGCCACATGAAAGGTCATTCATGGAGCCTTCTACCTTTGGAGGGCTTATGGGAGGAACCATGGAGTATGGAAAGGTAATTTTATAGTTCAATTTCGACAGATTTTTGAAAAAAAATTTAAGGTGTTAAGGAGTTCTTTCTTCTTTCTTTCTTTTTTTTTTTTTTTAATTCATTGAAAACATGATTCTACAGGAAGCAGATGAATCATCGACATTGGTGACTAATGGTTGTGTGAACTACAAAGGAAGAATTGCAGATAAACGAAAAACCGGAGGATGGAAGGCTGCACCATTCATAATAGGTTTAAATCGATATATGTTTTATACTTTTCTTTCGTTTTAAATTTCAACAAACCCGACTTTTAGATTAATATTGTATATTTTTTATATAGTGAATGAGGTTGTCGAGAGGCTGTCGTTTTACGCAATAGCGGTAAACATGGTGGCTTACTTAGTGTTTGAGATGCATCAATCTCTCCCTGATGCCGCTACTCATGTCACTGATTGGATCGGAGCTGCCTTTGTTCTAACTCTCCTCGGAGCATTTCTGGCCGATGCTTACTTGGGACGATTCTTGACCATCGTCATCTTCACCTGCATCTACCAAGTGGTAAGCTCCTCAAATTATATACATTAATTTCTTCCTCTAGCTAGGATTTTCATGGCGTCTTACTTTGATGATGTTTGATCAGGGCTTGGTGTTATTAACAATATCAGCCTCCGTGGACAGCTTCCGACCGCCGTTATGCCTGAAAAAACCATGCGTGCCGGCATCAAACAGCCAGACAGCCTTCCTCTACGTCGCGTTATATCTCATAGCGCTAGGAACCGGCGGGATCAAGCCATGCGTTTCGTCATTCGGGGCGGATCAATTCGACGACGCCGACGAGAAGGAGTCACAGAAGAAATTCTCCTTCTTTAATTGGTTCTTCTACGCCATCAACATGGGAGCTCTCCTGGGAGTCACTGTTCTTGTTTATCTTCAAGTTAAGAAGGGCTGGAGTTGGGGATTTGCAGTGCCAACTGTAGCTACCTTTTGTTCTTTGGTAATATTGTTCATGGGATTCACCAAGTACCGCTACCAAAAGCCTACCGGAAGTGCTTTTACTAGGTTTCTTCAAGTCATTGTGGCTTCTGTAAGAAACCATTTCAAGGGAGCTCAAACTGACGCTCAAGTCCATCTTCATGAGGTCCAAACCCAAAACTCAGACATTGTGGGCGCTCGAAAGCTTCCTCACACTCAACAATTCAGGTAAATTTGACTCGATATTATATACTAATCATAATATCATTTCGTTAATATTATAAATATGATTATATATGTCTTCAATATTGATTATATATGTCTTTACTTAAGTTATTTGGACCTTATTTTATGCGAAATGTTCTTTAGGATCTAATTATCTTCTTTCTTAAACGTTAATTGGGCAGAAAATATAATTAAGAGGAGTGGGTTTCAGCAAGAAAATTCGGTAGATTGCTATCGCATTAAGTGTTACATGATTTTAAAACCAACTCTTCACTTGTAGGGAAGATTTTGCATAATACATAGTTATGAATTTAAATAGGCCTTTACATATTTGAAGGGTTGGTTGTGTATAATTTCATGCACTGCGAAAAGGAAACAGAAAAGGACAAGTATACCAAAACGGGCATTATTCATACATGTAGTTGCCCCCTAGCTAATTTAAATTTGAAAAGGACAAGGCCGGCAGGAGCAAATTTTTACCATTTCAATCCAACTTAAGTGGCCATACTATTATTGGTATTAACGTAAGCCACACATGTTCTATTTGGAACGTGTAATATGAACCCCGTTTTTGTCGTTTCTTGATTATCAAAATGCCAATAGGTTGAGCAAAATTCAGTTTTTTCCAAAATATGTGTCCCCTCCGCAGGTTCTTGGATAAGGCAGCAATAATAACAGATCCAGAAAGCAACACAAACAACCGATGGAGGCTATGCACAGTGACACAAGTTGAAGAATTCAAGTCATTCATCCGAGTCCTACCGATATGGGCCACAACCATTGCGCTCTCCATTTCCTTCGCTCAAATGTCCACATTCTTCGTCAGCCAGGCCTCCATCATGGACCGAAAACTCGGCCCACATTTCGTAATACCTGCCGGCTCCGTCACGGTCTTCGCCGCCATCAATGCCCTCTTCCTCGTCCCCATCTACGAGAAATATCTCATCCCGTTTCTACGCAGTAAAACCGGTCATGCTCGCGGCATAACTTCTCTTCAGCGCATGGGTGTCGGCCTCTTCATCTCCATATTATCCTTGGTCTCCGCTGCATTGGTTGAGAAAAAACGTCGAACGGACAGCAACCCGAGTAGCCTGTCGGTGTTTTGGCTGTTCCCGCAGTTTTTCCTGATCGGAAGCGCCGAGGTTTTCACTTACGTCGGACAACTGGAGTTCTTCTACGACGAGGCGACCGACGGTACGAGGAGCATAAGCAGCGCTCTGTTCTTGAGCGAAATTGGGATCGGGAGCTGGCTGAGTACCGCCATTGTGAAAATTGTGGAGGCGGCGAGTGGTGGGGTGGAAAAAGGGTGGCTAAGAAATAGTTTGAACAAGAGCCGATTGGACTACTTCTATTGGATCTTGGCGGTCATTAATGGGTTGAATTTCTTGGCTTACTTGGTGGTGGCATGGCGTTACAAGGGAAGAAATGGCGCCTATGGCAGCGTCGCAGATTATTCAGTTATTGTTGCTGATCAAACTACCAGGGGTGACAACAACAATAATATTGAAGGCGAGGCTAAAGGGGACTTACGTAGTGTTATATTTTGAATAATTGCATTTTAGTACTCTTTTGTAAAATTTTTTTTGGGTACAATTTGTAATAAATATTTTTTTAAAATGTTTAAATCCATTTTTGGTCCCTCATAACATGGGTTATTCTAGTTTTGGGTCCCCATATATTTTAGTCATCAATTTTAGTCTCATTTAAATTTTTTTTACCAATTATGGTCTCTTTTAACAGAAAAGTTTAGAAGATAACGGATTAACTTATTTGATCGCTTTTTCAAAATAATTTGTACCATGATGTTTTCAATCCATTTTATGACTCGATTCCTCATGGATGTTCAACTCATTTAGATCGACTCACACTCTAAAATGACGGCCAAAACACTAAATGAGTTGAATATTCATGAGGATCCAGATTATAAAATTGGTTTAAAACATCACAGTACAAATCATTTTGAAGAAAAAAATTAGGTTTGACTATCTATCAAATGAGTTAATCCGTTATCTTCTAAACTTTTCCGTTAAAAAGGACTAAAATTGTCAAAAATAAAATTTAAGTGGGACTAAAATTGGTAACTAAAACATATAGGGGACCAAAACTGGAATAACTCATGTTATGAGGGACTAAAAATGGATTTAAGCATTTTTTAAAAGTAAAATTTCAGTACAATTTAAAAATTACTATTTATTAAATGAAAATCAATTTATTAATTAAGATTTTTTTTTCAAAAAACAAATGTAGCATATAATAATTAATTATGAGCTGCCTATACATAATATACATAATATATTCTATATATATAATTTATATTTATCACCACCTATTTTATTATTTACAGCATCTTTCTTCTCAAAATTATTCCTAACTTTTATTCAAATTCTTTAAAAAGAGAGATAAAAGAATTTATATAAAAATTAGAAATAATTTTTAAAAAATAATAAATAATAAAATAAAGAAAGTAAATAATAACCCCATATGCTCTAGTTAAAATTTTATATCAGCCCTAGTTTCACAAATTATATTATGATCCTGTCTTAATTTTCAACTCAAATAATTCTTAGCCCTACAAATTGATAATATTTGTTATATTTTCGTTCAAAGTGAATTTATTATGGTAAAATGACGCAATATTTAGTTCTAGAAATCGATTATTTAAAAAAAGAAAAAGGATTTTCTATAAATTAATCTGATAATGGAGAAGCACTTTTGTTTTGAGTGGGTGGGACAAAAGTTGAAAGGGGGAGAAAAAAAAGGAAAAAGAAATGATTCTGGCAAAAAGGAAATAAAAAATTAAATTAAATGAAAAGCATCTAATAAAAAAACGGATGTTTGGAAAATTCAAAAAATGCGGTGAGTCTACAAAGGATCTTAATCATGATTAGTAGTACTAAGTCGATCTTTAATGATGCCATCTTGGGATCTGTTATTACTGATAGTTCAACTGTTGTGTTTAACCAAAGTTAATGATACTTCCCCCCATCACATATATATATATATATATATATAAAATGCTTTTAAAAAATTTTATGCAAATTATAAAAAAAATTAATTATTAAAAATTATTTAATTGACTTTAATCATAACTAAAATTTGAGGTCTTATTTTACTGTCATAACAATTCTCTTCCCTAATAATACAATCAAAATAGTAAGCAGCTAGCGATTAAAATAAATCAAAATCTATAGTTATAATTAAATTACTTTATTATATATTAAAATTATATTTATAATATTATGAGACAAAATTATTGGAACAAAATTATCATGGAAAATTGGGTGTATAGAAAAGTAATATAGGAATTTGATAATCGATACATAGTTGTTTTAAATGATAATTAGCGCCAATATTTGTTACTCTCAAAGTATAAAGTATAAAAGACTTTTTAAACGTGTTTAATGAATATTTAATTAAAAATTGTGTAAAAGATAAAAATACAACATATTGGTTGTCCAATTGTATCTCTGTAGTTAGTATATAGTATGACTAGGAGTAAAAAAGAATATATACTTCTATCAAGTTTTTTTAAAAAAATCGGGTTTATAGACGGGCCGGAGCCACCTCTCGATGGGCTGAAGCATCTGAGCATTTTACACCAACAAACCAGCAAAAACATACGATTTTACATGAAAAATATACATTTTGGCCCAAACCCTAGTTTTCCTTTCATCTTCGTGAGCTGCAAACACAACCAAACGAATTCCCTACCTCAGATCTACAAAATCCTAGTTTTCCTTTCATCTTCGTGGCTGATTTGTGATTCTCCCAAAACTAAAAAAGGCCAAAAATTGGTCAAAAATTGTATGAATTTTGAAACTTGAGAGGTGAAGAGTATTTTGGCGGTGAGATATCTTTAAAAATCTGCCTTGAATGGCCAGAATCGCGTCTAGGAGTGGCGGGGAAGAGTGTTCGGGGAGAGAAAGGAGAGGTAACCGCTGGAGAGAGAAAATAGAGAGAGAGAGAGAGAGAGATAGAGATAGAGAGAGATTAGGGTTTGAGGAGAAAATGAAAAATGATAATTTTATATATATGGAGGTGCGTGTGAAACACCTCCCACATCTCCAATTTTTTGGTTGCATTTTTTATTTTTTTAACTAGGTGTGCCGTAATTCTTTTTTCCCTAATCCTATAATATAATTTGGCGTATCTCTGTACACTTACCGGGTTCAAATCCCTGCACCGGCAAATCCCCAAGTGATGCTTAAACTTCCGCTTGTAGAGATGTCTCACTTATAATATGAACCGATTCATCAAGCAATGACCAACCAAAAATTATATCATGCTAAACTATTCCGAAAATGAGAACCATCTACATTAAGGGCCTGCTTGGTTCGTGATTGGGAATGAGAATCAGAATGGGAATGATAATAGATTGGAATGACAATGAAATATTGGAATGGAATCCTAATAATTTTAGGTGCTTGGTTAGTTTTATGGGATGGTATCTTCATCTTCTCATCTGTCAATTTCCTGTTCACCTTCACCTTCCCGTCCACTTCCTGCTCTTCCATCTTACACCACAACCACCAACACTTTCTGATCTTTCATCATATCCCAAACTGAAACTTCAACCAATTATTGGAAAAAGAAACCCATAAACAGAGAAGAAAAAGTTTCACTCTATGATAATCATTTTAACCAAATCACAACTCCAAACCGCATAAAAAATGGTAGAATTTGGTCCCCCAGTAGTGTGTGATACTACGTATTTACAAACATACAACTAAACTTTAGAAGTATGTGACTGTGTGTAAGTTCAGGGGAAAAAAATGGCAGAAGAAAAAGAACAAACTTTCGATCGCCAGAACAGGACCATCAATTCTATCAAATCACACAATAGCAAGTTCTTCCACTCAATTTTCATCACCCAATTCTTGAAATTAATGGATTTCTTCCCTGTTTTTGTATAAAATGTAGATTTACAACTCTTCTCCTCGTAGGTTCCGTTCTTTCACCCTTTATTCTAGGGTTTGCTGCTATTTTGAAAATCGAAATTGGAGCTGCGAATGGCGGAAGGATAACTAAAAATCAAAGGCAATCCAACACCTGTAAGGAGAGATGTTGATAAAAGAGATGCAGTGGGGAGGCGAGAGAAGAGGTGACGAGGGTGGAGGAAGTAGAAGAGAAATAAAGATGGCAGCAGGGACGCGAGAGAAGAGGATGGAGGAAAGAGAAGATAAAGGAAGAAGAAGAGAGATGAAGAGAGGCAGCAGAAGATACATCCATTCCAATTTTATGAAACCCTCCAATTTAGTTGGGATTGGCCCATTCCTTACTAGGTAGGAATAGGCTTAATTTTTTTCAAACTCATGCACTCAACCAAGCACTTGGAATGGGAATGAAAAGGCATGAAAGTCATTGATTCATTCCCAATCCATCTAACCAAGCAGCCCCTAAATACGTAAAGAGGTTTTAGAAGTCCAAATGACCGAAGAAATTGTTAGGGATAGACAATTTTTAAAAAATTTAGAATATTTCTCGATTTATATTTATAATTTTTACATAGAGATCATACTAGTTTTGTATATATCGTTCCAATTTTATCGAATGTCTCAAAATAACATATTTATTTGCTACCTTACATAGTATAAAAAAAAAACATTTATAACATATTTATCAAATATTTAATTAAAAATAGTGTGAAAGTTAAAAATACAACATATTTTTCAAGAAGTTGATAAATTTATAAATTCTTTCGACTCCCCTTCTAATTTAAAATATATATTTATAATACAAAATATTTATTTAAACATTTCTTTTTTTATCTTACTAATAATTAATGTCGTCCCTAATGAGTGCTATAATAATATTGCCCCTACTTGACATCATTATGAACACATATTCAATGAGTGAAGATTCTCTACGTAGCATGCCTAGGCTCTAGGCTCTAGCTCTATTTTTATATTATTTTTGAATTTTAATATTTTTATTATAAAATACCATATATTTAAACAAAACAAAACTACACCATATTAATTTTAATTTACTTCAAAATTAAATCAAACCATTAAATTAAGATATTACTAATTAAAAACCAAACGATAATGATCATAATCATTACATTCTCTCCCTTTAGGCTCTCAACTCTCCCTTCTCCTTTAAGCCAAATCTCCCCTATTGAGAGAACAAGCTTCTTCCCCATATTCAAATCCTAAAAACGATTTAACCAAAAAAAATAATAATAATAATAAGGCAAGAGATTCCATACACACTGCAGCAAGCATCTTTAATATAGCATAGCATTTCTTTTTTTCCTTGTTTTTTTTCATGGCAGCCGGCAGCCGGCAGCCCAGCAAAGCAAATATACTGTAGTTGTTAAAGGTTAAAGCTTTTGCGCCGGTCAAACATTCTCCGACGACGGAGGGAGGAGTAAAGGCTGAGCCAGAGATGACTTGATGTGGCTGCTTGTTCTGTTGGTCACGGCGTGGTGCTCCGGCGTAGACGGCTGAATTGCAGCGGCGGCCGCCTTTTGCATGGCGAATTTCTGCTCTTCGTTTTTGCCCCACAGCACCAAGTACAACCCGATTATGATCAGTACCGCTCCAATAACCCTGCTCCGAAAAAAAAAAAAAGATAATTATAAATTAAACAAAAAGATTTTATTTGTTTTATTTTTTTGTTCTTTCATATTTAAACATTATAAATTATTTAAATAAATTGATGTGGCCATCAAGAAACCGTGTAGTATTAGTAGTAATTAATTATAATTATGATTTTGATAAGTACTAACAACTAATATAAATTTTCCTTAAAAAAGCTGACAGGTAAAGATGCATGTATACCTAACTTAATTGGGGCATGCATGTGGGCTCTCCAAAAAATTGCATAATTGATAGTCCAGATTTCCTTTTCAATTTATTTAATTTTAATTTCTTATAGGTGGTGTGGTGATTCATTAAATAATTAATAATAATTTTCTTTTAAAAAAAAAGGGAAAATATAATACCCTCCCAAATAGAATTGCTCTCCCAAAGCAATGGAGGCCATAATTGCGACAACCAGGGTCTGAACAGGCTGATACACCGCCACAAACACCGGGCCACCCCTGTCAATGCACCATATCTGTACAGCGAACGCAATCCCAGATGCCACCACTCCCTGCACATATTCATTCAATTCAATCTTAGTGTCGGAATCAAAAAATCCAATCACGATTATCTCTGAATTGATAATTCTATCACTGTTCACGATATTTAATACAAATCTTTCTAATTTCACGAGTTTTAACTACCTACTAAAATGACTACTTTATCACATTCGATAAGTCCAAACACAATAAATTTTTGACTTGCTATATTGTCATTCTTCTCCACCCAAAGATGAAAGTTTTTGAAGAAATAACAGTACAAGTCCCCACCATCCATATATGATATATTACCAACAAAAACAAAGTACATAAACATATGGTTCGATTATAACTTGGCATTTTTCTTTTAACCATATATTGCTCCTTTCATGTTTCACATCACATGCAATTATGGACCTCCATTTTCTCCCCCAATTTTATATAGAATATTATGTACTTTCCCCTTCATCGTTTTAGAATCTATTATGGACTATATACTACATACGTCACTTTAAAAAATAACATTTTTTTAGGCTTCTTGTTGAAAATGAAGAAAAAATTGTACCTTGGGGTAGTAGGATAATAAATATTACAAAGTGAATTTTTTTTATAGAGAAAACGATTTGGGAAAAAGGGTTTTAATAATTCGTCAAATAAAATAAGGGAAAATAACTGCATGCACTAACTACGTACTTAGCTAGAAGGATCATCCTATTTTTACTAGTATTAAGGTTCGTATATTTAGTGGACCGTTTGAAATAAATTCTTAGGCATTTATAGATTGTGGGCCGGGAAATGAAGGAGGGCGAATCTGACTGAATAATTCCGATGGGAGCCAGGCAGCCATTATTGGAGCTTTGATAGTGAACTTACAGCGTAGAAGACGGTGAAGAGTTCACCGCCGGAGTGAATAAGCCAAGCTTGTCCGTCCCGCTCAATAAATGCGGCAATAATGAGGAACTGTAGGATCCCGAAGAAGCACTGGTAAGACGTGAAGGATAGCCGGGCCGGGTAGCTTTTCAGGACCGGTTTTTGCAGCACCAGCCAGCCGGACCACGACAGGCAATGCCCGATCAAGAAAATGCAACCCAAAGTCCAGTTCTTTCCGTCCGCATTCCCCAGCTCCGCCACCGTCGGATTCGTCGGTGCAACTGTTTGTAGCGTTTTTGTCGGGCTGTATATTGCCGGACCTTTGTATAGAGTGATCACCGTCGCACCGGCCACGCAGAATAACGTCCCCGCCACCTTCGCTATCCCATCTTTCCGATTTAGCCTCACTTGTTCAATCCTGAACAACATCAAATCAAGATTAATCATTGATTTTCTTTCCCGACAGAACCCTTTTCATGATACAAAAGAACTTGCCTGAGGATTGCGGCCATGAGAAATGTGATGGCCGGGACAGAATTTTGGATGGCAGACGCAAAAGTAGGGGACGTGTGGTCCAATCCCAACAAATAGAAACCTTGGTTTGCAGTTATTCTGAAAGTTTCAAAGTACAACGTTGCCAGTTACTTTCAAGTGTAAAATTTGCAGAAATTAACGTATGTTCTTCTTTTCCTCCAAACTTTAGGCTGATCAATGTGATAATTAAGCTGGACCATATATTATGTACGTACCCAACAATGGCCATGAGGAAGAACTGAATCAAGAAAGACCAAGTGAGAGGTGGGCGCTCTTTCCTGCATCAATCCAAGAACAAGAATCCATATACACATTAATTAAAAAATTTAAGGTTATTTTAGCTAAAATTAATGATTGAGTAATAACTTACTTCTCAAGGAAATAGGCAAAGGGCAAGAGGAGGAGCAAGGCAAGGATATTCCGATAAACTGGGAAGACGACTTTGCTGATTCCCATATTGAGCGCAACTCTGGAGACGATATGGAAACCGGCATATCCAAACTGCAAGATCAACATGGCTGCGTGGAGTTGAAACTTCTCCGGTATGGAACACCCCATCCTCTTACTAGTGACAGAACCCGCCGCCGTATCGGCCATTGATTAACAAAAAGGAAAGAAAGTATAACAGTTTTCTAAGCTGACGAATACAAACCGAAAATCAAAGGGAGGCTGGGGAAACAAAAGAAAAGGGTTATTAACGGATTGAAATGGATGTTAGGGTTGAGCTATGGAGGAGGAGTATAAATACAGTTTGAGCTATGGATGGAAAGAAATGGAGCCCACGAAAGAGGGAGGGGTCCTAAAAGGACGTTTTGTCAAACAGTTAATAGGCCTTTGAAATGTTTTGGGTTGTCTCCCACATTCTTCCTTTCTTTCTCCTCCATTGTTGTTGTCCATAGTCGTCCATTCCACACGCACACATACACACACTAGAATACAATACAATATAATACAATACACTCTCTAGACTAGTAGGAGTACGTCTTGGCTGACAAGACAACCCCCGATCGCACTAACTACTGAGAGATCATTGAAGCATGGAGGAGAGAGAGAGAGAGAGAGAGAGAGAGATATATATTGGACCGGGTTTTTTTTTTTTAATTTTAAATTTAGCTAGATACGTGATATGTGAGTATTGTTAACTGGTTCTGTTTTGGATGCATGCTGTTAATGATGATAATGGTGCATGGAGGAGAATGGGGGAAGAGGTTAATGATTGGTTGTCTCCATTTTTTTACCTATTAAACTATTTTATTATTCAAAACAAAGTATTTATGGTGTTCATATGATTTTGATTGTTAATGAGTTTTTATATAACTAAAATTTATTGAAATGTTTATAGTTGAGCGATAAATCAGTTATTCTTGTTCACGGAAAATATTTTGCAATATGAAAAAAATCAAAATCTTTTATTCAAAATGTGCTCCTCTTAAATATGAATATCTCGATGATGAGGTCAATTAAACTCTTAGTTCGAGAAAATTTATTGACTTTAAACGATTTAAAAATTAATTTGTGTTTTTTTTAATTTTTAATTCTAAAATTGGAATCTAAAACCTTATACTGACAATCTCAACTTTTATCACTTCTTAACTCTGATAAAATTTATTTTACATAAGATATTAAGCGATTTAGTTAACATATACTTTTTTTTCTTTTTTTTTTTTTAGTTTGCAGCTCTAAGGTTTAAATTCAAAACCTTATGGTTACAGTCTCAACCTGTTTACCAACTCTCCCCTTAAAGAAAAGTACTTTATTCTATAAAATAAGAGTAAGTATTTATTAAATTAAAATAGTTTTTATGATAAATAAAATAATATTTAAATTATAAAATGTGATTAAATACAATAAATGAAAGCTATGAGCATAAAATAGTTATATATTTGTAGATTACTCATTTCGTATCAAATTATGTCTTTTTAAATTTGACACGTATACTACAAAAATTACCATCTTATGCATATTTCAAAAAATTTGAATAATAGTTCTGTTTTATACTGATAGTTAATTGTACATTGTTTTTATATTTACTCTAAATATTAATTATATTAGTACTTGTGTTTATTAATTGGGGAGTTGGGAAAGAGGTGGTGGAGAGCCGCCATGGGGATAGATAGCGCGCACGAGGGGTGGAGGAGGTGGGGATACCACACTAAACACTACACCACTACACCCCATGAGTCCCTAATCCCCTCCCCACCCTATCTAATTAAGCCCCCCTTAAACCCCACCAAACGCTATTCTTTCCTCTTGTCCATTCTTCTCTGTCCTTTAGCCTCATGTTTCCATTTGTTTTTAGAATCAACTTTCTTCTATTTAATTCCTATTTCTTTAATCAATTATTATTTTTGAACCTACCTTCATTACTTTATTACGTTTTACTTTTCTAATACTTACCACTTATACATATTTATTTCTTATTAATTTGGTCAAATTATCAAATTTTCTTCAAAAAAATTTTATAATTATATTCACCTCACTTGACCACTTAAACTCATAATAATCAATCCCTTTGATTAACAGAAAAATAAAAATAAAATTACTAACGTAAATATTTTTATTGAGTGAAAAGATCGTTGAAAAAATTCACACTCACGACTACCCAAACTCATTTTGACCTAAAATTATAAAGTTTTTCTATTTTTTTAATATTTTTTATGTTTGACTTTGGTAAAAAAATAAATATAATCATTAACAATATCGATGAGGAATCGATAATTTGATCAAACTACGTGGAAGATAAATATAATTTGCTTATATTTATTTAGATAATCACATCAGACTGGTAATAACCACCTCAACTATTAAATTATTATTTTTTAAGTTAAATAGATTGGTACTTAATCTTTCAAGTCTGTAATAGTTATAGGGTTCAAATTGTAATATTTTATGAAAATTCTTGTAAAATTTTGAAATGAACTTGGTAGCTAGCTAAAGATATTTTACTTTAGTTAGTGTACATGTGTGAGAAATCTCTTTGCCCATGTAGGGTCCACCGGGGATACAATTAAAAGGTTAATTTAGATTAAAGTCAGGGACTAATTAATTAATTTTAGTTAGTTAGTAAGGTTTGCCACTTTCATCGGCCGGAAACCACAGTACAAAAGGTTGCTTCCACCAAACAGAAGGGATTCCCTTTTCTTTTGAATTCATCTTGCTTTTTGAGCAAATATTTCTTTTTAAAAAAAAATGAATGACAATTATTTTAGTGATCGATTTTATAAAAAATGAATTATCCTATTTGGTCAAATAACTAGTGACAAATTTCTATGTTACTTTCATTATGGTATTTATGAACAAATTTCTCGACAACAAGTCTAAGAGTTTTCTTATTAATGATAGTGACGATATTCATCGTGATCTTGATGTGGAATTGGAGTTCATAATTCTGATGAATGTGTTAACTGTGGATATGATGCCAAAAATAGATCGATTATATATCACATTTAATCCATATTAACGAAAACAATGTCTCTTGGATCCTATAAATTTTAATTCACGTAAAATATTAGTTATAACTTATTTAAAAAATTATATATAATCACGATTAGTTTGAATTTTGAAAGTGAAGTATAAAAAAAAGATTTTTAAATATAACCGAGTATTATTTTGAGAGGAGTTTTTTTTTTTTTTTTTTTTTGAAGCATTATTTCGAGAGGAGTAGTAATAATTAATCACTCTCATCTCATAGCAAACGTAATGAATTGTTTCCACTAACCTTATTATTCCCACTCCAAAAGCTTTTTCCCAAAGTGGGGGCTATTCTTTGATATTTACTTCTTTACTTTAAGGAACATTGTGTCCCCCCTCAATTCAGACCAGCATCATTCTAAATACTCGATTTTTTTAAAATTTTAAAATTGGAAGAAAAAAAAAAAAAAAGAAAAAGACTGTCCATGAAGAATATATAGACTGACTGACTGACTGATCAACTTTTTTTTATTTTTTAAATGGTATTTTCTAAAAAATAACAAAAGGGTTCTTTCTTCATTAATCTGACAGCCATGTTATATCTGCAAAGGTGAATACATATTTATAAAAATATAGCTAAGGAAGAAGGGGGCGGTGTCTGGCATGACCCGGCCGGCATGAACCGGTCGGACACCACCCTGACCATTCCAGGTTGTAACTTTGATTACCTTTGTGTACGACCTCATTCTCTTTTCTGGTTCCACATAGTACATGGCTGACTGCTAAAATTAAGATTTTGGTTGCACGGGAGAATCTCCCTCCATCCACCCGCCCCGGCCCGGCTGAATCAAATCCAACTTCAACTTTGATTTTCCAATTCGACAAAACACTACAAAACACTACTACCGAATTGCACTTGAGAGTGTTTGCTGATTGTTGATTAGTATTGGGACATTAATTAAACAACCAACAAAAGGTTCCAAGTGTCCGGTGTTGAATAATGAATTCCCATGACCAAAGTTATTGATTGCTTTTGTCCGAGTATGTATGTTGTCGTGTCAATTTTGAGTATTTAGTCCGGAATTTAGTAATGAATTTTTGTGACAGAAGTTAATACTCGCTGTCCAGACATGTATGTTATCGTGTGAAACACATACCGTATTAGTTGAGTATTTGGTCAGATGTTCAATAATAAATTCCCAAGACCAAAGTTACTACTCGATGTCCGAGAATGTATGTTGTTGTGTAAAACACATGCCGTATCAATTGAGTATTCGTTCGGAAGTTCAATAATGAATTCCAATTTCCAAAGTTACTACTCACTTACCGAGAATGTATGTTGTTGTGTAAAACACATGTTATAATAATTGAATATATGGTCGGAAGTTTAATAATGAATTCCCACTGCTTGCTGTTCGAGAATGTATGTTATCGTATGAAACACATGTCGTGTCAGTTAAGTATTTGGTATAGGACGAACAATCCAACCATTGAAACATACTCCATACCTAACTGGTGAAAAACATGTCAAACCTATCCGTTTGTTATCCTATAGCAGCTTTTATTCGTTGATCGATGGACTTTTCATCCAACACCAATAGATCAACTTCCGTCCCTACTCGACGGATAGGTCTGAAACAGTTACACTCTATAGTTGAATTTTATTTAGTTACATCATGATGATGCTATTGGTTATTCACTACCGAAAATAGTTATAAAATTTATTTTAAAAAGAAGGGGGGGGGGGGGGGGGGGGGGATTTGATTTGTTTATGGAAAAGGTCCCCTTTTTCCCTCCTTATTTCCTGGTTACACCAATAAAAAGAGAATCTTTGATAATCTTGTCCCTGCTTCTTCTTTTCTATCTGGAAGAAGAAAAAGTTTGCCTCTGAAAATTGCACGCTACCATTTTTTGGTATTAGGGCACATGAAAAAGGGAAAACGGAAAGTGCAGAATAATAAGCATCAGTGGATCATACTTATCCCTTTTGGAATGATTCTTCTCAGTTTTTTTTTTTTTTTTTTTTTTCTTTTCGTGTTCATACCAAAATATTATGGCACTAAAACTCAACCACTGATACTATTGTTACTGTCCCTTTCCCCCCATTTTTCTCCCACTCAACCTATCCTTTCTGCCCGGACCCAGGGTCCTGGTATGGATCCTTACGACCCATCAATTTTACACAAAGTTTTTTCTTTTAAAAAATCAAAATTCTAAAAAGTTTGAAATTTTTTCGATTTCTTCCTGTTCGTCATTAAAAATGTAAGATTGGGATGGAATTTGTCGAATGGAACTGAGAAGTATCACAACTAATAGAATTTCCCAGGCGAGTATCGGCCCATAATAATATTCTTGTTTCAAATTTTTTTTATAAAGATATTTAAATTTTTGTATTTATTTAACCCAAAATAGTTTAATAAAATAAATTTTTTTTGGAGAGATGATACAATATTAATGGAATAAGTAGCATTTTTTAGACATCATCAAAGAACTTAGTAAAATACTCTTTTTCGTGCAGATTTAGTTATCATTTTAGGAAACTTTTTGTCATATATATATATATATATTAATATTATTTTATTTCAAATTTTTTATATTTTAATCTTTATTTTTGTTTTTCAATGTGATTTTCAACTGTTCCAATTAATTTATTCTTGATTAACCAATGGTGAAGGTGATTGAGATGGAAGAAGGAATTATTTAATTATTAATATAAAATTATTAGTTTTTTTAATACAAAGAAAAAGGATGAAATTTATTCAAAACTTATTATTTTAAGTGGGAGTATAGATTATTATTAAAATTTTTAATTAAATTATTATTAAAATATAAAATGGATGTACAATTAAATTTTTGGTATTTATTTTATATTTTTAAAATTATCGTTTTTTAGTTAAAATGAAAATTCTATCTATTGTGATGGGCAACAATTTGAGCAACAATTTCTGTGTTTTTTGCAGAAATCAACAAATTCCATGTTTTTTTCCCCCTCCTTTTTCCCAATACGAATGCAATTATGCGAAGCGTGAATGCATGTGGAGGGAAACACCTCACATGTCATTACTCACTCAGGAATTCCAGCCCAATTATTACCACCTTCGAGGATACTACGTCGTTTTAATCTCTCCCATATCCTTGCTCCCAATTTAGAGAGGTATATTGATATTGATTTCGATCCAGGCTAAAAAGTACTCATGCAACATGTATGAGATGACAAGAAATGGATGAAGTGAACCCGATTAGTTTAGTATCTTAAGTCTGGCTCAACTAAATTGGTATGCTCATATTTTTACTTCAAAACAAGTTTTTAGCCCAAATTAGCCACCGTACACCCGATTTAAAATAGTTACATTGGGTCATTAATAATGATCGAAATTCCATCAGTGTAAATTAGTGATAAAGTTACGAATGTAACAAGAGAAAATAAATAACTAACAAAAATAGATAATTTTCTCTCATTTCTTTGTCGTTCCAATTTAAAGGGGTATATTCACTTTAAATATTGTTCGAAAATCCTTATACAACATGTTTCAGATGACAAATAAAAATAATAAAACGGTCATTAAATCAAACTTGACCTGTTCTTAATCACCAAAAGAATTGGTACGCTAATTAATATTTATCCTTTGAAAAAAAGTTTTAGCCAAAATTAGCGGCCCTAAAGCTTGGTTTAGGATGGTTATATTGGGTCGTCACCCGATCAACGAGAAGCGAGTTCTGTCCATGTAACTAATGACGAAACTACAAGAATATAATGAGAATTAAAATTTATGAGATCGATCAAACCACAAGTATTAAAATAGATACATGAATAACTCATAAAAAATAAAATTAAAAAAAAAAAAGACACGACTAAATGGTATAATGTAGACAACATTAAAAATGGATGTTTCCCATGCTTCATTTTCTTCTCTCGACTGTGGAGACAGATACCAATCCAATCATAATGGCAATTCCTCGTGTAGTCACTTCGGTTTCCGCTGGAAGAGATCCCCCCCAGTTAGTGTTTTTTTTTGGGGGAGGGAAAAAACAGTATCCCTCGGTCCGATCGTGGGTGTTGCAGGAATCAAACTAGCCTTTGAAACCAAATTTGACCAATTCCCCTTCTGTCTGTGTTGCTGCAAAGTACCCATCAAAGAACACTAACTCAAGAAGGGGTCATTCGTTGATTGAGTGGTTGATTGAATGCAACATAACAATTTTAACTCTTGGTCTTTGAATCAGATTTTTTTGTGATAGAAAAGAAGAGTATGGGGCTCATAGTAGCTTATTTTTTATTATTTATAGTCTTATTTTTTAAATAATTTTTTTAAATTATTATTTTATTAATTTTTAAATAATTTATCAAAATTCAACAAAATAAATATATATTTTTTATCCCATCAAAATAAATATTATCTTAATTATTTTAAACATATTTAATAATATAATAACCAATTATAAGAACAATTCTTACACATACACTATTTTTTAGAAAATAAAAAGATAAAAAAAGAAAGAAATTGAGGAGGAAAATAATTAAAAATATATTTTTTTTTGATAAAAATTCATGAACAACTACTTGTGTTAATCGAATGAAACCTTGATCAATTACTAAAATTAGTGCCATCACCATCACAATCACAGCCGTCTCCATGGGCATGATCGCAACAATGATTTTGATTTCCATCCTCGTGATCATCGTTGTCATCTTTATCAAATGACTTATTTTTGTGAAAAATATAGCATTTCTTGGAGTGGTTTTTCTTGCTACTGTTGTTGCAGAGAAGACAAGGAAGATGACAATGACATGGTTAGGATTTGAGTAAGGCTAGAAGAAGAATATGATGGCGTGAACTGCCTCATGGTGGCTCTGGTCATCGTTAAGTGGTATCCGTGAGAAGAAAAATAATTCTAAAAAATGGGTAAAATAAATAAATAAATAAATGTGTAATTATGAATAAATGCTATTATGCTATTATGTTATTATGAGAATATGTTATGCACTAACTAAAAATAATTGTTTCAGAATTCTAATATTCTTTAATTAAACTTTTTGTGCAGAAATTTTTCTCATATCGGAGGTTCATTATCAGTGTTGATCATGATTTTAAAATTTGTGTAATATAATTATCTTAGTTCAATTGAAAAAACTTATGATGATATGGTGCTAAGGTTTAATGTTTTATAACCACAACTTGAAAAGAATCGGTAAATAAGGAAGTGAAATTGAATATTAGGGTAGTGTATTGGTGGTGGAGTTTGAAAAAGAAGAAGAAAGAATGTTGAGTTTTTTTTTTATTAGTGAAATATTTTAGGTAATAAACTTTGAAAATAGAGTTATAAGTAATAAAAAAATAACTACAAATAGTAGTCTAGTTTAATTTTGCTGAAAGGGAAGAAGCCCAGAAGCCACCCGTGTAACGTAGTTATTGCATTGATTCAGCAGATCGAACCCTACCCCACCACCAACTTAACTAAGCCTGGCCTGGGATTGCATTGATTAACTCTGTAACTCTGTTCCCTTCCACAGCCCAAAGGGCCAAAACTAGGGCCGGTAAAAACGGGTTGACCAAATGTAAATGGGTTGAGTTAATTTAATTTAGGAAAACCCAATTTATTTATTAAATGGGTTAAAAATATGAACTTAACACAATCTTATTAATATACAGATCATCCCCGCCTAATCTGTTTAACCCATTTAATTAAATACGTCATCTGTTTAATCAGTTTAACCCGTCAACCTGTCAACTCGCCGATCCATCTAACATATTTTAATTATTTTTTAATCAATATAAAACATTTATTATCATCAATTTTTACAATTCTGGAATTAAATATACATACAATCATTACTAATAAAAAGTTTTCTTATAAGACCTGTTTCATGCTGTTAACAAGTCTAATTTTTGCTTCAAAAAATAAGTACAATTCTAAATTGTTAAAATTTATAGTTAAATTACTCATTTTTACACATTAAGTAACAATGTCAATGTTTAACCATAATTAATTCACTTGTACACTACACATTGGTCATTGTATTTTCAATGTTAATTAGATTTGTTTACTTTCGCATAAAATTTGCGCTTTTAAATTTAGTTCAGACATCATACTCACATTATCATATATATAACATTGCATAAAACATACATCATACTCACTACTCGAAAGAAACAAAGAAAGATATAAAAATAATTTACTTAATCGTAAATAATACCAAATCATTATCTAATTAAAAAAGTATAAAAATTACTTTAAAAATCGAGCAGAAAATAAATATATACTTATAATATCTCCAACCACACAAAAAAGTAAGTGTCTGACTATGTGCGAGACAGCTGGACAGCAAACCAAAATTAATTAGGATTTTATTCACATAATTTTTTTAAAAAAATTATTTTTTGGCAAGTTAACGGGTTGACCCGACCCAACTCGATTATTATACGGGTTGAATTCAACCCGACCCATTTAATAAACGGGTAAAAAATCTCAACCCAACCTACTTTTTTTTTCGTGTTGGGTCGTGACAGGTTCACGGGTTGAGTCAGAAATTGCCAGCTCTAGCCAAAACCCATCTAGTTTCTGCCACATAGAGGTGTAAATCGGCCGGTTTGAAGGCTAAAGTACCGGCCAAACCAATAACTACGGTTTGACAAATTTTCAAACCAAGTCAGCCAAATAAATATACCAAACCAAGTCGGCCAAAACATATTTAAACGGTTTGGTTCGGCCGATTTGGACGGTTTCAAACAAATTTATGTTTTATTTCAAAAAAACAAGTACACACAAATAGAATAACTGGAGCTTCTATATTTTGTAAAACATCAATAATTGCATGAGTCTCATCATCCGTGATAGTTGAGATATCTATGATTGGAAAAAAAAAGATAATTATTAATCCATGAAAATACTATACTTTAAAGACATTTTATGAACATAACTAACAAAGAAAGGAAAATTTTCATTGTTTTTGTTTAAGAAAAAAAAATGGAGACTTTGCTAATGATCTTTATGCAGAAACATTTTGTTGTATATTAAGTGTTGAGATAGCCCCTAACCGAAATTCAGAAAATTTACATTCATAACCAACAATGCTCACCAGTAAAAATTATGTCCAAGAGATTAATTAGCCAAAATAAGATTCCTTCAATCCCCACGTTTCTATGTGTTAATCAAAGTAGACAAACATACTATGAATATGTTTTCTATTTATTATTATTGTTTCTTGGGTCTCAGATAGTCCTCAAACAAGCTAGTGGGCATAGAATATGCGTAGTTTCTTTACATGTGTACTGGGGAGTATTTATGCATTAATAAACTAACAAAAACTTTCAGTTTAAGATCACCATAATCCAACAAGTAACTCCTGATGACTTAATGCAAATTCGATTGAACTGATTTTTTTTCCTTTAGAGCTCACAGTCAACACATTAATTCCAAGTATTCATTCCGTCAGAATCACGAAGTACAAATGAAAGAAAATCACCCCTTTTACAAATTCATTCAAAATGAAAATAAAAAATATGAATAATCACCTGGAATAAATCTATTGCTGTGGATTGAGGCCGATTCAACTGGTATTAGGAGGCGTGGTATCAAGGGCGTAAAGACAAACAGAGAAATAAGAAATGAGAGAAGATGAAGTTTCACACTGAGAGAAATAGAAGAAGAAGCGAAGCTAAGAAAAAACAGGAGAAGACCGAGCTTCGTTTTGGTTGAGCAAGAAACAAAGAAATGGGAGGTTCGTTCGACTGAGAAAGATGGAGTTCGTTTGGCTGGCAGCTGCTGAGAAAGAAACGGCAGAAGAGGATTGCCTAAGAGAATATTAGGGTTAGGGGAAAATAATAAAATATTTATTTATTATACAATATATATTATATAATATTAATATATAATAAATATATACGGTCCGGTCCGGTTTAAATGGCCGATTTTACTGCTAAAACTGTTGGCCGAACCAGACCTTACGATTTGAAAATTTTCAAACCAATAATAATTTTAAGTATTTTAAAACCAGCCAAACCGACCAAACTTGAACGGTTTGGCCAGTTTAACCGATCTCGGCCGAACCGCTTACACCCTTGGTGCAGAGAGAACAGAGAGATTAGCTCGGCAGAGGTAGAATTTGATTTGAACCAAGAACTCATCAGTTTACGCGCAACACTAGTCAACAGTTGCTTGATAATTGCGTAAATGGTCATATTTTCAGTGTTTTATTTTAAGCCAAAAGGACGAAATGGAGAAGTTTTGAGTTCATTTCATGTTGTCCCATATCATATAGAGCGAGTTTGTGTGATCATATCAAAGTCTCTCTGGAGCATAATATTTCAAGAAGATTCAAACAAAATTTGGTGTGGAAATCATGCATTATTGCACTGACTTGTAGTCAAATGGTTTGGTACTAATACTACTTGGCTTGGGAACAGACCTCCCTGTTCCTGGCATTACTTAGATTGGCATCTTTCTTTGGTTTTCTAGGCTTTCTTTTAGTGGATGGATGATAAAGCACTCACGATTCTTCTTCTTCAATGCTTTCGTTTGGCTCTTATGACACCAAAAGTGATTCCATTTCCAACCCCTCCCCAAAAGATTAGATTACCACAAAAGAAAAACCATTTAGTGCTTAACCAAGACATCAAAATACAAGGCAAAACCACGAGCCCTTCACTACACTTTATCCAATCAAACCATCATGCACAATGAATCGCATAAGATTAAATATTCGTTTCTTATCTACGCTAGTAACAGTAAACGACTTATCAAGCACATAATTGACAAAATAATTTGATCGTGCAATTCTCCTATAAATTTCGCCATGTATAATATGTTGGGCGAAAGGTATATTTGAACGAGTAAAATTTTTTTAATTAACTATCCACTTTCTCATAGATCCGACCCATGTATAATAGATTCGTTAAGAGGTCCTGCGTGAGTGGAGTCTCCCTAGTTAGCTATTCCCTCTTCAAACAAAAATAAATAAATAAAATCATTTTCACCCATCAAAAATGCATTGAATAGGAATATAACAAGTTTAACCATTAAAAGTTATAAGAATTTTTAAAAATTAATTACAGCCTTAATATTTGTGTTTTGATCAAAACGATATATATATTGGAATGGAGGGAGTAACTAATTTGATAGTTGGGGCATAGCCTTGTCTTCTGAAAGCAAAATTAATAAAGATCATCTCAACTTTTACAGCATGAGTAAATCAAATTGACCAAGTCAAATGAGGAAAACCCCACTTTTTTCATTCATTCAACTTGATTACAATTTTGACAAAAACTATTTTTTTTTTAATCTAGTACTATTGTTGTCATGCGTTTGACAATGATTAAATACATTCTTAAACAACCCAAGTAAAGATCATTATTGTCCATCTCCAAGTGCCATAAACTGTAGTTCAACAGCAGACAACAAATGAAATCTAAGCAGGAAAACCAATAGAGATGGATCACCTGTGCCAGTCTGCTCTCTTCAGCTTTTTCATTGAAAACCTTCATATGAAACTTAGCTATGAATATGACATATATTTTCACTTTTAGACACACAGGCTAGATGATGAGAGGGCCAGATATTTTGGGAATAACTTTTAAGTTAAGCTCAAAATAACATACCAACATACAGAGGAGGAGATGCAAATGAGGCCAAATGATAACGGCAAGGGGGGCGAGCAAGCAATCAATCAACCATCAGTGGAATCATAAACAAAGCATGCTAAAGAAGATTGAAAATGTGCCCTATTAGTGAGCAAGAGCTAATAAGAGGATAGAAAATCACTAAAACACATGAATGATGGTCACCTAATTGAGTAGAAAGATTGACCCAACTGTTCTCGCCGTAGGACCGGGTTCTAATCTTTCATCATAAGATGGTTGACACACTTTTCTCACACTTCATTGATTGGTTACACCACTTTCGACATCCACGTTCATGGGAGTGACAAAGTCTCCATTAACATGTCTTCCCTTTAGATTGAAAGATTTTGCCATTTGGCGATAAGGGTCCCAGAACTAGGAAAACAAAACCCACCCATCTCAACTAAAGTTTCAGCCAACTTGATGCAGCACAATTGAGGAGATAGACAAATTATCTCCCCGCTCTCTAAGGTGCCCTAATGATCTCCCGAATGCGACAAAAAAGATTCCTAGTTTGTCATTTTCAATAGCCTCTCAAGAGTGACTAGAGTCGTCAAATACACTGAATCAATGAATGATCCTATGACGGCTTTTGTGATGAAGAAGGGTTCATACATCGCATTCAAGATGAAGCACAATCCAACAGGATATACACAAGGCAAAGTATCACGTTGATTGTAGCAGGATGTAATAAAAACCTAGGACTTAAACCTATTTTGCAATAATCTTGCTCTCAACCTTATTCTACAATAAGTTCTTCGTATTTCTCAAACAATACAGCACATTTGGTGTGTGAAGAATAACAGTTTTGCACCAAGTGGTTTCAGAGAACATTGCATGTCAATTCACTTTAAAAAAGAATAGACCTGAATGAGAAATCATACTCTTAGATAAACATGAATGCCTACGCGAAAATGACGACTGCAGATGCTCCAGAAAAACAATATGCCATCATTACTTTCAACTAGCATTCCTACATGACGGCTAAATGGTTGAGGGTCAGACAATCTTTCAATTCTTAGCATTATTCAATGGTTACGATTAAAGGTGCACATACATGATAACTTGGAAAAAAGACTTAGTGAGCCCACAGATACTTTAGTCTTGTATGGTTATCAATAGACAACAAATGATAAAAATCACTTTCTCCATAAACACCAATTTCCTTTCACTGCAAGAGGTAATATGTCTAATTTTATTTCCTCAATTTCAGTCCACATACAAAGTCGGCCAAGAAATCATCTGAATTTGAAATCCTAAACTCATTGCAAGCAGCCAAATACAAGCAAAGAGAAGTAAAAGAGAACAAGATGTATCTACTAAGATCAACTCTGAATTCTTGATAGGTGGGATCTAAGCATTTTTCCTGAGCATATCAACCAATCTTGCCCAAAAGTATCCTGACTCTCCATGTAAAGCACTTGCTACCGTGAAACGACGGCCATGTTTTTTGTTAAATGTTATCCAAAAACTTCCACCCAGCACTCTTAAGATAGCAAAAGATTTTTTTTGTTAAATGTTATCCAAAAATTTCCTCCCAGCACTCTTAAGATAGCAAAAGTTGAACATGGTTTCACAGCCCAATAAATATTAAATGCCTCTGTTTAGCCACATATCAGTAACAACTAAAAAGGCTTGTTTAGCCACAATGTCTTTATGAAACAGAAGAGATCAGTCAAAACAAAGATGTTAGCAACTCATAATTGTATTATCATGGTAAATCACTGGTAAACTGAGAACACATATTATAGAAAAAAAAAAAAATTTCCACCTGTGTAACTATACGCATCTTTCACATGACATGTTACCCATCAACAAGATGGTCAAGACCACCGAAACGGGGCTCATTTCAGGTATATATGATGGAGAACTACATCCAATGTCTTCCATTTAAGAAGGTACTTTATTGTCATTTTTAAAACTAATATACAGCCAGAACAGAACATTTACTCAGCACCTGTATCCTCAACAGATTTCTTATACTCTGGCTTGAGCTCATAAGTTCCTTGGTTTGTGCCCCTTTTATTGTAAACACATAGCTCATTGAGAATTTCCTTCAGGAATTGCTGCAAAAGTGTAGCCACACAACAATATTAAAGGGAGAACAATATTAAGCACTTTATTCTTCCTCTCAACAAAAGAAAGAAACAGTCCTTGAAAGAAACAAGAAAAAAGAACCTCCACTTCCCCTTAAAGGAAATAAGAGGAAAACCTATCGTCCCCCACAGCAAACAAAAATAGAAAGAGCAGAAAAATAGTAATGAAAGAGCATACTGCAGGTTGATCTGTTTCTTGCACTAGCTGCTTCAAGGCCCAGTTAGGTTGTCTTTCAAAAAGCTTAAACATGATATCTTCCAGTTCACCACGATCCCGTCTAGTTCTTTTGACATCTGAGGCCTTAACTGGAGTTGCTTTCTTCTTATCCTGCAGCCGAGACAATTCATATGAGTAAAATTGTTGCATGTATACAGCCTTCGGAACCGTTTAGTAGACAAACCATTTATATTCCTTCTCTGCCTCAACAACATTTGCTATTATCATGAACTCAAAATTTCACTTAACTTCTTCACAAGTAAAACAAGTAAAAACAGAGATATGATACTTAAGTTGTACAAAAGGCTAAGGATAATTTTTTTTCCCTCTCAAATTTAGCCTCTTTTCTGGTAAATTACACAGGTCTTAAAAGCCACCAAAACCAATGTTCAATGGCATCCAATAGGTCAATCAGGTGCACGATTTTTTCAACTTTTTATCATTTTGTCTTTATGTAATGTTTTAAGACTTGTGGCCAACCAGGAAGTTGCAATGGAATTCATTGGAATCACAAACTAACAGCAGCTGCTCTGGCCCTTAGAGTTGGATGCAAAGTACCTTAGAGTTGGATGCAATTAGTCCCACCATTCCAGGCATAGGCCTCATGTGTACACCACGGTCATTGTCAATTACCTGTTATAAGAAGTCCGCATTAATAAAAAGTTATGATTACAGCGAGAGCCAGGTATTTTTTAAGAGATTCAAATCAATGTTCTAGGAATATACTTGGATTTGTCTATTCTTGATCATTGATTTGTTGGTCCTTTCACGACACATTTTTCTGTACTCTTCCATATTTTTGTTATGGGGCTTCATGTCAAACTTATACTCAACTTTCCCTTCCGCTGCAACTCTTCCTGTAAAACAGATCATAAAATTAACACTTATTCCCAGCAACATCATGAACAGATACTTCCAGAAGTGCCATGAAGAAAAGTACAAATCTCAATATAGCCTCACAAGGTGGATGATGTTAAGCATGACAAGTTCATAGACAAAATCCAACGCGGGCATACAGTAAATAATGCCTAAGTCCATGGCTTGTAGAACCCATATAGAGAAACATTGAAAGAAAACTCAAAAGTGAATTCAATCCCACGCAGTTTGATTCGGCTCACCTTGATTTGTTTCAGAGAAAATAGACATGGGAACAAAGTCTTTGAACATATTCAAGGAGTAACTTTTCGGCATATTTCCTGTGTCATTTCCAGCCATCTCCATGGTGAACTGATAACCAAATAAGAAACTAGTAAGAAAGCAAAACAGATAATTATTTCGAATGGTCTAATATACACTATGTTATCAGCCTTGTGCAATCAATTCAGTACGAGATATACATCCCCAAACCCAATATATAAGACAAAAAAGGAGCAGAACTTCCCATGTACACCCCCAATCCCAGCACCCCAAAAGAACTGCCCAAAACAAAACAAAGCGAGCGATAAGAATTGAAATCAAGAAAAGCAGATGGAGCAGAAACGAGCATTGATGACGCATTAGTGCATCAGAAGATAACACTTGCTTCAAATTGAGTCATGAAGGCATGCCTAGAATTAGCATAGCTCTGTTCAAACAACCAATGGGAAAAACACAGACGATGCAGATGCACTGATAACTAGAGTACAAGTAAGCAAATGACTGAACCATGCCAAGAACACACACCAACTTCCATAAAACAAACATTGAAACACAGGAAAGCGCAATGCCAATTCGAGATCATGCTAGACATGCATACATTAAAAATCAACAAGACCCGCACCGCAGAAGGCAAAAACAGGATTCATGAATTGAGTGCACCAGAAGAGCTAACGTCTACATCAACTTGAGCCATGAAGGCATGCTTAGAATTAGCATAAAGTCATAATATTTTCAGAATTTAAGTCCTTAAAACTCAGCTGCAATTGATACAATAATCTTTTACCATACAATCACTCCTAAACTAGCAAAATTCAAGTTTTCTTCAGAAGAAATGCTAAACGAAAAAATCTTCAATCATTCCACTTCAGATAACAAACAGCACAGATATTAACTCAAGTCAAAACGAAATATTTCTAACCTAATACAAAATAGCTTTCGGCAGAAGATAATATAGGAAAAACTATACATTCGTGGGAACAGAGTCACCTGGAGTGAGTCATCGGACCGGAGAGGATCCAGAGAGACGACAACTTTAGAGACAGGTTGTGAATCGGTGGGGGAGGAAGACGAAGACTCGGCAGCCTGAGCTTGCCACGACTTGGCAACAACAAGCGGGCACTTCATCAGCCACACCGATCTTTCGGCCTTGCTGGTGTCAACTGCGGTTGCATTGCTGCCGTTGCCTTCTTCTTCCATCTGGGTTCGCCGGCGAGAGTGACTCCGGTATTAGTTTTGCAGTAAAGTTTAAATTTTTTGTGTAATTCCAACTTCCAATAGTAAACTTTTGACTCTGAAAAAACTGTGAGCAAAGAATATACTGTTTTGAGAAATTTGAGTGTTCCCTTTCTTGTTGGGTTTAACTTGACACTTCTTCTTGTTCTTGCCCTATTTTGGCGGTGGAAAGATCTCTGTTATGACACAAATTTTTACCTTACCACCATAACCGCAACCAAAAACACACAAGACTGGAGGTAAGACCAGATTGAGGAATAGGGGTCAAACAGTAGTAGAAATTCCTGAACCGTTTTCTCTTGGATTCTGGGCTTCGAGCTTGATGGGATAGGACAGAATCGAATGTTCTTCTGATAGAGCCCTCCTTTTAGGCCCAGAACTTGTCGTGCCCTTTTCCTTTCGTCTAAATGGATAATTCTTGTTCTTCCCAGGCTAGCGTCACGCCAGAGGAAGAACTGGGTTGGGCTGAAAAGAAGCTTCCAAGAAATTTCCTTCGTGGCCCACTTGAAATAGCTGAAGAACACTCAACTCCAACCGGCTTATTATTATATCTGCTTTTATTATACTAAAATTCCATCCCTAAATAATAATAATTAAAATTTAAAAATTTAATTTTATTACATATGATCGAAAATTTTATTGGTATAAATAAAGAGGTCAAACCCTATGCCATCCTATATTATACTACACAATATCATGATTCAATCATCTATTGACGTATGTAAGAGTTCTAATATATTATATTTTTTTATTTGTTAATATTTAACTAGTGACATTAGACAATCTTTCGTATAAATACCTTCACGATGAACATGAAATAAAAGTACCTACCACTAAATTATTCATCAAATATTTTATAATATAAATAAAGAATTTTGTGCAAATCAACATAGAACTGTGACTCATTTATCATCGACACTACACTTTCATTGTCTACTTCTACTACCACCATAAGTCATCCCATTTCCAAGCCATTATAGTCCTTTAAACCCCATAACTAAACTTGCATTATATTGCATTAACGAATGTTCATCATAAATCCACCCACCTCATCATCCTTGGGAATTTTGCAATAAACCTCCTGCTGCGGCTTTTTGAAGTAAACTTTTTTATGCGACTTGAGTTGAATTTCTATATTTGTAGTAAATCTACAAGAATTGCTTCTTTTTTCCACCTAGCTTTTATACTTTTATGGATAATGAATTCAAACAAAACTCAAAATGGAAATAATTTGAGTTTGGTTATTAGCCGAAAATCACCTTCTTATTTGATAATAGAGTCAAGTTAAAAAATTGACAATCTATTGCGGGGAAATCCAAAATTGGGTTTGAATGATGATAATGGCCCACCAAAGCTATGGCCCAAGTATTAGCCCACCATTGTTCCATCCTTCCATTCAAGTTTATTTCTATCATTGATTGCGCTAAGAGTCTAAATACGTCATGGATGAAGTGTGTCCTTGAAATAATATCCCAAAATTTTGCATAAACTGAAAAAGGACGATTTAATGGAGAAAAAAGATTCTCCTTTACGATTACAACAAAGGCGCTTTGTGCAATTGTCAAACTTGGAAGTATACGCTTTAATCACCTATCGAGAAAATATAAGCAATTTATATTTATTCAAAATTTATTGTTAAATATAAGTAATTTATAATTGAAAAATTAGAATTACATATCTAAAATATTATATAATTTTTCAAGTTTGTTGTAATTTTTTAGTTATTAATTTGTTTATTAGATATTTTTATAGGCTAAATCGCAATTATCAGCATCCCAACAAAAGAAGTCCCAAATTGATTGGACTTTCGTGAAGCAATCAATTCATTCTGCTATTTTGTCTATACGTACGTATACATCCATTTTACTGTATACATACTTCTCTACGATACCTATACCAATGGTAGTATGATAATATGACACGTGTCAATTTAACAGTCGTTTATTCCTACCTGCCTATTTCCCCCGGACCCAATTATAAAATCTTTCCCATATCCATTTTCGGAGAGAAAAATATCTACTCTCTCAGTTCATTCATTCCACACCCTCCTCTCCAATGGATCGTCGCTCTCTACTCTCTCTTTTTTTCTGCTTAACTTTCCTATCCGCCGTAGGTGCTTCCACTCAGGACGACGACGTTGTGTCCGTATCTGTTACTCCAGACGATCCGTTGATTAGGCAGGTCGTACCGGACGGCGATGATCCGCTTCTGAACGCCGACCACCATTTCTCCCTATTCAAAGCTAAGTTCGGCAAAACTTACGCCACTCAGGAGGAGCACGACTACAGATTCAAGGTGTTTAAGTCGAACTTGCGCCGTGCGAAGCGTCATCAGCTGCTTGATCCTTCCGCCGTTCACGGCGTTACTAAGTTCTCTGACCTAACGCCGTCGGAGTTCCGCCGTAATCACCTCGGACTTCATAAGCAGAAGCTTCGGCTTCCGGCTGACGCTAATAAGGCTCCGATCCTTCCTACCGAAGATCTTCCTACTGATTTTGACTGGCGTGACCATGGCGCCGTCACCGGCGTCAAGGATCAGGTACTTTTTCGTTTTCAACTATGCCCGGATTACGTGTATACTTTCTTTGTAAGTTGTTTTGACGGAGCGTTGTGATGAGACAGGGTGCATGCGGTTCGTGCTGGTCGTTCAGTACTATCGGAGCGGTGGAAGGAGCTCACTATTTGGCGACTGGAGAGCTAGTGAGCCTCAGTGAACAGCAACTTGTGGATTGTGACCACGAGGTTTGAGTTCTCTCGCGTTGACTTTTGTCTTATTTCGTAACAGTTGCTCCGATTAGTTGCGAGATAGTATGTAGTTTACTGTACGTTGATCATCAAGTGAAGTTTAAGTGAAAGTTTTGCGGTTCTATTTTTGAATTTACATTCTGATTATCGCAATTTGTATAGCTTCAGATTTCGCGTAGATCTGTATGGTTCCTACTTTATAGGTTCATACTATCTTTGTGATTAAGTATATGTGTGGCAGTGCACTAGGTAGGAATTTTTTTTTTTTCCTTTTTTTTTTTTTTGTGGATTTGTAAGTGTGGATGCCTAATTGTTTTTTATCTGGGAAGTAGGAAGGATTAGAGCATGGAAGAAGATTAATTTGATGTTGGAAATAGTTTATCTAGAAATCAGATAGAGTTTGATTGTTGAGATCATGCTATAATCAGAATATATTAAGTATGTGCTGAATATTATGAATATTGCTGGACTTGCAGAAAATTGTTTTCAACAATAAAATGTTTCACGGTTCTCACTGCTTGTAATGTTACTTTTTGGGGTGCGTAACATGCAAATATTGTGGATATAATGTACAAATGGCTGGGTAATCTTCTTGGTGCTTGTGTTAATCAAATGGATTTTGATTGTTGAGATTAAGCTATATTCAGTATGTTAGGCTAGCTTATCAAAACTTGAGTGACTTTCAGAAAACTGTTGTTGATACTAAGAGCTTTCACGGTTCTCACCTTCTTGAAATACTGTTATTTGTGGTTGATTATAACGCGCAAATGATGTGGGATAAAATGTAAAAGTAGACTGTGTGCAAGCTTCTTGGTGCTGTGTTATATGTGTTTAGGCATGGTTAAGCTTTCATGTGGATATGTAAGTGGGATGAATAATTTTATTTATTTAGAAACTAGGAAGGATTAGTTTGCATGGAAGTAAGATAAATTTTGATGGCGGAAATCTTCAATCAAATTAGTTTATCTTGAACCACATGAGTTAGATTATTGAGATGAAAATGATTTTATTAAATATGTTGCCAAATATTATAAATACACTTTCTGGACTTGCAGAACCATTTGTTATTGATACTTGATGCTAAAAGGTTTCACAGTTCTCATAGCTTATACTGCTATGTTCGGGTGTACATAACGTGAAAATGAGGTGAATAACATGTAATAAATATGGACGGGTGATCTGCTTAATCTTCTCGGGGCATGTGTTATACATGTTGTTAGCCATGGTTAGGTTTTCCTGTGAGCTATGGAAAAATTTTATGCTCCTTGATGAACTACGTTGCAACAAAGTGTGGTGGAGTTGCAGATGGTGGTTGTATTTAATGTTATATGTGGAATATCAACGTTATCTAATTAATGAGCTTCATGTTTTTGCAGTGTGACCCAGAAGAATCTGGTTCGTGTGACTCTGGGTGTAACGGTGGATTGATGAACAATGCCTTCGAGTACATTCTGAAAAATGGTGGAGTTGTAAGGGAGCAAGATTATCCCTACACCGGTAGTGATCGCGGGAAATGTAAATTTGATAAGAGCAAAGTGGCTGCAACCGTATCAAATTTTAGTGTTGTCTCTATTGATGAGGAGCAAATTGCTGCAAATTTGGTGAAAAATGGTCCCCTTGCAGGTAGCTTGCTAATCTCAAACTTGAGCACCTTCTAGCCGCATCATGCATGTGTCACTTATACACACACCGAAATTTAGTGTTTAAAACGATATTTTCCAGGCAAGAAACTGTTCTATTTGTGATGGGGTTAGGATTGGAGATATAAACGACCTAGAGTGACTTTTTGTCATGCATTATCCATTCATTTTCCTGAAAAAACATAACTTGATAATTACAACCTATGATATATGAGACTTTAATTACAACCTATCATATATGAGACTTCAAAAGTGAAGTACTGAAAGTGGGGAATTGCATATTTTTTATTAAATATCTTAATGTTCATTTGTACAATGTATTAAAAAGAGTCGATTTGCTTGAATTTGTGCTGTAGTCAGGGGAGCTTGATCAATCCGAGCTCAAATTCATTATAAAGAGAACTGGCACGGTTCAATTACCGAGTGAATTGGTATCAATTGAGAAACTAATTTGTTCTGTATGGTTTACTGTAGTTGCGATCAATGCCATCTGGATGCAAACATATGTGAGAGGTGTTTCTTGCCCATTCGTTTGTTCAAAGCATCAGGATCATGGAGTGCTTCTGGTTGGATATGGTTCTGCTGGCTACGCTCCGATTAGGCTGAAGGAAAAGCCCTTCTGGATCATAAAGAACTCTTGGGGTGAGAACTGGGGAGAGCATGGGTATTACAAGATTTGTAGAGGTCATAATCCCTGCGGAGTTGATTCAATGGTGTCTTCTGTGGCGTCTATGCACAAATCCACTCAGTAAATGGTAACGTTTTAATTTATCACTATTTGATCGTACTATTTATTTGAAATGAACTTATTTGAATGCCTTGTATATATTACGTCTGCCACTATTATTATTGGCAATGGTCTGGATTCTGTATTGTGTCCGCTCTGTTTCAACTACAACCTTTAAATTAGTCACAAGCTAGGATTTTATATGTTTGGTGGTATTTAGCTATAGAATTGTACTTGTTGCTATTTTTCAGTATCTATTAAACTCCTAGATGAATTGAACTTTCTTGATCGTGGAAAAAAAAGATGATTCGGCTGTCATGTTGTGATTTCATAAGCAATTTACCAAAAACTTGGAAAAGATGATCGTGGCAAGTAGACTAGGTTCTAAGTGTTACTGCATCATTTTCCAATTTTCGTGATTCTTAGGTATAATTTTATATTTAAATTGCAAACTAAAAAAATGCATATTTTTTATTTAATTTTGAATTTTTGTTAAAGTTTTTATAATAAAGTTTTTATTTATATAAAATATTTATTACTATATTTTAAAGGTATTTAACATTAAAAACTAAACAAAATTCATATTATTTAATTTAAAATTTTTAGTTCCTATATATTTTTACTAAAATAGGATTTTATATGTTTGGTGGTATTTAGCTATAGAATTGTAGTTGTTGTTACTTTTTCAGTATCTATTAAATTCCAAGATGAATTGAACTTTCTTGATCGTGGAACAAAAAAGATGATCGTGGCAAGTAGACTAGGTTCTAAGTGTTGCTGCATCATTTTTCAATTTTCGTGATTCTTAGGTATAATTTTATATTTAAATTGCAAACTAAAAACATGCATATTTTTTATTTAATTTTGAATTTTTGTTAAAATTTTTATAATAATGTTTTTATTTATATAAAATATTTATTACTATATTTTTAAGGTATTTAACATTGAAAACTAAACAAAATTCATATTATTTAATTTAAAATTGTTAGTTTCTATATGTTTTTACAAAAATTATTTATAATAATAGTTTTATTTTAATGAAATATAATTCATATATAATATTTATTATATTTTTTAGGTAAATTATTATTTTGGACAAAAAAATGATTTAATTTCAAAATGTTAATTTTGGTTATAGATATTTAAATAAGTCTAAAAACAACGCATGCTTTTTATTCAATTTTGAATTTCTAGTTTCTATATATTTTTATTAAAATATTTTACTAATAATAATTTTATTTAAATAAAATATAATTTGTATTAAAATATTTTAATAATAATAATTTTATTTAAATAAAATATAATTTGTATAACCATCTATTTTAAGTATAATTTTATATTTAAATTACAAACAAAATAGAAATGAAATATTTGAATATTAAAATAAATTTTATTAATAAGAAAATTATAAAATATTAATTTTATTTTTAAATTGAAAACTAAAAAAATCATATATATAAATATTAATATGAATATTAAAGTAAATTTTATTCATAATAAAAATATTTAAAATATTAATTTTTTAAATAAAACTTTTATTTTAGAAAAAAATAATTTAATTTTAAAATGTTTTGAATTTTTGGTTTCTATTTATAATAAAATTTTTTATAATATATTATTTTAATAAAATATAATTTATATAAAGCGTTTAATATTATATTTTTAAATATAATTTTATTTTTAAATTCAAAAATAAACAATTAAACATTTTTAAATTTTATTAATATATAAACATTTATATATTAATATGAATATTAAAAATAAAATCATTTTTATTAATAATTAAAATATTAATAAAATTAATAGGTTTCAAATTTTTTATTTCTATATATTTTTCTTAAAATTTTAAAAGAATTTTCTCATTATTAAAAATTGAAAGAAATTACACACAACCCTCCTTATTAATTTAAGAAAGACCAGTACAGACGCCAAAATTCTTTTAATATGCTCAGTCATTGGGGGACGGAATGGAATCAATCTTAATTACGTCTTAAGTACTGTAAAATGCTGGCTGATTTGAATGGAATCCAATCAAAGAGAAGTTCAGGAGTACTAACTAGCATGGAACACTAAGGACCCTTTTTACTTTTTACGTGGAAATGTAAAATTCCTTCACTAAATAAATACTGTATTTTACAATAATAACAATGCTATTATGAAGTTTGAAGACCAGAATATGGACCTGACGTGCAGACCAGCCGATTTCTCGCGCACTTGAATGAACCAGAGGGAGAGAGAGGAAAAAGTGGTCATTGAATGTGATCCACTTTATCTAATCTGCCAACGTATGAATAAATCATCTCAAACTCAGTTAGTTTTCACATAAGTTCCCGTCATATCATCATCCTCATTAATTAATGCAAATGAGAATGGAACAAACTTGTAACCATCTCCCTCGTAAAACTTGCCCTGAAATTCCACCCAGTGAAGCCTCAAGGCATGGAGGAATGCACTTAGTGTCTCCATCACCAGCAATACGCCAACAGTGGCACATACAAACACAATTATGCCAATAGCAAGCATAATGACGCTATTGTACCTGTGCACAATCACAACAAACCCCGAGCGAAACATAAAATATATAGTGTGATATTTAAGGTTTTTCTTCACAAAAAGAGAGTAGAAAGAACAAGATTCGTACCCCCACGCAAGAAGCAGAACCTTCTCATAAAATACGCTAGAAAGTTCAGAATGCGCAAGGCTGCAAAAGCAATAAACAAAACCACCCCAAAATTATTCAAATAGCATATCAAGAACAGTAGGTGAGCTAATCCAAATAAAGCTACAATTATAGATATTGTCCCTGAATAACAAGTTGTAAGTTGACCAAGACTCAAAAAATCACCCAAATCAACTAAATGTGGATACTAAACATTAAGATGGGAAAAAAGGTGGAAACAGTTTCGTAATTCTGTTTTCATGTTTATTCAATCATCATGAACAGAAGGAACTCAAGTAAACAGAATACAAAAACCTCACTTATTTTCTCAAAGCAAATGCTTTTACTTAATTCAAAAGAGGAGAAGGTATTCCACACAATTAAAATGTACCTGAGTGCCCACAGGCGTAGATATGAAGCTGTATTAGAGACTGCTCCGAGAACAAACTCTATAGTATGAATTAATTGATGCACAAGAACTTCACTGAACTCAAATTCATCATGCCCGTGAGAAGCACTTTCTACCTCCAATTCAAAAGAGTCCTCAGTTTTATGAAGAGGTGCGTACAATTGACCACGGTGTCTCTGAAATCATGTTAATCGAGTAAGTAACATGCAGAGCACGGTAAGAACAGTTGAGGTAATATATAGGAATGAAATTTGAACATACTTCCGCATGCTGTTTCTTCAAAAGAAGAGGCTTTGGAAATAGCATCCATGGAACAGCAACAAGTGCGAGTAATAGTAACAGAAGCTGCATGGAGAAGAAGAAGATATACTTGAAATGGCAACAATCTTGTCTTATACGAAACCCCTCCAAAAGCTTAAATATATGCTAGAAGTGAAAAAACCTGGAGGAACTTTTGGCCAATAAATAGCTGATTTTCACCCAAATCGACGGTAGGGCTTAAGAACATGTATATCATTACATGATAGAGATCAGCTTGAGAACCAGTGCACCATTTAACAATAATGAGAAGTGATAGATAGCCGAACAGGCCATTCAAAAATATCATCTGGGGAATAAATTGGTACCTGCAGCAAGGTGCGTACTTAAGCCAGTGAGGTGAGGGTGTGTAAGGTAAGCACGAGTTGAAAATGGTGATAACAAAAAGATATTCAAATTCCTTCCAACAAAACAACACCACATGTACCAGCAATGCAGGCAATAATGAAAATACATTGATAAAACCTTACCAGATATTTATATCATTTTTGAAGAACTTTGCATTGCAATAGCTTAGTATTATTCCCAGGTTCATCTGTGCTATACCGAGTAAAATTGACATCTTCATCTTCAAGGAGTTGAGAAATGGAAGCTCACTACGGGTACCACGCCATTTAGGGTCAACACCGAAAGGATAGGTCCCTTGCACCTTAATCAAGCCCACGGTAGAAGCATCCCTACAGAATAATGAATTTAATGTTTTTGGATACAAAGATTTCACTTTTATTTCCCCCATCACAACAGAAGATCGACCTTGCAAATGGACAATTTACTGGAATTCTATACGTTTCTCTTTTAAGGTACAACAAATGAAATAAGCTATTATCACATAATTATCACTTTTATGCCTTTACTTTTTACTTGTAGACCACATATAACTATATTATTAAGGGTAGTAAAGGGAAAAAATTGTAACTCACTCTACCTGAGGCAAGAAAAAAATTATAATCCTACGAAGAAAGGAGGAGGGGGGAGGAGATGGCATATAGTTGACTACCTGCATGAAGAATCTCGGCATGCATAGGCGGAACGTCCAAATATTTCAAAAGGAACAGAGAAAAACTCGTTATATACAAGCCCAGTGTATATTGAGAACAGCGCCATCATCATGATAACATAACGACCACCAAAAGCCATCTCCAAAATATCCCCAAGCTTCTGTTGTTGATAAATGAACAAACAGTATTCAAGAAAAAAAACATTTAACAATAGAAAATAGCACATTTTGCAGGCCCTGCTTCTTGTATTCAAGGACCGTTATTACTTCAGTAAAGTACATATGAGCCAAGCATGCAGCCTTATCAAATCATAATTTTGAGGAAAAAAAAAATGAACTTAGAAAAATGGTTTGCAATTATTGGAGACCCAAGTCGGTTCATTTACCTGGCTAGACAATTTCTTTTCCCTCAATATGAGATACAATGTAGCAATAAACAAGCATATTCCGTGGCCCCAATCTCCAAACATAACAGCAAATAGAAACGGAAATGTTACAATAGTGAAAACAGCAGGATTTGCTTCCTGATATTTTGCCACACTGTAAAATAACAGAGCAAATCACTGGTTAAGAACACAACAGTTTCAATCAAGGAAGAATGTTGACGATGATAGTAGAAGTTTCTCTATTTCGCCTCAACCAATAAAATAAAGCAAGTATAAAAGAAAAAAAAATCCTCAATAGTTGAGAGAATTGAACTTCAAGTATCTTCGGTATCCCAGATTTCAGATGACAGACTTCAAGAGTATGGCACCAGAATTACAGTGCTAATCATTTAAAACCTAGAATAATCCCCACCAAATTACCCTTGATTATTAGACCACCAGTTTCCCATGTTCCAGTTCAATGCAGTTCAAACTGTAACTCACCCATATGCATCAACAATTTCCTGGAATGCAGATGTATACTTGCTTGTGCGGAAATATGTAGGTGGTGAATCAGTGGTTTCCAAGACCTGAAATATGGCTCCAACTAGCGAGTTACTGTCCAAAGAGGCCTGCTGCAGAGTGCTTTTTATCTGCCAAATAATTATGAGGCCATCAATCCCACATAATTTGGATTCCAAAATGAGCAAATCTGAAATACAGACTCAATTACAATTAAATCCGATGTCTCCACCTGATTTGTGGCAGAAACAGGACACCATCCTTCCCCAACTAGGCACTTTTTGGTCACGTCAAAACTCAGCATGTTTAAAACGTGATAAACTGACTTTTCCTTTTTCACCTTTACAAGAATCAGGTATATCTTTAAGTGATGACAACTATGAAACATAAAAGAGACATTGACGCCATATTAAGTGTACACAAAACATTAGACCAATAATCCTTTCATCAAAGACTAACCAAAAAGTTCCATTGCTCAAACTCAAAGCTGATAGCCTGTAAAATATTAAATCGGAGCAGCTGTCCAGCATCAATAGTGATCTTCAACTCTGAAAGCTTACCAGATACCTAAACATTACAAATAAAAGTGATTTAGGCACCTTATCAAGGGCGAAAATCAGTGCAGCCTTACAAAAAAAAAAAAAATGCATACCTCTGTTATCATCTGATATTGTTTGCTTATATCATCAGTGAACGGGTAACGGTTTGCTCCAAATGCATCACAAATTTTAAGTATTTTTGACTTTGCTCTCTCCCCAGAGTAAAAGACTAGGAACACATTTTTCTCAATCTGAACCAGCATCAGTATGAAATTAAGAACATCACAGCACCAAGTATAAACAAAATATTGAAAAAAACGAAGCGCTATTAAGGAAAAACACTTAACAACAAATAAAAAAGGTACAGAAACACAAAGATCCAGGACTCAGGAACTTCAACACTGGTTATCCATTTTTGAATAGCTATCTTTCATTCTTTTCTTTCCCTTGAAATGAAGCCAAGAATCAAGCACCAAAACATAGAAAAATAATAACAATAAGAACATAAGTAATTTTATTGTCATCATGTTCTTCTGAACTCAACAGCCTATCCAAGTGCTATATAATATCACTTCATTAGAATGGAAAAAACAGTAACAGGGGACATTCATAGTAAAGAATCAATTGTGGGCAAAGAGATCATGAATGAAAAAGTATGTTATATCATCCACAAACTGTGCCGAAACAAAGCCAAAAGCTCTAGTATCAAGTATAAACCTTATCTCCAGAAAGAGGATCAATGACAGGATCTTCCACAGTCACTTGCTTAAGAAAGACATTCCCACGAGTTGCACGAAATAAAATTCGTTCAAAAACCATCGACTTCTCTCTATTTACAAGACCAGTAACGAAACCCAGCCTAACTTGTTTTGTTGGATCCATGAACATCTGCTGCTCAATATCAGTGAAGAAGAGGCAGAGTAAAAAATGGGCATTTTAGCTAAAGAAAACTATATTACACAATACCAGGAAACAGTACTTGCTCAAGTAAGAGAGGACTGTCAATTGATCCCTCTCTAAGGTTTTGTGCTTCAATCTGCCGATGCTGGGCTGTAGCACTACTTTGTGCTGAATGGAAAAATTCACCGGCCTAAATTGGAAGGACCAGAGACTAGTGAACATGATATCTTCAAAGAAAAAGACCATGAAAAAGATTTCCTTGTAATTTACTGCTTAATGACCCAAAATCTGGAAATTATTATTACCTTTTGCATTACAAGCTTATACTCTAGAAGCTCGTTGTACGATCTCTGTAGCTTATCATTATTTGCATTCACCTCTATTAACTCTCCTTCAAGTTCTCCAAGTTTTACCTGCCATGCCAGTTAAAATGGCAAAAAAATGCCACAACTAAAGTTAGTGCTAATTAAAATGATGCTGCGCTATTGCTATTGATACATTGGTGTGCATCCAGCATCAAATTGATAAACTTCACAAGAAAGACCTGCACCACGAGTCATAATTTAACTAACCTCTAAATCATCCATATTAATACTAGTGCCATGGCTTGACCTTGATGAAGGTGAAATGCCAACTTTTTTCATATGTTCTTGAAGAAAACGAAGCTTACGTGACATTTCTCCGCATCTTTTGATCTGCACACGATTATGCGGTTGTTAAAATGCAAATCAGAAACATTCAGAAATCAGTTACAGATGTACCATTAACAAATAATAACTGAAGATGATGGTGGAGTCAAAAACTTTAAATCCATACCATTCTTAAGAATTTGAAAGATCATAAAAAAAGTGTGCTTCGTGCACATATTCAGATTTTTAACTTCACGTTGGGAGCTCTATACTTAATGATGGAAAAATCATAAAATAGGTATCCAAATTTTCAACAGATACGTATCCAAAACAAGGCATAATGAATAAACAACAATAGAATGCCATTTTGTTCATTTTACCCATACAAGAAACTAATAGAACAGATACATAGTACCATACAATATAATAAATTCTCTGCTGATGTTCCAGAGTAACAAGTCTCCAAGTGATTCAAAGCCTAATCTACAAGGTCTTATTCTCGAGTTGAACTCACCAACTAGCGAATTTTACGCAACAGTGAAGAAAAAGCTATGACATGCAATTGCATGAAAATAGCCTAGCAGTTCCAAAAGGCTCATCCATGCAATAGTATTCATTTAAGTTAAACCTAGACAATCACATGCCTTCTAAACCCACTCAAACTCGGAAGCATAGAAAACATCACGATGACAAGGAGGCAAAAATTCCAGAAAGCAACCTTCTCCGTCACTGCTGCCAAACTAATAACTATGAAGTGGATGCCAGGCACCTTCAACCAAAGGTCTCTGGATCTATACTGACATAAGTTCTTATCTTCAACCTAGTGAACTACCTGCCCCCTGACTTGTTTAGTTGCAGTCGATTGAAAGAGAGCTACCATGCAACAATGTAAAACTTTTGACAAACTCAAGATAGATGTCTAGAAGATGTTCAAGTGTTAACACTAGGTATATTGGAAAAGCTATAAATTTTACAGCTGAAAAATTAGTAAGATGCTTAGCAATAGAAAAAAAGAAACAAACCTGAGCAGCATAGGTCCTCTGGAAAGGGCTCTTTTCGGTGTTCAGCTGTGAAAACAAATTAAATGAGAGTTATATTATTAGAGAGAGAGAATTCACGCAGGTTTTGCTTCTTGTGTGGCAGGATGAGCAGAGGATGATTAAATCAGTAAGTATAACTCCATCCATTACTTGATTATGAGGACATCCAAACTATTTGCGAACTGAAACACAAAATATGCCACAATCATAGAGCTAAACGAAGCACATAGCCCAAACAACACGCTAACAATCAAATTTGTTAACCTAAGTAAATCAGCTTTAACAAATCAAACTCATGCAAGTGGACCGACAGAATTACGCAACAGAAAGATGAGCAGATTTCGCTTACTACGTCGAGAATTCTGAGAACAGGTGATTCAATCATTAAGTATAATTCCTTCCATCGCCTGTTCCTATGAAGACCTCCAAACCATTTGCGAACTGAGAAACATAATATACCAACAATCGTAGAGCTAAATAAAACACATAGCTCAAACATGAGGCTGACGATCAAAATTCTATATATAAACTTTAGAAAATCAAAGTCATAAACTCAACCAACACTATCAACGCAACACAAGTAGATATTGGCAAAATATACGCACAAAAACTACAGAAATGCAAAAAACAGTTGACATACAAATCACAATGCGAGGCGTATAACTTACGTCTTTGAATTGAAAAAGGCCTAGATCACCGAGATATGATATGGTGCGATGAGCGGACTCCATCGGTATGATTAATCGCGTCAATTGCATCGACTCCGACCTCAGCAGATCCATCGCCGGAGCTCTTTGCCTCTCCTTCTAAATGTTATTTCTCCGTCTTCTAAATCAGGAATGTCGCAAAAGCGAGTAAAATAATAATTCGAATGAAGCGTTCATACGTGTGATCCTCCGATTAAGACGAAGTGATCGGAGGAAAGTCGGTTAGTCGGCCGATAATTCAAATTCCGGAAAAGTACACGCTGATCGCTTTTAGAAAAAGTTTCTCTCTATATTTGGTTATGAAAATTTCTGAGGAAATGAATTAAACAAGGAATGCGTGCCGCCCGCTCGCCTGTCTTAATACTTATATAGCTTGGTGTGAATGGCGATGTTTGTTTTGTTTTCTATTTTCCGTCTACCGAACTTCAACTGACGTCAATTTGACTGACGGGATTGTAAAGACTAAAATGCCTCACTTTTTTAAACTCCATTTCCCAATCAGCCCATATACGCTTCATATAACAAGCTGCATCCAAAGCCCAAAACTAACGGTTTTTCTAGAATGCGGGTTGGACCTTTGCCTTGATTCTAATTGGGTAGTTCTAATTTTAGATTAAAAACTTTTTCTTGATCTGGTATTTATAAATAATCAGCTTTTCTTCCCCTAAGTTAATTGTATCACACAATTTTTCACCGTTTGAATATTTTAACTTAAGATAAATTTTCTATCTCTGAAAATAATAAATTCATGAAAAGAAATTGTATTGTTTAATTTAAGAAATACTATTGATTCAAAAATGCGCAAAATATTTCTATTAGTTTAAACATGACATTAGCCGAAAATATACACTTTCATTAAATGTTATAAACATGTTTGTTAACTGAACATGAGAAAAAAACGTATATTCCGACTATCTCATATCAAGATTAACCATTATTGAATCGACCACTTACAATATAAATTATTTTAGTTCAATAAATATATAAATTAAAAAAAAATAAAAAGCTATTGTCTCGTTATATAGTTTGAACATAATGTTACAAGAAAATATGTACTTTCATCAAAGTATTATGAACGAGTTTGTTAACAGAACACGAGAAAAATATATTTCAATTATATTATATCGAGATTAATTCTTATTCGAATAGACTAACACATCATCAACTTTTTCAGTTTCAGTAAATATATAAATGGGAAAAAAATGAGAGTGGTCCAGATAAACAAATGAAAGAAAACGTAGAAGGAAGGAAGGAGAGAAAATGAAGCAGCAGGCAGGAAGCATATCCTTCATGCAAGAAAGAAGGGACCTTCATTCAGGCAAATACACTGACCACAATACTATTTGACTTGGGGGCACAAATTGAATGAGATGGCCAAAAAAAGTGGGTGATTATTAGGCAAAAATCTGCATGCAGCAGCCCGAGTGGACGGACCAGAAGTAATGGCCTGGACTGGAGGGAGGGGAAAGACTATATATATTTATTTAGATAGATTCAATATTGTAATGGCAACATTTGTAACAAAGTTGGAAGGTTTGGACCACTTTTTTTAAATTTTTGGCCTCAGGTCAATTAGAAGAAAGCAAAGGGAAAAGAGCAGCAGAATCGAGCACGCGGCTGTCCTCAGCCTATACAATTTCCATACCCTAGCTATATGCCTAATGGCTTCAGATATCAGTTTGGCCCTTTTCAACCTCATCTTAAACTAGCCGCTGTTATAAAACGAGTCATATTTATGATAATGTGAATATATTGCGGTATGTGACTCTTTTGTTCGTTTTTTTTCCGTTAATTATTCAATTGTATAGTTTAAAAAATTTGAGATGATGAGGATTTCAATAGGGCTGGGGATGGTGAAAAATCTCAAGTTTTTCAATTTTACTCCATGTTTTTGCTAAGAGTAAGATTTGTTGCTTTACGCTAAAGCCTGAAAAGAAGGAGGGGAAGAGGAGAGGACAAACAGACTTGGCTGGCGCCAGCTGAGATGCGAATTTATACTGCGGTTTTGTATTGCATGAATGAATGAAGTATAAGTTTTCTCCAAGTTCAATAGTCTTTATGTTTCTTTCCTCTGGTCAACTCAATTAATTAAAGAGCCTTGTTGCTGCATTTGCTGTAAACACTATGCCAAAACAGTAAAAACCTAGCTAATTGCGCATTCCTTCTATCAGTAAATATTATTTATTAAATTATTTTAATTTAACAAATTAAATAATTTTCAAATAAACAATATTAAACATAGTAGTTTTATGGGACATTGATCTAAAGTTTTACATAACGTTATCAAAAATTTAGTCAGCTTTTTGATATCCCCGGTTCCCATGTTTTAATAAAACTTATGTTTATTATAATATTACTTTTATCTTAAACAAATAGTATCATTTTTACATTTTTAATATTTAGATTTAATATTTTAAATACTATGTATATAATCATAATCTCTAATTGAATATAAGTTTAAATATAAAGGATATATATTTTTATGAAAATTGTACAATATTGAAAGATTAATTTTATAAGAGGAAGTATCAAAATATGAAAGTGAACGGTTTCAATATAATCTCGTTTATAATGTAACATTAATCAATTATTCTATCCCTTCTAAATTAGTAATTCATTTAATTATATTTTTCAATATAAATATATCAAAACTTAACAGTGAGAAAATAATTTTCAAAATCATCTAGAAATAAAGAATAATTGCAATAAATATGTCAATAAACTATTTCGTCTCTATGATAAAATAAAATATGAATATAAAATTTACTTTTTATTATCTAAAATACAATAATATTCATAAAATTGAAAATAATGAAATTATTTATAAAGGTACAATTTCATAGAGTATGGTAGTACGCTAATTCTTCCTTCATTTGTGTATATATAGGTGGCGCAATTAATTTCTCGAGGCTTGAAACATCTAAGTGACCCATCCCCAAATGTTTCTTCCTTCCTACCTTGCTTGCCTTGTGGTCCTTCGACGATATTAAATCTCAATTTAATTTAGCATTAATTCCATTGAGAAAATAGAACTCTTACCAATCAAATAATTTAATCGATATTTAAATATTATAATGATTATCGAAATAGCATTAGTTTCATAAATTCTTTAAGTCTTTTTATGGTAAAAATATACAATTTTTTTAAAGTATAATTATCATATATATGACGTAAGGTAAGGTAGTATATTGACATAATCTTTTATTCATGGTTACTCTTTCATAATTGGCATTCGGACATCCACTTATTTATGCCATCATGTTTATATTCTAGTAATGCCTAAAATTTGATCCCATGTACATCATGAACATTTAACAGACAAACCCTATTGGTCAGGATCCTATGCTTCTTTGTCAAGATATTTCAATTCTTCAAGAAAAAGATGCAACTATCATGAATGTATACTCATTCTTCAAGGTCCAATACCAACAACAAGAAGGATACCAAATTCAATTCGTATCAGTAACAATGAATCGATCTCAAAAGAGTTAAGGTTACTCCTTCTGTCATAAAACAAAGTAATATTTATCGAACTTTTTAAAAGAAAAATTGAGACAAATGTGATGTTTTGTAGCAAAAGCTGTGGAGAAATCCGTTAAAAGAATGTGTTGGCCGGCCTGATTGATCTGTATTGTGCTGATATAGTCTTGTATGAATGAGAAGAGATGGAAGAGCATGGGACAGAAGTTGCGAATCTAGGAAAGCTCATGGAGTTAAGGTTACGATACTACGTCAGTACCACCAAATCTAGTGGGGGTTACTTAGTTATCGACTCATTTTTTGTCACTTTTTAAGGCAGTAGTATAAAGGTTTTGAGATATAAAAAGGGAAGAGAGAACTTAGTATAAGAGAACCATTTTAGTTTAAATTAAGACCATAAAGAAAAAATATTGAGACGGTAACTAGTAATTCCTAAATCTAAGTAGTCTACATAAAGCCATCTTTAATCAAAACAACCCCATATCCTATGTACATTATCAAGATTTTACTAATACAAATTCATCACAAAAAAAAAAAAAAAAAAAAACCCATAAAAAATCGACCCCCAAATCACACTATACATAAAGGCCAATCGAGTATAACACGATTATTTAATCTCAACACCCAAATTAAACAATACATAAAGGACCGTTATGTTATAACACAACAATTTGATCTTCTACCGAAAGAATTTTTCAGTTCTTGTAAAATTTATATATCCACAAAGCTAAAATCTGATTATGCCATTAAACCGTTTAGAAGGAGAAAAGCTCCCATTTGTCAATGGGGGTAACATCCATGCACGTTTCTCCATTAATTAATTCAGTAGAGCTCCTTATTAAGAGAGGGGGGGGGGATGAATGAGCGAGATTTCTTCAATGGTACAATTTTGGGACTGGGAAGAGGGAAGAAAACCTGCCAAGGGGGGGGGCTTGCAGAGTAGCTGGACCGCCAGAAGACACATTTTGTCTGAATGATAATCAGAAGGGTTTTGGGTTTTCTGGTTTATAATAATTTATGGGGATGGTTTTTCTTCTTTAGCCAGCCGGCCATAAAACACGGTTGATCAGCAGGCTAGCAAAATAATGCAGAAATTATGGTCCAAAAACGAACATGAAACCAGCTGCTTCGTCCCAGTTTTATCCGGCATGTACTCAGATAAAAAGGGCAAAAAAAGCAGGTTGGCCGGGGTTCCAAAAGCCAACCAAATATTCACACCCAAAATAGGTAAACTTATAAAAAAAGAATGCAGAAATAAACATCCCAGAATATGCCTATCCACACAACAGCAACAACAACAATAACACCCACATGTTTCCACAACAACAAACCTTAAAGAAAACTAAACGGAAATTCAAAATGGAAATCCAACATCAGAGAGAGAGAGAGAGAGAGAGAGTAGTAGTAGTACAAGTTCATTTTCCTACATGAATTCATGCTTGGGTTATCTCAAAATGTCATGAAGAATTAATACACTTGAAATTTTAATAATAATTAGAACAACATTCGATTAACAACAACAATGTACTAATCGTATACTTGAGTAGGCTTGGCCTAATAATAATAAAGATCAGAGAGTTAGCAAACTTTCCTTTCGTTTTTTATTTAAGATCTTGGTGGGGGGAAGAATTGCGTACCAGCCATGAATGCATTGAGTGGAGTTGGGTACACGGAATGGTCAAGCATGGTTAGAGCGGGATTAGTAGTTGCAGCCGCAGTAGCCACGGCGGCTGCGCTGGCGGTTGTCCCGATGAAATTAAGTGGCGGTGGCTGATTTTGTTGATGATGATGATGATGAGTTCCACTAACACTAATACCAGCAGCACCCCCGGCAGCAGCAGACGAGGTGGTGGTGTTGTCACCAGAACCACCACTAGTTCCTCCATAACGATTTTCAAGGCCTTGATCGTAGAGAATTCCCTTGAAAACGTGACCTCCAATGTTCACAGCTGTCTGATAAGCGTACTGCTCTTCTGCATCATCCATTGCACTCACTCTTACGCACCTAAATACCGCTGGCGAATTCACTTCTGCCGGAAAGTGACCCACGTCTAACCCTAGTTAAAACCCACATCAAGAACAATAAGTTTTAAAAAAAAACCAATAATTATTACACTTCACAAGAGAAGAAAAAACAAAACATTCTCCTAATATTCTTAACCCATGACTTCTTTTTTCCTTCTTTTCCCGTCAGTTTTACTCTAAAACAGTAGTGGGCTGGAATAATAAGAATAATGGGAAAATAGGAAAAAGGGGTTGGTGACTGACTGACTGGACTGACTTGATGACTTTGGACTTGGGAGGAGAAGTTCATTGATCACACGCAAAGGATATGGGGAGGAGAGGAAGTGAAGGGCTATGATGATCATTTGATCAAAAGCCAAAGAGAGGGGTAGCTTTCTTGGTTGGTTAGTAAACTAACTCTAAGTAACCACTCCCCCTCCTTTCACTTTCCTATATAGTGATCAAGAAATTTCACCTACATAGTCACACTAGTGTTTGATTATGGGATGCTTACCTAAGACTACCTCAAATCTAAGCTAGGGAAATTAAGCTAGTAGTATATATAAATGTGTGGTTAATCATTTTTGTTCTGTTAGAAACAAAGAATAGAGCAAGAACTGCTTTACCAGAGGAGGAAGAGGGCAAGCGAATACAAGCAAGAGAGGAGGATTCTCTGGGCCTTTTGGGGTTGTGATCTCCTCTCAAACTCAGTTGTTGTTGATGTTGTTGTTGAGTTTGATGACTCTGTTGATGTTGTTGTTGTTGTTGTTGAGGTTGTTGTTGTTGGAGTTGATTTTGCTGCAAAGTTGCGAGTTGCTGCTGTCTTTCACGCCTCTTGGCAGCAGGAACCCAAGTGCTCTTGACGTGCGTTTGACAATGAAACCCTCGGCTTTTACAACACGTCCTGCATCTCATGTGAGAGCAGTCTTTCTTGGCTTGATTCCCGCAGTCTTGACAATTCATTCCACCACCGCCACCACCACCGCTACTGCTACTCCCACCACCACCGCCACCACCGCCACCGTGCCTCATCACCCTAAACCCTGATCTATATGAAGAATCATCACCAATGCTACCACTCCCACCACCACTAGTAGGAGTACTGATGATTCTCCTACCACCACTACTGGGACCCACCGAGAAATCCACATCCTGGATTAATTGATGATGGTGATGTTGTTGATGATGTTGTACCCTTTGTTGATGGTGATGCAACTGGTAGTACTGCTGCCATAGCTCAAAACCCTTGTTATAGATCTCTTCGTTCTTGAACAAATACAGGCTATTATTATGACTATTACTATTATTAATATCAATCGTAGCGTCTTGGTTATTATGATTATGTTCTTGTTCTTGATCTTTGCCACCTAATGAGAAAAACCCAGACATTTTCTCCCCCTACCGCTATAACAAACAGCTAAGCCTAATCCCAATCCCAATTTTGAGAGAAAATCCATAGCCAAACACAAGCCTACACAACTCCAGCACTACTACTACTACTACTACTACTACTACTACTACTACTACTACTTGTGCGAATATTAATATTAAACATAAAAAAAAAAAAAAAAAAAACCCTCTTCTGTTCTCTTTTGTAGTAGATAAAGTGTAGTAGAAATGAACGAGAAACTACTCCTAGTAGTACTATACACGAGAGAATATATAGCGTTTTTGAAAGTTGAAACTACTGTATTCTAAATTCTGAAACACAAACACAAACACAAACACAAACAGAGGAGGGAATTAAGTAAGGAACTGGGCTTCTTTTCTTTCTATTTTTTTGGGTTTTGGGTTGTGGGGCTTTTATTTTCTGGCAGCTTTTTTGAGGACAAAGTTTGGGAGTTTTTTTATAGGGGAATTAAAGAAAGGGAGGAGAGGGAGGGAGGGATTTAGGAGAAGAAATAGAGAAAGATCGTTTTCTTTTGGCTATAGTACTATTATTACTACTATCTTGGACGACTTCTTGAATTGAATTGAATCCCACCCTGTCTTTTGTTTTCTTGAAGCATTAAAGTCACAGCTCCTGCAACGCCGCCATGGCTTCTGCAACCTCAATTTAAGACAACCAACAGTTCTACTACTACTACTACTCCTACAATTTCTTCTCTCCCTTGTCTCTGTCGCTTCTTTCTCTTTCTCTCTCTTTCTTTTTCACACACTACACACGCATATCACACTTAACAATATACTGGCCTCTCTCTTTCTTCTTGAGTCTTGGAGTTGAGCAGAAGAAAATCTTTACCACTTGCTTCTTCTTCTACAGTCGTCTAGCAGTTTAAGCAAAGATGAAAAGAGAAAAAAATGTCATCACCGTCGTTGCATGAATGATCCAACGGTGGTTGTCGAAACACGTGGAGGTCCATCAGCTTTTGCTTATTCGTCCTTGCACCGGAAAACACGCTCTACTTTTCTTTTTTTTTTTATCTGACCCTTTTCTTCTCTCCCTCTCATAATTAAGATGGCGGATTTTTTACTGTGTTTTTCTTTTATTGTTTTTATTTTTTTTACCACGGAACCCAAAAAAGTAATCTACCTAAATGAGGAAAACAGTATGTTACGGGGGATTTACTAATTCTTCCCTCACAGACCAATCAATGGACGATGATTAAGGTCACACTGAGTTTGATAGGCGGTCGTAGGCTTATTTCGTAGACCTCAGTGCACTGGAAAATGTGTATGAGTGTGTGATATTTTCAAGTTAATTTAATTTAATTTTCTTTTTTTCTGTTCTGATTAATTATGCCTTGTAGCTATAACATTCCCTTCACATATTAACTAGTTTAAAAAGAGTTTGACTTGGCTTTGATGTTGATGAAGAATTTCCACAGCGCTCTTGTGTCTAATCATACTGTTTTCAATCGCCCTTCAATTCACGTAGAGGGCCTCTCCCATTTCGATTTTAATTTACAAAATCTAAATCATAAATGTAGATAATTATTCCTATGATAATCAGATAGGAAAATGATATGATCGTGACACGATCATACAATGCTAAAGGAGCAACCCGGTGATAAAAGGAACTTGCAATCTTAAGTGGTTGACAATTAGTTCATTTTAAAATAATAATTATTTATATTTTGGCTAAAAATACTTTAATACGATAAAATAAATTTATTTTTTTGTTGATAGATAATAGAATTTTTGATGAAATGCAGTTATAAAGAAGGCAAATGTAAAGAATAACCTAGCGGTTCCTTGTCGAAAATGTTTCATAAGATTGACAGTGTCTTGATAGAGGTTTGTAGTTGGTTAAATTATAGCTAAGAACATTGCTTATCTTAAATATGTTGACAAAAATTAGTTAAAGACTTTGCCTCTTTATTTTACTTAAAAAAAAAAAAGGCAAATGTGAAGAATATTTACTAAGATGTGGGATGGGAGATTTACTTACGATCATAATGAAATAATTAAAGAAATGTGAAGAATAACCTGGCTATTCAATTCTTATGTTACATTTTTGGAATATATTTATAATAGATATAAAAACAAACCCTATACCAAATATAACAAAAAAAAATATTAGTTATAACTAGAAAATACAACAAATATTATATGAAAATATATAAATTTTTAAAATGTAAAAATATATTAAATATTATATAAAAATATATCACTTTTAAAAATTATAACAACACATTATAACTAAAAAAATATCAATTATAATATAAAAATACTAATAAAATATACCCGTGATGAAGTAAGATATAATTTAGCAGTCAAATAGGACTTGCATGTTGTGGTGTGATTATTTGGATGGCTAAGCCTCAAATTGGAAGAAGGAGATAAAAACACCTCGTATTCCACTCTAATGCTATTTATAAGTAATCATTTTAAGATTGACTTGGGTAGAAACATCAAGTTCTACAAACCCTTTTTTTTTTATTACTATGAATTAAGAATGTATTATTATTGTTGTTATAACCATTGATAAGATCAATAACAAAGAAGAGACGAAAACAAGAAAGAAGGAAGGGATAGTATAGTAGTAGTGCTCTATTTAGAGGTCAACTCCCCAATGACACTAACAGATGTTGATGTAACATGCTGGAAAGATTGAGAGGTCCCTCCTTTCTCCTTTATTTACTCGGAGTTCGTATACACTAGCCACAATAATGCATGGATCAATTAATATTATTCTTTTTATTTATTTATCATTATTATAACAACAGTAGTATCTTTGTAAAGGCCAAACAGGGAATTGAAAGTTCCATCCCCAACAAACCATGTTTGCTTCACTTTATGTACGCAAACTCCAAGCTTACATGTACTACTACTCCCCCATTTCTTCTCCCATTCCTTCTCTTATCATCTCCGTATATCTAGGTTGCATGTCAAAATACAACCGCCCTCCCACTGAAAAAAAAAAAAAATATATAATAATATTATCATCACCGTATATCTAGGTTGCATGTCGTATGTTTTTTATATTAATACATTTGAAATTAAACAGTTAATTATAAATCGAGTCGAACTAGATTTGAACTAGTATATATAGTTAATTAAAAATATAGTCAAATTAAATTTGAACTAATATAGACAGTTAATTGAAAATAGGGCTAAACTTGATTTCAACCAGCAAAGACGACTAATTAAAAATAGGACCAAATTGAATTTGAAACAATATTACCAACGAATTTATAGTCCAATCCCATTAATCGCTTGAGAAATAAGGTACTTTCTTTTTGGGTCATTTGTGGGAGAAGAGAAATTTAAACTCCAGACAACGTTTATAATATTTTGAATTATAAGGTCACTGTGTCTATATTATATCTGTGTGTGAGTATTTTAAAAAGGTTTTTAAAGAGGTAATAGTTGAATTCTTTTTTGCATAACCATGTGATTAAAGATAAGCTATAACTAATATCTTTTGATGATGTAGTATGCTATTGGTGGAACCTCTTTTTTATTTTACTATAAGGGCATGGATTTGATTTTAATTTGTAAAATGAGAACAAAGTAGGAATGTGTATTTTCATGAGAATACCTACCACTCACTTACACCCCAACAAAATATATGTATCATTCCCCGAGCCAAGAAAACCAACTTTAATCTACTTCTCCTTTTTTCTTTCTAAGCTCTTAACGTTATTTATCCATCACGTCTCTTCAATCTTCCAAGAAACCGCCTACGAAAAGTATGGCTGAAATTTTCCCATTTATATCCTAATTTTAAAATTATATATAATTGTCACTCACAAATACTAAATAATCATATTTTTTACTATCTATATGTTAAGAATTAAATAAATTAAAAAAAAGTCTCGTACAATCAAATTATGTCTCTCCTTATTAATTTATCACGATAAAACAAAAACTAACAATTATCATATTTATTATTTCTTCATTAATTTTTTTTTTGACGGAATTCATAATCAAAATTAAAATTGTTGATTTATTATGGTCAATATCGAAGTGTACTTTTGATCGGGTATCAATCAAAGGGGATAAGACAACTAAGTTGGAATTTAGGGAAAAGGGAAAAAAGTGAATATTAATAGTATTAGAAAGAAGAGAGGGTGATGTAGCTTTAACAAACACGTGATTTCCCCAAAATTAGTGGACAATAATACTATAATTTAATTAAAAATCAATGATTAAAAAAAAAAAAAAAAAGCGGGACCAAAAGGTGGCCTGAATTCAGCCGTACTAAGTCCCTCGAGGCCTTACAGAAAATAAAAAAGAGCGCTTCAAAATCAAAGAGCCAGTGCCCGGCCGGGGGTTTCAATTTTTATAACACTAATTTAGTTCAAAGAAAACGTGAAAAAGCACTAATTTGTGGCCAAAATTCAATCATAAGTTTTCTTTGTTTGTTTTTGTTTTTTTTAATGTGAAACAATTTTAGGATTTTTAGGGGCCCGAGAGTTCTTTTTCTCTTTACTATTTTGACCTTGTGCCTGTCTCATGAGAAACCATCAAACCTGCGGCGTATTATTATATTTGGGCCTAATTAAAATGCATGTTAAGTTGAGACTTTGAGGACTAATTTTTTGTGGGTTTTTGGGACTGCCCTTTTGATTTCTTTCCTTTTGGTCGTCAAAGAAAGTCAAAAAAAATGAAAGAGCGGCTGGTCTGTCGTTTTTTTCTTTTTGAACATGTCGTATTGATGGATATTTATCATAGTAGTAGTAGTTGGTGTAACGTAGTACTACTTGAATAAAATCAACTTTTACCTTTTGAAAAGTTGAGAATTGTTAGTTACATGGAAGAATGGTCTCGGCTCGAATCCATGAGTGGCAGACCTCAAGCCATCTAGAATACGATGATTAAGTTAATTTGGCCATACCCAACCTGCCAAAAAAATAAAGTGTAATACGTAATAACTAGTATCACTGATTAATTACTAATCTAATTTTGATGACAGTGAATGTAATATTTGTAATATTTAGTTCAACGCAAAATATTTTTATAAGTTTTAAAATTTGTTAATTTTTATTTGTAATATTTTTATATTTATATTGAGTCAATAAAATACTCAATTTGTTACAATGGAGATTCGGATAGCAGTTGAGAATGGTTTGTCGCATGAGAGGCCGACCTCATGGATTAAGTTAATTTTGCTATATTAAATATGCTTAAAAAGAAAAGTGTGGTAGGTCAATAACTCAATTCATTCGTTAATTATAAAATTTTAATTTTTTAACATTAACACGTGATTATAATAATTAATTTAATGCAGGATATTTTTATAAACTTTAAAATTATTCGTTTTTATTTGAAACAACTCTACATTTAAGTTAAGTGGATAAGTTATTCAACCAATTAGTAAAATCTCTTTCAGCTAAAAGATTCATTACGTACTCACAATCAAATATAAAATTAAAATTTAAAATTTTATGTGTACCTATTTATTCTATTATTTTGTATAAAAGAAAACGAATAGAAGGGATTTGACACGTACAAATCCAATAAATGGCAGTAAGAAACGAGAAAGGATATGATGTGTTGGGATGGATGAGTAAGGATATGGCGATCCCCCGAAAATCAGCTGGGAAAATTTGTACAGAAAGTGCAGTTGGGGGACTGCAGGGGGGGAAGATCGTAAAAAGCAAAATTTATTGCAACTTTGAACTAGTAATATTGTTTGGGGGTTTGAATGAATGGGAGGGAGGAGTTGGGAGTTTAGTACTCTCAGAAGTACAACAATAACAACGTCGTAAAAGAGTTTGAGTTGAGTTGGGGGAGTGAGTAGTTTTGATGTTTTGGATGATGGATGGAACTTGGAAGGGATGTGTGCGACTCCCAATAATTGTGTCTCTGCCACCCATTCTCGAGCCCTGTGCAGACTCCTTTTCTTTTAATTGCCTTTAATCCTTTGCCCCGGTTGACTCTCCTCCTTATTCTACATTCACATTTTTAGACGATAAAAAATTGCAATAATAGTCACTGTATTATAATTGGGTGTTAAATTTAATTGTTGAACTACACCTATTTTATTTGAGATTTAATCTGACTATCAACTACATACGATATTTATAATAATTATATTTACTCGCTTAATACAAATTAAATATTAAAAAATAAAAATAATAAAAAATTTTATAATAAAATAATAAAATTATGTAATTTTTATCTTTCAAAATAATAACAATGTTCCTATTAATATTAATTGATTTTATATATATTAATTGATGAATTGATATATTAGAAATTATTCTAGAAATTATTATTAATGGGAGAGAGAGAGCCTTTAAATAATATATGTGGGCGGAAACTTTTGAATTTAATTACGGCAAGAGAAACAGATGATGAGGGATTAGTAGAGAGGTATGAATAGAAGGCAGGCAAAATAATTTGGCTCCATTTAATAATAGAGAGGCTATTATTTGAGCACTAAAATGGATGAACTAACACATGGATATGCCAGTTCAATACATGTACCTACACAGCTACGTCGTTACCTTCCCAACGTTATACAATATCTCCACTTTTAATTAATATCCCTTAATTCTTAAGATTTATTTAAATATTCGTGAAAATTGTAGCATCTCACCTTTTTTTCTCTTTTAATGTTTTAGTTTACTATATTCGATTTTATGTATTCTTTTATCTATTGGAAATATTGAATATACAGAAATGATTTTGCAAGTTCCTCCTATTCATATTAACAATTACTCTACAAGAAATATTTTTATGCATTACGTTTAATTATCATCTTTATAATTTTAGAATGTTTAAATTTATATTCCTACCTATTATTTGGATATACCAAAAAAATATACCCTCCATTTCATAACCATCTTTGTGGTTCTAGATTGTTTAATTTATGTTCTTATTCATTATTTGGATATACCAAGAAAAATGTAGGATCTAATTTAATGTGACACTATTTTTTAAAAAATAAACTTTTAAATATTTATTTTTTATTTACCGTTTTATATAAAAAATAAACTTTTAAATATCTATTTTTTTATTTACCGTTTTATATTATCATTTTGTACTGGATTTTATTACTAAAATGTGCCCCTTAAAAAAAACCATACAAGTAGGGCCATGGTTACTTGGTGGTAAAATCAAAGGATCCCACCAATCCTAACCATGTGGTGAACATAATGATAAAAATCAAGGGATTAATTAATAAAATTGACAATAATTAGCTGTGGTTATAGTAGTAGTAGAGTAGCAGTAGTAGTGTGGGAATATTAGTTGATAGTAGAGGGGGAGGGAGGGGGTGTAGTGTAGGCTTCTCTTTAATCTTTAGCTCTAAATCTTATGATTCCTCTAATTATATATTAATTGTTGTTTAGCAAAACCTAATGAGTCGTCATTAGTACTAATACTCTGACAAAACCCTCTTCTCTAAATCCTTCTTTCCACTGTTAATGGAAGCTTAGGGATACTAAACCTGCAGCACCTGCCCATTTGCGGTTTTTCAATGAAAGTTACTCTTTTTATCCCAAATTAATAGACGTGCCAACTAACTTTTACTAATATTTTTTTAAAAAATTTGGGTAAAAAAAAAATTATTTGACTAAATCATTAATTAATATTTTTTTTATAATAGTGAAATCTCTAAAACGTCTATTAATTTGAGACGGAAGGAGAAATTAATGTTTAGCTAAGTAAATTTTCATTTTTTATCCCAACTTGAAAAGGAAATTATTAATAAAATAAGTGGTTGGATAGTATACTTCAATACACTCACAAATTTTGAAGAAGGACAAAACAAGAAAAACTATCAAAATTACATTGATAATAATAAAGTGTCTAAAATTTTTATCCTAAAATATCTATTAATTTGAGACGGGAGAATAATCATTAGCCTGTATAAAAAGAAAATCTCATTTATTTAATTATTTTTTAAAATTTTAAAAAGTATAAAACAAGAATTTGCCATTATTGTCCCTTCATTATATCGGATTAGGACAATTCATCACCCCCTGGTTGCATGCCCTTTTAGGTAAAATGGAAAACCTAAATAACATCCCTTTTTCCGAGTTTGAATTATCATTTTGTCATCTATTTAAAAATGCCCTTAAGATCAGTAAAAAAACAAAGAGGTAAATAAGAAAAATGAACTGTATCAGAAAACGTATTAGCCTTGAGAAGCTTTGAAATTAATGAAACAGACACCAAGGAAGCCATGACTGAGTCCAGGAGAGTAAATATGGTGGAAAAATAATAACGAAATCTTGTACATAAGATGATAGAACACTACAAAAAAGTAAGAAACAAAAAAAAAAAAAAAAAAAAAACATTCTAGTTTTGAATTTAATACAATATAAAATATAGTACTGATAAAATTCCATCGCATTATTTGTCACCAGATACACCACAGGAAATGGCAAAAAACCAAAATCAGAACCCACCATTGATGGAGTAAAAAGCTAAAACCTCTGGCCTTCCTTGTTTGTTGTTGATTTGGAGAAGAGGCAGCAGCGACCCATAAAAACAAAACTAACATTTTTCTCGGCAGCCCCCTCCAGTCTTCTCTCTACAAAAACCTCCTGACGAAACTCTCCCCAATAACAATCGGAAAAAAATATATATCTGTTTCACAAAAGTAACATTTCCAGAATGAAAATCCAAGCAAAATTTGCAAGTATTCAATGTATCCACAATACAAACCTCCTAAAGGAAATGATTACTACTATCAAATATTAAGGATGGCTGCAGAAGTTACGCCAAAATAGCACTTGATCAAATAAATATTATGCAAGAAACTGAAAATTAAGTCAACTGAACACTGTAGCATTGAGTAGTAGCATAGTTCTGTACCTGTAACTTTCCTAGGAAAGGGAACCAGCCCTGATGGGATGAACTACAAGTATTGGAAGGACTCAAAATCATCGAACTTGGGATGGAGAACAAAGAATGCCAGATGCATCGGCTCCCACGACAGAAAGATCACAAATGGTACACAATTGTCCCTGTTGTGCTGGAACAAAGTGAGTACTGCAATAAGGGCAAGTGACGTCTTTCTGTCCGCGATATATTGGGACATAAGTTGCTCCGCAGACCACAAAGGGGTTTCTGAAGTCGTAATTCAACTGGGAAGCATCTCTCATGTTCCTTTCAGCAGCCTGAAGAACTTGGCGGGCCTTTTTGGCATGATCTTCATTAGTAGGATTGGTATCCAAGAGTCGCCTAGCAAAGTTGGCTGCAGTGCTCATGTTACCGGCCTTGAAGGAAACAGTCATGGCATTCAACAGGGCTAATCTTGTGTGAGGAAGCTGGAGATTACAATGAGTAAAGTATGCAGCCAGTTCCTGTTGACGGACAGGATCATCCTTCAACTCCCTCCTCTTCAATTCCATTTGCAGACCCAGAACGTACTCTTTTGCAATGATAACCAATTCCTTAACTTCATCCACTTCCCTTCGGGTTTCAACTACAATAAGGGGTATTGTATGCAGGATAGACAAGAAAATTTTAAGTGCTTCAGTAAACTTCCCTGTGGTTGTAGCCTTGTACCCAGCCTTGAGCTTCTCCTCCAACTGAGAAAAATTGAACACGAGAGCAGGTGGACCTCGCACATTAGGACTTGCTGACTCGTTCCACCCCCTTTCCACTGCAACAGTAATCACTGGCGCAGAGGAAAAGGCATACAAGTAGCTATGGCTTCCAGACTGAAGATCAATAAACAGTTGCTTCAAGGGAGAAAAGTTTTTTATTCCCAATTGTCGGTGAAGAAGACGCATTGCAGTGTCAAAATTGCCTGCAGCCGCATGTTCTGCAGCGAGGACTGATTTCTGAATCCAAATCTGGCTTACAGGCATTCCACTAGTAGGTGTTATAAATACAGAAGAACGTGCATTTGGAGCAGTCTTAGGCGTATCAACATCTGCAGGCAGATCCAGGTCCTCCTCCCATCCACCACCTTCTTCAGCATCTTCATGCACTTCATCATCATCATCATCCAACTCCCGCCTAAGCTCACCATTCGGAATACCATCATCAATGACCAAAGGATCATCCCATTCTCCACCTTCACCACCACCATCAATATCATCGTACTCCTCTCGGGCCCCCCGGCCGGGATTTTCAAGGTTGTGAAAGACCCCTCTGGTGACCATCAATAAAGGCCAATCTTTAGCACATATTACTGGTTTTGGCGGAATCAACAAAGAAGAAGACTTCCCTTGGGGCAAAGAAGGAACATCCTCCAGCTCTGCAGCGATGCGCTCAGCAACATCATGAAGTCCATGAGCCGATGCAGTGATATATGCAAGCGGCAAATGGCCTGCATTCTCCAGAATCTTGACACGCTCTTGAATATCACCCAAATATAAGGCATCATGGAACTGACCCATAACATCATTCGTAACTTCAGCAATCTTCAGCATTTTGGACAGCTTTTCCAAATTACCTGTTATCAAATAAAGGAAGGACAGTCTTTCGAAGTTTTTGGTCCTCTGATAGCAATGTTCGACTATCTCAGCATTACCCTGACGAAGGGCCTCCACCCCCAACCTGTACCAATGATCTTTCTCATCAATCTCTTTAGCAGATGCAACTGCTATCTGGATGTTTCCACTTTCAAGAGCCAAGTTGAATCTTGTTCTCTCATCCTTCACGAAATGCAAAGCAACTTCAGGAAAGCCCTTCTGCTGTAAATAAGCAATCATGGCTTGCCCACAAAGTTCTGAGTTTCTAATCATGCTCATGACCTGGTCATATCTCTTCCTCAGCAGGGACAATTTGAAGATAAATTCAGTTGAATCAATAATAATTGGACGATTTTTCCCATCTCGGTCCAAGCAAAAGATTGTATTATTATATATTTTAGTAATATATATTGGAACATCCAGAGTTTTGATGATTCCACTGTCCCCATTAGGGAGGCAGTACTTGATATGTGTCAAGGTAGTGTATATGAAGACACCATTATCATCCCAAGCTCCACTCTTGACCCTGATGGTCTCATGAAGAGTGCAACGATGCACAAGTTTCTTATCAGCGATCACAATTGAATGCTTGCTGAGCAAAGCAACACTTTCCATGTCATTTGACCACACAACATACCTAATGAAAGAAGTTTGAAGCTCCCCAAGAACAATTCTCTGTTGGAGGTCAAATATGACTACTCTGTCCTCTGCCCTACACAACAAATTTAAATTGCCTGCATAAAAAATTGCATCTGTAGGTATAGGAAGAGCAGTCTTCTTGACAGGATCATTTTTCATATTTTTCAATACTACCTGGTTGCTGCTCTTCTCAAGCACAGCAAACCTGTTTCGACCAACAAAAACTGCTGAACCACCAATCCCTCTTTTTGCCTCTTGAACAGTATCACCTCTACCATAGCTATCTTTGGGTACGATATAAAGTTCATAAGAACCTCCATCCATGTCTGAACAGATTAAGGCGGCATTTTCAGTGGGACTGTAAGAAAGAGTGCGGGGACCTTGATTTAAGCTGTTAGAACCAGGCCTTCGAATTGGTATCAATTGAATATCCTTCTGAGTTGAGTACTCGAAGACACGCAAGAATCGGTCTTTAACATAGAGCAAAGAGTCACCACTCACAGAAAATGCAGGGCGTTCCCTCTCCAATTTAAATACAATCATGCCACTGTCATGGCCAGCAGCTAAAAGATTCATCTCAGGATGAGAAGCAAGGATCCAGAATCTGTCGTGTTCCCTACGGAAAGTCTGAAGACCTGTTCTCTTAGTAGCATCCCACACCCGAATGCTCTTATCTTCTGAGTTTGAGACAATGATATCCTGTCTTGCATGGAATAGAACACATGACACATTGTTCATATGCCCTCTCAATGTGTCAACTTCCCAGGCTTTTGTGTCTGTTAGAAAAGAAAACAAATTAGATTCTGAAAAAGAAAAAGTGCTGGTGAAAATAAGTGTGGTGGTGTGGAAACTCTATTTCAATGTGAATATATATGCTTTTTGTTTTTGTGTAGAAAATATTTCACACAAAGAAATTGAATGACAAAACCAATCAGTCAAACCTTAAAAATTAAAAATCAATTCATATTTATTCAACCAAAGTATAACCTCCATCCAACAAACTGTATCAACAAAATGCTAAACATGATATGCTTGACAAAGATATTTGCCAAAATCAACAACAGTGACCATACTTTTGACAGGGACTGAAAGATGCAAAGACATCTTTAAAAAATTATTGAAAACATATTTTAATCACCAAGACTTTCTGTACCAGCTACAAAGCCTAATTCAATAGGTTCCAGCATACAAAGAGAAGCAATAATCCTCTTTACAGCATCTTTATTGAAGTGATGCATCTATGCAGCCATTTCAAAACTCAGCAAGTAATATACATGAGCAGGAAACATAAACTAACATGGAGCTTTCAACATACGATCCAAGCTGACAGGAGTGAAGAATGTCCAAGTAACTCAGAAAACAGGGAGAAATAATTATGTACCATTCATTCGCCAGATTTTCACTTGACGATCATCAGCACCAGAGACAATCAATGGGAGGGTAGGATGGAATGACGCCCAATTCACCCCTCGATCATGACCCTCTAGCACATACTTCACAACAGCATCAACACCACCGAAGAAGTCTGTGTTCATCTGGCTCAATCGCAGGATATCATCAGCAGGGGAAACAGTTTTCTTCCTCAAGGCACCAATATCCCAAACTCGAACAGTCTGGTCCAAGGAAGCAGATACAACCAGGTCTTCCTTGGGATGAAATGAGGCACACATCACATAGTGATTGTGCCCAGTCAAGACAGAAATACAAGTACGAGATTGCCAGTTCCATATTCTAATTGTCTGATCATCACTTGCACTCACTATCCATGGATACTCATGATGGAACTGGACAGTACGAATGTAATCAAGATGCCCCAGCAATGTAAACAAACACCTGTGCAACTTGTAGTTCCAAACCTTGATCTTGTAATCATCTCCTGCAAAAAGACAACTTGCCATATGAAATTAAGGGAGAAACGAGAACAAGAGATGGGTCTCACCCTTGCCCTTAGAAGACCTAATCCTAAAACAAAAATTATGCAACATGTACTGGTGCTCGAGAATAGGGATCCACTTATTTTATGTAATTTCACAAACATAAACAAAAAATTAACTATAGATCCAGACATATTACTTGATTTCTGATTCACTCCATCAGATCAAGAGTATAAGAATCAAAATAGGGCACCTAAAAATCTTATGCTTACAGTTGGATTCAGGATGTTGGGGGCTCTACAAATACAGCAAAGCTCAATTAACAATGAAGAACAAAACGAATGCCGCTACTCTGACAACAGTAAAAATAACCCGCCTAAAACAGAACAAAGCATACATTTCCACAAAAATTAACCACATTCCCAGCTCAAAAACCATGATATACAGATTCAACTAAATAAGCAAAATATCTTAACAATCAGATCGGCGCTCAACATAAGAATCAAACTCAGGAACTACAGAATGCAATTAAATTGTGAAAGAAAATAACGGAATATACCTCCGGATACAAATAGAGGCTGGGACTTGTGGAAGTGGACGCCTCTAACGGGGCCATCGTGCTCGTCAAAGCGATCGATTAGAGTGCCCATACGGTAATCCCATAGCTGGATCACACCACTGTGAAGACTTGCCAAGATCCATGGCCTCTTGCTGTGAAAACTCAAACCCTTCACTCGATTACTCTTTGTTTCGAACTTGGTTAACATCTTGTCCCCCTCAACTGCCAACTAAAACACAAATTAACAATCTCCTCCTCCTCCCCGGATAATTTAATTCAACCGGGATACAAACGGTGATATCAATCGGAATTCTAAGAACCCTAATTGGATTCAGTGGGGGAGATCTGAGTATGAGACAGATCTAGAAGGAGAATTTTGGAGGAATTAAATTGGGGATCAGAAAAGGGGGGCGTTGATTTATAGTGTTGTGTTTGGAAGTGTGCATAGATCGCTCATTGGCTCGGTGACGAGATTTGGAAAGAAACTTTCATTTTAAGCGTACTATAAAACACACGCAGACGAACTTAATCGCTACGCCCCATTGCCGCTGTGCCTACGGGTCCGGGTCACTGGACCTACTCGCTACTTGGGTTGGGTATGCTTGGTTCGTAATTTCGTTTTTTTTTTTTTTTTTTAATCCCTTTTCTTAAATAATACTACCATTGACGGCTTTATGCGAATATATTTCTTCACTTTTAACAAAATAACAAAATTTACTCGGAGGATGGAGTTTTTAAATTAGAGAGAAATAAAATAAGTGAATTGAAAAAAAAAAAAATTTAATTATGTGAGATAAATTATTCAGAAAAATTAAAATTTTGATTTTTTTAGGGTATAAATAAAATAAACATGGCCGAATTCACTTTTTTTCCTTTACTATTTTTAATTACTTATTAGTTGAAATTTTCGAAACTATAAAAATAAGCTTAAATTAGTAAAACAATAATTGAGACAAACACGAGTTGGTCTAATAGTTGTCACTTGCCTATTGTGACGGGCAGGGTTGATGAAGAATAAGAAAATTCATGCCTATTGTGGCGGGCAGGGTTGATGGAGAATAAGAAAATTACATGGAATTTTTTCATTTATTAGTTGTTTATCAATGCTCGGGGCATTTACATTGCAAATTGTCATTTGACAAATAACATGACTACGACTGGTAAGGGATAAATAATGGACATTCAGAAACTCATATGACAAATGATTTTTTATATTAAAATATTATGAGCACCTTAATATATAGTAATTTTTTCGTATGAGAGTTGTACACTTACTAAATATAGTAAGTTTTGTTCACGCGCTTGTCTTTTTTTTTTTTTTCTTCGCTGAGTCCACAACGTCTCAGAATAACTGCCGCAACGTCCAAAAAATAACTGTAGCAACGTCTACATCCAGGCACGTCCACAACATCTCCTAGCACTGCCGCAACATCCATGTACGTCCAAAAAATAACTGCCACAACGTCCAAAAATATCTACATTCAGTTATGTGAATTTAAGCTGAATTTTTCATATAACACATTCCACAACGTCTCCTAACACTACCGCAACATCGCCGTACGCGCAAAAAAAATTGCCGCAACGTCCAAAAACATCTACATTCAAGGATGTGAATTTATGTTGAATTTTTTACATAACACCTTTCACGACGTCTCCTAACACTGTCGCAATGCCCCCGTATGTCCAAAAAATAACTGTCGCAACGTCCAAAAAACATTTACATCCAAACATGTGAATTTAAGCTGAATTTTTCACATAACACCTTCCACAACGTCTCCTAACACTGTCGCAACGTCCCCGTACGTCCAAAAAATAACTGTCGCAACATCAAAAATCATTTACATCCAGACATGTGAATTTAAACTTAATTTTTCACATAACACCTTCCACGACGTCTCCTAACACTGCCGCAACGCCCTCATACGTCCAAAAAATAACTGTCGCAACGTCCAAACACGTCTAAACTGATTTTAGTAATGTAAAAAATAGATACCATTTAAGTAACTATTAGTAGGGAAAAAAAAAAGTCAGGGATGAGACTCGAACCGTGGTTATTTTAGTCTTATGACTTTCTAAAAAATTCAATTGTCATTAATCCACTTAAAGTTAGTTGACATTTAATTACACTTTTTTGTATATTTCATTTAAAATATCACTATTGTCAATATTGAATTTCTCATCTCCAAATACATAGGTCAGTAGAACCCCGGAGGAACAAGATTTTCATGTAGGCAAATCGTAAAAAACTATTTTTTATACATGTCAAATGTTTCGTCGAAAGTTCGAAAACTTTTGAAATTATTAAAAATCTTCCATATCTTTTAAAATACGGTATTTTTTGGAGTTTGGAGCGGCTTTTGGCGGTTTGCGGCAGATATATCTCGAAAAGTTATATAAAATAAAAAAATTCCTCTAAAACGGACCACCGAGCGCAAAGTTACGACCCTTTAAAGTTTTCGTCCAAAACCACACATTTTCTATTATTGGACCAATTTCCAAACACCCGTCTGCCATGTCCATTGCGTAGATCTCGTCGAGAACCATCAAATCGACTACTCGTGCGTCCAAATCGGACAATCAAGTGCCTAGTTATGCCCTCTCGAACCATCCCTGCAATACAATTTAATATATGACACCTTCCACAACGTCTCCTAACACTGCTGCAACGTCCCCGCACGTCCAAAAAATAACTGTCGCAACGTCTACATCCAGACATGTGGTAAATTTTTCACATAACATCTTCTACAACGTCTCCTAATACTATCGTAACGTCCCCGCACGTCCAAAAAATAACTACCGCAACGTCTATATCCATGCATATGAATTTAAGCTAAAATTTTCACATAACACATTCCACAATGTCTCATATCACTGCCGTAACGTCCAAAAAATAACTGTCTCAACGTCCAAAAACGTATACCTATTTTTTCATGTGGGACTAAATTAATTGGAGTATAACTACTACCACCAAGTCCAAAAATAACTATCACACTACGTCTACATCCAAACATGTGAATTTTAGCTGAACACATTCCACCACGTCCCGCTACGTCTAAAATACAAAGCAACAACGTCCTATTACACCTCGCTACGTCCAAAATACAAAGCAGCAGCATCTCGTTATCTCCCGCAACGTCCCGTTATGTTTAGTTACATCCCATAACCCGTTCTACCAAGTCCAGCAGCGGGGAAGAATCAGAAGCAACCCATTTCATATAAAAGTGTCAATACCTCACGGAATATATATATATCATATTTCGAAGTAACAGAGCATTATTTGAAGAAAACACGAATATAACATCATTAATACATTACCCAACATCAAATCACGAAAATAAGGTTCCGTTCATCCATCAAATACAGTTCATACTTTATGATGTAGTGATTTTTTAAGAAAAATAAGTTTTTTTTGAAGAAGAATAAGATATTTTTGAAGAAGAATAAGAGATTTTTGAACAAGAATAAGTGATTTTTTAATAAGTATTAATTTTTCCGTTATATTTGGTATTGTTCGTCGAAAAATACAATCGTTGATATTCGTTAAATCTATGTTTTGATGAAAGATTTGATTAAATGCGGTTTCAAATGGAGTACGACGATGAAGAATAACTGATTTTTGAAGAAGAATAAGTGATTTTTGAAAAAGAATGAACTGAGTTTTTTGAGAATAAGAAGAAGAAGATAAGAGAGTGTGTCTCACTTTCTTATAGTGAGAGTGGTAATGTATTACTAGGTACATGTACCTGGTGGTACAACATATAATTTGCGATCTTGCAAAGTGTCTGATAGTATTATAATATAATTTATGTCCGACATTAACCCATTAAATTATTTAACCAAAAATATATCCAAATTTAAAGCAAAAACAAACTAAATAACCTAATAAATTAAAGGGATATCTTATATATCCAAAATGTAAACCTGTAGTTATGGATTCAGGGTTCCATATTAAAAAAAAAAAAAATCCTAATAAATTAAAGTCCATCCAAAACATATTTATCCTTCACGAATTGCATCATCCCAAAGTGTTTTCTCCATTTATTTTTTAAAACTTAGGTGCTCCTCTCCCTTCTTTGTACAATCGTTATATAATAGTATTAATGTATATTATAATTTGTTATTTGATAAATAACAAAATAATATTGACTAAAGCGAAAAAAATCCTCTTTTAAAAAGTCTTATCGATAAGAATTAATTGATTGAATTTATATCAAATATAAAAATTATGTTATTAATGTTTTATTTAAATATTATTTTATATTTATTTATTTTTTATAATATAAGTCTACACTTTCTTTACTAAACATCCGATTATGTTACCGATCAAGTACAAATAGATATACATTGCATTGATTTTCCATTCTCAAACGGAGATTGAGGAGGGTGTTCATAATTAAAAAACCAGAAATCATTAGTTTAATCCAAAATCATATTATTGAGTTTATACATAAATTTTCTATTTAATTTCATTACATTAATCTTTTAACAATGTGAGTTATAATTAGTATCAACTCATTTAATCAATAAATTAAATAATTATACGACTATGATATGCACTAAAATAAGTTTTCACCCTGATAAAGTTAAAAAACGACTAGCATTAGACCAGCCTAATAAATTTAATTATTTAAAATATTTGGATTGGTCTGGGCCTTGCTGTGATGGGCGGTGCAGGCAATCTCATGGGCTCACTATTATCAAGATAAAATCTCTACTATTTTCTTGGGGTGAAGGCCTCTTGGGCCCAATTTGTCTTAGCCCACGTCCAATAGGGTTTATTCCCGCCAAGCTTACTTTCATCCTCCTTCCTCCTTCAATTCAAACCAGCAGAAAGGTCGTATGGGATTTGGGTCTAAAGTGATGGTGGGATTGAGGTTTCTTGGGCCGTTCAAGTGGGGGCATGATGATTAGGGGGTTTCAGGTTGATTTTGTTTGGGCTTAGTTGTTATCTTCCAGGCTGGTTTTTGGTGGGGGATGGAAGTATGGTGTTTGTCTAGTTCCGGGCTGGCGTGTTCTAAGTTCTACGTTGGGCTAAGTTAAGGGGTTTGGGAGGGTTTAAAGGTGATCGTTTGATTCTGGTCGGGAGTTACAGGTGGTGTTTCTCCTTCTAATCCAACCAGAGGTGTGAACATGGAACATGTGAAAATGTTAAGTGCCTCTGCTGCTCCCCTTGATTTGGCTTCGGGTTATTCCCTTTCCCCTCTGTTTTCAGCTGTTTGTCGAGCCAAATAGGGAAGTTTTTTTACCTTTTTTGACCGCGTGAGTCCACGGTCCGAGGGCTGAGGTCTGTTGTGTTTCAGGGATGCAACATTGTCTCTTTTTGCCAGCGGGGCTTGGGGTATCATGCGGAGGGCAGGCGCTTGCTTGCTGTCCGGTTTGATCGTTTCCGACTGTCGGAGTATCCTCAGAGGTTCCCGGAGTTGTCAATTTGGGGCAGCCATCCACAGGTAGTTAAGTACAATTTAATTATAGAGTTCTTCCATTAAATTGCTGCTTATCCAAGTTTGCCTTGCCTCCCAGTCGCTTTATCCAAGTCTACTTCTTCAGTTGCCAGTTTGCCGGAATCTTTAATGACATCGGCTATGTCTGTCCAAGCCTGCCTCCTTTGTTTCCTTATTGGTTTCTCTGTTTTTATGTGCTTGTTTCCGAGATAGAGATATCTGCTAAAGATAGCAGATTTTGCTTTGGCCGTTTTACTGTACTTGGTTTGAAAATACTTTTTCTCAACGTTTGAACAAACTGTATTTAAAAGTGATAAATGAATATAACATACCTTCCATTCATCTATTTAATGTCTTCTCCCACCCCTTTACTTTGACCATTTCCCTCATTCATCCCTCTCCCACACAACCCCTCCCGACCCCCCAATCCCCCTCAACAACCAACCAGAATGTCTTTGGGAGCTTTTTTGATAAAATTAGTGAGGAGAACGCTGAGTTCTTTCTGCTTCCCGCTTATGTATTATGCATCGGTTTTGATGTATGCGGCAATAAAATATCGAGGAAAATCTCTCTGCGATTTGGAAGCCTGGAGGCTGTTTTGGACGGCTTCAACTTGGTGATGGCAACTGCTGTCTTCATCATCTTGGTCATTTCTTTTTGGTATAGCATACTTCGTTAGAAGTCCCCGCCAGCCAGGGCTTAGAATAAATTTTATGTTTTGTTGAACTTAGTTTGCAACTTTATATTTTCAATAACAACTTTACTGGTGTTTTCAAGTTTATGGATTTTTGTTAGATGTTTGAGCATTTGTAGGAAGCAACTCAAGTAGGAAACAAGGCCAGAGAAATTGAACAAGGCCTGCCGATGCTCTTCATCAGGAAGAAAGGAGTGGAGTGGTGGCTGTAGACAAGAATTTCTTCCCTGCCTCTAAATCTAAATGGTTCCCTGTAATCACTAGTTGATTTCTTTTTTAAACAAATAGATTGTAACAGTGTTATCATTTGGTATTTATGCACGAACTTCAAATGCTATGATGAGTAAATTGCTTTTGCTTTTGCTTATATTGCTGCTGTGGTTTTGTATTTTCAAATGCCTGGAAAATTCTATCTCCCTATAATGCAGTTCAGAGATCAACAACCTTAAAATCCAGTTCTTGACACAACTTTATGCAAGCTTCTGAATATATTGGCAAAGAAGAACACATCAATAGGGAATTGTTTTTCAAGAAAAAATCAATGTAAAATACCCCAAAAAAAAAAAAAAAAATGAAGAACATAGAGCTGCTGTGCTGAACAGAACAGAACAGAAAGTTAGCAGTGATGAATGGCTATTCCTATTTTCTTCTTCATGTTGTGAAGAGGCACACGAGGGCCTTCATAATATCCATAAAAAGACAGCCGATTGAATAAAAAACCTTCGTGAAAGCAAACGTTGTTCAAGACTAGAAGAGTCCTCCCACAAATTAGCTAGTTTTCAATTAATCTAATGTAGTTACGGTGATTTAGGATTTGATTTGGACCCTTTTGTTGTAACTACAAAAATGGTCCATTACATATTGCGAAAATAACATTTTGGTCCAAAAAAAACTACTTTTTTAATCCACTACATCATGTTTTTTAAAAATTTTAATCTAAAACCCACTTTTGTTTGTCTTCACCAGTAGTATTTTGTCTTAATGACACATTCTTTTCTTTTAACGGATAAACCCTTGTCTTCTCTTTTCTTTTTCTTTTCTTTCTTCTTCTTCTTCCTCTCTTCCCGACATCCACCCCACCCCACCGGACCAACCCTCGCCGTCGCTAACCCTTTTCACCCTCAAAATCGCCGCCAACTTCTCGACTTCCAGCGTCCGACGTCTTCAGTTTCTTCCTTCCATTTTACTCCCCGACTTCCTTCCTTCCTTCAATCATATTCCTTTCCAAAATAAACAATCAATCCCACGAACCCATAGTTTTAAAAAGGATTCCACTTTTTTTTTGGTGAGTTCTGACCTTCGAATGGCTATGTGGGTTGCTCGAGCCAATGCTGGAATGTCGTTACCCGGTACAGGCGCCTCTCAATCTACCCGTCTAGACCCATTTGGGAATCGGGCGTTTTCGGATCGCTACGGGCTCTGATTACCGGGAGATTTCACGGCAGTTTCATGTCAATTAGTTGTTGACAAAAATCGTGTCTCTTCACCATCTCCGATCAAACCCCTCCCCAATCCCTTAATTTTTGGGTTCCTCACTGAATAATCAAATTAGCAAATGGGCTTACGACGAAGTGTCAAAGAAGTTGATGCCAAGGCGAAAGGCGTCGCGAATGGAGGCGATCGCATCCTCCTCGGAAACGGGCCCGAAAACACTACCCAGTGGCGAGGCGCGGAAGCCGACGGTGCTAAGTTTCAGGCCTGTGTTTCCAAGGGGTCTGAGATCGAGGGATGGAGCAGCCGCCATTATTTGTTCCGAATCTTCAATCCGAAGATTCTGTTGAGGGGTTTTGTCTCAGATAAGGAACCCTAAAAAAAGGAAGAATAAAAGGGACGGAGCAGGAAAAAAGGGACTAAATATTCTCCGGGGAAAAGATACATAACCAAAACCCAATTACAGCAGAATAAGCAGTTGATGAAAATAAACTATGAGCTTCGGGCCTTTAGAACGAATTCATTTATTGTGTTGTTCAGATTGATGTTATTGCTAGCTTGCTGAGCGGTAGGCTTGTTCGCGAGAGAATTGGTCCTGCTATGCTAAGTGCCGCACAGAGTCTGGTAAGGGGAACTCACTGCTTAGCAATTTGGAAGCAGTTCGTGTCAATCTCCATTTATTGATGTTTGTTTGCGTGTTCAGATGGGAGCTATTGAATCAACTTTCAAAGAGGTGCCTAACATTTTTGACACTGGGGGTGCCAAAGGTTTACCTGGAGGTGCCCAACTTTCGAAGAGGTGCCAAACAGCTCCAGATTTGAGTGGTTTCAAAAACGCCTAACACAATGAATCTTGACCTTAATTTGGGGCCTATTGATCATTCAAGTGAAACTGCGTGAGGTTATAGCCATGAGAAATCACCTGAATAAACGACCAGAGTCGGACGCTAGAAGTCGAGAAGCCGGCGGCGAGCTTGAGGGTGAAAAGGGTTGGTGGCGGCGAGGGTTGTCCGGCTGGCTGGGGTGGCTGTCCGGGAGAGAGGAAGAATAAATGAAGAAGAAGAAAGAAAGAAAAGAAATGAAAAGGAAAAGAAAAAGAAGAAAGGAGTGGGGACGTTGGGAATTTATTAAAACTTTAAGAAAATTTTAGGGTATTAAATTATATTTTAGTCTTTTTTTTGAATATTTTATTAATTTCAGTCACTTAAAAGAAAAGAATTTTTATTAAGATAAAAATATCCTTAGTCAAGACAGACAAAAATGTATTTTGGATCAAAATTTCTAAAATATGATATAGTGGACTAAAAAAGTAATTTTTTTTATTTTAAACAAAAATGATATTTTCGCAATATGTAATAAACTATTTTTGGAGTTAAGTCTATGTAAAAAAAGATTGAAAATACGCTTTAAAATGCAACTTCCTCCTTTGATTGAGTCCATTCCAAATTTACAACCAAAGAAAATAACTAAAAAAATTGAAATTAATGAAAAAAGAATATTATTTTCAATTATTTAATTTTTTTATACTGTATTTAAAGTTTTATTGATTGTGACAAGAAAAATGAATAATGAGAATATTTATAATTTTGTCCGATTATATAATTTATTTGGTAATTTCATCGAATTTTCAAGATAATAAATATAATTTTACCATTTAGAGAGTACGTATAAAAAAAATAAATTAAAACTTAGATATTCCGTGACACTTATACCCTTAATAAAATAAAGGAAAATTCCTTTATGGCCTGTCACGGTCTGTGAGATCTCCTGAGAGAAAAAGAATTTCAAGAAACATCTATAAGCGCTCAGGAAAAAAGAAAAAGAAAAAAAAAAGGACTTCGAAGGGAGAGAAACTGTGTGAGGCGGCGGGCGGCGGACGGCGGAGGATATATCGGCTACACCCTAAAACAGTCGCGAAGTTTTATTGCAGGGGCAGCAGAAATGGGAGCTCTTGCTCCCTTTAAGGCCTTGACTCATTGGCTTCCCCAAGATGATCTTTTGCTCAAAAACGCCGTTGAGGTAACTAGACATGACCGAAAAGCAAAAAAAAAAAAAAAAAAAAAAACTTTGTTTTTGGGCTTCTCTTCCAATTTCTTTCTTTACTCTTCCTTTATTGGGCAGTTTCTACATCACATTGGCTTTGCTTCCTGGAATTTTGTTGTGTGTTTTTTTTTGGGGATACTTCTTGTTCATAGTAGAAAGCAAGTATTTTTCTGATGATTTTTTAAAATTTGTTTTTCCCCCAATTTAACCGAATTTCTGCTTCTAATCATTGGAATTGTTGTTTAAGTGGGTTTTGTATGTGTTGTTTAAAACGAGGGTTTCGAGCGGTCGTTGAAATCCTGGCCTGAAAGAATGTAGTTTCTCGCGTTGCATGCAGTGTTTAAGTTCACGTTGTTTATGTCCTTTAAGCATCTTTCAATTCTCTCCCAAATTGATGGATATGTGTTGGAGTTTTATTTCGTCTAATTGCAGTTGAACCTGTCCTATACTCCCTCTCTTTTTATGAAGTATTTATTTTAGATGTGGAGTTGCCTTTTGTTTCTGTAATGTTGATTAAAATAGTAGTTTCAACCTTACATGGTGGCAAATTTAGGATTTTACAGTATTAATTCTGTAGAAATAAGGAGATAGACTGATGCCTAGATTCAGAGATTAAGAAAGCTGTTATATTATTCAATGAAGTTGTGTTTTCATGTCACTTAGCTTGAGCTTCCACTTATTGTTTTAGGCTGGTGCTTCGCTGGAAGCCCTTGCCAAAGGTGCAGTGCAATTTTCCCGCAGATTTACCCTCCAAGAATTGCAAAATCGCTGGTATTCACTTCTTTATGACCCAGTTGTTTCAATGGAGGCATCAGTTCACATGATTGAGTCCGAACTTTCTGGTTCAAATTTACAATCAAAGAAGATTGAGAATAATAAAGAGGCAATATGCACCTCAAGGAAGAGAAAAGCAGAGAGTGTTCGCAAATATTATTATGCCATGTGTAAAAGAATCCGTAATGACCCTTTTTTCTCCATGGATTTGGATTTTCTGGATGGACCAGGTTTTTATAGTGCTGGAAGTGAGCCTATTGCTACAAATTGCTTGATTGGATATCAAGTTTCTAATTTATGTGGGGTTCAAGAGCTAAATCGTGGGAGCGAAAATGGTTCTTTTGTACAACTTGGAACTAATGGAGCCACTTCCTCGACAGATGATTTGGCTGCTGCGGCATTAAGAAGTACAGAATGTTGTGATAAAGATAATAAATCTCTTGGTCAAAGCAATCATGTTAAAGATGTTTGGCTTCCTGACAAGAATCTTCCTCTCACTGGGGATCAGAATTCAAATAGAAAATTAGGCTCGTCTAAGGAATTGCTGGAGTCTGATTTACTCGAGTCAGTAGATTTAGAGGTACAGCACCAGAATATGTTTGGTCAAGCTAACGATAATGAAGCTATTGCATTTTCAGGATCTGGTGGTCAGTTGATTAACTCATCAGACTCTGGTTGTCTCGTCTCTTTACAGAATGTTAGTCATGTTTCTCCTGTTCTCCAGATGCTAGTTATGGATATTGCTGAAAATCATTCAGCATCAGATCTCCGTGATACCTGCATTGCAAATAATCTCCCGCATGCAGACAATGATACTCAAATTTTGGGTGGCATTGATATTGGTAATAGTAGTAGCATCCACTTAATATCTGAACTTGAGGATCAAAGATGTAGTTATATGATGGAATTGCCTCATATTGAAGATCATTTTTCCGCACGAGTGACATGTGGTGAGGAAAATTCAGCTCCAAATGCTGAAGAGTATTTCAAACAATTATCAGATTCTTTGCTCACCTTCACTCCTGAGGATGAACAGCTTTTGATGAATGCTGATGGGAAGGAGATTATTGATAATTTAAGCTCACTCTTGTTGGATTATCATGATGAAAGTGTCATGCAAAGTCTGGGTTTTTCAGAGGCTTCAGTTGCTCCACATGAACGCTTTCAAATTCCTTCTGCTGCGGCAAATGGAGAACCACAGAACGAGGAGAAATATCGTTGTGACGACCGACGACGAGTTTGGAGTGCTGATGCTCAAAGGCTATCATCTGCTTTAACAGTGAACCCTATGTTTCCTGAACTGCGGAATGGAGTTATTTGCTGCACGCTTAACGCTGAGGATACTGAGGTTCCTAATAATGATGATGTTTTCCTTCCTATTTGTTTGCCAACCACATCAAATTTCTGGATGGCAAATATGCACTCTAGTGAAGTTTATTATCCAGTCCCGTTTACCATCGAGGAGTTCACGCATGATCATAGAACTACGGAGCAAGATATTTTGAGAGGAGAAAGTAGCAGCAATGCAGAGTTAAACATTCCTGACCAGATGACAGGACAATTGCTATCTGAAATAGGTCCTAACTGTCACAGTAATGACAGTAGGTGTAGATTTGAATTGCCTTGCAGTGATGTCCAGCATATGCTTAAAAAGACAGTTACTAGTGAGTGTCTAAACCCTTCTATTATCATTCAAGCGAACAAGGCAGATATTTCCCCTGGGTTTCTTGAGGAAAATTCGAAGAAAGCTGAACAAGGAGAGAAGCTAAATTATAACTCTTCTGGTTCATGTATCATGAAGCAGACCTATGATCGTGATACCTGCTTATTATCATCACCAGAGGAAGCTGTTGTCCGCAATCTGGAAGCAGATAATACAGTTGCTGAACAAAATAATGATGTCATACATGCAGAATTGAACTCCACGATAAAAACAGTTCCAATGCAATCTATCGACTGGACCTTGTTTGATCAGGAGGAGTTCTCCGATGAGAGTGACAGTGAAGTGCCATATTTTTCTGATGTTGAAGCTATGGTAAAATATACTTCCTTCCTTAACTTCAGTTTTTGTTTTCAGATGTTATGTATCAACCTAACAACAGTTTTCACTATTATTGCTTGCAGATCCATGATATGGATTTATGTCCTGATGATGATCTAGATGTATATCATAGTCCCAGAGGTAGATATCATTACTGTATATGCTGGATGGTTGATTTTTATGTTCTTTCCAAGTGAATATATTTGTTTTGTTGATTACATCTGAAATATTATTTAGATTGAAGAATCAATTACACATCTTTTTGTTATTATGAATGTGTTCGTTTCAAACAAAATTTTACTTTCATGGCTTCTATTTACCTTTAACCCTTTTTGTTATTATGGATGTGTTGTTGTTGGCTTCTATTACCTTTAACCCTCCCTTTTTTTATGGTTTTCTTTTTCGTATGTTGACTGTAATTTTTGCAACACTTCACTCTTTTATTGTTGATTAAACAACATTCTTTGTCTAGAAATTTGATTTTTATAGTCAAATACATTCATGCTATTTGCAGTTTTAAGATACCAGGAGGAGGGTGCCAAGAGACTGATAATCAGGCTGGAGCAGGCTGCAGAAGCCTATACGCAGAGATCAATTGCAATTCAGGGTGCATTGGCCGTACTATATGGCCGCCGCTCAAAGTACTTTATAAAGAAGCCTGAGGTACAAAGATTTTTTAACCTGCAACTCTTGATAGTGCTCAACCAGATTTAGATTCACAAAAACTGATCATACTGAAGGAATAAGTACTTCTTTTGGAGTATCTATGTCCCAGGGAAACTATTCTGGAATTTTCATTCAACGAGATATGTCTTGAAATTTTGATTACATCATAATCTACTCATTTTTACCAGCCAACCACTGGAGGGTCCGTACATTAATTTTAGAATTTCTACTGTTATTGACTGGTTATTTATCATTTATTTCTTTGTGCATCCTCATTTAAAGAAATAGCAAGTTGCTTGTTTTCGGTATACTTGCTAAGGGATTTTTTGCTTTCTTATATCTGATGGATATTGGATTGGGATTAGGTGTTGCTTGGGAGAGGAACTGAGGATGTCAAAGTTGATATTGACTTGGGAAGAGAAGGTTGCGCTAGCAAGATTTCCCGACGGCAGGTATATACTGAAGCTGAGTTGCATGAAATTCCATAACCACAGAATATATAAGAAATGTTACTGATCAAGCTATAGCTGGAAACAAACCAATCTCATATGATTGTTAATCTTTGTTGTTGCCAATTAGAGTACAATCTTTGATATTGTTATATATAACTTGGAGAGAACATCAAAACTACAGGCTATGGAAGAATCAGTAAACATGTAAACAACTGAGCAGAACTGATAATGGTCTAAAGGGAAAGAAAGGTAAAGGAAGGTATGAACTTTGACATGGCTAAACTTGACCAAGGCCAACTACAGAATTGAAATCATATTGCATGTATGACATAATGAGACAGTGTTCCATGAACTCTACCTTTTTTTAACCAAGTTTGGTTTCTCTGTTTAATGATTCCAACCTTTGCCTGAATCTGCATTTAAATAGTTTGAGTTTTTTTGTTTGTCGTTGTTTTTGAATGTTTGGTTGTTCTGTTTCCTTTCTCAATTTTTTCGTTCTTATTTTGTGCTTAATTAGGCAATTTTGAAACTGGAGAGTGATGGAACATTTCAGTTAAGGAACCATGGGAAATTTCCAATTTTTGTAAATGGCAAAGAGATAACGCCAGGAGGGACCTATGGTCTTACTTCAGGTTGTCTAATTGAGGTATGCTTTTCTTTTCGCATTTGTAAAACCTATTCTCTCTTTCTGATATTTCGAAATCCCTGAATGCTTAAAGTAGCTAATCTTCTAACATGTTAACTATAGCCCTGCTCTTTACTTTCATTAGTGCAGAATTATTCCTATCTGCATGTGAATGTTAATCATCATAGTTTTACATCCAGCCTGAGTAACTTGGGAGTTGTGATGTATTATTTTGAGAGTTATCTAAAACCAGCTTTATTCGCTATCAAATTTCTTGAACTTCAAATGACAGTTAATCAGTACTAATTAAATCATTCCCCCATTCTGCCTCCCAGAAACGTTTATCTTGCACTGGATAATACCGTAAGCATTTCTAGAAATTTGGAAACAATTGCTGGATATAATTTTCTAAATACAGCCCTCTTCTGGCAGTTGGTAGACGTAGGGGCCATTTTGTTTCTGTCCTCCCATGCCACCATACTCTTACATTGATTTACCTCTAATTCATATACTTCCAAGTAAAAAGAAGTATTAGATAGATACCTGTTGTCCTGTTGTTGTAATTTTGTCTCAGATCATCAGATATTTCCCTTTTCCCTTTTGTCTGCCTAGACTCTGGCATTGGTTGATTAGAGGTTTCTTTCCGACGGTCTATTCACCATTATAACTCTTTGGCGATGGTTACGATTAGGGACCCTTGACATTGGACTGCATTCATTTACATTTCATCCTTTACCGGATATACTATTCGTGCGATTATTAGCTTAGAGATTATATGATATTTTGTTTTTGACAACTTTCTTGTGGGGTATATTTCTGCTTTGCACAATTTTTAAGATTCGTGACGTTTATGAGAAACCTTGCAGATAAGGGGATTAGCATTTCTTTTCGAGACGAATAAAAAGTTGTGCAATGCAGCAGTACAGTACATTGACTAAACCAGTGAGAGTAGAGAAGGCCAGAACTGGACTTTCAGCAGTTGAAAACACAAGTAAAATGGGAGGTAAAGTTTGCAACTTTCTGTCTTGTTTTAATCTTACTGAAGCTTCCCCAGGCAAATCTAATCAGAGCCATCCATTTATGTAAACCTTTTGCAGGCCGTTCTGCATGGACATAGCTTTTCTGGGCCAAGTCGATTTTAGTAGATATTTTTGTACAGATTTTGGATCTTCCAGCCCACCTACTACCTTCTTTTGGTAGGGTTAGGGTCCAAAAATTTTGGTTTGTGTAGGATTTTGTGTATACAGTTTAGATTCAAAAAAAAAAAAAAAAAAAAATGAGGACCGGATCTGGCCAGCTGAGAAGAGGTTGTTCATATTATTTCTTTTCAATCCTTATTCTAGATTTCAATTTTTGAGGTCTTGTAGTTGTGGGCCAAGAGTTAAAGAGGTCCTTAGTCAATTGGATATCATTGGTAATGGGCCGGATGACCAAAAATATTAATGCGAGTATAAACACGAGATAAAAAAGAATGTTAAAAATGCACAGCGAGATAGGTAAAAAACTTGGTTAATTGCATAGTAGAGGGGTGTTTTTATAATTTTTATAATTTTAAGGATTTTCGTACTTTGATTCATCCAAGTTTTGTATAGGTATCCATGAATATGGATCTTACTATTTGTAGCTCAAATTTACTATTTGTAGTTCAAAAAAAAAAGTGAAATGACAAAATTGCCTATAACATATGAATAAGGTATATACTTCATTCAATTCAAAATACATATCAAAACAGACAAAACTCCTTCAAAAAATCAAACAAAACCATTCGAAATCATTCCAAAAAACGTTCAAAATCGTAGAAGCAAATTGGAACACATAATTTGGTTAATTTGGGACAGCGTCTACTCCAAAATATACGCAAATATGGTACGAATTTAATTCTTTCGTGTAGTTTTTTGCATACTGCTGGAAAAATCGCACATGTTTTGCGAATTTTGAAGGAAAAATCGCCTGTAATTGGTGAAGTATCAGGAAAAAATCGCTCAGCTCAGGCGAGTTTTTGTGGAAAGTTCGCCAATTGCAGGTGAAACTTTTGGGAAAAATCACCTGCAATGTGCGAATTTTATAGCAAAATTCGCACATTGCAGGCGATTTTTGTGTGAAAATTCGCACAGTGCATGCGAATTTTCACACAAAATTCACCTACAATTGCGAATTTTATAGCAAAATTCGCCAATTGCAGGTGAATTTTGTGTGAAAATTCGCACACTGTAGGCGAATTTTCACACAAAATTCACCTACAATTGGCGAATTTTAAACCAAAACTCACCTAAGCTGGGCGAATTTTTCATGATACTTCACCAATTATAGGCGATTTTTCTTTCAAACTTATATGTTTTAATTGTTTATGTAATTACTTATTTTTGGTTTTAATTTGATTAATGACGCAGGATCCAAATGGATTACCAGACATTCAGAGGGATTTGAGTCTTGAGTTTCAGTGTCCTGGTTTTTTTCCAACTGAAGAACAAGCATATACGTATTATTCGGAGTTGGCTCTTACATTTCGCTTCGAGCTGATTAAAGTGGGGAGGGGTAACAATGGAAAATCAGTCACATATCGTTGCAACAGATTCAGAGATCAGTTGAACAAGGGCCTCTCCCACAAGAGAGGAAGAACACTAGCCGGCGAGGATGTAAGTGCAGGTTCAAGTTATTTTGCAAGGTGGTGAAGGATAATGGTTGGTGGGTCAGAGTTACTCTAGGTCCGAATTCAATGCACAATCACACTGCTATAGTGTATCCAGAGGGCCACAGGCAGCTTAGCCACATGAGTGATGGAGCAAGGTAGGTTGCTAGGACTTTGAACAATGCAAATATGAAGCCAAAATTGATTAGGAATCATCTTGCCGAGACGTATCCTGAAGATAATGTGACAGTGAGGCAGCTAAACAATCTTAAAGCTGATGACAGGAGAGCAAAGTTCGAGGGTAGAAATATTGCGCAGCAATTTGTTCATTACGCCGATGAGAAGCATTACTATGTAAAAGTTTTGACAGAAGAGGGCACAGATGTTATCACACATGCATTCATAGCCCATCCAAGTTCAATCCAGCTGTTGAACATATATTATTGGGTGATTGTGGTGGACGCAACATACAAGACGAACAAGTACAAGATGCCACTCTTTCAGATTATAGGTATGACTCCTTCCAACAAGAATTTTAATATTACATGTGCCCTTTTGAGAGATGAGAAAAGAATTAGTTATGAGTGGGTTTTTGAACAATTGAGAGGGTTGTTGGATGTTGAAAATGTTCCTATCGTTATTGTTTCTGATCGCGAGATGAGTTTGATGGATCCTATAAGGGATCATTTTCCTGGATCACACCACCTGCTTTGTTTGTGGCATATCGACCGCGATGTTGATAATCAGTTGAGAAAGCTTGTTGGTGAGGGTGATAGGAAAAAAGCAATAAAAAAGCTTTGGAAGGGAATTGTTAATGCGTCAACAGTTGAAGAGTATGAAGTGTTACTGCAGCGGTTGAAGAATGGTTATTCTTTAGTTGCTGGATCTGTTGTTGTCTACTTGGAGAGGACGTGGCTGTCCTATAAAGAGATGTTTTGTAGGGCTTGGACAAACAAAATTTTGCACTTTGGCAATACTAGCAGTAACAGAGTGGAGAGTACGCATGCTGCACTGAAGGATTGGATGAATGCTGGCACACATTCACTTGACACGCTATTTGGGGTGATTGACGACCACGTCAATTACCAGTTATCACAGATAAGGTACGTTTATTACTTAGATTAATTCGCTTTTTACGGTATTTATTTAATTTATGTACCTTTGACTTTATTGATGTAATTTTAGGGAAACCCTTGAGGCATGCATTTCCAAGAAAGCAACAGCTATGTTGTGTTTCCCGTATGAATTTTTGAATGGCCATGTCTCTCACTATTGTTTGGAGTTAATCAGCGAACAAGTTGAAAGGATTACCAAGTTGGGTAATGACTTGTTCGAGAGATGTGGATGTGTCTGCAAGGCCACGCATGAGATTCCTTGTGCCTGTGACATCTGGAAGTTGAAGGAATCGCACGACACGATCACCGTTGAAATGGTGCACGAGTTTTGGAAGCGGTTGACGATTGAGACATCTGAAGTGGATTCGAACACAATATCTGCAGAACTTCAGTAAGATTTACATTATGTATTTTATTTTATGATATTTTGATTTATTAACATATATTTATATAAATAATTTTAATTTGTTGTAATTCATTGTTTTTTAACAGATACTTCCGCCAGAAAATCGTTCCTCAATTCGAGAATAGTCCACGCGTGGTCATGCGAGGTCTGATTGTCAAGATGAATGAGTCCCTCAATCCTGACAATGCAAGTGTGTTCGAACCAGCCATTTTGTCAACATCAAGGGGTAGACCAAGATTACATGAATCCGTGCGGCGCGAGCAGAGCGCTCGCGAGAGAGGTTTAAGACGCAGTAATGCATCCAGGAGATCTTCTCAGAGATCGTTACCGTTCGATGAATGTAATCTATGTTTTGTTCTTTTTTGTGAATTTATATTGATTGGTTACTTTATTTTTTTTATAAGACTAAAAATTACTATTACGTGTTTATATTCCAATTTGTAGTTAGAGCGGACAGTGAGAGTATCCCCATGATTCCACATTATGTCCATCCTTTCTGCAATGCCATTACGGACGTAGAGGCAGATGACAATTGCGGATTTCGCGCCGTTGCACTCGGACTGTATGGCAATGAGAATGAATGGGAGACGGTACGAACTGCGTCTATTGGAGAGATTCTTATGCATCAGGATACTTACAGACGCCTCCTAGGTGCATGTCTACCACAGGCTCTTGTTGAAGCCAACGCAGATCCTATTGCTTGGGTAATTGGTCGATTGAATCATTTTACATCATCATGCCCCGTTGCTGGCTGGATGATCACCCCAACGGATTTGTTTGCTATCGCCAATTATGCAAACACCTTGGTAATCCACCTCAGTCTTGCTCGCGGTTGCTGTTTCTCCATTCTACCTTTGCGGCCTCTACGTGGTGTCGCCAGACCATCTCGTCAGATAGCCATTGCGCACGTACGTGGTAATCATTTCGTTCATGTCAGTTTGACTGGTGACTGTCCTGTACCTTCGTTGGCATTGGTGTGGAGGCATCACTGTGATGCGGCTATGGCTAGCTTTGCAGAAGAAGCTGAATTTAAAAATAGGCTGGACCATTGGAACATGATTTGTGGACCATGATTTTTTGTAGCCATTGCACTTTGTTTTGAAAATTACATTGTTCTTATAATAATTATCATTTTTGTAGTTTTCCGATTTTAATTTCATAAGTGCACAAAAAAAGGAGTAAACATGTTAAATATAATGTAACAGAATCCTCATAGCATCACAAACTAAATAGAATAACAATATAACATAGTAATATACTACAATCAACCAGCCAAATGCCATCTATCTATCTCCGCCCTCAACCTAGCCTCCATTTCTTCCATCTCGGCTAACCCACCACGTCTGATGATCTGTACGGCGCCCTCACCGAAATTTCGCCACCGGCAGACCCACTACAAAGACAATACATTGCAATGATTACGTGCACTTATTCGATAACAATATAACATTATACTTAAACAAATTATGTAACGAAAAATACTTACATATTCAGTGTTGGTTCGCGGCGGAACTCCACCATCATCAGCTGGGGGGCCATCGATGAACAGGTATGGGTGGGAGTGCTGACGATACCATGTAAGGTAATCGTGGGTGACTGCGCCGGGAACGTCAGCAGGCTGCAAGTCATCGGGACGTATACAAGCCATACGTGGTGCCCGCCATATGCTCTTGGCGAACGCCAAGTCATAAACCACACTATACCCACCACTGCACGGCCGAAACGCCGTCTTCGGAAGGAGGATGTCGGCTGGGATATCCTGCACGTATCCCAACTGTCGGACGCACCAATCTGGCATGTACGGCTCGACCTCACCACCACATGCAATCAACCCCCTGTACGTGGTGATCGGGGTGCGTACGTGCGGAAAATGACCGTATGGGGTCCATGTCACCTGTAATATATAAAATTAATGTCATATATGTGCAGCAATTACATATTTACAATTTATCATAAACATTTATTACTAAAATCGGCAAATATATGTTGACATACCTCATCCGGACGCAAGTGGTCAAGGGCATGCCGGTACCTCTGCAGACGGGAACTGCTGGCCTGTCGGGGTCTAGTGGTCCACAAAGCAGCGCGCGGAGTGTGTGGATCATCAGGCATCGGCACTGAATGCGGTCTGAATGCTGGGAAGTGCTCGTATATCCATGCCTGCAATAGGGTCATACAACCCGCCATCCCGCTGCAAGATCCTCTATTAGCCTTACCTAGATGTCTATACAAGTAGGCTAATGTAGAGGTACCCCAAGCATTCTGATGCACAGTCTGCAACTGTCCCCGAATATGCACAAGGTGTTGTGGTTTAATCCTATTGGAACTCTTGTCCACAAAAAGAGTAGAACCAATAGTCAACCACAACCAAGTCTCCAAAGCGCGCGGCAAGTCCGTAACTAAAGCTGACCCCCTCATGAGCACGTAGTCAGCTAGAACGCCACCATCGGTGTGGCTCGCCAACCAATCCGCGTCCCTCTCGGACACATGAAGCAAATCTACGCACAGGCTCCAAAGCACTGACTTGTCAGTGCTGTCAGCAAGCATGGGACCATCCACAGGGACACGAAGTATCTCCCACACGTCGTGCAGGAGTATACTCATCTCACCGACAGGGAGATGAAACGTGTTCGTATCCGGCTGCCACCGCTCAATAAATGTAATAAGCAGTGGGGTATCGATGGACGTGTGCATAATGTAAGGCAAGTGTGCTAAACCAGTGGCGCGCAACAAAAGCTGGCAGTCAGATGACATCGAAGCCAACCAAGATACCAGACGCTCACACACACCTGCCCTATTTTGGCATCTCAGTGTGGACCTAGGTGGTACGACCTCCTCACCCTCCTCTCCGTCCGGTCTATACCTATAGGCCACATGGCCTTTCCAACTAGGTATCACCGACCCATCAACAGGGCCACCCGTACACGCCTCAGTCACAATCCAAGACGTATCGCTCCGCCCACGCCTATTCGTAACTAATTTCGAAAAATATGAACTATAAATAAACTTATTTAAAAAAACATAAAACAAATACATTCAATAATTTAATTGAAATAGCAACACATAATCATTTGAAATAGAAACACATAATCATTATAATCAAATTACATTAATAATAAAAATTGAACAATGTAATTTAAATAACACCATATTATCATATAATCAAATTACACAAATAATTATAATCACGGATGCACTACAAAATTTAAATAATAGAAATCAAAACATATACATGATATTAGCGCATTATATTTAAAACTTACCTCGTGGGGGCTCCTCAGCGCGTCCTGAGGGCGACGGAATCTCCTCAGCACGTCCTGAGGGCGACGGAATCTCCTCGCCGCCAGCAAAATGCTCAAAATGCTGCTCCTCCTGATCGGAGTCCTCGTCTACCAGCGTATGTGCAGGCACACGTCGCGCTGCTTTCTTCATCCGAGCAGAGGCAGTGGGCCGCTGTCGCGGGAGGGTTTTCCCCGCAATCTACAAGAAAGTGCAAATAATAAGTTAGAAACATGCAAAATATAAATAATATTTAAAAATAATTCGCACATGATGTGCGAATTTTGCCCAAAAATTCGCACATCATGTGCGAAAATTTGGGCCAAATTCGCACCTGATGTGCGAATTTTTTGGAAAAATTCGCACATCAGGTGCGAATTTTACCCAAAAAATCGCAAATCATGTGCGAATTTTTTGGCGAAATTTAAAAATTTAACCGAAACTTTACGCTTTTTACCTGTCCAAACAATCCTTTCTCCTTCTCGGGACGCTGTGGTGGTTGAGATCCGCCGGCTTCCATTACGTGCGATTTTTTTGCAAAATTTTTTCGTTGGTCTGAGAGAGTTTTGCTAAGAAAATATGAAATGACTTATGATTTTTGTAAGGTTTGCAGACAAATATAACAACACAAAGTTGCAAAAAATTCGCCTGTTGTGGGCGAATTTGCAGTCAAAATTCGCCCAGAACAGGCGAATTTTGACCCAAAATTTGCCCACAACAGGCGAAATTTGACAGAAAATTCGCCACACTTATCCGAATTTTCTGTCAAATTTCGCCTGTTCTTGGCGAATTTTGACTGCAAATTCGGATAAGTGTGGCGATTTTTTCATGTTTTTTCACGCATTGTAGGTGATTTTTCCTGCGTTTTTCGCAAATTGGGTCCGATTTTACCAAGTTATTTCGCACATTGTATCCGATTTTTCATTCAATTTTCACATTTCCTCCTTTTAAGGGCAATTTTGTCATTTCATCAAATTTTTTGAGCTACAAATAGCAAAAACGAGCTACAAATAGCAGCCCAGATGAATATTCGTATCTATATGGGCCCATGAAACCCAATCCAAAACGTCAGTCTCACTTTCATGCTTTCACGACCCCGAACGTGCAATCTTAAAGAACCCAGTTCTCTCTCCATTTAGCCCATCTTCTTTTCACGATTAAATAGAAAATTAATTTTATACTACACAAGGAAAGTAGTTATAATTTCTGTAATAATTTTGAGTATTCAAATAAAAATATAATTATCAATATTATTTATGAAATCAATATCTCCGCCGCATGTGATTAATTAGACGTGTGTTAATATAATCTTCACATTAATGTTTAATTAATTAAACAGCTGGAAGATTGTGTTACGATGATGACATCATCCAAATCTGCAAAGAAAAAAGCGTTTTTTGTCGTCTAGTTTCCAGCCCCAGCTCATATGAGCCTATTGAAGGCCAATTTCTCCATTAAAAATATATATAAATCTGAATTTTAATTAGGATTTGGATCTGGTCAAACATTGTTTGTCAGACAAAGCCCAAAATGTAAGAAGATATTGAATTATTAATGAATTAAGAAAGTCGGAATATTATTAATTAGTTGTTATTATTGTACATGTTGCGGCCATAGCCTGCCAATTTGGTAGTTTCCGCATTCCCACTTCGCTTTCGTATCATCATCAAAAGCCCTCATCTCATTTGGCTAGTTCAATGAGTGTTCTATTGTCTCAAGAAAAGCAGTTTAAATTTGACTAATAAGATAAATATTTTACCATCCCAACAAAAGTTATGTCAAAATACTTATTCGGACAAGAATGGTACCTTTTACATTTTGGGAAAAAAAATATATATATATATATCAGGGGAGGGGATGGTTGGGGGGAGGAGGGGGGAAGGAGAGTTGCATTCTTACTTCGGTTTCATATCATCATTCTATGCCCCTGTTTTATTTGGCTAGTTCAATTCATGTGTTTTGTTGTTTTAAAGATTTCAATTACTTATTAAATTAAAATAATTTAATAAATATGACTCTTTTTATGAAAAGAATAGAGAAAACAATTTGAATTTAACGAACAAGATAGATATTTTCTCCATCATAAAAAATTCATATGTAAATACTAATTGGGACAAGAATAGTACCTTTTAAGTTTCGAAAGAATAAGTATAAAATTGTGATTTCATTTAGGCAGGAAAGGTGGCAAGATTTTGATTGTGTTTGACATGCAATAGTGTCCTTTTTTTGATGCGGTATGGTCATACGTAATTATTGGGAGGTTTTCTCCTCTCCTTTAGTCAGAGCGTCAGACTCGGACCATATTGCATATACAATATTCCCCTTTTCTATTCTTTGGGTTGCCCTAAGATTTTTAGGTTGCCAATACTCAACGCGAACATAGTTTATTTTTGTAAAAAACCAAAAAAAAAAAAAATCTCGAATTTGATAGGCCGAGTACCATTATTTTAGGATGGAAGAAGGTTTTTTTTTTTTTTTTTTGATCAAGTTCAGATGTTGAGAATGTGACATCTTGACAATTCTTAAGTCTTACTTAATATAATAAATATTACATTAAATATAATTAAAAAATACATAGTTCATAATATAATAATATATCAAATATCATATAAACATATAGTATTTTTATATAAAAAATATATATTACTTTTTAAAACGTGTGAATACATCAAATATAATTCAAGAATAAATTGAGTATAACATAAAAGTATTATAAAATATACTTTGATGGGGAAATTTGTTTGATTCAATATCGATCTAAACCAACTAAAAGATTCCATGTGTAAGTTTTTTGTAGAATGATTAATGAGGCTTTTAGACTTAATTAATAGAATTATCAACTTAATTGATATTAAAGATCCTTCTGGATGGCTAATGAATTCTTTAATGGTGCACTAATATACATGCCAAACAACCAATCATTCCCCACCTGATCACCTTAATCTTTGCTTATTAATTAATATTAATTATTACTACTCTACTACTAATTGCTCATGCCAATGCAGAGAAAACACCACTTCATGTCGTGCATTTTGTTCTTCCGATTTTTCATATAAGATGTTAAAGCACGAATTAACAAGTTTAATTTAAAAATAATTATTTTTTAAACAATTTATATATAAAAAATTGATAGGAATATTCTATCTCAAACTCTTTTTATCCTAAAATTAAAGTCGTATTTTAAATTGTATTTACAATTTAATATTTTTTATATCTTGAAAAAATAATTTTATTTATAAATGATACTATTCCAAGTATTATTAACACAACTGTTAATTTGTATTAATTGGCCTATTCTAACTTTTCGTGGTCTTATAGATGTGTTACCATGGGTTTGTATACGTAATTCGCATAATTTATGTGGTTTTCGTTATGTTGCTTCAAGACTTTAGTGAAGTGGGAATATTGTTCAGGCAGGGATCTATGCGATGATGTTCTATGGTGTTTAAATTTGTGTTTAGTTCGATCTCCCGTGGGTTTAGAGCAATCAATTAATATGTTTGTAATACAAATGTTGTACGGTAGTTTAGAGTGATTGGGACGATATCTGAGGAATTTTAACAAATTAAAACATTACTCTTTCAATAAATATTTATAATTTATCATATTTTTTATGAGATAAAGTATGTTACAGATGTATTGATTAAGAAAGAAAAAAAAAAAAAAAGACAACTACTTATAGAATGGTTTCGAATTCATATTTTTAGTGAGAGAATTATTACGCATGAATCAGTAATTAGTTTATTGTAAAATTTCATCATCAGTTATTAATAAAATGAGTTGATATCCGATTTTTTTAAAAAAAATTAATTTTATTTTTTTACCTTATCTTGTGTTTTATTTTTTAAATTTTAATATTAAAAAAATGAAGCACTTACAAGTGGGGTTGTATTCCCGACGAGACATGGCATGTGGAACAGAGAAAATTCCGCAGTACAGTATTATCGAACTAATACACAAATTAACGTTGGATACAGGAGGCAGCATGTCAGTATTTATCAATTCTGGAGTAGTCAATTTTCCTCACCAAAATATACACTAATATTGTCGGATTATCCAGCTAATCATTTTTCTATTAGGAGATGCTCTTCCCTACTTACAATTTTAAATAATTCAATTTGTCATCTCTCCAAAATTTGATTTTTTTTTTTTTTTTTTTGTGGGATCGGAATGAAATATGTGTTTTAGGATGATAATTATATGATAATATAAGTTAATTTAGATGAGATAGATTTGATGCCGGTGTCATAGTATAACTGATATATTATTTAAACAATGCGTTCAAGGGAGACCGAATATTTTAGTGGGTATTTAAATTATTATATGAAAGTAAAATATAGAAGAACACATATAAGTAATTTTGTAGGTATATTTTTACCCGACCAATACATATGAACATTTAGAATAAATCATTTTAATTTTTTGACCAAATTATATAGAAAATTTACAAATATTTATTAAGAATGTATTTATTTTACAATAATGAGAATATAGCCATCCGTATTTGATAAAGATAAAATAAGAGTACAATGCATCTATCAACAAAATAAAGTAATTTGCCAGGTAGCAATGTCTCTCTCTAGCCCATCACTCGTTATGGGCCTTTGTATTTTACCCAGATCTCCACTCTTTATTTTTCGCTTACAGATCATTAAATTATCAAGTTAAGTATAATTGGATTTTTTTAATAAATTATTATTTTCTTATAAATTCTATTTGTATAATATCACAAATATATATTGTAATTGATCAATTCTATATCTTCAAAAATTTTATTAATTGAAATAATTGAATACGAAATGAGAACGTTATAAATGATTAAATTCTTTTAATTATTATTTATTTTAATTATTTTGTTTTTTTTTTGGGGGGGGGGGGGGGGGGGTACAATTTTCATTATATTTTAAATAAGAAATATCCATTTCTTTGTGTCAACTCTATATTTAAATGAAATACTTTTACGGTTGTTTCGTGATAAGACCCGTGGTTGAAATATTATTTTTTATACAATATACCTCTTATTTTAAAATAAATAAAATATAATTATTTTATACAAAAAAAATCTAATAAATATCTTACCCATATTATCTTTCATTCAAATAAATTTAAATTTTTAAATAATAATTAAGGTGAATTATATTTATTTCTGTTATGATTTTGTCAAACTAGTCGTACATCTTTCAAATTCAAAAGAATACATTTACCCCTTTAATCAATTGAATTAATAATAATCCGTCCTTAATTAATAAAGGAATCTAAATACTGTTATTGAATCAAAACAATCATCAGAAAAGTTTACAATCACGATCAAATTCATTTTGATATAAATTTATCAAAATTTTTTTTTAAATATTTTTCAATGTTTGAATTCTATCAAAAGAGTAAATATAATTTTTAAAACTGATAAAATATCAATAATTTGACCCACAAAAGTAAAAGTGATTCACCCTAAGTGCACCTTTATAATTCATTATTTATCATTTAAATGACCCCAATTATAAGTGGATATTTGAAAAGGATATAACTTGTCTACTTTTAGACTACAATAAACCAACAAATAAGGCTTTTGTCCAATTAAGCTAGTTGATGCTACTGTTATTATATGCTTAGTCATGATTTTAAATCATACATTAATCTTAACTTAACAGTACTCATCAATCATCATATATTAATATAATATAGATAATACTAAATATCATTTTTTTACTAAAATGTCCTATTATTTTTAAATAATAAAAAAGACAAAATGATAATTTAAAAATAGTATTTGTACGTCCACTATCAATATTATATTACTTTAAAAAAATTAAATTATATATTTAGTCTTTTATATTTAGTTAAATAATTTTGTTAATCCCTTATATTTAAAATAATTTTTTTAGTCATTTACATATAAAATGTTTCAGTACATTTTAAAAATATATTATTTAGTGTTTGCAATACAGTCTTCTCCTTTATTTCCTTCTTTCAAAGTTCAAACTTTCAACGCCCCATCCCCACATATTTCTTCTCCAATCTTCCTCAGAAGCTCCATTATTTCCGGAGCGCTCTCTCTCTCTCTCCTTCTCCATCGTTTCTCTCTCATCCCAGGTTGGTTGTTCAGCCCAAATCCAAAAACCACCGGATTCATCATCACTTGCAGAACAAAGGGCTAAAGAAGTTTTGAGTTTGGAATGAAGATCCAATGCGATGTTTGCGAGAAAGGGGAAGCATCAGTGTATTGTACTGCAGATGAAGCTGCTTTATGCAGCTCCTGCGACTACCGTGTTCATCATGCTAATAAGCTAGCCAGCAAGCATCAGCGCTTCTCCCTCCTCCAGCCACCTCCCAAACAAGCGCCTCTCTGCGATATCTGTCAGGTACTATTGTATTCAAATTCGTGTTCTTGAATTTCCAGCTGGGACAGATCCCACTGTGGAAAGGGTTTGATGTTCTTGGTTCATGGTGTTTTTCGGGGTCGATACAGGAGAGAAGGGCTTTCTTGTTTTGCCAGCAAGATCGAGCTATTTTGTGCAGGGAATGCGATATCCCGATTCATAAAGCAAATGAACATACTGAGAAGCATAGCAGGTTTCTTCTCACTGGAGTCAAACTCTCTGCTGGCTCGGCTCTTTATTCATCAACCTCTTCCTCATCTTCTTCATCGCAGCAGGAAAAGACAACGATTTCTTCTACTAATTCTGTTTCGGATGCAGTTCCTAATTTCAAATCCCAGAACAGAGCAAATAGGCCTGTTTCTTCTTCTTATGTCAATCCTGCTGCAAAAGCTCCATCTTCAGTATTTGCTGTAGATGTTGATCACAGAAACATGATTAACAATAGTCAGATATTGATGAATGGATCAGGGAATAATAATGCAAATAGTCCTCCCACAAGTAGCATAGCAGAGTATTTGATAGAACTGCCCGGTTGGCATGTTGAAGACCTTTTTGATTCCTCTTCTCCATTTGGTTTCTGTAAGGTTTGCAATCTTCATCCTTTCATTTCTTTCTTTTACATTTCACACTCAAATTTACTTCTTCTTCGTCTTCTTTAGAGGATTGAAAACTTTTTCCCAAATTTTTTGCTTTCCCCACATGATGTGTTTGTTTGCTTTTCCCTTTTTTTTTTTTTTTTTTTTTTTTCTGAAATGAAACAGAGTACTGGCGATAGCGATGTGATCCCATTTTGGGATGGTGGTATAGACAGCAATTTAAGCTTCTTCTCTACAGAAAGTACAGGCCTTTGGGTCCCTCAAGCTGCACCAGTAAATCCAACACAAAATCCATGGTTTTCCACTTCTTCCAACATATCGTTCGGTGGGCAAATCGGAACAAAAGAGAGCTTCACAGTTAAATCCAGCAGCAGAAAGTGGAATGATGACAATATCTTTGCAGTTCCACAGATCAGCCCACCTGCCGCCACTTCCTCAAAGAGACTTAAAACCTCATGGTAGAGCATACAAAATTTCATCTTTTTTTCTTTCTAAAACTCAATAATCCAACCCCCCCGGCCCCCCTTGGCTGCTTTTTCTTGGATTACTTCAATCCTAGCTAGCTAGCTTCGTGTTTTTGTTATGAATCTTTCTCCTAAATGTTTTGTTTTGTCGCTGTAAATATAAAATTTTCCCTTCTACCCATCCTGAATGCCAAGAACACCAACTGAGGCATTAAAAAAAAAAAGAGAGAAAAATCGAATCTTGATAATACAGAGTACAGAATGAATGATTCATGGGTCACATCGATTCTCACGTGTTAATATTTAGATCCAACCAATCCCATGTAAAAATCTTCATGCTACTAAGTTATGAAGGGGGAAAATTAAGGTAATGGGAACCATGAGTCTGGATTTGAATCAAAGGAAGGAAGTGACAGTTTAGAAAATCACAAGTCCTTTCCTTTCTTGGTTCGGTGGGGAATTATAGCTAATTTGGGGGGAATTTGGGAGTGAGGGGAGACTCTGACTTTTGCAGAAAGTTAAGGAAAAACTGAAAATGATTATGGATTTGTTCATGTTACTATAGATCAGAGGTGGAGGATTGAGGACACAAGTCACAGGGGAACAGAATGGCAATTGGGATATGATGCCCCTTACCTTTTGGTCCCGAATACTTCAATTATCTATATATGTTCTCGTATTCTTTACTCGAACTCAAAAATTAATCAGTTTAATGTCACTTCCAAATTAATTCTCTTTCTTGGATGATGGTTTTTTTTGTATTCCTCAATTATAATTATTGGATTCCCTATCTCCATCCCTAAATCCATAATGTGTCACTTCAAGAACTCACCTCCTACTACAACTGCACCTTGACCTTTTGTTTGATAGAAGGATTATGGTTCTTTTCTTATGGTAGGCCGCCACTGAATTTTGTAATCAGCATTACTTCTTCTGAATGGAGAAAATTCCCACCCCCCAAAAAATATATGCAACTTGACTTAAATATTGGTGGCCATCCTTAATACTGAAAAAGTCACAAGTGGGATCAAAATTGGGTTGTATTTTATCGGTTAAATTTTTATACGTTCAACAAAGAAATTGCCGTTCCGTTCTTACTTACAACGATAAAAAATAACTGATAATAACTAAAAGGTTTAGATAATCGAACACGTTCGATAACAAATATATACTCATAAAATTTTCACTAATTAACCATCTGTTTTTCTAAATTCCGTCCATATAATAGTTAAATCAAATTTGAAATGAAAGTTGAGTTACCTTGAAGCGATAACCATTGATGGACGTGAAAATTGAAAAATTCAAGAACTTTTTGCATGCAAATATGCAGAAAAGAGTGGAAGAGAAGAAGAGACAAAGTACGTACTAGTAGTTCTTGCGATGTTCAAGCCAAGTTGAGAGAATAAAACAAACCCACATTATGGCCATTTATGTTCATCACATCTCCCCGGCCATTTAATTGAATCCTTCGCTTTTGCAAGAGAATAAGCATTACATTGAGGCCAAACACAACTTGGACCACTGCCGGGGGAGAGCTGCAAATCGGGGTTCACTACAATTAACGTTTCTGTCCGCCAAACTCAACTCATAAATACCATACGTTGGACCATCTCAAAGCCCCAGTTTGCAGCTTAACTGGATCCAATATTCTAGTATGGTTCGATCCCCATAATCACAGATGCTTCTTCTAATTGTTAAAAACCCTAAACTTTTAACCAAATCTCAGGGTTCGAGATTTATTATTGTTAACGATGAATATTTTATCAGTCCAAAAAAGAAAATTATAAAAGGGTTACTTATAGGGAAGGGGCGGAGCCAATGAAGGTGTTAGAGCCAACATGGTGTAAAGCGATGTTTCTTCTAATCATTAAGAATCTTAAATTTTTTATCAAAGTCGAGAGTTCGAATTTTATTTCGTGATTTATTATTATTAACGATGTCCGAAAAAAAAATTATAAAGGGATTATTGATTGGGAAGGGGTGGAGCCAATGAAGGTCTTGGAGCCAACATGGTGTAAAGGGAAGGTTCTTCTAATGGTTAAGAATTCTAAAATTTTTATCGAAATCGAGAGTTCAAGTTTTATTTTGTAATTTATTATTGCTAACAATGAATATTTTATCGATCCGAAAAAGAAAATTAAAAAGGGGTTACTGATTGGGAAAGGGTGGAGCCAATGGAAGCGTTGGAGCCAACCTGGTTTAAAGCTGCAAAAGTGCAACATTGCCTGCTGCTGACAAGGCATTATTGATAATAAGAGTCGAGGGCAATATATAAAGACAAAGGGCATGCATCTTATTCATGGGGATGGATGGATATTGGGGCATTAGAAAATCATAATCTCGATAGTTCGATTTTTGTCCTTAATTAATCTTGTGTGTGGGAGTACTAATTATTGGTGACCCGACTAATGGCTGAACATCTCGAGACAAACGTGTATGAAGCTGCAACTTCGAAAATGAAAGGTAGGGTTAATTGCAAAATCTAATTTATATAACTATAGTTTAATGGGTGATCAAATTTTAAAAGGTGTATTTTATTTGCACGATAAAATTCATAAAGAAGAAATAAGTATCGGAGAAAAAGTGACGTGTTTGTATGTATTTACGTTCAGTGATGAAATTAGAAAATTTATAACGAAAGTTGATTTTTAGAAAGAAAATGACAAAAATTTGAAGAGTAAAAAGGATGGTGAATAATTTTCTTGGGAACAAATTGAAGAAAAGAAATTAGATTACTGCTAGGTAGGACTTCGGTTAAAAAATGAGGAACGGTATTATCTTTGGAGTTTTTTTTTTTTTTAAGTCACGGTTTATTAAGTGACTTTTGTAAACACGTTGTTAGGTTTTGAAAAGAATAGTTCAACCAGGGTTTTGTGTGGTAAACCACCAACTAAAGCACCATATTAAAGATTTTTTTGACCCTTCATACCTCATGTTGGTTCGTTAGTATTCATGTTCATTTATTACAATTTATAATTTTTAAATTAATAAAAAAATAAAACATTTGACAAGAATAATCACCAAATTCAAACCCCCTTTTACCATTTATGCCTTTGTTATTTTACAAAGTCAAACAGTTGGCGGATTGTGTACGTGCAAGTAAACTTGGAGGGTCTTTTATGCGGACCTTGAAAATTTCATCCCAAAATCTCAAAGATTCAAACACCGGCGCCATCCATGAAAGAAAAGCCGCCGCCCCCCCCCCCCCCCAAAAAAAAAAATTGCAATGAATATGAGGATGAAGATATGCATAGATGCTTGAAAAGTGCGGTTTTGTCAGTTTCTTCACTTGTAAAATAGAGTTTGGCAGCTGCAGAAAATATTAGGCAAAGTCACAAATGTATTCATAACTAGCAAGAATAAAAGAGGTAGGATAGCCGTCCATAGTCATGGCAAACATACTTGGCTGCGCCATAGCAATTTTTCCCAATTAGGCTCACCAACAATGTTTCCCTTTTGTGTAAATTACTCAATATGGCTAGTAATTAAAGAATCACTTGTGGAGAACTTCTCCTATAGGGAGAGGAAGCAACACGGATATTCAAAAAATAAATATCGATTCATTTTAATTAGTGTATAATTCTTATTAATAAAATACGTAACATTTCGATATCTCAGGGTTTGGAAGAGCCGATGCCCTATCTACTGTATAACTCCTATTAATGAAACATGCAATACTCTGTGATATCAGGGTTTTAAAAAGCATTCGTCAAAGAATGTGTTACCACTCGTTCATTCATAAAAAATGATAGGTGATTTCTTATGTATAAATATTTAGATATTTTGTTAGTTTTCATACAAGTAAGCAACAAACTAATTATGGACACTAAAAATAAGAATACGTTGATACGAATCATGAATCATGGTTGCATATATGGAAGAGTAACGATAAAACTTTTAAACATTTATCGTTTAATTTGTAAAAATAAAATCTAATTCAAACGACTATTTTATAAAATAAATTAAAATGAAAGAGATAGCTATGTGTAAAATAAAGCTACCCCATCATAAAGAGTATCTAAACCTACCCGTTTGCTGCGTCAACGATACTATACACATTAGCCGTGCTTCACGTTTTAGCTTGTAAAATGGTCCACATTTTAGCTCTTAATTTTTTTATTTTAATACAACTTTATCCACTGTAATCCGGAGTACGATACCCTAACCAACACCATCATATATGATTTGGGAAAAATATGACCCGTAAATTCGATACATTTGATTAATTGAAAGGAATTGCTAGTTATCGTTTTTGTATTTTTTTTTACTGTCTCAATTTGAATTAAAATATTCTCCCTTGCAATATCTTATCTCTTTCCTTTCATTTATGTAAAATGATATTTTTTTCAAAATTTATAGATTATCGCTCTAAAAAGTGAGACTATAACTAATAACCCCTTAATTGAATTAAATGAAGTGAATTCCAAGTTTTAATAGCTATAAATATATAAAAGAATCACCAAACTTGCTCTTTTTTGCCATTAATTTCCAAGCACACCTAACTTTTAATAGCATATATAGAATTCAGAAGAAAAATATTTTTTGAAACTATAAGTTTACAAAAAGAATGGTCATTTATATATAATAATTATTTTTATTTTTGGCATTTTGTAAATTTATACTTTATTTCTTTTGTTAGGATTAATATAGATTCCGGAGTTGTTTAAGTACTCGATGGTTCACAAAATAAGGGGTTGAGACGATGCTAATATTAGTAAGAATGTTGACGGACTTAGCGGAAACGCTTTTTTAGAATGTTGACCACTATTTTTATACATAGGACGCAATGGTAGGTAGGTACCACTGTTAATGGGCGGTGTACAAAGCCGGATTTCATACCTTCCAATCGTGCGTTCCCTAGGTGGAATAACAAAAACCAAGTATAATAATGAATAGTGTTTAAAAATAGAAGAAGTAATAGTGAATTTGTAGCTCTTGCATCTATCAAAAACTTTAGTTATCCATCCGATAACAGGAAGCGGACATTTCATAACGTTCATGGCGATAGTAACAATAATTTGATTCATACCATAAACCCTAGTTAGAACTCTGGGTTTATTATTCTTATTATTCACTTTAGGTGCACATACAAATTTTAGTATTTGTATTGTATTCGTTTGAAAATTTTCTATCGTATAATTATAAATAAAATAGTTTAGAACAGTCGGTTTATAATAGATATTATTACGAGTTAAGAATAAATTAGTATTAACTAACATAAAAATTTATTTTGTTATTATGATACAATTTAAAGAAATTTGTCAATCTAAACTATCTTAACTTTTATCTTTTTTTATATATTAAAAATATAAACATTTTTTTTATTTAAATATGAATTTATCTATTGCATTACTGGTTAAAAAAAAATTAATTCGTAAAATGTGAGTTTGTGTTTTGGGGTGGGGGTGGGGGGGGGGGGGGTGGAAGAAGTAACTTATTATGTGGGATCCATTTTGATATAATTACTTACTTTAGCGAAACCAAATGAATTAGACAAAATGATGAAAGCGATGTTGGTAATTAGTAGTATTAGATTAGGATAAGATTAATTGGTTGGGGTCTAGGGACAATAATTTTTTTGGATGTCGGCCAACCCCCCGGGGGATCCCTACAATACAAATAGTAAAAAGTTAATCCCCAATTAACTTTTCAACTAATCCATTTTTTACTGCTTTTAGTTTAGACGTCAAAATTATTAATATCGGCCCCACCATAAGTGTCTACACTAACGCTTTTTAGTTTTAATTATCACAAAATCACTTCTTTTTTTTTTTCCTTTTTAATTTATATTTTTATTATTTATTGGGCAAAAATAGAAGTTGCAAAGCATCGGCCTGTCCAAATACAAAGATTGTTTCAAATGGGAGAGTCTTGACCGCACTCGAAAGTTGGGCTGGACACACAGTTTTCTGTGGCAAGGCTCATGCGGGCCTAAATGTCCTATGGGCCTATGAACGACCGATCGTAGAAAGGCTTCTTCATCTATGTTCCATAAATTTGAAACTATATTAATAATTTTTTTTGAAGCAAAAAATATATTAATAATTAATTAATGCTTTTAATTAAATATCAAAATTATAACCTAAATATATTATAATCAATTTATAGTTAATGTAAAGAATAATTAAATAGTGACCGACAACTCCAAGAAAACTCAATCAAATCCTTTTCCTTAATAACTCAATCAATCAATAAAAAAAAAAAAAATGTATCTTATGCCTAATATATGTATGTTATGCTTAATATACTCAATCAAAATACAAAGAAACACATGATAAAAGTAAGGGGTGATGATTTCCAAAATTTTATGTTGTGGATATTTATTGTCGTTTAATCTTATCTTAATTTTAAATTAATTTTTTTTAAAACTAATTTTAAGATAAGCATAAGCACGATTAGAAAAGAGAGGATTGGTTGGGATTTGGGGAAGCGAAAAATAGAAGCAGAGGTGGACAGTAACCAAGTGGTGATGATGGTTAATGGAAGTTTGGAAGCTGGGGGTGGTCATGGCAATTTGGTGAGAGGAATAAGGGATCTGTTGAGAAGGGAATGGAGTGTCAAAGTCTTCCAAGGGAAGAAATTTCGCCGCTGATTGCCTTGCCATTCTCCAAACTCGAGAAACCTCGGGTTCATAGCTTTGTTTGAACTATCGCGCGGAGGTGCTGGTTTGAATTTACCATCATATAAAAGATACAGTTTTTCTTCGAAATGTTAGTCTGTAAATAGTTACAGGCTCCCACTCTGTATAAAAAATAAAAATGAAAAGAGATGATTGGTTTAAATTTTATAACATTTTAAAATATTAAATTAGGATAATATGTTAATATTTATCTAATTGCAATTTTGATGTTTAAAATTTATTTTTACCTTAATTAAAATTTTAGTAACTGTCCAATTTAGGTCAATCAATCTAACATTTTCTAATTTTTTTTCTAACCTTAGGTCAATTTAATTTATGTTGATTGGAATCTCATAAATTTTAATAATTAAAATAATTTTATTTATTTTAACATTTTATCCTATAAATAATATATCAAATTTTCAATCCTCATTGCTTAAAAAAAAAAAAAAAATCAATCTTCAGAAAGTGAAAATTTGAAAATGGGATTTTTTTGGAAAGATGAAAATGGCCTTATTTGCATTTTCAATTACTTGTCTTGTCCACCCTAATTCTAACCGGTATTTTTTTCCTACAACTAAGAGTACAAATAGGATGATACTAATAGGAGAATTTGTATACAAAACATCTCATTAAATGATGTTTCCCACCTACCCTCTTCTATACTCCCTTACGCGCCTCTTTTTTGTTTGCAAAACCCTCATTTTCACTTTCTTCTATTTCTTCTTTCTGCAGCCGTTTTTTTGCCTTGTAAATTGTCCCACATTCATGATTTTGTTTGCTCCTATTTTCCAGATTTCTCTACTCTACATTTTCCAGATTTATTCAGCTGCTCTGATGGAGAAGACTAAGGGATGCGTTGGATTTTGCAGAAGACTTCATGGGTTTGTCCCCTCTGTTTTTTTCATTTTCCGCTTCCAGAACACAAAGACTTCATGGGTTTTTTTCATTTTCCCCTCTGTTCTTTTCATTTTCCATAACACGAAGACGAAGACGAAGAAGAAGAAGAAAACATGGTCCCCTCTGTTCTTTTCACCAAAGTTGATGGTAAATGTCCAAAGTTGATGGTAAATGTGAACTTAGTGATGGTAAATGTCCAAAGTTGATGGTAAATGTGAACTTGGTTAACAAGGGAGATCATATCAGGATTATATAGACATCAGATCAACAGACTATAGATATCAGATCAAGAATATAAAAGAAATCATACAGTAGAATTATAACATACTTAACAAGGGATATCAGATCAGGATTATATAGACATCAGATCAGCTAATACTTGACATCATATCAACAGACTATAGATATCAGATCAAGAATATAAAATAAATCATAGAATAGAATTAAAACATACTTAACAAGGAGATCAGATCAACGAACACTTGACATCAGATCAACAGACTATAGATATCAGATCAAGAATATAAAAGAAATCATAGAATAGAATTAAAACATACTTAACAAGGAGATCAGATCAGGATTATATAGATATCAGATCAGCGAATACTTGACATCAGATTAGGATTTTTGTTTGATGGAATATGTCCAAAGTTGATGGTAAATGTGAACTTGGTGATGGTAAATGTCCAAAGTTGATGGTAAATGTCCAATGTTGATGGTAAATGTGAACTTGGTGATGGTAAATGTCCAAAGTTGATGGTAAATGTGAACTTGATCTGATATCTATAGTCTGTTGATCTGATGTCAAGTATTCGCTGATCTGATGTCTATATAATCCTGATCTGATCTCCCTTGTTAAGTATGTTTTAGTTCTACTATATGATTTCTTTTATATTCTTGATCTGATATCTGTAGTCTGTTGATCTGATGTCAAGTATTCGATGATCTGATGTCTATACAATCCTGATCTGATCTCCCTTGTTAACTATGTTTTAGTTCTACTGTATGATTTCTTTTATATTCTTGATCTGATATCTATAGTCTGTTGATCTGATGTCTATACAATCCTGATCTAATCTCCCTTGTTAAGTATGTTTTAGTCACATTTACCATCACCATGTTCACATTTACCATCAACAACATCATGTAAACCCAATATACTGAACATTACCCATCAAAAACATCGTAACATACTACATATAACATCATATTTGAAGTATCAAAAACATACCATATTATGGATAATACATTACATTTACCATCTTGAGGTTAGATTTACCATCACACTTACAAAACACTGAAAAAAAAATGATAACAGAATAAAATACTTCGTATTCGTGTTCTGGGCTCTTTTCCATTCTTCTTCTTGCTGTATCGCTTCTGATTCTTGGTTTGTCTGAATCGGAATTCGCTGCAACCCAAGTCACAGGACTCAGCAGGGATGTGTTATGGCAGCGGGCGGCGGACCAGGTGGTTCAGCTTCCCTGGCAGCCGCTGGTGATACGATACATTTACCTAAAAATACAGAACCAAAGCATCTTGACATTTACTATCACCATATTCACATTTACCATCACCAAAATCATAATATCGAAAACACATTTACCATCACCATATTCACATACCTTCACTCTGGGGCTGTTGCTGCATTTTCGCATTTTCCCCACCCGTTGATGCATTTTTTGTTCTCATTTTTCCTCCCTTTCGATTGAGTTTTGTCATCGCGTTTATGTTTTTTGCTTCGTTGTGTATGAACGTGGGCGGTTTGCGGAGTGCTCTGACGTGGGTATGAATGCTTGGACGTTGACGATTTGCGGCCAATCGAAAGCAGCAATTTTGCTTCTTCAACAGACGATGATGATGGAATTGATGGATGAAGGGTTTTGTTCGCCATTTTATGAGAATTAATAGAAGAAATAAATTTGTGCAATTTCCCAGGAATGATTTAATGATGGTTTGTTTTGGAACCCGTTCATATGAAATAATTTAGGCGGCTCTGTTTTTGTGGATTTTCAAGGAGCGTGAATACAAACTCCTTCCCACTTAATATACATATTTTAATTTTGTTTTAATTTTTACTATGGGTACAAATTTTTATGGTACACTTAGTTGTACTATATAAGTATTGGATTCTAACCCCACTAATGCTGAACCGTCTCATGCTGCGAATAATAAGCCTATCCCAAGGAAGAGCAAGTGGCGATCGGCGTCGTCCACCGCAGGGACGATCTCGTCGTCACCTTCGTGTAAGAGATCGTACGACCCATCAACAATAGAAAATTGAATCCCTCTCTTTTTATCGACAAGCATCAGGCCACTGTTGTTACTGCAGGTGGGCGGAGTTTTGCCTTTGATCCAGCCTATCTACAGGTGCAAAGAGTAATATAGAGCTTATTCGGGTTGTTCTTTATAATCCAATGAGTCGCAGGATAGAGTATACCATGAACAATGTGAGGGCAAATAATGTCAAGTTCTATGGCAGATAATTTTGTTCATAATTTAGTTTTCGTGTAAGGTGTTTATGAAGGATGAGAGAGGAGAAGAAGAGAGAAAGGGATAGAAACAATAAGAGATTGAAAAGAATAACATGAGGAGATGAGTGTGTATATTACTTTGTTATTTGTGGCACTTAATTATGTAAATGTTTCATAAATTAAAAAAAAAAAGTTCATTACCTGACGATGGAGTTGAAATTCTTCTTCTTTTTTTTTTTCCCGTCAATTGTTGCTTTTATTTTGTTTTGTTCTAAGCAATGAAGTTCCTCCCTATGGATTGTTATTGGTTAATTGTTATTTTACTCTTTTATATTTATTATTGTATTTTTCAATTAAAACTCGAAGTGTTAAACACCCTCGGCCTTGATATACTAGAGATTAAAAATTATGTTTTTTTAAAATATTGAGAAAATAAAAATCAATTAAAACTAAATAAGACACAAGCAATTTTTACACTTACATATATGTTGGCATATACTATTGTATACAAATAATAAGTCTTCATTGACCAAACTATCAATCAGTAACTTACAGTGAAAGGACACGGCAGTAATTTCAGAACTGCTGCTGATCCGATCCGATCATATTTGCTCCGTTTACTATTTATTACCAGAGAGAAGAGCGGACCCGTCTGACTAAGACAGGTGAAAGAAAATCAGAAGTCTCTGCCCCTCTCCTCCTCCCGCTGAGTAAAAAGGAGAAAAAAATATAGAACAGAAAAGAAAAAAAAAAAAAAAAAATCTCAGATCCAATCTTCATCTCTCTTCGTTCCTCATCTCAATAGTCTCCATCGGATCGAATCAGATCTCAGCCATGTCTTCAACCTTCAGCGGAGATGAAACTGCGCCTTTCTTCGGCTTCCTCGGCGCTGCCGCGGCTTTGGTCTTCTCCTGTATGCTCAAATAACGCTCTTAAGCTTTGATTATCTTCAGTATGATGATTATAATCCAGCGCAGATCTGTCTGCGGTTACTTTAATTCGACTTTGATGATGACTTTGTTTGTTATTTTGGTATAGGCATGGGTGCTGCATACGGAACAGCCAAGAGCGGCGTCGGAGTTGCATCGATGGGAGTAATGAGGCCAGAGTTGGTGATGAAGTCTATTGTTCCGGTGGTTATGGCTGGTGTGCTTGGTATTTATGGTTTAATTATTGCTGTGATTATTAGTACCGGCATCAACCCTAAGACTAAGGCTTACTATCTGTTCGATGGATATGCACATCTCTCCTCCGGTCTGGCCTGTGGTCTTGCTGGACTTTCTGCTGGTATGGCCATCGGAATCGTTGGTGATGCCGGTGTTAGGTATGGCCGAACTATCTGTTGCTTTCATTAGTTATTGTTAATTTGGTTTTCTTTTCTTTGCTTATTGTTAATGAATAAGCAGTCTAACTTAGCTGTGATGAAATGTTTTTTGTGCCTGTTGCCTGTTGCCTGTTGCAAATCACATATATTTTAGAGTAAGATACACATGTTATTCGACAAAATCATTGAGATTTGCATATTGATTGATGCCGTTTTAGTGTTCCTTTGCTATATATATTGGTGTGGCATTCATTTATAAGTTATTTATCATACCACAGCATCTATATTACAGGCATTTACAACCACCGCATCCATTGTAGCAGCTAATGATTTAGTGCTAGACGAGTTACTATAACTTATTTTGTCACTACTAACATCATTAGTCATATTGTGGTCGAATTTTATAATTAATAATCAATCATTATTACATTTAAGTTGACTTTTCATTCTTGGGAGTTGAAGTGAGATTCCGTGATTTTCTTTGGTTTTACCGCAAGAACCAAATCTCATCAAACCTATGCACGCATTATCGATTACAATCTTGAACCCCTTGAACAAATCATATTAAACAATTTTCTTCAATAGTTTTGTTGTCTTCATTCGTGGTAGTATAAAATAGTTGTCAATAGCGTGGTTCCCTGGAGTTCAGTTTTTTGTTTTATTATCAGCATTGCAATTGCATTATCTCTATGGTGACGGTGTTAGATTGCTATTTGTTACTACATTATAAACTTTATCATGTGTAGGAATGGGCTGCTAAGGACTTTGCTTTTGCTTCTATTTAGTATGAACATACTAGTTTTTGTAATTTGATTATTCTATATTCTTATTTTGTGATATCTTTATCTGCCGGTAAACTTTTATTGAGCTGTTCAGGCCTTTCACTTTATGCAACTTGGTGGCCTTTTTCCTTTCATCCGTTTAATTCGTAGTGCTGTATGTATTCCCCATCATCTATTTCTAGTTTTGCTTTTCAAATGTATTCATATTTAAAGGCTTCTGTTGGGAGATTGACATGATACTATTGATGATTAGATTATGAAAAGTTCAGCTCGTGTTGCAATGTGAAAGTGAACCAGATATGAAAATGTTGAAGAGTTACACTAATTTGAGGATGTGGGTGGGTACAAGTGAGTTGCTAAAAAAGTTTGATCCGGATGCATTAGATACATTTGAGTTAAGTCATTTTAATAAGTTTGGAGTCCATCAGCGTTATGTGCTCTGGTCTCTTGTATGCACGGAACATTGTGGCTCTTATCTTATTTCCTCTCTGTTTGCGCTTATAGTTTGCAATGTATTAATGCCGTTTTAACCTCTCTTTCTTTTCATGAATTGCAGGGCAAATGCACAACAACCAAAACTTTTTGTTGGTATGATTCTTATTCTTATTTTTGCTGAAGCTCTTGCACTCTACGGCCTGATCGTTGGCATCATCCTTTCTTCCCGAGCTGGTCAATCAAGAGCAGATTAGAACTGGAGCGCATTTAGCTCGCAGATGGTTATGCATCTTTGGTCAAGAACTATATATTCTTCCTCCTTTTTGGTGATGCAGTAGGGAAGCTTCTCGTACACCAAGCATTCATAATTTAAATCCTACTGCTCGGACAGCTGTTCTGATATTACCTTTTAAATTTGCATTTATATTATTCTTGAATAAGCTGTGTTGTGTTATTTAGTACTGCATCTTCTGAAACCAATTAGATTGAATTTGTAATACGACCCTTTACATCGGTGTTTTTTTTTTTTTTTTTTTTTTTTTTTCTCCCTTTTCTTGGAAACATTGATGTTCGCCAGTTTATTTTCAAGCTCCTTAATAAATATTGGCATGTCTTTGTTTATTGTCCTTTTAATCACATTAACAATGAGAATTAATGATTGAGGCCACTTAAATTTTGGCCCAATATGTAAACAAATATATTATTAAGCCCACTTAAATTTAGGCCCAATATCAGGCCCTTTATTTTATCAAATTAATATTGAGCCACTTAAATTTAGGCCCAGTAATAGGCCCATTATCTAAACGAATTGAGGATTAAGACCATTTAAATTTAAGCCCAATAACAGGCCCATTAATCAATTTGATGATTAAGCCAACCAGAAAGTTAGGCCCAATATGTAAACAAATTGATGATTAAGTTTTAGGCCCAGTAACAGGCCCATTATCTAAACAAATTAATGATTAAGGCCACTTAAATTTAGGCCCAATAAGTGAACAAAGTGATGCTTAACCCCACTTACTATGTGTAGTCTTATTTTCAAAGTTTACCATTCAAAATTCCTATCTAAAAAAAATTCTTCTCATTTTTCAAACTTCACAACCAACACACTACCCTCACATTCAATTTCAACTCCTCCTTTACCAATTCTTTTCAAGTTGTGGTTATAAAACATGAAACCTTAGCACCATATCATCATAAGTTCTTTCAATTAAACTAAGATATTTATATTACACGAATTTTAAAATTCCGATCAACACTGATAATGAACCTTCGATATGAGAAAAATTTCTGCACAAAAAGTTTAATTAAAGAACAATTGAATTCTGAAACAATTATTTTTACTTAGTGCATAACATATTCTCATAATAACATAATAGAATTTGTTCATAATTACACATATTTATTTATTTATTTTACCCATTTTTTGGAATTATTTTTCTTCACACGGATACTACTTAACTATGGCCACAGCCACCATGAGTCAATTCACGCCATCTTCTTTTTCTTTCAGTCTTACCCAAATCCTAACCATGTCCTGTCATCTTCCTTGTCTTCTCTGCAATAATAGTAGCAGGAAGAACCACTCCAAGAAATGTTGCATTTTTCACAAAAATAAGTGCTTTGATGAAGATGACAACGATGATAACAAGGATGAAAATAAAAATCATTGTTGCGATCATACTCATGGAGACGGCTGTGATGGTACTAGTTCTATGTAATTGATCGGGGTTTCATTCGATTAGCACAAGTAGTTGTTCATGAATTTTTTATCAAATTTTTTAATTATTTTTCTCCCCCATTTCTTCCTTCTTTTTATCTTTTTATTTTTCTAAAAAATACTGTATGTGTGAGAATTATTCTTATAATTGGTTATTATAAGATTAAATATGTTTAAAATAATTAAAATAGTATTCATTTTGTTGGGATAAAAAAATATATATTCATTTTATTGAATTTTGATAAATTATTTAAAAATTAGTAAAAGGACAATGTGGGAAGATTATTTTAAAAATAAGGTTACAAATAGGGTACAAATAATACTAAGGTAACTTAAACTTCGGCCCAATAACAGGCCCATTTATCAAATTGATTTTAAGCCCACTCAAAGTTAGGCCCAATAACTGCCCCATTATGTAAACAAAATGATGATTAAGCCACTTAAATTTGGCAAACGAATTGAGGATGAAGGCCATTTAAATTCAGGCCTAATAATAGGCCCATTATGTAAACAAATTGATGATTAAGCCACTTAAATTTAGGCCCATTCACAGGCCCATTATCTAAACAAATTGATTATTAAGGCCACGTAAATTTAGGCCTAGTAACAGGCCCATATCTAAACGAATTGAGAATTAAGGCCTTTTCAATTTAGGCCCAATAATAGGCCCAATATTTACAAGTTTGATGTTTAAGCCCACTTAAATTTAAGCCCAATCACAGGCTCACTATCTAAACAAATAGATGATTAAGCCGGCTTAAATTTAGACCCAATTCCAGGCCCATTATCTAATTAAATTGATAAAAAGCCCACTTATCTTTGGACCCAATAACTAACCCATGATTAATCTAGCCTAGTAACGACTCCTTAGGCCGAATTTTAATTATTGGCAAAGCCTCACTAAACGTTAAAACTTGTGTAGATCAACCCAAAATGGTCCTCAAGAGGCTCTGTCAAGGCCCAAAATAAGAAAATAAAGGGACATAGACCCACTATCGAACAAATTTTTTTAAGGTAGCCCAATAGGGGGCCCATTAAACGTGAAAGGCCCGTACATTTTTGCGCAAATTTGAAATAGTGCTGGAATGGATCTATGCCTTTGAAAATTGTGAAGAAACCGGAGAAGGCTAAAGGCCGAAAAGTTCACATGCTTCCTTGTCTATCTTCACGTTTGCGGATACCATGTCAGGATTGAGCTCTTTAGATTAAGTGCAACCATCATCAAATATGAGGTCTCTTCTTGTGATTAGTACCTACAATAAGCATCATCATACATGTTAGTAAAATTGAAGTTATACTTGCATGAAATTTGTGGGCACTATGATTGTAAGCAGTAGATTTCTCAAGTCCACTCCAGCTGGGTTTATTGACAGTTAAAAGCACATTTGAGCTACATATATGCTGTATCAAAATCTTGTTAATAGTGATCACTTCTAGGCATCAAGTATTCATCTACTACAAGTTCTTTCTACTTTTTCCCAAAAAACAGGCACCAAATTGGAGAGCCAAGACCACACCATCATATTTAAAAATATGTTACCAGTTAAGTGAAAGAAGAGAACACAAATTTAACTGTTATGTTACCATCAGAATCTGCCTCATTTTCTTCAAGCTTGTGTGATTTCCACTCCACCATCTACTGCTCCAACCCAAAACTCAATTCACAAGGAAGGGAGATGGCTGTTTCCTTCCCATGAGAAGCTGCAGAAGATAGAGACATTGAGCAGCCATGGCTGCAAATCAGCATTTGAATATGAATCAAACAGCGTCATTCTTTTGTGAAGGACACCATTTCTGCCATGTAGTTCTACAGAACCCAATTAATTTTAGTTACATAACATAAAAATTCACGATGGATACAAAATCTGACCAAAATATTACAAGATGGATATCATAGAAAACTAATCACATGAATAGTAGTACAATAGTGCCAACTTTTTACCCAATTGAGAAAAGGATATCATAGAATATCATGAGAGAACCCAAATAACCAAGAAACTCGGAGAAATTACTCACAATGAGAAAGCTCCTGCTCATGTAGGCGATGAGGAAGCAAGTTTTACACAAACACCAGGAAAACGTCTCCCCCTTTGCGTGCTTTACCATTCCCTTTCTTGACATACTGTTTAGCTGCAAGAAAATCAAGTGAAAGATAAACCTTTAAATATTGAAAGTAAAAACGGTAACCTCATGACTAAATCCTGATTAGGAAACTGAAAACAGCAAAGCACCTGATTCACAGAACCAAAACTGAAAGATTAAAAGAATCACAATTTTTGCATTATAAATGGTTAATTAAGCCGAAGAGAAAAGGAATTAAAAGCTCACTTGTTTGAGGTAGCGTAAAGATTAGCATAGTTTCATCGAGGCTCGTGCTCACAGGGACAGTACGTGGATGCAGCAGAGAAGAAGGGCAATAAAGAGCAGAGGAACGGCAGAAATTTAGTTTGTCCTTTCTTTCAGTTAATGCTATATTCTCGAAATTATCAGATACATTCTAACCTTCATTACCTTTCAACTCTGGGCTGGCTGGCTATCATTAGAAAGCAAAAACAAAAGATGCACCCAAACAAAAATAAACGAAGATTTGTGGAGATGAAATCTGGACAGGAATCACATGCAATTAGACCTTAACTTCAATAGTAGACAACTGAGAGTCTGGTTCTCAATTGGAACAAGTTATAGGATCAAGAACTATACACTAGCACTTGTGTAGGTTCCTATGGAAGGGGATTATGTAATCAGCAAATAATTTTTGGAGAGGTTTCCAAAAGCTGCATATATTGAAACTCTAGTAATGTTATGCTTCCAATCAATTTTTCAGATATACAGCTGTTTCTGCTAAAATAATCCCGGTGCAAAAGAAAACGTTACCACATCAAACAACGCAGGGTCTTCTTTAAAATAGTCCAGTGCCTCATCACCACTTCAAAAGACCAAAGCAAAATTTACATTAAACACCAAAATTTACCAAATAATAGTAAGGGATAGGGACGCGTGGCTATGGAGATTGGTGGTAGGATTTCAACTCCAAGTATTAGAAGCCATTACCAATCTAAAGCATTTCATTGACTTAGGGGAGATATTGTAACAAAAATTGTTCTATCTGTAAATTTGTCCTCATAGTTGGGTATAAAATCCTCAGTCTAATTAGACAGAGCCTGTATTGTAAGGAATGGGACTAACTACTATGTTTTTTCCCCATCCAGGTTTCCATTTGAATTAGATCTTTTTGGATATAAATACAATTATAATCTCACAATTCCAGCGTGTTAATAATGTAAGGAAACAAAAGAGGCTTGATTTCAGATTATAAGTAACAAATAATTTATTCAGATGAACAGGTTGCCGTATTCATTCCACCATATATTGGAGAAACATATCCATGTGGACTAACAAAACACCAAAATGCAAACTAACATTAATCACAAAACACGAAATGCTAAAACTAACACTAACACATTATTCTGTATGCTAACCTAACATTTCATTTGCATATACAGAGAGAAACAACACGCGGAAGAAGGACATGACATGATTTAGGGTATACATCAGGAAATTCCAAACATTCGACATGACAATTTTTTCAAAGTACGAAACCAAACGCAACTTGAGAAAAATTAAAAAAAAAAAAAAAAAAAAATCAGAAAGGCACAAGTTACCTGTAAGTGCAAAGCTAATCACGCTTTATCTGTGAGAGCAAAAACAACAGAAACTTTGTAAGTTGAAAGCGTGTAGTATATAATTATTTAACCTAAGTTCTGTAAGAACTGTCGCGGACGGCCAGATTAGGTTCAGAATTGCAATTGATCTCTTCTGTTGAGCGTAAAGCTAGATTATAGTAGTATTTACCTTAAATTCGTAGGAGAACAATCTCGACGGTGCTTCCGCCCTTCCTTCCTCTTCCGGCTCGGTCGCCGCTAGTTAGCTACTCCTTCACTCCCGTTGTCTTCGCGCGCTCGCGCGCTCTTAGTTGTAGGAGAATTTCTTGAAAGCCGGACGGTGAGATCAGTTCGGAACTGCAATCGATCTATTCCATTGAGGCGTAAAGCTAGATTATAGTACTATTTACAGTTAAATTCGCCGGAAACCATCTCCTAGATGATCTCGACGGTGTTTCCGCCCTCCCTTTCTCTTTACGGCTCGGTCACCGCTAGTTAGCTCCTCTCCTTCCTCCTCGTCTTCGCGCGCTCTTCCTTGAATTGAAATACGAATGGTCAAATAAGAAGGGCGCGAATGCACAGTTCGATTCATATGGGCCGAACATAAATTCTCATATTGGCCCTAACTATTTTAACTGGTTTAGGATTGTTGCAAATTGGGCCCAAATATGTAAGCCCAACTTTTAAGCTTGAAGCAATTCCTGTCGTTGCAAATATAAAAACCCACTTTTGTTGACTTAAATTATCTTTATATTATAATAATAAAATGAGCCAATTATCATTTTATTCGGGTGTTGCTATATATTTTGCGGAAATTCGGAAATTTTAAAAAATGACAAATTAAATTCGAAATGTTCATTATTATGGTTTTGATAACCATAATAAAATAAATATCAAAATTTTAAAATAGTAATCAAAATTATTATTTTGTCTTTTTTTTAATAAAAGTCTGTTATTATAAAAATATAATAACAACATTTTAATAAACCAATACATAAATAAGAAAAATGAGTTTTTTTTCCTCTACGTGAAACTATATAGAGTAAATTTCAAAATTGGTCATCATACTATGGTCAGTTTTCAGTTTTTGTCATCATACTTTCAAAACTATTTTTAAGGTCATCATACTTTCATTTTATTTTCAAAAAATGTCACTCCGTCCATATTGGCTATTAACCCTCTTAGCGGAGCCTTTTTTTGAGGGCATTTATGTCATTCTCATTTATTTTGCTACAGTTGTCTTCCTTTCTTTTGTTATATGGACATCAGATCAGGATTATATAGACATCAGATCAGCGAATACTAGACATCAGATCAACAGACTATAGACATCAGATCAAGAATATAAAAGAAATCGTACAATAGAACTAAAACATACTTAACAAGGGAGATCACATCAGGATTATATAGACATCAGATCAGCGAATATTAGACATCAGATCAACATACTATAGACATCAGATCAAAAATATAAAAGAAATCATATAATAGAACTAAAGCATAATAACAATGGAGATCAGATCAGGATTATATAGACATCAGATCAGCGAATACTAGACATCAGATCAACTGAATGATGTAACGAATGTTTTTTAACTTATGAATTTGTTTGTATTTGTTTTTTGGATAGTTGAAGTGTATAAATTTTTCTTCCAATTCACATATATTCATGTGAATTTAAGCTGATTTTTTCCACAAAGACAGTCCACCACGTCTCGTAACACTATCACAAAGTCAAAAATAACTAGCACCACGTCCATAAACGTTTACATCCATGCATGTGAATTTAAGTTGATTTTTTTTCACAAAGACAGTCCACCACGTCTCAGAACAACTAGCACCACGTCCAGAAACGTCTACATCTTAAATTCACATGAATAGATGTAGACGTTTTTGGACGTGATGCTAATTATTTTTGACGTGGTGCTAGTTGTTCTGAGACGTGGTGATACGATCCAAATGTCATCACTCAAACTTAAATATGCGTGTCAAGAAGAGCCCAACCACGAAGCTTACATACTTGGGATAAATCATAAGCATCAAGCCCAATTTGAAGGCATGAGATCAAGTTCAAAAACAATTGGGCCACACAAGTTTGAAGAGCCCATTAAGGAAACTTGTTTGGGCAAGACAAAAATAATAAAACTCAACAAGTTCACAAAGGACTTGTTCAAAGTCCCTTGGATCATTTTCAAAGGCCTTTTCTTTATTTTCTTGCCAAGAATAATTTCATCCCACTCATTTTATTTGTAATTTGGCCATTACTTGTTTTATTGTCCTGAATAAATTAGGCCCAAGTGTTAGGTCTTGTCTTAGTTAGGCCTTAATAAGAATATTAGTTGTATTAGGAGTAGGCCAAATAAATAAGGTGAAGCCCAGCCCACGAAGACATTGGAAGGCTACAAGAAACTTCTAGAAGATTCAATAAAGGAATAAGTAATCAGTCTTAATTCTTTAAAAAGAAAACAAGGCAGATTGAAGAATGATTAGGCAGATTGAAGGAAGATTAATGATGATTGAAGATTCTACCATAAATGTAGGCTAGGGTTTTGTAACCTAAAGGCTCACTTCTACTCCTATAAATAGAGAAGAAGTTCAACCTTTGTAAGCATGATTTGAATAGCAAGAATTGAGAATTCCTATCTACTTTGAATCATCATTAGCATTTATCAAAAGCTAGGGTAGTTAGCTTTTGTGGTTGCCTCCTTCGGCTCTTCCTTTCGAAGGCCTCATCCCACTACCACCATATTTTCACACTTTGAGAATAGCACTAGATTAGGGACCTTGATCCTTCATACAACACTCCGCCATCATCCAAATTCGAGCCTCCATATAAGCCTTCATACAAACAAACCTCTCCCGGATTTTGATAGTTTGGAAGGATCACAACACGTGGTAGACTGTCTTTGTGAAAAAAAATCAGCTTGAATTCACAAGCATGGATGTAGACGTTTCTGGACGTGGTGCTAGTTATTTTTGACGTGGTGATAGTGTTCTGAGACGCGGTGGACTGTCTTTGTGGAAAAAATCAGCTTAAATTCACATGAATAGATGTAGATGTTTCTGGACGTGGTGCTAGTTATTTTTGACGTGGTGTTAGTTCTGAGAAATGGTAGACTGTCTTTGTGAAAAAAAATCAGCTTAAATTCACATGCATGGATGTAGACGTTTCTGGACGTGGTGTTAGTTATTTTTGACTTGGTGATAGTGTTCTGAGACGTGGTGAACTGTCTTTGTGAAAAAAATAAGCTTAAATTCACATGAATAGATGTGAATTGGAAGAAAAATTTATACACATCAACTATCCAAAAAACAAATACAAACAAATTCTTAAGTTAAAAAATATTCGTTACATCATTCAGTTGATCTGATGTCTAGTATTCGCTGATCTGATGTCTATATAATCCTGATCTGATCTCCCTTGTTAAGTATGCTTTAGTTCTATTGTATGATTTCTTTTATATTCTTGATCTGATGTCTATAGTCTGTTGATCTGATATCAAGTATTCGCTGATCTGATCTCCCTTGTTAAGTATGCTTTAATTATACTGTATGATTTCTTTTATATTCTTGATTTGATATCTATAGTCTGTTGATCTGATGTCAAGTATTCGCTAATCTGATGTCCCTTGTTAAGTATGCTTTAGTTCTATTGTATGATTTATTTTTTATTCTTGATCTGATGTCTATAGTCTGTTGATCTGATGTCTAGTATTCGCTGATCTGATGTCTATATAATCCTGATCTGATGTCTATATAACAAAAGAAATGAAGACAACTGTAGCAAAATAAGTGAGAATGACATAAATGTCCTAAAAAAAAGGCTCCGTTAAGAGGGTTAACAGCCAATATGGACGGAGTGACCTTTTTTGAAAATAAAATGAAAGTATGATGACCTTAAAAATAGTTTTGAAAGTATGATGACCAAAACTGAAAACTGAGGATAGTATGATGACCAATTTTAAAATTTACTCAACTATATAACAGCAACTGCAGTCGTCATCAAATTTCGAAACCACAGGCCAACATCATCCCTGACGTGGGAAGAAGGGTGTGAACGCCGCTTCTCCTCCGCTGGGTCTAGGCCTCTTTTTTGTCAAAGTCAAAATTTGAAAAAAATATTTTAAAAAAAAGGGACCGGAGGAATGAGCTATGGAAGCAGTAGATAGAAGTCACCTGGATCCTTCATTCCCCCATTGAAGTCACGGAAATTTCCACGCCTCAGTAACCATCGCTGCATTTTATATAATTCTAATTGGGAAAAATTGATATCTGTTGAGCTCTCCGGCACAATTTTGATACAGATACACGATCAATCAATCTCAACGGTGCTCAAAATCTCTCGTATGAGACTTTGCCTGACGGGGAGGAGCCGGTCCAAGCCGTTCAAAGTTAATTATTCATCGACGACTATGGCGGAGGGGGTTGCTTCCACCGTCGAAAGTTCAACCGCCACCGCTGGAGCTGCGGCGACCAATACGAAGAGGTCGCTGTGGCCTTCGGTTTTGCGTTGGATACCTACCTCCACCGATCACATCATCGCTGCCGAGAAACGCCTCCTTTCTATTGTCAAGTAAATATTTATCTCTTCGCTCCCTATGAAAGCTTGAACCCGTTTGTTTATTTTTCGAACGTATTCCTTTTCCTTATTTCATTCCATAGACGGCGGAGTATTAATCTTTGCGAGACATGGATTCAACTGGAAGGGAAATTTATTATATACCAATCCAATTGGCGGAATGGTTTTATTATTATTTGTTTTTAATTAATATTTCTCTAGTTATATGATTCCAGTCCCGAATTGGGGAGAATTTATTTCGCTGTACTTTATATTCCAGGATAAATTGGGAAGTAAAAATGACTTCTTGATGGTTTTATCGGCAGTTTGGGTTCATTGGAGTTAGCTAAAATGGTTAATAACTAAATGTTAGTACATTTTGTTGCCGTTGCTTTCATAATCTGATTGCTGATCAGATGTTGTTTATCGGTGGTTTTCTCTTTTAATCTTGAAATAGTTTGTTTTGTCCATTTTTGGTATCTTATGAGATGTTATTTGCTTATGCTTTGCCTGCAATCTCAATTTAGTATGCTCTTTTTCACAATGTGATTGCTGATCTGATGCCTTTTGGCTGGTTTGAATGTCAGGACACCATATAAGCAAGAACTTGTTAATATAGGAACAGGTCCCCCTGGTTCCAAAGTCAGGTGGTTTCGTTCTGTGAGCAATGAACCCAGATTTATCAATACTGTCACCTTTGACAGCAAAGAGGATTCTCCAACTCTTGTTATGATACACGGATATGGTGCTTCCCAGGGTTTCTTCTTTCGGAATTTTGATGCCCTTGCAAATCATTTTAAAATTATTGCTATTGATCAGATTGGGTAAGTTTGGAGTCCATAACTTTCTTCAGTCAGTAAGTTGTTTTCTTCTTTCTTGGTTAAAGGTGTACTATGCTGGCATTTGCACTGGCAATTCTTTTTTGTCATGATGGCGTTCACTGACATAAGAGTTTGATTTGTTTATGATTTTTTCTCGATCAACAGAAGAGAAACCATCACTTTTCCAATTATTGTCTTCCTAGTTTATACAATTATACTAGGTGAAATATTTGGTGGTTTCCAAGAAAAGGGGGAAGAGGGGGATCCCTTTTCAAAATACCTTTTTAATCAAATTAATTTCTCTGTCTAATATTGTTTACATATTAATGCAGTTGGGGGGGCTCAAGCAGGCCTGACTTCGCCTGTAAAACTACAGAAGGTTAGTTATAGACGATGTGCTCATTTATGAATCTTTATTTTAAAGCTATTTACTGATATTCCTTTAAGTCATTGATAGTAATGCATCTTCGGACTAATGTTCTATTTTTATCTCGAGGTGTCTGAGAAATAGTTAAGGAATTATGAAATGACTACCTCCACTGCAGTTGCCTTTTAACTCCTTTAGGATTATAATTTGACTATTGTGTTTGTGAATTTGTGATTCAGAAACTGAGGCTTGGTTTATCGACTCCTTCGAGGAATGGCGCAAAGCCAAGAACCTTAGCAATTTTATTTTGCTCGGGCATTCTTTTGGAGGGTATGTTGCTTCAAAATATGCCCTTAAGGTAATTTCTTCAGATATCCTATCTACTTTGTATGTAGTATAGTCATCATGAAGTCTGATTCATTTTGTTCCTCTTGTAGCATCCGGAACATGTTCAACATTTAATTTTAGTGGGACCTGCTGGATTCACCCCTGAAAGTGATTACCAGAGTGAATGGTTTACCCGCTTCAGGGCAACATGGAAAGGAGCTGTTATGAATCACCTGTGGGAGTCTAACTTTACACCTCAGAAACTTGTGAGGTGATGATCATCCTTTTCAGCTAGTTTCAGCTTGTCTCTGATATTTACTTTTGTGTTTTGATGACGCCCTTCACATTTCCTTTCCTAGGTAACATAGTGTTTGCATACGTTAATATATTTTACTCCCTTGATAAACTTTTCCATCTGAGTACCGTCTTGCTTGGTACTGATATTATGAACTGTTACACATACTTGCTGCTACTTTTGATTCTTTCCCAAATTTCTCTCTTTCTCTCAGTCTTGGTCATTTCTATGAGCACGTCAAGTTGTTTTATTTAGCATGAGCATTAAAGCACTACGTCATATTTTCTTCTGGGAAATATTTTTAGAATTTCTTATCTTTAGAAGTTGGATGTAACAAAGTCAGGGGCATCAAATATGCTAGACATGAATTTGTAGAGTGATATACATTTCTATCATGAGGTGGTGTTATGTTTGAGTATGTGCTTCTTTACACATAAGCATCTAGTTTGCCTGAGCTGGAGGTTTAATGTGAACACTTTCCCAACTGATAAACTTACTTACCACTAATATTTTAATTGGTGCTTACTTTTTGGTTGGGTACTCTCTATTGCAGAGGTTTAGGGCCCTGGGGTCCAAATCTGGTTCGCCTTTATACTGGTGGTCGATTTGGTTCGCATGCACAGGGAACAAAGTTGACTGATGAAGAATCCAGATTACTTTCAGGTAGGTTGGGTGGAAAGGTTTTTTGTTTGCTTCAGCGTTTGGAAGGTTCCTAATTATGAAAATTTCTGGATGGAAGATTACACTTACCACACCTTAGCGGCCAAAGCTAGCGGAGAGCTGTGTTTGAAGTACATTTTTTCTTTTGGAGCATTTGCTCGCTCACCTCTTACCCAAAGGTATCATTTCGATTTTCTGTTTTCTCTGGATTCATTATTGTCTTTTTGACATGTAATATCACCCTGCATTTTCTGATTTTAGTTCTTCAAATACCGTTTGTACATTACATTGTTGTCTCTAGTAAAAGTTAGACATATATGGTTCTTGTTGGGCATAAAAGTCTTCCAATTTCCTCATCAGGTAGCAAAGAATCAGCATATTTGAATTGATCACATAGTTGAAAAATATACATATATGGCTGAGGGGGAAGCAGTCATGATAGCCTTCTGGGGTGTACAATAATTTCTTTGCTCCTTGGGGACTATCAGTCCTTAGCTGGCTCAGTTCATGCACCTGCTATTAGACACATCAATGCAGTGAAAGACCTCTACGTGTTGTGCGATAATATTGGTATGGCTAGTAGTGTTATGGTTGAACGATGGAGAATGATATGTGCTTTAGACGAAGGTTTTTCTTTTCAGAGTCTGACTCTAGATTATTGAAGTTGGTTGAAAACGTTCCTAAATTAAGCCATTGTTATACCGGTAATGGTCATTAGACAATACATGTTCCAATGATGGGAATGTACTCTTGAGATGAATATGGATAATTAGTGTTGCTTCTCGTAAAGCCATTGTTAGGGAAGATGTCAGCATGTAAACGCACCCTGAGTGGTAACTGGCTTAAATGCCAAATTAAGGTTTTCTTAGAAAACTAAAGGAAAAGAAACCCTTTAACTGCTTTAAGCACTCATCGAGAGAAAACCCGAATCTCCGGCTCTCTTTCTTGGTGGCGGCAAAGTCCTAATTTTGTATCATCATTCTGGCTTTCAGGGCATCAGAGTGGAAGGTCCCAACTAGCTTCATATATGGAGTGCAGGATTGGATGAACTTTAAAGGTGCACAAGAAGCTCGTGAGCATATGAAGACTCCGTGTGAAATCATAAGAGTTCCAGAGGTCTGTCTTTACCATCTATTAATTCTTGAGAGCTTCCCTGACTATTTCTTTTCTTCTTACAGTACTAAGAAAGTTTCGTCTTTTTTTTTTTTTGGTTTTGGTTTATTATAGGGTGGCCACTTCATATTCATAGACAACCCAAATGGTTTTCATTCGGCTGTTTTGCACGCCTGCCGGAGATATTTATCCCCAGACCCGGACAGTGAATCGCTGCCTGAAGGCCTGACGGCTGTTTAAAGTAACGATTAGTAATTATTATCATATGACTATTCTTAAATCTAAAATGTACTTGTATTAAGTTCCCATTCTTTGACGATACAGTCAGGCCGGCCCTTGTTGTACTATCAAATAAAATGTATTTATTTGGTCTTGCCTGACATATTTATTCCACAAATAGGACGAGGCTTTGATTGCCCAGCTGCGCATCCGGGCACATGAATTAAAGACCAATTCATGATCGCAATCAACTTTTAACGCCAAGAATTTGTGAAGATTTAAGATAAAAGTATAATTAAAGCTCTGGTTATTATGACCAATTAAGCAAACTAACAATAATTGGGAAGGACCCAGCCCCTATGGCCCTGGCCTGTCTGGTCAAACAACAGCATTCGTATCCGTACTGTCCGGGCAGGCCGGAAAGGGACAAAAATGTCCATGTCATCAGAGATTCACGGATGCCGGAACTTCCTCAGATCTGACGTCTCCTGTCACTTCTCACCATTTTCCAATAAAACACTCTTCGTTTCAGGTTCTTGCTGGACCTAACGGCTACTTTCTCCATTATAGTATAAACCCCAGATATACACCTGGCATTCTGCATTGATTAACTCATGGTTTTGGCGGGGAATATGATCTGGGTCGGTTCCAGGCTCCACCATTAAAAAAAACTTAGACCAAGAAATATCATTTCTCGTGAAAGAATAATGAACACAACGCAGCCCAGATGAATCAGTGATGGAATTGAAGTAAATAATGTACTACAAGAATGTCATATTAACCAATAATAATCAATGGCAATGGTTTTGAATGTTTCTGGTTCCTAAACAACTTTCAGACGGGCGGAGGAGAATGTAGTAGTGTGGTGGTGGGATCGGCTGAGGAGGGAATGTCCGGGCCGACCCGGCAGCCTTCAAGCATGAAAACAACATCAGTCATGGATGGTCTTTCAATAGGGTCAGCCATTGTGCATAGCAACCCTACTTTTATACCCAACAAGAACTCTTCCCACTCTGATGATTCAGGGTCAAGTTCCAGCAAACCCGGTTCCAGCAGCTCGGATATTTGACCCGTTTGTAGCTGCCTCTTGACCCACTTCACAATGTCCTCATCATCTTCATTGAACACCACTGGTTTTTTCCCTGTTAGAATCTCCAGTAATACAATCCCAAAGCTATATACATCAGCTTCTTTGCTTGGCTGCCCTGTTAACAACACCTCAGGTGAAACATAACCAAGAGTCCCAACTGGGGTTGAAGATGTTGATGCTTCTGCTGCTGTTGCTATTATGGTTAGTTTATCTAAACCAAAATCAGAAATATGGGCCTCAAAATCAGCATCAAACAACACATTTTGTGGCTTTATATCTCCATGAATCAATGAGGCTGAATGCAAGAATGCGATCCCCCTGGCAATGCCAAGTGCAATTAGATACCGCATTGGCCAATTCAGAACATGACCATCTTGGTGTGAAGCTTCTTGAAGTAAAGTGGCTAAGTTTCCATTAGGCATGTAATCATACACCAGGAGTCGAACATCTGAGGGCGGTCCAACGTAGTATCCGCGAAGAACTGTTAAATTTCGATGTTTTACCTTACCAAGAGATTCAGCTTCTTTTCTGAATGAGTTTTCATCAATGGATGTATCAGGAAGCCGGCGAATCGCCACCACTGTTCCATCTGCATACGTAGCTTTGTACAGAACACCAAACTTTCCTCTGCTTAACACATTCTCCTCATCAAACTGTCTTGTTGCTTCTAAAGTCTCTGCATATGTGACATTCTTGCTGAACAACACTAGCTTTGGCCCTCCATTTTCGCCGCTTCCTCGCCCCCCTGAATCTTTAGGACTTGGACTTCGTTTCTTTTCTCCATTGTCTTTTGCTCTCAGCTTCCTTCGCCACCATATGAAGCTGTATATGTAGATGGAACAACAGCAAAACAAAACCAAACCAGCTGCTGCAGCCACAAAGATGAACAGAATCAATCTTTTCCTGTTTTGGCCATCCCTTTTCCTACACTCTTTTTTCATCAATGGCATCCCACAGAGATTTTCATTCATCCCAAAAACAGAAGAATCATTGAATCGCGTGGCCAGTGCTGCCGGGATCTCCCCCATAAGATTATTATTGGAAACATTCAAATGTTTTAATCCAGGAATGGATGAAAGATTCTCAGGAATGCTTCCACTTAAATCATTCAAAGAGAGATCCAGGTCTGTTAAATTAGATAACTTTGACAATGACTCTGGTATGCCACCAGAAATGTGATTGGAATCCAGTAATAGAATTTCCAATGAGGTACAATTAGATATGTCTGGCGGAATTTCCCCATTTAGAGTATTCTGACCCAAATCAAGCTTCTTCAGATGAGACAAGTGCGAGAGAACACCAGGAATTTGCCCTTTTAAGTGATTCCCATGAAGCTCTAAAACTTCAAGGTTGGAGCAGTTGCTCAGCTCAGCAGGAATTGAGCCATTAATTTGGTTGCTAGAAAGAGATAAAACAGTTAATGATGAAAGAAACCCAAATGTCGCTGGAATCTCAGCTGATAATTCATTGGAGGAAAGATTCAGATACTGTAAACTTGTTAAGCTACTAAAACCTTCAGGAACATCACCAGAAAAATTGTTACCTTGGAGAGCTACAACTTGCAAACTTGGCAACCCAAATAGCCCCAAAGGCAGTTCCCCTGAGAAATTTTGCTGGCTCAAATCAAAAACTGTCAGCCTCAACAAATTTCCAATACTCTCTGGAATATGGCCTGAAAATCCACAAGAACTAAAATTCAGGTATACCAGTGCCTCCAAATCTCCAATATTCGCTGGAAATTCACCCGAAAAAACATTGCCGCTCAAGTTCAAACTGCTCAAATTTCTGAGCCCCATCAGCCCCTCAGGCAAGGTCCCGTTAAGGAAATTGTTACTCAAGTCCAACGATTCAAGCTGGTGAAGATCACCAAATGTCGCAGGAATGGATCCACTGAAAGAATTTTCTCCAAGTGATAGCACTTCCAGGCTCTTCATTTCTGCAAAAAAATCCGGTATTGAACCCAAGAGCTTGTTCCCTCTCAAGTCCAGCACCTTCAGCAAGCCACATTTCAGAATGCTTTCAGGGACAGCACCAGTTAAGGAATTATTAGCCACCCTCAATTCCTCCAAATTTATCAAGTTTCCTATCTCATCTGGTAAAACCCCTGAAAAAAAATTCCCCGATAAATCCAAAACTTTCAATGTTGGGACATTCATCAACCACCTGGGGAACACGCTGTTTATCTGATTCCCGTTGAGCTCTAAAACTTCCACGACGCTAAAGCATGTTGAATTATTGTTACCCAATTCGCCAATGCCCGTGAATTCATTAAAACTTAGCTCAATGATCCTCACTGAATGTGCATTAATAAGAGAATTGTTGCAAATTATTGACGTGGGGACCGCCCCAGAAAGCTGATTATGCTGCAGAGAGATTACTTGTAGGCTGGGCAATGTCCCGATCGTCGCCGGGATAATTCCCTGAAGGCTATTATCTCCGGCGCTGAGGTGAATTAAGCTCTTACAGTTGGAGATGGCAGAAGGGATTGTTCCATAGAGTTCATTCGAGTCCAGCCAGAGGTACTGGAGATTCGGGAGATCACCGATCGTCGCCGGAATCTCGCCGGTGAATTGGTTGAAGGATAAGTTGATGAGTTGAAGTTCAGTGGAGACCGAGAAGTCAGAAGGGATGGTACCGGAGAAGGAATTTGAGGAGATGTCTAGTACACGGAGGCTCGGCGGGACGTGGCCGGTGAGCTGGCCGGAGAGTAAGTTGTGGGCGACATTGAATACTTGAAGGTTAGTGAGGTTGGATAAACCCATCGGAAGGCTGCCGGAGAGGGAGTTGTACTGTAGGTAAACAGCCCGGAGTAGGACGCACTGAAAGAGCCCCAAAGGAATGGAACCGTTGAGATTATTGGAATGCAGACTCAACCGGCGCAGCTGCCGCAAGTTAGCGAGACGGTCAGTGAGGCGGCCGGCGAGGTGCAGACGGGGCAGGCGGATTTCACGAACACTGCCTCCAAAACAAGTAATGCCGTTCCAGTCACAGGGGGCGGAGGGCGTGGAAGCATCCCAACCGTCAAGGGCTCCAAGTGGGTCATCCAGACCCCGCTTGAAAAACAGCAAGGCTTCAACTTCGGTGGCATTATCAGCACACGTTAAGGAGGATGCGGCTGCGCACATTAGCACCACCACCGCGGTCAAGTGTAAAAACCCAGTAACCGTTGGCATGAGAAAGATGCGGGAATAGCGGTGGCCGTGGCTGGCGGCGACGGCGGGGGCGGTGGGAATACAATATAATACTAGTATTGAGAGGGAAAATGGGAAATGGAAAATGGCGAAGTGGGTTTAATCAATGGCGGGATTCTTTAGGCTTTAGGGGACGTTAGTGCCTGCAAGAAGGAGCGTATCGCAGCAGAAATGGCATGGCATTATTGGCTTTGGCTTAATGGGAATCCTTGCGGGTGGGTCTGGGCTTTAAACGACAGCGATTTTCCAACTTCCAACTCCCATAAGGCCATAAAAACTCGATGACTCGGGTGGGTTTTGCTGGTCTTTCCTTGAGTCAAAAAACCTCAAGAATCTAAGACCTTAAATCATGGCTTTATTATGGGATTTTCCTTAAAAACTAAGAGCTTTCTCTTAGTTTGTTGGGGCAGCCCAATATTGCTTGGTTTTAATTTGGTGTGTTTGTGTGGTTTTGGGGACATAAAAGGGCTTGTGAGGAAATGACTTAGTAGTATAGTAGTACTACTAGTATTTCTCCCCCAAATAAAAGTGAGGGAGGGTCTGTTGTTTGTTGTTTTGTTCTTCTTTACAGTCTCCAAGAAAAGAAAAGGGACGGAAAATGGCCTTTTTTTTTTTCTTTTTTTTTTTTTAATTTTCTCTTAACTGGGATGTGGATTTCATCATTGTGTTAACTCTTGTTGTTGAGTTTTCATGTCACCAAGACAGTTTGGAATATGGATAAGAGGGCACTTATAGCGCCAGCATGCCCTTCCCCCTCCTTTCGGCTCATTCGCCTTTTATTTTTTACCATTCTAAAGTCCAACTCAAGAATCATGGATTTCTCATCAGAAAATGATAATTACTAACTTTCGAAATAATAATTGTATTTGTTAAATTAAAAAATATAATAACTATAGACGATTAGTTGATAGATTTATAATAAACATAAAGAGACGTAGTATTATATGAATTGAACTATGGGAATGGACATGATAAACATAAGGAGCTGTAGTATCCTATAGTTGAATTATGGGGCCTATTCAAGAGGTTACAATTGGCATGAGATAGAAGAGAGAATAGAAGTGAAAATAGATAATAAGAGGTTGGTCTCCATGGTCAATAATATGTCAAAATGTGTCGATATATATTAGAATCTGATTTGTGAAATAACATAATTAATAGATCAAGATTGGCAACTACACATTAAATATGTCCATAAATAAAATAACTTTGCTTCAAATTATTTAGTCTAAATCAATCATATGATCATATAGAATTTTTAAACTTTAGAGAAATTAGAACACACTAAATTTATGATATAGTCGATGTTTTATATTTATAAAATTTAATAAATTGATGACATAAATCTGATATCGTTTTTACAATGAGATATATATTAACTATATTACAATTTAAATAATTTTATGAGTAGGTGGCCTTTCAAAACTTACAATCCATGAGGGGGATATATGATGAAAAATTTAAAGCTATACAGATGCCTAT